>OV815312.1:11284554-12569108 GCA_929108375.1 Gymnoscelis rufifasciata | reverse complement strand
GAATCCGATCCGAACCCCAGATTTGTGATATAATGTTGTACTACTAGTAGTACTAAAGCAAAAGCTGAATCTTCTCGTCGTTGTCATTAGTTCTTTTCTATAAGAATGTTATTTATTTTTGTATATTATGTTTGACGTTTCTAAGTGTTTAAATATAAAAAAATAAAAAAAAAATTTTTGTATCTGTATCTTTGAATCGACATCAACTTCTGGCAACTGACCGGAATGAAAATTCTATAATGACGGAAATTAATCGGATGACTGAAATCGGATCTAGTGCGTAAACTACGATAGGAATAGTCCAACTATTCGGAACCATATTTCCACGTGTTCGGATCGGATTCGGATCAAACATCGTGCAAACCACTTACAGTAAGATCTTATTTATGGAGTCCCCGCCTACAGATTGCCGTACTTTTAACATTTCTTATGATTTACTCCCTCAGATAATGTCTATCGTTAGCGAGCTACTTTTTGCTATGGAACACTGCTAGGTCCAGTTAGTTATGTGGTTATCTATAAACTAGTAATTGGACTTTAATCTCTAAGTTGTATAACTGCTTCCGATGGTGCGCCTCTGATTAGAAAATTTATTTAATTTTCTTCTGGTTTATGATATCCGTTGCGGGGTTTTTGTAGAATAATATACAGATGGCTGAATTATTGCTTAATGACTACGTCTTAAATTCCCACATAAAGCTAGACGATGAAAACTCATTCATTTTATTCTTTTCCATCCATCCATGAAGACAAAAATGTTACGTAATGCTCCGGAGCGAGATGCTCGCGGAATGAGATGCTGCATCATCATCATACCACATTCACGTTCCCACTGCTGGGACACAGGGACTTCTATCTTGACTAGAGAAAAAGGATTAATATGATTAAGTTATTTTTTATGCATTAATTTGCAGAGACGAACTTAATAATTTATGTTTCCATGTATTCTTCACAAATACCTACTACAGATATACTAAAACGACTTGTTTTTTTGGATTTTAGTTGGTTGAACTTTTATAAATTTAGATATACATACTATAAAATCGCGTACCTAATACCCGTACCCCGTAATCATAATCGCGTTCGTTATCTACAACATCTCATATATTTATTGTTCACAAATCAACATCCAGTAAACTTTTAATACACATTATAGTAAACATACAGCATCAATAAATCACACCTAACACACTCACAGATTCTCTTGACAGAATCACTCGGAAGTTATGTAGTTTATTTATTAAAAAAATAATAATAATAATAAAATATTATATTTTGTGCCACAAAAGTAAAACTTAAAACTATGAACAGTACATTAAAATAAATATATATTATATTAAAAAATAATTGTAAATTACCATATGTTTATAGTTTATTTCGTTTGTTGCAGTGATATGGCGCGGCGGAGAGCGCAAGATGGCGTATTACGGATCCTCTTGCTCGGATTACTACATGTGGCCTCAGCTACGCCAGGTAAGCTTACTTCATAAAAAAAACCACACTGACAACTGTCTCCGCTATTGGGCGCCCATTGGGCTTTGTTCTAAATCATTATAAATACTTGACTATCTAACACAAATACATAAAATCAGTTAGGTAGCTCCTGAAATTCGCGTGCTCAAATTATCTTTTGTGTTAGAACTAGAAGTTAGATATGGTAGGTCTAATAAAATATGAAAGGTGATAAAACATACAAAGACAGAAAGAGACAGCAATGCTGAGGTAGGTCCTAAGGGTCTCTAATTATAATATATTTATCAGATCTTGCATAACAATAACAAGTGATTTATTTATTAAACGCTGTTCCTGATAAATCCTTTAATCTTAAACAATAACTACAAGCTTTTGCACTATGTGACACAATGTAATTTTACGTTAAATGGTGCAACCAATCGCTTAACTACAAATATCCTAAAATTGACAAATGTCTTAAGTCTATTATTATAACCTCATAGAGATAAAACAGGAATTTTAACTACCGCCGTCCTTTGAACGGCATTCATTATTCACAAACTATCTACTATTTCAGCGAATTTGCATAACAACGACCTATGCTTTATTATCTGGGCCTAGAAAATGTCAATTCGTATACCACTGCCGTCTATAAACCTAAGCGTGCAATCAACTTTATTATTATTGAAATCATCTATAGCAAATGTTGAAATAGAGATTATGTAAGCTGGATATTGATGTATGGTACTCTGAGATTTTTTTGGCTCCGAAATGTCGGTTTATGTTGGCGAGGCTCGGATATAGTTACACCGAGGGAAACGTGTTAAGTTTTTTCATCGTAGGTTCTTTTAGCAACAACTCGTATAACAGCGCCTTCTCTTGGTTTTCAATCTTAACTATAATTTCGATATTTAAATTATATTGCACCAGCTGTTTCACGTCAGGGCGTTCCCGTGTTTTACTAATTTTCCCAGGAACAACGGAATTTTTCCTTAATAAGTAGCATTCCTCGATAAATAAGACTAACACATTAGCTTAGAATATATATATATCAATCAATGATTTATGAAAGAAAATCAAATAAAGTTTAACATTAATAACGCATTTTCATGGACTATTTTATGTAATAAAATAACCAAATATATTTTTGTTTCTTCTTGCCTATTTCAAACCTTAGGGTGCCACCGCGCTTTGCGGCTAGCCGCTACCGGCTAACTGTAAAATCTAATGAAAAACATTACAGAATCTTGGCTCCGAAGCCTCGCACTTTTTATTAATAGTATAATTTATAGTAATTTAAGTCATAATATTATTTTCATGTTATATATTTATAACCAGTATATTAACTTTGGCATTTTGTATAACTCTCATGTCAAATTTCAACCGCACCTCGCGATAATCCATTGATACCTTCACAGTACTAAAAATTGTTTCTACCCATAACGGGACTAAGTAGAGTAATCATAAAATGCACCGGACGTCTAAAGGGATGGCTGCAGTTATAAAACTGGTTCCGAGCATCAATAATTCATCGATATTACTATTGCTTATTGA
This sequence comes from Gymnoscelis rufifasciata, assembly GCA_929108375.1. Classification (NCBI taxonomy): domain Eukaryota; kingdom Metazoa; phylum Arthropoda; class Insecta; order Lepidoptera; family Geometridae; genus Gymnoscelis; species Gymnoscelis rufifasciata. The sequence continues at coordinate 12,566,102 of OV815312.1, read as the reverse complement.
TACAGTAATGAAGTTTTATGATGGTTCGATTCAGATACGCAGCTAGATCTTAAGTATCTGATACGACTGTATTCGCGTTAGTCTCTAGTCATTTTGAAAACGGTTACTCACGTAATTTGTGACGACATTATGTGTATCCGACGTTTCTGTTCAAGAGAAATCGTCATCCGGGAAGCGTGAGAGCCTCTCCTATAAATAATAAATAAATATTGCCGGACAATCCACACAACAACATCTCGCCCCGTGGTAAGTTATGAGCTTGTGTTACGGGTACTAGACATCTAATATACTTAATATAATAGACATAAAAAGATAGATATTTTTTACTATACATACTAAACGCACATCATTTTCATAAAGCTAAAATTGGTTATAATTGCAGCGTCTTGTCGAAGGGATCTTAAAGCATGCCTCTCTATGAAGGCTAGGAACGCAGTCAAGGTAAAAAATCTACCTAAATATTTATCTGCCAAAAAGGTCTTAGTTTGCATCATGTAAACATTGAAATTTACTTCGATTGTAATAAGTACTTAAGAATACACTGCTTTCATCATCTCCGAATAAAATTAGACAATGGTTAGTTAGTTCAGTTTCTTGTAATTGGACTTTGCGCTTGAAGCGACACGCCAGTGTCGAGTTTAAATGAAATTATGAAGTGTAAAAGATGTTACTCAGTTGAACGCCATTTTGCGTCCGTGTCTCAACGTTAAATTCAAACAATGGTTAAAATATAGCGTTATTTAGCTCAGTCACATCTGACGAAGCGAGAAGCTTTTGACATAACTAACTATTGACATGTATTATTGGCATAATTGACTTTTGTTTAGTTCACACGGATTTTTGACTGCCTCATTGGCGCGGTGGGTGATGGTCCGCTCGCGGTGCCTTAGGTGGCGGGTCCGAATCCCGCCGAGGGGTCACATGTTAGTATGTTCAGGTACTTAATCACTATGATTTATTTTAGTAAAATTATTTTTTATAGTGACTATGACAGTCAATAAAAATAACATTTATTTAAAAATAAATCATCGCTTTCATCACCGAGGCGGTGATGAAAGCGATGATTTATGTTCACAATGAAAACAATAGATACCGCAGAATCCAGACTAGTTTTTCAACATCTTATCTCACTGATAAACAGAAGTTAACGCGGTGGTTTGTAGAAAATATCGCTTTTCAAATGCGAATTTATTATCAGTATGTCCATTTAGTGGTGTCGATATCGAGGTATTGATAAAGTTATATGATAATAGTTAGAGAACGAATATTATTGCAATTACCAACAAGCAATAGAACTTGAAAGTGCCAACATTAGTAGACTAATAGAACTACCGAATTCCACGAGTCACAGGTGTGCCTGAGAAAATACTAATGAAGTTATAATATTTCCAATTAATTTTTTCGCAAATACGCCCACTTTACCGTATATGAAACTAATTAGTGGAACTACAAATGCTAAAAACTCCGGTTTCTACACAATTTTCTGTATGATATACCTTTATGAATTCCATAAAAGCACTTCGAGTTATTAGAAAGCATGATTCTTGTGATCGGAATACAGTTCTTGATGTTATCTGATCATTAGGAGTAAGTTACAAATAGTTTTTATCAATGCGAGTAGGTTCTCATTTCGACTTGTATATTTCACCTGAGAACTTACTTTTCCTTGAACGGATCATGATAATTGGTCACAAAGCCTACCCACGTCATGATAGAAAATGAATTGCGATTGTATGAAACTTCTAACGGATTCCTATACTGTTTTTAGCAATTTTCAATCTTAAACATTCTGGTTTCTTTTTTAGGTTTCGATGAAACTATCGGTTTCAATTAATAATTCTCTAATTTGTCTTATTCTTCTCAATCATTCAGATTTTTAGAGACGAGGTTAGTCATATTTTTGGGTGGACTGTTTAGGTATTTGTTTTCTTCTGCTCTCCTCAACCGTTCCCATTGAGTCATCGAAAACTATACAAGACAATCAAATGATTAGTTTGTCGGCATGGCGGACTTATCGCTGATTGCATCTCGTTACCGTTTCATCATGGTAACATTCCTGTCCGATTGTTTGTTTATATTGAGTATATCTATTGTTTTAAACTAATATGATGTGGCACAGATTTCGAATCGTTTATTTCTTAAAGTTTGGTTGGGACATAGTCTGCATCAATGCAGATTTTCCGCGGTTATATTTCCGGGTTTTATATGTAAAGTATTACAGCAACTCTGACAACAGCTTTTATAAAGATATATAAAAATCTATATATATCACCAAATATTATCTCACACCTCACTGGATTAGAAACCGCGTTTTTTAATTTTATTTAAATTAATGATAAAAAAAAATGTTTAAAATATAGTGTATGAATAAAGTACATTTTAACAAGAACAGTCGAATCAGTTAGATGTTACACGGTAAGAATTAGTTGTTACATAAAATTATTAAATAAACTACTTATTTAATTAATATTTAGATTTATAACGGGATATTGACTATGATTCAATATAAATAGTATTGATAACCATGATAGTTTCAAAAGTTATAACTATTTAATTGTTAAATAAACGTTTTATCTGAAAACTTGAAGTGTAAATTATGTTTAGTTTTAAACTATAATATCTATACAAAACAAGAAACTTCTTATTCCCATTAATGCCGTAATATTAAGACTGTGTGTACATAGGAAGTCATTACTTTTGTGCTCACTGTTTGAAAAGTCAAGTGCTTTTGTAAGTTTAACTAATTATCTGTAATGTCTGACGCTGCGTTACGCGAACGCGGGCGCGGTCTTACAGTAAACGTGAGAGCCCTGCGACGGAAAATGTCTTATACGGACAAAACGAAAATGTCTTATACGGACTAAACGAAAATGTCTTATACGGACTAAACGAAAATTTGGTATCTCATTTTAAACATAGGCTAAAAACGTTTTTACTTAACTGGCAAAAGGAGCAGGAAATTCGACGATACGAGTGCTATTTAACAAACATAATAACTAACTGATTAATTTTATTGTAACACCATGTTGTTTTTCTTTTCTTTTTATGTAATGTTATTTAATTTGATTTGTATAATTTTATTTTATTTTCCTCCCTTATTTTAGTAAATTATTGTATGTTTTGTAATAGTAACACTACGCTTGAAATAAATAATTAAACCATGTGAATCGGTCCCATTGGCCCCAGCAGAATACCAGCGCCGGTTGCAAAACCTGCAAAAGCTGAGCTGGGACCCTTTTGTATCTGAATAATTTATATTTCATATTTATTAATGTATTTTTGTTTTAGTTGTTTGGTTTTTATTTTTCCATTTATTGAATATGTATAATGTTTAGATACAAATAAACTTAAAAAAAAAAAAAAAGAATTTAATACGTAAGTATTGTCAGTTCATTGCCGTTAAACGAAAAGCGTAACCTATCAATTATAAAGTTACTATAAATATTTGTCGTATAGATAAACGTAGATAACATTATGAAGTTAACTATTGCCCTCGTTAAATGCAAATTCAATTATTATCTATACATCTATTAGTGAAAGGTCACACCTTGCGTGCAGTCAAAGACAAGAATATCTCGCTACTGAAAGTAGTACTAGATAACTATAAAGACATTACTGTGGAGCGTGGAGTCAACAAGTTTGTGTTAAAAAATAAGCCTGAGAAGATATTCCTTTTTTTAACCTGACTCGGAATGTCTCTACTCGGAACAGCTTTGTCACTAACCAAGTTGGCAAAATAAAACATTAAGTAACCTACTCCACTATAATATAGGTAATTTCTTTTTTAACCGGACTTGGTAGGATTTTATTGGGAAAACAGGCAGTTTAATTAACTTTAAGTTCGTTGTCAGAGTTTTAAACTTTGTCTGATTTTATTGATACTATTATACGTGTGTGTGTGGTGTGTGTGTGTGTGCGTGTTGATATGTGGGTAGAGGTAAGTCGTCAAAAAGATGAATATAATACTATGCGAAGACGATATGTATTGAAACGTAGGACTTCGTAATAACGAAGTTTAATTTTATTGTATTCATCATTCGCGCGTCGTATTGAAATACATCGTAACTAATGAATGAGTTGATTGGTGGTTTGGTTATTTTGTTAAAGACTCTTGACTAATGCAATAATTCTTTATATATACTATGTTAGGTATATTCAAATGTGCTGATTTAGCACGGACACTACAGTGTTGTCGGAAAAAAAAAACACCGATAAATTTAAATCGCGCATTCCAAAGTCTTCCATAAGTATGACAGACAGGGATTCAAAGAAAACGAAACAGAATATAATGCATTTATTAGTAGAATGACATACCTTACATGATTTTCAATAGAAGTTTAATAATATTTGCAGTAGCAACTAGTCACGAAGAAATACATTGTGTAACTTTGTAACCTCTGACGAATACCGCTTCAGAACGATTTTTCGTTTGAAATCATCTTTATCTATACTTTTAGCTCTACTCTGCTGATTTAGTATCATATAAAACAATTAACATTTCCTTTTTAAATTTTATACATTTTCGAACAAGAACACGATATATTGAGAAGATATCCCTTTGTTTGTGTGAAATAACTCTTTGTCTCTGTAAATATAAATGAATAAATGTAATGATATGAAACGTGGTATCAAAGCCTCCTCTACTTAGATATGCTACGATAAGTTAAGTTACTCAATGCCGAAACTCCTTATGCAACCTTTTCCAAAAAAAAAAAAATATTAATTACTGTACGATAGAGGTATCTGAAGTTTGTAATAAACGAGTACGTTACGTGAGCATTGAGGCAGTCCCATTATCCCTCTCTCAGATTTCAGAATACAAAACCTAATTCTTAGAATGAGTAACTAACCAGTGGCCATTGCAACACTCGAATAATTAAAAGTAAATAGAATAGAATCGTTCACTGTGCATTTAATTAATTAGTCCTCCGCTAACGAAGGTATGTGTTGCACTGCACCCCACCTGTCTCGGTTTATTTATGAACGCGGCTCTTTACGTAAAACGGTTTGCTAGGGATGGAAACTAGTAAGATCGAATAAAAAGGCCGGCGAAAGTCGGCACTTCGCTACTAATCTAGTAGTTTTTTGCGGTAATAACTGTAGTTGTCTGAAATCTCAATGTCTAGAATGTCTAATGTCTGGAGTGTGTAGATAGATGGTCTTCTATGGCATATAAACCTCGATAGACCTTACTTAGAGACATCTTCACAAGAGGTCGACGTAGTTGCGGTTTTAGAAGGCTTGACACCCATGACAGTTGAATAAACGATTGCAGTATTCGTTGTTGTATTCCAAGGTAGAATGCTGTTGATCTATAGAAATACAAATAGTTTATTCAACAACTTATAAAACAGTAAATAGGTTTCTTAAAACTAGGCTTAGCTATGGATTACTTTAAAAATACAAGTTAATTCAAAACAAAAACAAAAAAATATAGGGTAGGTACCTATTCCAGAATTGTACTGTACTTCCCGTGCTAGTATGAACTGATTGTGTGTTACGGCAAAGTACTATTCACGCCTCTTACAATACAGACCACTTTTGCTTGAAGTTATTTGACAAAGCCTTCAATATTCATTCAATATTTCCCTTTGCTGGAATCCTACGGCTCGGCACCTAAATTACTCCTTATAATAACAACAATCGGCATTCATCATCATCTCAGCCGTAAGACGTCCACAGCTGGACATAGGCCTCCCTCAAAGATTTCCAGTAGTTTCGGCTGGCAGCGGCCTGCATCCACCGTGAGCCCGCAGCCTTCACCAGATCGTCCGTCAATCGGCATTATGTAATGTTAAATGTATCATTAGAAAATAGGCTATAAAAGCCACATGCTCGATTGAATACGTCGGACATACACACACCTTGTCAATATGCTTGCAAGTATGACTGTATCATGTATAGATAGATAGATAATATCTTTATTGCACACCAATGCTTACAGACTAACTTTAAAATAACAATCAATAACCACATTTGTTGTACAATTCGGAGGCCTTATCACTTAATGCATCAATACTTTAAGACGAAATCGTGTTAAATTGAATTCAATTAATTTAAAAAGAATTTACGGTTCACGAATCTGTTTTATTATAAGCTAGCCCGGCTTTTATGCAAATATTTCTTTAGTGCCACACTATTTCAAGCCATATTGCGTCCTTTTTAAATGCTGTTTGAATAGTTTTATTCAAATGGCTGAATAGATAGCTAGCTTCCTATTCGCAAAATACCTGAAATAAGCAAATTGCATTTCCTAGTTATAAGTTATAGCTTTGATTTTAATGCGCAGCTCGTGGAATGAATTATATAATTTCTTTTCAGTATAACGTTGTAGATCTGAGAAATTTATTTAGTTGTTTATGTGATCACAAATTTTAGTGTCGACAACCGTGACACAATTTGATTCGATTATTGCAAACGCTAATATGAATAATTGAAAGGTTTTTATGAACTTATATAAAGGACATTAAATGCTGCTGTTTTGCAAAGGTATTTTTAGGGTTCCGTACCATCGGTAATTATTTATTATACGTAGCGTCCGCCGCGCGGTAGACGCTCCCGCTTCGCAGTATTTTTGCGCAGTGCTGTTTTTGAAAGCATCCATAAAGTATTAGTATAATTAATTGTACCTACTATGATTATATTTTATATATATGATTATATTATAGAGATCGCTTTTTAGCGATAAGGCCGCCCATTGTACCACTTGTTTTTTAATTATTTTTTTTTTGTTTTACGTGTTTATGTTCCTGTGTTGTGTACAATAAAGCGTTTTTGTATTGTATTGTATTGTATATTGCTAAAACTTTGAAGACATTTAAAATGCCTAATTTTCTCAGCGGAACTGTTGACGTTGGGTTGTTAGTTTTAAGGATTGATTTGCGAGTAACAGATTCCTGGTGTCAACTAGGCGGGTTTGCTCAGTGTGAGTGATCTTATCTCGAAGCAAGTCAAGTTGTCAGCTGTCTAACTCGAGTAATACTGGTTCTATACATGCTTTAGATAACTATGAAGTTAATTTAACATAGGTTTTACAATACTCACACTAAGTAGGTATACTATTTTTGTGAACATTTCTATATATTGTTACATGCATGAAAATGCTCGGCGCTCTGTTCGGCGTAATAGGTACTAACTACGAGGGAGCATTCATTACCTGTAACATTTCGTTATCCTAGCATTCAGTCTTTATTGAAATGTCGAGCCTGCGAGCATTTCGCGCGCTCGATTACCTACACCCATCTGTTGTATTTGGTTTTTACTATTATCTGTACTTTATTTGTTTTTCTTTTTTACGCAGTAGATATTTAGACTGGTGAAACCAAAAAAATACAAATCGTGAATCTATAAGTGGACCTGGTGACCAGTAATACAGGCTTAAAACTTACCATAGGCACCAGACTCACAATAAAGATGAAACTTTGCCACATTATAACATAGACATAAGGTTACTGCATAAGTTGTAATGTTTTGTGAGAGAATATAAATTATTTATCTTAATATATATAAATCTCGTGTCACAATGTTTGTCCACAATGGACTCCTAAACCACTTAACCGATTATAATAAAATTCGTACACCATGTGCAGTTCGATCCAACTTGAGAGATAGGATAGTTTAAATCTCAAATTATAGTCGCAAAAATCGAATAATTGCCGAGAAAAAAAATTGAATAAAACCCGTGCGAAGCCGGGGCGGGCCACTAGTTTATTATAAATTTTTAGACTAACAAGTAAACGAGCTAGTTTGTTGTGTTACAAGTAGAATTTCTCTGATCTTAATCCGTTACAAATATTTCTGTTACTGACTCCTTGTTCTTTGTTACAGGCCCATGTGAGGTGGAGACGGGGCAGTCCAGTATCATAGTAGATATCGAAGAAAGTAGAGGGAATCGTAAGTATTCAATTTAAATATACCTAAGTATAACATTTGTCTCGGGACAGTACATTTCCACCAGTAAGAGTCACCACACTTCGTGAGACAATGAGAGACATAAAATGTTATTTATTATTTCAGAACGAATTTAATTAAATAATGAAACTTCTATCTATCGACGACCGCTGTGGCTCGGTGGGCGAACGTCCGCTTGAGTCGCAGGAGGTTGCGGGTTCGATTCCCGCCGGGGGATCAGATTTTGTATGATCTACAATTTCTGGTTTCGGGTCTGGGTGTTTTCTATGTATCATATGTATGTATTTACAAAAATATATATATATCTATGTAGTTTATCAGTCACTTAACACCCATAGTACAAGCTCTGCTTAGATTGGGGTTAGGTGATGCTGTGTGAGTAGTCCGGAAATATTTATTTATTAATTAATTTAATTTTTATCATTATAAAACTTTTTTTTTCTTTTAAGGATTTTCATATCTCGGATCAATTCAAATTCCGGCTCAGCTATAGCATAGAAAAAAATACACAAACATAATCTTTTCATAGAACTGTCTATCGACTTCGCGCGGCCCCCCTCCGTCCATTGTTAGACCGCGGCAAACCTGTGTTTTAGCTCGTCAATGTTCAAGTCGCGGCGCGGCGCAGTATCCATAGTAGCCATAGTAGGCGGTTGCCGCACGAGCCAATATGATAATTATAATAATAAATCATTCATTTCCAATGTTCGACGGTTTGCCGCGCAAGTCGATAAGCTGCGTTGTTTAGTTATAAATCTACTAAAACTCTTAACTAAGTTTTTATCATACATTTAACTCCGCAAATCAACGTCAAAACATCAAAATCACTTCTCCCCATTCCAGAAGTAAACCAAAGCACAATACCAGCAGACCTGCCCATAGTCGGCGATCCAGACGTAGATGTCGTCCTCTCCACAGTATTTCCCAAGGGACCCACGTTATTCCAGCTGGATGGCAAACGGCTCCAACTTCTCCAACCGCTAGATAGAGATGCTGATAACCTATCGCATATGGTGTTTCAGGTATGATGATTTTAACCGTGTCTCGTGTGTATGAATAAGTATTTCTTTAGCAAACCAAATCGATATTCCTTTACAAAGATAGAAGGAAAGCAACTTACACGTGCCAAAAGCTGATAAAGGATCACTTTTGCACTTTTAACTACTTAATGCACAATCTTCTCTTAAGCCGAATCCGAGATGTCGGTGCAAAGAGATTCCCAAACCCTTTTCTGCTGAAAGCCTCTTTCAGCTGAAAAGGTTCCAGCTCTTCCCGCCTGTAGATCGAAACGCTGATAATATATCCATTATGGAGTTTCAGGTATGCTAATTTGAACCGTGTCCCATTCTGAATAGGGTTGTAAATAAATGTGAGAATAGAATGCATAGCTCGGTGCCGCATTTGGCGTCTGGTATGCTAATTTGAACTTAGTGTTGTATTGTATAGATACCTAATCGGTTTGTTTTACCATATCCTTTATGGACCCTAGGCTGTATCTTATAGATGCAGAATTTTGAATTGGTTTTTCAAGAATCTACTTAACTTTGTAATTCTCTTCAAAGCATTTTGCGAATCGATGAATGTGAAATGTGTCATATTAAAATTTTAAATAGGGATGAAGCTATAAACTATTTGTTATTTTATACTAGATATCCGGCCGCGGCTTTGCCTACGTAATAAAACATTTTCCCGCTGTAAAAAGTAGCTATTGTTTACTGGGAAACAGCCATGTCCATGCCAAATTTGACTCAAATCGGGCGCAAAGTCCGATTTTACGTAATGATTGTATTTTCCCGCGAAAAGCCGTATTTTACAGCGGTTAAAAGTAGCCTATGTGTTATTCTGATATAAAAGCTATATTAGAGAGTTTTAGCGTGAAAAGCAACAAACACACCTACATCCTCACAAACTTTCGCTTTTATTATATTAGTGTGATTAGTAGGATGGTCTAATTTCCACCACTACTACGAGTAGTATAGAGGTATATTGGTGGAACTAGTACAATAATCATGCCTAATTCAATAAATAGAACGGTAGTAAATTAATTAATTTGACCGCAACAACCAAATCATATCTTAAATCGTAAACCAATTAAGTAAATCAGTGTCAAACTAACTAATCACTATTTAATCTTTACAACAGAACATTTGTCCAATGATACGAAACATTAACCGTATATCTTGCTCAGACAAATAAATCCCTGAAATTGTTTTGACATCTCATTTATTTATTGGATACTGTGAAATCTGTTTAGCTTTAGGCGGAATACATCAATTAATGGCCGCTGTCCGAATTGTAACGCGATTAGAGAAGAAATCTTTAATGATGATCTATTGCATGGGATTGTGAAACTCAGACTAGCGCGGACATTTCATTGGGCGCTTTGTAGGTGTGTTCGGACAAATTGAAGTGTCACTGCATTTCCAATTTGATTCAACTTTAAAGGCTGATTCGCATTGAATGGAGACGGGTGAAGGGTGTCGACGAGGCGAATGGGTGAAGATAACTGAAATATTGCAATGGTAGAAAGGCAGAAATGAATGAAATAATGTATTTATTTAAATAATATGTTTGGCTGAAGGGTTTCTTCTAAAAATTCATGTACACCAAATATATATTCGCGTAATCAGGACCGTTTTATCATTCATGATTGTTTCATATATTTTTCCCATTCTTGTTTTGTATAAACGCTGATATCGAACAATACGGTCTTTCCACAAAAAAAAAACAAACAAGACTAGACACAGGTTTTCAGTTGTTTAAACAAATATCTATGATTCACTTTTGCTAAACAACTGTTGAACGCGTATCTAAGCCGTGTTTATGTATTTGGTAGTAAAGGTATTTTCTCAAACTCCGGGCTGGGCCAGTGCGTGAAACGATTTTTTCGTGTTTCGTAATGTGGTCCGGAGAAGCCATCTACCTTCTAGGTCTTCATCTTAGACCACATCGTCACTTTACATCAGATGAGATTGTAATCAAATAAAGGCTTACCGCACTTGGCCAGCGTGGTGAATTAAGGCCTCTCGTCAAGAGAGAAGTCCCTGTGTCCCAGCAGTGGGAACGTAATTAGGATGCTGATGATGATGATGATGAAAGGCTTACCAAAAAAAAAAAAATATATAACCCCTAGTACTATTCTAGACAACATCTGTCATGACGACTAATGCGAGTGTGGTCATGTATAATATTCCTCTATGCCTCTAACACTATAAATAATTACAGTTGGTGTGTCAAGTGAAAGCGACGAAGAAGCGACGCACCATACCCGTGATAGTGAGAGTATCAGACATCAACGATAACGCACCGGTCTTTCAGGGTACCCCTTATGAAACCAACGTGTCCGAGGTAAGCAATAACTGACCTTAGTTCAAAGCAATTAAGCTCTAAATCCTCCATAGCTGTTTCCTGTGCATAGTGTCAAGCCAATTATTGTTAGCTTTCATGGTACAGGCTACAAAGCTTGTTTCTAACTTTCCTTAATGTACCTTGACGGGTACATCGTGGAAATTCTGCGGAGAATTGTTATTCGATTGAATTATGGTGTTAAATGTCTAAGGAGTAAGTGGTCGTTTTAGAAAATTAATGCAGACAGCTAACGCGATTTCTGCTTTTGAGATTATTGTAGGACTTAGCTATGGTGCAATGGTGTAAATACCTAAATAATAAATTCCAAATGTAATATAAGGACATTCGTGGTCTTAGTCATTTAACCCTACGTAGGTTTGAGATACCACAAGTCGCGGGATTATCGAATATAAAAACTTATATCGGGACACAATTGAATGCCTCAGTAGCGCGGTGGTAAATGGGCCGTTTGCGGCTCAAGAGTTAGCGGGTTCGATCCCCGTCGTGAGGTAAAGTGTTTGTATGTTTTGCAAGCACTTTCTCATTGGTCTGGGTGTTTAATATGTATAATAAATAATATTTATACATGTTTGTCTATAGGATTAAGTATAACCGAAGTCTTGTACTCGTAACACAAGCTCAGAGCTTACCATGGGGCTAATGCTGTTGTGTGGATTATCCAGCAATATTTATTTATTTTAATATTATCAATGGTATGTGAATGGTAAATTGGCAATAACTTGATTTCAACAAACTTTTGTTTTAGTATACCAAACCATGTTGTTGTATCATTTAAGTCTTATGTCATAATAAGTCATAGTCATAGCTACTTGGAACTTAACTCAGTGAACAACCTGAATCTGAATTCCAGCTGGTCCCGGTCGGCACGACCATATTCGAGAACCTCCGAGCTACCGATTTAGACGCCGGCGTCAACGGTCTGTCCGAGTACTTCATCATCCAAGGAGACAACAAGACCCTTGAGGAAGTCAATGCCGTTGATGGTTACGGCGTCTTCGCGATACCTTCCCCTCATCAGGGACAGGTGACAGTCAACAGGAGTTTGGATTATGAGCGCACGCTGAAGTATCTAGTCACTATTGTTGCTTCGGTGAGTTTAAACTTAGCTTGGTCCTAGTAGGATTGATATTCGTAAAATGTATCCAGACAAGCCGTGTTGGCTAAGTGGGAGGACACTCGACTTTCATTCCGAAGGTCGTGAGTTCAAACCCCGCCTTGAGAAATGTATGTGCGCTTTAAACACGTGCTTTAACGGTGATGGCAAACATCGTGCGGAAACCGGCATGTTCTGAGAACTTTAAAAGAGTTTGAAGACATGTGACATTCAGCAACCCGCACTTGGCCAGCGTGGTGAATTAAGGCCTAATCTCTCTCGTCAAGAGTGAAGTCCCTGTGTCCCAGCAGTGGGAACGTTAATAGGGTGATGATATATATCCAGACAAATTATTGATAGATTTACCGTTGCTAAATAGTTGAAATTGGCTTTGCATGTAATACACATTAAAAATAGCAAATGCTGCTATTTAGTTTTATTGAACCCCAGACACTCCAGTTATTCTAATAAACATGTTTTAAGACAGTACAATGTTCGACACCCTGCCGCAAAATGTAGCGGATCCATTTCACGAGTAAATGAATAATAACATAATAAAGATACAAAAAGCTTGTAGTTTTTGTATCTATGGTCAGACTGTTTTGAATTTGTTGAAAATTAAAATATTTTTATGCGTTAAAAAATATATTCCTCAATGTAGGTTAGGTTTGAAGACTTAAAAAAAAAGATTTTGATTATTTAAACAAATATATACGAGTTTTTCCTCTATATTGCACTGGCATAGTAGTTTCGCGTGACGTAACGCCTTCGCCCCCCCGCTCCGGAACTTTTATGCTATATTTTTCTTATTTATCTAATTGTTAAACGAAAAATACTGCACATCTAAATTTCTTTTTAAATATTTTTAGACGGGCTAACAGACGGACTAAAATAATACCTATTTTTTTAAAGTAGGCAAAATGCCTTTTACACTTATCATTACTATCACTGCATTCTTTTACGTTTTTTTTATCATTGTAATTTTCAAATACAATGTAAATATTGTGGATCAAATAAATTTATCAATTATGAATTTTGTAGGACCGCGCCCGTGACACCAAAAGACGTCTATCCAGTACCACGGTCCTCACCGTGAACGTATTAGATGCCGATGACCAGGACCCATCCTTCATCTACAAGGGATGCCGGTTGCACGAGGGGGCTTGCTTCAACCCGGAGTATACCAGCTATGTAAGTATCTTAAATCAGACTTTTTTTTTATGCTCGATAAGGCTTCATTTGGCCACAATCTCACCTGCTGTAAAGTGACGATGTGGTCTAAGATGGGACATGAAGACCTAGAAGGTAGATGGCTTCTCCGGACCACATTACGAAACACGAAAAAATCGCTTCACCATGTTTTTTAACGATATTATGACCTTGAGTTTGAGTTGAGGTATTGAGTTGTTTCTGTGATCATGGCGCTTGCAACAGCGTCGAAATATCGGAAAACTCAAAAACCGTCAAATCATGGTATGTTACCCGTTTTAAGTCATAATATCTTTAATCTTTTGGTGAGGAGCGCGTACGTGTAAATAAAATATTGTAATAACTTACTAGATTTTTTAAGTAAGCAAAAAAGGGTACGGACTCCCTTGTCTGTAGTGTTCTAATGTTTCTTAATAGCTATTTAAGCATTAACAGTCCAATTAGGTAGGTCCAATTTCGAGAAAGAGGTCAGTCGCCGAATCAAACTCGGATGGGCAGCGTTCGGAAAACTACGACACGTCTTTTCATCGAATATACCGCAGTGCCTCAAGACGAAAGTCTTTAATCAATGTGTGTTGCCAGTGATGACATACGGATCCGAAACGTGGTGCATCACTATTGGTCTCATCAACAGGCTCAGAGTCGCTCAAAGAGCTATGGAGAGGGCTATGCTCGGGGTTTCTCTACGAGATCGAATCAGAAATGAGGAGATTCGTAGAAGAACGCGTGTCACCGACATAGCCAAACGGATAAGCTCTTTGAAGTGGCAGTGGGCAGGCCATATAGCACGCAGAACAGATGGTCGTTGGGGCCGAAAAGTTCTCGAGTGGAGACCTCGGCTCGGAGATGGACGGACGATCTGGTGAAGGCTGCGGGCTCACGGTGGATGCAGGCCGCTGCCAGCCGAAACTACTGGAAATCTTTGAGGGAGGCCTATGTCCAGCAGTGGACGTCTTACGGCTGAGATGATGATTTAAGCATTGGGTATTTTGTTCTGTCACTATTCATCCTCCTATGGATGTTGAAATTTTAGTTCTTTATGATATCGTCGTTATTTCGGTCTTAGAATATCCATTGCCAGACACAGGCCTCACTAAATAATAATAATAAATATAAATAATAAATAAATAGTAAAGGGGTTAGACCATAATCCATTAAGCTGGTTTAATATGGATTGGTGGTGTTCCAATACCTGTTTGTAAAGGGTCTCTCGGGTTAATATAAACTGCAGGATATCATCGTAAACTCGACCCGTTGTAATTATTTTTATAAAATATTGTGGGAATATAAATAGATTTTGATTATTATATTTTCGCCAGAAATTTAAGAGTTATCCGATAATCCGTCTTTGGTTGACTAAACTCGATTGTTTTACGTTCAAACTCCACTTTTGTTTTTCCCCCTGTTCATTGTGTTTAATTTTACCAAAAACCTAACCTAAAATCCTCTTTCACCAGGTAAACAGCGGCATCCTAGCCGGGATCCTGACCATAGAGCCAGAGAAGATCCAAGCGGTGGACATAGACACACTGGACGCGCGTATCCGGTACACCATCGATAGCGGTCAGCCCGACTCCTGGAGCACTTACTTCGCTATAGACCCCAACAATGGCGCGGTGAGACAGTTACTACCGCTGGACACTACTGTTGCGAAAAAGTTTCATCTAGTTATTAAGGTAAGTGTAAGAATAGAATTGTTAATAGACAAGTTTGTATAAAGCCTTTAGTATAAAGCCTTTATTATTTTATTTTCATAAGAATATAATAAGATAATCATTTAAAAAGTGGGATTTACACACGTAATGAACTAGAGTTGATAAACTTTCGACGTTTTGGACTTCAGACGTTTCCTTAGTTTCCTCCTATAAAAAAATATACTTACAGTAAATTCAATTCATTTTCAGGCCGAAGAAGTATCAGAAATCCGAAGGTTCACAACAGCGAAGTTGACGATCACAGTGCGGCCTGTAGACGCTAACCCGCCCGTCATAGAAGCATCAGCTGACGAAGGCACGGTGGAGGAAAACTCCCCGAAGGGTACCAGAATCCTGGACAATGAGGGGATGCCCATTATGCTCATCGTCAGTGACGCTGACTTGGTAAGTGGAATCCTTACCTGTTATAGATGCTTCAGTTGTCAAAGGCACAAAGAACTCCCCTAATGGAACCAGGGTTCTGGACGAGACAGGGCGATCTTGCTTGTCGTCAGTGACTCTGACTTGGTAAGTGTTAAGCAGGTAGGATGTGTAATGTAGTGGTTAGTTGAAGTATTACTTGGTTAGGTAACTAATGAAAGGTTCTTTATTTTATTTTTAACCCTCGACCAAAAAAGAGGTTTGACGTGTCTGTCTGTCTGTCTGTTACATTATAGCTCCCGAACGGATGGAGCTATTTCAATTTAGTTTTTTTTGTATGAAAGGTGAGTTTGGCTCGGGTGTTCTTAGACATGAAAATCGGTTGAGCCGTTTAAAAGTTATGGGGGTGAGATTGGGAAGGAAAACAGAAAATCAGCAAATATACTATGGGATGGGTATCAAATGAAAGATTTATTATTTATTTAGGACAACAAACAATTACACTAAGTTCTGAAATGTACATTCGAGTGAAACCAGCGGGTGGACGCGACACACTTAAATAACTTCATAATTCGTGCAGAATAACTAATTTAAGTCTCTAGTGAAACCATTGACGTTTTTTTCTTGATGATTAATTGAACAATGCACTATATCATCATAACTTTTCATTGTGAGATAATAAAAAAATAGCAATTAAATGTTTTTGATAGTCGAAATGAGAGACTAATCATTTTTTGTCATCTACCCTACTGTGCTTGTACATAAGAACGTTTAAACCAGGGTCCAGGCGATCCAGTCCCGAGCTACTCGTTCGAGCTGACGACAAACTATTTCGACATCGACAAGAAAGGCTTCCTCGTGGTCAGCGACGAAAACCTCGACAGAGACCAGCCTAACTCCGGGAAGTTTAGATTCCAGGTAAGTCTTACAAAGCATTGAATATTCTTCTTCTGGACTTACTTTTTCCACAGTCGATCTAGTAGAGACTAGATCGACTGTGGAAAAAGTAAGTTAAGTAAGTAAGTAATGACTAGATCAAGAGGGAGCCCATATATTTATCAATCTATATATATACAAATGAATTGTTGTTCGTTAGTCTGAATAAAACTCGAGAACGGCTGAACGGATTTATCTTATCATAGTCTTGAAATGTTCGTGGAGGACTAGGGAAGGTTTAAGGGCGAAAAAATCGAATAATTGCCGGGAAAAAAATTGAATAAAAACCCGTGCGAAGCCGGGGCGGGCCACTAGTTAAAAAGAAATGTGGCGTAATATTATTATCTCACTTAAATATCTTTTCCTAAAATTAATGAGTTAAACTCTAGGATATACGGCTTTGTATCGCGTGAATAGAATCAATAGAGATTAAGAGTTTTAAATCTTTTGGAACTGTTATAGTTATTTACATTAATAACGGAATATTTACTATGTCTTAACGGTTTTCAAGATTGCCGATATTTAGACACAATTGCGAAAGTCGTAAAATCATGTTAAATATCCCGTTGCTAATCTTAAATATATTTATACGTCGGTGTTACGGTTAGAAACCTCTATGTTTTGTTGTATTTTTTATTTAACAAAACGTAAAAAAACTTTTGTTTGTAATCCACACAGCAACATCTAAAAATTTCTCATTTTCCAGGTGGTAGCGCGAGAAGCGAATGGCGGCGCGGCCTCCGCCCCGTTCTCTCTCACCGTTCAACTATTAGACCAGAACGACAACGCGCCCGTTATTACTAAGACGCAGCCTATCATTGTGCAAGCTACCTTGGAACCTACTCCTGTACACAAGGTAATAAGAATTTCCGATATTTTAAGAGTTAACCATTTTGTCTTCGGTATTAACACTTTTATCTTCACTCCAACCAACTCAAACCTGCGCGAAGATAGTTAAGCTATAATAAAAACTTTATTCAGTGATAAGCTTAACATAGTTCACATTGTTGAAGACACCTTTTAAGTAATTTAAGTAATAAGCTTCAGCCAAACCTACGCGAACAAAGCGATTGCGATGCGACCACACCATTTAATCTAAATTTGTGTAGAATAAATTAGACGAAGTAACTAAGGTTACTAGCGAAATGCGGGATTTGAACCCACGTCGTCCATTATACGCATGGACGTGCTGACCGCCACACCAACCTCGCCTCTACGTCGTCGCTTCAAAATCTTCTACACTTGCAACTTCGAGTTACAGCTTCGAATTAGTTTCAACCAACATGTAAAGTTGGGTTTACAATACAATACAAAAACACTTTATTGCACACACACGGAAACACAATACAACAACACGTAGAAAACCAAATGGACAATGGGCGGCCTTATCGCTAAAAAGCGATCACTTTGTAAAAACATAAAGACCACACTTTATTATGCATATTTGCGCTCCTACGCGACTACAAAGCGGGACTTCTTCAAGCAAAAATGTCTAAAAATATATTGAAAATGTAATGAAAAATCGCCAAAAGAACTTGCATCATTAATACATGTGTTTTCAGGTGGAAGCCATAGACATCGACGACGGTGAGAACGCACGAATCACGTACAGCATTTATCACGTCTCTAACAATGGCGGGAATAAGTTCACTATTGATCCTAGCACTGGAGTTATATGTAAGCACTTGCACTGTTATATATTTATTTATATTTATACTAAGGTGTTTTAGTTAAATAATACAAATACAAGTTGTATTTACAAGATTGTACAGAACCCGAGAAGTTGAATTGGACATTATTAGTATTTGGAAACTAAATGGCACTATGTGAAAATTATTATTGGTGTAAGTTTTATGTCAAGGCATGTTGTTTTTTAGCACAAAATTATTACTTCTCCTTATCATACTAAAATTACTGTTACTCTATCCAAAAATCATGTTTTAATCCGCACAAGTATAATGTTTTTGTTGCTCACGATGTTATTTGGTTTTTCACGAATTCGGCACCAAACGTTGACACTTTTAAGCATGCCAGTGTATAGCCAAAACATTTATTTCCATAAATAAATGTTTTTACTTTGTCTTTACAGAGCCATCTCACTAAGTTGCAATTGTCCCTAATAATGGTTCATACGAGTGTATCATATACATTTTTAACCCCCGACCAAAAAAGAAGGGTGTTATAAGTTCTATACGTGTCTGTGGATGGAGCGATTTCAATTTAGTTTTTTTTTGTATGAAAGGTATGTTTGGCGCGAGAGTTCTTAGACATGTTTAATGAAAATCGGTTGTGCCGTTTAAAAGTTATGGAGGTGAGAGTGGGAAAGGAAAACCATAAATCTGCAAATATACTTGAGTGGGGTATCATATGAAAGCGCATCGCGTGCACATTACAAAATATTATGGTGTTTTACTTTTAAGGAAATGTAGTCATTGGAATCGTGGTTTTATCTTAAATTTTAAATTTAGATTTAGTATATAAATTAATATAATTTTTATTTTGAATTCTTCCAGCAAGTACAGGCCGTTTGCAAGCCGGCGAATCGTACAGTTTGACTGTCCGAGCGGCGGACGCTAAGGGGCTGAGCTCTCAAGGCATAGTGGAGATATCGGTCGCTCCCGGACCCAACACGCGCCCGCCGCAGTTCTCTTCCCGCGACTACCACGCCTTGGTTTCTGAGGGCGCGGCTATTAACTCCACCGTTACTACTGTTACTGTGAGTATACAATTTCTTTAATTTTTGCTACTGCATAGCTTCTATTGCGGGCCTTGAGCGTGGAGACCGAATCCAGAAATTCCATAACGAAAAAAACCTAACACCCCCCTCTCTCTCTCTTTTGGACGCATACGCATAAAAATATTAATTTGTTTACAAAAAATAGTGATAAACACAATGTAAATACAAGAAATAAATATAAACTCGCTTTGCCCACCACTAGGCTGCATAAGGTTAATGTATCATTCAAAGGGCAATGTATACGCTTCTACAACAAGATTCCCAAAGAATTGCAACAGTTGTCAATTACTAAATTTAAGAAAATTGTAAAAAACAATCTTTGTAAAAAAGCTTATTATAAAATATCGGATTACCTTGAGGACAAAACTGCTTGGGACGGAATCTGCTCCAACACAAAATCAAAAACAAGACTAACAAATAATGATTGTTAAGTTTCAATACAAAAATGAGCTAGAGTTTTTAATCGCTTTTTTGCTCTAGTGTAAAAAAAGCGAAGCGACCAGATACCATAAATTTATTTCCTACTTATCTTTAAGCACCTATGATTATTTTATTTTTGTTTTTTTTTTGTAATTTATTTTGACGTGTCTAAGTTTTGTAAAACCAAACTATGGAAATAAATGTTTTTGTATCTTGTATCTTTAACGAGAGAGATTAGGCTTAAATTCACCGCGCTTGCCAAGTGCAGGTTGGTGAATGTCACATGTACTTCAAACTCCTCAAAGTTCTCAGAACATTCCGGTTACTCCGTTAAAGCATGTGTTTAAAGCGCACATATTTTTTTTAAGAAGAAATATCTAGACGTGCGCTGCGGGGTTAGAACCCACAACCTTATTAATTTATTTTATATAGCTTACGCACGAATTTATACAGCTTAGCTTAAGTCAACATGTACAGTAAGCGGCGCTAACTGGTAACCACCTTGCATTAGTGGTTTGTATGCAGAAGGGTATACCAGTTAGCGACGCATACCGTACATGCGCCCCGTTGGGGCACTGCAAAGAGTTTGAGTCTACTTGTCTTTACAGGCAAAGGACCCAGAAAACGAGCCAGTGACGTATTCAATCGTTTCTGGCAATGACTTGCGACAGTTCGCCATCGGCGCCAACACTGGAATCATCGCCATCATCCGCAGCTTGGACAGGGAGGTGCTGACGCGCTACCAACTGGTAAGGAATTATCTAGAACATTCTAGAACCTACTAGAATCTAAGAACTAGTCAAGTACTCAACTGTGTCAGGTAATAACCTCGTTACCAAAACGTTTCGGGTTTTTACTCCTGACACAAAAAGAGGGGTGCTATAAGTTTGACGTGTCTGTCTGTCTGTGGCTTCATAGCTCCCGAACGGATTAAGAGATTTCAATTTAGTTTTTGTATGAAAGGTGAGTTTTGCACGAGTGTTCTTAGATATGTTTCACGAAAATCGGTTGTCCCGTTTAAAAGTTATGACCTATCCACTTTCACCCGAAAGTGGAAAAGAAAAACCAAATACCTGCAAATATACTCGAGTAGGGTCTCGAAAGAAATCGCATCACGTGCACATTACAAAATAATATGACTTTTTACTTTTAAGTAAACTGAGGATATAGGTCGACCGATCGTTTTTTAAAAATAATAATTTTGATTACCTACTAAAGTTAATACTTAAAGAATGTCTTCTTGAATCTTCAAAGTATGATTATGTAGATTCATCAAAAAAAGGTACTGAAAGGTATCTTGTATAAGGCTTCATAAACACAAGCGACGATAACGAAACTATCACTCAACTCTGTACGCATGAATGTTGTCTTACAAAGATATTACTAGAATCACATACTAAATAAGTTTCTTTGTGTCAAATGGTAAATGTTCAGTTTCTTGTAATTGGACTTTGCGCTTGAAGCGACAATTTGCCAGTGTCGAGTTAAATAAAATTATAAAGTGAAAAAGATGTTATTCAGTTTAACGCAATTTTGCGTTTTTTTCTTCTTCTTTTAATAGATGGCATTCGTGACTGGCTTGCGTTTTTTTCCAGATGGTTAAAGCTGAGGATCCCGGCAAGCTGTCAACTACGTCAACTGTCAACATCAAAGTGACAGATATAAATGACAACAATCCCAAGTTTGACGAGGACAACTACCTGTTTCAAGTGAAAGAAGGTATGTTTATTATCCCAAAGTAAACCTTTGCATTGAAATTGGTATTTTTTTTTTTTTTTTTTTTTTTTTTTTTCTAGCCTGTTGTGTCCCACTGCAGGGCAAAGGCCTCTCTACCTTCTTTCCAGACTTCCCTATCTGACGTTAAATTAATCCATCCCTTGAGGTGGGCGTCCAGTTCGTCTCTCCATCGTCGCTTTGGTCTACCGCGAGGTCGTTTACTGTCCTGTGGAATCCATATAGTTGTTGATTTAGCCCACGACTCATCCGACCTGCGATAGACATGTCCTGCCCAGTCCCATTTTAACTTTGCGGCATGTTGGGCTACGTCGGCTATTTGTGTTATGGAGCGCAGTTCACTGTTCCTTATGCGGTCTGTTAATTTGACTCCCAGGATACTGCGCTCCATAGCCCGTTGGCAAACCCCAAGTTTGGACTTTTGCTGAGCCGTCAATGACCATGTTTGCGCGCCATATGTGAGGATAGGTAAAACGCACACGTCCATGAGTTTACGTTTTAGTGTAAGAGGCAGATTGCCTTTCATTAGGTGCTTCATGGACCAATAGCCCTTCCAGGCGTTTTCAGTGCGTCTTGTTATTTCGGCATCTTGTCTACTCTGGAAGGATACTATTTGGCCTAGGTAAATATACTCACGGACGTATTCGATTTCCCCATCACCTATTAGGATCTTATGTTCTGTGGCATTGGTCATAAGTTTGGTTTTTGACATGTTCATACATAGTCCAACCCTGAGGCTTGCAATGTTAAGTTGTTCCAACATGGTGCTAAGCTCCGCAGCTGACGAAGAGAAGAGGACAATATCGTCAGCAAAGCGTAGGTTGGTTAACCGTTTTTGGCCGATTTGAATGCCCCTGTCCGACCAACCGGGTGTTATGGTTTTAAACACCTCTTCTAGTGTGGCTGTAAACAATTTGGGTGACAATGGATCGCCCTGTTTCACTCCTCTTTTTATCGGGAAAGCTGGACCAGTGGATTCTATTTTAATAGCGGCTGTACTATGGTTGTAAATTTGCTGTAAAAGTTGGATATATGTATTAGGAATGTTCTGATTTTTTAGAGCTTCAAAGAGGGCGGAATGTTCAATGCTATCAAATGCTTTGGAATAATCTACAAATGCTAGGTAAATTGGTTTTTTGAATTCAGAATATTTTTCTATGACTTGATTGAGAGACTGGAGATGGTCAGTGGTGGAGAGGCCTCGATGAAATCCTGCCTGGTGGGGTGGTTGATGATCGTCTAGTAAGCTTGAAATGCGGTTTTCTAGAACTTTAATGAAAGTTTTATAAATGTGAGATATTAGACTAATGGGTCTATAATTACCTATTTCCGACTTATCGCCTTTTTTGTGCAACAATATTATATTGGAATGACAGAAAAGGTTTGGTAAGTTAGCTGTTTCCAAAATTGAATTAAAGAAATTTGTCAAATGAGGTAACAGAACCGGTTCACCTACTTTTAACGCTTCGCTTGTGACGTCATCTGCTCCAGGGCTTTTCCCGTATTTTAGACTTACGATTGCACGGTGTACTTCTAGTCCAGTTATTTGTGGAACGTCTTCTGTACGTAAATAGTTAATATTTTGAAAATTAATGCTATTATCCGTTACTGTTAGGGAATTATTATCAGAGTAAAGTTTTTCGTAAAAAGCTGTGCATTCGCGCAAAATTATGCTTTTATCAGAGTGTTTTACGCCGTTTTGGTCTTTAATTTGTGTAATTGACGTTTTCCCTAGTTGTGCTCCTCTCATTGCAATTTTTAAAGATTTGTTTTGTTCTAATGCTATCCTAACTAATTCAACGTTAAAATTTCTTATGTCTTTTCGTATGTTACGTTTAACTTCTTTATCTTTCTCTTTATATTCCGGTGTGTACATAGTTAGTTTTTGTCGTTGCTCAATTAGAGATTTTGATTTATTAGTAAGTTTATTGGTTTTGGGTTTAATACAGTTGATTTTTTGACTTGCGAATTTGATACTTTTAATTATATTTTTATACTGTACGTCAACATCTTCAGTATTTTTTGGATCTAACAGAGCAAAACTATTTTTTAAATCTAAACAAAATTGATCTTTATTGCGAATTAATGTACTTTTATCTACTTTCTTAATTGTTTGTTTTATCATTAAAAGTCTATGAATTTTTTTGTTAAATTTTAGTGTGCAACGTAAAGGTCTATGGTCGGAGCTGAATTTGATGTTATTAAGTGCTTCTACATTAATTATTATATTCTTGTTTGAAGAAAAGCAAAAATCTATTTCGTTTTTTGTAGTTTTATCTGGAGAGAACCATGTCCAACGTCGGTGTGGTTTTTTAAAGAAAAAGCTGTTACTTAAACTCAAGCTTTGCCCGAAAGCAAAGTTTAAGAGTCTCTCTCCTCGAACGTTTCGTAAACCTGCGCCATAAGGACCCAGAATGTTGAAATTATCTTGGGCTTGCCTTTCTCCTATTTTGGCGTTAAAATCTCCGAGAACGATGTTCCAAGTTCCTTTGCTTTCGTCATATGCTCTATTAAGCAGATCATAGAATTCTTCGACTTCTTCGTCTGACCTAGCAGATGTTGGTGCATGAACCTGAATGATGGTGAGAGTACTTTTATTGTCAATATGGAACTTTAATGCAGCTATTCGATCGGAGTATGCAATAAATTCTTTAATGTTAGTCTTTCACCTTTTGGACACCAAAAATCCCACACCGTACTGACCACCCCTATTTCCATTATAAAAGAATATGTTGTTTTTACGTTCCACCGTAATTTCTCCTTCCCTCCTTATTTCCGCTAAACCTATAATATCCCAATTAATATGTTCGAGAGCGTTTTCAAGCTCTACTAATCTTTCCTCGGTTCGTAGAGTTTTGACATTATAGGTTAAAATATTTAGCTTTTCGGTATCCAATTGCATAGCCTGAGTTGTCGGACAGTTTGAGAACCTCGCCCGGGGATTCACCTTGCCCCTGACCATAGGGGGCCTTGGCCTACTGTCATCAGCTGTGGCCCCCGGGTCGCCGGGCACTTGGGGACATTGTATATTTGTCTGTTTCATGAAGGTAGGGGTTTGGACCATAATCCACCACGCTGGTCCAGTGCGGGTTGGTGGATGGGATGCCAGAGCCTCGTTTGTTTGTCAGCAGGATGCACCACGGGCCGGTGAGGTTGGCTTGGGGTTCGTAAGATGATAGTCGAACCCCCTTACACCCCTTACAAATTGGTATTACATAGATAAAAAACGACTCCTAAATACAAAAAATATACTACTGATTTTGGTTAATCAATAATCAGGGCTTTATTTAATCATACACTCATTTTAAATGTATATCTAAGGGTGTTCCCATACAAGTAACGTGATTTTTATAAAGCAACCGACAGTACCTTCTTTGATAAATAACAGCAGTATCTAAATCTTCTTGCTTTAAGAACGAAATATGTATGTTTTTGTTGTTTTTTTTATTGAAAAATGTGTATAAACTGGACACGAAACCCTTTGTGTAGTACAAGTCTATCTCATACTTATAAAATTTATTTCGTGTCAATTTACCAGTGTGCAATATTAATCAGTAATATGATTCCAATTTATGATAAAAAAATGCCGTGTTGGCTAAGTGGTAGCACATTCGTCTTTCATTCCGAACGTCGTGAGTTCAAACCCCGCCTAGCACCTCTGGATGTTTCTTCTTGAAAATAATATGTGCGCTTTAAAAAAAACACGTACTTTAACGGTGAAGGCAAACATCGTGAGGAAACCGGCATTTTCTGAGAACTTTAAAGAGTTTGAAGAACATGTGATGATGTGACATGGCCCGTACTTGGCCAGCGTGGTGAATTAAGGCCTAATCTCTCTCGTCAAGAGAGAAGTCCCTGTGACCCAGCAGTGGGAACGTTAATAGGGTGATGATGATGAATATGATTGCAGGTATAGCCCACCAGTTGGTAGGTCACGTGCACGCCACAGACGTGGACGAGGGCATCAACGCCATGGTCAGCTACAGCCTGCCCGCGCACCTGCCTTTTAGCATCGACAACAGTTCCGGGCAGATCACCACCAACACCAAGCTGGACTATGAGCTGACCAAGGTAAAGACGACTGGCGAGACGTGGATGGAGCCAGAGATGTGTATGTGACGCCATACGAAATGTCATGCCATATGGCATGGCATTGCAGAGTACGGTTTTGCGCATGTCTAGATGGAGCAGGTAAAGCACTCGCTAAGTAGTGGCCAAGGGACCCTTTATAGGAACGTCCGGATGCTGGATGGGTCGATGACAGTCATCTATAGAATAGTATAGAGCATATCGCGTACTGACGAATACGTCGTTCTCGTGGGAAACTCCATACAAATAGGGTGACGCCGTTGCGTGAAAAACTAGTATAAGATAACCAAAAGTTGGAATGCTTCTTGCATAAAGTCCTCCTCTGTACATTGTTTTTTGTGCACAAAGTATAAATAAATAAAAGTAACCACCACTGAAACTCCATATTTACATTAAGAACTCCAAAATTGTAATAACAACAAAAATGTATAAACTGATAAAGCTGAGTTGTTCTATTCGCTTCTCAACTCAGTATAAAATATTTAAGCGAACTGTCAAGACAATGTAACGAGTATTTCCTTGATAATTTTTGTTTAATAAACAATTTAGTTTTATTAATTTTTAGTTGACCTGTCCATGTATGCCCTGTGTTACTAAGGAAATCAATGTTTTGACGTTGACAGGTTATCTGTGTTGCCGACATGCCCAGACAAACTTTTAGCTTTCACAAAATAAGAAAGATCTTTTCTCAAGCTCGATTAACGTTAAGAGGCTCCTAATATAACTAACCTTTTTAAATTATCATGTTTTTTTTACAATTAGAGACTATAAATCCGTGTCATCATGGTATGTACCCGTTATATAAATCTTAATTTAACTTTATCTGTTTCAGGAATATGAGTTCGTAGTGACCGCGACAGATGGCGCTATAGACAAACGGCTCGGCACCGCGTCAGTGACCGTACAGGTACAAGACATACCTGACGAAGCGCCGGTGTTCAGACAGACGTTGTACTCCGTGCATGTGCCGGAGAATCAACCTAACTACCCTGTTGTTAAAGTTCAAGTTAGTATAATATCTTAATATATATAAATCTCGTGTCACAATGTTTGTCCACAATGGACTCCTAAACCTATCTAAGGAGATAACAAGTAGCCATTCAATATGGATTACTATATTATGTAATTCCAAAGTTTATAACCTGACTCGACTTATTTTAGGCAAATAGGTTCAGCAGTTTTGCCGTGAAGTAATAACAAACTTTCGCCTTACATTTCCAGTTTTTGAGGTTAATTTGGTCACGGTCGATGTCTTAACACTACAAAATTACACTATTACGAACCATTTTAAGCAAATGTTTATAACGTCGGAGGTAATACCCGTTTGCAAAGTGTATAAATGTTGCAAAATCCATTTCCAGGCTGAAGATCCAGACACACTAAAAGAAATCACCTACACGATCCTACAAGGCGATATGGATACCTTCTCCATAGACCGGAAATCCGGTTTAATCCGGACATTACGGCCGTTGGACAGAGAAATCATGGCGAGACACGAGATTATTGTGGGCACTGAAGAAAATAACGATATGGGAGCACTGGCGACCACTACCGTTGAAGTTATTGTTGATGTAAGTGATATATATCATTATCTTCCTGACCTTTTCCCATATTACGTGGGGTAATATGGGATAAGGTCAGGAAGATGACATGTTTTCTGCTTCCATTTCCCTCTATCACCCGTCATCTCAACACTCACCTCTTATAAGTAAGTGATATATATAGTGGTATATATATATATATACCAATAGAGGTAGATATAATTATATCTTGCAGTCAAACTTGGTTAAATGGGACCTGGATAAATGAGATAACTCTATTAGTAAGTGGCAATTATGTCCCAGTACTTTTCCATTGAAAAAACTCTATTAATGGCACTTTTCGAACCTTTAATTAAGATCTGATTTCTATGATGTATTCGATGATTATCTCTATTAGAGAGAGAGAGAGTGTCGTTCTATCTTCCTTTACATGACTGCCACTCTAGAGGGCTTTTCTTTAGGCTTTTAACCTCAAAAAGACTAAAACTCTTTCTAAGTGTATTGCCTCAGAACTTTTGACCGTGATTAAATTTAGCTGACTTATTGTTTCAAAGCTATTTCATTCGGTATAAGGTCTTTTAAACCTGAATAGAGCGAGTGGTTTTCTCTTATTAAAAAGTTTTTTTCATAAAAAGTGTTTTTAATTAACTTATGTAAAAATTACAGGACAAAAACGACAACGCGCCAATATTCACCTCCGCAATCCGACCAATCACAGTCGAAGACTCAGCATCAATAGGCAGCCTAGTCCAAACGGTAGTGGCCTCCGATCTAGACTCTACGCCCCCGAACAACAGAGTCCGGTACAAATTGGTCGGCAGAGGAAAGGCCTCTATATACTTCCACGTGGAGCCCGACACGGGCGCTATTCGAGTCCGGGACGATCTGAGGAAGGAGACCGATAGTGAATATACGGTGAGGAACGAATTATAGTATTTTTTAACGCCCGAACTAAAAAGAGGGGTGTTATAAGTTTGACGTGTCTGCCTGTCTGTCTGGGACATCATAGCTCCCCAACGGATGGAGCGATTTCAATTTAGTTTTTTTTGTATGAAAGGAGAGTTCGGCGCGGGTGTTCTTAGACATGTTTCATGAAAATCGGTTGTGCCGTTTAAAAGTTATCGGGGTGAGAGTGGGGAAGGAAAACCGAAAATCTGCAAATATACTCGAGTGGGGTATCAAATGAAAGCGCAATAATATTATTGAATGTTTTACTTATAAGGAAATTAGGGCATTGGAATCAGGGGTTTTTCTTAATTTTTCTTAGATTTATTGAGTATGTGTGTGTGCGTTTGCATGTTATTAATCAGTAGTCTTAACCGTGGTGTCCTACGGTCTAGACTACGCCCCCAAAGAACTGAGTCCGATATAAGCTAAGGTATTAATAAGCACTGATAATCGTTATCATAATTATCATTTATTTTCTTCAACAAAATGTAGCTTACAAAAGAAATTCATATTAACAAGTCTCAATTATGTTCTACACTATCACTATAATATCCCTTTGTTTGGAGGAGGGCGCCGATACTGCAACACAGTTTTATAACTTTCGCAGTAACTCAACTTTCAGATTGTTATTGTGTTAATTAGTGAAATGTTTTTTTTTTTTTTGTATAAGTATACTTCGACTAGGAGTCGGGCGACTATGACACGGGCGCTATTAGACTTCTCGACGCGCGCGTTCGCTTAATATTTAGAATTTTTAGCGTTAACATTATTATTATCCTTCTGTTGCGACGGCATTATGGGAACTTGAGGATGGGAGTTTGCGGAATCAATTATTATATCAAATATAGGCTATAATATTTTTTTTAAAATACAATATGTATGTTTTTCTATTGACTGTGGTCCGAAACAAATGTGTCTTATTCATATTCTTAAATGAACTGATTAGGTGTGTTAATGCATACGATAAAAACACATAGGCTTAAATAGTTTTTGTTTAATTTTTCAGGTGGATGTCCAAGCTTACGATCAGGGAGATCCTGTTATGTCTTCAGTGACCAGTCTCACTGTTTATGTTAGCCATTCTGCTACTGTTCCGCCTGATGTAAGTATATCAGTTTGTATGTATGTAACGTGAAAAATATGTGTTTATTAATTTACAAATAAATTTGCTTTTTGACGACTTCTGTGGCTCGGTGGACGAAGGTCCGCTTGAGGCGCAGGAGTTTGCGGGTTCGATTCCCGCCGGGGGACCAGATTTTGTACGATCTACAATTTCTGGTTTCGGGTCTGGGTGTTTTTTCTATGTATCTTAGATAAGTATTTACAAAAAAAATATCTATGTAGTATATCAGTCACCTAACACCGCTAGTACAAGCTCTGCTTAGTCCGGAAATATTTATTTTATATTTAATTGATAAATCAGTATATGTGTACTGTGTAACCTTTAAATAAACTATTTGTCTTAACTTTGTATACAGAGAAGATGCTCCTCTGTATGTCGTCTCATGTCTTTTAAACTGCACAATTGTTTTTAATATAGTTTTTAGCCATAGATAAAGATTCGCAAGGTATAAGTTATTTAATTAAAAAAAACGACCTGTGTTCTGCTCTATTGATTGTTATACTTCTATTGGGATCTAATTGTGGAATCAACAAAAAATATATAGTTTAGGAGATTATTAGGTACCTATTTGAGTGTTTTTGCTTTTGATTGCTTTATTACTAAGTACAAAAGCCAATTTTTATTTCAGGTTGGTCTCGGTTTCGCGGATATCACATACACGGAACACATAGCAGAAAACTCTCCAAACGGTACCCTAATTCGGGTGCTTCCTCTGCTCAATAAGAGAGAACATTCTATAGATACGCCATTGAAATGTTTGCTCACCGATTCTTCTCAACAAGGTAAAAAATTACTTAATAAAACGATTGATAGAGGGGGGAGAGAGAGTGATCTATTGAATGAAATTCCATAAATTTTATTTCTCTTTTGGTGAACTATTTAAACTCAAATACAACACAAACACTAAACTAAAAATATTCAATGTTTACCCTTATTACAACAAATAACTATTCATGGTGTTAAAATAAATTGCTGTAAGTGGTAATATACTGAACCGATAACATTATATTTAGTATTGAATAGCCAACTTAGGATAGGAGATAGGGTTTACCTTTTAAATCTAAAATATGCCGCGGGGTAAAAAACGGGGTACTCAATAGAAAAAACCTATACCGGTTTAAATTAAATACATATAGACCGGATACCCGATAATACCTATATCTTTATATGAAAAAGTTTATGTAAAACCTTTCCTTTTCACCCTTAGACTCCTATTGATATAAAGGTCTTTGCAAAAATGTTTGTTAGACTAAAAGAAAATTGGACCTTATTAGTTTGTTATACGGCCATAAAAAGCTTTTTATTTTTTCAGGAGTATTCTACGTAAAACTAACCGAAGACCGAGACTGCGCAATCTACCTTAACTCCTCGTCCTTAGACTACGAAGCGCTCTCCGAATACTCGCTGGAAGTCCAACTAGAGTCCATACAAGGCCTTATCAACCCCGAGAACAGTAAAGCAACGATCCGCGTCCATGTAACAGACGCGAACGATAACTCTCCCGTGTTCGTGATTAATGAACACTCCAGTGTTGAGGCGGTTAAGGAGAAATATTTGGCACTCGTTACGAAGGACACAATTTTGGGCACTAATGTGCTGCAAGTACAGGTAAGTTAGTTATTGCGGAACATGCTTAGCCCTATTGTACTGGAAATATTTTAGGTTAGGTTATATTTGTTTATGAAAAACCACGTGCGAGGCGAGCGAGCGTAGCTGCCGCGGTTACGCCCGCCGTTTTATATAAATAAATCTAGAAAAATAGGTGTGTGTGCGATTCACACACGATAGAAGTGAAACTTCAGTAAATCGACAAAAGATTAAGAAGAATAAAAAAAAAAACAAAAAAAAAATACTATGCAAAAAGATTTTGTTCGGGCGGTCACCCATCCAAGTACTGGCGTCGCGCAAAGTTGCTTAACCTTGTTAGCGTTTAAGATTGGCTTACCCGACAGGTAAGCCAATCTTATTTCCATTTCCGTTGCATCCGGTTTCAAATCACAACGATTTTAAAGAAGTTTCACTTCAAAAACATAATTCAAGACCTTTGTAGCAACATGAGTGTTGAGAATCGTAACTAAAACTATCAAAGACGCACCTAATCATTTTTTTTATGCTAAATAAGCCTTAATTTGACCACAATCTCACCTGATATTAAGTGACGATGTGGTCTAAGATGGAGCATGAAGACCAAGAAGGTTCTCCGGGCCGCATTACGAAACACGTAAAATTTGCATTATACAACACGGGATTATGGCTAGCCGAGTTGTGTTAAATATGCATTCAATCCGGCGCATCGTTTAAATGTCACTGTTTTAAATACAGCACTGTTTTATACAACAGCTAGCGGTGGTTTCAACGTTTGACTACGACATATCATTATAAGAACAATATTCAACAGTTACATTAATTAAAGCACTGTTTTATACAACAGCTAGCGGTGGTTTAAAACGTTTGACTACGACATATCCATTATAAGAACAATATTCAACAGTTACATTAAATACAGCACTGTTTTATACAACAGCTAGCGGTGGTTTAAAACGTTTGACTACGTATCGTACATCCTAATATATATAAATCTCGTGTCACAATCTCTTTCTTCAATGGACTCCTAAACCACTTAACCGATTATAATAAAATTCGCACACCATGTGCAGTTCGATCCAACTTGAGAGATAGGATGGTTATTACGGCTAGAAAAATTCGAATAATTTCCAAGAAAATTTTATACCCGTGCGTCGCCGCTAGTATCATTATAAGAACAATATTCAACAGTTACATTATTCCAGGCGAAGGACCAAGACAGCGGCGAGTACGGCAAAGTAGTGTACCTAAAGAACGAGTGGTCCAAAGAGGCCGACGAGTACTTCTCCCTCAACAAAGACACCGGCGTCATCTCCAATACAAAGACCTTCGAGAATGTTCCCAAAGAGGCTCTGCCGTTCAAGTTTAGGGTTATAGCGAGGGATAACCCTAAGTCGCCGCAGGATTATAACATGGCTACTGTTTATGTTGTGGTAAGTAATTATTTGTATGTTGACAACTAACAGCGAATCCTACATATATTATAAAAGCAACATTATTGAGGATCATCCTACCCTAATAGTAAAGAGGCATCTTTGTTGTATTATTTAGTTAATATTAACTAGGAAGTAGTTATTTATGTTAAGTTATAATTTAAGGATAATTGTTTTGTTTTTTCTTCCTTTTTTATACGAATATGTTCTTTTAAGTTAACATAGTATTAGTTTACTTTAGTCAACCGACATAAACTCTGTTTGAAGGTTGTAAAAATTGTAAAGAAAAAAAAACATTATTGAGGATGTATGTAAGTGTTGGTGTGTTTTTTGCTCTTTCACGCAAAAACTACTGAATAGATCTTGATGGAAATTCACAGAAATATAGCTTACATATCACTTTTCGGCAGGAAAATAAATACAATAATTGCCAGCAAAGCCCGATTTGACTGAAATTTGGCATGGGCATAGAGGTTTTCTCATTAAAGGATAAAAGCTATGTACGTTAACCGCGGAAAATCTATTACTCATGAAATGGATTCTAAAAGCAATTTAACATCAATTATAATATTTTTCTATCTAAATAATCACTTGGTTTTGTATAGTAAAAGAACGGATTGAAAATGTTTTATCTGAACTAAAACCATGGTTAACAAATATTTATTACAAATAATAAACTAAACCATGTGTATTTTATACAGGATAAATTATGAGTATTGCAGACCGACAGAAATTTGACAGCAATGCCTTGCCCAAAAAATAAAAAAAAAGTATCTAAATTCTACATTCAACTTAATTTTCAGATAAACTACCTACAACCCGAAAATCAACTAGTAGTCGACATACCAGGCCTCGACGAGGAAACCACCCGCCGTATGTCGAGAGACCTTCTCAACGGGGTCGAAGAACGCACCGGCTTAGTGGCGAAACTGCAGACTGTCACCGCCAGGCATTACAGGAATGAGAACGGCTCGTTGGAAACGGACCGTAGGGGCAGCGAGGCGTGGTTCTATCTACTACAGCCTACCAGCGGGGAGATATTGAACAGAGACTCCGAGGTTGTCGCGAAGTAAGTAGTAACTTAGTGGCGAAACTGCAGACTGTCACCGCCAGGCATTACAGGAATGAGAACGGCTCGTTGGAAACGGACCGTAGGGGCAGCGAGGCGTGGTTCTATCTACTACAGCCTACCAGCGGGGAGATATTGAACAGAGACTCCGAAGTTGTCGCGAAGTAAGTAGTAACTTAGTGGCGAAACTGCAAACTGTCACCGCCAGGCATTACAGGAATAAGAACGGCTCGTTGGAAACGGACCGTAGGGGCAGCGAGGCGTGGTTCTATCTACTACAGCCTACCAGCGGGGAGATATTGAACAGAGACTCCGAAGTTGTCGCGAAGTAAGTAGTAACTTAGTGGCGAAACTGCAAACTGTCACCGCCAGGCATTACAGGAATAAGAACGGCTCGTTGGAAACGGACCGTAGGGGCAGCGAGGCGTGGTTCTATCTACTACAGCCTACCAGCGGGGAGATATTGAACAGAGACTCCGAAGTTGTCGCGAAGTAAGTAGTAACTTAGTGGCGAAACTGCAAACTGTCACCGCCAGGCATTACAGGAATGAGAACGGCTCGTTGGAAACGGACCGTAGGGGCAGCGAGGCGTGGTTCTATCTACTACAGCCTACCAGCGGGGAGATATTGAACAGAGACTCCGAGGTTGTCGCGAAGTAAGTAGTTACAATATTTAAGTAACCCTTATTGGTTTACGGTGCACTCTACACTCTTTTGTTGATAAAATCAACCCATGCTCTTCAGCAAATGCGATTCCTTGTTGGCGAGTGCCAAGTTAACTTAGTAAGTAGTAACTTAGTAGCAAAACTGCAAACCTTTTATTCATTTAAACATAGACATTTACGGATGAAGAGCGAAGTTTTATTACATCAACAGAAGTTTTAATGAACTAGTCCGAGTCAACCCTTCTCTTAAAAACTAAAGCGAAAATAATGATGGCCTTTGAACTCGAATGATTTCCACATAATAGTGTTGTATGTAGATTGATGCAATTGGCTCTAGTCCGCAGTAAACCAGTGGAAGCACGGGGAAAAGATAAATCTCCTTATTGCTGTTGTCTTTTAATCAAAATTCCTACTTTTATTTCGTATAATTAATAAATTAAAAATGTTTTGATGTTGTTGCAAAGTTGATCTTAGGATAGATTATAATTTCTCAAATTTTTTCACTTCCCTTGTTTTTCATGCACTTTTTTTAAGCCCGGTTAATCCACGTTGTATCAGGTCTCCCGCAATACAGGCTTGCCGCAATTGCCAGTGAAATTGTGACGTGTGATGATAAATAAATATTTTTTGTATTTTTTTTTTATTATACTACATTTATGTATATGTATGTACTAATTTGGACTCTATTCTCAGGGCACTAGCGAACGGTGTACGCCAGTCCGTATCCGCTCGTCTGCAATCTCCAGTCAGCGAGATTCGACCACCATTAGAAGCTAAAACCACTCCTCGGAAGCCACAAGTAGCCGCTGCGCCTCTAACGACGGCGCTACCCGCCGCTCTAATAGCGTTGGCAGCTGTGGTGCTGGTGGTGGCTGTAGCCGCTGTCATCTACATATGCGCTTCTTGGAACAGGTAATTATACACTAAAGGCGTGTCCAATTAAGGCTTCAACAAGCGGCAATCGCGAGACACAACTCTGACGGCAACACGCAGCATTCTGCGGCCGTACATACACAGCGCGGCAAACGCACGCGGCATGCCGCTCACGATTGCCGCGCTACGTTTGGACACTTCAGATACAGTAATATAATCCTAGCCTAAGGCTCGGGCGGTTACTCGTAACATATGACCATCTAAAATATAGATTCAGGTCAAGTCTATGACTAGAATCTAACTACGGCACTACCCGCTGTGCATATAGCGTTGTCAGCTGTGATGTTATTAGTTGATGTAGCAGCTGTCATTTACATATGCGATTCTTGAAACAGGTGGCGACAATATGCTAGGATTAGTAGACGTCCCGTTAGCCGCAACGAGCCGGGCCTAGTAACGGAACGAGCCGGGCCTAGTAATCTATAAGATCTTTCTGACAGCAAAACCCATAAGTGTTTTGAAAGCAATAGTTGAGATTCAAAAGCAAATTGTAACGTCCAAAGAAACGACAGCGTTTAATTTCCATTAACTGCAACTTATTTAATTTTTTACTGATGGTGTCATTTAAATTACATATTGGTTAATCTATCTATCAATTCCATAAAAATTTCTCAAATCTTTCCTAAAGTCAAATTGCTAATGATTTGATGTCTTAAACTCACTTTAAAAAAAGGTTCAAGTGTTAAATCCCATTTTTCCTGCAGATACAAGAAGCACAAAGAACAAACGATACAGCAGTACGGGACACTCAGCGCGACGTTGAACATGCCACCGCCGCGCCCCCCCTCAGGATATGAATCCAGCGAAGACGAACCGGCGCCTAGATATGAAACTCAGGTATGTTGTAATATGTACACTCACGTAAATAACTTAACATTCCGACAAAACGTACCTATATACATACATTCACGCGAACCATACACGTAATCCATTATTCCAAAACAATAACACAACTAAAATGTGATAATTATTCATAAGCACCTATTTATAATATCTTAGAGATAATCTATGACTAATAATTATAGAGTTAACTTTGTTACATAATAAAAAAGACACATCGTAAATATCAACCACTGTACCGTCTATATGAAATCTTCTATAGACTAGAAAAATTTGGCTAATGAAGACTTTTTAGCAATAAATGGAATCATAGTATTTTATGCGCTAGGAGATATTATGCGAAACTCGGCTTTGACTAAGAAGAGTTAACTAATTAGTTATATTGGAAATAAAGTATTGAATATGAACCAGTTTAGTTTAATTTTTTAACAATAAAAAGTTCAATATAGTTACAATATCCTTTAAAAATCTAGCTTATATACACATTTGTTTGATCAGTTTTACGCACCCATGTACATAATACACGTTAGCTACTAAAATGTAAAAAAACACACTCATCTCAATCTAACACTTATCCCCAGACTAGTAAACCGTGGCATAACGGTGCCCCGCCTTACTACGGAGACAAGGAATACGGGATACCTATGCGAAGCGTGAGCAACTTTTACCTTCGCATGACTGTTTGTAGGCTTGACTGGGCTTGATACAAGATGCATGATTTTGCACCACTTTTCAATCAAATCAAACACCGTATGAGTTCTATTTTTAAATGATTTTGCGATTCTTTTTTTCTGTTTTCAACAGCTAAGCCATTGAGAAACTATTTGAGCCTGTTTCGCCATTAAGATAATAAATAATTAGACATTGGTTAAAATATAGAGATATCAATACAACTGACCATGACCGACACTGCTCTATATGCGCGGCAGTCTTATACAAAACTGTATTTGTGGCTAGCAGATCAATGTTATTATTCAATTTGAGTTTGAGTTGTTTTCGAACACATGAAGACATAGAAAGTATGATAAAGAAACTTGTTAGCCAGGGGAGGAGCTCAGCCCCTGGTCGCTGGCTTACTGGGTAGAATTGACCACCCAAAAAATAAAATTAATGATTTTTTTGACTGTAGAATTAACTTTGACATTGTAAATAATATTAATTCAATAAAATTGTTATACATATATAAGCATTATAACATTTGCATGCCATTTTAATGGTCAAGTATGTGAAACCTTATGTCAAACTAAAAATCTAATAGTGTACCATACTTTTGGCACATAAATATAATTAATTTCATACATTTTAACCATTTACTAATTTACCTTGAACCTAAGGCCCTGTTTATCAATCTCAGGGTAATATTTTCCAAGGTTATAATATTGAGTTATCAAGTCAACTGACAACTCTCTGACTGGCCGATATTGCTGTTTATTTTAACCACTAACTGATTTACCACGAAGATGGTAAAATAAGAACGCAGGTTGACAAAATGTACTGTTTAATTTTGCTAAGAACCATTTTCCAATAAAGCTTGTTTTATTGCATGGCTACATAAAATGCTTTCGCCAAGAAACCCGCTAAACTCAATCAAGTGAAAATAGAACTCAATAAATGAAGATAAAAAATGTATTTAACAAAAATTTAGAAAATGATTTTATCAACCAACTTCTCTAACTCTCACTTATTATCCACCTTTAGAAGGTGTTTTAAACACCAAATTATCTATTTAGCTGTTTGTCTAGTATATTTTCCATCTTCATTCACTTCATCAATACACGACACCACAAAACTATCACGTAATTTAATGAAAATGCTACACTTTTATATTCTACACTACAACATACTTATTGAGTAAAGCTAGAATCTTACACAAAAGTAAAAAAAATCTCTAGCATGAAAAATGCTCATGGCTAAAATATACAATAAGTAGAATAGTAGCTTTTCTATTATATATATAAAAAACTAAACTGTGTGTGTTATTTTGTCTGCAGGTTTTAAATATGGCAGTAGATGATGCTGATCTGCAGTTGGACTTCAGCTCGAACAACCACGCCTTCAATATACATAGTGTTGACTATCTAACTAAAACAGGTTTGTTATTTCTTATGTTGAAACTCATATACTTTGTCTTTATACTTTATTACCAATTGACTGCTTCAGTGGCGCGGTGGGCGAGAGTCCGCTTGCGGCGTAAGAGCTAGCGGGTTCGATTTCCGCCGAGGGTGAAAGTGTTTGTATGTTCTGCAAGCACGATCTCCTTGGTCTGGGTGTCTAATATGTATAATAAAAAATATCTATGTATATATTTATAATAGTCTATGTATGACTATTATATTAAGTATATCAGATATCTAGTACCCGTAACACAAGCTTAGAGCTTACCACGGGGCTAGATGTTGTTGTGTGCATTGTCTGGAATATTTATTTATTTATAATAATTAATGATACATTGCTAAAGTGAACTGAAAATTAATATTTAAATGACGTGACCCATTACACAACACAACAAGTGCACCATTATTAGTTGCCACTGCACAGTTGGTTCAATTGACTTGCAATAATACTTCTACTATATGTTCCTAAACTTACAATTCTAATAATAAAGGGTTTATTAAGGCAGTGGTAAATCTATCTCCCTAAAATTATTTTTTATGATAAGATATTGGAAAACAGCCAGATATTTTCCTTTACCTTATCTATATAAATAAAAATGAATTGTTGTTCGTTAGTCTGATTAAAACTCGAGAACGGCTGGGCCGATTGAGCTGATTTTGTTTTTAAAATGTTCGTCGTAGTCCAGGGTAGGTCTAAACGATGAGTAAATAAGGAAAAATTAACGGGAACTTTTTTTACCCGTGCGACGCCGGGGCTGGCCGCTAGTTGTATAATATATTTACCCTTTAGCCTGTAATAGTCCACTATTACTGCTCAAATGAGCGCCGTTTCGCTATATTGTCGGATCAAATCAGCGATCATCACTTCACCAAGCCCGAGGACTCTCTACACTAGTAACACTAACCAAAATGATGGCTGTTTTTTCCTTAGGAGAACGAAGCCCAACACTCTCAGAAACGGCCACCACAGCCCGAGCTTCCAGCGTCAACGATAACACGCTCAACAACCACTCCTTCGACAACGGCACTCGCACCCAAACACTGAACCGGCGCGGCCAAAGCCAGGCTTTAAACAACGCAGTGGGCACTTTACCCAGAGCTAACAATAACTTGGGCAGCGGCTTGTTAGCGGCGACTCTTGGAAGGAAGATAAATGGGAACAATCATAAGAAGAAGACGCACCCGATTATGGCTTATGATGAGATTCCTGGATTGCAAAGGTAATTTTATTTTCCATTCTTTACTATAATATGCTTTGATCTGAACAATGCAGTGGGCATTTCACCCAGAGTTAACAATAACTTGGGCGGCGGCTTGTTAGCGGCGACTCTTGGAAGGAAGATAAATGGGAACAATCATAAGAAGAAGACGCACCGGATTATGGCTTATGATGAGATTCCTGGATTGTAAAGGCAGTTTTTGGTGTCTTCGTGAAATTAATAAATACAGCAAAATCTATGTGGTTAGCTCTAGTTATTAGGTTATGTGGATTGTTATATGAGTACTATCTGTTGTATCTGTTGTGTTGTCTGTTGTGTTGTTGGTACGCAATACAATAGGTATTCATAACATATATCAGTCAGTATTGACAATTTTTTGGAACCATGTTGATTCAAAATAAAATACCTTGTTTGTATGATAATATTATAGAAAAACATTATATGCCCTCATAGTGTTTAGTTTACTTCTTCTAAAGCTTTTGTTAGTATTCTATAATTGACATACATTTAAAATTGTATAATCTAATTTATTTCCGCAGGGCATCAGAAAATGACAATGTTACCTTTGGAAAGAGGAACTTTGGAACCGGTTACTGCTACGAGAACTCTCCTGTAGAAACCACCACTGAACTATAAACAGAAAGAATCTCGAATCTCACAGTGAATCTTGAATCTCACAGTGAAACGTGATTGTCACAGTGAAACATGACTGTCACAGTGAAACTTGAATCTTAAAGTGACCAAGTGTATGTGAACTTAATTTAAGATTAAAGTGAAAGTGATATCGTCCGTCCGTATTGGAAATTATTATAAGCATAATATTTTTGTGTTCAACGAATTATTAAACATTTTTGTAATAAAATATGTTACGACTGAAGTTAATGCTCCAATACTAATGAATTTCTAGAATTTTTTTATGTACTTAGCAAAGGCTAGTCTTTTGTTTTAATTGTGGATATATCGTCCTATTTGTTGAGTATTTTTAATAATACTCTATGAATGAATTACTTGAAGGCAGACACAGTGAATTTATTCTTCTATAAAATGATTTAAGTATAATATTTTAATAAATATTGCTGGAATATCCCATCCGCCGCCATCATCTAATCCCAAACTAAGGAGAGCTTGCACTGGTGGGTTTTAGATGTCTGGTTCACTATATACATACATATCAGTCATCTGAAAGTCATAATTGCAACAATGTCACATTATAAGTTTTTATACTAATTATTTTTCGCAATGTTTAAGGTTTACCATATAAAATTGTGTCATTATAAAATCCTTCAAACATATACTGCTTTCAGATTATATGACATTTTATATTTTTGATAATAAGATAATATTGAGGACAAAAATAATAATCGCCGTGCTTGCCTTTCTAGTTACGGTTTTAGAAAATACTTTACAAAAATTATTTGTAAATACAATTTGATACTAACATTAATATTTTACGTGTGTCTAACAGTGACCCAAATTTAGTGCCTTTTCTTTGAAAAATGCATGAATATATTAAATTTAAAAGTATACATTTTATAAACATATCTGGGAACAAGTAGATGCGAGTATCTTTATAAATTCAATGTGATTTTTATTATTATAATGTAATTCCGTATTTATGTAATAATTAAACTGATTTAGTATTTTTGTATGAATTCTGTGCCAGTTACTATAATGTAATTGTAAGTTAAATTTATGGAAATAATAATATATTGCGCTCAGTATACATACTATGTGGCTAAATTGTTGTGCCAAAATGTCCCTTAGTATAATTTTCTAGATCTCTTGAGAGCTAGATGATTAAATACGATATTCATGTGAATCCTCACATAAATTAAGCTAACTTTTGCGCCACGAAAAATATTGTCAACAGAATACTACCTACTTTTGAAAGGGTTAGCACGACCTTTGCACATATTTTTATCTCTGTGGTTATTTTTCATCGAATTTTGAAAGGGGTCTGCGAAACAGTAACAATAATAAAGTCCTATATATCAGGCATCACAGGCAATAAACAATATAAACATATACCTTAAAGACAATTCAATTAAATTTCTTTTGAATGGAGCGCAGAGGCACTTACAGCGTCAGTTTGCCAGTGTCAAGTTAAATAAAATTATAAAGTGAAAAAGATGATTACAGACTAATACAAATAAGCGAGAATAACACCTTGTCAGTGTCATAGAGTCAAATGTCACGGCGGTGTCCCCTCGCAGTAGGAGACCGATTAACCATCTTATCGAGGCAAAATGGCGTTCAACTGAGTAACATCTTTTTCACTTTATAATTTTATTTAACTCGACATGAGCAAATTGTCGCTACAAGCGCAAAGTCCAATTACAAGAAACTGAACTGATGTAATATTTGGATAGTACTAGGAAATTATGCTTGGGACCTGATTAACAAATGAACTTCTTATTAATGTACGTAAATTATTGGCTAAGCTTGTAAAAAGTTACCTATTATGATTTTGTAAATTTTGTACAATAATGTTTCGTCATAATAAGAAAATTTTTGTAGATTTTGAATTAGATTGTTATCAAATATCTTGAAATAAATTAATTTTATTACGATATCTCATTATTTTTTTCAAAATACCTATGTACTGATTTTTTAATCGGAAAATGCTGCGGGAAAATGAGCCCTTAATCCCTAAGAATCAAGACCTATCTATTAATTTTTGTGCATATTTTCATACGATTCGGTACCTATTTCATTATTGTGACGGCACTATAATCGATTAATAAACCTGAAATTGGATCTGTGTAGGGAGCAACCCTATTATTTGCCTGTGGCTATTGTATCACTGCGGCCTTAAAGGCCTATTCGCCATCTTTAATGAATTATTTTACGCCATCGATTCAATCAGAGAGTATATAATCACTACGTTGATTGAATATCGAACAGAAGTTCTGTGATCAGTCGCGGGACGAGACGAATGATAAGGTGTTAATTCATGGCAAAACCTTCATTCTTCGCGCCTTCCTCTCAGAACTTGACCAGGATTTCTGGCGCTTCGGCGGTCGCTGAATACAAACATGACCTAAAATGGATGGACTGTGAGAAAGGGGTGAGTGCTGAGCTGAGATGACGGGTGAAAGAGGGAAATGGAAGCACAACACATGTTGTGCCCATTGGGGCCCATGTGAGATAAGGGCAGAAAGTTGATTATGGTGAAACCTACATCTTTGTTCTTTATTACAGCCAATCGTCATACACTGAATATTTTACGGTGAGATGTCTTAATTTGATCAATTACCTGAAATTTTAACGTACAATAATGTATTCCAACAGCGATGATTTCCCGTAAGTTGATCAATTTACGATTCGTATTATTTTCCGGTGACAAATATTATCTAGGGAGAAAGATAAAAAAATTTAATAAATAAAATTATAATAATCTGTTGTATCTGTTGTCAGTACCTATTGCAAACTAATAATATCTAATAAATTAATAAAGTGTATTTTTGGAAAAAG
The DNA here is from genome assembly GCA_929108375.1 of Gymnoscelis rufifasciata. Taxonomy (NCBI): domain Eukaryota; kingdom Metazoa; phylum Arthropoda; class Insecta; order Lepidoptera; family Geometridae; genus Gymnoscelis; species Gymnoscelis rufifasciata. The sequence continues at coordinate 12,523,585 of OV815312.1, read as the reverse complement.
TCTTATAAAGTACTTATCTACTTTAATTATTTAACAGATTATTGTTTCATATACATTATAAAAGTAATAGTCTCAAGAAGGACGTACTTAAATTGTGGCAGGTTTATTTAGTAGGTATATTTCCTTTAGGATCACTACACTTATTACACTCTCACTAACTAAAAAAAATGTATATAAGAAATCAGGGCTCTCAATTCTGGCTCCCCAAGATGAAAATGGTCCAAAATTCCGCTACGAACATCTCCCAAAGAACATAATACCCAAATCGGATTTCGCGTGGCCATTCCAAAACCGTTTCTTTTTGTATTAACACCTGCCTAATCCAGCTTTGAAAGCCCATCATCTGCATAAAGGGCCCGAAACACCAAGCCCAAACGATTTCAATGGCCCTGTCAAATTGAATTTTAATGATCAAACAGGGTTCCTCTCGAAATCTCACAAAGGAAACTGAAACTTGGTTATTTAGGGCCTTTGTCTGCTGAGGCAGTAATAACATTAGGTTTTAGTGTTGATTCTACGCAGTAATAGAACTCTTGTAGTTAATAAGTTGGTGAGACTTAGCCGTAGACGACAACAAATTATTTCTAATTTTCTTAAGGCATGTACAAAAATTGGATTTTTTTTAATTTCAGTGATTGTGGCAATAGGTTATTTCTCTCTTTTACGATTTTGGCTATTATTTACGTAATTGAATGACAAGTTCTTGTAGCTAACTACTATTTTTTCACTAATTGTCACGTAGTATGATTTCCGTGATTTTAAAAAGGTATAAACACACACAAACAAAAAAAATACCTATGTATCAGCAGTTTGATACCGAGTCTACCGCGACTATTTTTTGTACAATTGACATATTTTTAGTAAGCCAGAAAAAAAAACAGAATTTCCACTAACAAGATGGATTGATTACCCAATTATGTACCTACATATTGCTACCCGAACTACTCATAATTGATGAACTAGCTACCTATCTATGTATATCATAGGGTATCATCCCCGACGAAGTAAGTGTTACTCGGGACATACCCCGAGGGTATGTCCCGAGTAACACTTACTTTGTTACTACACTTACGAGCGCTACAATTTGCATACAATATTGTAGAGTATTAGAATATCACTGAGGAGTAGAGGCAACATTATTGTTTAACGAGCTGACCCGGCAACAGTTGTCTTTCCATTTACCCTACTTCTACCCCTGACATAACCCTACAACCTAAAAAAAATTACCCGATAACTATTAAGTTATTGTGATCTTCATATTCATGTTAATTTATTCGGCATTCTATTCGCTTTTACATGATTTTGTTTGTAATAAAAACCAGCTGTAATTATGATGAATTTTTAATATCCACTAAATGATTGGCAAACGTTGCATTGCTATAATACATTATTTCTGGAACGTGTGATACGTCCTTTCTAAGGCGCTACGTTAATTATTATTCTATAGCGCTACTACTGTATACCAAATTATAGTGTCCAGCTGATTACCCACGATTCATAGATTTTCTTGTGAAATCACATGTTTTTTCCGTGGTAAAAAGTAGCATACCTATGTCGTTTTACAGAGGCTAAAGAATCTGTTTACCAAATTGCATTAAAATCTGTTCAGTAGCACCAGAATACCCTACAACGCTACAAACAAACACACTTAAAAACACACAATCACTACTGGTGCAATACGCGCGAATCAAGCGCGAGTCGCGACTCGCGAGTCTAGTTTATTATGAAATTTATGAATTCGCGCGATGTTCTGGGCGCGATGTATTATACCTAGTGCCTAGCATAACTACACTTACGCGCGAATGATTTCGAGCGAAAGGTTTCGCTACGAATTCGCTCCTTCTGGACAAGATCTTATCTAATCCAAGCTGTGGTAAAGGAGGCGGCCTTTTAAATCGGTAGATACAACCCACTTCAAGTACCTCATAGTTTATTTTGTCACGTAGCTATCGATAAGCTAGACAGCGAATAAAACAACGCCAAGCACCTATTCTATTGGGGATAAAGAGTTCTACGTCGTTTTAACGACCGCACGAAACGTGACAAGATAACTGTTAGACAATATCAAAGCCAACTATATAGCATTTATAGTTAAGGTTGGCCTTACCTTATGGCTCAACAGAAGCGTAAAGTGTACCTGCCGCTCTCACATTATTCTACGCGAACATAGTTTTCGAACGAAGTTCCTTATCGCGCGTTGCGAAAGGTAGCTGGACAGAAAAAATTAAGATTTAAAGTTGTAACGACACTTTTAGCCGTGCGGGGCTTGGGCGTGTTTCACTGTCTCCCTCTCTCTCCCTCTCTTTCTCTCTCTCATAGAAAGCAAGCCAGTTAGTCGTTTCGTATACAATTTTCTTTGTACAAAATAAATAATAAAAAAATAATAATAACAAATTCTGACCGTGTTTCGGTACAAGTTCCGGACATTGCTGATGGAGTTAGGTAAGTAGAGCTTTTACACAGACAATAATAAAATAAATGCCTATGTATTTTTAACAAGTACCTACGAATTATAACCTCTATAGTATAGAATTGTGCTAACCAAGTCATACGCGTTATAAGCTCTCCATTATTGTGTGTTTAACAACTACGTGAACTTCGTTCCATCCGGGTGTCCCTTGACACCTCTTAAGTTTTATTTTTTCAAATCACTACTTAGCTTTACAAGAAAGAGAAAGTTGTAGGTAGGTAATAGTGCTCCTAAGCTATCTTTTAACAAAAAAATTTTAAACCCATATGGCGACTAATCATTTTCTAACAAGCGCTCAGATACTTATTCTGAGTATTACATTAATGAAACCATCTCATTCTCTATACTCAGATTGGATTATTAAAATATTCAGTTGTTTCATTACAATTGAGCTCTACATAATCCCTCACATAATCTGTGCATAATCCATAAGTACTTAATACGAGAATCTGATTCTAATAAACCTAATAAATTATTCCTCGCAGGCTCCTCTATCAACAGATTAGTTCGGTCGCACTGTGCCCTGCTTTAGTGGATGGTAAGCCGAACGTTAAATAGAAATAGTACGAAACAATGGCATTTAATAATAAATTTATTTGAATGAACCCTTTAATAAAGTTTTGTATAGCTTTCGGTGCCCGCTACATTTTAACTTTCGTTGTTTAACTAGTGAGTTTTTGATAGGTACCTCAAACCTCTTGTTACTCGTACGTTTTGGAAGTTTTGGTTTTGGCACGTTTTTAAGACTATGTTTAATGTGATCTTGGTTACAACTTCATCATCACCCTATTGACGTACCCACTGCTGGGACACTGAGCCTACTCGCCTAGCCTCTCTTCACGAGAGATTAGGCCTTAATTCACCACGCTGGCCAACTGCTGGTTGGTTACAACATTTCCTTATTTATGTTATTTCTTAAACATTAATTTATGAGTCCATCTGTATTAATATTATAATGAGCTAATGTTTGTGAGATTGTTTGTGATGTTGTATTAGGCAATCACTGAACCGATATTAATTAAATTTGGTACACAGATTCTCTAAAGCTTTATAAGTGACATAGGCTACTTTTTACCGCGGGAAAATCCATTTAACGCGTGTAACACCGCGGGATACTGCTAGTCTGTTATAAAGCCTTAAACTTACAGTGAATGTTCAGTGTGGCAAAATGTACGTATAAAGGTTTTAAGCCCTACGACATAAACTCGAGTTGGAGTATATAAAACAAACCCTTTTGAGGTACGTAAGTCTTAGCTACGAAATATTTTTCCGACTCTCGGTTATGACGGTTTCTGACTGGAATCAAAATGCAGTAACTAAATCTGTTGCTTTTCAAGGGTTAAAAATTGTCTGGTCCCTGAAAACCATTTATCTATTTTGCAAATCAGGCGTATGGCAGCCAGATGGGGCAAGTATAAATAGTAATGTAGTTATAAAGTGTAAAATTATGGGTAGGCACATCTGTCTATGTATATTATTTCCATTAATACTTTTAATACTTGTTGTTTAGCTGAAGTAAACCACTTGCTAAGGAAATTGAGAGGGATACTTTATTTTCCATTCGGCGCCAGGCCCAAGATTTACAAAATCATAATTTACAAATTAAATTAATTAAACTTAAACTTTACCTAGTACACTAGGTAAAGTTTGTGCCTAATTATGCTTTGAAAAAGGTTTAGTTTGAAATTTCCTATCTACTTTCAATGCTTACTATAAATCTCTTATAAGTTCAACGCCATTTCTTAAGATTCTATTTCAAAGTCCTAAATTGGCTTCAACATCTATTCCCCGTCCCAACCTCAACCATTCCAAAAAAGGATTGGTCTTGATTAAAATCCAGTGACGTACTTGTCATACAAGTTCACATAGCAATCCGAGCTGCGTTACATTTTTAAATTTAATATCTCTTTGTAGCGTCCCCTGTGGCTATTACAGTCGAAATTACTGAAACGTCGAATAATATAAAATTCTATGTTACCTTGCCTAATGGTCGGACGGGTCTTTCATACCTGTTTTGGTGTACTGGTGATGACACCATGTTTGTGGGATAAATTAAGTTTTTAGATAATCAGATAGTAGGTACCTAATATTTATGTTATAATCCACTCCACTCGAAAAAGGTACATTTTAAAAAGCCGTTTTGGCTAAGTGGGAGCACATTGCGTTGTAGCATGTACGTTCGAACCCCGCGCCGTTCATATCTGGATTTTCAAAACATCAGGAGAAACCCGACATGTTCTCAGATCTTGGAAGAGTTTTGGACGGACATGTGATATTCATCATCATTACACTATTAACGTTCCCAATGTTTTACTGGGACCTCTCTCTTGGCGAGAGAGATTAGGCCTTAATTCACCACGCTGGCCAAGTACGGGTTGGTGAATATCACATGTCCTTCAAACTCTTTCTCATCGTGAGGAAACCAGAAAGTTCTCAGAATATGCCGGTTTCCTCACGATGTTTGCCTTCACCCATAAAGCACGTGTTTAAAGAGCACACAAATTTCTCATGAAGAAAAACCAGAGGCGCGTTGCAGGGTTTGAACCCACGATCTTCGGAATGAAAGTCAAGTGTCCCCCCACTTAGCCAACACGGCTTTTATATTAATCATTATGTGATAATAAACTCTAAAAATAGACATAATATCTCCAGTCAAGAGAGATATCCCTGTGTCCCAGCAGTGGGAACATACATAGGGGTGCATGACTAAGATTATTTCGCGTGCCAAACTTCTGTCATCGCCAGTACGCTGCAGTAAAGCCAGCACTGAATACTGAATAGCATATCCTATGTTGAATAGGTAATACTTACTACTCCAAATAACATCCATAAACGGGAGATCCATTACTCAGAATTCAGGCTGTTTGATGGAATGTACAGGAATGTTGAAGAGATTGATTAACTCAGTAATAGGACCGTGACAAAGTTCTCCTCTGAAACAACTGTATGGACCTTTCAATTTATTTTAGTAATAAGTGATACAAAACTCAGAGATATACCTGAAAAAATGATGTGTTAGTATAAGTTAATCATATTAATTCGTTGAACTGTCCAATTTTCACAACAGCTATTTTATTATAAATTATAATAATATATACTAATATATAAAGCTGAAGAGTTTGTTTGTTTGTTTGTTTGTTTGAACGCGCTAATCTCCGAAACTACTGGTTCGAATTGAATAATTCTTTTTGTGTTGGATAGTCCAGTTATCGAGGAAGGCTATAGGCTATATAACATCACGCTACGACCAATAGGAGCAAAGATATAGTGGTAAATGTGTAAAAAACGGGAGAAATTGTTCATCTTTGAATCCTTCCGTTGCGTGCGCCGTGAAAACGGTTCAAGATACACAAAAAATATGTATTAAAGAATAATAGCTCTTTTAATGATCTAAAAAACAGTCCGCGATAGTATATGTCTATCTTTTAAGATTAACTCAGAAAAACCGTTTTTATGGTACCTAATTTGGTCGAAATAATTTGTTTAAGTTGTATCAACATAATAATATTAATCTTTATTAAAATAAATATGTTGTTGGTTAAGAGTACTTCATCCATTATAACGCGGGTAGCACCGCAGGGCACAGCTAGTAAATTATAAAAAAATAATTATTATTTCCGACTAATCACACGGCATCTCCTAACCCCAATCGAAGCAGAGCTTGTACTATGGGTTATATGCGACTGACATTCTAAAAAGATACTTTTTTTTGTAAATACATACTTATGATGCAAAGAATTAGTATAGAATAAAAACATTTATTTTCGTAAAAATATACTTACTTACATAACAAATTTTTTTACACAAATAAAATACAACACATTAACCTAATTCACCTGTCACAGTGTTAGTTACCGTACTCCTCCGAAACGGCTTTACGCATTTTTACCAAATTTTATGCGTATTCAGTAGGTCTGAGAATCGGCTACTATCTATTTTTCATTTAGCAAAACAACGTTTGCTGGGCGTCATCTAGTTATAAATAGAATTACAAATAGATTAAACGTAAATGGGTCACCACTCAGCATATGCTACAGGAGGTAAAATAGCATCTGAGGCGCTGGTTTTCAGAGGTGCCGCAGAGTGAAACACAAGACGCGCGCGGCGTTATTAGTAAATTAGATGAGATGGATAAGACCATTATTTTCTCCCTATTTTTATTATTCCTAAGATGGTCATCTATTCGGGGTAATGCGGGTTAATGTTTTCAAAGAAATAAATCTTAATATCGCGTTCCGGCCTGCATGCCGATTAGGTTATTATCAGGTTTTGGTTATTTAAATAGACAAACTCAGTTGACATGCGTGCTCTGTATTCTTTCGAGTGACTGATTATAATAAACAATAATATTTTACAGTATGTATTTATGACTAAACGTCCATAGCATATTATTTAATTTAATGTAAAGTCTGATCTACACGGTAGCGACTTTTAACGTAAGCGAGTCGTTGATGACGCGGTTTTTATTTTATGTTAGATAAGCCTTCATTTGACCACAATCTCACCTGATGTAAAGTGACGACGTGGTCTAAGATGGGGCATGAAGACCTGGAAGGTAGATGGCTTCTCCGGGCCACATTACGAAACACGAAAAAATCGCTTCACGCACTGTCCCAGCCACCAGGGTGGTGACAAGCCGCGGCCGAAGCCTACCACCAGAGACTGTTCTTAGCACCACCCGAAGGGCCACGTGTAAGGATTCAGAGGGTTACCACTTACGGACGTGAACAGACAAAACCTCCATAAAATACGGTAATACTATATATAGCACAATAAAAAACAGTACAAGGATACATAATCACATTTATTTCCATAGTTTGGTAACGGCAAATGTCTGCTGCAAAATGACACAAACGATAACTTACCTTCGATGGCAACTCGCTGACGACTTGAGACGTCAGCGAGTTGACATCGATCAAAGTCGCTGGGTGTAAACAAAATGAATATTGATAAAGTCAAAGTCAAAGTCAAAACGTTTATTTCCTTAGAAGCCTATGCTTACATGGACAGGTCAACTTAAATCTAATTTAAATAAAAACTAAGAATAATCAAGGAAATAACATAGTCTTGACAGTTCGCTTCAATTTTTTACACTGAGTTGAGAAGCGAATAGAACAACTCAGCTTCCATCTCTTATGTTGTTATTAGAAAAATATCGGTGTACAACATGGTTATGACTTATACATTTAACATTTACAAACAAATGCTAGTCGTACGAGAGTGTACCACCAAATTGTGCTAAATTGCTGTTATGTGGTCACCGAGACATTTATTACTGTTGCTGTTGATAAAAGTCGCTGCCTGTGGTAAGTAGGTACTAGACTTAAAACTGGATCGCATATAAAGATAAAGATAAAGAAAGTTTTATTCATGAAACATAAATAAATAAATAAATCTAATAAATAAATGCGAAATGCGACTGCTCTGGAGCAGGCACAGCGCTGGTTTTCAGCGACGCCCGTGTGCTGAGCATAGCACTCTAAACACTCAATATTGACTCTAGGTGTCGGCAATTATTGAAATCGTAGAGAAATCTAAATACATCTTTGACAGCTATTTCGTCACGAGACAACTGATCTAGAATACTTATTAAAATTTAAAAGCATTTCGAATTTGGTTGAGGATTGACATAACTTAAACTTTGACTGCCCCGCTGGCGCGGTGGGCGAATGTCCGCTTGCAGAGCAAGAGGTAGCGGGTTCGATTCCCGCCGAGGGTAAAATTGTTTTTATGTTCTGCAAGCACTTTTCTCCTTGGTCTGGGTGTTTAATATGTATAATAAAAATATCTATATATGTATTTATATTATATTAAGTATATCAGATATCTAGTACCCCCGTAACACAAGCTTAGAGCTTACCACGGGGCTAGATATTGTTGTGTAGATTGTCCGGAAATATTTATTTTATTTTTATTTATTTAAAAGCTTTGTTCCAATACAATATCGGCATAATCCTGGCACGTTAAATCAAATATTATGAATGTTATTTCGTAGTATTGTTTGCCTACAATTTGGTGGTACACTCTCGTATGACGTTTTGTAAAAAAAACGACTATTAAGATGCAGTAAAATGACGACATGCAAAGCAAACATTAATGCAGATACCTAAGTATATACCCGGTTTTATTTGTATATTATATTGTGTCGTGTTTTATATAATCTTTATGGCAAAAACAATTATGAAAAAGAGTTTCAAATACACTTTGCATATTAATTGTTTATTATTTGTTCAAGTGAATACCACCTATTTTGCTGTTACGTCCTCGATTTAAATTAATATACGGTTGGAATAATGTATTGAAATTAATATAAGGTGTTTATGTTAAGTTTTTTGACTTTTGTGTTGACTTGCCTGTGAAAGTTGGGAGTCATGTCGGTGCTCGTATTTTTAATGTTTTTTGGGATATTAAGTGTAAATGGTCAGACGGGAAATCATCCAAGTCACGGTAAGTTTGTATCTACTAATATTTTCCTGTTTGATTTTCCTGTTAGATAACATTGATTAATTATAAGCGAGATACAGATCTTCTTAACTGTGTTTTCGTGCTAGCTTAGCAGGTACAGTATGCGTCACCAACTGGTACCCCCTTTTGCATAGAAACAACTACTGCAAGAGGGCTTCCAGTTAGAGACGCATACTGTACGTCTACGAACACGATTGTCTCATCTAATATATAAAATTTCCATGCCACAATGTTAGTTACAGTACTCCGCCGAAACGGCTTTACCGATTTCCGTAATCAGTATTTGGTCTAGCCTAGTTTAACAGACCGTATCGCTCACTGAGTAGGACACAAAATATTCTAGACGAAGAACACTAGAATAAACATTTTATTGCAATACCATTGTAGCTAATTGTGCTATCTACATTCATACATAAGCATATTTACGTTCCGACTGCTGGGACACAGAGTTCTCTCTTGACGAGAGAGATTAGGCCTTTATTCACCACGCTGGCCAAGGGCGGGTTGGTTAATGTCACAATGTTACTATATATTACATAATGTTTTGTTAGATTCAAGTGAAGACTTTAAGGGCCTGTTTTACAATCTCCGGGTAATATAATTAATTAAATATAATTAAATCTACTGATAGCCAGCAAGAGAATGGTTGTTGCCTAGTTGTCCCGATAACGTTACTGATTTTAGGGTCGTGTGTAGCCCGTTTTAACCGAAAATTGTGAAACAGGACCTTAATGTCTAATTAGAATAATATACAAGATACAAAATCATTTATTTCCATTGTTTGGTTTTACAAAACTTAGACTATAGGTAATAAAATAACAGTTGTATAAATATGCAATGATTATTCTAAAGGTTTACACATACGTGGGTAATTATTCTTTACGAGCCTACTTTCTGAAATTCACTATTGACGACCTCTTTGGCTCGGTGGGCGAAGGTCCGCCTGAGGCGCAGGAGGTTACGGGTTCGGTTCCCCCGGGGGACCAGATTTTGTACGATCTACAATTTCTGGTTTCGGTTTTCTATGCATCATAATTATGTTAATACAAAAAAAAATGTATCTAAGTAGTAATCGTGTATCAGTCACCTAACACCCATAGCTCTGCTTAGTTTGGGGTTAGGTGATGCGGTGTGAGTAGTATGAAAACAATATTTATATGTCTTTGACGTATGTCAGAGGAATAAAAGGATAATACAAAAAAAACTCGTGTAAGGCCTACAGAACACAGATTTGCACAGAACACGTACACTTCTGTAATCCTTTTATTGGATTTGGGCGTTCTTTAATTTACTCGTTGTCTATACGACAAAGCGACGATTTGGGACAATATGTTTGTATGATTTGTCCAACTCGACACTGTCAATAAAACTTTGCGACGTTTCGGACAAATAAGATCGAAGCTCTCTCTCTGGGGTCGTTCCCTCATGGCTGAGGATCGTGGTCATCGCAGGTTGTGGATCGAGGACTATACTTGTTCAATTATGTTTGCCTCGACCGTCGTTGCGAAGATCCAAATGCAATCTTCATTCCTAATGACAACCTTTGCCAATTAATTCAACTTGAAATTATTTGACATGTTTCAATAAATCGATAGAAGATATTCTCGAAGTACATTTAATTTTTTAGCGTTGCTAAACGAGACATGTGTGAGCGCCAGACATCAGACTAAGCACTATTTAGTATGAGGACAGCTATTAAATTAGTTTATGACATTAGCGTCAAGTCTTTGAAGAAGGGTGTCTGTAGGGCTAGACTAACTTGAATTGAATTTATTTTTGAGATGTTTCTTTATAAAATTTAAGCCTAAAATAGCACTAATATGTATATTTTGTTGGCTCAGTAGGTACAGTATGTTTAATTATTTATATTTATTGACAAAAAAAGGTTTTTATTTGAGAGAAATATAGGAAAACAGAACAGATAATTCAAGTAAATTTAGTAAATTTAATGGCTTAATTTAAATGCATTTACAGGTCCGATATTATATGCATATACACTAGCTAACCCCACCAAACGTTGTTTTGCTTAATAAAAATTAGATAGAACAGACCTACTGAATACTCATAAAAATTTCATAATAATCGGTTAAGTCGTTTCGGAGGAGTACAGTAACTAACATTGTGACATGAAAATTGATAAAACAGGCCATATATTTAAATGTAGGAGGCGGCTTCGTGATTGTTAGCCTAATAAAAAAATGAAAAGTGTTAAATGAGAAGCTATAAAGTTTAGTGTAACAACTTCGTTACTATGTTATAATGTTTTTTCATCCAGAAAAAGATTAAGACACATCTACCGTAACCTTCGCACCCAGGATTCAAACCACCACCATCTCCGGGAAAGCGCCCCAACGTGCTACCAATTACACCAACGCGTCAATTACGTGATAGGTCGAAATTATTCTGCATCTTCAGAGATGCTGGTTGAATCCTGTGCGGTTACGGATGTATCTCAATCTTTTTCTGCATAAAACTTTAAAAATAGTTTAACCCTTAAGATTTGTCGACTATGGTTTTCCTATACAACTTTATTATTTACTAGCTGTGCCCCGAGGTGCTACCCGCGTTATAATGGATGAAGTACTCTTAACCAACAACATATTTATTTGAATAAAGATTAATATTATTATGTTGATACAACTTAAACAAATTATTTCGACCAAATTAGGTACCATAAAAACGGTTTTTGTGAGTTAATCTTAAAAGAAAGACATATACTATTGCTGACTGTTTTTTAGATCATTAAAAGAGCTATTATTCTTTGATACATATTTTTTGTGTATCTTGAACCGTTTTCACGGCGCACGCAACGGAAGGCTTCAAAGATAAAATAATTTCTCCCGTTTTTTACACATTTACCACTACATCTTTGCTCCTATTGGTCGTAGCGTGATGTTATATAGCCTATAGCCTTCCTCGATAACTGGACTATCCAACACAAAAAGAATTATTCAATTCGAACCAGTAGTTTCGGAGATTAGCGCGTTCAAACAAACAAACAAACTCTTCAGCTTTATTATTAGTATAGATACTTTTCTGTTTTTCGGCTGTTAACTTTTTGCGGCTGTATTTATATAACATAATCATGGTATTGCAGGCCCAAGCAGACGACGATGCGAGGATCCGAACGCGATTTTCGTGCCCAGCCCCAATCCTTGCCCCCGCACCTGCGCCTTCCCTGGAGCCCGGCCCTGTAATAAAGCCCCCGTGAAGGAAGGCTGTGAATGCAAACCTGGTTTCTACTTGGATGATAGGAACCGTTGTGTCCAGCTGCAACACTGCCCAGGTAGGTAATGAAATGCCATGATGGAATAATGTAAAAAAGCAAGTTTTATTTTACCTTATAAAATAGTATTAATACTTCCAAAAAATATTATAAGTGTGGAGCAGTGGTATTACTAATGAAATATGAATCGATTTGTTTATTGGAGAAGATGGTTTAACGGTGCGCTTTTTATTGCGAGATACGCCTTATACGAGTACTTCATAGCCAATTAAAATAGTTCCAACTAAATAAGCACTAAAAAATATGTAAATAAATAATAAAATAAGTCTCATAAAACCATTACGATCATCCTAATTATACATGACCTAATCAGCCGTTGCGTTGCCTAAAAAACTGAGTAATTATGTGTTGATTTGTTCAATAGCTACTTAACTTTTATTTTATTTAACCATTTTTCATTCTGATAATTATTTTACCACTTGTATTTTTCCAAAAGCAAGACAGCGACTATAGCTGTATTATAATATTTTTGGATTATCTCGTCGAAATTATTCTTTTAAAATGAAAACTAAGGGTTACAACACAATAAACTTTTACTTTAAAACAAATGAAAACCAAACGTCCAATCGACAGCAATTCGACCATAAACAAACGTAATGACAGCGTGTTGACTCCACGAAGGCGCGAGGTAAAAAGAGAACCGGTTGTGGCTGCGCTGGCTTTTATAACCAGCGTGCTTGTCAAGTCTTCAGTCTCCCAACACGGCCTATCGTGACTGGAGTCCGTCTCGGGCTCCTCTTAACCTTCAAGATCAGTTTCCAGGAAAGGCATTGACTTATCCAATCCTGGGTTATTGACTTGTAACCCAGATGGACCAGATAAAGGCTCGTCAATGGCACTGTGGTTCGTAGCAGAGGACCCTGACACGACCATTGCCTCAGGCGCGTCGACAGCGGCGGCTAGCGAGGACTCCTCCTCAACATTATCAGTAGCTGCATCTGTCAACAAAATTCACACATCCATGTATGGCTGCAGTACATACACAAATGTGTGATAAGTAGCACACACACAATATATAAGAGGGGCAAAAAGTCACAGAGTATCTAGGCGCGACGTTGGCAATACTCCGGAGATACGCGCGACGTTAGCTATCTCATTCCAGTGACAAAAAAATGAACCAGAGTGTCTCGCGCGACGTTAGCGACACTCTGGAGAGGCAAGCACGACGTTAGCTCCTCGACAGGACAGATCGCACGACGTTAGCTCTGTCCTGAGCAGGACAGGTGGCACGACGTTAGCTCTGTCCTGCGCAATTGTGTAAACACAAGCACAGCGTTCGCTCAACGTGTTTAGACAACCGCACATACCATCAAAGAAAGCAGCGCAGACATCAGGAGTCCACTCCCCTCGCCAGGGCACCATGTACTCCGCCACCGCTTGCGTCGACTTGCCGTACGAGCCAGCCACCAGTTGGAGCTCGTACCGCCCGTGGGGCAGCACCTTCGTGACACGATAGGGCCCACACATGCCAGAGTCGAGCTTGCCGGTTGATTGCGCCTGCTTCCTTACAAACACAAAAGAATTTAGGTTAAAATCACGCGGTGACTTTCTTCCTCTATTTACATAATTGTCTTGTGCTTGTTGATTTTGCCTGAGTCGCTCCGATGTTCTTTGCCTACTCATCTCACGTAGAGCCTCTCGGTTAGGACTGGAGGCCTCAAATGCAACGTCACGAACCAAACTTCAAACCAAAGGAGTGGCGGCCTCGATGCCTACTAAAAGGTTAAGTGGCGAACGTTGGGTGGTCTTATGTTTTGTAATGTTAATAATTAGTTGCAATTTCCATATTACCCTCGGCCATTCTTCCTGACGATAGTTGGACTCTATACGGATCATATTAAGTACAGTCCTACAATATCGCAAACGCGAAGTGTTTCGGCGTGGGAAAGACGATACGGTCTATAATTAATTGGGTTATAACTTGTCAATTTAATTGACATGCTTCCTGTATTGACAGTAGACGTCGCCGTTCCTACAATAAAATGTTCAGAAAATTCCTCAACTATTTTTAGTAAATGGTCCAAATCCTCCCCGACCAACGGCGTATTAATGTTAACACTAGAATCGGACTGAACTATCACCTCGTCAATTTTCCTAGTGATCTTCTGAAAATCACGCATGCGAACGTATCGAACACCTTCCCTGTTAAGCACGTCTGTACCTACGATTACAGGTGTATTCATGTACTGAGAACCTACTACGTATAAATCTACTTTCAATGTAAGGCCGTCAAACTCAATAGGCAACGTCATGTATGACGTACTTTCAATTTCTTGACTCCCTAACCCCTTTAGTATACGGAAAGTAGGTTTTATTGTGGCACAAGTAAAATGCTTGACAAGCGATGATGAAATAAGCGAAATGCTTGATCCACTGTCAATAAGTTCGTCAGTTGGAATACCCTGCACTACCCCCACTATGACGTCACTATTTCGAGACAAGTCACATTCGCGGCAGAAATTTACCTTATTTTTGTTATGCGATTTGACTTTTTGTTTGGCATAACAATTTCCAACACTGTGACCAGTCTTTTTGCAGAATAACAAACTAAGGTATTCTTTACTGAAGACTCGAGCTTTTGGGGTGTATTATTTATAAATTTACCTTCGTTTGACTGGCGTTTTTGTTTTTTATTACAAGACGACTGTTTATGCTCGGTACTACCACAAATAAAACACTTGCCCTCTTGAAACTTACGTTTCCTACCATGAAGTCCGTCTACGTTATTTTTCGAAAACGAGTCGTGCTTTTGTGATGACTTTGATATCATAGGTTTGACGTAAATCGAAAAGAATTCAACCAAGTCATTCGGTAACAGTTTGGCATTCGTAGCCGATGCACGTATCTGTGTCTGTAGGTCTGTGATACCCCTAATGATAATAGCCGACATTAGCTCGTCACTAAGCCCCCTTACTATTCGCAAACGAAGCAAAGAGCGTCGAACATAATCTGCATACGTGGGATAATTATCAGAATTTGTACTCATAACTTCAAAAAGTATGTTAGCAACGTCAGGTGATTTAGGACACAAAGGCTTAAATTCTTTCTTTAAAATTTGTCGACGTGCGGTCATTAGTTGCCCACTCGCTTAACCATGTTTTTGCATCACCCTTCAAACAATTACCTACCCACGACATGCATTCGTGACTATTCCAATGATTAACGGTGCACGCACGATCGACTTCGGCACACCAGTCATCAATGTTATGCAAGGCGGGGTCAAAATTGGAGATATAAAAGGATTAGCCAGACCTTACTGTGTTTCCGATCGATCGAATTGCGTCCACAATTCGATCGGTTACCGTGGGATCCGCCGTTGAAGATGAACACTCCGGCCTCGCCGAATCCTGAACACGATCAGACGACACGTCCTGACCACGTACATCACTTCGCGGTGGCGATGTGATGATGGGCGGCTGATTAGGCGCACGCGTCAGCCGTGCAGATCGCGTCGGTGATGGTGACGCTGCGCGCGAAGGCGCATGACGTAGCAATCCTTCCTGCAACAGAGAAAGACCCTGGCGCCGCGATGGCGGTGAAGCCCGAGGGGTGCCGCATGTCAACGGAGGTGTGCGCCGCTCACGTGACCGAGTAGGTCGCGAAGCAGACCGTTCCTCCAATGCGGTTAACCTCTCCAGCATCATCTCCATCGCGCGCCTCAGCCCGCCATCGGGAGTCCGATCCCTATACCGATCCCGGCGTCGCTCTCGACTATCTGATCGTCGTGAACGGCGTCGTTCGCGGCCCGACATTACGCTTGTTCTCAAAATGTAACAAAGAAAATAGTGAGCGCAAGATTTACGTAATTTACGTCGTATCCCACTTCTGATTTTGGATTATCTCGTCGAAATTATTCTTTTAAAATGAAAACTAAGGGTTACAACACAATAAACTTTTACTTTAAAACAAATGAAAACCAAACGTCCAATCGACAGCAATTCGACCATAAACAAACGTAATGACAGCGTGTTGACTCCACGAAGGCGCGAGGTAAAAAGAGAACCGGTTGTGGCTGCGCTGGCTTTTATAACCAGCGTGCTTGTCAAGTCTTCAGTCTCCCAACAATATATTATAAAAAAAAACATGTGAAATAATCGCGGCCACATTTTGATTGGTTATCTAGTGGATGTATATTCTCTTTATCATAAGTTAAGTAACAAAAATTAAGTAACAAATCGTTCAAATCGATTTTTAAATTGTTAATTTCTTCACGTAATAACTCTAAAGTGTTCTACAGGAGCAAGACGATGTTCTGCCAACGAGACATTTGTGTTCTGTAACTTCGGGTGTCCAATCCACGACTGTCCGAAGACTGACTCGCAGGGGATCATAGCCTGCTCCCCTCCGTACCCTTGCGGCTCCGGCTGCGCCTGTCGCAAGGACCACCTGAGGGGACCCGATGGAAGGTGTGTCCAGTATTCAGACTGCCGTAAGTAGTTTATGGTGTTCCTGCATAGTAATCGCTGGTAAATATGTGCGAGGGTTAAATCGCGCCCACGAAAGCCTACAGGTTTGGTATCCTTAAGTTTGAGGTAAAATTCAAGTGGTCTATACATGACTGTCCAAAGAATAAGACCCAGAGAATCATAGCCTGATCCCATCCGTATCCTAGCGGACCTCCTGATGGACGGTGTATTCAGTATTCAGACAGCCGTAAGTAGTAAATGTTGTTCGTTCATAGATGTCTTTTTTTTTAATTTTTTATAAGCCTTCATTTGACCACAATCTCACCCGATGTAAAGTAACGATGTGTTCTAAGATCATGAAAACCTAGAAGGCTTCTCCAGAGCACATTACGAGACGCGAAAAAATCGCTTCACGCACTGGCCCAGCCCGGAGGGTGGTGACAAGCCGCGGCCGAAGCCTACCACCAGAGACTGTTCTTAGCACCACCCGGAGGTCACGTGTAAGAATTCAGAGGGTTACCACTTACAGACGTGAACAGACAAAACCTCCAACTCGTCACTGGAAAATGTTTGCGAGTTGATCGCGCTGACGATAACCTTCAAGTTTGACTGAGCCGAAGGAATCCTTAATTAAGGATAATTTTATTATTTACTAGTAATTCAAGTTTTATCGAAGAAATTACTAGTGACCTGGTATGTGTGGTCAGTCATAATCAGGGGGTTAAGATTCCTTAAAAATAAGGGCTTGTTTTACCATCTCCGATTAAATTTAGACAATGGTTAAAATATAGATATATTATGCACGAGACAAAGCGACATAACTCTTGACATAACCAGTGACACATATTATTGCTATATCTAACCTGTGCTTAGATTACTCTGATTTTATGAAACGAGCAATGAGGATAATTCATTTTCCAAAAAACATATGTATAAAGGATATTATTCGTTATTTAATACAGTTTGAACATGTTTTACCAATAGGTATGCAAACTTTTTTTTACAAACACTCAGTATTTTTCATTATTATAACATTACCACAAAAACAGTTTGAGACGTGCTATCACCGTGAACCAGTTACTAAAACTAGGCACTTCGTGGAGTACCTAACAGGTATTAACTAATAAAGCTGTTTTGTTCTATTCGCTTCTCAACTCAGTATAAATCATTGAAGCGAACTGTCAAGACAATTTTATTTCCTTGATATTTTTTTAATTTTATTAATTGTAAGTTTAACTGTCCATGTAGGCGATGTACTTCTTAGAAAATAAACGTTTTGTCTTTGACTTTTGACTTTATAATATTTAGTAAATATATAAACTGCTAGCTGACCCCACCAAACCTTGTTATGCAAAATGAAAAATAGATGTTGGCCGATTCTCAGACCTACTGAATATGCATATAAAATTTCATAATAATCGGTTAAGCCGTTTTGGTGGAGTACGGTAACTAACATTGTGACATGGAAATTTTATATATAAGATATACTTAACGTGAAAACAACCTTTAAATTTTCCGAAATATGTACATATATCACTGAAGCTTACATCTGTCTGTCTTTACATCTGTTTATTTGAATACACTCAGCATATAAGTTATAGCATGTTATAGTAACTAACAGTATTACTAAAAACGAATATAAAAACGATCCCACCTGTATCTCAATTTATATGAACCAGCAATAAAATAAAACCCATTCGACCCTCCGCAATCAAAAACTCCTTTACTTCCAACCTTCGATAATTACCCCATTCTAACGTTTGCCCACGTACGAGCGAAATATTCATGCTGTTTTCATTCCGGAAATCTTCTGAAACAATCTCCTAGTGAATATTCATTCTCCTATCAGGTTTATTGGGTAATTAAATACATCCTTGCCTTAAATATGTAATTACTCCACATTTAGTCGAATTTTGTTTTTTTTCTGTATACAAGAAATCGTGATGCGTCTATTGTAAGTACATTTTTCGGTACGTTATTGTTTTGATTAATGTTTTTTTTTTTACAAAATTGCAAGCAACACTTTAACTTTCCTATACTTTGCAATGAGTTATACATAAGTTGTATTCTTCGATTCTGTTTAAGGGGGCGCCCAAAAGTTACACGAAATTTGAAAGATTAAATAAATCCGCGAAATTTGGCAAAAACAATGGTTAGTTAGGTATGTCAATAATACGTGCCAATGCTTAGTTAAGCCGAGAGCTTTTCGCTTTGTCGTGTGTGAATTAAATTTGACTTAAAAACGACCTTTTATTTTCTGAAGTATGTCTCTATTTTAGCGAATAGAATTGACATCAATAGAAGCCTATTCTGGTTATTTGAATACACTCAGCATAATAAGTTAAATTGCCTTGCTCAGTTATTCGTTTCACGTTAGCTATCACGAAGGAAGCAACCCATTAAAGTTGCCTTTGTTCCGCGCTCCATAACTCGCTCAGATACCGACAAGTTTTGATAGAGCCTTCACAGGTGCGGGCTTTCAAATGCTCAGAGCCAGTTGTAGTGATATTTTGTTATTATTTTTCCTGAAATTTGTTGAGGAAACTTTGATCATCTAAATTCAATTTAAAGCAAGATATTTTTAAGACCTACAAGGTTTCCAATGTGTCTTTTCATAGATCTCGTGTTGATTATATTTCCTAGAACACTAACAATCTGGTCGAGATGGACGCTATGGCCGGTGGTATAGTTATCATGATAAAGATTTCTACAAAAATAAAGAAGAAAATAGTTCCTTATATACTGGGAATTATGTTTTTGTTAAGAAATCTACGCTCCTTACAAAAGGTCCCTATTACTTTCAGCGGCGATAAAATGCCGAGGCCCAATGAAGTGTACTCCGCTAACCCGCCCCGTGTTATTCGATAAGTGCAGCGATATCGGCAAGGATTAGGACTAAGTTATTAGGACTACTTACAATATTTGCGAATCGAAAACTAATGCTGGTCGGAGCGACCCGTTGTTCCTCTTTAGCAGTTCATAAAGTTTAAAAAAAGAAATAAATAACTTAATTCTGAACATCATGTCTGTGCGTAGTTATTAAAAAACCTGGAAGTGTCCCTGGCAGCCAATATTATATATATCGCAGGTTTTCACATTTTATGTCTTGCTTATAAAAAGGCAAAACAGATCTTTCTTAAGGGGTAATTTTTCTAGTCAGTCTATCCTTTTCTCCTCATCATCATCATCATTTCAGCCGTGAATGTCCACTGCAGGATAGGCCTGGATAGATCTGAAAGTCTTTGTGGGACAAAGACTTCCAGAAACTTCGGTAAGTCGCAGCCTGTAACCACCGCAAACCTTCACCAGGTCGTCCGACCAGCTAGTTGGTGGACGTCCTACGGTGCGTTTGCCTAATTCGTGGCCTCCACTCGAGAACTTTCCTAATCTCTTACCTTCCTATAAATGCTACAAAAATATACAATAGAGAATAATCCTATCGTTATTCATTATCGGAAATAATTTTTAGTTTCCGCGTATTCGTTAAGAATTCTGAGTTACCATTACTTTCAGCGCCGATAAAATGCACGAGACCCAATGAAGTGTACTCCGCTAACCCGCCGCCGTGCCTATTCGATAAGTGCAGTGATATCGGCAAGGACAACGTATGCGACTCGACTTACCCGAATAGACCCCAGTGTGTGTGCGGGCCTGGCTTCTACAGGGATGAGAATTATGTTTGCGTTTGTGAAGAAGAATGCTGTAAGTAGATATATAGTTACCTCCATATCCTATTCGTTATTGTCAACTAAACCTATCTGAATTGTAAGTAAAATTTTACCAATAATCTTTGCGTTTATGACATATACAAATAATTGTGTATGTCTCAATTCCCCATAATCTTATTCATAGATGTCACTAGTTTTTTATCTTAGTTTTTAAATATTTAAACTAAAATATTTACGTCAGATGACAAACACAAATAACTGGATATATTTAGATTCTTATTACATTAGTAGTAGTTGGTAGCTGTTTGTTCTTATTAAATAAAAAAATATAATCAAAATTCCTTTAAAGAAAAGAGGTAAAAACAATTATTGTACTCGTCGAATTGAGTCGCTCCAATCGTCACTCATCTTAAATGGACATTGTTATACATCCATTTTATTTTATCTAAATTATGTATTACCTATTCCTAGCAACATGACAATGACCACGTTACCTACCTACCTACTTACTTTTAGTATTTAAACTAGTCTTTAGTGATTATGTATGTGGGTTGGTTGAAATAAAAGAGTTATTGCACTATACTGAATCTATTCATTTAACACGTTACAGGTTATTACAATTATATTATTTATTTAATCCTTATTAGGATATGTCTAAACACGGCTGAGGTTTGAAGAGTGACTGGCGAGGCTCCGCATAACTATGAAAAAGCTGAATTGACGAAACGCGTTTGCGCCGCGTACTTTAATGCTAATCTGTGTCACTACATCAATCCTCCCCTTTTTTCAAAATTTTTTACAAAAAAATTTTATTTACTTAAGTAGTACATTCAAGGTTAAAACATTACAATAACATTACAAATTCAAAGGCTCATGCCTGCTACACAAATATGCTTACGTTTGAAAACAACATGCGATATGAGCTCGCATTCATTTATGCAGAGGTAAGTACATAGTTATTTCACAATCAAAGTTCGTTCGAATGACCAAAGTACAGTCAGCTTGTAAAATTACATACATGTTTTTTTTTTACACTTTAAAATACATTTTTAACAATGAAATCTTTTAATAAAGTTGTATAAACAATGAAATAAACTTTGTATGTTTACAAAAAAAATATACATTTTTAAACTACACATTTTTTTTTTACATAATTCTAATACACTGAAAAATTAATAAAATCTAATTTTGAAAAAATTGTTAAATTTCGTATTACTGAGACACACCTGCAAATTCGCTAAGTTGCAAGATCGCTACATTACACTGTTAGTGCGCTCTAGTATCAGGTTACAGTTCGTGATAACGCCAAGTTCTATATATAATTGAGTTATTTGCAACACATAAGAATAATGAACGAAACCTAGTTATCATTTCTAATCACTTTGCACTACATCTTGAATTTTGTAGTTATTTTCGGAAGTTCGGTCTCCAGCGGGGTTACACATATTCCAGTCACTCGGCACAAGCAGTGGGAATGAGCCAATATCTCAAATTCCAGCACTGATCCTCCGGCAAGCATGTTTCCTCCAACCGGGCAAATCCTCCGGGAAAAACGCTTCTTCCAACCGGGCAAAACCTCGAGTGAATCTGCAGGTCCAAACTCCATTTTCGTCAGGATTGAATGCACCTCAGATATAAGCTGGCTTTAAAAATATCATGCCGCTTCTATAGAAGACTGTGAACTTCGTTGTCTGGATCGCGGTTTCATTGGATGACATCACTTACTGCGCATTCCGCGTGGCGTTGCTGCGTTGGCATTTTCTGAATGTGCTTGTTTATCCATGTTGTTCTATTATAATTTCCTTCAGCCGCGTTCTTAAAATTGAGTCACTCCTACACGGATAACTTAAACACAACCCACAATATAAATCACGATAATAACGAATCACGTCGGGGTCACCACTTTAGTATTTAAACTAGTCTTTAGTGATTATGTATGTGGGTTGGTTGAAATAAAAGAGTTATTGCACTATACTGAATCTATTTATTTAACACGTTACAGGTTATTACAATTATATTATTTATTTAATCCTTATTAGGATATGTCTAAACACGGCTGAGGTTTGAAGAGTGACTGGCGAGGCTCCGCATAACTATGAAAAAGCTGAATTGACGAAACGCGTTTGCGCCGCGTACTTTAATGCTAATCTGTGTCACTACATACTTTTACCTACCTACAACCAATTTTAGTATTTCAAGATAGGTATTATGAGCTCTGGGCACTCATGTGTGATACAATAATTATTCTGGGTGTATTTAATGTTGTATTGTTTCAGCAAAACCTAAAAAATGCGGCCTGAACGAGATCCACAAGGAGTGTATAACGATCTGCCCGCCCCAGAGTTGCGACATCATGTTCAAGGACTATTTCTGCCTGAACAGCATTGAGTGTATATCTGGGTGTGACTGCATTCCTGGATATTTGAGAGATGATAATGATAACTGTATTCCCAAAGAGTTGTGTCCAGCGCGTGAGTATTTTTTCTGATTCTTATTTCTATGTTCTACTTGTAATTGATTATTCTTATTTATTGTAATTTTGTTAATTAATTTTGTTTTCAAGAATTTAATCGTATCTTTATTAATTTGTTTTATCTTTGTTGTTTATGTATTATTATATTAATTATTGTAATTGATTTTTAAGTAGTTATAATTAAATAAATTAACAAATATATATATCAGCTTTTCACATCACGGCTTTGCCAGTGTTTTATGGATTTTGCCGCAGGAACAACGTTTTTTCCTCGATAAAAATGGCTATCTAACAGTGAAATAATTATTTAAGTCGGACCAGTTGTTCCCGTAATTAGCGCATTCAAATATATATATTTTTTATAACTAAATTATGAGGTCCTAAGGCTTAGAATCGATCAGTGGGCTATGAAATGAAATATATCTACTCACTCGGGAGCGAATCATAAATGAGGAGATACGTAGAAGGATGCGCGAAACAGATTCTGTATACTCTTTGAAATAGTTTGGTGAGTTTTCGATCCAATTTTGAAGTGTATTAGTGGTCGTTGGGTTAGAAATTCTCAAATAGAGGCCGTGGATCGTAAGAGTGTAGTTGTAATTAGCTTCTAACACAAATTATTTCGGATGGTAAATTACCTGTCACTAAGGTTTAAATAGGTTTGGTTTAATCACAATATCATCACAGCAACAAACTCCGTCACTAACTTTGTCTAACTTTTGTGAACAAAGTGAAAGTCAAAACGTTTATTTCCTTAGACACTTTTGCATACATGGACAGGTCAACTTAATGCTAGTCTAAATAAAAACTAAGAAGGAAATAACATTTTCTTGATAGTTCGCTTCAATTTTGAGTGAGTACACTGAGTTGAGTAGCCAATAGAACAACCCAGCTTTCATCTCTTATGTTGTTATGATAACAATAAATATTGGACTTGCAATTATCTATCGTCAAAAGAGAAGTCCCTATGTCTTAGTATTGGGAAAGTTCATAGGGTGCTGATGAATCAATAGGAATTATATTAATATTACCTCAATATAAACCGATACCTCTCAACCATATCAAAAGCTCACTCACGAACAGCTGTTAAGCTCTCATTCCCCAGAGCGCCTAAGAACTAAACCCCAGGCAAACTTTAGGTATTGCTCTAGAAGTCCTAGGCTAAACTTTCAACTACAGGCACTAAGCCAAACAATACCGACGTGTTAGGAACAAATTGTCTAAAACTTTGAAATGTGTTCGCAGACAGATATAAATAATTAGCCTTACGTGTTGCGACTTGTATTGAGGATTTTTCCGGGAGCTATTTTGTGAGTCTTAGATAAAGGAATATTCAACACTTAACCAATTATGTATTCTGTGACTTAACTCAATAATTTGTTCAAATTGGAAGAAAATTGTCTAATATCTTGCGTATTGTGCTTAACTTTGTCTAGTTATTTTACTTAAATGCAGAATTAATAATATTTAAACATGGCAATAATTCTGTATTTATATATATTTAGTAAAAAAAAACCGTTACACATTGCTATGTTTCTACGCCTCAATAAGTTTCTTATAAAATAATGAATCTAATACTTAGTTATATTCTGATAATTAAAAGCCTAATCAAGTAATATAAAATAAACAAACTCGATAATTTAATTATGTTTTAGCTCCAGAACTACCAAAATGCAATGAAAACGAGGTACTCTCCAGATGCAAGATCGTCTGCCCTCCCCAGACCTGCGTTAGTGTACTCACCCTGTATAACTGTGAGAGGAATATCACCTGCGAGTGGGGTTGTGACTGTATTTCAGGGTATTTGAGGAATTCCCAGGGAATTTGCGTCCCAAGTGAAAAATGTTCAAGTAAGTTTTACTTGTCGCGTGCAGCCGCTGCGAATGCGGTTCCCACTCTTTCTTCGTATACGACAGTGAATTTAGTCGTAGATTTATTACGATCTAGTTGAGAGAGCTATATCATTATACAAGGTGTTTCAAAATTGTTCTATAAAGTGGAAAGGGTGTGACGCACTGAGCATACTTTGTCCTACGACAATTAGATTTTTGAAAAAGGTCCTTATTTATTTTAGCCTAAATAAGCCTAATTAATTAATTTGAATCCTATGTTTTTATCTCTGAGTCATGTTTAGCCTCAAGTCAGAAATTACCGATTTTTTTTCCTAAAAAAATGTAAGTAATAAGTTAAATCTAATAAACAAAATTTCCAGGTCACAATGTTAGTTACCGTACTCCTCCGAAAAGGCTTAACCGATTATTATGAAATTTTAATGCATATTCAGTAGGTCTGAGAATCATCTACTATCTATTTTTCATCATCCAAAACAACGTTTGCAGGGGTCACCTATTTAAATCTATAATTTAATATTCAGTGATAACCACTGTTTTATTAGTGATTATTATTATGATAATAATAGATACGAGATAGGCTTTTTCTTTAATTGATACCTCTCAAGGTGTCATCACGTCAAAAACATTGCATTTACAGATTTACTCGTCATTAGCTCACCTTTTGACCCCCTTCCGCTTTATATACAAATTTTGAAACACTTTGTATATCCGAAGACGCCAGCTGCGCCTACTTGAAACACAACACCTAAAGATCGTGACAGACTAGATCATGTTTTAGTAACGAAACGAGCCTCTTGATGATTTTTTACAGTTTCGTTAGTGCAACCTAAGGAGCGTATAGGAATATATCACATTATAATATTATCCAAAGGTTATCTGGAACATATCACTGTTAGTGATAAAGTCGCCCATTGTTACACTATTATACTAAAGTAAAGTATTTACTTTAGTGCTTAAGCATTTTTTGTAATATTGTGTTTTTTGTAGTATTGGTGTTTCAATGAATAAAACCTATTGTACACTATTGCATTGTGTTATCGTGAAATCTTTGCTTGAATGCGGTGACAATAATGATTAGGTATTAATAAATGATCGACGTTTAAATCTAGCGAGTATGTTCTGGCTAAAATGGTAAAATTTACGCTGAAATTACAAAATTTATTTTCAGTCAAGTCAAACTTATACAAAAGACAAATGCCTATTCATAAACCTTGTTCTTGGTACTTCAAAGACCCTTCGATCTTCCCGATACATAAATACATAAGGAGAAACAAACAAAAACATTTCAAAGTTGCCCTTCCTATAACAGTGCTCTTGGTGCAATTTTGGAAACAAACAGTACATCAAGCGACAAGCTTTCCATTAACATTTTGCGCTCAAAGGAACAGAAGTAGGATTCTGTATTGTAATAGGGCTTTGTAAACAAAACGAGTCTTTGTAGATTTGTCCCCAAATGTCCTCAGGGGCTATTTGTGCCAAGAAAAACTTAATCTCGACCGCTCATTTAAATTTCTGATCCGAGACTTGTGACTACAACGCATCTTCCATGAAGTTTGTGCTCAATTCAAATTACACTGCTGGGTAGAGATTTTTCGGCGAATCTCAGCATGCATATATATGCAGCAATGGACTAAAAACTAAAGAAGGTGCAAAAGTGTCGATAGAGATAAGATAGAGATCAGTACACCTAGCAAGAAGTGGTCAGATTACTCGGTAAAATACCCTTGTGTGGACTTGGACCTTTTCTTTTATGTCGTAATTTTTCTAAGCTTCGCTTTATGGTTTTATAGACAAAATATTTTTTTTGGATGTGCTGTTATTACTTAGTCTGTGTGCTAACACATTTCTCGTTAAACCTTTCGAGCTAAATGCAGCTGTACTCTATATCGTATGTAGGTACTGGAAATATTAAACTTAACCCACAAAGCGCACTATAACCAATAAATTTTATTTTAAACCTACTTGATTTGTTAAAAACAGCAGACTCTTACCAATATAATAATAATAATAATGGTAATAGTCTTACCTGAATTTTGTCTCTTTCATAGACTCATTACCTCTAGTTCTCTTTCTATCATACACAAATCTAAGTGACTAGGACAAACGAATGCTAACGACATTTTATCTTAATACGGGTTCAGTTGACTATTTCGCTTCGCTTCGGGGATTAGATTTTCATTGGAATTGTAGTAAGAGTTTGTCAAAATTAACGGAAACAAAATTAAAAGGTTCCATATTGTAAGCTGTGTTAAGTTTGGTAATCTTGCGATAAAAATGAATCAATTGAATTACCATTCCAGCACCAGTGTGCGACATTACTCCAGAATGCAGAGCAACCTGTGCCAATCCAGAGCCTAACTGTTGTAGCGAATCAAGGCTTCCCTTGGAGAATCAAGATGGGTGTAAATGCAAGGAGGGCTATGTACTGTCTAATGCTAATGGCCCATGCGTCCTGATTGAAGAGTGCCCTGGTATGTGTTTAACTTTTGTAATTATTAAAAATATATTTATTTATCAATACACGCGTTACTATTTCACTTAGCAGCGGTCCAGCATTATTTCTTAAGACCACTTTTGAACTATTTCGTAACGACAAATATAAAATTTGGTAACGAACGTGGACAGACCCATTGGTTCTAAAAGTATGTACGAGGATACTTTTAGAAAGATGGGAGGATCTTGTAACAGTGTAACGGATTTTTTTTTAAGTGAAAACTTCTTTGTGGCGCATACTGGTTATTTTATTGGCTTTGAGTGACGCTGATATGTCACGCTTTGAAGTGAAAGGCTCGATGGGGTTAACTCGGAAGTGTACCTATCCGAGCGAGAAACCTAGTGAAACTAATATAAAAATTAATTAAATTTCTTACTATAGTTTTTTTTATTTCAAGATGGTGCTTATAAGTTTTTTTTTACTTTTAATCTTTATAATTATATTCTTAATTCAACCTTCGACTCATTAGGGTAGCATACGTGTTCTGGAGTTACTCGGGTTTATGTGACTGACCCGTTATTATTAAACCGATTACACATTCAATAATTATTCATAAATAATATAATATTAGATTTAGTATAGTATTAATTTTAGGTAGAATTTTTCCTCGTGCGGTGCAGTCACACGCGCATTTTCTTCTTCCAGACACTGGCTGCAACGGTGACCCAAACTCCATGGTTACCAAATGTCCATGGCCATGCCCGTCACTCTGCAGCTCCCCTGATGCAGGACTGTATGACAACGCCTGTGAGCCTATCGGCTGCCAATGCAAGCCAGGGTTTATACTAGACGATTGTAGTGGAAAATGTATCCTGCCAGAGAAATGTCCTTGTAAGTCCTTGCCGTGATATTTAAGCAAAAACTTTCTAAGTTCCAAAAAAGAGGGGATCTCCATTGGTTCTCAATTCTTTCTGATACTTCTTCTAAATGCGTTTGAGTTGACAATACGGTTCAAATGATGATGTTTGTTATATATTACAATATTACCACTCTCAGTATGATAAACAAACTTGCGTTGCGCCCAAACCAAATCATCCGTCAAACACATTGATGGATCTTTTATTTGTTGTACTAACTTGTAATAACTTCCTCAGCTGGAAACCCCTGTGGGATAAACGGCACGTTAACTGAGTGCGCGTTCGGTTGCCCCAACCAGTATTGTCCGCAGGATGATAGCTTGACGAAAGTAGCGTGCAGGCCTGTTTTCCCTTGCCCATCGGGTTGTGCATGCAAGCCTTATTACTTGAAGAAGAGCTATGACGATGAAACTTGTGTGCTGGCTTCGGATTGCCGTAAGTTGCTACATCGACAGCGTGCTGTCAACTACAGATGGTAATACTTTAGAGCAGTGGTTCCTAAGCTAGGGTAACCTAGGGGTTAATTACCCCCGCGGGCGTAAAATTTGTAATAAGCCTAATAAGCAAGCAAGGGCAATAATCAGTTGGTTTTAACTTGTTCATAGTTTTTAGGATAATAAATAAATAAAATCGTTTTATTGCAGATATCGTTGATCCATAGTTTGTTAGTATACATAGAAAGCTTATTACTAGAGTTAGTTAGTTCTACCTAATACAAAAATTAAAACTAAATAAAATACTAAATTATATCACTCTCTCCATGAAACATTTCCACAGGGGAGAGGTGATTCTACCAGCTATGGTTTTTAGGATGTTTTTGGGGCTGTCACGTACCCTGCGCATCAGGGATGCGGTCTTATTACGGATAGGAATAATGATGATGCGTCAACGAAAGTAAACTTTCTAAAACAGAGCCGCGTGCAATTGCGAGAAAATGCTTGCTTAAATGAATTCTATAATTATTTCCTTTGTATATTTTGGATAAAAAATGTAGGTGCTGAATAGACTATGATAGCAGGCGGAACTGTAAGATGTTAATACCGTTTGTTGCAATATATATTTTTATTTCATCGTATGCTAAGGGCTAAATTAGAGATCCTAGTTGGGCAACAGGGTAACGGATCTCGAAAGATTCGGAACCATTGCTCTAGAGCATTTCTCAAGCATTTCTGTGTAATATACACTCTGACGAATGCTTTGTGCCCTGTTCGGGTCGGGACTTAATGCTTACTGCAAGCATGGACAAAGAACGAGCGAACATTTAGCCGTAACGAAAGTTCATTCGCTGTTGAAAATATACGGTGGAAATGTTACACCAAATACGCTCGTTGTTCAATTCTAGCTATCAAATTAAAATCTGACTCATCAAATGATAATTTTATGAGTAAGGTTTTGTTTACTTTTTCATCAAACACTTAGCGTCTTCTGGGAAATTAAGTCTAACTCATTAAGATTGATTGAGGAGTACCGCATGAGTGGATTTTCATTAATTCCATTCTATTCCTAGCTCCCGTTAAGTGCACAAGACCCAACGAGGAGTGGAACCCATGTGCCTCAGAGTTTTTGGCTGAGAGCTGCAGTGATGTGGCCATCAAATCTGAATGTTACCCAGATCCAAGGAACTGTCAACCGCAGTGTGTTTGCTGTAAAGGATTTTATAGAAACCAGGATGGAATATGTGTGCCTAAGGATAAGTGTCGTAAGTAGGAATCATAAGTTCTTCCGATCAATTTTTTTTTGTACAATTAGGCTTCACATACACTTACCATAACCAACTACGTGGTCGACCGTATATTTTGTATTGAAAATTAATAAGACTGTTCACACATACCACATTTTGCAGTCATCCACCACTGTGTAATACCGACCAAAATTTTACCAAAATCGAAGCTACCACACAATGCTAATAATCACACGTTACCACTTCTTTACACATTTTATAAAAACAGTAAGAACATTTATTTTGAACAAATTAAAACTAAAATGGGACAAACAAATTTAGTATTTTTAATATTATTTTGACGCTGCAATATCGTGTGGCTATGGTACGTGTGGGTTGACCCTTAAGATATAAAAAAAACAGTTTCAAGTAAATGCTCTATCATTGTTGTAACCTGTAACCTGGTTGTTTTTTATGTATCATTATGTATATATTTACAAAAAATATATAGTACAGGGTGGGCCAATAATTTTTGCAAATAGCAACACTAGATTTCTCGAAAACCGTTCAAGGGAGGGGGTGCGTTACTTTATGCAATTTTAGTCACGATGGAGCGCTTCACGGGACAACAGCGTGTTTTTTGTGTAAAACGTAATTTCCGTAAGGAACGATCTAGAATCATCTACGCGTAAGCGTTCAGCGTTCGTTCCATACGGAAATTACGCTTTACGAACGCTTTTTTAAATTATTGGCCCACCTGTAGTTTATCAAACACCATAGTACAAGCTCTGCTCAGTTTGGGGTTAGGTAATGCTGTATAATAAGTCAGAAAATATAAATTTTTGTTTATTTATCTTTATCTATACAGCAAAACCTTGTAACGTTCGTCAAGAATGCCGTCCCACCTGTGCCGTACCAATTCCGGAGAACTGCCCTTATATACCGCCTGCTTCCGAGAGCAATGATGATAGCTGCAACTGCCAGGCTGGGTACGTTCTGTCGGAGTCTGGAGGGCAGTGCATCAGAGTTGAGGAATGTCAGGGTAAGTATTGAAGTAATTTGTTATAAGTTACTTCGTTTTTTAGTACTTGTTTTTTTTATATAACTACCATGTTCATTTTAACCTTCTGTGTTGATAATCATCCACAGTGTGGCCTATCCTATTCCGTCATCACAAAAAGATGGGTGATTTATTTTTTTCTCGTATTTTGTTCTTGGCAAAATTAATTTCCCGGACTACAAGTTAAATATCCTGTTAGAAAGCCTATTCTTTATGGAAGGCTTTATGTTATCTCAAAATATAACTAGCTTCTGCGATAATATTTATAAAAACCGGGCATTTTGAAGCAAAGTCAATGAGATATGAGGACAGGATATTTAAGAGTCATGGAGGAGGTTGTAAGCGAAAGATATCCAATATTGCACAATTGGTTGTATTTAAAATTTAAGAGAAATTAATGATATATATTTACCATAATAATACAATTTTGTGCTTAATATTTATCGTTAGTCTCCAAACTAGGCACACTAGGCAGTGTGTTGTGAAGACCTGAATACATTATGCATCAGCTTAACATTATACATTAGCCTACATACACTATCAGGTGCCAGTAATTGTTTCATACTTCTAACATATTCAACACATTTCCAGCTGAAACCTGCAATAACGACCCTCACGCCAGGATCAGGGAGTACCCCCAGGCCTGCCCGTCCACCTGTTCCATCCCCAACGCGTACCTGGTCTGCAAGAGGAAGCAGGATCCAATCGGCTGCGAGTGTCAGCCGGGGTACTTGAGGGCTGATAATGGCACCTGCATTCTTCCTGATGAATGTCCAGGTTGGTAATTGTAAAAGGGAACTATTTCTTTATTTTCGCAATCTTTATTGATAAACATACTTCTGCAATTATTTTTAAAGTTTATCATAATTACATGGTGTAACATAATCAGCAAAAATTGGAAGAATTCAAAGTGCATGGTAATAACCATTTTGGTTTCCATGGTTATAACCATTTTTATCAAACTTTCAGTTACTCTCTGAACCAAACACTGCGATATTGCCTCGAACTCGTATAGCCTGGTGAGCAAAAACCACGTTTAAGTCGCCTGTAAATGATAATGATTTTAATAAATATGTTTTTATAGCTTTATAGTTTATATTTTGGCGATATGATCACAATAAAAAAAAAGTTAATATAACAATAAATACCCTATCTATACTTATTTATGTATGTGTCACGAATAACTAAAATGATATTTAAAACTTACATTTCATTCAAATTATTCTCAGGAGGAAACCCCTGCGGGGAAAACGAAATGTTCTCACCTTGTCTGTACCAATGTCCCACCAACTTCTGTCCAATCGACGACAGCAGAGCTATCTTGGTGTGTGAGAGTTCCCCGTTCTCGCAATGTCAATCTGGCTGTACGTGCCGGCTGAACCACAAGAGACTGAGTGTGGACAACCCTAAGTGTATCGTGTCGTCTGATTGCCGTGAGTATTTCTCAGCGGCTTGTTCCACCATCTCCGATTAAAGTTAGATAATGTTTAAATAATAGAGCTAGTTCTGTCACATATAATTGACTTAACCGGTGCTTATTTTATTCGGACTTTGTGAAACAAGCCCTAAATTTAATAGTTTTAATGATTAAATAAAGAACGCAATAGTTGAATACATGTTTTATGATAACTGGCTGGAATGGCTTAAGGATTTATATCTGGATTACAGAATTTATCTTGCCCTGATGAGTTAACAAACGTTTGTTTTTTTGCCTTACAAAGTCTAAACCAGATTCGATAAAAATAATTATCAAATTCAGTTGAACAAACATAAAAAAACAAATAGTATACTTTTATATTGAGCATAGCTCATGGATAAATAGAACCACCAACCAAGGGCACGGCGTATGTAGGCCGTCTCCAACCGCAATTAATGGAAATTTGTTATCTCTTTTACAAAAAAGTATATCTAAAGTACTCTGACTTTGTCCAGCATAATCATTGGCGTCCTAAAGTTATCCCTTTGTCGCTGTGTTATAAAACTTCTGATTTTTCAATGCCTTGTATAAATCGATGCTATTGCTGTGTCTCTTTCTGAGAATGAAACAGTTAAGGTCCAACGTTTATATTTCAGCACCAGTAAACTGCACGCGCCAGAACGAAGTATGGACCCCGTGTTCTTCAGAGTGCCAATCTGAGTACTGCGACGCTGTGGATGAGAAACCCACTGTATGCAACACCCTAGTACTCAACTGTAACCCTGGTTGCCGATGCCAGCAGGGCTATTTTCGGAGAGGCGACGATTTATGCGTTTGTTCGGATGAATGCAGAGAGTTGAACCGGGTTCAAGGATGAGGTCTTGGAAAAGGGCGAAAATTAAGTAAAATCGCCAACGACAAATCTCTCTAAAATGCTCCAAACCTATGAGCATGAAAATTACAAAGAGTTTTTTATTTTTCTGAATAAAAATTAAGAACTTTTAAACTCTTTTATCATTACTGTACCACCTACTTCTAGTCTTAAATTTACTGACTAAGCCATCGGAACCTCTGAAGTTTTAACTTTTTTTTCTGTTTACGTTCGTAAGTGTTAACCATCTGAATCCTCACATGTGACATCCAGGTGATAAGAACAGTCTCTGGTGGTAGGCTTCGGCCGCGGCTTGTCTCCACCCTTCGGGCTGGGTCGGTGCGTGAAGCGATTTTTTCGTGTTTCGTAATGTGGTCCGGAGAAGCCATCTTCTAGGTCTTCATGCCCCATGTTAGACCACATCGTCACTTTAAATCAGGTGAGATTGTGGTCAAATGGCTTTTGAAGCACCAAAAAAAAAACTATAGTAAGTCGTATTTTTGAAAATTTGTTTGAAATAAAATACAAGCAATTTCCAAAAGAGAGTCAGGCAGGTCGAAATTCGTACAATTTCTAACATTAATTACATAAATCACGTCTCCACTAAAATCCCTTGACAACGAACAAAAATAAAGATTCACGATGTCACAGCATAAATGCCATTTGAAAAACAACCTTGTTGCAAAAACAAAGGATCTTAATTTCCATTCATAGGACGGTTATCAAATCGCTTTTCTGTCAAATCACGAAGAAAAATAAGACAGATAAAGTAATTAGTGGGGTAGAAGGAGTGGAATAATAGCCACAATTTACTGACCGTGCAGAAGGATCGGTCCAAGGGCATGGCCTTCATAATTATAAAATTCAAATTTAGAAACAAACCTCACGGCTATACCTACGGCGCATTTGCAACTGAATTTTAAACATAACAAGGTCTCAATTCTACTCATATTTTTATGGTTATTTATAAAACTTAGATTCACTTGTTAATTCTCCTACTCTTTGCCTTAGAACTTTACCTTAGAACTTTTTGTACAGATTTTGAAGATTCTTTCTTCAATTGATAACATCAGTTTTCCCAATGGTTCTTTTGGATGTTTAGGCATCTCGGCCCGTGTACTTCAATAACACATTTCAAATAAATAATTCAGAATTTTTATAAATTTGTGTTGTTTTTCCTTATGTTATTAGGTACATGTGTTGCCACGAAGCCTTTATGCTTTATTATCTGGTTTAGGAGATAAGCTACTTTGCTGCTGTTAATTTAATAAAGGTCATTTGTAGTTCGACACCTATTGCCTATTAAAATTTTGATATTTTATTAGTATTTTGGTAAATAATAAGTAATTTTTACATTTGATCCACCTTTCCGCTTTCATATTTATATAATAATAATTTTCATATTTATTTTTAACTAGTGGCCCGCCCCGGCTTCGCACGGGTTTTTATTCAATTTTTTTTCCCGGCAATAATTCTATTTTTTCTCGCCTTTTAAACCTTCCCTAGACCTCCACGAACATTTCAAGACTATGATAAGATAAATCCGTTCAGCCGTTCTCGAGTTTTAATCAGACTAACGAAGAACAATTCATTTTTATTTATATTTTTAATATGAAAAAGAGTATTGTAGTTTGCTCAATCTTTCTCCCGCCACCCATTTTCAACCTTTTAAGCAAACCTTCTGTCAAAACATGTATTGTGCGCAACATTATCGAACTAATTGCTCCTATCTTTTATCTTCTATCATGCGATGCGACGGAGATAAATCTAGATCATTTGTCTCAATCCTCCACAGATTTCTCTTGGACTTAGAAAATAAACGTTTTCAACTAGAAAATACAAATTCATTTTGATTCGGAGTAAATAAACTGAACTGTGCATCTGAGAAATTCTGATAAAGTGATGTTTGCGAGTAATGAAATTAGGTACGGCGATGAGTTGGTTCTAGATCGGTTTGAGATATAGCACGCGTCATGTCTAGACAAGATATGACAAGACATGAAATTGTACGATTAATTTTTTATTTATCTGAGCTATATGAATGAATAAATTTCAATAAAATGCATTAAAATAACACAAATAACATAATTTTAGAATGCTTTTTAATGAAATTTAAGATTCAAGGGTGACTGTAAGTATCTACCCTAAAGGTTTTGATTCCCTCTCGAGTATCGAAAATCAGCGAGCTTTTTATGTACTTAGATACCTTAATAGTTTTATTATCATGTAGGCCTTTTTCGCAGATTTTATTTTATTTTATTTTATTTTTCTTTATTCGGAGCAACAAACAATTATACTCTAGACTAGTTAAATAATCTAGCAGATTGTTAGCTCTTTTATTGTATATATTCTACAATAATAAATCATAGTTATTAACATATCCCCATATGTGAGACAAAAGCCTGAGTTATTAATTATGCGAACTTTTCTGCACAGAAGTCAATTGTTATTATAATTTAATTCAATTTGATAAGTAAATGATGTACTCACACTACGACTAGATCCGTGTAGAGTTATTGCACATTTTACAATTAATATTTTTTCGAAAGTGCTTTAAAAGAGAAATCTCTATCTAACAGACAGACAATGAAGACTTAATATTAATAGGGGCCCATTTTACCCTTTGGGTACGGAACCCTAAACAATATAAGTTTAACATAGAGTTCTGTAACGACTTTCTGTAGAATGATTTTAATATTTATCTATGATATGTTTATCTATTTTTAAATTTTATGCAGAAAAGATAAGACACATCCGTAATCGTGCGCGAAAATTACGGATGTGTCTTAATTTTTTCTGCAACCTGCAAAGTGAAGTTTATCAATTATTAAAAAACATTAAAATGTTTATCTATTATAATAATAGGTGTCTGCTCATTGTGTTAATATTCTGAGTGTTTTGTTTATAACGTTGTAATGTTTTCTGCCATGAAATAAATGTATACCTGGTGACATTTTGGAAGAACTCATAACGAAACTACCATCTTTAAAAAATATATTTCCTACTTCTAAACTCCACTAAACTGTAAAAAAATACTTAGTGGTAAAACACGATTACGTAAATTACGAGTATTTATCTTAAACATACATAAACAATGAACTCCGAAAACTAGTCGTCGTATTGTGTAATATTTCAGCAATGCTCAGGGTTAAGTTTATGTAGGATACGTGAATTCTAGGATATCGCGTTCCCGACATATTCCAAGTATCTACCGTAAAGCCTTATAAATGGAACTACAGAAATGACATCAAGCTGTTTCTACCGTATTATTATTCAAAACATACCCGCTGGGCAAAAACGAAGTTCATGTAAATTGCCGTGGTCTGCAGATTTGCACCTTTTTCAGGTAGGGCGGTTTCCTTGTAGAAAGGTTTGATTCATATAATCTGTACCCTTATTTGAGGTTTGTCATGGGCTCATGGGGTTATCATGGGGATCGAATCTTTATAGCGTTGGTGTCCGCCGCCATTTAGACAAAAAGTTAAAGAAGGTACATTAAGCCAATTTATCTTACATACAAAAAACATGGTGGACTAAAATTCAACGTGCCGTTTGGTTATGTCGGTAAATCAAATTCTTATACATGTATTAAATAAGACGAACGGGACGGTTCTGAGCGCAAATATGCATCTCATAAAACAATTTCCATAAACAAAACTCTCGCCTCCGTGCAAAATATTTCCCAATAGCCTTTTCCCGAAAAGGTGAAAAGTCCCTTTGATCAAACAATATATAATAAAACCCGAAGTTTAATTTAAAATTCTTCAACGACATTCCTGTTTAGCAGAACGTCACAGTAACTCAAAGTTTTCAGTTTCGCCGGAGCACCAAAATTTCCTGCTCAGGCGTTAAATTGATATTATAATAACTCTCTGTTACGTCTTGTTAGTTTGACTGAAGCGGGTCGGACCGCAAGACCACTGCCGAATAAAGTTTTAAAACAAGCCTTTTTTTTAATGAAAATAAATTAGGTTACTTAAATTATGATAGAGACATGGGACATTCACCGACCTGCCACAGCGTGGTTGAATTAAAGCCTAATCTCTCTGATCAACATCTTCGATTTTGTTGGTGGATGCAAGAAGCTTTGCTTGTTCATAGTGTTCCACGGTCAATATTTTTGGCCTTTGACCTAACCATCTTCTTCTTTCTACTTGACCTCAAGTCTACTCATTGTAATCAGTGACCTAATTCGCTTAAGAAACTCGTTAACCTTCATTCTATCTTCTTCATTATTCACACACGTATAACTTGAAATAAGATGCCGCCCAACCTTATATAAAAGTAAGCATCTTAATACCCCAAAATAGCTTTCTAACTTGTATTCAGAAAGGAAACCTTAAAACTAACTTGCGTGTTGAGAATGTGCTTATTCTAGGGCAATAAATCAATCCAGCGATGCGGAAACGCTCAAAGAACATTCCAGAAAGTTTTTGTTGGGTTCGGATAGTTTCATAAGCCTGGAAGCTTGATATGTTGATCCATTAGGCGTTAGAAGTTTCTAGAAATCTTTCTTTTGTATATTCCTTTTGTGTCGCGCTTTATAATGTTTTTCGTCTAAGACTTGGTAGTGAAAAATAAAGATAACGAAACTTTATTGTTTAATTGTGTACATAGAGATCTTACACAGTTAAAAATACCCACCCATCCTCCGGGCTGAGCCAGTGCCTAATGTGCTCCGTAGAAACCATCTTCCTTCTAGGTCTTCATGTCCCATCTTAGACCACAACGTCACTTTACATCAGGTGAGATAGTGGTCAAAGTAGTCTCAACAATCAAAGTTTTTATGCTCCAGTTGACTTGATATATCATAATTTAAATTTTATTATATACGTGGAAATCAATTGTCAAAAGGCCGTTTTACATTGCGGCTAGCTGTTTTATAAGTCAATTGTTAAAATAAAGAGCAATCGTCAGTCACTGATAGTTATCATTCGAAGAAACCGCATTGTACTGAAAATACTGCTATTTTTTAAATAAGCAAACAAACAAACACAACAAACAAAATACATTTATATTCCTAACAAATAACAAATAATTTATATCTACTACATTTTGAATATAAGCCATAAGTCTTCTAAAAATAATCCTATAATAAGCCTATTACATATTACCTATTCCACTATTTACGTTGAAAATCTATAGATTCACGAAAAATACTGCGTTTTTCATAAATAATTTAACACGAAATAGACACAACAAAATGTTATATTGTCAGTAATTGACTTGGAGTTGGTTTACTTGTGTCTGTAGTTGGCGATTCTTTGGAAGTTCTCACTCACAAACTTTTCTGTACTGTGAATTGCGATTCAATAGGTTGCCCTTAATTGTAAACGTTTTGCTTTAGGTAGACATTGTAAATTATTCTTCTAGGTTTAGATAGATGGCTCTTTATTGTACGCCACAAAAATAATACAAGCAGTAAACAGTAACAAGACAATACATCGGAGTACGAAGGGCGGCCTTATCGCTGTGAGCTGTAGACAACTACAAAGTTGCTCGTGCTTTAGTAGTATAATCAATCCAATGGTTACCGAGAACAATGCGTACAAAAATATTTTTTAGATAGACGGATTTTAGATTATATAAATAACTAGCGGCCCGCCCGGCGTCGCACGGGTATAAAATTTTCCCGGAAATTATTCGAATTTTTCTCGCCGTAAAAACCATCCTATCTCTCAAGTTGGATCGAACTGCACATGGTGTGCGAATTTTATTATAATCGGTTAAGTGGTTTCGGAGTCCATTGAGGACAAACATTGTGACACGAGATTTATATATATACTAGCTGTGCCCTGCGGTGCTACCCGCGTTATAATGGATGAAGTAGGTACTCTTAACCAACAACATATTTATTTGAATAAAGATTAATATTATTATGTTGATCCAACTTAAACAAATTATTTCGACCAAATTAGGTACCATAAAAACGGTTTTTGTGAGTTAATCTTAAAAGATAGACATATACTATCGCGGACTGTTTTTTAGATCATTAAAAGAGCTATTATTCTTTAATACATATTTTTTGTGTATCTTGAACCGTTTTCACGGCGCACGCAACGGAAGGCTTCAAAGATGAACAATTTCTCCCGTTTTTTACACATTTACCACTATATCTTTGCTCCTATTGGTCGTAGCGTGATGTTATATAGCCTATAGCCTTCCTCGATAACTGGACTATCCAACACAAAAAGAATTATTCAATTCGAACCAGTAGTTTCGGAGATTAGCGCGTTCAAACAAACAAACAAACAAACAAACTCTTCAGCTTTATAATATTAGTATAGATTAAGATGAAGGCG
Organism: Gymnoscelis rufifasciata; assembly: GCA_929108375.1. Classification (NCBI taxonomy): domain Eukaryota; kingdom Metazoa; phylum Arthropoda; class Insecta; order Lepidoptera; family Geometridae; genus Gymnoscelis; species Gymnoscelis rufifasciata. Next base: position 12,484,303 of record OV815312.1, on the reverse strand, counting down.
ACCTGGTGAAGGTAGCGGGCTCGCGGTGGTTACAAGCTGCTACCGACCGAAGTCACTGGAAGTCTTTGAGGAAGGCCTATGTCCAGCACTGGACGTCCTACGGCTGAAATGATGATGATGACATAATAAAAGATAATTTTCTAGTTTAGTTATTGTTGTTATATAAATTCTAGATATTGTTACCATTTCTCGCAGAAATGCATAAAACAATAAAATTTAAAAGCCGTGGGTAAATTATATAGTAGGAGCTTGTATGTTTGTATGTTATCCGCTGCCTTTTGCTCCGCAAGCAGACGTTCGCCCACCGCGCCACTGACGCAATCAATATAAAATAAAACAGATAAATTTAATAATAATAATAATATATCTTTATTTGCATGAAACATAGGTACATAATGGTTATTAAAGCTTAATTTTGTCCAGCCTTGTCACGCCTCAAATAGGCATACAAATATTAATAATTATAGTGGTATATTTAAAACATTTTAATCAATGCATGCATGGGAATGTCAAGAATGAGTTAGGTCTTATTACAATTTCATAATACAATAATTAACCAAATCAATGTCAGAATTTATAATTTAAATATTTATTTAAAATTCATTTAAAACGGCTGTATGTATATAAAGATTACAATCCATTAAAATTTCAAGTGCGTATGAGAAAATTTGTCTTTGAGTAAACTCGTTAGATGATAAATAATTGTGGTACAATCTCACTTACTTACTTACCTATGTATGTATTTCTCCATGCGTATATCGTAGTGTTGTCAACCGTCCTGATTATCCAATAAAATAAAAAAAAAAAGTTTTACATAATTATGTGGGGTGGGTATTTGGTTATTATTTACCTGACAAGAAAAAATAACTAAATAATACCCAAAAATGTATGTAGGTAAGTATTTGTTATAAAAAATAATTATTATTCATTTTTAGAATGGGTTTTTTCCAGTTTATTTGGCTTAAGATTGGGCTTCGAACTAGGCCTCATATAGGCAAAATTATGTTCACAAATATGAATGAAAACAGTTTTATTTTTTTTACTTTACTACAAATTCGTGTGGCTTATCGCTTCCTGCGCACACACGTGCTTTTTATCCTTCAGCAATTTAGGGTCCTTTAGTCCTGTTCAAAACTTAAATTCCCTGGTTTTTGCAGATGGCAACCCTAGTATTTGTATTGCCTTCATTTTTCCTGACGTTTACAAATAACCACGTTCAAGTTATGCCTCCAGCCACCTGAGTTTATGGTTATTTGAGGAGCTGGACCAGCTGAGGTGATTGATATTCTCGCAGCATCTCAGCTCAAACATTCTCTCACACGGAAATAAGGAATATAAGGCTCTTTATGAAATAGTTTGAAAGTACGTGCCAGAGTTGAGTCTGGTGAACTTAGAAGTATCGAGAAAGTTTTATGCTTAGCGACTCGCCCCGACTTCGCACGAGTTTATTTTTCGATAGTAGATAAAAAATACAGGCACACTATGTACTTTTTATACAGTAAGAGATTAAGACGCATCCGTAACCTTCGCATGATTCGAACCTTACAAGAAGACAAAAAACTCAAAACTCAAAAAAAAAAATAGTTTAACCGTCAAAGTGAGGTTTATCACTAATTAAAATCATTGAAACACTATATAATATGTATAAAAAAAATCTAACTTTAACTTGTATATAAATTTTAGACATTATGCCTAGAGGTATTTATAATAAATAATAAAAAATATTTTTTGATACTAAATCTATAAGAGAGGAGTGTGTATGTGCACCAACCCAAGTGCGGGTTGGTGAATGTCACATGTCCTTCAAACTCGTATAAAGTTCTCAGAACATGCCGGTTTCCTCACAATGTTAGACAAATCAAAAAAATTTCGTTTTTTTTTATATTAGTGGCTTCGTCTTTTTGTTAGTTGTAACAAAATTTTTTTTTTTTAAGTGACTTTATTGTATGCTGAATGTGGGCAAACGGTTGTGTCCAACATTTTATTTTATAAGACCTTTGTACACAGTTATCTTTATATATATAATTCTTCTGTGAGTGTGTATGTCACTGAACTTCTCTCAAACGACTGGACCGATTTTGCTGAATTTTTTTTTGTGTGTTCAAGGGGATCTGGGAATGGTTTAGATTTACAATACGGTTAACTGGATATTGTTTTTTGAGACGTGGGACAGGACAACGTCTGTCGGGTCGACTAGTAATAATTATATTCTTATTCTTAGTTTAGAAAGAAGTCGAATTCGCTGTCTGTTAGCAGAAATCTTAATTTATTTACACTTTTCAATAGAAAAATTATCAAATCGGTCGAACAAAGTCACACCCTCCGTATTGTTATATAGTGATTTAATAGAATGTTGATTTTAAGGGTTCCGTACCCAAAGGGTAAAACGGGACCCTATTACTGAAACTTCGTCGTCTGTATGTCTGTATGTCTGTTCGATAGATACAAATTTGTTTAAATTTTGGGAGGTGGTATGTTTCTCTTGCCACTTTAACAACAAATACTATAAACACATATTATATAAATAGTATAAAAGAGCTCCCGTAGAATCAACATGATTTTATAAAGTTAAACGGTTAGCAGTAGGTAATTGCATCATTTTGCACTAATAAAAAAATATTTTAAGTTATTTCTGTTTTTGAAAAATGTTAATAAACAATACATAATACGGAACCCTGGGTGTAGTATGACTCCATCTCATACACATCAAATTTATAAAAAAAAAACAGAATTTTATATTTTCAAAGCGTTGTTCAGAAAAAGATTGTTATTCAACATAATTCCAATAAAAAAAAAAACATTCCACCAAAATACGTATTTTTGTATATAAGTGCTTTATTTTCCCCAAAACGTTCCAAAAAATACTTTACGTTAAAAGAATTCTGTTTGGACGTTAATTAGGAAATTGTTTACTCAACAAGGTTTATAAAGAAAGTTAGCCATTGGGTAATTAAATCACTGCTGACGTTTGAATTTTTCAGGAAATTAAAATCAACGAACTAAATGAAATTGTTTACAAATTTCCTGAACAATACTTTAAATCTTTCGGAAGTCGTTTCATGCTATCTATTTTACTTTATTTTTAAAAGCTTTCTGCCTCTAATTCTATTTCCGAAAAAAACTAAAAAATATGATAATTTTCCAAACAAGGTGCTACTTAAAAGATTTTATGGTAACAGGCATAAAATATTTTATCATAATATTAAACATACCTTCTAACAATACTTTCAACACAATTTAATTTTAATTAATTTTTTAAAAAAGACGAGTGAAGGTTTGCTAGCGGTGCAAGAGGTAGCGGGTTCAATTCCCGCCGAGGGTCAATTTTCCTGCTTGGTCTGGATTTTTAATATGTTTAGTAAAAATATCTATGTGAGTTTGTCTATAATATGAAGTATTTCAGATGTCTAGTACCCGAGCACAAGCTTAGGGCTTACCACGGGGCTAAATGTTGATGTGTGGATTGCCCGGATATATTTATTAAATTTATTTAATAATTAATAATATGTAGCTTTAGTACTTAATCAGCACGCCTTATTTTAATCTAGATGTTTCTAGAGGGTTCTTGAGATTGCTGACTTCTATAATTTTTTGCTATGTTCATTAATAACACACGTATCCTTATCGTGGTAGAAGAATCCGTTAATGTTGTACCGACCTAAGTAGCGTCGTTCTAGAAAGATGAAATTAGTGTAGCTACATTGAAAAAACCACGTTAAAAACCAAATTGTGACTGATAATTAAAATTTATAGTATTAATAAATGATTATTATAAGCACTGTTCTTCAGTTACACATTTTCTCTTCCCATCATGGTAGAAGAAACCCTCGCGGCAGTCGCAGCTGTTGTAACGACAGCCAGAGAAGCAGGTTTTGTTCTCGTCCTTGTAGTCTGAGCAAGATCTTCCACAGTGGTTGCCGCAACCCGTTACAGCGTTAGGATCGCCACCGCATTCAGCTGAAAGCAAGAAAAATAATTTGAAAATTATGAGACGGTCTCAATTATGTTTAACCCATTAGCATGCAAAAATCCATTATGTCACAAAATAATAAATAATACAATAAAAAAAATATATGATTAATTTTAATTATAATAACGCATTAAATAATATTCCTTCTAGGTCTTCATGCCCCGTCTTAGAACACATCGACACTTTACATCAGGTGAGATTGTGGTCAAATATAGACTTTTATAGGATAAAAAAAAGGTGTGTGTGCGATTCACACACGATGGAAGTGAAACTTCAGTAAATCATCAAAATAATGAGATGAATATTATAACAAGGGTAGGATAATTATAAAGTTTAATTGTTTAAAAGTGAAAGTATTTTGATTAATTTTAAAAGATATTTTATATTTTATTTAACATAATGTTACATAATCTATTGCTCAAGTTTCATATCTTCAGTTTCTGTTTTTTTTTTCATTTTAATTTTATTTTCATTTTTATGCGTCGATATTGACGACACATTTCCGTATAAGTTTTCGGCGTCTTATAAAATGTATTATTTAGCACAACAAGATATAAAAATAGTCACAAACACAATGTTAGATCATAACACACCACGCTGACATCACACTAAAAAGCTGAAATACGCAGCCGCATACAGCGTACAGTAGTATTAGCTCACGTAATTTTCACATACACACCACACTAGTAATAGTCACAAACACAATGTTAGATAATAACACACCACGCTGACATCACACTAAAAAGCTGTAATACGCAGCCGCATACAGCGTACAGTAGTATTAGCTCACGTAGTTTTCACATACACCGTTAAATGTTCACCTACCTATACCTTTGGGTACTGAACCCTTAAAATTAAATACAGTAAAATCCGTATAAAACATAATATTACAATAACTCCGTCTTACGACCAACCGCTTAGTATTCCATCATCAGCAATCCGACACTATCATCATTCTTATGCTGATGCCCGCTGCTCGACTTAACTCCATAATTAAATAAATACATAATTGTGCTTTTCTGCGTTCAAATAAATACATAGCATAAAAATACTACGCATCATAGTCTGCTGTTTTCCTTCCTCATAAAACATACATACCTACTCGATAGCGAGTAAGAGCTAGAAAAGTGCCATTACTATTTCATAGCCTTTTTATTGAGGAAGGGTTTAGGCAATTTAATATCGCGGGAAAGCACCATTTTTAGGTAGATAATTCCGAGTAATATTGTATCCATTGTGAAAATATAGTGTACAACTTAATAAAATTTTGTATTGATTTATTCAGAAAACTCACAGTTGTAATAACTATGATAATATTTTTTTTTGTTATTGTCTATTTCAATAACAAATTCAGTAAGCGGGGCCAATCGCCGAAATCAAAACTTGTATTAGGTAAACCGGGCCCGAGGGGCCAGTTCGAACGGGCTCAGTCTACTAGAGACCTTTTTTTATTTTAGAATTGTATCACAAAAATAACGATATAACGTGTTTTACAGTATGCAATAGAATTAAACTAGATCATCAAAAAGCAATTGTTCCAGTCTTTGGGTATTAAAGAGCGTTAAATTGTTTTAGTATGCTAGTCTATAAATAACAATAGCCTATTTAATCTTAAGGACAACGTGGTAACAGTGTTTTATCTAGCCATTGACATTTCTATATGTTTGCGGAAAGTACATAAAATTATTTGATGTACATTCACAGCAAAAGGAACCAATGAAATACCTAGGGGTCCCAAAATAATATTTACAGTATTAGTCAAAAGTTACTGACTACTGTTAGAAGTAAAGGAATAAATAACGCATAGAATATAACAGAATGTCGTTATTGCTTCAAACATAGTGATAATAATTACTTAGAAAGTCCACATGTTTCACAAAAAAATAGCATGCTTTAATTTATTAAATCTAGGATAAATGTCAAAATAATTCATTAATGTCAATAAAATATTTTCATTCAGCCATTTAAATAGTTTTCTCTTAAATATATATCATGATTGTAACGTAACATAAGTGATCATATTTTTTTCGTTCCTCGGTGTTGTTTTCATTATTTTCTTTTCACCACTTAAAATTTCATTTGAAATGGCTCCTGAATACATTTTTTAACTAGTTCGGGAGCCTATGGGACCTTAGTTTTGATACTGTACCTCATTTTATGTCAAATAAAGTACTTTTTACTTTTTAATTGACACTTTATTGTAACTTGTTACACGCTAAATGATGTTTTGAAACGTTGATTTTGATCACTTACTTTTGCTTTTAACTATACCTATCTATCCTCTAAGTTATTTAACATCTTGGCTGTCAAAAGATCAACGAAGAATGGAATATAATAGTGATGCATTGTACCGGAAATTGCGACAAGAATTTTCCTTACATTCTTGCAGTGTTACCTAATTTATCGTGGAAGGCTATGGGCAATTTACTACCGCGGTAAATTCTATAAAACACGTAACGACGTAGCGTCAAAAGATTTCAAAATGGTTATCTTTAATGATCTGTATTTTACACAAGATGTTGACCGATTTTTGTTATGAACGTTTCATTTTGAAACGTGTTAGGTTCGATGTTATTTATTTTATTCCTTAAAGCTTCTTATTTTACGTTCCCACAGCTGGGATACAGGGACTTCTCACACAATAGTTCAAGTTCAATAAAACTCGATTTGTAGCAAACCATGGTGAAAATGAGGCTTAGGGTTCCGAGTGCAGTTTATACACTATTTGCATTAAAAGTTCACAATATTTAAAAAAAAATCTAAAACGGTTCAGTCAGAGCCATCCATTCAAGTACGCACGCGCAATGTTGATTTACTTTATAAAAATCACGTTTGTCGTATGAGAGCCCCTTACATATTTAATTATAACGTGTTTAGAAGGTCAGTTTTTTTTTAAAAAATAGAAGTCTCAGTAAAAAGGTCCCTTTTAACCCTTTGTGTAAGTCCTTTTTTACTACTCACGGCATTCATCCTTCGGAATACAAGTCCCGTTAGCATCCCTCACGAACCCATCGACGCAGACGCAGCTCGGGTCGCAAAGGGCGGTGGCGCCCCTGCACGGTATAGGGTAGCCTAGGTCTTCGCAAGTCTTCGGCCCACAGTGCGAACATTCCACGAACATCTCGTTGGATTTACAAGTCGATCTTTTTACAACTAAAAAATAATATTAATTTACTGGATAATTTTTTGTAGATGATATGAAATAAAACTATAAATAAACATGTTTCAATAACAGCAACGGGACTTATTTAAAAAATAAATTTTCAAATATGTACCGTTACAGTTAAAGGGTGCGATCCCAACTTGTATGGTTTTTCACCGATTAAATTTAACATACAACATCGTTGGCAAGGATACGAAAATCTGAAAAAATCTCAGATGAGTAAAATGAGAGCAAAATATAAATCTAGCGTGAAAAACAGATTTTCCTGTCCAATTTTTTTGGCCGGCAAGATAATTATCTTCGTCGATTTTTCACATCTTCATTAGAACGCCGTTTTATGGGTGTATACAAAAATTCAACCTAGCAAGATTTTTTCTACGATGAAATCTAAAATGAACTACTTAAAGACTTACTCACTTTTTAGAGAGCCAATTCTGATTAAAACAACCGTAAGAAAATATCTGCCGACTTTATGTTATAGGTTATAATATCGATACAAATTCATTATAATAATTATCATAGGCATCACAGACGCTCTATTATATGAAGTTTTCTTCTGACTTTGTTCATAATGTTTGTTAAGCATTGTTCTCATAATTTTATGTTGAAGCATAGATCTTAGGTTTAGATGTAGATTTGCTTAACCCAATAGCTGAACCCCTACCTATCACCTATCACTATATCTACCTATTATCTACGTAATCTCCAGCAAGTCAGCCTCCCACTGGCCAAAAAGGCCGTCAAAATCAATCCAATATTTATTGTCGTATTGCATTCCAGTAACAAATAATGGGGGATTCCCTTATTTAAAGTTAAATATAACTGCCATCACTATCATAATCAAGAATAATAAATAAATATTACACGAATTTTCATCTTTTTAAAACAAACTTACAGCAATAATAACGGTAATAATTTCCTATTTAAAATAATGCATACATACCTACGCTTTCAATCAACATTATCACAAAAGAGCATAATACTCCAATCACTAAAACCTTTGCCATGCCTGTAAAATAAAATACTATCTAATAGTTCACCAACTTGCACGTATTTCTGTCGATTTCAATTAATTTAATATTTTTATCTTATTTATTTTATAATAAATCACGTCTTAGAATGTCTGAAGTAATAAAGTTACTAAGTAATCGAGTTAAAAGTAGATAATAGTCCGAGTCGGTATTTGATTCAATAAGCGACCTAAAACTAGTTACAGCAATAAAATAACGTTATTGCAAAGTTATTGTTAGTTAATTCTTTTATAACAATACATCCAATGCAACGGAAATAAATTGTAGCCAACGTGTTGCCACAAAAATTAAAATAATCGTATTGGCTATTTCTACACATAGTATTTAAAAAGTTATTTTAATAATTTCGTTTCTACCCAGCTTTTTAAAAGATTTTCGTTTCTAATCACTAATTTATAAGAAAAAAAATATTACCGCCGACCAAAAATGAGGGTGTTATAAGTTTGACGTGTCTGTCTGGAACATCATAGCTCCCGAACGGATGGAGCGATTTCAATTTAGTTTTTTTTGTATAAAAGGTGAGTTTAGTGCGGGTGTTCTTAGACATGTTTCATGAAAATCGGTTAAAAGTTATAGGGCTCATGTGAGGGGAAGGAAAACCGAAAATCTGCAATAAAATACTCGAGTGGGGGTATCAAATGAAAGCGCATCGCGTGCACATAAACTAAATATTATGGTGTTTTACTTTTAAGGAAATTAAGGCATTGGAATCGGTGGTTTTTCTTAATTTTGTTCTTACAAATCAGTTAAATTGCGACTAACCTTAGTTATGTAAAGATCAGAGAGGAATAACTTAGGTTCAGGTTGAAATGTATTTAATTTAAATTAACTGGTATTCAACTAAATTATGTAAACTTGAAAGTTTCTTACTATTAGAATCATAAAAATATTGTTTTTTATTGTGAAATATAGGGTATTTTGTCCCATTCGTGCCTGGTCAGAAGAAAATGCTAGTAGGTATTCTGTTGTCAACGTCATAGTTATAAAAGGATTTTTTATACGTTTACGAGTGAGGTTAATTGGACTATATATAATACAGGTCGCTTTAATTTCAAAAACTAAACTTACGAAAACAGTTTATTTGTTTTTTTTTTCTCGGGACTATCCTCACACAAGAATTAGCCCTGTGGTAAGCTCTAAGCTTGTGTTACGGGTACTAGATATCTGATATACTTAATATAATATACCTTAATACATATATAGATATTTTTATTATACATATTAAACACCCAGACCAAGGCGAAAAGTGCTTGCAGAACATACAAACAATTTTACCCTCGGCGGTAATCGAACCCGCTACCTCTTGCTTTGCAAACGGACCAGATAGTGCTCACAATAGAGAACCAAAATGTCTATCTTTAGCATCAACGCAACTCTGGTTACGACGAACGGTGTAACGGTATTTCCAATAACGGTTATATTTAAATACGTTATAGCAGCTCTAGTAGAAAGAGTTGAGTCATGATAATGATTAACCTGTTTGAATCATTGCCCACAATATATTTATAATTCTGTAAGAATCAGTCTTGCGTCACAAGTACTTTTGAGACAAAGACTATATTTTCCTTCTTTTAATTTAGTGAAGTAATTGTCCCATTGAAAAGTCTACTAGGTATTATTATGATTAGGTTAGCCACAGAGTACTTTTTAATACAGGTAAGCTTTTAAACACTACTTAAAATGAGTGTTAATAAAATGCAACGATTTTTTTTAATGTAATAATAATATGTACCTTAAACATAAAAATAAATTGATTTAAGCAGTTGGAATCATCATAATAATGTATGCGCTCAAAGTGTCAAAAATATCTCATTTATTATTTTAATTATCTCAGTTATTGGTGTTTAAAAAAACCGGTGCTAACAAAGTTTTCAAAGGTAGCACGCAACTCGATGCTTCAGCCGGGGGACCAGATTTTTTACGATTTTCTGAAGAAAATCGTAAAAAATCGTATTCTCTGTTAGGTACCTATGTATTTAAAAAATATATATACACAATAAAACAATATCTAATTCAGGTCAGTAATATTTAGGTGACTGTTAAAGATTAATTTTTGTGGACCTTTACCCATAATACAAGCTCTGTACAAGCTTAGTTTGGGATTAGGTGATGCTGTATGAATTTATAGGAAATAATTAAAAAAAGTATTAATAATACTTAATAATACTTTTTTTTAAATGATTTTTTTAATAATTTTTTATAATCATTTATTATTGTTAAAATTTATTATTATTAAAATAATAATTTATTATTAAAATTACTCTTTAAGACGATACATTTGAAAGCTTTATAGTTCACCTTATCAATTTAACGCTGACTGTACCGTCACTCATTGGAAATAATGAAAGGAAGTAAAAGCCTTTAATTCGTTTAATTACCGAAAGACCTCAAACCAACCTTCAGACACAATGTGCGTGACATCTAATCTATCTCAGATATCATCCTCTAAAGGTCGCGTCTCTCATCACAATTGAATAAGCCCCTCATTAACGCTAAACAATGAAATAAGCTAGAAAATGCGGCTACGAGGTAGTGGCTTTTCCTCAAGATTCCCTCAAACAAACGATTTGTGGGAGATATACATACGTATCTATAATGATATCATCATCATCATCATCATTTCAGCCGTAGGACGTCCACTGCTGGACATAGGCCTCCCTCAATGACTTCCAGTGACTTCGTTCGGTAGCAGCTTGCAACTTGCAACTTGCAACTTGCTATAATGATATAATATAGTATTATTCTATGCTGTGGCTGTAATAGCGGCGGAATATTCGTTTTAACGCGATGTCTGGTTTGTGTCCGGGTACATTATTTGCAATTTGACATATTTATTAAGTAATTGACATTATTAGTACTAAAAAACCAGTGTAACCAAAATGTAATTGTGACGTATAATAAATATTATAAATAAATTACTATTAATGCCTATTATTTAGCTTAGGCGTGGCGACATACATTTTCCGATGGCAATAGATTTATTGTGTTTTTTTTGGCGAAACCAAAACAAGGCGACTCGGAAACTAGGGCGACGGAACTAGGAACTGGTTCCTAGTTTCGCTTCACTTTAGGGCTTTTTATCTACAAACAAAAAATATTTTTAATGCCATTACAGTTCCAAACTAATGAGTCAGGGGAAAATAATAAGTTCATATAAATTAAATCAATTACAACATTTCGCAAAATTCATGTCAGCGAAAAATCTATTAAATTAATTACAAATATATTGCTCAATACTTGTATCTATTTACAATTGATTCTGTTTTTTTCATTGTACTGGTACTTTTCCTATAAATTTTTTTTTCCGATATTACAAAAATGTCAACATCCTCGCGCGCACTACAGAAGTTATTGAAACTGACAACAAACGCTGGAAAGGAGACATTCTCTCTAACTTAGTTCTTGCCGTTGGGATGGCAAAGAGCTAAATATTATTTTTAACCCCCGCCCAAAAAAGAGGGGTGTTATAAGTTTGACGTGTCTGTCTGTCTGTCTGGGACATCATAGCTCCCGAACGGATAAAGCGATATTAATATAGTTGTTTTTGTATGAAAGGTGACGCGAATGTTCTTAAATATGTTTCGTGAAAATCGGTTGTGCCATTCAAAAGTTATGCTAGTTAGAGTGGGGAAGGAAAACCGAAAATCTGCAAATATATTCGAGTGGGGTATCAAATGAAAGCGCATCGCGTGCACATTACAAAATATTATGGGGGTTTACTTTTAAGGAAATTAAGACATTAAAATAAGGGGTTTTTCTTAAATTTTAAATTTAGATTTATGTATTCTTTAATATAAGTACTACATTATTATTTTTTTACCCCAAACTTAGTAGTGTAGTGTGTAATAGTAAAAGACTATGGTTGTTTTAAAATTAGATATGCGATTACACAGACCGGTACAGGCCGTTAGGAAAATAATTATTTGACCTTCAAAGTCAGTTTGACGATTTAATTACTCTGTCCAGTAGACAGGTTAATACTGAGCGGTTCTCGTCGACTTCATCACTTGCAACGCAAAATTTATTAAACATGAAAGTGAAAAGTAAATATTTTGAAGAGTACATAGGAGTAAGTAAGAGTAGTAAGAGTAATAGGTTACATAGAAGCCTTCGTGCTAAATCATATCTTCGTTTTACCTCGTAAGGGACTGTGGTCAAAAGAAAACTTATCTTAAAATAAAATAAATTTGAATAGTATGAGATGGACTCATACTAAACCTAGGGTTCTGAGTACAGTTTATAGACTTATGGGAATAAAAATAATTAATACTTATTTTTTTTTTATATTCAAGAAAATGCAGTCGGACCGGTTACCGAAGTACTGGCCTTGCGCAACGTCGTTTAACTTAAATTAAAAAGGGATATTACAATTTCAATTTCAATTTCAATTTTCAATTTATTTATTTACCATAACGTTATATTACATAACAGGCAAGTCAAAACATACAACATAAAAACATTTATACTAACATTAGTTATACATAGGTACTTATATTTAAACACAATGATTGGCTAAGAATTTGAAAATGAACAACTCATGTATTCTGCAACGCTATAAAAAGGATGTGACTGAAAAAATATTTTTAATTTATGTTTAAATGTTTGTAAGGGAAGTTGAATAATTTCAAATGGCAACTTGTTGTACATAGCTAGTTTTAAAGGTTTACCTTGTTTATAACTTTTTGCGAGTCTTGTATTAGGTATGTTAAGTTTCCATTTATTTCTGGTATTGTACTTATGTAATTGCATTTTCATAGGAAAGTCACTTTTATCTTGGTGTATTTCAATAAGAGAATTCATTATAAAAACTGATATTACTGTTAGTATCTTTGACTTTTTAAAATATGCTCTTACAGATGTCAATCTTCGCAGATTATAAATAACCCTGACCGACCTTTTTTGGCAAACAAGCACTTTATTAATTTCAGAGGCATTTCCCCATACTGTGATCGCGTAGCTAATAATAGAGTGGCAACAAAGAGTGGTACATAAGAGTTTCAAAAGTTATGTCGCTTATTTTATGAAAATCACACATTTGTTGTATGACAGACGACTAATCCTCAGTAACAGGGTCCCGTTTTACCCTTTGGGTACGGAACCCTTAGAACCAAGTGGTATAAAGTTTATATCAATCAGATTAATCCAGGTAATAAAGGCAGTTTTTGGTCTTACCTACCTCCTGTACCTACAAATTTGTATCAATGTCTGTCAAGACAATGTTATTTCCATTATATTGTTTATATTCATTTTTTTTATTTAATTAACTTTAGTTGTTTTTTGTACAGTTGACCTGTCCGTGTATGCCCTGTGCGTTTAAGGAAATAAATGTTTTTGACGTTGACTTTGAATGTAACAAATCTGATTCAGGAGCAAAGCGTGCGTTTTACCATCACTTGAATCTCTCTACAAAATGTATTGCAGCAAACTCACCAAAATCCCTCAAAAATTCCTTCCGAATAAATTCAATTTCTTTTCCACTTGTGAAAACTGTGAAATCCTCAAGAATATTGTAAAGTTTGAAAGCCTTAAGTCTACGTGGGGGCTCCACGATTCTCGCCATTTGTTTAGTTGTTCTGTCGACGGATTTCCGAGACGAAATCCTCTTATAATTTTGTTGTTTTCTTTGCAAAAGGTTTGTTTTAAGGTTAAAGGTATGATACTTTGGAAGTTTGTTTCCAGCCCTTTCGCTTTACGGACTTTTGCGGCTTACGATTTTATAGATGCTGTTGCAAAGGGTTTATAGGAATGTTTTAATTATCTTCAAAAGTTAGTTGACGATATGAAAGTCAGGAAGATGTCATATTTATGATCAGGCCGTTGGGACTGTCATGAATTGCGTAAGAAAAAGTTTGAGGAGACCTTGGAAATTAAGGTATTATGGAAAATGCTGTCTTATATAGAACACCAAAATTGTAATAATTACAAAACTGAAAAAACTGAAAAAGATTATGTTGTTCTATTCTTTTAAAAACTCAATTTGAAAAATTTTAAGCGAACTTTCAAGACTTCCTTTATTTCCATGATATTTTTATATTAAAATCTTTAGTTTAATTAATTTTAATTTGACCTGTCCATGTAAGTTGTGCTTATAAGGAAATAAACGTTTTTACTTCGACTTTGAAAATAACATGGGCTATGATAACGGTTGTAGTGTTTAGAATCTAAATAGTTTTAATAATTAAGTGATAGTGCCAAAAGTATTAAAAAGAAACTATTTTTTCATGTGTTTTTAATATAGGTACTTGGGGTTGAGTATGGAAACACAACATTCCAATAAAACACAAAAAAGATAGATATAGAAAAACATTTATTTTGGACGCAACAGCACGTTACAAAAAATAAAATACAGAAACAAACGCACTCGTAATAAAGTTTTTTTATAAATTAAGAATAACACTAATTTCAACTGTGTGAAGTATTTAGCATAAAATTATTATTTTGGTTCACTATGGAATACTGTATGTTAAATATGGAAAAATTAAACGAGGTTTAAGTCGTCTTGAGTAGAATATTTAACAACCCATTGAAAAAGGTTTCTGAAATGATTGCAAAATTAGGTACCTATAGCAATTGAAATATAACGAAAAAAAATCGAAGTGAAATCGTTTTAGTAAAAACTTTACAAAACCTAATAACCAAATAAAAAAGCTATATATGTATTTGTATAATAGTTATAATAATAGTAGTATTCATCATCATCACCCTATCAACGTTCCCACTGCTGGGACACAAGGACTTCTCTCTTGACGACAGAGATTAGGCCTTGTTTCACCACGCTGGCCAAGTGCGGGTTGGTGAATGTCACATGTCCTTCAAACTCTTTTTTGAAGTTCTCAGAACATGCCGGTTTCCTCACGATGTTTGCCTTCACCGTTAAAGCACGTGTTTAAGGCGCACATAAATTTCTCAAAAAAATCCAGAGGTGCGTGGCGGGGTTTGAACCCACGACCTTCGGAATGAAAGTCGAGTGTCCTCCCACTTAGCCAACACGGCTTTTAGTAATAATATTAAGCATAGTATTAATATTAAGTAATTCTTGTTGGTAGATCTACGCAGCGCTTTAACAGGTCCCAATTAGTAGATATTCGTAGATATACCTATAATGTGAAACACCCAAGGGGAAAGTGCTTGCAGAACATACAAACACCTGTCCCCTCGGCAAAAATCGAACGCGCTGCCTTTTACGCCGCCACCTTCGTCCACCGCGCCACACACGCCAACAGCAATATATTTTCAGATTCAAAACCACGGAGCTAGTTATTCATGTGAATATATTCTCAAAAGCGTTTGGCCTCCTGTGTCGAACAAAGGAACAATCAGGTGCAAAATCTCAGCCATACCTCACCGTCTAGGCTCAAAGGCTAGGAGTCGAGGTATTGAGAAAATTTCTAGAAGATAGCTAGTACTAGTCTATTCGGTATTTGCATAGTGATTGCTTATTGGTGAAGCCATGGTTTATCAGTGGTGCATCCAGATACCTTCAGCAATCTGCCGTGAAAATATTTTTTTTAAGAAACTTTAAAACAAGACAAGGATGTTGGACCCTTTTTGCTTACATAATACAAAATTTATTGAGTTGTACAATATTTGGTGAACACCTACGCAGCGCTCCTTACCAAAAGAGTAACGAAACATTAACATACAATACAATAAAAAAACTTATAACAGTAGAAATAGTGCTAAGTAATAGGTTCCAAATATCTATACTAATATTATAAAGAGGAAAGGTTTGATTTTTTATTTGTTTGTTTGTCTCGAATAGGCTCTGAAAATACTCCACCGATTTTAAAAATTCTTTCACCATTCGGAAGCTACACTATCCCTGAGTGACATAGGCTATATTTAGTTTTCAAAAAAAAAAAGATTATATAATATATTCCTTACCAAACCTCCAATAATGTAACCCAAGGTGAAAAAAAACCTCTTTCCTTAATCGCGAATGCTGCGAAAACTATTTAATATATAACAAAGTGATGTATTACAATTTTGTAGAACTTATCATTATCTACAAAAAACGTCATATCTCTAACTATTATAGTTTTGTGATAATAAGCGAATTTTTATATTAAAAGAAAAAAAGAAATAATTAATATACCACTACTTGAAAAGGCTCTATATTTGTACCTCGATATTAATCCTTAATAATACCTTATATATAAAATTTCCATGTCACAATGTTAGTTACCGTACTCCTCCGAAACGTCTTTACCGATTTTTGCCAAATTTTATATGCGTATTCAGTAGGTCTAAGAATCGGCTACTATCTATTTATCATTTTGCAAATCAACGTTTGCTGGGGTCAGCTAGTGTATTATAAACAAACTTATTAATACTTTATGAAAATTAGTTAATAGTATAAGATCAGGCCATACATCGACCTTCACAACACTCTCAATTTCATGAAACTTTTTTTTTATAACTTAGTATTTTCTAAAAAAAATAGGTTGCTACGAAAATCTTGGTATCGTCCGTCTGAGATTTTTTGAATTATTTATAATGATTTATTATTTAATGTTGCAACATCAAGATAACCTGTCTGGACAATATTCGGTTGTCAGGTATAAACAGGTATGTCGATGCCAGTGAACTTTGATTGGATAATAAAAAGAAAATATTTATATAAGCGCTGTTTTATTGCGAAAACGTTGTTATAAACTGCAAAAAAACTTGATTAAAGGAGTTCTTATTTAATATATATTTATCATTTTAGTCTGTTCAGGATATTTCTTGCAACCCCATTAAAATTATTTTCCAAAATACTGAATTTTTCAAAATGTGTGTTCATTCTATAAGCAGCTTGATGAATGTCGATGTGGATTTATATCTTAGACTATAATAAGTTTCACAGAATTATCGAGATATTAATTTTGCGCGATGTTAATTTTGGAAAAATTTGCATATAATAAATAATATGTACTTCCAACCAATCAACGGGATATGAATATGTCCAGCAGTGTACGTCGTCGGGCTGAAACGATGATGTTGATGAAACCCACCAATTCTACAAATACGAGTACCTATTAATTTTAATTGAAATGTAAATGTATACACTAACTGAAACGGATTTGTCCGTTTCAGTGTTCTCTCTATGATTTTGTTGTTGAGAACCTGGATGGCCTCGACGTTCACATGTTGATAAAGTCGTGAACTTCGGCATAACGTTTATAGTACTTACGACTACGTTTACCTTAAGGTCACGATGAATATCAATTGGCCTATAGAAATGGTATTAGCAATTGCATTGTTATTGTTAGCAAACGAACTTTAAATCAATTTGAAAAGTATGAGATGAAAAACATTACACCGACGATTCTGTGTAATTAAGCAAATTCTACACTTTTTGCCATACATACAGTGCAAGAAGGAAAATACAAAAAAAACTAGTAAACGGTTACCTATCTAAGTACTGACCCCACGCAACATTGCATAACTTTATAAAATCACGTTGGTTGTATGGGAGCCAACCTTGAATATGTATTTATTATGAGTTTTTTTGTTTGTTATTTTAGCAGAAACAGAAATACATCTTTCCTCACATTTCAGCTATATATACGGCCTGGTGACAGACAGAATGGTAGACAGCCGAAGAAGTCTTTAAAATAGAGTTCTCTTTTACGCTTTGCATGCGGAACCCTAAACAAGCTCATAATAACCTTTCAAACGATTCCCCAGCTAACTTAAAATGCAACTTTTGCGTTTTCATCCGCCGTTCACCAAATGCAATTAAAGAGCTTTAAAAATCCGCCTCAGCGCTTTCAATATGAAACTTTTACAAAATGAAAGTTTTCAGCTCTCCGGATGCAGTTTGATTGCATAATGATTCCCCTGGGCTAAGGCTAATATTATCTGTTTCAAATTCTATGAAGAAAAGACACTTTTGTTCAAGTTAAGCCCATTTTAATTAAGCCAGTTGATATCGAAACGTAGTTCTATTTTACAAGCTAAATGTAACGGTTTAACATTTAAATGGTCGTATGTGTTTTTTTTAATGCTGGATAAGCCTTTATTGAACCACAATCCCACCTTATATAAAGTGACGATGTGGTCTAAGATGGAGCATGAAGACCTACAATGTAGATGGC
The DNA here is from genome assembly GCA_929108375.1 of Gymnoscelis rufifasciata. Lineage (NCBI taxonomy): Eukaryota > Metazoa > Arthropoda > Insecta > Lepidoptera > Geometridae > Gymnoscelis > Gymnoscelis rufifasciata. Next base: position 12,466,057 of record OV815312.1, on the reverse strand, counting down.
TTCTCCGGACCACATTACGAAACACGAAACAATCGCTTCACGCACTGGCCCAGCCCGAAGAGTAGTGACAAGCCGCGGCCGAAGCCTACCACCAGAAACTGTTCTTATCACCACCCGGAGGTCACGTGTAAGGATTCAGAGGGTTACCACTTACGGACGTGAACAGACAAAACCTCCAAAAAAAAGGAAAGATCTTTCATAAATTGTGTGGCAGTGATGACTATATAATATAAACGCTGGTTATCTTCAAACGATTATTCGTCGTCAATTCTTTATTTCCTCGGTCAAAACGATGTTATTTATTAGATAATTTTTAATTAACGTTAAGTTGCCTTGGCCATGTCCCTGTGCTCCTAAAAAACGCTTTTACTTGACTTTGTTATAGTAGTAGTAGGCACTAGAGCGTGGAACTGATACATTTTTAAAAGAAGTTCGGGGATCAAAACTCTCTGGCACAATTATTAAATCTATAATTATATATAACAGACAATTGTAGGTACTTTATTGATATTGCAGATGCCTCTAGCTTGCTTATCTATATAGATAAAAATGAATTGTTGTTCGTTAGTCTGATTAAAACTCGAGAACGGCTGAACGGACTTATCTTATCTTAGTCTTGAAATGTTCGTGGAGGTCTAGCAAAGGTTTAAAAGGCCGGGAACTTTTTTACCCGTGCGACGCCGGGGCGGGCCGCTAGTTTTATATATATTTTGCTATTATCGAATATAATTTTAGAATGAGCAGAGAAAGGTCCATGTTTTAAACCTAGACTTGTATAAGATCTTATCGTATTACAGTAGTATAGTAGTTATACACATTAATTGTAAAATATGTTTGACTATGGTTTAAAACACTCGTGTAGTAGAAATTTATAATGTTATCCGCACACATAATAATTAAGACCAAAAACCAAACACAAGCATAAACCTCAAAATGCGACTTAAAATTCATATTCTGCATTAAATGCAGTTCAAAATTCAGTTCAACTATTTTAATGAGCCAATTACCTGGATAATTGTGGTGGCCCGCTCGCTCGGGGCACTTGTCGGGTTATTCTGAACAACCCATTTTATACGGTTATTACTGTAATTCGTATTTTGAATGCAAGCATCTGTTGAGAGTCTGTGGTTGAGACTAAGCGTTGTAATTCAGGATTACAAACGTATTTATGAACGAATGAATGAACGTTGCCTTTTGCCGAGCTCGGCACATTTTGCACATGCTCAACATTTTAGAATCTAGCTTGGGAAATGGAGTTTTCTTATTTAAACTTTTAATAAATATAAGTCCTTGCTGCGTCTAACTGTCTCTATGTTTGGAGTAAACTCAAATTGACTGGATCTTTACGCGGTTTTCATTAAAAGTCAACTAAAACATAGAGGCTTAGGTACTAACTAATCAATTTGTGTTAGAGTTGATTTAAATTTCCAACAAAATTTGCAGTTATTACTTTAAGCTCTAGATAGAAATCAAATGCAGTCAATTTGTGTTCTAGACAGACCAAGACCAACTCGCTCGAAATAACTATTTCTATTTTTATTGAAACGCGAATTGACTTCATCAGGTTCAAATGAAAGTTTTGCCTTTTTTTATCGAAACGCAATCAAAAACTCCCAATCAAAATCCTTTGTGAAATGAATTCAAGCATTTTTAGATTAATCCCAGTTTTGGCTGCCATTGCGAAAATAAAATTGACAATGCGAACAAATGTTTGTTATTTAATTTCGTTTCTCGAATAAATGTGTAGTCATACTCTTTTTTAGTAGTTTGAAAGTCGTTAAGTATACCCATGTAAACCGATTGTTTGACACCCAGGACAGTACAAATTATTATTATTATTATTGATAAGCCTTCATTTGACCACAATCTCACCTGATGTAAAGTGACGATGTGGTCTAAGATGGAGCATGAAGGCCTAGAAGATGGCTTCTACCACATTACGAAACACGATAAAATCGCTTCACGCACTGGCCCAGCCCGGAGGGTGGTGACAAGCCGCGGCCGAAGCCTACCACCAGAGACTGTTCTTAGCACCACCCGGAGGTCACGTGTAAGGATTCAGAGGGTTACCACTTACGGACGTGAACAGACAAAACCTCCAAAAAAAAATCCTCCATAAAGCTTGTTTTAAAGGTTAAAACGTACAAAAATAATAATTATATTCGATATGTATAAGCTAACGGCACATACACTGAGGGTTCCTTGTAAATAATAAGTATATTATATACTAATAATACTTACAAATTGTCAAAAAGTTGTGCAAAAAGTTACAAAAATTCATGTCTGTATGTAACACGGTTCTTGAGTTACAGCCTAGTGACAGTCAACGAAGACTCAGTTATAGGGGTTTTACCCTCTGGGCACGGAACCCTAAAAACACCACGTCTCTTAAATTCTTTGATCGTGATCGTATTAGGTCTCTATCTGTAATCATGTCCCATCACCATTCGAGATGATCTAACGAACTTGTATAATGTATGAGGACACTTCTAAAATATACATTTTATTTAAATTTCATCATACAATTTCAAAACGAAATTTAATATGTAAACTGGTCAATGTGCTGTGAATATTTCAGGCGTCTATCTGTTGCCTTACCATATCGAGAAAAACAATAAATGTTTGTTATAATGTAAGTCCCAAACCACCCAGATATACATACATACTTTGTTGCTAAGCTTTGCTGTTTTATGTTGTTATCGAAATAGATCTTCTGTTAAAATTAAAAGTATGTAGGTATTAAAATCACAAATATCCGGCACTGTTCGGTAACAGACAGACAGAGAAAGGTTTATATCCCTATCCTTTTTATATATATCCTGTTTATATACACGGAACCCCAAGACTTAACGCTGCGTTACGGGCGCGGGCGCGTGTTCTTGCAAATGTGCTTCGGCGCGGGGCCCGCGACGTATTTCATTTTGGTACGTGTTTGACACAAATACCCCCGCTTACGCCTAACAACGAAAATCTATCAGGCGTACGTCCATACGCCATCCATTTTTGGTGGTTTTGTCTGTTCACGTCCGTAAGTGGTAACCCTCTGAATCCTTACACGTGACCTCCGGGTGGTGCTAAGAACAGTCTCTGGTGGTAGGCTTCGGCCGCGGCTTGTCACCACACTCCTGGCTGGGCCAGTGCGTGAAGCGAATTTTTCGTGTTTCGTAATGTGGCCCAGAGAAGCCATACCATAAAAAACGGCTGAAAATTTCTAGAATGGAGATCAAGGATCGCCAAGCGCAGCGTGGACGTCCTAGAAACCAACTGATGGACAGACGCCCTGGTGAGGGCTGCGATCCTCGGTGGGTGCAGGCTGCCAGCCGCTATTCTCGATCTCTATATTGCATGTTATTATATTATTAACTAGCTGACCCCAGCAAACGTTGTTTTGCAAAATGAAAAATAGATAGTACCTATCCGATTCTTAGACCTACTGAATACGCATAATCATAAATTTTGGTGAAAATCGGTGAAGCCGAGGAGTACGGTAACTAACATTGTGACATGGTAATTTTATATATAAGATTATTAAAATGAGATTAGAATTAATGTAAAAATAATATGTTTTGTTGAATTCATATAAGTCAGATTATTAAGACTGCAGATAATAGACTGTAGACTGTGCATGAGTGTGAATAATTTTGGAATGGATTTTTATTGTGAAAAGCAAGAATAAAGGCTTTTTTATTTTTTATATATAAATTTTTTTTTGTTTTTTTTTTTTATTTAATGGTCGTCCTACGGCTGAAATGATGATGATGAGGTACGTCTAAAAGGCGTAAAGCCATAGAACTACATCACGAACATAACACAGTCAATTCGACGTGCGATGTGTCAGATCGAAAATCTATCACGGCCCTTCAAACAACAAATACGCCAAATCACCTACGACGTATGACGACAATTTCATAGCTCTTTTATTGTTGTTCTTTATACGACAGTAATAAAATATACGCGGGCGTGAAAAAGTTGCAATCTCTATCGGAGGCATAACGTCGAAATCTCTGCTATCACTTGGCAATTTCTATGAAGAAATCCATTAGTGTTATGATGTTGATGACAGTGATGTGGAAGTACTGGAAATGACGTTGATAATTCATTTCATGCCAATAACGCGCCAACACAGCGCGCACTATTAATTTTCAATGCGTTTTTTCAGGAACACCAGCATATGGATATTTTTTATGATAGTTTTAATCATAATAAGCAAGGCACTCCATAATTTTTTAATTTTTAATTTGTTGTGATTTTTTATATTTCTTTTATTTTGTTTTTGTATGCTCTATTCTGTTTTTGTTAAATTGTATAAATGTGTGTAATATATTTATTAACTATTATATATATTAACTACGGTAAACTTAGAAACTAGACTTATTAGTCTAGTTTCTAAGTCTAAGATAGTTATAATTGGCCCCAAGCTGTAAAATAACTATTTATTTTATATAAAATTTTAACCCCCGACCAAAAAGAGGGGTGTTATAAGTTTGACGTGTCTGTCTGTCTTATTAATATTATTATTGAAAATAAATCTGAATTTAAAATTTAGGGAAAACCCCCGACTCCAATCTCTATTTTCCTTAAAAGTAAAATTCCATAATATTTTGTAATGAGCACGCGATGCGCTTTCATTTGATACCCCACTCGAGTATATTTGCATATTTTCGGTTTTTCTTCCCCACTCTCAACCCCATAACTTTTAAACGGCACAACCGATTTTGATAAAACATGTGTTAGAACACGCGCGACAAACTCACCTTTCATACAAAAAAAAAACTAAATTGAAATCGCTCCTTCCGTTCGGGAGCTATGATGTCCCAGACAGACAGACACACAGACAAACACACACACAGACACGTCAAACTTATAACACCCCTCTTTTTTGGTTGGGGGTTAAAAATCGGTTTAGGTTCTGGTGTGCTTCACCTCTCAGTTTTCATATCAGATAATAAAAATTATGCTGATGCAATCTGCGTGTCGTAATCAACTGTAAGGTATATATAATATATACATTTCGAATATCTCAATTGAAATCTCGAGGATCAACGTTAAATTGTATGCTTTTGAATAATACATCTATACCACAAAGTCGATTCATCACATTCATCGTCATGTGTCATTTTCATTTCTAAACATTTCTTAATTACATTTATGTAAATATAATGTGTTTATGATGTTTTCCAATTCTACGGTAACTACGGTTAACTAAAATTCTAGATTTTCACGCCTCGCCGTTGCCTGTGTTTTATAGATTTTCACGCAAAAAAATCTAAGCCTTCCTCGTTAGTTAGGCTTTCGAACAATGAAATTACTTTTGAAATTTGACCAGTATTTCTGTTTCATCATCATCACCCTATTAACGTTCCCACTGCTGGGACACAGGGACTTCTCTCTTGACGAGAGAATTAGGCCTTAATTCACCACGCTGGCCAAGTGCGGGTTGGTGAATGCCACATTTCCTTCAAACTCTTTTAAAGTTCTCAGAACATGCCGGTTTCCTCACGATGTTTGCCTTCACCGTTAAAGCACGTGTTTAAAGCGCACATAAATTTCTCAAGAAGAAAAATCCAGAGGTGCGTGGCGGGGTTTGAACCCACGACCTTCGAAATGTATTTCTGTTTAGTTAAACCAAACAAACCCCTAAGTTTATAATATTATTATAGAAGAGTACAGTACAGACGTAATTTATGAAATGCGTTCGTTAATAAACTACCTAGTACGCTTGACACTAAAGAAAAGTAAATATATTTAAACTTAACGTAATCTTATCCAGCATCTTGTAACTCTGCGTCGCATATGGTGGTACCATATTTTTCGCCCCCGTGGACACATTAAGAGGAAAATCATTTCACTAATGGCACAGTTGTTTGTGTGTACGTGTCCACAAAAAGTAGCGAAACAACAACCCAAGTTCTTTTGTCCCCTTTTGGTGTTTAGGTTGAGATATGGTAGTTATTATTTTAATGTTTCGCTTTTATTTTTAAAAGGTTACGGAGGCGCATTTTTACTTGGTATAACGGTGTTGCAGCAAATTTATATTATTGCTGAGGAGCAGTTTACAGGCCAAACGTACGTATGAATTTAAATAAGCCTTTAGGGTTGCAAAACTACATTGCAGTATTTCGGTACTATATAATTTATTTTTTAATTTTCTGATAGCAAAAGGAAATTTGCTCTTCCAGCCAAATACACTATGTCTAGTAAAATATTTGGGTGGTAGAATTTTCTAGAGCCAATAAGTAAATATAGCAGGTTCTTACATTAACTCTCACATTTATCTTTTTATATGCCAAATTCTGTCTGCTATGAGCGCGTCTTCACGGCTGAGTGAGTTTGGCTTGAAGTCCTCCAAAATAATCAGGCTTTTCATTTCATTTGAAATTAAAGGTTTCATAGAGCCTGACAGTCAATTAAAAGGAATTCCTAAATAGAAATCTTTTCAATTTCTAGATATTCCAAATTTGAATTCGGAAGTTAGAATTTCCGAATGCAAATTTCCGTATGCCAATCAAACATGGTGAACAAAGCAGCTCGCACCACTTGCTCTAATTTATCGCAAAGGTAGTGCTCAGCAGAGCATCCAGTGCTAAACAGCTGTTTCCTTGCCTTTGTCTCCTTGTACCTGAGTGAGAACAGGCGAAATAGGGTTGCCTTTTGTGGATCCCGTATTTTCGTCAAACTATCTTACTAATTGTTTGTTTTATTCACTTCCATACATAATAGGTATGATGATCATATGAAAAAAAAAAAAACACCCCAAACTAAGTAGAGTTTGCATTATGGGTGACTGATATACTACATAGATACATATATTTTTTAAAGAAATTGTAGGTGGTACAAACTCTGGACCCCAGAGCCCATACAAAAATAATGGACACCTATTTTTTACTTCAACAAAATAAAAGAGCATCAAAGTTCGGGAGTGCGGGCTTGTGACCGCAAAATTTAGTACGAATCGCTCAATAGCCTTACTTACTTCAATGTACTGTAACATCTTGATTTTCGAAAAAATAATAATACAAGTATTTTTTTTTAATAATCTGAATAACGGACTAATTATAATTTTTTAGTCATCTATTATTAGGAAGATCATATCTTGAATTAATGGTAGGTACCTACAGTGTATTGACTATTTAATAGCAAAATAATAAACTTTTATTAAAGTAAGGGTCAATAAATTTTCAAGGGTCAAATGTACGAAAAACTCGTCAGATAGATAGCAGCAATTGAACATTTCAGCACTATGTTAAGAACTTTTAATTTTTTTATATATATAATTATTAGCATTATTCCTTCTCTTCCGTATGCTAATTTCTATATTTCGATCAAAATCGCAAAGTGCTCAGTCGAAATCCAGTGCTAAACAGCTGTTTCCTTGCCTTTGCCTTATAGTACCTGAGTACGATAGGGTTGCCCTTTGTGGATATCAGAAAACGTTATAATTATCTTAATATGGTTTTATTAGCTTTTATAATATACGTAAGCAATTCTATCTATCAATTCGGGTAGTGCTAAGAACAGTCTCTGGTGGTAGGCTTCGGCCGCGGCTTGTCACCACCCTCCGGGCTGGGCCATTGCGTGAAGCGATTTTTTCGTGTTTCGTAATGTGGTCCGGAGAAGCCATCTACCTTCTAGGTCTTCATGCTCCATCTTAGACCACCTCGTCACTTTACGTTAGGTAAGATTGTGGTCAAATAAAAGCTTATCCAGCATTAAAAAAAAATTTGGGTTTTTATACAAGGGTTTAGTTTCAAGTATGAATATACAGGGACATTCATAATTTGTGAGGAAATCAAATATTATTATAAGGTCTGCGTAAAAAATTACCTTTTTGCTTTAGCAACTAATCTAATGCACATACATATTTTCGGACAATCCATACAACAATATCTAGCTCCTGGATTGTTCTATTCGCTTCTCAACTCATTGTAGACTCAAGTGAATGTTATTTTCTTGATAATTTTTAGTTTTTATTTAATTTAACATTAAGTTGACCTGTCTATTTATACCCTGTGCTTCGAAGAAAAAAACTTTTTGACTTTTGTTTATACTTATCACCATCACCCTATTAACGTTCCCACTGCTGGGACACAGGGACTTCTCTCTTGACGAGAGAGATTAGGCCTTAATTCACCACGCTGGCCAAGTGCGGGTTGGTGAATTTAGTTGGTTAATTTATCAAAATAATGCTAACACACACCAGATTGTACAATCTCAAAGAATAAATAAACAGAAGCGATAACACGCACGCATGCACCGCTGGTAAAGAGTAAGGGATATCAGACAGACTGGTGCCGTTACGCGTTACGGGACAAACCGGTTCACCCTGCAATATGAAGTTCTCACCTAAAATATACTTTGGATGAGATAATATTTTATATTAAGTTTTATAGTAAGTGATTTAATGTCTACAATATCATAGGATGGACAGGATCCAAAACAATCCTTTCATCCTACATCCTCTTGACGTAATCGCCATCAAACAGCTATGAAATAAAACGATTCAGGCCATTTAGCCTGAAACTGACAATTAAAATCTCAGTCTTATCTCACTACCGCGGTAACCCTACTCAGTATTAATTATAAACCAAGCAAAGCCAGCGAACTGAATTCAAATGTAACCAACATTTGGACAGGGAGGATCTAAACTGTCCTAAATATACATTGTTTTAATGCTACTTCTAACATCTGTTGACTGGTCGTAAGCGATAAAGCACGCTCGTGGATTCTTGCAGACCTTCTTTTGTTATACAATGCAAAGGTGACAAATTATTTAATTGTTGCTCCCGTTTATCATTGTGAGGTACTTATTTTAAAACCCTGACCTTTTTATGTTTGAAAATCGGCATGTTTACAACTCGTTATTTTCAATATAGACATACATAGCCAAATTCGAACGATCGTGTTAATAATTATAATTCAGTTTCCTTCAATTTTTATTAAGACAGGGGAAAAAACAAATTTCAATATTACTTTTTACTTTAAATATCTATTGATGCTCAATGCATAACATATTGGTATAACAGGAATATTATTTTTATTCTGGGAAACTTAGCTGACTTGAGTGAGACAAACTCGCTTGGTTCTAAATCTTTTAGTGGAAAGTCCTTTGTTGCTTAATGCATGAGTGCCCAAAAAATAGGTGCCCAAACGGGAATACTCCTTTAACGTAGTAAAAAGTAGCTGCCAAGAATAATTTACTTAGTATGCAATGATAATAAAATGAAGACTGACGGACTTTTAACGATGAAATTTTAAACCATTCAACGGATATGAAAAGCAGTAGTTACCAATAAAAATATATTTTACTTTTAAATTTTAACGGTTAATATTTTCATAAAATGCATCGAATTATCTTCAAATATGAATATGTAACTTCTTATCTTAAGGCTCATTAATATAATATTAGTTGGCATAAAATAGGGAAACATTTTCAAAACTTTGATAACAGATGACATTATTAATCTCTACATCTGTAGAGATTAATAATGTCAGAAATTTAGAATACCTATCTAGGTATTCTAAATTTCTAATCATAAAACCTTGATGACTCTGCGCTAGAGTTTGCATTAACTTCTGCATTGTCAACGTTGTCAGTATGTTGCAAGTGTCTGTATAATTGTATCACTAATTGCAGTAAATACCACGGCTTTTTATTTAATTCTAAATTCAATTGCAATTTTAGGTAATAGTCCAGATCTTTTATATCACGTGACTCTCAGAGTGTAGCTCGGAGCTCAGAGAAGTTATAAAAATTGTTTTTCGTGTCATTATCTAAAAAAATACCATTTGCATTTTTATGTAAAATTAACCGTTTCTGTAGCAGAGCGATAATAATATATTCCACAGATTGGGCGTTAAATTTAAAATTGTAGGGCGTAAAATGTCAATGTCAAATTAGATTATTGGTATCGAACAGATTTGTACAAAGGTAACGTCCCTATAAAGATTGATTGAATCATCGATTTGCGATTTCCCGCCATAGCGGGCAGTCTTGTTAGTTAACTTTTAAGATATTATGTACGAAATGTATTTTTTGTAACGAAATATTAATAAATGAGATTATGAAACTCTACAAAATGAATAAAAATACTGGATGAATAGTAACTACGAGTTTATCCGTTTCGGTGATATTCATACCAACACAAAAACTAGGTTACAAATATAACCCCTGTACAATATTAGTTGGTCTTATTCTATTTGTGTTACTCTTTAAATCCCCTGTAAACATTCCCTGCGAAGGGGATAGTTGGATTATTTTTCCAAAAATCCCCTGCAAGAGATATCCTGCACGTCAAGCAGTTCAAGCAGAGGCTGGGCATTTTACAATTTACATAAACAAAATATTAGAAAATTATTTAAGGATCTTATTAGTTTATCATTTCATCCTTTCCCCATATTTCTTGCGGGCTCAAAAGATTTATTTCTAAGTAAAGTAAATGATGTTGCAGAAAATGTAATAAAACAAAGTACAGTTGGTACGGTTTCCATCAAAAGCCTATTCGATTTATATCTGATTAAATTAATGTATGGTTTCCGAGTATCACCTAACCCTCAATATGCAAGGATTGTTATTTACGGGTTGTTGGTTGACAGATCAATCAATCAATCATTTATTTTGACACATTTTGACAAACCTGCGTCAAACTATTCACCGAGGTCATTGGAGATAGTTTATTTTATTTTCTAAGATAAGAAATTAATTTAATACCTCTTGGTCGATAGTTTTATAATTGTATTGCAGTCTTTTTATGCGCATAGTACCTACATCTCAGAGATCTGACGTGAATATCCGGACCGGAAAAGGTTTGTTGAAGTTTTATGAAATTCTGAGTAAAGCATAGTCTACTGTTTTACTCGCATGTAAGCAAAAATATTTATATCGTTATATTACATACTTTAGGTGTAGTATATCACGTAAATCAAAGTATAATTTATTGAATAAAAGTGTTTTTGTATAAGGGAGTTAGTGACAAATTAAATTGTACGTTATAATATTACTAGTAGTTTCCCGCGGTGATTATAATGGATTTTTCCGCGGAACGCCATTTGCCCGCGGTAATAAATAGCTTTGTACCATAATATTTCATTTTGATTGGTTCAGTAGTTTTTGCGTGAAAGGGGAATAGACAGACAGCTTCCTTAGCATATACCTATAATATTAGTATGGATATACCTGTGAAAAATTAATTTATTTCGGTCAACATTAAAAATTCAAAATTACATTAAGATGAGGTCCATATTATATTAGTAACAATTAACTTATACTAATAACTTATAAAAGCCGTGTTGGCTAAGAGGACTCGACTTTCAATCCGAAGGTCGTGGGTTCAAAACCCGCCACGCACCTCTGGATTTTTCTTCTTGAGAAATTTATGTGCGCTTTAAACACGTGCTTTAACGGTGAAGGCAAACATCGTGAGGAAACCGGCATGTTCTGAGAGCTCTAGAAGAGTTTGAAGGACATGTGACATTCACCAACCCGCACTTGGCCAGCGTGGTGAATTAAGGCCTAGTCTCTCTCGTCAAGAGAGAAGTCCCTGTGTCCCAGCAGTGGGAACGTTAATTATAGGGTGCTGATGATGAACTTATACTATGTTAGTCTTAAAAATTAGTTACAATAAAATTAATATAAATACAAGCAAAACAACAGAGGTAGGTTTTTAATTATAGGTACACACTGCAATCGAACAACGAGTAAAATAGAAAAAAAAATCTATTTCATAGTTATCCGATTACAGTGTATGAGCAACGGACATTATTAAGACTGGTTGTAAGTTTAAGAAGGCTTAGGTCAGGAGTTTGCCGTTATAGTTAACTTTTAAGTACCGGCCCATTTGTCCCACAGACTTCCCAAGTCCAAGTCTTGATATTGCCGTATTCAAATATATTTTAATCAAACAAACATACAAGGTGTCACAAAATTGGTATATAAAAGAAAGGGGTGTTCATGGCACGCCCTAGGCGATATTATTTTGTTCTACAATATTTCGATTTAACTCTAGGATATGTTAAGCCGCATATCAGTTGATTTTTTTTTTAAACTTGGAAGAAGTTAAGCACTTTTAGTATTTTATGACTTAATGAGATTTTATTTATTTATATTTATTTAAATGGGGCTAATAAACGAAAAATCAGAGAACAAAAACACTCGTCACGAGCCTTCTGAATCCCTTCCGCTTGAAACACCAATTTTGTAACACCCTGTATGAGGCCTTAAATTTCATTTGAACCGTTGCGGTTTAGGCTCAGCTAATCTAAATAAAGTCGTATTTATAAATCTACCTAAAAACCACATTGTGTTTGTTTCCAATTCATTCTGTTTGTCGTTGATTTAATCTGGTATTTGGATGACATGTCGTTTTCCCGATGAACCGTAACATAAATGCAATATTTGTTAATAAGTAGGTTAAATCTGACCTTTGCGTTCGGCTTTCAATGTTTCCATAAATATATTCATATATCATTATAAAATTATTATATATTATTAGGCAAACATCGTGAGGAAACCGGCATGTTCTGAGAACTTTAAAAGAGTTTGAAGGACATGTGACATTCACCAACCCGCACTTGGCCAGCGTGGTGAATTAAGGCCTAATCTCTCTCGTCAAGAGAGAAGTCCCTGCATTATCCCAGCAGTGGGAACGTTAATAGGGTGATGATGATGATGATGATCATTATAAATTATATTCATTCAATATAATTTATAGTAGCAGAGCCTTGTTTATCATGGTCAAATTCATTCATTCATTCTCGGGTTTGAGCGTGAAATAGTGTCTAAAATATCCCTTCATTCAATAGTTTATAATCCAGGCCTATTGTCTGCTTTTTGAATTTATTTTACTGACCATTATTTGGCCTCTCTCGTCTTTTAAGTTCACTTTGATTTTATTTAATTATTAAATTAAAATGCATACCTACACACAAGCACCTTCCTAGGTAGGTCTCGTCTGAAAACCCGCGCAAATCCACCTAATGTGGATCTGCTTATGCTGAGGCGAGACCTTTTGGCACAACACATGCAATTATTTATGTCTAGTATTAAGTATTATATAAATATCTTATTTTTTTTAATTGTATTTAACTGTATTTTACTGTTTATGTGTGTGTTGTGTCATTAAATGTTTTCTCTCTCTCTCTCTCTCTCTCTCTTCCTACCCAAGGCATGATGACTACATAAAATATATTCTGAAATATAACAAGTATTCTGTTTATCCCTTCTGATATCCCGTCTAAACATGCTGAACACCTTTTTTTTGCTTTATCATTTTTATAAGTTAAGTGCTTATATGAAGAGCATCAAAATTCCGTAGTAAGGACTTGTGAATTGTGAAATTTAAAACAAATCGCCCGATTACATTTTTTTATAATCTTAATGATGGAATCTTATTTTGTTTGGTCATCTATTGAACCCTATTGAACGAATAAACGAAGTGAATGAGTTGTCTACAATTCAAGTTGCCAAAAAAGTATTTAAATAATAAAATAATATTTCAATTTACCTTCGTCCACACGACATCAACTTAGTTCGTTGATGTCGTGTGGACGAAGGTAAATTGAAATATTCTTTTATTATTTAAATACTTTTTCTGCTTCGCAGATAATAAATGTATACAGATAAATAAGTACGATTGACATAAGACAAGCCAATCGTCTCAATAGAGGTAAATAGTTTTATTATTGAGACTCTATTATTCACCTATTGGAAATAAAATTAACTTTGTCTATACTTACATCTTGATAAAATTCTACTACATCTATCAAAGCTGTAAAAACCTGCCATATGCAAACTTATCTGTTTATAAAACCTCATTTATTTTCATTGGAATAAAGTTTTACAACAAAAACCTCTGCAAATTGTATCCTCATGACTGGCTATTGCTTTTCCATTTCCGTTTCATTTTTGTTATTATTCAAAACAAAGTTATTACGAGCTTTGTTGTTCCAAATTCGGGGTATGTTTTCGTGCAATAAATATGCAGGGACTGTTGAACTTTTTTTTTGAAACCGCATTTGAATTCAACTCTGGTGTTTGTTTAAAATATTCTTCTGCTTTTTGCGTGGATAGTCGTTAATAAAATAACTAGTTTTAGACGCTATCATTAACCTTAGTGTATTGATATTGTAAATTAAAAGCCAAGTTACCTCTAGTTAAGTCGTCAAATAATATTGTTGATTCATTTTATTTAGATATACGATAAACAATTATTAACGCCTTTATTTCTCCCTTCAAGAGAGAAGTCTCTATGTCCCAGCAGTGAGAACGTAAATAAGGGTGCTATGTGTGGAGGGCCTTGCGTATTCTTTAGAAAGTACATAATGGGCGTAGCCATTAAATATGTATTAAGTACTCGCAGTCTAGCAACATTAGTAAGTTAGTTAATTACAGGTTTTCGCGAAGACTTAGGTACTTAATCGTAGAACTAGAATTATTTAACGCAAAAAAAATATCTCGAAAAAGAACTTTGTCCGAGTTTCACCCAGATTTTCTTGAACTTGACACTGCGTTTGTAATCCAACATGACATTTGGCGATTAATAAATAAAAATATTTTGGCTGCTCAACGTAATTATTTTATATTATTCTGTTTATCAGATGTCTAGTGTATGAGTAAATCCACACAACAACATGTTATGTTACACGTTCTGTATCGGTTGAATACTTGTTCAATAAATGTAGTTCAAAATGTTCAAAGTACAATAAATGTAGGCTGAATACGAGAAATAAGAAAAATCTAAAGTGCTTAATAAGTGCGGGGATACATAGGCAATGCGAATCTCGCAAAAATAGTTTTCAGGTTGAAAAACGCTAAAAGGGGGCAATTTGGAGCCCCCTCCCTTAAAATTCCCCCCTTTTAGCGTTGAAACTTTGCGTTTCGCGTTGTACCTAATCTAACACTTCTGTAGGTTCCCCTTGGTTTACGATATCGCTTTTACGGACGGTGTTGGCGCTTTTTCCAATTTGTACGTAAAGTTGGAGCTTTGATACTTCTTCCGTGAATGCGAATGTTGTAATAGCATCACGTTGTTTGGATTTACATGTTTGTTAAACGCGTCGGAAGAGCTTCCAGTGAATGGAGGACACACTACGAATTGCGTAAGACCTGATAACTCCTGGCTGGTCCACTTTCTTAACTAAATTTCTTGATAAGCTATAGCCACTTTTTATTCCAACAACAACACAGGGTTTGTTTGGTCTAGGAAATGAGTTCGAAACACGATTTGTATAGTCACAGGTATAATAAAATAAACATAGAACACAATAACACAGGAGTAAAGAGGTAAAAACACTTAAAACAAGGGAAAACAATAATATATCGCAGCGCGAGTATCGCGCTGGTTTGCGGGTCTGGGGCGGTCTGTCACTACGCGACATTAGCGCCATCTTGCCGTCCAAGGCGGAGGTGGTGCAAACTATATCAATAAAGGGCGCGTTCCTTAAATAATAAGGAGAAAAAGCTAGTTAAGAAATTTGTTTAAGTAAGTGGACCAAACCGATAATTCTACCATTGCTACCATTTTGTAGTACCTAACTTATTATTTATAGTTTAAATCTATTGATAAGAATAATAACTAAATAGTTAGTACCAACTGCTTGCCGTTGGTATCAGCAAAACATTTTTTTTTAATAATTTTACATTCTTATGGGTTCATTATAGGCCGACCTAGGTTCAGATTTCCTGAAATTCCGGAAAAAATATTAGATGGCTTTTTTATAATAATACGAACCATCGGATCACTGACATAGCCAACAATTTACCAATTGGCTCATTAAAGTGGCTCGGTCTTCTAGGGTTCTATTGATTACCAAGCGTTTTTGTTTTTCTCATGTCTGCCTCAGCCGTCTAATAGTTATGATTTGCGACTACCTATGCCGAGGTTGTGGGTTCGAACCCCGAACGGGACACATAATCTGTGTGATTATCATGTATTTGTCTTAACGGTGAGTTATGTGATATTATGAAAATAATTACAAATAAATGTAGGTACCACAAACACACTAACCCGATACGACTATTTGCATACCTACCTAATTATCTATGTAGGAATCGAACCGCAGACCAACCTCATTATCAGACTAGGTATTAAAATGTATAAATTTATCGAGTTAAGATGATTTTGAAAATAAAGATACTTAAGTATTACATATGTATGTTAAATTTATTTGAAGTAAATTACAATTATTTTGTGCACATAAATATAATCGATGCGATTCACTTATTTTTTCACTCGGACTCCATTCCGATTTCCATACCGATATTATTTGTTTTACGGAACGATCTAGCACTACGGTACTTAACCAGATATTTGTTTTGGTAATTATAACAAAACTAGCTTTTAGGTTTTTCCGCGGTAAAATGTAGTAAGTACCTAGTATATAGCCTTCCGCGATAAATAGGCCCGACCTTAGGCCGATATTAGCGCGTTTAAACAAACGATCAATTCAGTTTTATATTTATTTATATAGATTTGAACTTACATGTGCGTCCTGTCCTTTAAACCTTACTTTTACCACATAAACTATAACTGTTTTCTTATTGACTACGACGAAGGAATTTACGAGTAGGTAATTTTATAAAATACATCATCACTATTAGGTATCATTTCGATAAAAGTGCAAAGGTAGGTTTGGATATGTGACGTCATGAAATTTAGTACCAATCCTTCTGTCACACAATGTCAAACTTCGTGAACCCCCTCTCTCCCCTTTACGTGTGACGTAATTTATGGATAGTCCCTTTACTTTATTCTTGTTCTGAATGAATTGTCTAAACTCTTCCACAACAAGAATAAAGTTCAAATTCCCACGTTTACCTGTCAAGTGGAACAGAGCTGATGTATTTCGAAATATTCATAAACGGACAGTTCTAGCTGGGAGCTATTTAAATTGCTTCATGAATAGAGAGAACTTTGTGGATCCGCCATTTTGTGAGCAGCGGCAGCCATTTTGAAATAGGTACCTGTGCCTTTATAGTATTATCTCTCGTCTATCTGGTATAAAAAGCTTGTGAATTGTGTCAGTTTATTTGTCTTTTTTACCATAAACAGAATAACTGTGGATAGTTTTATTGTATAATACGTTGAGGTTTAGGTAAAATTGATAATGGCGAAATTTTTGTCTATAATTTCGGTTGAGCCTTCATTAGTACCTAGGCATGTTATATTGTCAGGGAGTTTGCAAATACTGAACACGCTTAGCAGACATAAACATTGACTGAATAAATCTGATAAATTTAAATTGAAACCGGTGCCTCATTTATGTTTATTGAATAGTCATTCATCACCAGAAATTCTGATAGAGCTTCGTGTACCTGAAATAAAAAAAAAGACAATAGAGTTCCCTTACATTTTAGACAATTTCGACACAGTAAACTACAATTGAAGTAACAGAAGTCACATAAAAATACAAACTACGCGAATCCAAGCAGATAAAACCGGTATTTTAACCCCTCCATTGACAACCAAATGACAATAGGCGTTGTTCCATTCCGCACGCCAATAAAATAGCTTCACACGAGCAGTAGGTAGGTACAGACAGTGCCAAAAGTGCCTTTCGGAAAATCCGAGTTCCGCTGCTGAATGGGCCCATTCCGGCTCCTATTGTTCGGTACCGCAGTGCCACAGCGCATGGCATCACAGCAATTTCTGCTTTTCCACTCGATAGTACCATTTGTGATTTTCAGTAACGGTTATAAAGGCAGTTGTACTACGAAAATTTTACTTACTTTTTTTACTTTTTTTTTTTAACTATAAGTGCATACAGTGCAAGTATTGTTAATAAATCTAAGCTAATTCATGAATATTTTTAGTCATTGCGGATCGAAAGGATAATAAAATTGATGTTAAAGCTCACGGTAGTTACTGACAGGACTGAGGGAGCCCTAAGACCTAGGACTGCAATGATAATGATTTTTCCACATAGCAACAGTTGGGGAAGGTCCGCTTGCGACACATTGTCTGGAGCTAGGAAGCTCTTTATGGTGACAACTAAAAATCAGTGTTTCTCCAAATCTTAGTCAGCTGTGGCCTTTTTGATTTACTGCAACATGCACAACATGAGCTAATTTAAATAACGAATTTTAAACCTAAATCAGGTTGTAAATCACCCTTGAAAATCATAGAGATGTTTAATGTGTGGGAAGAGGTAGGCAAAAGAAAAGATGGATGGTCTTTGTGAAAGATGACATAATGTAAGGAAGGGGTGAGTGTTGAGTTGACGGGTGTGAGAGGGAAATGGAAGCAAAAACATGTTGTTCCATCCCCACGTAATGTGGAATGAGGGTAAGATGATGTTGATGATGAGAGAGGGTTTAACTGTTCTACCAATGAAATACTAGTTTAAATTCTATGGCGCGATGTGAAATTTAAAATCAAAAGAAGTGTGCCTATATTTAGTTGTCTCACTTTGTTTGTAAACTAAAAATGTACAAAAGTAATTTTACCTGAAATACACGTAAACATTTTTTTTTTAAGTTCTACTCTTCAAAGAATGACAATTCCACTAAATGAACTAAGCTGTGTGCAGAAAAACATAAAGCACGAAATTTTGCATACAGCGCTAATTCAAATACTCGTATAGGTACGCTTCTGAAAAATCACTAGTAAAACCATAGCGGAAATTCACAGAACCAAAACAAATAGATTCCACCATTCGTACTGACTTTCTGTTAAACGTTATTTCACATAATACTTACGTGTTAGTAAGAGGCAAAGAGGCAAAATGTTGTACAAGGCTACATTTAATATAGTTTGATATAAGACGTGTCGTTTTGATAAAACTACATCGTTATAGAACTAACTACAATTCGTTTGTCAAAAATGTAACGGCGTGGTACATAATTCATAATTCCGCTGGGTTTATTCACCCAGGTGGTTGAAGTACACTTTTAGTTGACTTTATTTACCCACGGGGTAATTAGTAGCTGAATGTAACTAATTGTTGTAACTTGCTAAAGACCGCAGATTCACGACGGATGCAGGTCGCTTCCAACCAGAAAGAACAACTAGAAATCTTTATCTATCTATCGATATATATATATATATATATATATATATGTAGTATGTCTATAGGCCTATGATCAGCAGAAGACTTCTTATGCTAAACTAATGATTCAGTATTCAGTATTGATCTTTCTAATTTTTTTGTTGGCATAAACAAAACTTAGACAAATCAAAACACACTGTATTAAAGTACTCAGTAGGTACATTAATTGCGAATATTAATTCCTATAATGTTCATGCTTTTACAGAGTATTAACCCTCTTAGACATAGTCATACAGTTTGCTGAGGAAAATGAAGACATTTTGTGTCTCCACATGAGACGTTCTGCATTTGTTTATGTCAGCGTCGCGGCTTGGGATTTATTGTACTTTGTTCTCATACGGTGCTGGAGATAATTTCCGGAATTTCCGTGTTCAACTGAGAAAAATAAAAGCGGTAGGCTAGATAGATTAACTACCTTATTCATAAAACACATTCTCACACCAACCTTATTCCTCTCGGATCACTCGTATCTATTGCCGAAAAGTGCATTAAAATTTTGTGGCGCAAGTGGTAGCTGGCTTGATTTTTTCGATGTGGGTAAGTAATTCTACTGATAATATTTATTTTTGACAACGCGTTTTCTGTGGACAGTTTTCCTTCTTAGCCAAGGCTATTAATTATTAATCTGCCTTGGCTAAGAAGCTATTAAGTTATCGTCAAGGTCTAGATTATGTTCAATTAATAAATTTTGATTGGATTACGGTGTTTTTCCTGTGTGCAGTGACTTTCTAAGGCCGAAACGAAACGAACAAAGGTGTTTATTTTGCACTAACTTTATTTTCGCGTAGTTTTTTCTGTTCTGTTCACTGTTTAGTTTGTGGTTACAACATCTTAATAACCATTAAATTTGTCGAGTTTAATAGAAATGCAGGCTAGCCAAAGTAATCTTCAACCGACTACCACAATATTTATAGCTCTTGCTCTGAATGTGACAAGCGCAAATTATGTCAGGTACTGAATTACGTCGAAATTTGGTGAATTTCGCAGCTGTTTATTAAAATTTTTGGATATTCAGCATTATGGAACGGGATTATATTTTGTCTTCCATTGGCAAAATCGTATTTCAGCCGAGAATTTCCATGATGACATTACAATTTTTATTATTGAGACAGGTAAATTGAAGACAGATAAAGACAAACAAGATTTTGCTCTCGGCGAGTGGTAAGGATTTGAAACATGTTATTTTTGCGTTGGGTAACTTATATCTGATCAGGGCCTTAACTTATTAGGAATGCCAAAATCTAGATAAATCGTTGCGGTGGTGGTGATTGATTTGTGAATCGATAGACTAAAATACATTAAAGTTTTATAGCATTAATGTTTGAATAAAACTTTTGAAGATTGAGAAAAATATTTATTTCTTTACGAAACTTAGCAATTTGATTAACAATAAAAGCCTCCCATTACGACCTTAGTGATCTCAAATAAATATTGACCGTAAGTTGTTGACCCGCGACGATCTCTCAATCGAAGATGGTACAATAAATGAGTCAAGATTGAGGGGTATTTAACCAAGGGTTTCGGAAATTTGTATTGGATGAAAAATATATAAATCTCATAACGAACAAATATGTATGTGAAATAAAACTAAAATGGGCTTTACGACGTTTTTTTTTGTTTTAAATTAAATTTAGATAAACAAAAAGGGGCTAATGATTATAGCGTAAACATATTTAAAAGAATATTAATCAGTCTTCTTATTATATTATCTTTTTGTTTCGATATTTTTATTACTCGTATGTAGATTGTTTTAAACTATTTTAAAGAAAATTGGATTCACAGAAGGTTAGCGAAACTTAATTTCAAGCAGAACCCAAAATAAGTTAAACCATTTTCTTCGTTGTGTTCTTCGAATCTAATAAATTACTTATCTCTTTCAGATTTCTATTTATTCTTCAAACTTCAATATTATTTTGTCGAAAGCTCTCTATAAATTGAGTTAACAAAGATTTGACGATCTTATAAACGATGGTTTTGATTTAAAAGTTGATTGCTTTTGAGTAAAAACAGACTTGCAATTCTATTTATGTTATAGTTAAATGACAAAACCCACAATTTAGAAGAGCTTTTAATAAATGCAATCAATATTTACTACGGCTTTGCGCAGTTTTTGAATATATCACCTTCGTAAATATAATATCCTTTGTTTAGAGCGTTATCTTAGGAGAGGATGGAAGTTACCGTAAGCTACCTACACACTTATCATCATCATTCATCATCATCACCCTATTAACGTTCCCACTGCTGGGACACAGGGACTTCTCTCTTGACGAGAGAGATTAGGCCTTAATTCACCACGCTGGCCAAGTGCGGGTTGGTGAATGTCACATGTCCTTCAAACTCTTTTAAAGTTTTCAGAACATGTCGGTTTCCTCACGATGTTTGCCTTCACCGTTAAAGCACGTGTTTAAAGCGCACATAAATTTCTCAAGAAGAAAAATCCAGAGGTGCGTGGCGGGGTTTGAACCCAAGGCCTTCGGAATGAAAGTCGAGTGTCCTCCCACTTAGCCAACACGGCTTTTTTTTTTTTTTTTTTTGTCCTCCCACTTAGCCAACACGGCTTTTTTTTTTTACACACTTATAGGAATTAATATTAATTATTATTATTATTATTCCATAAATACCTTTACACGACACGACTTTGTCCGTGTTTTTGGATTTTTTTGGAACAACGTATTTTCTTTGGGAGAAAAGTAGAATATAACCTATAATATAACCTTCCTCGGTAAATGGGTTATCCAACACTGAAATATTTTTTGCAATCGGAAAAGTAGATCCTGAGATTATGAGAAGCGCATTCAATTGGTATAGAAACTTCGGAACAAATGCTGAATCTGCATCCATTCCATTACATATTGGATTAGTTTTTATTTAAATTAGCTTTAAGTTGAAGCGTCTAAGGAAATAAATGATTTGTCTTTGACTTTGGACATAAAGAGTATGTGGATTGGAATAAAATAAAACAATATATATATATATAAGCTACCAATAACTTTTCAATTATTATAACAATTAGGCAAGTTGAAAGGTACATTTAGGTTTCAAACAGATATTTACAGAAAATAACGTTCAAACCTTTCTAACAAATTGCCTAATTAAATTAACAAATTCACTGTTGTGACAACCTTGAGCCGTTCGTCTATGTAAATTCATTAATTCAAAACAATTTGCCATTCGCCGAACTTCAAAAGAGCAAACTTCTAACAATGAATAGTTTTAATTTGAACTTTATTGTTAAAACAGAGCTATATTATTCAAAAAGTAATTACTGTAATTTGTTCAACGAGATCTTACATTGTATTCAAACCACGTAGGAAATGGGATATAACAAATGCAAATAACCGCTAACGTACGAAGTACGGGAAACCGTTATTCAATTGAAATACCGAATGTATTTCAGCTGAATAACGCTTTTATATTGGTGAGGGAAATCATTGAATCCGCTGTCGAATTTGTGATTATATTAACATGTTTTCGGAACAACAGTCGACTAATCCAATATAAATAGGCGCAGACGGAAAAGTGCAATTATGTTAAAAACATTGTCACGAACATAAGCGTTGAATGGGCGTAAGAATGTTGACACCTCACTTCCCCGTGGCCGCTGAAGGACCCGGCTGCTGAGTAAATTAAACTAGAAGATAAACAGCAGTGTAATCAGCCCGCCTGTCAAGCGTGGCGAGTATTGCTTAGTGAACTGGAGCAACTAGCAGTTAACGACATGAGACTAAAATGATGATGTAATTAATACATTTTACGTGAATAAACATCAATGTTAGGCATTTAAGCCACAAAAAAACCTCTCTTCATTATCAATTCCACTTACGCCACCCATCATGTAGGTACATGTTGGGTAGCGTAATCGGAATTTCATATACAACGTAGTTACTGCCTCAGAGTGAATAATGTGTGAAAATTTGATATACACATAAATTCATGTTGGTACTTATTTCCTTGGAAAAATATCCTCGCAACCTGTTGGGTGGCGTAAGTGGAATTCGGTCATACACAACGTTGTTACTGCCACAGATTGAATGTTTTAAAAATGTTATAAACACATAAATAATATATATACTTTTTTCCTAGGAAAAATGTCCAATGGCCGAAACTGTGGATGTAAAACTTTCACAATACAAAACTACAACCAGACAGAAACATTATAATATCGCCAGCACATTCAAACTACGAAAGTTCAGTGAATCCAGCCGACTATCCGATAATCCAATTAACCGGAGCGGGACGTGCAAAAGCTAAGCCGATTCTAATCTAATTCCAAAAGTTTTTGCTAAATTGAAATTATACAAGTACTTTTCACTTAGTCGATGAAAGAAAAGTTCAGTTCTGTTTTTTACATCTTTCTAAAAGCACGATAATGAGATTCGCCTATTCAGACACGATGCTTTAATTTATTTGGAGGAAAATAAAAATTCCTTTTAAACTCTCTACGCGTTCTGGAAATCTTATTTTTGTTTGATAATCTTGAGTTCTTGTAATTTTAGGGTGGCGTAGGTGCAATGAAGACTCCTGACTGAATTAATTTAATAATGTAATGTACCTAATTAGGAAATATATTTTTAGGATCTCAAATGTATTTTTGTTATCGGTTATACAAGGTGTTTCAAAAATGGTATATAAAGCGACAAGGGTGTGAATGGCACGCTGCCGGCGCACATATTTTGTTATACAGTTCGGTTTATGGTGTTTATTTTTTAGTGCTAATGTAATCATTATTCATAGATAATGTTTAGCCTCTTATTAGAAGATTAATATTTTTTTAACCCCTAGCAGATGTAAAAAAAGGTATAGGAAATGGTAATCCTCTATAAATGCAGTATTTATTTACACTAAACTTAACATACCGTATGCAGTGTCTGATCATCATTCTGTATATGTTATAAATGAATGTCCCTCGCCGCTTCTGTCTGTCTTCCTATCTTTATGTTCGGGATAAACTTAAAAACTACTGAACGGATATTTATGCGGTTTTCTGCAATAGGTAGAGTGATTCAAGAAAACGGTTTTCGCAACCTAGCGAAAGCGGAAAAGGTCAACTAGAGTATTATAATAGTATCATCGCTACCCAAATTATGATGAGTGCTAACTTAGTAATGAGAATTTTTCCTCTATAACACCCATGTCAAATGGACCACAAAAGCCTATCCCAGATTGTACTCAGTGATTTAAATAGCTGCAAAAAACAGCCACAAATGTTCTCATTACAACTCGAATTAACTGGAGTTAACTAACTGGGATAGTGCAACAAATTAGCAACTTTTAGAAACTGCGCGATTCACTTTGAAGTTTTTAATCCTACACTAAAAGAGTAGTTTGGTTTTATCTATGGCCATCAATTTGATCTTAGTTTATTTTAATCAGTGCCGTATTTGGAGCTTTTCATTCAAGTTCTTTTACTTAGATAGATTTGGTACTGTTACCTAGATTTTAATTTATAAATTATCATGGTTTTTAACAAATCATAATTTACCGGTTTTTGATTTTTCCGATATTTAGACGCTGTTACAAGCGCCATGATCACGCGGCATTTATTTATTAAAACGGTTATCAATAACCACTTTCAGTAATAAATAAACTAAAAATACGATCAAATTATTAAAATTACAAAATGACAACAAAAATAAATAAGTGCAACTAAATAACAAGTATAGTAAAATATTACTACAATGGTATGGTATGTTACCTGTTATAAGTTTAATAGATCTTGTACGCTTAAATTTTTATTGGTAATATATTTCATATAGATCTAAGATTGTAAAATGTATGTGGTACACTTTTTTAATTTATAATTCCATTAAACTAACATACCACAATTCTTCATTCTAAAAAAAAGGGGGTTTACTAACGTAATGTTAAAAAACAGATTTAAATAAAGTTAGTAAATCCCGTTCTTGAATTAAAAAGTACGATAACTAACGATAACTTTGAAAGTTACATAAGTCGGTTTCTGAAATTTCATAGTTTTATGGCAGTGATAACAAATACCTAATAATAATTCTTATCTCTAGAGTATTCCCAATCAAGTCCTCATTTTATTATGGTTCCATGGCTTAGCAATAAACATTACCATTATCTATATCAACTTGTGGTAGTTAAATATCAGAGCCCCATAAACAGAGCAATAAAACCATTTCTCCTAAATGCTATGCGCTGAAACTAGCGCCACCCCATCTCTTTTATACATTATGAAAACATCTTATCTCTTGTTACGCGACTGCGAAACGCCAAGCATTGGTAATGTGTTGAACAGTCTATGTATGTATGTATGTTCCTTTGTCCCACTATTCAGACAAAACGCTTGGGCCAATTTCTATGATCCACACGTCAATCTATTTCTCTATGTAGGTACGGCAAGTGTCACTAAAGACATGACGTTAGTGAAAATTCAACATGGCGTCATTTTGTAAAAAATTACAAATAAGTCATTAAACGCACTATATAATGTAGAGTATCCATGAATAGGTATTTAAAAATCATTGATTAATTCTTTCAACTGATCGTTTAGGATAAAGTATGTATGTCGATTTATTGTTGCGTAAAAACCATTCCCACTTAAAATAATTATAGACAGAAAAAAAGGTGTGTGTGCGATTCACACATGAAAGAAGTGAAACTTCAGTAAATCGACAAAAGAATGAGAAGAATAAAAAAAACAAAAATAAAATACTATGCAAAAAGATTTAGTTCGGGCGGTCACCCATCCAAGTACTGGCTTCGCGCAAAGTTGCTCAACCTTGTTAGCGTTTAAGATTGGCTTATCCGACAGGTAAGCCAATCTTATTTCCATTTCCGTTGCATCCGATTTCAAATCACAACGATTCTAAAGAAGTTTCACTTCAAAAAAAACAAGAAAGCTAAGTGGCAGTCGAGTTATATATTTTTTTTAATTTCAGCTTTTTGGGTCAACAAAAGTTAAATTGTAAAAAAAAATACAACAATCCAAGAAACCTTAAGAATGATACTGTTATAATTTATATTGATACTAGCGGCACGCCCCGGCTTTGCACGGGAACATTGTTTCAAAATTATTCGAATTTTTCTCTACGTAAAAACCATCCTTAAACTCCAACAAACATTTAAAAAAATATATTGGTATAGGCGTTGTTGAGTTATGCGCTTAGCAACACATTTTGCGATTCATTTTTAACCCCCGACAAAAAAAGAAGGGTGTCATATGTTTGACGTGTCTATCGTGTCTGGGACATCATAGCTCCCGAACGGATGAAGCGATTTCAACATAGTTTTTTTTGTTTAAAAGGTGAGTCTGGCGCGAGTGCCCTTAGACATGTTCCATGAAAATCGGTTGTGCCGTTTAAAAATTGTGGTTGTTAGAGTGGGGAAGGAAAACCGAAAATCTGCAAAAATCTCGAGTAGGGTATCAAATGAAAGCGCATTGCGTGCACATTACACATTATTATGGTGTTTTACTTTTAAGGAAATTGAAGGATTCGAATCGGGGGGTTTTCTTTATTATATATTTTATTATATATTTTAAATTAAGATTTATTATTTTTAAGAAGATTAAGGTAAGAGAAAATATACTATTGATTGCAATGCTCATATTGGTGTAACCGACAGCAAACATAAACTTGGTTCGGGTCAATTAGGGTAACGTTAGTTTTTTGAAGAAAGTTGGTTTTATATTGGTGTATGTGTAGTTATAATTTTTCGTTCAAGCTAAGAATTAGTGTAAGAGCAATGCTGGTTTGCCAAGATACATACACCAACTTAACCTTCTTTGGTCATAGGATAGGAATACAACAATTCGACTTATGTAAATGGATCACATAATAACTCAGTTACATCATAATTTCGACGGAAGTCTGCAAATTCACAGTTAAAATGTGTAGCGTAATTGTATTTTTTTAAAGCGAGAATTCTATTATTATGCTATTCGAAAGAGCAGAAAAAAACTAAAAAAAACTATACTCAACTTATTTTACGTGTTTTGGTGGTTAACCCAATTGAACCTGCAACCGACGATGATGTACAATATCTATGCTAGGGTTTAGTTCTGAAAATAACTTTTTGAATGGGATTAGTTACCTGTTAACGAATTATTAACTACTAACTAAGCGACAAAATATTATCAAGCGACAATTTTTTTATTTCCGCACACGACCATTCAGTAGGGAGCCGACCCCGCGCAGCAGTTTATTTTGTGATCATAACCCCCCTCCCGTACCTCCGTGCCCGAGTGACGCCTGCCACTCCACAACGCATAGTTAGCCGTCTAGCGGTTTTTTAAAAAAAATTTACTCGTGATATCTTTTGAATGGAATGTCAGAATCTAATAATTCAAAAAGTTATATAAAGGTTTTAAAGCAATCTTACATAATAAATAATTTATTTTGTTAAGGATTAATACCAAGATACAAATAAAGTGCCTTTTCAAACAGTGGTATTAATGTTTTAATATAAAAAATCGCTTATTGTCACAAAACTATAATAGTTAGAGATATGATGTCACGACGTTTTTTGTAGATAATGATAAGTTCTACAAAGTTGTAATACATTACTTTGCTATATATACAATAGTTTTCGCAGCATTCGCGATTAAAGAAAGATTTTAGGTTTATTTTTTCAAAAAAATCGCTTATTGTCACAAAACTGTAATAGTTAGAGATATGATGTAACGACGTTTTTTGTAGATAATGATAAGTTCTACAAAGTTGTAATACATCACTTTGTTATATATTCAATAGTTTTCGCAGCATTCGCGATTAAAGAAAGATTTTAGGTTCTTTTTTTTCACTATGGGTTACATTATCGGAGTTTGGTAAGAAATCATATTATTTTTGAAAACTAAATATAGCCTATGTCACTCAGGGATAGTGTAGCTTTCGAATGGTGAAAGAATTTTTTAAATCGGTGCAGTAGTTTCAGAGCCTATTCGAGACAAACAAACAAAAAATCAAACCTTTCCTCTTTATAATATTAGTATAGACGAAGGAAGGGCTTAGAGCTAGAAGCTCTCTACTAGGTACCCTTCTGACGAATGTGAAAGTAACTGTGGAATAGTATACATGAGAGAACAGCGAGTCACACTTTTCATTTCGAAAACTCAGAACTTAATCTATATTTCAACGGCAATGTGTGTGAAACACTTAAATTAATATAATTCCTATATTTATGACATTTCCGATAACATTATATAACTACTTCGTATTTCTTATATTTTCCTTTAAATATTTGATAGTGTGGCGCCATTTACCACCAGCCTCCTGGGACTCCATAAACCCTTAGGGCATTATGGCCTGTGTACGTGAGGTCGAATGCATCTTTTATTGTCTCCTGTGATAGAGTGCTTGTTTAGATAGAAAATAATGTGCCGTAAGGATGCGCGAATAACTCTCTGCACTGTTGGGAAAGTATCGATGACGACAAGTCGATGCAGTTTTATCGATAGTGCCACGTAGAAATAAGTTTTTATTATTTTCAGGAATATTACTGATATAATTGTCAAACGATTATTGTATTAAATTAATGGTCAAAAAGTGTCATCATTTTCGTAATAATTAACATAGTTTTAAAAATAAAATAATATAATTTTTTGGGGACGGATATATCCCATAATTTCTTTATTATATTTTTATCATTAATAGTGTGTCTGGACGACATTATTACTCTGGTACAACACTTTATGTCTGTAGATTTATTATTTACTGGTCAACATCAGTCGGCTTAGCACGGCGATTTGTGTTAAAGTTGAGAAGATATGTTGTCATAGAACAGACTAGGCTAGACTAGACTAGGTGTTTAAAGTGTTTTTTTTTAATATAGTATCTTCTGAATTAACTTGAGTAACTTACGGTCTCTTAACGATATTGATTTCTCTATAATCCAGAACTAAGAATTTATATAGAAAATTGCAATCACAGTGCCATTTACTACTCTCTTCGTACTACATAAATCCTAAGGGTATTATACCTGTGTACGTGAGGTCGAATGCATCTTGTTTTGTATTCTGTGATAGAGTGCTTGTTCAGATAGATAATAATGTTCTGTAGGGATGCACAAATACATCTCCGTTGATAGGTAAAGTGTCAAAGAAGTTTTGTTATTAAAAAAAACACTTTTGCTTACAGCTGCAACAGTGTTTTTTTATACTTAATTAAGATAATAATAGATATAGCTTTAAAATGTGGTGGAAAATTTTTTTTTTACATAGATGATGGCATTTTATGTCTTTATCCGTACTTTAATAATCGAACAAATATCTTATGTTCGATTTAAATAATTATGTGGTTAAGATATGGCGGGATTTATAACATATAATCTCCTGAACAAAAACTATGCTGGAACAGCTTTTACTTTTACTAACTTAGCTTTTGCTTTACTTTTGCCAATCCTAATGCGTTTGCGAAATGCGCAAATAAGTTTATTTTTATTGATAAAATATCGACATCGATAAAAACTCCACTACTTCACTATTCGCAAAGGTCATTGAGTAGTAGTTTGAGGTTACGGAAATCGAAAACCTTAAGTGTATTGAATCTATTTCCTTTGTGTCGGTATTAATTTCGCCTCGCAATTATTCTTTTCGCTTTTTCAGTAATACCATCCCCTGGTTTTGTGTTATTAGTTATTCAATCCCATAGAAATATGTGAATACAGCGCTGTTATAATATTGGTTTTTTCTTTTGGAGTCATTATTGGGGGATACGTCTTTGTATAGTTTTCATTTGGATAAGTGTTTTTATGTACTAAATGTGATAACTCTGTATTGACCTTCAGCATGCGTGTATCCCATGTATATAAATTGATTTATTTTATGTACAAAGCTGTAAGTTTTGATAAAATCTTTGAATTAATTAATTTTTATGTTAGAAATTTTATTTTTTATGTAAAGAATATCAGTTTTTTTTTCTACTTTATTGGGTTTAGGGCCCACGAAAATAACCATGTCAGTCTGCCTGTCTGTCTATTTATTCATGTTTCATTCAACCGCTGCATAGATTTAAATGAGTTTTTCTATGCAGCTAGCGTGAAGTCGGAGTTAGTATATTATAATATTTATTAATATAAATATTTATTAATTACTAGGGGCCAACCTCGGCGACGATGGCGGGACGGTTTGACAGTTTTCTGCATGACTGGCGAGAAGTGGCCGGAGATCGGGAGTTGTGGAAAAAATGGGGGGAGGCCTTTGCCCAGCAGTGGGACACAGGGGGCTTATAATAATAATAATAATAGGGGCCAACCCCGTCTTCGCACGGGTTATTATTCAAAATTAATATCCCGGCAAATATTCGATTTATTCTCGACTTTTAAACCTTCCCTAGACCTCCACGAACATTTCAAGACTAAGATAAGATAAATCCGTTCAGCCGTTCTCGAGTTTTAATCAGACTTACGAACAACAATTCATTTTTATTTATATAGATTATATGATGTAAATCTTGCAGCCAAATTCCATAACATCTCTTAACTTCATATTTACTCATCTTACTAAGCTATTGTAATTTGTAATGGCTTTGTTCACTGTGCGAATATTATTAACACTTATTTGAATGAAAGCGCGAGGGCAGTTTGTCTGGGGACCTATGTAATGACGTCATTAGCAGTCCTCTTAAAAGTAATTTCGTAATAAAGTGCCTCAAGAGATACAATTCTTGCTTAAGGAAGGTAATGGAACAGTGTAGAGTAACATTTTACTTTCGGGATTATGATATTTTTCGTTTAGTTATAATCATCATTAATCACTGGGAATGGTAATAGTATAAATGATAATCTATGTAGATTTGCAGTTTCGCAGTTTTGAGCTTTGCACCGCTACTATCAGTGCGGTGCAAAACAATTCATTTAAAGAGCCCTTATGCAATTCATACCTTGTTATGAACAGCTCGCGGTATGAAACGACTAAACATCAAACCTACAGCCTTTACTATGGTGAAGTTTAATGATTTCTCTTATTTATGGCACTGATTTTAATGCCATATCAGTTTGACAAATTAAATAAATTTGGTAAATATAAGATGAACTTTTATATGTAACTAATTTTGGATGTTTTGTCTGTTCACGTCCGTAAGTGGTAACCCTCCGAATGTCCCACGTGACCTCCGGGTGGTGCTAAGAACAGTCTCTGGTGGTAGGCTTCGGCCGCAGCTTGTCCCCACCCTCCGGGCTGGGCCAGTGCGTGAAGCTATTTTGTCGTGTTTCGTAATGTGCTCCGGAGAAGCCACCTTCTAGGTCTTCATGCTCCATCTTAGACCACATCGTCACTTTACATCAGGTGAGATTGTAGTCAAATGAAGGCTTATCAATCATTAAAAAAAAATCATACACCAAATCTATTCACTTATTGTAATAAAATAAAGCTTAAAAACAAGAGTTTCGTTTTTTGCTACATATTTGGCTACGGAACCCTAAAAAGACACATGACATCAATTAGTACACCCAACAAAGAGCTGCAGAGCCACAGACACAATGATGGAATCATATTACACATTTGTTTTTTAGGGTCAAATTTATGTTGTTCTCTTACTGTTTCTCATTTATGTTGTCTTGGTGCGGCTACTTTCTACTTTTGACGGCTTTCCCAAAAAATGCGAGCTTTGATCGGTATTTTAACGGCTTTGTTTATTAGCCGCGGATTTTTGGGTTTTTACCTGTTTCGGTTTAATATTCTCTACTTATCTGGCAGCTCTGTTCTTATTACGGCTAAGCTTGGAGATTGGAGGGAAAATACTTTATAACCTTTATTATTGTGAGGACGATGTACAAATAATGTTTTGGTATGTTAATGCCAAGGTCGTGGGTTGAAACCCCGCCACGCACCTCTGGATTTCTCTTCTTGAGAAATTTATGTGCGCTTTAAACACGTGCTTTAACCGTGAAGGCAAACATCGTGAGGAAACCGGCATGTTCTGTAACTTTAAAAAAAGAGTTTGAAAGACATGTGATATTCACCAACCCGCACTTGGCGTGCTGAATGAAGGCCTAATCTCTCTCGTCAAGAGAGAAGTCCCTGTGTACCAGCAGTGGAAACGTTAATAGAGTGATGATGATGATATTTTATGACGCATTAAGACGCATCCTATCTCGCTATTTAAGGTAATGTAAGCCTTATTATATAAGTTTATTCAATAATCTCCGCAAACATAAACCAACCATAAACCCAAATATTATTAATACGTTAAAAAGAAAACTCTTCAGCAACTCTCTCATTAGGTTTGTTCTATCTATCACCATTAAAAAGTATTTTGTCGAACAAATAAGTCCGAAGTTGGCACGGCGACAACTTGCCTTTGACTTTTCGCAAGGAATGGAAATAATAAGCTTGGAATTTATAAGACCTTTGTTTTCAAAAAGCTCAGCAAACGAGAAGTATATAATGTACATAATCTGTATATAATATACTCCTGGTTTGCTCAACTCGATGTTATGCAGTGAATACAGTAACATCACCAACGTTTTGCCTTTCAAAGCCAAAACGTTTATTTCCTTAGAAGCACTGGGCATACATGGACAGGTCAACTTACAGGTCACTGAGGTAACACCAAATACCTTAATTAAGGTTTTTACGCCTATAAAACCAAATAAAAAAAAAACAACTCAGTGAAAAAAAACAAACAAAAACGCACCAAAGTTACAACACACATAGATATACAACTAACATTATCTAATAAGAAAAACTAACGGAAAATCAACAGAAAAACTCTCTTATTATCCGCCGCCCGACCGTACTCGCACTACTTATAATGTGATATGAGATATTAGAGGCAAGTTCACGGTGTATGCAGGTAGCTTACATCCGAAAATACTGGAAATCTATTATTAAGGCTTATGTCTAGGATTTAACGTACGTTTTTGATATAATCATAAAAAATCTGAACCGCTTGCGGCGCAAGAGGTAACTGGTTAGATTTTTTTACAGGTTCGAGTGTATATTCTGCAAGCAGCTTTTTCTTTAGTCTCTGTGTTTAATATTTATAATAAGAAATATCTATGTATGTATGTCCATTATATTAAGTATATCAGATATCCAGTACCCACTTTTTTTTTTTAAACACTTTTTTAAACACACTTTTTTTTTATTTTATTTATTTATCGTTTTCAAAAATAAAACATTTTAATTTAACACATAAATAGCACAAAAAAACCACTAAGGTTTAAACCCGTGCTATTTGAAAAAACTGAGACGCCGGTTCTCACTAACCTATTTAGTTACACAGATTATTTTGAAATTAGGGAACTATCTAAACTAACATTAATTGTACATTATTTCTTTCTTTATTTGTACCTGAATAGTCAGATCAAGTATTACTGATGAATAATTGTTTCAACTTACTACGAGCTTACTACGGGGCTAGAAGTTGTTGAGTGTATTGTCCGGAAATTTTATTTATTTATTACATTTATGCCTGGCGTAGTGAAGCTTTTGAGCTGAACGCCTTTCAAACAATAAATCTTTAAATTCTCATAATAATATTTAAATACGCCATGATGAGAAAAGGAAACTTTGAAACAATTTTCACTGGAATAAAACTCTTTACTGCAACTTGCATCCTGAGTAGTTGTAATAAGGTTAGGAATAAAGTAACAGGGTGGTTCTCCCTTGTTGTTAGGACAGTTTTGTTTGATGCAATTTATAATCAGTGGCTCTAAAAAGAATTACAGGTTTAAAAAACTCCATTTTTGTTAGTGTTTATTAATATTATTTCAACTCATAGAGGGTTCAATAAATAACCTGTTATGATGTTTATTTGATGTAAATACATAAATCAAGTATATTTTTATAAATTTTTTATTACCTTTTTGTTTGCATGGCGAATAATGCTAGCCTCGTGGATACTATTTCAAACTACAGCCTTCTCTATCTATGAAAAGCAAAAAATTGCCTGAAGAAAACCTCGGTGACTGCACATTGTGATGTTTATGCAGAGATGGTAATTTTGCAAGAAACAAGTATGGTTACGGAATTTTGTAACTTACAAATAAGTTTTCTATTAAACATTTTTAAAACAATTCCTTTTAGATTATAAAGATTATTGAAAATATGCAAAGGAAAGGCTCATCGTATATTTAAATAAAACGAACTTCATGTCACTAATTCATAAGTTTGCTGGAATTATAATGATTCGTTTGGAAACTACACTAATGAACCTCTAATGAAGTAGAAGATTTTTTTTTGGCAAATTCGGTATGCAGTTTTAACATAAGTTTCTGTCAATATAACGGAAGGTTTAAACTATTATATGTATACGAAGACTATTACGATATACATTAAAAAAAAAAACTATCATACAGCTCGGAGTTTTTGATTAATAAAACTTACACTAGTTCCTTTGTACTCCAATGTATTGTCTTGTTATTGTTTGCAGTTTGTATTTTATTTGTGGTGTACAATAAAGAGTTATCTATCTATCTAATGTCAATTTAAAGTAAGTAATATTTTTAACTACTTTTAAGCGGTAAAACTCACTATTTTGGTTAAACTATTTCGGGGCGCTTTCCCGGTGGCGCAGGTTCGAATACTGTGCTTTAAGTGTAATAATTACAAGATATGAAAACAATGGATTTTATTAATTACAAATAATCATGTTACATATTAAAATTTATTGCTTAAGACCCAACAATCGATATCTTAATAAAAATTGTGTAATTTTTATTTTTCTATTTTAAAAGTTTAAGCTCAATTCCAGTGCTTACAAGTATTTTTTTAATTTATGAATGCCATTTTCCTTTTACTAAAATCTATCCTTCATAAGTCTAATAGTTTTAGACCGTCACATACTGTCCGAAACTCATGTTAAACCCTGTAATACATATCGGGAGAATTAAACAAACAACAAATTCTATTTATACAGCAGTCTACCCCAGACTCAATAGAAAAGGCGTACGGACGTAAAATATATTTTCAACAAACTAAGAGCCAATAGAAGCCAGTAAGCTGTGGGTGTTGTTAAAATTCTAAACATACTCATCACGGACATGGGAAGAATCGTATATTTGTAACAGGTTTTTCCGCAAATAAACAAGTCTATACATCGTGATTCAAATAATGATCGCATTCGAACCCAAAGTGAATAGAAATATCCCGTTAAAATCTTTGGAAGAGGTTCCAAAATAGGATTTAATGAAATATTTTTTAATAATAGCTAGTAGGTTAATCATCTGACTCTTTAAAATATTCAACATACAATTTGTACCACTATCTAAATAAACGCTACGGAGAGATCATAGCATAGATAAATGAAATTCGTTATATTATATTTAAAAAGCCGTATTGGCTAAGTCGTGGTATAAGGTCGTGGGTTCAAACCCCGCCACGCACCTCTGGATTTTTCTTCGTGAGAAGTTTATGTATGCGCTTTAGACACGTACTTTAACGGTGAAAGCAAACATCGTGAGGAAAACGGCATGTTCTGAGAACTTAAAAAAAATAGTTTGAAGGACATGTGACATTCACCAACCCGCACTTGGCCAGCGTGGTGAATTAAGGCCTAATCTCTCTCGCCAAGAGAGAAGTCCCTGTGTCCCAGCAGTGGGAACGTTAATAGGGTGATGATGATGATGATATTATATTTACTGGAATTAAAAGCCATGTGTTCTTTCACTTGAAACCTTATTAACACATAATATTATTTTATTAGATGGCTGGATTAGATATTACTAGAACTACTCTATTATTAGCTGAAAACTGCTTTGAATTAGCTGGTAAGATCTAAGAGAACAGACAGTTGAAGTAAAAGTAAAATTAATGAGACATAAAGGACTGCTAGTAAACCTGACACACATTTAAACAGCAGTCAAATTTATAACAACCCAGAATAAGCGAGGGGGAGAAATACAGTGGAAATAGTTCGCGTCCAACATCTCTAGGGACACAACTTTCAAAGTTCCTCACCAAAAACATCATATTTTTCATTGATTTAACTGTTGTGTGAATACATTTATTAACACACCCCCTGTATAAAGTTCGCGTAATCCGAAAAAGTTTGGGCGCCATAACTCGAACCAATATTATGTAGGTAGGTTAGGTAGGTTGCGCACATAAATTACCTATTCGGCCCTTTTTAAATAGCCATATCCTTTGAAAATTTATGCCGCTGCGTAAGTAAGCGAAAAGTAGGTTTTATTAAAAAAGTTTTTGGTCAAAACGACACAGCAGTGAATTGAATATTTTACTTTGGCAATCATTTTCACGCCTGTTTGCTTTGTTTTCTTTTTCCTTCGCTTCGGAAACCTATGCTTTTATATTGATTGGCCTAAACGGATAAGTACTTAGGTATTTATCGACGTCAATCTATTTAATTCTATCATTCGACGCATGAAAAGCAAAACTTACCAAGCGACAGTACCCCAAAATGTATCTTTGTAAGTTTTGCCTTTCATGCGATATCTTTATGAGGCACAATGAACAAAATTTTACTTTAATAAATACGTTTTACGTTAAATAAACCTCTTTACTCTTCTCAGCATGAATTTTAATATACCTTATATTTACAAAATTTAAAACAAACTACTCAACTAAGTAACAATAACATCAATAAAACAAGAAAAATATTGGTTCGAGAACTTCGTGTTTTTGATAATTTACTCCGTAACAAACTCGATATAGACGAGCCCAAACTCTAATAGCTGCTAATTTGCAGAAACTTCTGTAGATCAATAAACGTGAGTGAACTTGTGTAATTTGTTCCTCGTTTCCGTGACAAACAGAACAACTGGACTCGCTTCAAACTTACATTTTATCAGCGCGAACGGAATACCTTATTGAAGCAAACAGTAGTAACACTGGAATGTTTCAAAGGAATACTTTGAGACCTAAAATGATCATCAAAAGTCACATTATCCAAAAGTTTGAATCAAAAACAATCCTGATTTGTTATTTGCCTTCTGAATAAAATGTATTGTATAACGTTAATGGACAATACGAAAAATTTAACAATATTTAGGTATTTTGAGTAATGCGGAAATTATACAGTATCCCATCAAATCTCCTAAACTCATCCATGTTTTACATATTTTTTACGCCAGAGCATATTTTTTTCGTTTATCTAAAAGGTGTATAACCGCAGAAATTATTTGTACCGGTGTTTTCTTAACTACCGACGAATCGAAAATATTGTGTGCCTCAAATGGTGGATTTACTATTCAATTTTCTTACATTAGTACTACTGTTTGAAGCTACATCTTTTCCGTCTTGAGTTGCAAAGAGTAAAACTCTCCCGAAGCCTTGAGGACTTGAGAAATATTATGGAGGGAGGAAAATAGTGCATGAAGTGTTGGGAAATTACGCTTCATTTGTTACCAAGTTCCCGTTCGCATTCTTATTTCTCACTAACAGGAACACTGAAATACAAAGACAGTATCTGTTGACGTTTGTAGCAAACAAGCAGACGTAGAATTTTCGCGCACCTATGTCAAAACCGCAGTTTATTTTACATAGCGTTTATTTGTGTTCTAACATAATGAATTTAAAAATTTTAACGGAACTTTTTAAATGCAAAATAACTTTATTAAATATTTGTTCAAATTTCGGATTACGTTTATTACTTTAAATTAAAATTTCTAAGTGTCTCTGTTAAGTTACTTACATTTTCTATGACAAAAGCTGATTAAGATATAAAGAAACTATAGAGGTATATATAAAGAAATCTAATTTCCGTGGTTCTGTGAGTTTACTTAATGTTATTGAATTTCGTACATTGTGAGTCAAAATGTTTTTTATGACCAATTGATAATGACGACAAAATATGCTCAATAATACCTTTATATCTATTTATTTAATCAAAACACTGATCCCTCAAAGGTATTCCAAAAATATATTACTAAAATCCTTAGAGAACTGAAATTGTGATTTGAAGGAAAGTGCAAAATTTGTGAAAATCCCCATTTAATTAGTAGCCTTGAAAACTTTTAGCCTTCCCAGATTTAATGCTAGAATATCTTCATTTTAATGGGTTGAGCGGGCTAAAAGTAATCCGAAATTAGCATTACTTACAACGACGAGCTTTAAACATCAACAAGAAGATAATAAATACTTTGAGTAATTGCACAACAAAGGAGTGCTTTACTGAGAGGTGAAAGACGTGGAAGTGACGAATTAAATTCATTTTAATCTGAATTTCCTCTAGCTTTGAGATTTTCAGCTTAATAATGGAGAATTTGGTGCCTCTTGAGGTATCTTAATCTAAGGGTTGTCTCACCTATAGATGTAGGTTTAAGTTTCAAACGTTTTGATAAGGAAATTTAGGTAGACCCTACAGACCCACTTGCTTCCGTAATTGAAAGTAAAATTGGAATTTGGGGGCAGATTGAAATTTACTTAGGGGATGGAATATTTTACCTGAGGCCTATAAAGTTTCAAATTACTTTCCGTGATTTCAGCGATTATTGCGATCGGTAGTTGGTGAAGTATTGCTTCAAAAGTCATTTCACTTTGTTTAAATCGTCTTGACATCATCATTATTATCTTAAAGGCTTAGTTAAAAAATATGACGGTGTAACTTTGCGGGAGTTTTACAATCGTGACAATATGTTACGAATAACGAATTTAAAACTTTTAAATAAATCTAAATTTAAAATTAAAGAAAAACCCCCGATTTCATTGCCTTCATTTCCTTTAATGTAAAACAACATAATATTATGTAATGTGTAATTATTGTGTGTAATTATTTGCAGATTTTCTGTTTTCCTTCCCCACTCTCACCCCCATAACTTTTAAACGGCTCAACCGATTTTCATGAAACATGTCTAAGAACACCCGGGCCAAACTCAACTTTTATACAAAAAAAACTCAATGGAAATCGCTCTATCCGTTCGGGAGCTATGATGGAACAGACAGACAGACACGTCAAACTTATAACACCCCTCTTTTTTGGTCGGGGGTTAATAACAAATTAATTAAATTTAAATTTCCCCATAGCAACATCTCGAAACAAATAAATGAGCTTGTACTAGAGCTTGTACGAGTAGCTTGGAACTTGAAACAAGATCTTACAAAATCTGGTCAGGTTTTGAATGGAGACCACAAATCGGCGGGCGTAACTTGGACGCCCATTGAACAGGACCACTTATCCTAGCCGACTCACAAATATTTAGCACCATGGCACTGCATTTTTCAATTTATTCCAACCTTAATTTTACCCCAGATAACAGTAATCTGGGATTTTACTTATAAGTTACGTTTCAACTGCTGGGACACAGGGACTTTTTCTTGACGAGAGTTTTTTTTTTTGAGTTTACTTCTTAAGTCGTTTCGATTTGAGTTATAAGGCCCGGTACGGAAATTTTATGAGGAGTAAAATCAAAAAGTGTAACACGAAAAGTTGAGGCGTTACGTAGAAAGAGACAAACATATATATCTGTAGGATTGAACGTGTAAAAGAATGAGATGGAATACATTACACAGCGTATCTCATTCTCGGGGTCTCCTCTTTGCGCGATACTTCGTAGTTGTGACTACGAAGTATTGCTGTATTTTAGCGCAAAGAGGTATTGCTGTATTTTATTTATATTATTTTGTAACATACTTTATGTAATACG
Source organism: Gymnoscelis rufifasciata (assembly GCA_929108375.1). Taxonomy (NCBI): domain Eukaryota; kingdom Metazoa; phylum Arthropoda; class Insecta; order Lepidoptera; family Geometridae; genus Gymnoscelis; species Gymnoscelis rufifasciata. The sequence continues at coordinate 12,426,505 of OV815312.1, read as the reverse complement.
CTTTATTGAAGTAATATAAATAATCCGAATAATTACAGATATATGTTTGTTTCTCTTATCATTTTAGCAGATGCGTTCATTTACCCTTTTTTTCTATTCGATATATATCATAATTATAGTTCGTAAGTAGTAAACTCCAATCGTGCGTCGTAGCTGACACACACATACTTTTTTTTTTCAATCTACACAACAACATCTAGCCCCGTGGTAAGCTCTAAGCTTGTGTTACGGGCACTAGATATCTGATATACTTAATATAATATACATACATTATATAGATATTTTTATTATACATATTAAACACCCAGACCAAGGAGAAAAGTGCTTGCAGAACATACAAACAATTTTACCCTCGGCGGGAATCGAACCCGCTACCTCTTGCTCTGCAAGCGGACATTCGCTCACCGCGCCACCGAGGCAGTAGATTAGGCCTTAATTCACCACGCTGGCCAAGTGCGGGTTGGTTTACCTTGTTAATTGTTACTATAAACCACGGTAGGCAGTACAATAACACTGTTGGCAAATCCTGCGGTTAACCTGTTCAGTGCCATTTAGATTTATTCGGTTTTCATAGCAGATTTATGAGTGTCATTTATTATTCACTATCCTTGTAGAATCGGGATTTACGACACACTTTTGGGTCATCGTTTTTGCAAGGTTATTGTAATATCTCCTTGTGGATTTGAAATTCAAATGGAAGTATTCAATCATTCAAGTGCATTTGCAGTTGAGGTTTCCTTTGTTCGAAGACGTAATTTTATGTTCGTTGGATTTATCTAGTTATGACATGTATTAAATCTCTGAGCTCTTAAAGATACAGATACCTACTTCTAAGGGAAGTCAGTTTTGCTGTTAAGCTTTTGGCAGACGTATTTGCGAATCTATTGCAAAATACAAACGGAGCTGCCGTTGACTTCAATGCTTTGGTTTCATTGTGGAATACTAGCCACGTGGTAAACTCTAAGCTTGTGTTAGGGGTACTAGACCTCTAATGTATTTCATTTATTAGACGTACATAAATAGATAATTTTTACTTTACCTATTAAGCACCCAGACCAGGAAAAAGGTAAAGGAACATAAAAAGACTTGACCCTTCGGCGGGAATGAACCCGCTACCTCTTGCGCTGCTCACGGGTCTTCGCCCGCTACGCCGCTAGGTCAGACATTGGAATGAGTCTCTTGTTTCAATTAAACATACTTGCACTACGTTGTAAGTACAATGTACCGGATGACACTATAAATCCATTAAAACAATAAACCTAAATCAACGACGATTTTCGTAATTTACGGGGTTAGATTGCTTTCAAGGGAATTGTTTCATGTTACTCAATCATTTATATTTAACCGTATTGAAATAAATATTAACTTTAAGTAAGCAATAATATAAGTGATAATAGCTATAAGTGATTATTTGAATAAACATTATTAATTTATTTATTTTTAACGGGATGTTCTCAAGTGATGCATCGTCTCGTAATAAAAGACTGATAAAGAAAGTAGACCGCTTTGTCTGACACTAAAACTGTAACCCAACTCGCTGCAGTTTCAGTTCAAGCGGATATCATGGCACATGTAACTGTGCCGAAATTTTTGGAAACTTATAAGACAATAAATCATGGTAAATATCCAGTTATAAATCTAAATGGTATCAACATACTTGACCTGTAGCAATTGCACGGTACGGTTCATCGTTTAATTAATATTTGATACACCTAACTTAACGGCTTACGGAGTTTAACGGCGTTTAAGATACAATGTTCAAGTTAGCATTCATTGACCTATTCATTTTGAAAACGTATTTAACTCAGCAGTAGAATGAGCAACGAATTTATTAAGTTTCTAAAGGAATAGAAACTTTGGAATGTACTAATTTCGTTGAAATTTTCACCGTTTTCAAAATGAATAGTGTAACTTCAGTTAGTTTTGAGACTGGAACAGATGACCTTCTTTCCATACACCCTTCGACACTAACCCAGTTTAACCGTAAATAACCTTAGATCAAATGTAAATAAAGCGAACTCATGCATCTCCAAGATATACATAAAGAAAATCAATTGATAAAACTCTCATATGGTTCTCCCGTGAGGCCATACGTTTTCATTTGCTTGTCGAATCTAGGAATCCACAATCTGTACTCGAGATAAAACTTTATTATTAGGGTGTAAGGTTGGATTTCGAATGTTTCGGGGAATTTTGAAGCTCAGGCCTGGGTTCAGTGGAAGACGTACTCTCTGAAAAGCATAAATTCATAGTAACGGATAACAGGGTGGAATATACATCGGGGTGGAATCTGTTGAATTCTGCAAATGGTTGGTTGTAACGTGTAGCAGTAGGTACACAACGGAAACTAAATATCTAAGGGTTATGGTGCTCAATGCCGACCAACGTTACTATGCCACCGTTTTCAAAATATCAAACATTAATTCCCGTAATGCCAAGTTAATACATGTTAACCAACTTTTTCCAAGATGCTGATTTGCCCCTAATGTATTTTAAATACTACATTTTGAGCCAGTTTGTAATATTTCTTAACCTCCGACAAAAAAGGGGTGCTATAAGTTTGACGTGTCTGTCTGTCTGTCTGTGGGTCTGTCTATCTGCCTGTTTAGGACATCAAAGCTCCCAAACGGATGGAGCAATTTCAATTTAGTTTTTTTGGTATGAAAGGTGAGTTTTGCGCAAGTATTATATGAAAATCGGTTGACCCGTATAAACGTTATGAGGGTAAAAGTACACACATCATCGCCCTATTAACGTTCCCACTGCTGGGACACAGGGACTTCTCGAGATCGAGAGAGTCCTCTCTCGAAGAGTGAGGACGAGAGAGATTAGGCCTCAATTCACCACGCTGGCCATGTGCGGGTTAGTGAATGTCACATGTCCTTCAAACTCTTTTTTTAAAGTTATCCGAACATGCCGGTTTCCTCACGATGTTTGCCTTCACCGTTAAAGCACGTGTTTAAAGCGCACATAAATTACTTAAGAAGAAAAATCCAGAGGTGCGTGGCGGGGTTTTAAAGAAGGAAAGGAAAACCGTAAAGCTTCAAATACACTCAAGTGGGGTTTCAAACGAAAGCGCATCACGTGCACATTACAAAATACTTTGTATGACTATGGTATGACTTTTTACTTTTAAGGGAACTAAAATTATAGGCTCGAGGGCTTTTTAATATTTAATTTTAGATTATTGTCCAATTTTTTTTTATGTGTGGTTTGATAAGCCTTCATTTGACCACTATCTCACCTGATGTAAACTGACGATGTGGTCTAAGATGGGGCATGAAGACTTTGAAGTGAAGACGTGAAGTTAGATGGCTTATCCGGGCCACATAACGAAACACGAAAAAATCGCTTCACGCACTGGCCCAGCCCGGAGGGTGGTGACAAGCCGCGGCCGAAGCCTACCACCACCAATAAAGTTATTTTAAAAAGAGAAAAATGAAACCACTGTTATAATTTTATTTGCACAATATTCAGTTAGTTCTTAGTATAACAAATATTATTTTTTTTTTTATATTTATGTAGAAAAATATCCGACAAATCCGTTACCTCCTCGTCTTAATCTTTTTCTGCATAAAATTAAAAATCATTAAGATTTAAAGCAAGTATTAACTATAAGCAACTAATACATTGGAAAAATGGTTTTAGTTGCACAAAACACCATTTTTTAGGTAATAATTCACACTTGGTCTAATAATTAAAAGAAATCCACAAAAATAGAAGTAAAAATAAATTTAAATAAAATGAGTTCCGTAATTTAAATCTTACTGAAAAATCTACGCAATCAAGGAAACCATGGCTATTGTTAAATTTATTCAAATTAGAGGATTATAAAATTTCTTACTCATCATTTTCCTTATATTCCTCGTAAAAAATAACGCCCGCAATAAAGCCAAAAATAAATAGTCCTCGAATCTACGAGAACCCTCAAATATCCAAACAATTAAACTACAAAATTATATCATACCAAACCATACCAAAACTAATAACAAAGTTTATTTACCGACCACCTCGTGGCCATAAACGAGCACACTTCCAACATAAATCCATTAGACCATGACGAAAATAATACATAGCACTTGCCCTATAAGGTTTCCACCTGAGCACTTAGCGCGAATTCTCCAATAAAAATTGAATTTTAACTTGAACCTTAAAAACTCCGTTTTATACTAAAATGCTGGGAAAATGTTGCAGAAAGAATGTTGTAGGTATTTGAGTCAGTCTAGCGTGGAATCCGTCGCGAGAGGACGCTACGCCGCGCCGTAGTTCCGTAGCTACGTAGCGTACTACGTACTAATTTAATTCAATTTTAAATCCCCTTTGTGATTGATTTCAATACTCCGAGTAGCTTTTGTGTTCGTTTCAATTGTTGTTTTAAGTGAGTTTTTAAATGTAACGGATTTTTTATTGTAGGTAGTGTGAAACTTTTTGGCAAGCTGTAAATACATTTCAACTTATATTCAAGTAAGTATTTTATGTTATGATTTAATGTGTTTTATCATAAGGAAGTCGATTAATAAGTTTTACTACTTATATTTAAAACAGTTTGACATTATTATTTAACTTTGTATTTAAAAATCGCAGCCGTATAAAATTTTAAATGCCTTATGAAAATATACCTATTTTGTTGAAAACCCCACATTATTCGCTCAAAATTAAACTGAAAATTTTAACTGAATGTATACTGAGTTTCCTTACCAACATAAACAAGCCTTTACTAACCTATTTATTTTATATTATTTGTACAATTGTGGCAGCATATTGTTATAAACTATAATTTATAATTGAAAGCAACACGGCCGTGGCATCTAATCAATTTGAAACAACGATTCGGAACCGAATTGTTTACGGCAATTAGTCACAACATGAAGTGCCTAGTTAGTTTACAGTACAGACAGCAACACAGACATATATCATATTATTATTCCTATTCAAATTAAAATTATAACTTTATATTGGTATGGTTGGGTTTGATTATTTTTTTTTGTTTTTTTGTAATTTATTTTGACGTGTCTAAGTTTTGTAAAACCAAACTATGGAAATAAATGATTTTGTATCTTGTATCTTGATTCAGAGGCTATATTGAATTAAATAAAATAAAATTGTTTTTAGTATAACGTTTAAGAGTAATGAAAATGATTGCTACGTTAAGCATGTATTTTATTGGTTAAGGTCTAGGTATACAACTTCGAAATGTTTACTAAGAATGGGGTTTTATGCGATCTAAATCAAATAACTAGATTACTTGCAGTTGAGTTATTTTATAGAATTATAAATTAATAATAATGATTAAATTGAAAGAGTAAGAGTAAGAAATAAAATATTCCTTTTAGATACATATCGTACACTTGGAAAAGTCAACATTGTTAAATGAAGGTAGTACAAAATAGTAGCAGCATATATATGTAGAAAATCAAAACAAAGATTTACCTAAGAAGTATTAAAGTTATCAGCGAGTACTTCGTCAAGAATTGTATATTTTTTTCAATAATTTTTAAACAGGAATCTTCTGCCTTCCGCAGAGCAATTGGTAGTTTATAAAATAATTTGATACTTAGATACACAAAACTCTGTCACTCAAAAGAGATCTTAAATTTAGTTCAAGTTCCTGGAGTACTTAATTCTTCGACAAATTGACAGACAGATATCTGGAATAATATATTTATAAAATAAAATCTTACTAACCTTAAGTAAAAACTATTGGTACTTTGGATTCAATTTCTTTCCAACAGCTAATTTGTTTTAAATTTTGTATTTTATACCTACTCTGTAATAACCATTTATTTATATAAATAGGCTTCATTTTTAAACAACTATCGACACCATCAAGCGTTAAACTAAAAAACTGTAGTTTTTTAGTAAATTTTTAATCATAGCAAACATGTTTATTATGATTTAAAATTTACTTCGTGATTACGTTTACATAATGTGATTTTTGTAAGTATTGTTTACTTTTGGTGTACAATAAAGTGTTTTTGTTTTGTATTGTTGTATTGTAAAATAATCCTTTGTGTTTTACAAAGTGATAAACTCCACTTATAGGTTGAAACTAATATTCTAAATTCGCGTTAACAGTTGTAGTAATTCTAATACGATCAGCACGACCATGCGTATAATGGAAGACGTGTGTTCGATTTCCGCATTTCGCTACATCGTTTAATCGTCCTTTTAATTTTTCATACACAAATTTTGAATATTTTGTTAAATAATGTTCCTTAAAAGTTGATAAGCTCTTGTTTTGCGAGTAGTACATGCTAATAGGGGCATTTTGATGTATTTCTCCGTGGGCATCCATGATCCGCAAATATTTACTTCGGGTTTGGGTGTTGCGGGTTCGCATCCGGATTTTGTTTAATTGCCTAGTTTGGTTACGCAAATAAATGTAAATATTGGACTTTTGATGTCACTATGGTTTTCCTCATTTAGTTTTATTTATGTTTATTTTGATAGGTAGGTAAAGTTTGTGTATAGTGAATTTGCGTTTTGGTATAATTGGGATCTATGAGGGAGGGTTAAGTCCTTAAAAAGACACCTTTCTTCTGAAATGATGATTATGATGATGTATCTGTGTGTGATAATTGTATGTTATCTTAGGAACCGATAAAAAATGTTTTGTGTCGAATGTAGGTGCACATTAATTATTGAGAAAGGACATTATTTATAACCTGGGTCTTTGTTTGTCCACAATCTCACCTGATTGTGAGTGTCGATGTGAACGAGGATGGATCACAAAGATATAGAAGGTACATTCACTCTTGACTTGAAGATACTTAGCTCTTAGGTATCAGGAAATTCAGCAGCAGGGATTGAATTGCAAATCCTTGCAGAGCGATGTAAAAAATATCCAAGGGAACATGTTGGAATCGAAATTTAAAAAATCAATTTAATTGCTAATGGGTAAGCATTAGGACGTTCACCAATTAGATCGTGCATCTAATTTGATCAAAGCCGCAGATGCATGCAAGCTGATTCATTTGAAAATTTGTGCATCAATAAACGTCTTTATTTATTCCGATATAAGGGTTATTATAAGGGTGATGATGATGATTATAATGTAATGTAATTAATGGGATAAGAAAGTTTGCCAACACTTTAATTTGCCATATTTACAAAAGGATGGACTGCATAATCTTATAATACTCGACAACCAGCCTAACAAGCCGAGCGAGTATTTGCTTTATAATGAGTTTACTTTTTTTTTAACTAAAGGTTATTTATTCAAAATTAAATAAAAAACTTGACTTTCATTTCGAAGGTCGTGGGTTCAAACCCCGCCACGCACCTCTAGATTTTTCTTCGTGAGACATTTATGTGCGCTTTAAACACGTGCTTTAACGGTCAAGGCAAACATCGTGAGAAAACCGGCATGTTCTGTGAACTTTGAAGAGTTTGAAGGACATGTGACATTCACCAACCCGCATTAGGAACATTAGCCAGCGTGGTGAATTAAGACCTAACGGCTCTCGCCTAGAGAGAAGTCCCAATGCAGCTCAGCTGTGGCAACGTAAATAAGGTGATGATGATGATGAATTTTAATGTTTTTAATAAGTGATTGATAAACCTCACTTTGCAAGTTCAACTATTTTAAAATTTTATGCAGAAAAAAATAAAATTTTATCCTATGCGCGAAGATTACGGATGCGTCTTAATTTTTTCTGCATAAAATTAAAAAAAAATGATGATGAAATTAAATAAAATCTTAAAAATCAGTTTAATACGTCTATTAGTTTTTAAGATACAACATTATTAAATCAGCGCGAGGACCCATCTTCGCCCGATTCGTGGGACGTTATATTTTAACACTCACGCTCGGTTTGCTCGCAGTTCTCACCTTTTTTCCAATATCTCGAGAAATACGGAAAAGTTTCACAAGTTACATAGCCTCCAGCCGTCCTCAATAAATGTTTGATCTGAAACCGAAAGATGTTTTAATCGGACTAGTGGTTCTTGAGATATGTATAAGTAGGTGAAAACTGCGATAAAACTGTTATAAGATGACGTCACGCTTAGTCAGGTATCTAAAGAACTTGAAAGCCTATAAAACGAAACCTCTTGGTATTTTCATGTGATATAAAAATCTATGTAATAGGCTAGATGACAAAAAAATAATATTAAATCTGTCATCTTTCATATCTATGTGCTATTCTTGCAAACAAAAAAGTTTCGCACGTCGAAGTACTTTCGAGCAAAATGGACTAAAAGTATACGTCACAGTTCCCCCACTCCAACTTTGATGCATTATAAGTGTTTAAGCACTTCCTTAGATAAAATAAAATAAACATAATAGATTTTTTTTATTGATGATAATAAATATAATAAATTAATAGATAATAATAGACGGCACAGTCAACGTGTTAAATTGATTAAGCAAAAATAGACTAAACAGAATAGGTACCTATTTTTATGTAGTCATCAAGCCTATTGTGTAAAGGCTTCGCTGTAACACAAAATAAATTTTAGGAATAGTATACTTAATTCACCTGAGTTAATTCACCCAGGTGCATTAAGTATTCTTTAAGTAGACTTGATTCACCCATGTGTCAGGTGGTGTATTCAAGTCATTGTATAAAATATAAAAGCGACTTCGTGATCTTAACCATAATCTCAGCTGCTGGTCGTCCTTTGATGGACAGTGGACATAGATATATTAATAATATACATATTTTTTTGTTTATTTAATGAAAGAAAGAAAGAAAGAAAAATATTTAGTAGAACAGAAAACATTATTGAATTAAATTAATTAATGGTCAACACAAACTTCATGTCAATGCCTATTTTATGAATTAACTTAACATTAGCAAGCTTATAATTTTACACACTTTGTTTTACTTATTAAATACTATTACATTTATATATTTTATTTTAAGAATAAATAAATAAAAATGTAATGTTGCACTACAAAATACCCTTTTCTGAAGCCTCCCTTGCAGTTGGAACGAAGTGCCCTAATGCTTCCTCTACGTCATCAGAGTATAAAAGACAGCTGTTGGTTACCTCGACACTGCTACGACCGCGTAAGAAACACATTTCGGTATTAGCCTCTATCACTGAGTCTAATGACGTCATTACAGAGATGACGGTAATGGTTATGATCACTAAGTCGCTTTTATCTTCTTACATAGGTACTAATTCAACGCCAATGAGAAATGATGATGATATACCTATTAAACTATCTTGTACCAGGATTCTTAAGACTTCCTTACCTTCAAAGGTTGTAAGCCTCAAAGACCCTCACGAAAGGTAAAAGGGTCAAGCTTGAAAATGAAATGAACCTTCAAATGCCCGTATTTACCCTAGCCCCCAAAGGTGCCCTTAATTAATTTCCCTAGTTTCAAGTGTTATTATTCATTTTCCGTAAATTAAGAACAATTCCGTGTAATAATATTTTACTAAGACAGAAATTAATCTGAGTATTCGTTGTTTTACTTTCATGCTTTTGTAGTATCTGCGAAATTCGCGATGTGAGAGTAAAGGCGTGTTGGTTTAATTGGTGGTACGCTCGACTGTGATTCCAAAGGTCACTGGATCAAACCCCACCTCTCTCTACGGGGTTATTGTTCTTCGTAACTTATTATTTTCTAAATAAGCTACAGGTTAAGAAAATCTATTGAGCAAGCACTTGTTTTCTACATGTTTTAAAATGTGTGTGCGGCATATTTCACTTCAGACTTTTTGAGTAAGATAGGATCTAGGTGATTATAGTTCAGCGGCAACCCTACCCTAATCCATTTCTTAAGTAAAATTAAATTCTATTATCCTACTGATAATTTCTATACTATGTCGCTGCGTTCTCGCGTCAGCTAACATCCCGGCCTTAATGCATACGAGTTACAATAATCAAATCCCCAGTGATTATACAACGTCATTAATAAATTAAAGTCCCAGGACGCGTCTGTCGCTCTGTTATGATGTATGGTGATCGCAAAAACTACTGACCGATTTTCATGCAGCAATAAGTAGTGTTTGAAGGTTCATTATGTACATTTTTTATATAAATTTTGAGAGGACTAGATGTTTCGCTTAAGTCTACAAAGGCTTATCCTACAAGTTAAGGTTATTTTAGGCATTACCAGTGATCAAAATTTGATCATGATTTATTAGACAAAAATGTTGGTGTCCTATGACGATGGTAGTGGTGAAAGTGCTTTATGGAAAATACCTCAAAAATCCCCTGATATAGCTAGAATTGTCTCTTTTTACAAAGAACCTTGCCAAAAAATTTAAATTTCCTTAAACTGAATAATAAATAAGTGAAAAGAGATTTCCTTTTTCATTTTCTTACGAGCTTATGGCTAATAAAAACCCTGTACTGGTAATAAAATAAACCAAAGGTAAATTTAACGTCTCCATTGTACCGTTGGATTTTATTATTATAAAATAGTTATATTAAACTTAGCATGGAAGTTAGTCACTCGACAAAATTGTATTTATTTATTTTATTAAAGCACATACATTGCATGAGGACTGATTAGAAATATAACTCAAATAACTTTAAAATGGTATAGGAATTTAAATTTCAAATCAGACAAAACCTTTCCACATATTTTATTGGGGCATTTATATTTTATATTTTACATTTGGGGCAATGTAGCTCACATAAATTTCATTTAATATTTTTACCAGTACCAGTAAAAATAAAAATGATAATTTATTTCCAAAAATACATAATTTACAATGTACAATGGTTTCCAAACTAGGCAAATCCTGTACTATGGGAACCTCCTTTCATATGTTACATATCAATAGCACACAATATGTAAGTGTATTGAAAAAAAAAGAAATACACATGTATCAAATATATGTATGTACACAAACCGTTTGAAAGTAATGAGAATAAAAAAAATATATATTTAAACTAGCGGCCCGCCCCGGCGTCGCACGGGTAAAAAAAGTTCCCGGCAATTTTTCCTTATTTGCTCACCGTTTAGACCTACCCTAAACTACGACAAACATTTAATCAAAATCAGCTCAATCGTCCCAGCCGTTCTCGAGTTTTAATCAGACTAACGAACAACAATTCATTTTTATTTATATAAAAGAATACAGATAATCTCCGCTATTTCACGGACGCTTTTAACAAAAAAATTAAAAATAAATAAATTAATTGCTTAAAACTTATGTCAGAAAAAAATGATTGAAAACTATGTTGAATATTGAACTTTCGAGACATAGACAATAGCTCAAAGAGTATATAACCACCACGTATGAATAGCTTATCAAGAAAAATCTTAGACAACCTATAAAATGAATATTGAGCTTTCGAGACATAGACAATAGCTCAAAGAGTATATTACCACCACGTATGAATAGCTTATCAAGAAAAATCATAGACAACCTATAAATAGACATTTATTTTACACTTTTGTCAACCTGTAGATAATAACAGACAAAATAATTAGCAATAAATTAAAATTACGACTATAATTTGAGATTTAAACTATCCTATCTCTCAAGTTGGATCGAACTGCACATGGTGTGCGAATTTTATTATAATCGGTTAAGTGGTTTAGGAGTCCATTGAGGACAAACATTGTGACACGAGATTTATTTAAATTAAGATATTCATGTCAAGTCACACGGGAACGCTGTCGAACGGGATGAAAAGTATCTTATGTCCGTCTCCTGGCTCTAAGCTACCTGCATACCAATTTTCACCCAAATCTGTTCTACCGTTCTTGAGTTATAAGTGGTGTAACTAACACGACTTTCTTTTATATATATAGATTATAGTTTAAATTATAAGTTTATAAACATGATTATAAAATATGTATAAAAATATAAAATAAAAGAAAAATAGAATCGAATCGTAGACATGAAACATTGCGATAATTTAATATTATGTATGTATTTATGTAAAGTGTATGTGTGCGTTACGTGTATAAAAGAAAAAATATAAAAAGAACACAAAGATTACTGGTATGTTAGTTTTTATACTTTTTATATTTACTTTATACTTATTCTTATTTCATTTTACATACAAAGATCTATCGTTTCTAAGTCATAGGTAAAATACGTATAAGACACCGGAAGCTATTACGCGTGACCTGATTCGCACTTATCTGGAGCCTTTTTAACATGTTGAGTAAAAAGGGAATTATTTATTAAGATTAAAACTGCCTCAGCACTCCAGACGATGAGCCTTGAATACACATAAGTGCCAGTGTATTTATTTACGTGAAGGTAAACTCACTAGAACATGAACATTAGCCTTTTAAAAGCGAGATAATCTCACGTTTTTCTAGAAATTTCATTTTGATCTATAAAATGTAGCTCATGATAACAATAATAGTATTTAGATTTATAACGGGATATTTATAAATTGATTGTCTTTCGTGTTTCCCGATATTTTGGCACAGTTACATGCGCCATGATCACGAATGAACTGAAGCTGCAGCGATTGGAGTAACAGTTTTATTGGCAGACAAATCGGTCTACCCTCTTTCTCAGTTAATAGTATAACTCAAGATAACCTTGAATGTGAAATGGACAATAGTGTGTTCTTGGAATAAAGCATCAAAATACAGAGATCGTGTCGAGTATGGTGTTAAGTCCCAATATGTTAAGTCTAATAAGCCTCCCAATGGTGCTAAGTATGTTGTTAAGTTCCAGTATAATGTTAAGTTTATATGCCTCCCAATTCTGGCGAATACCTACTCTGGTGTTAAGTCCCATTATAATATTGATTATACTCTCATCAGCTGAAGAATGTCCCCCACATTCTTCAGCTGATGAGAGATACTTTGCCTTACCAAGACTGAAGCAAATCACCATCAATCTTAATTTTATTTATACTTATTGTTCTTATCCAACATATCTCCGCTGAAAACTTTTCCACCGCCTATTTTAATACAATAAACGATAGAAGTATGATTTTATTTGTACTTATCCAACATATCATCTGAAAAGTTTGCTATCGGCTAATTTTAGAAAATAAACGATAGAAGTATCTAAAATGAAAAATCAAACCAAAAATCAGAAGTTTGCAGGCGTTAGCATCCGCAAAATTGATCCATTTGGAAAATATGGCAAGTCACGTTGAAATTAGGCACACCCTGTAGCGAGTTATTAATGAGTTTCCGATATTGCCTTCGCCCGGCCTTTCTGTGTCACTGCGGACATTTTTGTTTTAATATAGTCTTTATTGGAAGGGGATAAGAGTGTAGGATTGGGATTTTCCTGTAGGATCGAATTAGAAGGAGATGCGTAAAAAGAGAGAAGTGAATGCATAGTTTTTTAACTGGTGATTTTTGGTCTTATTGGTCGAAGGGTTACTTTATATTAGAGACAGCGCGGTTAGACAAGGCCCTTTGCCGACCTATAGTTATTCTATTACTTATAGTTATTAACAATTTTTTAGTCTTTATTATTTTAGTAACGCCATGCAAAAACATTTATTTTTTGTTTGGCTTATTACGTCTTAGCTTATTAACGTTGTGTTTTTAGGCTTTTTTTTTAAACTACCATAAAATAATTTAAAAAAAAAATCTATTTTGTTTTTACTATGAATTACGATGTTTCATAGTGCACGGTTGTTCTAACAGGAAACAGCACCAAAAAATAAATATCTACCTATTGGAAAATTCACGCAACAACATCTAGCCCCGTGGTAAGCTCTAATCTTGTGTCCTCAATATCTGATATAATTTAATATAAAAGACATCAATTTTATTGATATTTTTTCTATACGTTAATTGGAAACCGAGGTTTGGTAATAGAGCCGTGCTGGCATAGATGGGGGGACACTTGACTTTCATTCCGAAGGTCGTGGGTTCAAACCTCGCCACGCACCTCTGGATTTTTCTTCTTGAGAAATTTATGTGCGCCATAAATACGTGCTTTAACGGTGAAGACAAACATGGTAAGGAAAACGGCATGTTCTGAGAACTTTAAAGAGTTTGAAGAACATGTGACATTCACCAACCCGCACTTGGCCAGCGTGGTGAATTCAAGAGAGAAGTCCCTGTGTCCCAGCATTGGGAACGTTAAAAGGGTGATGATGATGATGATGTTTGGTAATAGAATTTCAGATATCAACACCTACCTAACAACATCATTGTTTTATGTTTTTAATTATTTTTTTGCTATGGGATAACACAAATTTACAGGTGTTATTAGGATTTACTGCTGGATAATAGGCATCCTACATTGAAATTCACTTACTCCTATAGCAAAAGAATAATTAAAAACATAAAACAATAATGTGTTGTTAGGTAGGTGTTGATATCTGAAATTATTCCTAATAATGATTTATCATTAAACTTTTATCAAAATAAGAGCTTACAACCACAACACCAACCTTTTACTGCTGTAGCACACACGTACCTGCTCACTCTGTGTTTTTATAAATACATATAAATAATGTTTCGTTATTTAAAAATGTATGTTGATTTTGAGTCTGTATTATTTTTAACCCCCGACCAAAAAAGAGGGATGTTATAAGTTTGACGTGTCTGTCTGTCTGTCTGTCTGTGGCACCATAGCTCCCGAACGGATGGAGCTATTTCAATTTAATTTTTTTTGTATGAAAGATGAGTCTGGCGCGAGTGTTCTTAGACATGTTTCATGAAAATCGGTTGTGCCGTTTAAAAGTTATGTGGGTGAGAGTGGGTAAGGAAAACCGAAAATCTGCAAATATACTAGTGTGGGGTTTCAAATGAAATCGCATCGCGTCCTCATTACATAATATTATGTTGTTTTGCGTTTAAGGAAATTATGACATTGGAATCGGGGGTTTTTCTTAAATTTTAAATTTAGATTTATTGTGTGTGTTTCTGTAGTAAATAAAAATTATGTCTATGTCTAATAAATATTCTGTGGCAAGTGTTTGATATAATTCACGGTGGTTATCTCAGTAAAACAGTACCAAAGTCAATAAATAGCCCTTCTTCCATGAGACAATCAAGCATAATGAAGCACAGCTGGCCAACCCCGTTCCATGACTGCGCAGAAACCTGATCGCCCTGTGGTTAAGGCTTATGGCTTACCTACAAATTAACAATGCCTTGTCGTGGTTCACACATAGGAGTTGATAGCTATTTGTAAATTGGAAACCGAGGTTTGGTAATAGAATTTCAAATGTACATACCTACAGCACATAACACTCGACACTCAGTCACTCGACTCGTGGGAGGACACTCGACTTTCATTCCGAAGGTTGTGCTTTTCCTTCTTGAGAAATTTATGTGCGCTTTAAGCACGTGCTTTAACGGTGAAGGCAAACATCGTGAGGAAACCGGCATGTTTTAAGAACTTTAAAAGAGTGTGTAGGGCATGTGACATTCACCAACCCGCACTTGGCCAGCGTGGTGAATTAAGGCCTAATCTTTCTCGTCAAGAGAGAAGTCCCTGTGTCCTAGCAGTGGGAACATGAATAGGGTGATGATGATGATGATGACAGCACATAATGTATGTTTGACTTTTTTATATTTTAAAATGGTCTCCTCGAGCGAGAGAAGTGAGGACGTGCTGACTCCTCGCAATTTCTCGCTCATGACTCATGAGTCATGGAGTCCCTAAGCGTACAGTCTTCATTAGCCGAGTTCAAAAAACGTGGAGATTCTATAAATCGACTGTATGTTTTTTATATCATGTAGTGATGTTGAAGTAGCATCAAAAATCAAGATCTGAAGGCTGTTACATTGAATACATCACCTGACCGCCGAAAAGAGAAGAGTGATATATTTTTTCTAAAGATACGGCATAGGCTTGCGTGAGTCTAACTTTATTTTTAATTAATATAATAGCGCTTGGTGATTGAAAAGTGTTATATTAAATAATATGATTATTTTTGTACACTAAATAATACTATGCTTATAAAAGTCATGAATAAAATAGTATAAACATATTTGCATAATCTCTCATTTAATTTTGAATCCAGTAAGCACGGATTAACAGAAGAACTATTATAATATTAAATAAACAAAATGTTGCTATAATTATTTCACGTACTGAAGTTTTCATACAAATATTTACTCGTTGTTGTATAAAATATTGTTGGTGTAAAAATATTTTCATATAGAGGTATATATAAATAATTTACAAGTTTACAGTAGTTATTCATAATTAATTCAAACGTGGGTTACTCGCTGCTGGGCATATACCTCCTTCATACATTCTTTTCATATTGTGTGGTAGTAACCACCCACAACTCTTGGTAGGTTTTGGCAGAAATAGTTAACTTTGGAAACTTAGAATAGTTTAGTCAAAGAAAAATATTATATAAGACATCGACGGAGCATCGGCGGTGTGATAATTAGAGCAATTAGATAGTAATTAAACAATTTGAAAGGTAAAAAAAAAATCAACGCTAGTTTGATTTGGTAAGATCCTACTACTATTATAAGGCGAAAGTTTGTAAGTATGGATGTTTGTTACTCTTTCACGCGAAAACTACTGAACCAATTTCAATGAAATTTGGTACACAGAATCTCTAGAGCCTGAAAAATAACATAGCCTACTTTTTACCGCGGGAAAACGTCATTCCGCGGGAAAATACATTATAACGCGGGTAACACCGCGGGGCACAGCTAGTTAAATAATAAATAAACCCCCCCTTCCAAAACCTTATTATACTTAAACAATCATATTATTCTGTAATGTGCAAGTGATGCGCTTTCATTTGATACCCCACTTTTGTATATTTTCAGATTTCGGTTTTCCATCCCCACTCTCACCCCATAACTATTAAACGGCACAACCGATTTTCATCAAACATGTCTAAGAACACTTGCACGTTATTCTCCTTCAATACAAAAAACAAGATTGGAATCGTTTTATCCATTTGGAGCTATGATGCCACAGATAGACAGACAGACACGTGAAACTTATAACACCACTCATTTTGAGTCGGGGCTGGAAATAAGTGAAGTCTTTATGCATAGGATGTTCTCGTATTTACTGAACAACTCTAAGCCGACCAAGCCCGCATAGCCTTTAAATGGGTCTCTCAATTTAGTTTTCAATGAGAGATATGCTGGTAAATATAATGCACCCGGAAAAACCTGGGTGAACCAAGTCTACTTAGTGCACCTGGATTAATTAAGGTTATTTACATACAATTATAATAATTCTAGTAGTGACATTTAATACTTACCACCAATTAGGCAATTCATTTTATTTGTAATATTTGTATAATAATTGTTTTTCCCTTAATGTATTTCATGGTATTATTTGTAATATTTAAATTTTGTTTCTATGAACTGTGCTTTTAAATAATGTGAATTAATGTTAGGAATTATTTAATATTCAAGTGTAAAATCATGATTCAATAAATTAATTGTATTAAGTATACTACCCCCTATCCCCCCATAATTATGTTAATAAAAATATTTTTATTTGGTATTTGTGGAACTATTGCTTGTGTTTTAAAATAAGTATATCTAGTAATAAAAGTAAAAAAAAGGGATTATTGTGAATCCATGAATCAGTATTGACCCTAAAATGCGCCGTTTAGAATGAAGTTCTCAGATCAGAAATAAAATGATACATTTTCAACTTTCATAAATCATATCGAAGTTACGAGCTCACGTTAAAACTAATAAGCAAGTGCAACAAACTTTAAGCAAGAACTTTGATGAAAATATTTTTTTGTTGAAAATTAATATTAGAATCACTATCTCACGAAAACTAAAAGACGAAAATGCAGCCCAGCGATGCTACCGAATTTATTAGTTTCCAGACAAAGCGTTTCAGAAATGAAAAATGTTTGCTGAAATTCACGACAAAACAGCTCCGTAAGTTTATAACTCAATAACGCGGATTCCCACTGAGAAGATGGCAGCGCTGGGCGAAATGGGTCCGAGTAGATGGGCAACTTATGTGGTTTATTGATAGATTGATTGGAGAAGCCATCTACCTTCTAGGTCTGCATGCCCCATCTTAGACCACATCGTCACTTTACATCAGGTGAGATTGTGGTCAAATGACATATTAATTGTGGAAATCCATTCTAAATACCGTTAATTTAAAAAAAAACGAAATATCTAAAGATAACGGTCAAATATTTGGTCGCTCTAAAGCGGGCCTGGGCTCAAACCGGCCCGAGCCGGTTCGAGCATTTATTTATTTAACCGACAGAATAAAGGAGGATGTTCTCAATTTGGCGTGTATTTTTTGTTTTTGAGTTTTATCTTTAATATTGTTCTCAATTTGTATAAGAAATGTTGGGAAATGGTTGGACTAACTAACTGACTAACTGGTTGGAGAGATATGGGGCAAGTTTCTTATGCCGTGCCCACAGCACGAAATTATTCTGTTAAAATTTGTAACGGGCCCAGTCTAAAAAAGTAATAAATGGAATATGTTAAGGCCGGTCTACTAAAGAGAAAATATATGACCGTTATCTGCATATAAGAGGCATATATTCTATGTATCATATGTATATATTTACAAAAAAAAAATGTATCTATGTAGTATATCCACTTGAACGTCCAGTGGTACTGTAGTGCCACAAAACTTTATGCCGACTTACGTCCATGGTACTAGAGTGCCACACGAGTTTTTGGTTTTTTTATTTCGGATTTTCTTTATTTTCTAATAAGACAAGTTGCTAGTGTCAATGTCAGATGTCATTGTCAATAATTATTCTACTAAATTCTTATTAGAAAAACCCATACCTGGCAACAAAAATTATGAAAAAAAAATTATTTTGACAATAAAGTGAGAGAAATTTTCCGCCATTTTCCTATTTTTCGCTAGTTAATTTCTTTATGATTTACTTGTGATATCTGTATTAAAATTAAATATGTTATTGAAAAAACTAGACTCCAACTCCGTTAAAACGGTACCAAAATAATAATTAAATGTTCAGAGGAAGTATTTTAAATAAATTTATCAAAATAGGTCTCCAAATCAGTCTAAAAATGCTACCATCCTATTTTTGATAATTTTTTAGTAAATGAAGATGTAGGTACGATGATTCATATTATTATTCAAATTTATATAATTATAATAAAGAAAATAAATACATTTTTGGTTTTGAAATAGGTTTAGTACTTTTTATGTGATAAATAGTTTTAACGGAAACAACACGGCGTTTTTCACGCTCGGCGCGCGTAACGCGCGCTGGGACGTTAGTCCCTAGTTACGCCGCGGGCGCTGGACGTTAGAGTGGATATCAGTCATCTAACACCCATAGTACAAGCTCTGCTTAGTTTGGGGTTAGGTGATGCTGTGTGAAAAAAAAAAAAAATATAGCATTATGACTTCAAGCAGATAAAGCTCATAATATGCTCATATTACGTTACTAAATAATGTTGTCGACTAAAAGTCGCCGCCACTATCGCTCGATTGTACCGCGGTGCTTTCAATAAGCGAACATGTGAAGTTGCTGTAGGCCATAAATCCTTACTGCAGGATGAATACTGGCCATTACTATAAACATTCATACATCTTCGCAAATTGCGGAAATTATTATAAATTGCTTATATTTCCAGTTAATTTAAATATTTTAAAGTTAAAATAATAAGTAATGAAGTGCAATTTTCAGTAATGTTATTTATGGAACTGTTTGTGTGAGATTGACTCAGTCGAATACGATGGTAATTTTGTTTTCGTTATTTTTAATAGATTCCTAACATAACTAACAGCTAAGATAAATAAAAAGAAAGAATTAGTCCGCACTTGGATTATTGAAAAAAATTACAAACCAATTTTTCAGTGGCGCGGTGGGCGAGGGTCCGCTTCCGGCGCAAGAGGTAGCGGGTTTGATTCCCGCCAAGGGTGAAAGTGTTTGTATGTTCTGCAAGCACTTTCTCCTTGATCTGGGTGTTTAATATATTATAATAAAAATATCTATATATGTATGCCTATTATATTAAGTACATCAGATATCTAGTACCCGTAATAAAAACTCAGAGCTTACCACAGGGCAAGATGTTGTTGCGTGAATTGTCTAAAAATATTTATATATTTATATTTCTTGCCAATATAAAAAACAGATGATTTCAATGCACAGTGCATCGCAGTTTCGTGTAGCGTAATGCTTTTTGCGATTAGTACTAAAATTATACGTCACAAGCTCCCATTTCGGAACATCGAAGCAAATACGTTAAATCATAATCAAACATAACTATTTTATTAAGGTTTTCCGTCTGACCTTTATATCATACCACCTTCATTATTATAATGAAACCGACTCCCTTCTGATAACGACTATCGCAAAAGTGGTATTGATTTCACTCACTGCGTAAGTGAAATAAGTACATTCCGAACCCTCAGATAAAAATAGTGTTTTTCAAGGTACTGAGATCTAGGTATATTTTTAATTCACGATAGTTTAGATAACTATTTTAAATATAAAAAAAAAAGAATTGTTGTTCGTTAGTCTGATTAAAACTTGTGAACGGCTGGGCCGATTGAGCTGATTTTGGTTTTAAAATATTTGTCGTAGTCCAGGGTAGGTCTAAACGGTGAGCAAATAAGGAAAAATTGCCGGGAACTTTTTTTACCCGTGCGACCCCGGGGCGGGCCGCTAGTTTTAAATATCACTGCCTCAGTGGCACGTTGGACAAAGGTCCGCTTGTGGCGCAAGAGGTAGCGGGTTCTATTCCCGCCGGGGGTTCAAGTGTTAGTATGTTCTACAAGCACTTTCTCCTTGGTCTAGTTGTTAAATTTGTATAGTAAAAAAATATCAATAAATGTTTTACTAATTATGTTAATTAAAAATGAACACTAGCTTAGAGCTTACTGTAAAATATATAAAAATAACGTAAAATTTGTAAAAGATTCTCAAAAAAAGTATGCTTTCAATACGATGACAAAACAACAACATTAACATTATAGAATAATATATAAATCTTTATTGAAGACACATGATCCATATTGTTCTTACAATACTTTGCAATTAAAAATATAAAAATAATAATCATCATCATCACCCTAATAACGTTCCCACTGCTGGGACACAGGGACTTCTCTCTTCACGAGAGAGATTAGGCCTTAATTCACCACGCTGGCCAAGTGCGGGTTGGTGAATGTCACATGTCCCTCAAACTCTTTTTAAAGTTCTCAGAACATGCCGGTTTCCTCACGATGTTTGCCTTCACCGTTAAAGCACGTGTTTAAAGCGCACATAAATTTCTCAAGAAGAAAAAAAATCCAGAGGTGCGTGGCGGGGTTTGAACCCACGACCTTCGGAATGAAAGTCAAGTGTCCTCCCACTTAGCCAACACGGCTTTTTAAAAATAATAATGAGTTTTTATTTTAGTAATAATATAAAATTAAGGAAAAAGTCTTCTGAAATTAAGAACTTGAGTAACATCATCGTGTTATAATCTATACAGAAAGTCATCGACTGAGAGAAACTGGGGCGACAAAGGATTTTATTAAGGGCCGAACTTTCACGGTACGAATACGGCTTAAATCAGACGCAGACTTTTAGATATCTATTTAGTTGTTTCAGCCCGCATACCACGAAACTGCTCCAAGTCATTCGACCATAATGAATCTGTTGAAACTATCTGTTAAGCTCCAGAACCAGATTACATCTGAATATTAACCAACTAATCTGTTCGTTTCAGATCATGCAGCGGACTGGCAAGAACATCCAGGTGATTGAACTTGTTAACTACTATGAATATGTATATAAACAAGGTGTTTTGGATATGTTATATCCCATCAAAAACAATACTTGTCAAAAAAAACAAGTCGCGCAACTCAGTTGTTCTGCGGTATTGAACTAGTTAACTACTATGAATATGTATATAAACAAGGTGTTTTGGATATGGTATATAAAGCGGAAATGGTGTGAATGGCACCACCAGGCGAACATATTTTGTTCGACGTTTTTTTAATTTGCAAGACCAAATGTCGAAAAATATCATAATTTTTATATTTATTAAACTTTCACCACAGAGTTAATACATACCTTTTTATTAAACTTAATGCGCTTACAATTTAGTACACACTATTTTATTTATACTAACGATTGTATTTTACGTATTATGAAATATGGAACCTCATTACTGATATGTATTCGTACATTTACATAGTAATGAGGTTCGATTTGTTTTTAACCGACATCAAAAAAAGGAGGTTTCTCAATTCGAACGTATATAAGTATATATATATATATATATATATATTTTTATGTATGTCCGCGGATAACTTTGTCGTTTATGAACCGATTTTGATTATTATTTTTTTGTTGGAAAGGGAGTATCCCCAGGGTGGTCCCATGGTAAGGAAACCTGGATGTGGTGGTGGAATCCTGAAGAAATTGAGGGAAACTCTTGAAAAAATTGTCTTTCCGACTTGTGTGTTCCTTAATATTATTCAACAAAAGGAATTTTAAAGCCCTTTTATGAATGAGGGTCTGGTGTTGATCTGATGATGGAGGGAAAGGCGGTCGAGGAAACTCCTCAACGTTTTTCAGCAAGTACTTTGTGTTTGGGCTTCATTAACTTATATTACTGAGACCGTTCATCTAAATGGGTTTTGACTGATATTAGGGGTCTGATGATGAAAATGAAGGACATTCAAAGGAACTCTATAAGGTATATTTTAGAATTTTAGAGTAATCACTAAAAATCGTGAAATAAAACTTTTTTGCCAAAAATTAAACCAACTTCAAAACGGTAACTGAAAAGTAAAAAATAAAATAACTTTACAAATCATTTCGACATTATAAGTGATAATTAAAAGAAACATAAACAATTAAATAATTAAGTATTTAATAATTTTGAGGTCGGTGCCAAGTAAATACTACAAAAACCTTAATACAGTAACAAATACATTTTTACCTACACAATATCAATAGATATGTCTAAATAACATACTAATTAACAGCATTTAGGACCCAAATAGAAAGGCGTACCTATAGCCCCGAATGGACCGATATTTATAGTTAATTTCCTACTAATACCTTATGGCTTGAGTTGTGAAAAAGATTGATGTTAGGTACCTATATTATATCTAGTTATTGTTTTACTTGGCACCGACTTCAAAATAATTAAATACTTAATTATTTAATTGTTTATGTGTCTTTTAATTATCACTTATAATGTCGAAATGATTTGTTAAGTTAATTTATTTTTTACTTTTCAGTTACCGTTTTGAAGTTGGTTTAATTTTTGGCAAAAAAGTTTTATTGTAAATATTTTATAAGACCGCCAAGATATTTTATAAGCGGGTAAGGCCGCGTTCAAAGACTGGCGTAACTTAAAGAGACACGAGCCGAGATCCGTACCGCCGGATCCACAAACATAGGAAAATGCTCAGGGCGCGTTGGCGTTGCGGAGAAACGCATTTGTAAGCATTTGTTTGAAATGTAGTGTGCGGCCATTGTTGTTGCCGCGGCGGCATGCAGTTGCTTTATGTTTGCTTGGCTAGCGGCAAAAGTTAAGCTTTTTTTTTTATTATTGATAAGCCTTCATTTGACCACAATCTCACCTGATGTAAAGTGACGATGTGGTCTAAAATGGAGCATGAAGGCCTAGAAGATGGCTTCTCCGGACTACATTACGAAACACGAAAAATCGCTTCACGCACTGGCCCAGCCCGGAGGGTGGTGACAAGCCGCGGCCGAAGCCTCCCACCAGAGACTGTTCTTAGCACCACCCGGAGGAATCTTACGCTCCGCTCGACGCCCTATTGCAGCTGATCGCTTGACGTGTTGACAAATCTGTTATTTTTTTATAATAATTTAGAAATCATACTAGCTGACCCGGTGAACTTCGTATCACCTAGTTCGTTACTTGAAATCTTTGCATATAAAAAATAGAGGTTTATCGTAGAGGGGTGAAAATTTAAGGTTATATGTATTTTTGTATGCTGTACCTATCGCTAAAAAATAAAAATTATCCAAGAATATAAAAAAATATTATTTAGGGGTGGACCCGGACCCCCCTTAAAACGGGATGAAAAATAGATGTTGTGCGATTTTCTACACCGGGCGATATGCATGCTACGGATGACGAAAATCGGACGAGCCCTTTCGGAGGAGTTAGATTACAAACACCGTGTCAATATACTCGATTAAAATACCCAACTTATTAAAAACGAATAATCACGTCACTAAATTACCGGAGCCTACTAAGCCATTCTAAGCAAGCTGAAACTTATGATAATGGTGATTCTAAGCTAAAGTGCTTCCAAAATGTAATTAAGCTGTTACCACACTCCTAGCGACATGAGCTGGAATGTGCCGGTAAATTGCATTACAAGAGCTATTTCTGCGCTTTACGGGGTTCATTCGATGAATCGACAAACTAAATTATTACTCCACTATATTTCCAACGTCAAGCTTGTATCAAATTTTACCTCGTGAGTAAAATAAATGGGTAGGTTAATGATTTACCTCAATTACAGAGATATATTTGTTCCTTTAAATTAATAAGAGACGTTTTCAAATTAATATTTTGATGATATTGATTATTTGAATGATTTGATAAGTATAAGAATGTAGTTTTGCAATTAAAAATACCACAAAAATAAGAAAAACGTCACAGCCGGACAGACAGACAGAAAACGAAGTAATAGGGTCTCGGTTCACCTTTTACAAAAAACATATATGATACTTTTCACTCCTGTAAAATACCGCTTTTTGCGGGAAAATACAATTATTATAAGCAACGCCCAATTTTAGTCAAATTTGGCAAGGAAAAGCTGTTTTCCCAGTAATTGACATAAGTAATTTTTTACCTCGGGAAAATGTATTATTACGCGAGCGGTTTATTATTATTATTATATTTTAAATAATAGATACCTACTGAACTATAAGTGCTGGTAGTACCAGAAAAAAAAGTACTATGTATGTTTTTATTATAAATTCAGGTGGTGTTTTGTTCTTAATAATTTTACCCCTTAAATAAATAATCTCTTTAAATATATAAATAAGTATAATATTAATTTCCGCATTTGATCTGCCAAGTTTCAACTGCATCCGTGGAAGAGTAATAAACTCGCTTCTCCCACTGCCGTCATTCCGCATAACAATGTTACTAAGTCCGTAGAACGCGGAAGTTTTTTATCAAAGCGAAGTTGAAAAACTTGCGAACTGGAAGGGAGAATGCGAAACTCTTTCTCTGGATTCTGGAAAGATCAAGACAATCGTCTTTGATCAAAACATCTTGTTTGATCATCATTTGAGTTTGACAACAGTTTATTATATCGTCTATTATCGTTTATTCCAGTCACACGGCGGGATTTGATACCATTCATAACTATGATTGTACATTTTCGGGCAGGTCAAATCCAGCGATGAGAATGAAAGAAATGAGAATCTGCATTATTTTAATTCACAAATTCACAGTATCTATCTAGTATTCTAGTCTAGTATCACTTGACTGTTGTGATGTTGATCTTTTTTATACTAAGTAATTAGTTTGTTAGTCATTAATTGGATTTATGCTATTCAAGTTAGCTTTTATAATGTTAATTTATTGAATATTTCATTGTTAAAATAGGACAATACTATTGTTATTTTTTTTAAAGCAGCATGTAAGTTTATAGTTTATGGGAAATGGAAGCAGAAAACATGTTATGCCGACCCCATGTATACTACAATCGTCCGTCATCATCTTCCTGACCTTATCCCACAGATAACGTCAGGAAGATGATGATGATGATGATGACGGACGATTGTAGTATACATGGTGCATACGTGTGACTTTGTGTAACTTGTAAAAAACATTTGACGTTCAAATAAATTTCCAACCCCCATCATCATAACTTGCCCTTATCCCACATTACGTGGGGTCAGCACAACATGTTTTTTCCTTATTTTTTCTATCGTTGGATAGATAATAATTAAGTATAAATAAATTATTCTAAATCAAAAAGTACTATGTAATTCTAACATTATTGTATTTTTATTTTTTTGTTTTTTTTAATGATATTCAAATCTCAAGGACGTCCTTAAATAAACTATTCTCCGAAATTTCTCAAAGTTTAAACTACATCAGACGTAGAATAAGATAGATCGAATTATGCACAGAAGAGTGGTTACGAAAGCGACTTGAAATATATCACTGAGCCTGTAACTTGTATAGGTAAATGGGGCCGTTGGGTTATTCTATTGTTATTTTAATTTTCATTTTATTTATCATTTTAAGTTGGGCAATTCAGAATAATGAACACTTTATTTGTTTTAGGTGTGTCTAAACAACACCCCAAAGGCATTAAAGTGACTTCACAAAATATAGTGCTAATTTTGTTATGTAAATGTCAAATCTTTTGCTTTATTCAAATAAACTTCAATAATCTTTCGAAAACTAATACTTACCTAGACATAGGCCTCCGACAAAAATCTCCAGTTATTTTGGTTGGAAGCGGCTTGCGTTAACCGTGTACCCGCAGCATTTACCAAATCATCCGTCCAGATGGACGTTCTAGGCTGCGTTTCCAGCCATGGTCTCCAGACGAGAGCTTCTCGGCCCCAGGGCCATCCGTTCTTTGCGCTATATAAATAGAATAAATACATATTTAAGGACAATCTACACAACAACATCTATCCCCGTGGTAAGCTCTTAGCATTTGTTTCGGGTACTGTCTGAAATAAATAAATATTTCCAGACATTTCACACAACAACATCTAGCCCCGTGGTAAGCTCTAAGCTTGTGTTACTGGTACTAGATATCTGATATACTTAATATAATAGTCATACATATATAGATATTTTTTATTATACATATTAAGCACCCAGACCAAGGAGATCGTGCTTGCAGAACATACAAACACTTTCACCCTCGGCGGGAATCGAACCCGCTACCTCTTGCGCCGCAAGCGGACCCTCGCCCACCGCGCCACTGAAACAGTCGATATATACTTAATAATAATAGATTATCATACATAATAAGGAAATTTTTTAGTTAACATTGAACATACGAACACTTGGTATCGAACCCGTTATCTATTGCGCCGCAAGCGGACGTTTACCCACCATGCCACTGAGGCCTGCCGCGTATTCGTAACCCTGTGCAGGGCTTATCATAGTTGAGGTGATATTCAAATACTCGCCACGCTTGGTAGGCGGGTTGGTGAGTGCAGTATAATGCTGCCCATCGTCTAATAGAATTTCCATAGCGGAGTTCTACGGAGCCTACGGCGGAGAATGGGGGTCAACATTCTAACGCCGATCCCCGCGGCATTTTAATCTTGAATTTATCCAACTCGTTAGGCTTGGTACACAATAACTTTCGATCTGAAATTGCTCAAACGCTCACGTAACTCACTTCACGTTTACTTTACCTAAGTCCACCATAACTTACAATCTAATTGTGCACTTAACCCAGCTATCTCCAAACTACCTTCAAAGTACCTGTCTGCGAACGAGGGATAAGGAAGGGAAGCATTGAGAACTTCCCAGAACTCACAAGATGGATTTCAGTGTGTGTTCTTTGTATTGACGTTAGCAGTTAAAAGTTTGAGTAACTCTGGGATAAGGGCTCGGTTTGAGGACCTTATCTGCCCTCGTAAAGAGCGAAAGTCTTATTGAAAGACAACGAGTTGTACAACTTTGCCTCAGATTTGGTAAGACTCCTTTGTGAGTTCTTCTAACTTTTAATTCTTTATGTATATCCGTGTGTGGTGATGACATGTTTTAAAATCTTATTAAACTCTTAAGTTGAAAGTTAAAAGTTGTTAAAAGTGTTAAAAGTTAAAAGTTTGTTAAAAGTTTAGAGCCTTGTTACGAAAGATTGCTCACTTGTGGGTTACGAGATAAGGAATACGGTTAAGCTAGCTACCATAAACAACGGTCATAAGATGTTTATTTAAGGTACTAAACTTGATGATGATTAAGACAAGTCACAAGAATTAGTAAAAACCTATTACTTTATTATGAAATATCCAAATTGATTGGGAAAATGACACAGTGGATTTTGGCATGTGATTAAATTAAATTAGTAATGGATAATTATTTATTTTTAATAAAATTGTAATCAATGTGTAAGCTCAATATAAGTAAATTTAAAATATAGGCTTGGACATTAAGAAAAAAAAAATGAAAAGAAAGAAAGACATTTATTTCTACAACACAAATACAGAAAAATATAATTATCTATGTATGTCTATTATATTAAGTATATCAGATGTCTAGTACCCGTAACACAAGCTTATAGCTTACCACGGGGCTAGATGTTATTGTGTGGATTGTTCGTCAGTATTTATATTCGTAAATATTTATTTAATGAGAAAATTGCTCTCGGATAACGATTTTATGAAAATACCCGAATTAAGTAACAGTTGTTGCTTTTGTCCGGTTTTCTGACAAAACCTTCGGGTAAGTGTCGACACAGATGATGAAGTGACGAAACAGTGGCTTTGTCTTTGCATCAATCACAATCAAATTCAGATTCAGTTTTGATCCAAATCAAATATCAATCAAGGACGCTTCTGTGATTCAAACCAATCGTTCGCAATATTTGAAATATTTGAAAATTCATTTCTAATTCCCAAATTGTATAATCTTTATATGATACTTTTCCTTAAGCGTTCTTCAATAAAATCTTTTGTTTATATAAGGTAATAAGATCCCTTTGAAGAAAGTATGAAAGCGAAACAAAATTTGACACAAATAAAGACAAATAAGACCTTTGTGGAAACCCTTTTCAATACAAGGGTTTATTTCGCTTCAATACCTCATCAAACACTCGATTCTTCAGTAAACCCTAAAAAAGATCTGTCCAAGTATATTCGCAAAAGTTCCTATGATTCTACCTAAAGTACCTACTTAGTTTGTGTACATTTTACACCTTTTGTTTTGAGGTCCCTATTGCTGGGACTTATCTCTTGACAAAAGACATATTGATTCACCACGCTGGCCAAGTGCAGATTGGTTAATGTCCCATGTCCTACAAAAAATTTCAAAGTTCACTTTATTTCAAGGATTCAATTATTTGTCTTTACTATTTTTCGGTTTAAAATAAAGGTTACATAGGTATAGGTTTCTATTTAACCCTTAAGGTAGCAGAACATTTTTTGGCTAAATTAAACGAAAATTTTATTAAATCTAGTTTAATAAGGCTCTTAGAAAAGACATACACGAATAAAAAAAAATCTTTTTATCATAGTTTTAACAAAACAGCATGTATAATTTGCTATACATTGCCACATTTATACAATACAACAGAAGGATGACAATGTATAACATGCTATACATTACCACTTTAAGAAAGTTTAACTCTATAACGATTAAAACGTAATGCAGTGGACGGATAAAACGGAATATCATATGAAATTTGGTGCAAACTGTGCTCGCCTGGCCTCCTTTGCAATATTTGCATCCAATTGTGGCCAATGATCAAATAAATCAAAGCTTACATCATCAGTTGGCCTTGCAGCTACTGGCTTCTTGATCTTCTTGGGAACGTGGTCTATTTTCTTCAACAACTCGGCATAAATGTCATAACTAAAGCCTTTCAGAAGATCTGACTTCTTTTTAACCCCCGGCCAAAAAAGAGGGGTGTTATAAGTTTTACGTGTCTGTGTGTATGTCTGTCTGTTACATCATAGCTCCCGAACGGATGGAGTGATTTCAATTTAGTTTTTTTTGTTATGAAAGGTGTGTTTGGTCCGGGTGTTCTTAGACATGTTTCATGAAAATCGGTTCAGCAGTTTATAAGTTATGGGGGTGAGAGTGGGGAAGGAAAATAGAAAATCTGTAAATATACTAGTGTGGGGTATCGAATGAAAGCGCATCGCGTACAACATTTTATAATATTATGTTGTTTTACATTTAAGAATAACAAATTAAGGCATTGGAATAGGGGGTTTTTCTTAAATTTTAAATTTAGATTTATTGATGCCTTTCATTTCGTAATGCCTTCGTATAAAGATTACTGGAAAACCAACTTCAGAAGTTCAGATACGCACAAGCAGCAGATATCATGCCACTAAAAAGATTTCAGCAAATTCGACGCTTTATACATTTTGCTGACAATAACAATGCCGATATTGAAGACAAGTAATTGAAAGAATAAGGGCCCAATGTCTGTTGCAGAAGAAATGCTTTTGCATTGATGAAAATGGTTATGCCTTATAAAGGCAAGAGAGCCGGTAGCAGGAGGCATCACAATCCTAACAAACTGAAGAAATGGGGATTTTAAAAATAGTCAAGATCTGACCAACCCTCAGGTACAACGCCTGAAAAACCTTTTCTGGGATTTCAGCTTTGCTTTGCAGTTGGTATTTTTTTCCAGTGGCATGTTACTTTATATTTTAGGGTAGGTACGTTTTTTGACAGTCTTTACCACAACAGTTGGAGCTTTACGTTTCTTCTGGGATCTAGTGTTAGTGACTACCTACCTACAGGAGTTTGTGGAGAGTTTGGTTTAGATGGCACCGAAAGTAGTGATGATACTGAGGGAACTGCGTATAATTATGTCAATCTGTGACAGACTCGGAAAACCTCTTGCAGGACTGATGTTAGTAGCAAATCACCTGATGTGTCTCTCCCCTGGCCTAGAAAGTCGTCCGTAGAATTTGTTGGCTCTACGTCATCATAATACCTAAGCTGCATACGGTTCCGGACTCTCTAATAAGTTTAACCTCTCTAAGAAGGAGCTTAGCGAAGGTGTTGGTGATCTTTCGAAGGGTCCACGGATTTCGTCGTCACTACTAGTATGAAACTAGTTGCTTCAGAAACAGCGTTTTTTCGAGGGACCAGTGACAAAATTCGCTGCGGGCGTCCACTAGCGTAGCTCAAAAATAATAATGAAAGCCCATGCTTGCAAACCAGAACCAATATCTAAGCAAATAAACATTCATTGATGAGCAAAAGATTCCCAACCCGACTTAGAAGATACTTTTGTTATGGTACCAAGATGTTTGTATAGATACAACTTGCATAAATTCCTACTTGTCTGACAGAGTAGCTCTACATACTCCATGTTATGAAAAAATGCGCCAAAACCGACAAATTTAAATACATGGCGTATTATATTTATATTATATATATATATATATTTATATTTCTATACATTACAAACAATTGTTAGTTTGGATAAGGTGTAGCGATGTATAGTATGCTATACATAACAAATAAATGTTACTTTGATTAAGGTGTAGCGTTGTACAGTGTGCTATACACTTACAGAAAACACAATGTTCCATGAAAAATAACAAAGTTTGAAGTACATTCCTTGCATAAAAATACCCGTAATATATTTGTTTTTATACTTTAGGTGCCAAATAAACCTAATTTACAGAAAAAGTAGTCTTTCATTTCAATTCAATAATTTACCTTATACATTATGAAGAGCCAACCACCCTTTCCAAAGTTTTGAAAATTGTCACTGAACTGTCAATCTTAGCATCATTTTGATTTTTTTATATGAAAGAAGGTGAATTTGAATACTACTTTTGATAAAAAGAAACGTTGCAACAAACCTAGATTGGACATTAGATTTTTTGAATGTTATGTATAGTATAGTCAACAAAAATACCTTAAGGGTTAAGTTCGAATATTTGACACATAGGCCAATTTTCAATCATTGTGAACATTAAATCTGGTAAATTTAATTATAAAAAAAAGTATGTACGTTACAATCGAAACCTCATTCTCGTCTGTCGTTCTTTATAAAATTGCAACGAATTAGATCTAACATGCGTTGAATCCTCAAGTTTGTTTGCAGATCAAACTTATGGTTCCAGCTTTACTATGATGCCTTATTTTACGTTAAATACGTTGGATTAAAGTCTATATTCGCTTGCTTTGTGTAAGATTAAGTCCAGAGAATGAAATGGGATTAATTCGTTCTGGCAACAAAACTGCTTCAAAACAACGTAAAAAGGACCGTGATTAACTGATACCTTATTCATAGTGGATAATTTATATAATCTGAGTTTTGTTAGGTGGTTGAGAGGCCTAGGCGTTTGGATGACTATTTATGTATTAATTAAAACACCACCTGTACACGGAACCCAAATTGTAGATACTGAACATAATGCAAAAAAAAATTATAAAAAAATGCAAAAAACATATAAATTTGGAACGGTCACCCATCCAAGTACTCGCATCGCGCAACGTTGCTTAATATTATGAAAATGTTTGTTGTATGGGGCCTTGTATAATTATTTGTTTTATTTTACCTTTTGGTTACGGAACATTAAAAATAAAAGGGTTCTACTAGTAGGCTGAAGTATTCACACGAGGGATTAAAATAAAACTTTTATTCTATTAGATATTCCGTGGAAAACAGGTGGTGAATATCAATAACCAAAATCTCCGGGTTAGGTAATTAGTCTGTTATTAAGAATTTGATCTCTAAACCAATTATTCGCGTTTAACCCGGGTTTCCCTAAAATACTCGGATAGTGAAATTCGAGTCTTGGTTTCCGTCATTAAAACAATTTTCCTCTTAATTAAAACCCCAAATAAACATTTCTACTGCCGAGTATCGTTTAGATAACGACGGGAATAACGAATTCAACGGAAATTAAATAACGGTAAAAATATTTGTGGTAATATTGTTTTCGTAGATAAGAAAACGCGTTTTGAAGTATCTTCGAGTTTATATATCACAGTCTATTGAAAATAGAAAGTAATGTAAATAGGTTAGGTACTATATTTATACACATATACTCCCTTCTCTGTACGTGTGTTAGTCATTGAACTACTCCTAAACGGCTGGACCAATTTTGATAAATTTATTGTGTGTGTTTATGTGGTCAGTAATGTCAAGAGCTATCCCGCTTTGTCATGTTACTGATAGAAATAGCTCAATATTTTATCCATTGTCTAATTTTACACGGTGAAACAGGTCCATAATGAAACATTCAATCATGAAGTATTATTGTTTTTTCTTTATGCTTGTTAAGCCTTCATTTGACCACAATCTCACCTGATGTAAAGTGATGAAGTGGTCTAAGATGGGACATGAAGACCTAGAAGGTAGATGGCTTCTCCGGAAAACATTACAACACTTACGTTAACACTTACGGACATGAACAGACAAAGACCATCAAACAATATTTTTAACTTATCTGACCAAACATACTTCGTGCCATCGCCTCCCATTTGCCTCCCATTTTTGTGACACCCATTTATAAAACAAGGTTTGTATGAAATATAATTAATATATCATACAAACCTTGTTTTTTAATTAACAAACACAAACAGAGAGAACCATTTAATGAAGTATTTCGGAAGTTATGTGTCTATCCATTTTTATTAACTATCTACTTCATAACACCTATTATAAATTACGGGCCCCATAATACAAAAAAAATTAAAACATTACTCCATAACTTAATTTACATTTGAATTAAAGTTTGAGGTTCTCTCTTAAGTAAAAAAATACCTTTATTACGAAACCTCGCTCTTCCAAGTACATAACAATTTAGTAGATTAAGTTACAAGGTTAAATTTAACTACTATTACTTAAAAATTATCAATAAAATAAATAAATAAACAATCCACACAACAACATCTAGCCCCGTGATAACTCTAGGCTTGTGTTACGGTTACTAGACATCTAATATACTTAATATGATAAACAAACATAATTATATAGATACTTTTTATTGTAAATATTAACCAACCAGACCAAGGAAGTACTTGCAGAACATACAAACAATTTACCGGGAATCGAACTCGCTTCCCCTTGCGCCGCAAGCGGACTATCACCCACCGCGCCACTGAGGCAGTTCTATAAGTATATATTAAATATTACAGACAACAGAATCTGCAATTTTATTTTTTGTAGGTATACTGCGTTCAGTTTGTTAATATTAGGTATAAGTAATTACAGGTACATTTATTTGCTACTCGCACAATACAAAAACATTAAGGTTTAAATTATTCACAGGTTAAACAAAAACATAAATTCTTCCATACACAAAAAAAAAAAAAAAATTAATCAAATTAAAAACGTTAACTTATTTATTCATTTGACAACATAAAATTATAATAAGAGCATTATACCTAGTATATAGTACTAAAACTTTAAAAAAAATAATTAGAATTGTGTCACAGCAGCAAAAAGGTCTCGACTCAGCATAATGCCTCACTACTCAAATTGAAGTTATAGTTACTAAATACCTTATAAATTCTATACAGCAAGGTTAGAACGCACTGTAACCCAATGCCGACGCTCTAATCCGCTTATCCTAATATGAAATGTGCGAAGCCTTTTCGTTTAGGCTGGTTTGTAGGTATAAGGTGAAATTGGGTTACTGTCTAACCCAATTTTTTTGTCCTACTTATTTACCAACAAACAAATTGCAATTTTGCTCAAACACAGATTATATGCAAAAAAATAATTACAAATATGAATTGTCAAAAGAAAAAAGAGTTTCTAATCGCTTCTTTGCTCTAGTGTAAGAAAAGCAAAGTGCACAGATACGATAAATTTATTTCCTATGGTATATATAAGTATTTTCAATTTGTTGGTGTCTTTGTATTTTATATTTTGTCTTAGATAAAACATTGGAAATAAATGATTTAGTATCATAAACTGACGAATGGGTAGCTCACTGAGTTATTATGTTCTCTTAGCCATATAAACATAATTTCGAAAAAAACTTCTAAAGAAAATTGCTTCCTGATAATTTATTACCTACCTTATGCGTTATTAGTAAATTTTACTAATTTCCTAAAAAAACTGACTCAGTTAAACTTCATGCAGGGAAAAAATAACATGCTTAGTATAGCTATATAACATTATCAATATCAGCATATTTTTTACTTCCAATACTACACTTTTCCATTCTCAGAAATATAAAAATAATTTATATTAAATATTCTAGGAATAATTCTGTAGCTGAGAGGTAAAGAGTAACAACCGCCATATCCAAAACTTTTCAGAATGAGCTTTATAAATGTCTGTAGCGGGAGTTTTGTTGTTAAATGCTAATAACTTGCAATGCTCTAATTTAACTAGAGATTTTTTTATGTATTTCTATACAAATATACTATTATTATAATGTTATTAATTTGATAAAATTTAATTGTTAGTATTTATATAAATAATGGACTTATTATTCATTACCACCAATAACGTTCATTATTTTTATTCGTTTTCAAAACATATCAATAATAAGTCACATACAAGTCGCTTAATATTCATCATTGTGCACTATTTTATTATTAGGTTACCAATAAAAATCAAACAAAACTATATTTACAAGGACACATTTATTAAAAAAATAATTTAAAAAATACCTATCAGTTCTACTATATTTTTAATATATTTATATATCGAATTCACGCTGGCCATTGACATAGGTTTTTTAAAAATCGTGATATATTTGAAGAATCCATCTCAACGTTTTTTGTAATTGGGTTTAAACCGGTTCTTACAGGTGTAGGCATTGGAACCTGAGGGCAAGGAGTCTTTTGTTTCTCATCAAAGATACTTTTTGGAAGTCACCATCTTCAAAAGCAGTTTTATACTGCAATATGCTATATTCATCTTTACTCATCTGTACCATATCAATGTATGGTACATTTTGTCCATTCTTTCTATTGATAAATCTAAATTTGAAATTGAAGAAAAACCCCCGATTACAATGCCTTAATTTCCTTAAAAGTAAAACACCATAATACTTAGTAATGTGCACGAGATGCGCTTTCATTTGATACCCCACTCGAGTATCTTTGCAGATTTTCGGTTTTCCTTCCCAAGTGCCACATAGACCCATAACTTTTAAACGGCACAACCAATTTTCATAAAACATGTCTAAGAAAACTCGAGCCAAACTCACCTTTCATACAAAAAAAAAACTAAATTGAAATCGCTCCATCCGTTCGGGAGCTATGATGTCCCAGACTGACAGACATACAGCCAGACAGACGGTCACGTCAAACTTATAACACCCCTCTTTTTTGGTCGGGGGTAAGTAAAAGGTGATGTTTGCAAAACTTTTAAAATCTTCCATATTGATAACATCTATTGGCAGTTTAGCTGATGAACAAGGTCTAACAACTTGCTGCCAGCCCCATGGAGTTGCAATCGAAAATTGCTTTAGCCTGTTCTTGTGTCTTTCGATCAATGAGTGAATTCCATGTGCGTGTGTCCTTTCATTAAATACCCACGTATTCCCGCGTAGGCCCACGCCTAGTAGTGGTGCCAGCAGAAGAAAATATTTCCTTGTTTTGGAGTTGTTCCATGCGTCAGATCTTATGTCAAATCCGATCTTAGGCGACCCAAAAAGTCCAGATTGAGTGGCACTGCAGTTCATGCGCTTGGACTTGTTATCGATCGACCGCTTGTGTCGCGTTTTGACTCGCGCCACAGCGCGGCAGCGTCAGAGGTAAACAATGTTAAGGGTTAGTATTACGATTTACCTCTAAAGCTACAACGGACTTATTACTATTTCTTTACCAATAAATTCAAAAATATTGCCGATAGGACTTATAACTTTTTACCACGTCATAGAGCACACATTTCAAAAGCAAAATTCGTAAAAAAACGATTTTGACCAAAAGTGGACTTGTTATTCTTTACCTCTCAGCTACAGAATTTAAGGTCTCTTTTTCTCAGATTTCGTAAGTTATCCGCTTACAACCTGTACTAGAGAATTGTGCGAATACCCGATACAGAATATTTCATCCGAATACTGTCAATGGATGAAATTGTGTGAAATCGGACGGATTATTGCTTTCAGGATTTATGTATCAATTTGTCACAAGAATAGTTTTATTTGACTTAGTTTTCATTATTACTTTTTATTGAATGAATAACAGCATACTGTGTTACAAAATAAAAAAAAACAATACAATAGAACAAAAATATATTTAAATAATGGTAGAAAGTGATTTTTGCCATTTACAAAATTACTCGTCAGCAACGCCTTACGCCAAACTTTTTTGCCTGAAAACGTGCCGCTTTATGGTCACGTAATAGCGTCCGAGACGCTCCCGCTCCGTGGACGCTTTGGTCGGGCAGGTATAGCCAATACTTACATAATAAAATACCGATACTGACAATGATCCATACTAATTAATTAAAATTGGAAAAAAACATGTGTGTGTCTGGTTGTTTGTCCGTCTTTGACAGCAAAAGACTGAACCGATTTGCCTGATATTTGAAAGGTGATAGATTATAACTTGGAATAGGACATGATATATGAGACATGATGATTTAAAAACGCGGGTAAAACCGCGGAGTGCTGTTAGTTTATATATAACACTATATTACAATCTTATGATTTCTGAGAACAAGAGTCACAACTCACCCAAGTTAATTGACTCAAACGAATCGCCAACCCGGCTTCGAGTTATACTTAAAATACGTCCAATTTCAGCCGGCATCTTCAAAGGGATTTTGGGCGACGAAATGGGATAAACCTGCCCTCAATCCTACAACTCTGAGACCTGTCATAAAAGATGCAGGTGAAAATCCGGGAAGGTTAAACCAAGGGTTAAACCTAGTTAATCTTAGCCTTATGGTTGTTTAACACGTACAATGACTTGCAATCTTGATTTAGATCTAATGTTTTAATTTAAGATTTCGTACGGGTAAATTAAATGTGTTTGAAAATATTTAAATCTTATTTCTCTTCATGCAAGCACCGTAATTGGACTGCCTTGGTGGTGGAGTACAGAAAAGTTCGCTTGCTGGATAGCCTTCTGTAAGCAGTTTACCCATGTTTTTTAAACATAATAAAAAAATGTTTTATGCATTGCCTTAAGTTAGATAAGAAATCTTTTCCGTAAATTATGCGTAGAGCTTCCACAGGGATAAATGTCACTGTGATAATTTTTTGCTGATCGGTTTATGTGAGGAGGTCTGCCATACGGCCATAATAGTAGTTAATATGTTAATTTTAAAAACTGCCCAAGAATCATCAGGAGTAGATAAGAGGCGGCTGTTACTAGGTTTCAACAGCAGATATTCAAAGCACCTGTCAAAAAGGAGTTATATCTCAGGAGTTATACCCAATTGTATCCATATAAGTCGTAACATAGACTAAACGCATCGCAACCCTTCACAAAGAAAATTAGGGTTGAAACGTAAAATTACGACCATCCATCAAATAAGGTAAGGAGGCTTTGAGCATGCGTTACAATTTGTCATCGCTGGAGGCGGATATTAGCATGACAAGAGCCCAGCATCCGCAATGCCCTGTTAAATGTCATTCGATAGGGCTGCTACGTTGTAATTAAATATTTTACGTTATAAGATTGATGTCTATACTAATTTTATAAATATGACTCTAAAATATAAAAAAAATAAAAATTTCTTCAATTTACATCAGGTGAGATTGTGGTCAAATAAAGGCTTATCCAGCATAAAAAAAAACCACAGAAGAGTTTGTTTGTTTGAACGAGCTAATCCGAGGAATTACAGTCTGATATTAAAAAATATTTCAGCGTTCGATAGCCCATAATTATTTATAATTGTTTGATAACTTACAAAGTTCTCTATGGAAAATTATTAATTTTTAAGTTATCCATAATGATTATAACTAAATTACATTCAGCATTTTGTGCTACAAAGCGAGTTTTATTGAATCTATTTAAAATATTGAATATGTCGTTTTAATCTCAGGCGTTAAAATGAGTTAACGTTTAGCGCAAGGTGAGAATGGGGATAAATTGTAATTTTCTATGGTCGATCATGGTTCAGTAAAACTCGATTTGTAGCATAAAATGGTGAAATTGGGGCTTAGAATTTAGAATCTTGGTTTCACCACCCTATTAAAGAAACTCGGACAACATGGTCCCTAATCTTCGCCCATTAGATTGTACCACTGAAACTCACACTCCTAATCGTGGCCCTAAAACTATCAGCTACTAACTGTAGCAGCCCTAAACGATGGCCATTTGTTAGACACAACTTCGAAGCACCTTTGTTACACAAACTGAACGCCAGAGTACTTTAAAAGTTATCCGAACTTCAACCGAATAAATACCACCAAGTTGGTTTACTTAGAATACTTAGATGTTCTTCAGATATATTGGGATGTTGGACTCGAATATTTAGTGCTAGCTTCATAAGTTTGGTTTCTGAATGAGAGGAATAGTTTCGGATGAATTTATCTAGGAATGTAAAAACTTGTTCGGTTGTAAACTTCTAGAAATACTTCCTAGAAGTTTATATGGGTCTGTCTCTATCAACTTGACACAAGGGAGACTAGAGACTTATCTATCTTAAGACAATAGGTTATATACAAAAATCAAATAAGTCAGTAATTATTGTACCTCTAGTAGTATCTAGTATATGCTGAGTTGAGGGCGTTTTTAGGACACTTGCTGTATGTTAATTTTTTACTATCTTTAATGTGTCCTAAATAAAATGTATTTTCTTTCTTTTTTTTAATTGAAATTAAAAAAATATAATATAATTATATTATTTTTGGAAACGAGAGTCACTACGACATTGAAGTTTCGCGTAACGTAACGGTTTCATGGGATTAGTACTAAATTTCGCATATGCCTGTAGCCTGTGTATCAAAATGGCGGAAGCTTTGATTTACGAAAATATGACACTACAACCTGTCTACAGTTTTTGTCTATACATAAGTTAGGCGCCTGTATGGGCCAACGGCCTTGAGGATTCGGGCGGAGTCAAAATTATTCCCCGCGCCAA
Source organism: Gymnoscelis rufifasciata (assembly GCA_929108375.1). Taxonomy (NCBI): domain Eukaryota; kingdom Metazoa; phylum Arthropoda; class Insecta; order Lepidoptera; family Geometridae; genus Gymnoscelis; species Gymnoscelis rufifasciata. Next base: position 12,387,031 of record OV815312.1, on the reverse strand, counting down.
CAGCACACTCCCCGCTACATTTTTACGACGCAGAGCGCGGCCTGCGCTCTCGGCAAGCGGTCACGCGTGTCGGGTCCTCGCGAGTCGCGACGCCGTAAATAAGGACTTTCCAACTACATCATTATTACGCTAAAACTATTCTACCTAGAGATTTATGCGTTTGTGCTTATGTTATTTTCTTTTTAATTTTTTTTTTATTTAAATGTATTGTTAAAATTAATTATATATTATTATTAGATATTAATGAATATTAATTTTTAAACTATTTTAGTGTATTTTCTTGTTGGTGGTTCTAATATAACAAATAAATAAATAAATAATAAGTATGTTTTTTTAACTAGGTTTTCTTTACTTACTAAGTACCAACCTAATAATAAGATCCTAAGCCAATCCTGCCAGGGTAGGCTAGTTACCTATACAATGTGTATTTTCGAAGCTTGATCAAACGCAATTTGCGGATACATGACAAAAATTAATCGATAAATATCAGATTTTTTTTTATGTAGACTATTAAAAAAAGTCGATTTAATATTTTTTTATGAGAACTAGGTACTTCATCTGGTGTTTTCTTCGTTTCTGTTTGAGTAAACGGTGTATTTTATTCAAAGTAGGCTCATTAAAAAGCTAGATAGTTTACCTAGCTATGAAAATTAAAAGAAAATACAATTTCGGTACAAAAGCCTATTAAAACTTTTTTTTTGTAGAAATTTAACAAAAAAAATACATATTTATTTTATTTTTAATCTGTAACTTTTACACTGGATTATTGAGGTATACTTTTTTGCATGTCATATTAAACTTCATAATTTATACTACAAATCTCTCTAAGGTTGGTGGGTAGCCCACGTACTAAAAAGGTTAATTAAACTCTTTTTGCTGTCATGTTATTAGCCATTCGAATTAGGTACTTTCTGCCTTGTACAGAGATCAACAGACAGCAAATTATGTAATGAAACAAGGCAAGATAATAATATAATAATAAATAATAAATGATTATTTTAAGATGAAACGGAACGAAGCCTTTGCCCAAAAGTGGGATATTAACGGTGGATAATGATAAGATTAAGTAATACAACACTTTAAGTTATTACTATCAATTAATTTATTGATTGTTCAAAATGCCAACCATTTTCCTCAATGCATATCGTTGCAAGTAAACCCACGTTCAGTTCACAAGTTCTTTTTAGTACATCGCGATCGTTTCTTATTTGATTCGCTGGCGTGATTCATGGTGACGCTCCAGCTCACTTCACCACAATCGTGCGTGATCATTTTAATGCAACTTAAGATACATAATTTGTTGTCTGTTGATATTTGGCACTACAAGGCAGAAAGTACCTAGACTTGTATGGGAAAGCGTGGAAAGTATTTTTAAAAAGATTCAAATTAATTAAATTGATTTTTAATTCAATATTTGACTTAATACAATGACGACTTAATTACGACTGAGGTACTAACTGGGAGTTCTAGCATCACAGGATCTTCCCATGAAACCGTCTAGACCTTAGCTGGCATTCTGATTCCCGAGAAACGTGCGTGGGCGATTGTCACCAAACGAGCGATGCATGATCTTTAAGCAATGCTAAATACGGATCCAGATGCCATAACTCCTCCCTCCTGTAGTTCGAGATTATCCTGGGGATTATCTCGAGTTTCCCTCGTCTTACAAAAGTTTTCCTTAATTCTATTTTTAAAAACTAACAATAAAAGACAAACAATTAAAATAACGCTCAACACTGCGTTTCCTATACTAGCACTCTTATATTCTAAAATACTATCTCTACTTTCACTATCACTAAACTTAAACTTTTCACTTTCACCTGTCTGCAATAAAAAATTAAGGAATTGAAGATCTGTAAGATCAATCCCATTTAGGTTTACAGGATTTTTCTGAGTGTTATTCGGACTGGATGATATCCTCGGTAAGCTGATGATGGGCACCTTTGTGAAAACTACTTCCTTTCCGTGAGTTAAATGTCTTTTCAGGTTCAGGTTCGTCATCTTAATTTCACAATCGTCGTCTAATGTTAAGAGGTACGTTCCACAGATATTTTCCTGGGTTATCTCGTTCTCGCAGTATTTAGTAAATGAGGTCTCAGTTTTGGTGTAGATAATCCACCGATTATCTTGGACAGTGTAAGCCTTGATCCCGCTGATGGTGATTGGAACAGCCTGACAACTCGATATGTTGGTCGAGAATGTCATAAGGTCGGTGATGCATTTGTCCTCGGCCAGTAGCAGCGCGTCGCTCTCAAAGCACAGGAAACGACCTTCATCTATTTCTCGGCATGCCTGGGAGAGCGGCTTTGCTTTCAACCCTTTCATTAGGATGTAAGGATATTTGGGTAATATAAGGACTGTCTGATGGGTAACTCTATTATCGACGGGCAAAGGAATTAATTTAAAGTAATTAAATTCATCTGTCTCTATAAGCGGTATTTGCATAATTAATTTTATCTGATTTTGTTTTATATATGCTTTAATCTCTATACACTGTTCTAATTTAACAATATTTTCAGGTTTTACTGGATATACTAACTTATTTGACCTTTCTATTTCCTTTAACAATTTAAAAATTTCTTCATTATCCAAAAAGGATTGATGTAATAACTTATTTCTAGCGAAAGAGATAGCCGTTTCAATTTCATTCAAACGAATGTACAGAGTTTGGAAGTTATGTAAGAAGACGTTATATATATGTATAATTTTGTTACTTATCTGATTTATCTTTGAACTATTTGAATCGTGATTTAGATTTTGAACAATAGCTTCAATTTGAATGAAATTGGTTTTGGTAGAGTTAGCTATCTTTGTCAATTTACCCACCATTTCGGAGACTACTGTCATTTTTCTATCGACCGCATCTTGCTTTGATTTAATCTCATGAATAAGTTTGTCATACAATACAGCGTCATCATTATCCAGGTTACCAGTAATCGTCTTGATAAAAGTACCAAAAGGATTAATGAGACCGCGTTTAACTCTGACCGATGGAATTAATTGTTCAAACTTTTTCAAAGTTATGTTCATGAGAAAATCAGTTTCTAGCTCAACTTGGGTAAAATCATAATCAAAAGATTTGACCTCATAGCATTCTTGCACTTGTCTTTTAAGGCTTACATAACTACCAATGTTTAAATTCAATTGTTCATAAATGTGTTTTAAATCTAATATTTTTATGACAGTCCATACGTCATTGCTAATAACAGCTTGACCTTGTTTGACGGGTAACAGGCCCGGGTTGTTGTCAATCCGCTGCAGATGAAGGGCCTGGCTGCGGGTCGCTAGGACCACCAGGAGAGCCAACCTGTGGAGGGCGCCTTATGTCTTTAATGGGAACTTTAGTTTGCCGGTTCAGGGTTGTAACTGGTACAATATTTCGTTGAATAGCCCCAACGACTTGAGCTTTTTGATATCGAGGTTTATCTTTACTACGCCTTGTATTCACCCCTTTTATAAATACTGTGTCACCCACGTCTATGTTAAATTCCTTTTCTCCTCCCCGTTTCTCTATAGCAGTTGTTTTTTTATCAATAATTTTATCAGTTAGATATTCATACAAATACTTAGTGCGCTTAGCGTGTTCTTTTACCAATTGCTGTGTAAAATGTTTATTATAAATCTAAATTTAAAATTTAAGAAAAACCCCCGATTCCAATGCCATAATATCCTTAAACGTAAAACAACATAATATTATGTAATGTGGACACGATGCGATTTCATTTGATACCCCACACTAGTATATTTGCAGATTTTCGGTTTTCCTTACCAACTCTCACCCCCATAACTTTAAAACGGCACAACCGATTTTCATGAAACATGTTTAAGAACACTCGCGCCAGACTCACCTTTCATACAAAAAAAACTAAATTGAAATCGATCCATCCGTTCGGGAGCTATGGTGACACAGACAGACTGACAGACACACAGACAGACAGACAGACAGACAGACAGACAGACAGACAGACAGACAGACACGTCAAACTTATAACACCCCTCTTTTTTGGTCGGGGGTTAAAAATCTATATAAAAGGCGTTATTAGATTCAGTATGACCGAAAACCACCTCAAACGGTGTTAGACCAGTGGTAGAGTGGATAGAGTGGTTATATGACATTATTGCATATGCCATAACAGAGGCCGCGTCTGTTATCTTTTGTTCATACTTTGCTATGCGGTAAATTTCGATAAGGGTTGAATGAAATCTCTCTACTATCCCCATAGAGTTGGGATTGTGGGGAGTACCGATATGAAGATCTATTTTATAGAATGCCATCATTTCTTTCATTAATAAATTATTAAATTCTGTTCCGGGGTCCGAACTTATTCTACAAGGTGTTCCATATAAGGAGAAGTATTTAATGAGTGCTCTAATTACTTCGGGGGTGGATTTGTTGTTAATTTCTAATGCTTGACCAAGTTTGCTGAAGGCATCTACTATGGTTAGGTACTGTTTTCCATCTATTGAAAACGTATCAATGAATAACTCTTGAAAAGGTTTAGTTTGCGTTTGTGATAATTGCAATTCTGGTTTAATAGGTTTCCGATCGTATTTCATTTTCTTACAAAGTTCACAGGCATTGATGATGCTAGCTACTGTTTCGTCCATGTTATTCCAATAGAAAGCTCGTCTAAGATGTACTAACGTCTCTTTAATGCCCCTATGACTGTTTTTGCCCTGATGATATTTAAGTACGACAGTTCGTTGTTCTTCTTCGGTATCTACATAAATTACTCTCTTTGTGCACTCATAAAATTTAACCGCGCCCTTTTGAAAAAGTGATAGTGTGACTTCCGAAAACTGTTTGCGGTGTATTGGGTCTTCAAAATAAAAGAAATATTTTATTTTGGGACGAATATAACTCTTAAGAAATCGTTTAATTAAATCCGGATTATCTATTGGTAAGTGAATTTCTAAAACCTTTTGTTTCTGTCTAGATAAATCTTTAACCGATAACTCGTTTCTGTTCCAGGTATGAACCAGAATCTGATTTGGTTTTGTGTCAATGGCTTCTTGGAGAATGAGAATACCATCAGTGTCTAAATCAAGTGCTGAGTGTATCGTACTTAAACATTCCGAACGACCTTCGGAGGCGGTGGCAGTGCTACTACCCAAGGATGGAATCGAATAAGGAGACCGCCTACCGCAAATTCTTATTGAATTTTTACTTTTCTCCGATCCAGATGATATAGTTATCGGGGATGGTGTTCTTTGACGAGGGCTATTACTTCCGGTTTTATGGTCTTTACTTAACCGAATGATCTCATTAGTTAAATCTTCTATATGATGTTGAAGTTCTTGTTCTTTACTGTCTACATTTACTTTCATCGAATCATCGTCATTTTCACCTAAAACGTGTAACCGAATTCGAGATAGAGCGTCTGCATTTAGATTTGTCTTACCTTCTTTATGTTGTATTTCGTAATCAAATTCCGATAATCTTAGTTTCCATCGCGTTAATTTACTGTTAGGTTCTTTTAATGATTTGAGCCAGGTAAGGGGTCTGTGATCGGTGAAAATTGTGAATTTTCGTCCATACAAATAAGGCCGAAAATGTTTCACAGCCCACACTATTGCTAAGAGTTCCTTTTCGATAGTACTGTATCTCGTTTCGGCGTCATTTAATGTCCTACTCGCGTAGGCTATTGGTTTGTCGTTTCCTTTGGGTCCTTGTGACAAGACAGCTCCTACTGCGAAGTTAGATGCATCTGTCGTAAGGACAAATGGTTTTGTAAAGTCTGGGAATTGTAAAAGCGGGGCATTTGTTAAAAGCTCTTTACATCTTTCAAAAGCGTCAATGTATTCCCTTTTTGTGTAGTCAATTTTATTTCTTTTTTTTAAACAAGATGTTAGTGGTTGAGTAATCTTGGCAAAATCCTGAATAAATTTACGATAATATCCTACTAGACCTAGAAAGCTTTTTATTTCTGTAGCTGTTTTGGGCAAAGGAAATGACATAACGGCTTTAATTTTGTCATCATTAGGTAAGAGGCCATCCTTGGTGATGGTGTGGCCTAAGTAAAGGACCTCTTTCCTAAGGAATTGGCACTTGTCAAGAGTAACCTTGAGATTAGTGTCTCTAAGCCTCTGAAATATTTTACGAAGCTTTTCTACGTGCTCTTGTAAACTAGATGAATATACTATGATATCATCAAGATATACTAAACAGTGGATACCCTGAAGACCTCGTAATATATTATCCATCGCGCGTTGAAACGTCGCTGGGGCCGTTTTTAAACCAAAGGGGAGTCTTTTAAATTCAAAATGGCCCTCTTGCGTTGAAAAAGCTGTCTTTGCTCTGTCAGCCTCATCCACTTCAATTTGATGGTACCCACTAGCAAGGTCTAATGTGCTAAAGTATTGAGCTTTACCTATTTTATCGAGAAGATCAGTTATATTAGGCAGGGGGTACTTATCGTCGACTGTGATCTCATTTAAACGACGATAATCAATAACCATTCTATATTTTCTTTCTCCAGATCCGTCTAATTTCTTCGGAACTAGATGAACCGGGGCGCTCCATGGGGAGTGCGAATCGACAATTACATTGTCGGCTAATAATTTATCAACTTGTTTGTTAATTTCCTGATTAAGAATAGGTGGATGTCGATATGGTCGAATATAAATTGGATCTTCGTTGGTTGTCCTGATTTTATGCGTCACTTGATTAGTGAAGGACAATGGTATTTTTTCGCTATAAAATGTGTCGCGATATTCGTTGCATAATTTATAAATGTTATCGTGTTCTTCCTTATTCATGTGATCTAATCGTAACTTGCCTAAGTTCTCTTTCAGAATTTCGTCAATCATGCATTCATCTTTCGTGACATTGATCTCGCATTCTTGATTTTCATAAATTGTAACTTCGATTGGTTTTTTAAAGCGGAGTTTAAAGTTCTTGTTTGTTAAATTTTGAATGACTGTATCCGCAAAATAGTTCTCACACCTAACTAGAGCGCTAGGCATGCGAACGCCTTCATGAAGTTGAACGAACTCCAAAATTGCATCACCGTTTTTCAGATTTGTGGGAACTTTTATTCTAGTCTCAGTGCGTGGCGGTATATTGATTTCATATGGAGGGTTATAAATGATTGGAATTGCCGCATTATGTGTTACTAACATTTGATTGCACATATCAATGTTAGCTCCTAACTTTTTCAGGAGGTCAGATCCTATCAGGCCGTCATATCGTCCGTCAACATCATAAATGTGAAATTTATGATAAAGCGTACTCCTAAATGTCTTTAAGAGAGGTATGTATATGATCTCATTGTGCATACTTTGAGCATGCGTACTGACCACGGTAAACGGTTCATAGAATCTGAAATCTTTGAAAAATTCATAAGCTTTAGCAGGACTTATAAAGGACCTACTACTTCCAGTGTCAATTAAAAATTTCGAACCTATTTCAGGGATATCGATATGTGGTAATTTTAAGATTGTATCACAATAATTTAGATTTATTATTTCACCATATCTTCCGAGGCCGGTTCCTGAAAATTTTCAGGAGTCTGTGAGTCCAAACCATCGCAAGCTACATCGTTTCTATCTGAATAGTATGTGTTTTCAGGAACAACGGGATTATTCGCTTCCATGGAATTATAATCATCTGCAGGGTACTCTGCACAATCATACATCTCATTCATATTTAATTCATAACAATCGTCATTCACAAATCTATTACTATCCATAAAATATAGGTCGTTAGTAGTCATATTTTGTCTAATCGGGGCGGTGCGCATCGATACATCCGTATCTTGGAACCTAGGAGCTTGTACTTGTTGGGGTGCACTAAACCTATTTTGGTTTTGTTGAGGAATACCAAATTTGTAACCACCGTATTGGAAGGGTGCACGTTGCTGAAGGCCTAAGTTGCGTTGTGGTAACTGCTGTGGTACCCCAAAGCGAAAGCCTTGAGTAGGGGGTGCAAATCGCATTTGTGGGACAAAATTTGGCCTAAACCCACCCTGTGTTTGAGGAACGCCGAATCTAAAGTTGTTTTGAGGGGTCCCAAATCTAAAATTATTTTGTTGATTACTGAATCTAAACCCTTGACCCTGCCCTGCGACATTTGTCTGAGCTGGTACACTTTTTGGTAAGTTATGTGAAATTTGTGCGTTTGGCAAATGTGTTCCTGTTTGTTTTAATAATTTTGTTTTTGCATCGTACTGGAATTTGAAGTTTACTTCCTCCGTTACGATGCTTAAGGCATTTTCTAAGGACGAACAACCCTTTAACCTTACAATGCGTATCATGTCCTCTGGTAGATTAAATAAAAATGTATTTAATGCTGTATTATTATAGACAATCATTTTTGCAGCTTTAATGCCCTCGTCGGTAAGTCTATTCACTTTTGCAAATAAAGAACTACGCACATTCTGGATTCTATGACAAAACTGTATATATGTTTCACCTTGTTTCATTTTTAATTGTTCAAGTTCAATTGCTATACATTCCTCTGAGCGAGGATCGCCGAAATGTTGGGTAAGTAATTCTTTAAGAACATAATACGAATTAACATTTGGATTGTCGCTAAGTAGAGTCGCAGCTCTACCTGTGAGTCTGCTCGACACAGCATGAAACAAGTACAAATCTTGTTCTTGATTTCCTTCAATAGCAGCACCGTTTATTACATAATCACATTTTGAGAGGAAAAGGTTTAAATGATTTTCCTCTCCGTCATATTTCGGGATAAGGGACAAAGTGTCCTTTGGTACAGGCTTAGAACAAGCCATTTTATCTACAATTAAATACTCTAAAAATTACTAAAGCTATGCCGTAACTTATATCTTTGATTATATGAAAACACAAAATAAAATTCCACCAAAATAAAATTCTTATAAAATAAAATTCAAAAATCTTAAAATAACACTTAAATAAAATAACACTGATTAACCGATTCTGTGTAAATCAGTAGGCCTATTTTGGGGCGAAATAAAATAAGTATTAAAAACTACACAAATTAATCGCGAGAATAATCGAATGCCGATTTCTAGTGCAAACAAAATCAGATAAACGCAATTAATAAGCCCGACGATTAGAGTTCGGGAAATGCTGGAAAAGGCACAGGAATAACACAGGAAGTGAAAAGGTTTACTCACAAACTGCTCGTCCACATGTCCTCCAGGAGCCGAACTAAGGTCACAATCACACGCGATCACCGGGAGTCGAATTTATTTGGTTCTTGGTTTCCACGACCGCGTAGAGACGGTTCCGAAATTTCGCGACTTCACTCGACCGATTTTGGGGTTTTGTTGGTCGCGGATTCACGGGAAATGCGTGGAAAATCCGATAGGCTGCGCCAGACTTGTATGGGAAAGCGTGGAAAGTATTTTTAAAAAGATTCAAATTAATTAAATTGATTTTTAATTCAATATTTGACTTAATACAATGACGACTTAATTACGACTGAGGTACTAACTGGGAGTTCTAGCATCACAGGATCTTCCCATGAAACCGTCTAGACCTTAGCTGGCATTCTGATTCCCGAGAAACGTGCGTGGGCGATTGTCACCAAACGAGCGATGCATGATCTTTAAGCAATGCTAAATACGGATCCAGATGCCATAACTACCTAATTAAAATGGCTACTAACATGACAACGAAAAAAGGTAGACCTTTTTTCGTTGTAGACTCTTTGTAGAATTTGTAGAATAATAATAATATAACTCTTTATTACAAACCAAGATAAAACAATACAAAAATGGACTTGCAAAATACAAAATGCATAATGGGCGGCCATATTGCTTAAAGCAATTTCTTCCAGACAACCTTTGAAAAATATTACGAAGTTTAATAAATAATGCAAAAAAGTTTAAAAATTATAGATCAACAACAAAATAAAAAACAATTTTTTTGGTAAATTTCTACAAAAAAAAATTTAGCGGGCTCTTGTACCAAAATTGTATTTTGTTTTGAATTTTCTTAATTAGGTAAACTATCTAGCTTAGAGTGTTAGATATGTGTGTTGATGGATATGTGGGAAGAGGTAGGTCAAAGAAAATATTGATGGACTGTTTGAAGGATGGCATGCGTAAGAACAAAAATGACTGACAAAAATGTTTCTAAGATAATGACTTTTTAAATTGTACAATAATTAGTTTTATGACTTTGAATTTTTGCTTACTATGATGATTACTGATGTTATAAATGTTTAATGAAATTAATTTAAAGTTAATAATTATAAAAATTTATTTAGTACTGTATTTTGTTAGATTTTTATTATTTTAGTTTATTCAATAATGTAATGCCAATTTTATAATTGCATGCCTGGACAGGTAAAAAAAATTGATCCATGTAAAATTTAAGCCATAACAACGCTGTAACATGTATTTACGCAATAAATTAATTTTGAACTTTGAAGGAAGGAATGAGTGTTGAGATGACGAGTGACAGAGGAAAATGGAAGGAAGAAAGATGTTGCGTCGACCCCACGTAATATGGGATAAGGGCTGATGATGATGATGATGTAAACTATCTAGCTTTCAAATGAGCCTACTTTGAATAAAATACACCATTTACTCAAACAGAAACGAATAAAAAACCATACGAAGTAGTTTTCATAAAAAAAATATTGGCTTTTTTTTAAAACATATAAATTTTTTTATCCTATATTTATCGATAAATTTATGTCGTGTATCCGCATTTAGTTTGATCAAGGTTCGAAAATGCACATTGTATATACTTTGTTTGTATCATCTACCTAGTAATAATAATAATAATAAAACTCTTTATTACACACCATATCACAATACAAAAAGGGACTTAAAGCTAAATACAAAAATGCGTAATGGGCGGCCTTATTGCTTAGAGCAGTTTCTTCCAGACAACCTTAGGATGGAGAGGATAATGCACAGCAAATAACTGGACGGTGCGGTGACATAAAATATATATAACAATTAATTATATTTTTAATTTTTAATTATATTTATACTAGTCTGTGCTAGTTATAAATAAATAATATTTCCAGACAATTCACGCAACAACATTTTAGTCCCGTGGTAAGCTCTAAGCTTGTGTTACGGGTAGGTACTAGATATTTGATATACTTAATATAATATACATACATTTAAAGATATTTTTTATTATACATATTAAATACCCAGACCAAGGAGAAAAGTGCTTGCAGAACATACAAACACTTTTACCCTCGGCGGGAATCGAACCCGCTACCTTTTGCTCTGCAAGCGGACATTCGCACACCGCGCCTACGAAGCACTCAGAGTTAGAGTTAGTTAACTAGGTAACCCTTATAAAAAAAAACAACTTTTTCATAAGTGTTTTTTTTTGTTTATAAATATTAATAGGTACCTAGGTACTTATTATATTAGCTTGATACTTAATTCACTAGTTGGTAGGTAGTAAGTATAATCATTACTTATTTATTACTAACTTTTATTCCTGCTAATTGCTTACTGAACTTGTCCAACGAATATACAAAAGTCCGAGCTCAAATACCTATTTCTAAAATATAAAACTAAACAACAGCGTCCATGCGCAAACAATAATCGTTATACGGTTAAATCGAAAAATGCATTTGGACCGATAAAGAAGACGCGCGACACAACCTCCCCGTCCGATAGTCTGAGCCACACTGCCGCCCGTCGCCCCCGCACAGACCCGGTCGTTCCATTTCATACCGAAAACATAAAATAATTATTTGTAGTCGTATAAATCATTTGTTTTAATTTTCAAACGTACAGTTTGTGTGGAATACTTTGACAAATATTTAAATAAAAGAAAAATACTCAAACTCAATACCGTTTAAAAGATATATCCAAATTTCGGATAAAAAATGCCTTACTTTGAATATTTTTTTTATTAAGTAATAATGAAGATACAATAATTTCAAACGTTCAAGTTGTAGTTTAATATCTATTTTGCAACATATATTTTTTTTATACATATTTATTCACTCATAAAGTAGATATATCAATTTGAAAAAGTCGCGTTAGCCCATACAACCACCTTAAGCCCTACCAAGAGTTGCCATTTACGTTTACAATACGTTGGTATCCTATACATTTGACATATAAAAATAAAATTTATTTGTTAAAATAAATCTGTCAAATAAATTGGATAAATAATAATAATAATGATTCAGAAGGCAATACTCCTGGACTCGGCGCGTATTGTCAGGAAGTTCCTCTCTCAACAGCCCTAGTCAGTTCGCGGCCGGTGATTCTCCGTTTTGATATATTTTTTACAGTGGGTAGTTTTATATGGTTTTTTTATGTAATCTAATGTAAATAAAGAGTAGTAAATAAAGATAATAATAATAACACTTTATTGCGCACACAATTATAATAAAAACATACAATTGGCGGTCTTATCCCTTAAGAGCGATTACAACATGTTGTAATCTTCAACAGTCGTAAGTGGCAACTCGTGGTAAGGCTGATGCTCAGAAAACAATAACAGAATTTTTCCATTGCTTTCTGAGTTACGTATCGGTGTATTATTAATATTATTATATCATTATAGCTACGGGCTTAATGACAAAGTCGATGTAAAGACGTAACTCCTAATCAATCAGTTAGCTATTAAGTTAACTTAACAATCTGGAGATCTGATTGTGCAGTAGTTGGCACAAACTTCGTCATACCCAGCGGTAAGCCTGGTTGAATGGGATTAAAGATGAAGAAAGAATTAAAACTTTTAATGAACGGCTGACCTAATATCTGGATTTAACTGCTCATTTTACGAAGTCTAATAAACTTTCCTTCTTAATGCAGGGATTTTTAGATTTAAAGTTTGAAATGAATAATCGGTGAAGTGACTGTTGAATTTATTTCAATTTATCATTGAAAAAGTTGGAAATAACTGGATTATATTAAACAAATTACAATTTTTTATTTATTCATTTGTAATCTCTCCATGCTTTATCTTATCAGCTAATCGTTTTGAAATAACGTCTATTATAGTAAGACTAGCTGACCCCAGCAAACGTTGTATTGCAAAAAAAATTTTTTTTTTTTTCTAAATGATAAATAGATGTTGGCTGATTCTCAGACCAACTGAATATGCTCACAAAATTTCATGAGAATCGGTCAAGCCGTTTCGATTACGCACCCCGTGACAGAAGAATTTTATATATTAGATTAGATGTAGCATTAGATGGACTAATCCTGAAAATGTCCGAATGTCCCTCCAATCTTCACGAAAATTTGTGAAGATTTAGTCAAAAATAACCTGAAAAAAAAAATTGCATCAAAAGTATAAGGTATAGTCGATTTAAGAGAACAGTCATACGGCATGCTTTGAAAAGTCGTTTTATCGTTCTACAGCCAAATTTGATAGGAAAAGTATTTGTCAAAACTACAAACTAAAAAAAGAAAAAAGTAATTTTTTCTTACTTTTTCGTCGTAGCTTATCAATTTTACCTCTGAATGTTTCAGGTTTAATACTAGATCTCCTTACCTCGATATCGTATATAAACACGTTTATCTACAACTAGACTAGATCTATAAAAGAAGAAAATTGTAACAGAGAGATACACGATAAAAAAATTTTTCAAAATATGCCGTATGATTGTTTTATTAAATCGACTAAAACTTTAATAGTTTTTTTTGACCATTTTTTATTCATTTATTTATTTTTACAATTATATACCTTTACATCCTCAAACATTTTTCGTGAAGATTGGAGGTAGGAACACTCACTGCGTACACATACCAAAGTAAAAAAAATAGGTTAGCAAATCCGCTTAAGATCTAGATAAATACATTACATAAAACCTTCCTATTGTAGTACTTTTTCTATGACTGTCAACTGTATTAAGAGATGTTTGAATATTTCAAAATATTTAAGGACATAGAGCGGAAGCGACCTTACGTAACTTTACATAGATTATAAATAAAATAATAATAAATATTTCCGGACTAATCACACAGCATCACCTAACCCCAAACTAAGCAGAGCTTGTGCTATGGGTGTTAGGTGACTGATATACTACATAGATACATTTTTTTTTGTAAATACATACATATTATACATAGAAAATACCCAGACCCGAAACCAGAAATTGCAGATCGTACAAAATCTGGTCCCGCCGCGGGAATCGAACCCGCAACCTCCTGCGCCTCAGGCGGGCTTTCGCCCACCGAGCCACAGAGGTCGTCTATTATAAAAACTTAGTACAACAATATGTCTTAAGTAATTTATTGAGGAACCCCTTGTTTTCCATGCGATTTTCTCCTTCCCTTTACTTAACTGCTTTATATTAACCAACTTCTATAAGGAGGAGTTACTCAATTCAGCTGGTTTTTTTAAGTTAGAAACGGTTTTAATTCGAATTAAATGGGAATAGGTTTATTTGTTGATAAATTACGATATCTATAAGCAGTGGGAAAGTAAATAGGGGTGATTATGCTGATGATGCGCCAAGTTTTTAATCAATTTAGAAACCAAAGATTCATAATGATATTAATTCACACCACATGCATGTATGTGTATACATTAAAATATACTTTAAAAATACCCAAAGCTCTAGTGTACCACCACCTTAAGAGATACAAGGACCGCGGAACCCCTTTAGCACCTATTTTTTACTATCTTTTAACGACCGTCGGTAAAATTCATGAATAATATAGCTCATTTCAGCACCCAAGGCTTTTTAACCCCTTTGATATTTCAAAGGAGTTAGCACAATGCCTCACCCCAAACTTTGGCTTCTGCATAGAAAATAAGCGTTCCAGCGCTTAAGATGTCTTACGGCTGTATTCAGCCCCAATCTGCTTGACTTTCATTCAAAGATTTATGAGAAAGTTTCACAAAGTGTCATTCATTTTGTAACAACGGCTTTACTTTTTGCAGTTTTTCGCTTTCATGAACTGAAAAAGTCCGCAAAAATTACTAAAGTTCCGACTCCCAGTTACATTGTGAAGACTAGAATTATTTATGTGCTCATGGCAGTCTTTCCAACATAAATGTCACATAGTTTGGAGTTATTTGTAGAAATGTGATACATTGTTGAGGGATTGACAGCATTTGAAGTGTGAAATAAAATGTGCTTAAAGCCGGGAAGGACCTTTTGCGGGGATATATGTCTCCTTTAAGATTTAGATTTATTTGAAGCATGTTGAAGCGGCATATGTGTAAACTTTAGTTCCGTACGGTTTATAATTCATTTTATCCGTTTCTGAGCGCCCTTTGCTGAGCCAGTAATATCTACTCTTGCTAACTTGATATCACTTGTAAGAGTTATTCATGAGCAAGGCAACGAAGAATGAAGTAAGAAAATAACACTTTGTCTGACCCTGTTTATCAATTTATCTTAAAACCTCCTTCTAAAGCGCATTCTTCATTGACTACGACTTGCCTTACTCAAATTGGATGCAACTGAAATAACTAAAATGCTTCTAAAGTTTCCTATCACAAAACTTTAGCATCGCTTAAAAGCGTACCTGGGACGACTTATAGCCCGTTCTTATTGAAACTAACTTGCTCTTCTGAGTTATTCTTCTCTGTGTCAGCTGATAAGATATTTATGGTGGGAATGCTAGAGCTAATCTGCTAATAGCGCAATGTAATATTGAAGCAGTATGTTATCTTAAATGTATGGTATGTTATGCATGTCTGACTTTATTGTTTGAGGGTTTCAGTGCTTAAATATTTTGACTACTTCAGATCTTTTGTACTTGCCGTGGTTATTTAATTTCTTTTTTTAATTTACATATCATAAATAAAAAGTGCCTCATGAGCCTAAGAGTCAATTGAATCTGTAAAATAAAAAAAAAAATTAATTATTTTACCTGTGGACATTGCGCTCCTAATGACGATGATTAGGAGAGGTCTGAATAGTTATATTCTCCAAGTTTAATCTTAAATGTTTTCAAATTGTATTATGTAGGTAGTCAAATATCCTTGTTAAAAAAATTTAATTCAATAATTAATATTCTTAGAAGACCAAATTTCCATTAGGGAAATTTTATCCTGAGCAATCCTACAGATTCGTATTATAAAACAGCGTAATCGTTACATTTTTAGTAAGTTCGATCAACACAAATAGTTGTAATATAGTAATTAGTTTGAAGTATTTTAGTCCTTCATTATATGTCCTATTTTTTATTTACTCGTATGGTGCGCTTGTTGTTTTCTAAAATGTTAATTATTTTGTACGTGGAAGTTTGTAATTAGCCTTTAAGTACATATTGTTTAGTTCCACTATTTTATAAGTTTCCCTGAGAGTGTAAAAATAAATATGGGTTTACTGCACACACCTTACTCTCAATGTAACAAATATTAACATGCGCTGGACGGGTTAATATTTTACCCGTTCTCTGTGAATTTGCTTTGAACACTCGGATAACCGTTTATCTACTCTGAACGCTCCGTTTCAATCAATACGTCTACATTACAAAACTTCAGGGTTCTATTTAACATAGAACTTTTGGAGGTTTTTCTGTTCACGTCCGTAAGTGCTAAACCTCTGAATCCTTACATTTGACCCATCTTAGACCACATTGTCACTTAACATCAGGTGAGATTGTGGTCAAATGGAGGCTTATCTAACATAAAAAACTACGTAGTTCTTTTACTACGAAACTAATAGCTAAGACCTTTATATTTCCATCCAAATAACTTGACTCAAACTTGACGTAGAAAACCGTTTATCACTTGAGTTATTAGTAATTCCGCAGAGAATCCAATTGTCTTCTTATTAGCATTCCCCAGTAACTTATTCAGAGGAAATTACCTGAAAATGTCTGACGCTCTGTTTATATTGTATTCTGGCAAACTGGCTTCCAATTACTGGTCGTTAGGAGAAGATTAATGACGTCATCAGTATAGTTTAAGATGTTTGCGATATCAATATTCAATAGAAACCAAAGTGAATTGGCTATAAGAGCTTCCTTTGTAAATAGTTGAGAACAATTCGTTGGGGGATCTTAAGTGGATCTTTTTCCAAAGAGGTCCCAAACTATTGGTTTTGTATTAAAGCTACGAAAATTTATTTTGCATATAGCTCTATTCTTGTTTGTTAGACCTATATCTTAAGCAGTGATGTATGTTACGACTTTACACGGTTATTTTTGAACAGAACAAAGCAAAAAGCTGATAAAATATTAAGAAAATAAAAACAAAAAAATTAACGTTCAAATAATTTCATTTTTGCTAATAAATTGTTCATTTTTGACAATAGCAGTTTATTTTGATTCTTTTCATTGAACATAATTTGAAAAAGCTTAACATTGTTTGATAGAACACGTTTAATTCGAGAAAATATAATTCGAGAAAATATCTTATATTTTTTCCTTTTAAGCTATTAGGCGCATTAAATGAAAAATTGAATAATGATTATTTCTATGAATATAGGTTTTACAGTTAGTTATTAGCCATAAATAGCCTACTGTACACTTACCCCCAACCGAACACCTCGTTAGTCCTTACAAGGCTTCATTGCTAACCTACTGCTAGAAATGTTGGAATTCTATCGATTCCTGCGTTCACACTTGTGAATGTATGGCTTCTGTCGTTTGACATGGATTATCTTTAGTCGGTACAAAATTCAGCGAGTGGATTTAGTTATAGTACCTAGTAGTAGATGAAATGTACTAGTACTATTCGTAGTACGAGTACATTTCATCCTTATCAAGTTAATTTCTCAGGTGCATAAGTTATGTTTTAACTCGATAATTCGCAGTCATTTACTGTAACACCCACGGAAACATTAAGTAGAAAGTCCTCACTCTAACTTCACTTATGTAACGTCAGTGCTCAAGTTCGTATCAAGCTTAATATCAAGCCATTATCGTCCTAAGCTGCTAAGAGGTTTGTTGTGTACACACCTTAATACACTTAATTACTGTCCCAGTTATGCGAGCGGTTTAATTAAATATAATTAATATGGATAGCATATCAATCTTAGCGCAATGATTACTGTTTTCAATTATATTGATTATCGTTATGTAACGGGCGCAATAATTTGTATGATTTTTTTAACATGCGGAAAGAGAGTGGTTGCTGGTTTCTTTTGATTTTAAAAATAATTTAAGTATGTGTAGTTTTCTCTCCCTATTTTTACTTGAGTCTATTGTACACTGCATCTTTAGTAGAAAATCGTGTCGGAAGGCGATCAACATTGCGCAGGTAGATTCAATGTTTTTTTCGAAAACAATTTTCACCCCATCTATGACCTGAACCTCAAAATAATTAGTTAATATTATTTTTTTATTGATGCAATCGTATGGATGACCACATAATGATACTATTAATGCATTAATCTAATCTAAATAATATAAAACTATTTAGATTTCAGTGGGGACATACGTTTTGTAAGGAATCAGCGCCATATACAATTGATAGTTTCTCATTATTTAGATTTCTGTGGCAATCCATCATGAATGCTAATTGTTCTCGAGTAGAGGCCAATCATCAAGCGAACTAGTACACGACATCGTTAATCAAGATGGATTGATGACTGAGGCAAAGCCGAGCCTAGTTTCACAGTTGATTCAGGGGCTTCCAAACAAAAAACCTATGCCTAATCTAACTAGCCAAGCAGAACGGCTAAGCGAATTAGCTCGCTAAAGTGGCAATGTGCAGGCCATATAGCACGTAGAACAGATGGCCGTTGGGACCGAAAAGTTCTTGAATGGAGATAATGAATCGGCAAATGCAGAGTTGGACGTCCACCAACTAGATGGACGGACGACCTGGTGAAGGTAGCGGGCTCGCTGTGGTTAAAAGCTGCTACCGACCGAATTCACTGGAAGTCTTTGAGGGAGACCTATGTCTAGCAATGGAAGTCTACGGCTGAAATGATGATGATGATGATGATGAATCTAACTAGTGTTAACCTAGTCTGAGATGACGCTGAAAATATTTAATGAATTTCCGAAAAATAAATCAAACCTGAAAACTAAGCTTTAATCTTGTGTCAAAATGGAAGTTCCATAACCTACCTAAAACCCCAGGAGCCAACTAAACGGGTTTCATAAGATTTACCGCAGTAATAATACGATCTCAGTTTTCCAGGAAGCACACTAATACAGGGGAGTAAATGCCAGCAGATGGGAAGATTTAAGATCACCTACCACACAAGATTTAAGAGCCCAATTGATGTCTGTTTCGACGGCGGGGAGATGTGTAAATGGGATTTTATTTTCGTGGTTTCTCAGCGAACATTGTTCTGTATTTTGTAGTCGAAAAGCCCTAACGAATAGCGATTTGTGTGTCTGCCAGCCATCGAATAGTGCTTATATCTATATATATATGTATATTATATTAAGTATATCAGATATCTAGTGCCCGTAACACAAGCTTAGAGCTTACCACGGGGCTAGATGTTGTTGTGTAGATTGTCCGGAAATATTTATTTATTTATAAACAACACTATTTAAGTTCCCACTGCTGGGACTTCTCTCTTGGCGAGAGATATTTCTATTTGGCCTCAATTCACCACACTTTGCGGGTGCGGGTTGGTGAATATAACATGTCTTTTAAACTCTTGAAAGTTATTCAGAACATGCCGGTTTTCTCACGATTTTTGCCTTAACCTTCAAGAAACGTGTTGAAAAACATACATTTTTATGAAGGAAAATCCAGAAGTGCGCAGCGGGCATTGAATCCACGTCCTTCGAAGTGGAAGTCGAGTGTGCCAACAGAACTTTTGTAGGTATTGGTTACGGTTAATTAAAATGAATATTATTTAACTCGTAAAAATCATACAAATTGCCACAATTAGAGTTCTGATTATATTCTTGAAACAAAACAAAAAAAAACAATCAATTTCAAGCATTTGGTTAATAAAATCTATCGCTGACAAAATAACTCTCGAATACATTCCACCTTTCAACAAAAGTCGGGTAAAATGGGATCAGTTCTGCATAAGTCTACGATCAGCGAAACGCCGAGATTTTACGTGAATATCGAGTTTATCCAAGGACCACTTCGTCATAGCCACTTTGAATATTTTTTTCATCATCTCTCATCCTACTTTAAAGGGGAGGTATCAAGCAAATGTTCCTCAGAGATCCTACTCGTGATTTAAATAAATTGCTGTGCAATACGAAATTACCGCAGTAGGATTTTTACCAAGGGACCTAGGATGGAACGAAAATATTTTTCGTTACTTTTGGAATTCGAAATTTGAAGAGGAACTCAGTTTTGTAAGCCCCTTTGGGACGCATCCAATTAGTATCGTGGCTCTGAATTTGCCACCAATTTTGTGCAGCTGTAAACAGAATCGTAAGTACTCAGACTGAACTATAGGTACCTGCTTTGTAGTATACCTAAAAATAAAATTACTCGTTATTTTGGTATAAAAAAATATGTATGGAAGTTAGTAATCATAACCATTGAGTGTTTTTGTCTCAGGACTGATCAAAATACTCTTGTATTTGTACGTATTTTTTCAAGGAAAATCGAATACTCTAGAGGAAGGATTACAAAAAACATATTGCATGAAACCATAAATTCAACAATATTTTAAATAACGTTGATTTATTTTGGTGCCAATTTAAGAATGTTGTACACTAGTCAACTAGTAAATTATATGCTCAATCTTACATCATTAAAAAAAATTGGACATTTTTAGTTGTGACATTTAAATTTCATCTTATTTCTATATTAAATAAAAAATTTATAATAAATATTTCCTGACAATCCACATAACTACATTTAGCCCCGTGGTAAGCTCTAAGCTTGTGTTATGGGTACTAGAGACATCTGATATACTTTAAAGACACAACTAGCAAAAACTAGGCTTACAGCAATTTCAAGACTACTGTTTTTGGCTCTTATATCACTTCTATATAATCGTATAAGCCCGTGTTTGGGCACCAATTATAAGCATAGTTCGTTTAATATCCTTTTAATCTCAGTCTAATTTAATGCTGTTTGAGCTTACAGAAATCTAGCCAAAATTAATATAAGCCGACTTAGGATAATATTGTTTTTACATAAGTATCTTGTAAGCCTGCAAGTTGCCTGAAAGTTGTATGGGTGTTGGTTTCAAAGTTATACGGAAGAAAAAAATAATAATTAATGAAAACAAATAAAGTTGCTGTGAAGTTGTTTATACTAAAGTGCCGTTATTATCAAGTGCGTGTATTTGAGTTTTACGGTAAGTATTCCTATTGGAATTTATTATTTACTGTAAAGTAGACCTCGTTTTACGATTCAAAATTCATGCGCCTTATTAAATATGGTATTTCCAGTTCTCGTTTTGATATATTATTTGTTATTTTGTATTGATAGTGTCGCCATATGTATAGCTGCATTTTACAAGCGCACTCTAAGACTATTGTAAGATTGTTTACTCTAATTTTAGCATTCGGAATACTAAAGCAAACTCCATATTTAAACAAATTAGGGATCCTCGCAATTATACATAAAACCTTAAATCGACAGGGAGAAAAAAAAACTAACTTAACCAACATGGTAACTGCTTCTTTTATTTATCATCAGCTTCTCTGCTAATATTATATTTTACAGATTCCCGAGTGAAGAGCTTATAGGGCATAAATGGGTCAGCAAAGTACGGGCAGAATGAAGAGAGCATGACTGGATGCCAACAAAAAGTAGCACGATATTTTCTGCCCATTTTGTAGACCAATACAAATAAAATACGCCAAAAGGATACGTGAGTTTACGAAATACGTGTTTATTCGAAATTATATTTTAATAACCAAACAAACAAATTGTTTCAATAAATGTCCCTTCTGTATCAAGATGTTAGATAATTCGTTAACTATAAAATCAATATATTTGGTTTTCATGGCTACACAGAGAAAATGCATATACCTAATCAAGAAAATACTTCAAGTCAAGACACATTTCTTTTGACTTTAGAAGTACCTTTTTCCTGTTATTAGCAACTCTTTTATACCCATATATCACAAATCTTCCATCCACATATTATATCAAATTAAGCTATTTAATGTAAAAATAACAATATATTTACCTATTGCAAACGGAGATAGGCAATTCAAAAACATTACATAATATGGGCCATAGTTGTTGTTTTGAACTATTAGATACTGGCAATCCGTCTATATTTATATTTAAATGAATAATATCTGGAGTGCACGATAAACGTCCTAAAATACCAATGAGTCTTGTATTTTTGCCCATTTCCTGACATCATTTTTTAACACGAAAGTTTTTTCATATTATGGTTTCGGCCTCGCTCGGAGATTCATCTTCACTGTTATCATTAATAGAACAAACTAAATTTCCATCGTTACTATCGACTTCTTGTACAAAAGCAAAACCTGCAGAACCCTCACTGATATTTTTCTCTACACTACCTTGTCCTGGCAGTGGTATATTTGTTTTTCTTTTTAACATTTCATAGTACTTCTTAACAACTTTCCTGTAGCCACCAGTTTTCTTAAATCTATTCCAGGTTTTGTAATCCATTATTTACTACTATTAAAATAACATATATATGGCCAGCAAAATTTTACTCTTCAAATCGTGAAATTAGTATTCCCAAAATCGATCTAAGATCAAACGCTCTTATAACCATCTTGTCTTTTGTAATGTAAATATGTTAATCCAAAATCACTCTAATAGTATACTCATCCAGCGCTATTGATCTGATAATAGTTTCAAATAAGAACAGAAATGCACATACTCATAGTGCTCTTATGCAATGCTTATATAGGTCGGAAATTATCACAATAGCATTTAGCAAGTCTATTATAAAATCAAACGAGCTTATAAAATATGAATTTAAGAGCATGGTTTCTCAAGTGCAATCAGTCTTCCTCCTCAAATCCTCTTATAGGAGTAAGTGGCTTACAATTGCATAGTAATAATACTCTTATATAAATATATAAGACTTGGTTATGAGACTGAGTGTTTTTGAGGCCATATCGGCTTGTCTAAAAGTAATATAGGATCGAGGCATGTTCCAAAACAATTATAAGAGCGCTTAAAGCCTACCACTCTTAGAAATTGCGTGTTCTGAGACTGTTTTGCTGCTTGGGATATTCGATTTATTTTTTATTATACATATCATATAGCAATAATATATTCGCTGCAGTTTTGTGATAGGGTCTCACATAATGGGATTCGCTAAACCTCCATTAGTCATTTGAGAGTTTATCCTCAGGTTTTGCGTACCTTTCCGTCCAGCAAATACAAACAAAATGCTTTGTTTAAGCAGCTTACGTGGCAAATGACCTGGGCTAAGGACTTTAAACAGTTTTTATGCCGTGAACTGTGTCACAGAAACAAACTGTGTGTTTCAAATGCTATAAGAATCGCATAAAAAATTATATTGAATGAAGAAGCATAAAAATTGTAGCTCAGAGATAAATGTTATAAAGTATAGGCTATATTAACGTTTAGCATTAGATATTAGGTATTTATATGTTAAAATTACTATTGTAATACCTTCGTAATTTTTCTCAACCGCAGTCCATAAAGATTTATAATTTTTCTCTCCATCTACTAGTTGTCTGGAGTAAATTGCTTTCAGAAATAGGACCGCCCATTACGCATTCTAGTGTTTCAACATACTTCTTGTTTTCAGCAGCACAGTTTAGTTTTTATTATATTGTTGTATTGTTTCATTTTTAGTGTATGTAATAAATAATTTTCTATCTATCTATTTCAAATGCATGTGGAAATTTTATTATAAAAAAAACACTTTATAAAATACAAGGCATGACTCAGTGACACAGTATACACCAATATAAACATTATATCCAAAATACTTACAATCTGGATCCAGTGTTTATGTTCTCCCTGTGCACTGGTTTCTGATATCTATAAATACAGTCAACAGGATAAGAAACTCATGAATAAGGGTTCAAAAATAATATATGCAGTAAATTAAGTCAAAAGATGGTAATAAATGTAGTTTTTAGAAGAAAAGGAGCAAATAACGTGTCACAGGTACCCTAGTTGATAATATTTATTTACATCCGATAATTAATAATAAATACGATGTCTAAATTAAACCTTTGTAACAACTATAATTCCTACTATCGATTACATTAATTCGAGTCAATCGATTTTGTTGCGGAACACCGTTTTGCGCTATATTTGTTCTGGATGTCGAACAGCGATTACCGATAATAACTGTTAGGTAGTTATGCAGTTATCGATGCGGCTGCTAATGCAAAAGCCACCACGACCTTCTTAGCGCTATTATAAAAAAAAGACAATTCCCGTTTTCTTTATGTTGATCAGTGCTCTACATGACTGTACATTTAGTTATCGGTGTTATCGCTTTTACGCATTCTACTGCGACACTCAATCGCAGCGTAAAAGCGATAACACTCATACACCTGTCAGTCACCTTTGTTTTGGAGAGGGAAAATGTTTAAATATTAAAGATTTTTAATAAATAAATAAAATAAATAAATATTACCGGACAATCTACACAACAACATCTAGTCCCGTGGTAAGCTCTAAGCTTGTGTTACGGGGACTAGATATCTGATATACTTAATATAATATACATACATATATAGATATTTTTAATATACATATTAAATACCCAGACCAAGGAGAAAAGTGCTTGCAGAACATACAAACAATTTTTACCCTCGGCGGGAATCGAACCCGCTACCTCTTGCTCTGCAAGCGGACATTCGCCCACCGCGCCACCGAGGCAGTCAAACTTATACAATACTTATAACCCTCACTTTTTATTTTTTATGCAGAAAATATAAAGACGCATCCCTAACTTTTGCACGTAGGATTCGAGCATACACCTCCGGGAAAGCGCCCCGACGTGCTACCAAATACACAATAGCGTCAATTATGTGATAGGTCGAAACCCCTCTGCATTTTGTAATATCGGGCAAAGTATCGACTAACAACATCTCGTAAAAAATCTCAAAACTATAAAAAAATTTAAATAGTATAATGTTTTTCAGTAAATATCTAATAAATAAATTAGTGTATTAAATTATGACCTTGTGTACGTTTTTGGATGGTATGATGGTGTTGGGGTTATGCATGAGGCAAACGGTACTTTTTCGTCACACACGTCTGTCCTCATTTCGCCACGGTTTAACCCCATTTAACGACAAAATATTATAAAATAAAGCTTTTAGAACATTCTGGTTATTATGTTTACAAATTTCAGGGTACCGTTGTCAGTATAATCCCCGCGTCATACGATAAGACACGAAGAGGCTTATGTTTAAATGAAAGGATTTCTGAGCTTGGTTATAATGTATAATGTAATCTTTTATTAGCAGGGATTAGGAAGGGTTATTTGATGTTACTTACGGTTTTATAGGTAATTTTGGTAAAATTATGTAAATTTATGCGCTTTGGAAATATTTTGAATGTTAACATTTTCAGATCTGAACGCAGAGCCTTTAGCAAAGACAGGATTTGAATCAGTCAATCAATCATCAAAAAATATTAAGATCACTTAATAATTTTAATAAGTACCTAATAAAACTCACTTTAAATAATAATAAATAAATATTTCCGGACTACTCACACAGCATCACCTAACCCCAAACTAAGCAGAGCTTGTACTATGGGTGTTAGGTGACTGATATACTACATAGATACATTTTTTTTTTGTAAATACACATACATATGATACATAGAAAACACCCAGACCCGAAACCAGAAATTGTAAATCGTACAAAATCTGGTCCCCCGGCGGGAATCGAACCCGCAACCTACTGCGCCTCAGGCGAGACGTTCGCCCACCGAGCCACAGAGGTCGTCTTTTTAGGTTAAACTACGCCCAAAAATTCAAAAAGCCGTGTTGGCTAAGTGGAAGGACACTCGACTTTTATTCCGAAGGTCGTGGGTTCAAAACCCGCCACGCGCCTCTGGATTTTTCTTCTTGAGAATTTTATGTGTGCTTTAAACACGTGCTTTAACGGTGAAGGCAATCATCGTGAGGAAACCGGCATGTTCTGATAACTTTAAAGCATTTGAAAGACATGTGACATTCACCAACCCGCACTTGGCCAGCGTGGTGAATTAAAACCTAATTTCTCTCGCCAAGAGAGAAGTCCCTGTGTCCCAGCAGTGGGAACGTTAATAGGGTGATGATGATGAAGCTCAAAAATGAATTCTGCGTGCGAAGGTTACATGTGTCTTAATTGGTTTTCTGCATAATAATTATACATAATAATTTATAATTATACATGAAATAAATAAAAGCAACGTTGTCCCGTTCGCAAAATGTCCGGTACTAAGAAATGTCCGGATTTTTTAGAAGTCCAAAAACATAAAAAAAACACGGAATAAATCTTTAAGTAAATTTAAATAAAATAAGTAACTATATAGCGAGCCAGAAGGGCTATTGTGTTAAATTAGGTCTAGCTTATAACTGCCGGAGGGGCTTAGAAGTGGGTTTGTAATTCCTACAGACGGCGGATTCTAGTGGTTACGAAAGTCTTCTCCTTGTTTTTTCCTCTTCCTCAGTACTGTCCTTTTAGTGCCCCGCGAGTGTAGCAGCAACCCGACGGCGAAGGCAGTGCTGGATGTCCAAGTAAAAAGGAAGGCAGCTCGTGAGAAGTCCGGCCGGAGACGAAGACTGCCCTAGGGTGGACTTTGAACCCTGGAATGCGCCATAAAGCAAGGCATTACAACCAGCTCTTCGCAGGGTGACGGGCTCCCACGGCAGCACAAAAAGCTAAAGCACTGGGTGTTCATGATGCCGTGGAAGTCACAATCAGAACGGGAGGTGAAAATAAAAATTACATGTAAAAGGAATGTGAAAGTGACATTATGATTTGATAGAAATAATACATAGTGGGAAGAAAGAAATGAAGCAGTAGGTAATGCAAAGCCAAGCTCATGTACTATTGATTATGTCAAGAGATTTAAGAGATGACATGGCAAGAATGAAAAATACCACGTCATTCTTCGAGCATGAGAATGAGTGTCTACAGCCTTCATTACATATCAGTGCAACACTTACCCAACAGGGGTTTGATATCACTCACTAGAAGTTAAGATAAAATTGTTCATATGTGAAAATTATGCAGTGATGGCGACGAACAAAGCGCCTCTCAGTAAGTAAGAAATGGCGTCGCCGCTGTGTCTATCTCGTTTGTCTCCTGCGCAGTGTAATCACTCGACAAGCTCGCGAAACCATAAACAATCGCTCGGAGCGCTGTGAAGTTAGGCGCGTGTTGACGAACTTATCTATGGCCGACAACCTCTCGATCGATCAATCGAGTCGTAAACACAAATAAATACAGATTATAAATAATATTGAAATAGTTAACGAATTACGTTACAAAGTAACAACCAGAAATTAATCATGAAAGCCTATATTCATAAAATATTTACGGCAATAATAGTGAATTTCTTGGTGCCGAAAAATATAAGAAACCTCACCTGACTTCTGGAGGGTATTTGAGAATAAATAACCTTTGAAACAAAGCAATAAAAATAAAATATTCAACATAACTACCAGTAATTGCACGTAGAACAATATTGGTGTTTACTAAATGCTAAGAATTACCCTTTCTGAGCGCGTTTAGAAAGTTAATAAAACTAAATAGAAAAACCGTGAAAGGTTTGAAAACATTTATCCCATCATTAAAATGAGGTCTCGTTATGCTGAAATACATTTCATTACATTCGCAATAACAAGGTTCGCGCACGTGTGACTTATTCATGTTTCTCAAGATTGTTATTGCATTTTCGTTTCATTCGAATTCGAATGACGAATATCAGAATAACTTTTGAGCTGGTTCAATAAAGAGAAATATGAAAAAAAACTAGTAAGGCCTCGCGGCGTTACCCGCGTTATAACGGATGTTCCGGGAGAAAAACGGGAGACATTGAGATTCTTCATCAACACTATTTTGGTCTTTGGACATAGACCCTCAAGATAAATAAATAAATATTTTTGTCCGGACAATCCACACAACATCTAGCCTCTAAGCTTGTGTTACGGGTACTTTTACTTTTTTTACTATACATATTAAACAACCAGACCAAGAAAAGAGTGCTTGCAGAACATACAATCACTTTAACTCTCGGCGGGAATCGAACCCTCCTCTTGCGCCGCAAGCGGACCCTCGCCCACCGAGCCACTGAGGCAGTCAAGATTAAAGTGGATAAGGGGGTTTAGCATTCCTTATCGAACAACCAACAAGACTTTGTTTGTCCTCTTTATATATTTAGATTATTCTTGAATTATTCGCTAAATATAATTTTCTTTTCAGGCATCAACAGTGCTGATTCTGCTATTCCATCTGTCTCTCCACACAGTTGATGAAGGCCTTGCAATAAATCCAAGTAAGTTTGTTTTACTTATAAAAGCTTAGAGGGTTATCTTTATCACTGCTTGTGAATTAAGTTTCTTAGAGTGGTCGTGGTCGCCCTACCACGAACTGCCGCTTACGACTGTTGGAGATTACAGCATGTTGTGTTCCTATTTATTTAAAAGATTTTAAAAGCTAAGGCTTTTGACCGGGTCTGGCATCGAGGTCTATTAGCTAAGCTGCCTAGTTACGGGTTACCAGAGGGCTTGTGTAAATGGATTGCCAGCTTTTTGTCCGGCAGAAGCATAAGAGCCGTCGTGGATGGCAGTAGCTCCAATTGCATGGACATTAATGCAGGTGTTCCGCAAGGCTCTGTTCTGTCACCAACGCTATTTCTCCTACACATCAATGATATGCTGTCTATTGACAACATTCATTGTTATGCGGATGATAGTACAGGTGACACATCTTATACAGGCCGAGCTAACATCCCACTGACGCTCGTGGAGAAGAGCAGAGAAAGACTTGTGTCTGAAATTGAAAATATTTTATCCAAAGTTTCTGTCTGGGGTGATCAAAACTTGGTTAAATTTAACCCCTCCAAGACACAAGTTTGCGCTTTTACCGCCAAAAAGAACTCCTTTACTATAGGGCCACAGTTCCGTCATACACCATTGCCAATCTCTAAGAGCATAGGGATCTTAGGAATTGACATCTCTAGCAACGTCCAGTTTCGTAGTCACTTAGAGGATAAGGCCAAGATGGCATCCAAAAAGCTCGGTGTGCTCAACAGGTCCCGACAGTATTTCAGTGCGGGGCAAAGACTTCTGCTTTATAAGTCGCAAGTTCGGCCGCACATGGAATACTGTTGTCATCTTTGGGCTGGAGCGCCGGCATATCAGCTTGAGCCCCTTGACGCGATTCAAAGACGAGCTATGAGAATCGTTGATGATCCCTCGCTCACAGGTGATATTGAGCCACTGAGTCTTAGAAGGGATTTTTCCTCTCTGTGTGTGTTCTATCGCCTGTACAATGGCTTGTGTTCCGATGAACTGTTTGATTTAGTGCCACCAGCTACCTTCTACAATCGCACCGCTCGCCATCGGAAGAGATTTCATCCACACACCTTGGAGCCGTTTAGTTCGCGGACTGTCAGGTTTAAGAGGAACTTTCTTCCGCGAACTCTCGGGTTGTGGAATGATCTCCCTCCCGAGGTTTTCCCCTTGGACTATAGTATGGGTTATTTCAAAAAGGGTATCTTGAAGCATTTACGGGGTCGGCAGCGCGCAGGTAATATCTCTGATGTTGCAGGCGTCCATAGGCTGCGGTAACCACTTCCCATCAGGTGGGCCGCATGCTTGTCTGCCATCTTTGTGGTATAAAAAAAAAAAAAAAAAAAAAAAAAAAAGATTTTCACAACTAAAATTTTATCTATATCAGTAAATGTATCCCTAACATTCGCAAGTTGCAACTCGTGGTAGGGCTAATGGTAACATATCCATTGGTCAAATACTTTTAAAATTGTGTTTATTTAGTTCTTCATTTCCTTTATATGCACTATATCATTTTTATATTATACTTTTATCTCACAACGGGATATTTACCATGATTTATCGGTACGGTACCGTGAGTATGGCGCATGCAATTTCGTCGAAATGCCGGGCAACTCGAAAACCGTCATGATAAAAATCACGTCGTTAATCTTAATAATGCTAACAGTCGTGATAGTTTCAAAAGTTATAATTACTATCATAAATTAACGTTTATGAATGAAATAGTATCAAAAATCCACACATCCGTTGAAACTTTTGCTTCTATTATAAGGGTAGATGACTTAAAAATATAAATTAGTTCGTCATTAAAGTAATTACATTAAACAATTGTATTTTTTTTTTGTAACTAGTTTTGCGTTACGTATAATGCTTACGAGCAATATATACTGAGAGTACCTATACGTAACAGAACTCCAGAACTTTGATGTTCTACTCGTGCCACTTTCTTTTAAAATCAAAAATAGGTGTTTAGTATTTTCGAACGGGCTAATAAACTAAACAAAATACCTATTTTTCATCTATATCATGCCTATTGCATCCAATGCATTAAAAAAAATTACTTATTTAAGCCCAACACAGTGCAACCGAATAACAAAGTTCTCACTGCAGTTGTGTTAAATTAGTTTGATTTTTCATCATAAGAGCTATCTTAAGAGCTAAGCATCTAGCATCATTAAAGCTATAGTTTTAAGCTTGGCGTCCATTAGGGCACTTAAGTGGCCTTACAATGTGGCTCTCTTGATACAACTGACTGAGGGCACGGTATAAATTCAAGTTAAAACTTACTTTGTTCGTTAAGTTACAGCTCTGGGAAATAGCTGGGAGTCTAAATTATACACTCTGGATATTTAAATAATACCGCAAAGAAAAATTTACTTTATAAAGTTTTTGGATAACTGAATAACGAAATACCGCAGCAGATAATTTTATAATTTTATTAAAATAAAAAAATTCGGTCACATAGTTTTAAAATTTAATTTTACTTAGTATTTTTTTTTTTATTTAAAGAAAAAGGCTTTGTCGCTTAGCGACCATACCGCCTTTGGTCACATAGTTTTAAAATTCCTACTTCGGATTGAACTCAGACGTTCATCACGGTATGAATCGGCCAAGAGTTATTTTAAATGGGTCGTTTCACACCGCAATTATTGGAGCTCTGCGAAGCGCCCTAGGTATCTTAAAAATGCTTCATTGTTCCAAATATACAAGTATATTTTTCTATTGTGTTGTATGCTCTAGCTATTCTCAAAAGTCTACATTTGTTTCATTGTTAATATCATGTTTATGGAGACCATTATTTGACTACTATGTTGAAGTTTTTAAGAGGGTTTTATTTAGTTTATACAATATTGATGACGGGAAGTGCACTTAGCCAGATTAAAAGACTTTATACATTACTTAGGTACTAGTGGCCCGCCCGGCTTCGCACGTGTTTTTATTCAATTTTTTTTCCCGGCAATTATTCGATTTTTTCTCGCCTTTTAAACCTTCCCTAGACCTCCACGAACATTTTAAGACTATGATAAGATAAATCCGTTCAGCCGTTCTCGAGTTTTAATCAGACTAACGAACAACAATTCATTTTTATTTATTTAGATAGATAAAAATGAATTGTTGTTCGTTAGTAGTGGAGCATATTTCTGTGAAAAAGGTTATTTAGTATATAAAGGGTTGGTAAACTATTAAATTTGGATTAGAACGGATTTTTTTATCTTGACATGATTATAGCCTGATAATTTTATTTACCTTAGCCTTAACCTTATCCCCTAATAATAAGGCTATTAGTGAAGCCCCACGTTTCGGATACTTAGTTCATCACTAGCAATACACACTGCTTAAAGATACAACAACGAGTTTTCAAATTTACGAGTATATACATGAATCATATAATAATTTAGAATTTGATTTTTAGATTCGTAGCACAAGTTGAATGTTTTCTTTCCATAACTCTCTTTTGAATGTTTCCCTGAAATTTGAATCTGAAATTACGTGATACAAATAAACATTTTTCGCATTTGCAATATCAAAAGTCTAATTTGCATGAATGATTTCTGTTTTGCTTTTAACGGGTTTATACCGGAAATTCGTTTTTGTAAAGAAATATTTCGATTTGTAAATTCGGAACACTAATTAATAGGTTTCAATTTTTTTAGGGTTTTTGTAATCGGAATAAGATGAAAAGTTTGTAAGTGCTAACTAATTATATGGCTATGTTTTATACACGTCACAAAAACAAATGTGCTGTACCATAAAGGTATTCGACAGATATTTGGTACAACGATATTTTATCGACAATCTATCTGATAAAATACGTCAAATGTTATTTCGTTCTTAATATTTGGTCAACATTAATGATACGCTTCGATTATTCATGTATAGATTCTTGACGCGTTGGTGCTAAGATTATCGCGTTCTTATCGTAATATGGGGCAAGATGTTTTTGTGTGAATTGTCTGGAAATATGAATATTTATTTATTTATTTTAATATGGTGGATTAAGGCCTCACGCTACGTTAAGCGAGCTACGTCACGGGCTTTTGTTCTACATAAAATCGCACCGGTTCCCGCTTAACGCAGCGTCAGGCCTAACACAAATTTAGAAACAAAAAACGGTCGCCTCGAATCCCACGCCAAACTTCATCTTTGACATAATGCTTCTCATAACAGCGATCTATCTACCGGCCGCACATATTGCTGTAGCACGAATATTCGTCGGCGGCGCTTAAAAGCCACAGCATTTTACATTAAAGTTGTTACTATTGTTATATAACTTTTGAAACTATCATGGTTATCAATATTATTTAGATTTATAATGGAACGGACGGTCCAAACGGACACCGTCAGTTTTGTGTGTCGCGATAGTGTGTTAGTGGGGTGTGAAACATGTCCCAACCCTAGTGAAGCATCGACTCGTAATAAAAGAGTGAGAAAGAGGGTAGATCGATTTGTCTGCCAATAAAACTGTTACTCCAATCGCTGCAGCTTCAGTTTAACCGTGATCATGGCGCAAGTAACTGTGCCGAAATATCGGGAAACTCGAAAGACAATCAATCATGTTACTATTGTGGTTGTTAGTGATGTAGGTACCGTTCTGAACAGAACGACTGATTATTGAGTCACGTTGATCATCGGCTCAGCGCATGGCAATCTGTATGGAATTACTGTCAGCGCTGACCGTAGTCAGCGTTTTTCTAAAAGGTTTCTATACCGCAAAAATCAGCCTAAGGGTACACTGAGGAATAAAGTATCAAGACATCAAACAAACCTCCACTTTCAGGTTGTACGTGCATCCGCTTCACATCCACATACGGCAAGGAGCGCGGCACGTTCAGCAGCCCGGAGTACCCGCGCGCCTACCCGCCGCGCGTCGACTGTCTGCTCTACTCCTTCCTGGCGCAGCCGCACGAGATCGTCGAGCTCGTCTTCACTGACTTCGACATCTACAAGGAGCATCTAGAGTAAGTAGCTGCTAGAATGTTCTTCTATACATTAGCACCTTCAGTAATCCAGTTCCACAAGCGCCTACCCGCCGCGCATCGACTGTCTGCTCTACTCCTTCCTGGCGCAGCCGCACGAGATCGTCGAGCTCGTCTTCACTGACTTCGACATCTACAAGGAGCATCTAGAGTAAGTAGCTGCTAGAATGTTCTTCTATACATTAGCACCTTCAGTAATCCAGTTCCACAAGCGCCTACCCGCCGCGCATCGACTGTCTGCTCTACTCCTTCCTGGCGCAGCCGCACGAGATCGTCGAGCTCGTCTTCACTGACTTCGACATCTACAAGGAGCATCTAGAGTAAGTAGCTGCTAGAATGTTCTTCTATACATTAGCACCTTCAGTAATCCAGTTCCACAAGCGCCTACCCGCCGCGCATCGACTGTCTGCTCTACTCCTTCCTGGCGCAGCCGCACGAGATCGTCGAGCTCGTCTTCACTGACTTCGACATCTACAAGGAGCATCTAGAGTAAGTAGCTGCTAGAATGTTCTTCTATACATTAGCACCTTCAGTAATCCAGTTCCACAAGCGCCTACCCGCCGCGCATCGACTGTCTGCTCTACTCCTTCCTGGCGCAGCCGCACGAGATCGTCGAGCTCGTCTTCACTGACTTCGACATCTACAAGGAGCATCTAGAGTAAGTAGCTGCTAGAATGTTCTTCTATACATTAGCACCTTCAGTAATCCAGTTCCACAAGCGCCTACCCGCCGCGCATCGACTGTCTGCTCTACTCCTTCCTGGCGCAGCCGCACGAGATCGTCGAGCTCGTCTTCACTGACTTCGACATCTACAAGGAGCATCTAGAGTAAGTAGCTTCTAGAATGTTCTTCTATACATTAGTACCTTCAGTAATCCAGTTCCACAAGCGCGTACCCGCTGCGCATCGGCTGCCTAACTCATTTACTGATAGCATCTATATATGTAGTACGATTTGAGAGAGTACAGTTTTGAAGATAACTCTCTCTATAATAATTATCAGAAGTCAAGTGCGTGAATAAATAAGTAACCCATACGTACAAATCGTAAATTTACTAATTGCTCTACAAAGTAACCATCTTTACTGACTTCTAATGTACCTATCAGAAGCATCTTGAATGAGGATTATCTAATACATTACGAGCGATTATTCCTATTGTGAGAATACATTTTTGATTGTTGCTCGAAGTACGTTTAATAGTATGGAAGCCTCGAAAAAGCCTGCCTTATGTTAATTTTTTGGGTCTCAAACCATAATGAATTATAATAACTATAAGAATATTTATCTGTACAACAAAGATATTCGTATATACACTGATGAGCACTCTAGTTTATTTATTAAGGAAGGACACCCAACAAAGACAAAATGTTTATTTCCTTAGAAGCAAATGGCCTTCATGGACAGGTTAACTTAAAATTAATAAAACTAAATTGTTTAAACAAAAAATATCAAGGAAATAACATTGTCTTGACAGTTCGCTTCAATGTTTTATACTGAGTTGAGAAGCGAATAGAACAACACAGCTTTATCAGTTATTACAATTTTGTAGTTATAAAAATTTTGGTTCTTATAGCAATAAAATAAACATGACTTAAATTATTAAATGCGACGTGTTCTCGTAATAACAGGGCATCACATCGATAACAATATGAAATCTCAACTGACAGTTAAATAAAATAACTTTAGCAAAAAATATAATAAGCAGTGGACAAACAACAAAAGAAACAATATTTGAAACTATATTATACATACACAAGATTAGTATTTAACAAAAAAATTATATTTTGTAAATGAGACAA
Source organism: Gymnoscelis rufifasciata (assembly GCA_929108375.1). Lineage (NCBI taxonomy): Eukaryota > Metazoa > Arthropoda > Insecta > Lepidoptera > Geometridae > Gymnoscelis > Gymnoscelis rufifasciata. The sequence continues at coordinate 12,352,047 of OV815312.1, read as the reverse complement.
AGAGGTTAATCTTTTTATAAATTTAGTTATTTAATTATTTTATGTTTCAGTGTTGGCAAATTAACGCATGTATTATGAAAGCTATATATTAAGTGAACATAGCAATGCGATTTAACTGGATCCACTCGGATGAACGTCACAGTTAATCCGATTTCCAATGGAAGCTTACTGACTATTTACCTATTGTTAGAGTTTCGACAGATTACAACTAGTGATTAATGGAATACTCACCTAAAGATGAAGGCTCACTTATAGCATAATTATAACTAAAGAGAAAAGTAAAAAAAAAACAAAGTATTAAAATTAATGCTGTAAGATAAATGTTCGAGTTGATGTAAATTAAAAAGTTGTTTTAACAAATATATGTCATAATCAAATCCTGTTTTTTTTAAATTATAGATTCATTGACTCGAGAATCATAACTGCAATATACAAAATCAGCATAATATGGTGCAGCAGAAATGAAATGTTTTTTTTTGCAAGAACAAAAATAATTATTAATATACATAGTATGTCGGATCTTAAAAAGTAAAAGTCAATGTATTCAGCCTACGAGTAGACGTGCAAATGGTAAGTCATTAATTAATTTTTAATACATGTCATAATTTAAATATTCACTAACGCTATAAAAACTCTTTTCGAGCAACCAACTACATAATTTTGTCTTAAAAATAATATTCATTTAACTCTTAAAATTGTTTCGGTAGTTTATTATAAATTAAAATACACTCATTTTTCCTAAAAATATCCTTTTAACATTGTGGTTGGTAAAGAACGTTTTTAAAACTACCTCTTTATCCTATCCATTCAAGGTTGTCTGGTAGAGATCGCGCTCTTTAGCGATAAGACCGCCATTTGTCCCATAGTCTTAAGTGCTTATTTTTAGTTTTGTGTTTTTAATTATGTGTGCAATAAAGAATATTTATCTCATCTTACCTAATCTTTTTTGACGTTTTATTACGTCACTTCGTTTTTTAAACATTTCAATAATCCCAGAACTAGGCATTAAGCATCGTCTATTTACATTAGTACAGTCTCAGTATTTACCTCATTGTGTATTAATTCAATCAAACACATTAAATATCATCACGTGATTTCATAAAAGCTTGATAAAATGGAGATTTATGAATATATAAATCACTGTGTTTCAATAAAGCTCGGTGAATCATTAACTTTATCAGATACAACGCTAATGAGATGCTAATATTCAAGCCAACTGATGTAAATTCGACAAACTGCTATTCACTAAAATCTAAGTGCTTTCAGCGTGATTGCAAATGAATAATTCATTTCGAAATAGATCGCAATCAGTTAACTCACAGATTTATAGCCTATAGTGGTCGATGTGTTACCACCCCCCCAATAACGCAAAATTGTTATTAATGAAAATGTTCACTATTTGTTTGTCAAGTGTGTGTTTAATTGTTTCTTCTGTGTGTGAGGGGTCAAGTGTTTGTATGTTCTGCAAGCACTTTCTACTTGGTCTGGGTGTTTAATATGTATACTAAAAAAATATCTATGCCTATTATATTAAGTATATCAGATGTCACGAAACACAAGCTTAGAGTCTACCACCGAGCTAGATGTTGTGTGGATTGTCCGGAAATATTAATTAATTCGAAATATTAACTACATATACCTACTTGTTTTGAAAGATTTTATGTTCACTCCTTTATCAGTAGGAAATCCAGTAAAGATAGATAAATCATCTATTCGTCATCAAATAAATTAAAATAATAGTGAAAATTTAATTTGGACTTCTTGTCCTGAAATCTCCTTGTGTTTTCCCTTCTAGAACTGCACAGTTATTATGTCGATCAAATCTTAAATACCATTATTGGATAATTATGTATAACAAAAAAACCAAGGAGTGGGCGTTAATATACGCGACACAGTTTCCGAACTAATGCGTATATTATCGTGCTATAGTTATAAGAAACCTGATGTTCATGTTTTCCAATAAAAATATTTTTAATTTAATTATTTAGACAAAGACATAGACAACGTTTATTTTTTTAATTTTATTTAAATTTTTGGCTGTTTTGTAGACACGGACCGCAAATCCATCCGCGTGGGGCTCTGTTGACTTAATTCACTTTATTTATTACTATTCTTTTGTCGACTCGGCCCGTTACAAATTTGAAAATAAAGTTTACCCAAGCTAAAAAAATACAAATACTAATGAGGTGAATTTTTACTGGATTTTTTAAGTGGAAGTTAAGTCAGGGTACTGACTCATTAGAAATTCCGTTGAATAAAAACCTCCTACCTTTTCATTTGTTTACTTAAAAATATCTAATCCTTTATTATCAAATAATGAAATTCATAATTACTCTCGCAATAAAGCGTTTATTCCGTTTTAATTATCAATTTATAATTTACGACCCCTAATACAAAGAACCTACAAAACTCACAAAACGGCCTGAATGTTTAGTGTCTAATTTGGAACGAGATGGGAATCTTCCATCCCCTTTCATTCCTGTCGTGCTAGAATATTATTATTGACCTTTTACTTAGCAGTAACCGACTGAGCCGAGGGTCGGACCACAAATGATGATTCAAAGTATTTGAAAGACTCTTGTTCCAAAATATTTTTAGTGATGAATTGGTTGAATTGATCTAAAACGTAAAGAAACATAATTTAGACGCCACACTAACCACAAGTTAATCAATCCAGTGTTTATTGGTTCCGCAAATCAGGGAGTTTAAGACCTGATCTTGTTAGTATAAATAACCTACAAATATTCTGCCAAGCGGATATTTGATGATTGTGAATATTCAGCACCTCGCTTCGACAGTAGCACTTACATTCTTTTATCGAAAGATCGCGCCTCAATAATCTCATACCACGCACGTCTGGTAAAATGCAACCCTTGTTATTTGGAAAGCAACTGAAGTCCTATCCTTAGTTGTATAAAGACATTTACATTTTCGTCACATTTGTAGCGATAAAGCCGGCGATGTAAACGGCCAAAGACAGCAGTATCGGAGGTCATAAGCCCGCTATAAGCCTTTAACTGTTTCAGGGCCATGAAAGTGCGATTTTAAAGGGAAGAGTACATTTTTAGGTCGATTTTAGGGCTAACAAACAACCCTTTTGTGCGTTTGAGTTATAGCGCTATTTGCTTTGTGATGTGACTTGGAAAGGTCATGGAGGGTTGACGCTCACAAAGACTGTTATCGGATGAAGAACAAATCAGAAGGATGATTTTTCACATAGACGTTACTTGTCTTCCTTTTTTGTTGAAGCTAAACCGCCTTACCACAAAGACATTCATACACACGTCTTAGACATGCATTCAACAGTTGTTTAGAAAAAGTAATACATAGACGAGTTTTTTAAACAATTTTTAGACACGTGTCTAAATCGTGTAGGTATATGCTTTTTGTTGTAAGACTGAAACTGTCTATTGGCACTAGAAAACCAGTTAAAAAAATTACACTAGGTTCCTTATTATTAGGTTCGTTGTTTAAAAATCAAAAACATGGGGTTTTAAAGTACCTGAGAATTATATTTATAACTTATTTATTGTATAAATTACTATCTATTAATTTAATAATCTTAATATATTACTTAGATACAATTTTATGATTAACTTAAAAATATGCGTCAACAATACATTTTCACAAATTACTTTTTTATTTCAATACGATTACAATTTCAATAGATATTCATGTGTATTTAAAATCTCAGAAAATGTGTTACGAACTCAAAGGCAAATTGGTCGTTATTATTAAAGCGGAACCGTCAAACGCCAAAAATCACAAACGGGATTCCGAAGCGAAAATGTATGTGAAACATGGTATTTCGCTTACTAAAACCAATTATGAGGAAATTTATGTTACCACGTATAAGGGAAATGTTACTTAGAACTCTAATATATTGAATCGAAAGCATGTACCTATATTGAATCGAATACGTTTTTACCATGGAGCCACGTACCTCTGGAATTATCTTCTTGAAAAACTTTGTGAGTTTCAAAACACGCGCTTATACGGTGAAGGCAAACATCGTAAGAAAACCGGCATGTTCTGAAAACTTTAAAGAGTTTAGAGGAAATGTGATACGATATTCACCATCCCGCACTTGGCCAACGTGGTGAATTAAGGCCTAATCTCTCTCATGAAGAGAGAAGTCCCTGTGTCCCAGCAGTGGGAATGTAAATAGGGGTGCTTATGAGTTATGGAGGCACGATTCAAAAACTGTTAAGAATGATAGTATTTTGGAAACATAAATGTAATCTTAAAATGACCCAGTCAACCTCAATACTGAAATACTGAATTTTTAATTGAAAACTGTGAAACTAAAGGTTTTATTGGAAACTGTTTTATTTGCCCTATTACACTGTAAAATCTATAAAGAAAATTGACCTTGATATAAATAATTTATTGTACGAGTTGATATTAGAGATTTATTGAGTCTCTTTGGTTGGTATTATAGTTGAGCTATTGAGTGATTACTGATATATAGCTAATAGGGAAATATAAATGTATTTTTTATTGCTTCAAACCTTATTACTAGTTATTACAGTACCGAAAATAAAAATAAGGCATTCAAAAATATATATAAATATTAAGCTAAAAATATTTACAAAATTCATTATAAATCATTTTCAGGCGACTGTGACGTCACTAGGCGTAGGCCTAGGCGATGGTAGTTCGAGGCAATAACGAAGTGTTTCGTTCAGAAAGTAACAATAAATCTAAATTTAAAATTTAAGAAAAAACCGATTCCAAGCCTTCATTTCCTTAAATGTAAAACAACATAATATTATGTAATGTGGACGCGATGCGCCTTCATTTGATACCCCACACTAGTATATTTACAGATTTTCTGTTTTTCTTCCCCACTCTCACCCCCATAACTTGTAAACGGCTCAACCGATTTTCATGAAACATGTCTAAGAACACCTGGGCCAAACTCACCTTTCATACAAAAAAAACTAAATTGAAATCGCTCCATCCGTTCGGGAGCTATGATGGAACAGACAGACAGACAGACAGACACACAGACAGACAGACACGACAAACTTATAACACCCCTCTTTTTTGTTCGGGGGTTAAAAAAAGTTTAATGAAATCAGGGTATAACCATGGACACCTTGCAATTCGATATAACATTTTGTTTGAACGCCTTAGCGTTAAATTTTGGAAATTTGCTAGGGAATATAAAATAGTCACTTTTTGATAAACAATTAAATTATGATAAACTTAAATATAATTGCTAAATTATGTTTATCATTCAATAAAGATTACGAAAATACAGAAACAGTCCATTTTGAAGTCATGCGCGTATTCTCTATACAAATATATTTTGTTCTGTACAACATTTCGATTTGGAGGTCTGTGTTTTATGGATATTTCCGTGGAAACGATGTATATTCCCGGTAAATTTCGGTTTTATGTAAATAAGTTATCGAACACTGAAATATTTATTCAAATAAGACCAGTAGTTCCTGGGATTAGCGCGTTCAAACAGACAAACAAACTCTTCAGCCTTACAATATTAGTATAAATGAAAGAAGCCGCATTGTACGAAATCTCCCTAACTAGAATAACAGCAGAACGTACTCAGATAAGCCAAACAAAATTACCATCAAACTTTATCCATTACAAACTTGATTTGCCCGTGTCATGTGACTTTTGATCGAGTTTCGCTAGTTACGCCACAACTGAACTGTTTTACTTTAAACTTGCAAATAACAGGATTATGAAATTTACTTCGTTATGATTTTGAGCTTTGTAAATGGGAAATGTCTTCTCTTAGGCCTTAGTTTGATTGGGCTAAGTTTGTTAGACCGGTGTTCACAAGAAATAAAAGTTGGGGCCTATTACACCACCTCCGAGTTAAGTCCTAAATAGGGTTATCAGTAGTTACATATACAGCAATCTCGGTTAGTCAGTCACTGACAGTTGTCAGTTGACTTGATAGCTCCATACTTTAAACATTGACTATTTTTTCTCGGATATTAATAATAATATGTAATAACGTTCGGGCTATAAATTTATAATTAATTTTTTTATGCAGGAATAGATTAAGACACATCCGTAAACTTCGCACACAGGATCCTGTGTAATATGTCTCGTGTGTTTGTGTGTGTGTGTGTGTGTGTGTGTGTGTGTGTGTGTGGATCCTATGTGTGAAGGCTACGGATGTATCTCAATCTTTATCGCAAAAAAAATTTGTTCAAACTTAAAAGCTTCATCACTTATTAAAAATCATTAAGATTTTATGACTTTTTATATTTTTTTATGATTATAATATCCTTGATAGAAATCATGTCATTATGGCTTTATATTACTGCCAAATAAAAAAATCACAATAATATATTAGTAAAAAAACCGGAAACAGCCACACCTTTGTTGTTTTATAAAAACTGAAACTTCTTTTGCGCATTCTCCCAAAACAGCTTCTGAGTTGACGTGATTAACATAAACGAAAACTGACTTTTAAACTTTTTATATTTAATGTGTATATGTTATTATGATATTATTTTAGACTCTCTTTATCCACTCAAATCTTCAAAAATATTACATTTACCCCAAACTCCATATTCGAATATGAGTTTGGTTGATTTGATAGAGATCCGAGAGATTTATTTTCTTTATTTTTTAAATAAAACACAATAAATGTATAGCTGGCAAGGTGAATATATATATGGGGATGGGGAATTAAATATTGGGGATTTTTTCTGGCAAATTTTCAGCTTTTATAAATAAACACTTGAGAAGGACCAGCGAATATGGAGTTTAGTTGAGTTGTTGGGGACTATGTCCGTGACAATCTTTTAGCTTTTATAATATAACAAAGGTATGTTCTCGGCTCTAAGGCTATATTGTAATGTCGGGAACCGGTTCTACTCCGTCACCGCTGCGAGCTAGACACGACGGCAACCGTTCGCCCCTTGCGCCCCGACCACTGCAATGTAGATACTCATACAAAGACATAGATAAACATTTATTTTCCGTTCACAAAATACAAAACAATAAGGTATAAATTATTCACAAAGATGGTATTCATTAAGGCCAAGAAAAACGAAAAAAAAAGTTAACATTCTTATTAATTTGATAACATACCAAACAGCGGTCCGCCATCAAAAATTCGACAGCTATCAACTTCGACAATAATGATTTATTACTAGCCATAATCTACATCTTTTAATATGAAAGTCAAACACAAAGTCGTGGCACGATATAAACTAACACAGATATTATATTTTAAAGTCATTTCCAATGTAGATTTGAAGAACCGTAGTTAGTTTATTTAGGATGACATTATAATTTATGTTTATTTAAAAAAAAACAACAATATTTACATTTAAATTTAAACACATTCAATAATAATTAAGTGCGAAATCAAAATTTCCAATTTTCGTTAAATCATTTTCGCATGTAATGGAAACTGGTTTATTATCAAATTAAATTAATGTACTCGCTTTTTTTATGTTATTACAGAATAAAATGATGTGAATACCGCCAGGAAAATGTTTCAATGCCATTGAAATCACTCACAGTTTTTTTATAAAATAAAATAAGCCTGCGCCTCAGGATATAAATGTGAATTGAATATTGATGCAGTTTTTAATTAATGAGGTTTATATTTTATTATTTTCATAAAATATTATTGAAAATAGTAAATTAATTTTGACTGTGAACAGAGCGCCCCATGAGTATTCTTTATGGCTTTCAAATCAAAAATCTAGCATAATTATAATTTCAGGGTTGAAATCGAAATCCAAGTCGAAAATACATATTTTATATTAAGGTAGTTTTTACACTGCAAGACAACAGTTTTTCCATTTGACATTGTCATTGCCACACAAAAATGCGCTGACATAGGATAACTATGCAAGTGTCCAACGAAGGAGTCACTAGTAACAGACTCCATCGATTGGTCGTATCTTATTATAAAAAAGGAAATCTGAACCTTTTATTTGTCAATCAACATGTCAATAAAATTAACATAGTGAAGTAGAAACTTCACTAAATAAATATTTAAGAAATCACCTTTTATCGTAATTTTTTAATATTGTTTTGAGATAAATGTAGAAAAAAATAACTGTGTCAATACACAAATAATAAAGCGTCAAAACACGGTTATTAAAAATAAATGTATCTTGTTAAAGTTACACAAACAATCCTATGTCTCAAGGGCGTTTGGCAAGGCTGTATCTAACTCCAACCAACAACGGTAAAGTTGGTTGAGAAAGCCAAATCTTGCATTTTGTAAGTAAAAAGATAAAACAATACCTAACTGACGTTTTTGTCTCGCAGACGTAGATACGACCTATACCGGTTAAGGGAAGTAACAGTACTTCACTCAACTGGTAAAATACAATAAGCAAAGGAAAATCAGTGTTCTGGAACATCTCTGTCACTTCCCTGGGGGCGAAGCGGTATTAAGCTGAGACTGCTCATTTGTAGTGCATGACAGTGCAAAAACCGAAGGTGCTGTATCTTTTAATAGCTGCAAATTTTTTATTTATTTAAAGATCTTAAAATTAAATAATTTAGTTGTGAATTATTTTGCGTTTTGGTTTCTATTCCAGATGAATGTCTATCTTTTTAGGGCTAACGGCACGAGCGCGTATTCATACAAATGTGTTACAGATCGCGCGGCGAGAGTTTGGCTTTGACCTTCAGGTAGAGGGGATTACTGCGCATGGGCACATGGATACTGTCAAGCACACAATACTTTCAGTCAATCAGAGCACCGCGTGCGCCTACACACCTGTCACGCACACAATACTTTCAGCCAATCAGAGCACCGCGTGCGCCTACACACCTGTCACGCACACAATACTTTCAGCCAATCAGAGCACCGCGTGCGCCTACACACCTGTCACGCACACAATACTTTCAGTCAATCAGAGCACCGCGTGCGCCTACACACCTGTCACGCACACAATACTTTCAGCAAATCAGAGCACCGCGTGCGCCTACACACCTGTCACGCACACAATACTTTCAGCCAATCAGAGCACCGCGTGCGCCTACACACCTGTCACGCACACAATACTTTCAGCCAATTAGAGCACCGCGTGCGCCTACACACCTGTCACGCACACAATACTTTCAGCCAATCAGAGCACCGCGTGCGCCTACACACCTGTCACGCACACAATACTTTCAGGCAATCAGAGCACCGCGTGCGCCTACACACCCGCCGCGCACCCCGCTAATTGCCCGTTGATAGCCAAGCTCTTATCGCGCTAGCTGTACGTCGCGTGACGTAGCTGACATAAATTAGGCGCCCGCTCACGCTTCACGCAGCGTCAGGCCTAAATCAGATTCTACCACGTAGTTTTGGCACTCAACATGACTTTTGAACCCTCACGCTGTAGATTAGGCAATGTCACCAACCTATGCTAAGCTTAGGAATTAATTTAAGCAAAATTGCTTATTTTTGCGTCTCGCGTTCTTTGATTGACTTATTAAGGCACCACCAACATTACATATCTATATAATATGCATTTTTTACAGCTGACATTTTAAATTAGTACTAAACTATGATAATATGCGCATATATATTATATTAGGCGGGCACAACACTTACCAATCTTTGCATAAATATAGGTAGGTAATTTCATATTTTCTTGTAACTTCTAAACAGATACTAAAATACTACTATATTTTATAGATACTAGAAAAAAGCCGTATTGGCTAAGTGGGAGCACACTCGACAAGGTCGTGGGTTCACACCCCGCCACACACATCTGGATTTTTCATCTTGAAATGTGTATGTGCGCTGTATAGCACGTGCTTTAACGGTGAAGGCAAACATCGTGAGAAAACCAGCATGTTCTTGAGAACCTTAAAGAGTTTGAAGGACATTCTTGACTTCCCAACCCAACCCGCACTTCACCAGCGTGGTGAATTAAGGCCTTATCTCTCTCGTCAAGAGAGGAGTCCCTGTGTCCCAGCAGTGGGAACGTTAAAAGGGTGTTTATGATGAAACATAAATACTAGTACAAAAACACTCAGAATTCGGTTTATACTGAGCTTAAAACATTACTATTCACACAGCATATTTGAACCAAAGGTCTTTGGCAATTCACGCTGCCTAATAGACCATCAATAACGGTTGTCATGTCACGGGAAACACAGCCTTCTGCCAATAAATCTAAAATTCAATTTATCAAGTCAATACATACTACCAATTTGCAAACAAAGCATTTTCGGGGTGTTAGCGATATATCGTACGGACATATTCTGTCAAAGTAATTTAGACTAAAAGTACAAAATTGTTTTGTGAGGACATTCAATAAATTAGTAATACATTAATATAATTTTAGTTATTATTATTATCGCGAACAAATATACAGATAAACGTATATACTATTATAATCATTATTTACTAGCTGGCCCGTTCCGGCTTTGCTTGGATGCGAAAAAGTTATTCTTGAATCCTTTTTAACCCCCGACTAAATAAGGGGTGTTATAAGTTTAACGTGTCTGTCTGTCTGGGACATAATAGCTCGCGAACGGATGGAGCGGTTTCAATTTAATTACAGTATAGAAATATTGTCACTTCCTTCACAATCACTTCCCGTGGGCGCCGTAGAATTCGCCTAATAAAAACATGTAAGAAACGAGTTAGTTTTGAGCTGACGGATGAACGAGGTATATAGAAGCAAAATACATAATGTGCAATGATACATTCGCATAAAGTTGCCATAACACACAACACAAGGTGTTAATGGTATGTGCCCCAGGACTTTATCTGTTGTCCATGTATGCCTTATGCTTCTAGGGAGATCTGGGGGCACGGCAGTGCCCCCACCAAGTCGAGTAAAAAAGCGGCACGGCCGTACCATCCTTTTCTCGAAGCAATTCAGGCCATTTTCGACCCCCTGTAACTTCGTTGTGGATAAAACTAGAAGACTGAAATTTTCAGTAACCATGCAGGATTGTAAAGACACGGTATATTTCAAATTTCATTAAATTTGAACCAGTATTTTAAGAATTATAACGGGTCAAATTTCGTAATTTTGTCACTCACTCACTGACTGACTGACTCACCGATCATCAAAATTCTAAGGCACTTCAGGCAGACCTAGAAGCTTCAAATTTGGAATATAAGTAGTGTTTGGTGTATGAATCAAGAAAAAACTAAAAAATCTAGAAAAAAACCGGTATAGAGGGCGCTGTCGTACCTTTTCTCGAAGCAATTCAGGCCATTTTCGACCCCCTGTATCTTCGTTGTGGATAAAACTAGAAGACTGAAATTTTCAGTAACCATGCAGGCATTGTAAAGACACGGTATATTTCAAATTTCATTCAATTTGAACCAGTATTTTAAGAATTATAACGGGTCAAATTTCTTAATTTTGTCACTCATTGACTCACCGATCATCAAAATTCTAAGGCATTTCTAGCAGACCTAGAAGCTTCAAATTTGGAATATAAGTAGTGTTTGGTGTATGAATCAAGGAAAAACTAAAAAATCTAGAAAATACCAGTATAGAGGGCGCTGTCGCAACGCCACGTATATACGAAATATGTACTAAAGTAATAACAATGCGAAATATAAATAAATCCAATCTAGACCGGCAAAAAGAAAATTATATGGACATATATACAATATCGTCGCTATACAGCGAAAACCAGTTAAATGGTCAAAAGTGCAAACGGAGATATCGCAATTACAAAGTTTATGGGGTTGAAAATAACCTTTGCAGTATTATATTGTAAATATTGCTTCATAGCATCAATACATAGATTAATGTTCTGTTTAAACATGTCTATTAATGTTTAAAAACATTATTGGTTTGTAATGAAATTTTCAATATTTGTCATAAGGTCATCCATTTAATTGGTTTTCCCTGTAAACTGATAAATGTCTGTATATATCAAAGTAAGAGGATTACAGCAAATCCCGAGAAATTACTTTTTTCTTTTAGTTAATTAATACTAACCATGATAAAAAAATACCAATACAACTGTCCCTTGTGAAGTTACAAGTGAAAATGTGTCAAGATAATTGGTTTTCCCTGCAGAAAATTTAAGAACCTACAAAGTTAAGCAAGTAATTTTTTAAAGTTTCAGTACGTTTATTTGTTATCAAAATTATAACTCGAAATAATGAGTTAAGTACAAATTAGCTTGATTAGTTCAAATAACGATACAATCGCGCTTCAAATGCAATTAGTAGATGCAATGTAAATAAAGGGAAAACGGACTTATTATTGAGTGACTGACCGAATGACTGACATGCCAAATCAAAGCCAATTTAATTTAAGCGTAAACAATATTTATCTATTATTAACTTATTAATGAAAGAAATACAAGTGTAACTTCTTAAAAAAATTTAATTGAGAAAATCAACCAAAATTAATGAGAAAATATTTTAAATAATTACAACAAAGATATTATAACTAAAACTCTTCGTCATTACGTTAAATTTCGTCGGAACTGGTTGGTTCATCATCAAATATAGTGGCATCAGGTACCCTGTCTTTATTTGCAATGTTAGTTTTTAAATTTTCAAACCATCTATGAAATTCTTCAGGTATAACACCTTTGCGGCAAAGCTCCAATCTGGATTAAAGCTTGAATGTGTTATGTCATGTTTATCAGCACTACTGCTTACAGGATCTAAAACTTATAAAAAAAATGTAAGGAGAAAATAAAGAAAATTATAGTTTAATATAACTTATGTTTTCCTGCGGCAATGTGATGTTTTCTCGATGTAAAAAGTAGTTTATGTATTTTTATTGGTATTGTTATTAGTGATAGGTTCTCAGCCCATCACCTTAATTACAATATTCTGCTGCTGTCGTTTTCCCTCTACTGACTTCTAGAGTAGACCCGGGAGAGAAGCAGCTGGAACAGTGACTTTTTTATTGCTCCCAGTCCAGCAGGGTAAAAACAAACAGACTTACTTTTATATTTATAAGTAGGTACCTAGGTATTAAAATAAAAAACTGTGTGTGTGTCAGCTACGACGCACGATTGGAGTTTACTGCTTACGAACTATAATTATGATATATATCGAATAGAAAATGGGTAAATGAACGCATCTGCTAAAATGATAAGAGAAACAAACATATATCTGTAATTATTCGGAAAATTTTATATTACTCCAATAAAGCGTATTACATAAAGTATGTTACAAAATAATATAAATAAAATACAGCAATACCTCTTTGCGCGATACTTCGTAGTCTCAACTACGAAGTATCGCGCAAAGAGGAGACTGTGTAATGTACTTATTCCATCTCATTCTTTTACACGTTCAATCCTACAGATATATGTTTGTCTCTTTCTACGTAACGCCTCAACTTTTCGTGTTACACTTTTGATTTTACTCCTCATAAAATTACCGTACCGGGCCTTATAACTCAAATCGTTTCTTAAGGAGTAAACTCCAAAAAGTAACTATAAAATATGGACAGATACAAACCACCAGGTGCAGTTTCATTGCTACCGTCTTTTAATAAAAAGTCTTCATAAGCTTGAGACAAAAGATAGTCCTCACCGCTGTCAGCAAAACTTTCTGAAAAAATTATAATGGGTAATAACCTACAGGTACGATTATCAGTTACAAATAAGCGTCGAGTTTGGTTCTAAATTTGTCACACCAATTATAAATGTCACAGACATGAACTACATTAAAAATTGGTAACTAAAGTAAAAATTATCAGACATAACCTCACTTTCGCGGCTTTTTTCAATAAAATCATTATAATAATGACTCACCCTTTTCTTGTATTTCTTTTCCACGATCGAAATCAAGTTCCTTCACACAGTTTGAACTCATTTTAATAATCACTTTAACTACAAACTTCAAAATTTACTGAAATTAACTTTTTCTGCGAGACGCGAGCGCACTTGTAATTGTCTGTTAGGGCGTTCAAAAAAACTCATACAACGCGTCCAAAATGCATGCGTACGATTTTGCTTTCCCATCCACCACGTTCCCATATTTCTCCATACATAAATAACCACGGTCTCCTGAATATGTCTTCGCGTCGTACTCTACATCTTGCCTCACTTCTTTTTGGTGAAATAAATAAACGAACCCCATTGCACCTGTATGAAAATCTTGAATTTTCGAGACATAAAGTGCGCTTGCCATCGCTACTTATTTATCCACTTATTTATCCAAGACATAAATCGACTGCATTTGATGGTAGTTTTCGCTATGCTGCCACGAAATGCTGGAACAATATCCCAGCAACAATCCGCAATCATTGCTCATTATATTCTTTTATATTAAACCTAAAAAAGTGTCTTTTGAATAATCAATGTGCGGGATTTATCATTTAACTCGATCTTGGTCTTCTGTTATAAATAAAAAATATCATTTAAACATGGTATAATATTGTAAAATGATATTCGTATGTCTCTTTGTTATCTTATAATAATTATTAAGTATTTTGTTCTTTATAGTATATTAGACGATATAAATGTAAACGATACAATAGATTTTAAGTAACCCATTATATTTTATCTATTATTATAAATTGATTGATTTATTGCCTCGCTTTAGGGCCGCCTTGCGCTGTACGGTACCACTGAAAACCAGCGCTGTAGCCAGCTCACCTAGCTGCTACAGCATTTAATCGTTTTTCGCTGTAGTGATTAAGTTGCATCTGTGAATCAATATCGTCAGAGAAAACAATTATCTGGACATACAATATTTTCTTAGACGATTATATTGTGTTGTTTAATATGGAATTCGTCAAGTAAAACAAATTTAACTGGTTTAATCGTTTTTCACTGTAGTGATTACGTTGCATCCGTGAATCAATATTGTCGGAGAAACACAATTACTCTGTTTTAATAGCTTTTACTTGACTATTTTAATCTAATAATGGAGATTTAAATCTTATAAATTGGTTGTTACTGAGGAAAAAATAAAGCATTTCATGAGCTCTCTTATAAGGAAAACAAATTTTATCAGGTTAACTGACAATCATTGGCGCCAAATATGTCGGCAAATAAGTTAAATCTGTTTAATGCTTTGCACTTGAAAACAAACCTTGGTAATGCTTGAAATAATTGGTTATCACATTAGTAAAACCAAAACTATAAGACTTAGCGTTTAATGGGTTTTCGCAGACGAAAGAGCAGAAAATTTTAAGTACTTTGGCATTCTTAAGTCATTTTCGTAAAAATTTCGATTTAACTGGTTTTCGCTGTATAGCGACGATATGTAGAAGGTACCGAAAAGGAAAAAAGTAGAACTGTCTACAAAATACAAAAAGAAATGAGATCCCATCAAAAACAATACTTGTCAAAAAAACCAAGTCGCGCAACTCAGTTGTTCTGCGGTAAAAAGTTATGAGATCCAAGTAAATCCAAGTCTTCAAATTTTGTCTCAAAATTCTTTAATGTTTTATATAAATATATTGAGACTTGGCCATCGCACGCACACAAATGAATTTACACGTGTTTTCAGGCGATTTAATAAACACGTGTTTTCAGGCGATGGCCAAGTCTTAATATATTTATATAATACATTAAAGAATTTTGAGACAAAATTTGAAGACTTGGATTTACTTGGATCTCATAACTTTTTACCGCAGAACAACTGAGTTGCGCGACTTGGTTTTTTTGACAAGTATTGTTTTTGATGGGATAAACATTTTGACTTTATCTTTATTGGTTGACTGAGGACACCGCCGGTAAGGTTGGCTAAGGTTTCTAGGGAGCTGCTTGTTTCCACTTATCTTACTTAGCTTATAACCTCCAAATAAAATACTATAATGTACATGAACAACGTTACTATATTTCACACCTCACAATTCAACTTACACTATGCAGTGCACATAGAACAGCACATGAGACCTCTACACAACTCACAAAACAGGATGCACGGCGTCCAAACTACCATAGCCAAACAAAATAAACATATATTACAAACATTCTTCCAAAATTGTATTAAACTGAGACATTGCGGATAAAAATTAGGGCAAACATGGTAAATCCACATACATGGCCTTTTTCTTACGGTCTGTAGAAGTATATGTCGACAACCGTAAATTGCTTCTTCGTCCCTCATTTTATTCCGTTTGCTTCGTAACTGAGCCGCACGTTCTTTCTTTTTTCTTTCTTTTTTAGTTTTTCCTTTATCAGCAAAAGTATTATAAATTGCGCTATCTTTAAAAGCGTCTTCAAGGATGTTCATTCTGTTTGACCCAGCCATTGCACGGCTCATCTTTAACTTAAACATTTCCCAATGGGCACCGGCCCAAGCTTCGATTCTACGCATCGTTTCAACGGGATCATCAAATCTGTCTTTTAAATAATGATAACTGGTTTTTGGCTTGAATATTAATTTAAATACTGACATTACTATTCCTGTAATTACTCCAAATAATAATATGCTAACTTCTTTGCATAATTCGACACAAAAACTAGATTCTTTAATTTTTTCTTTTCCTTTGTTCAAATCAGTTAAGAGCTTCATTTGCTGTTTTTTTAATTTGGCTTGTTGTATTGTTTGTTGTTTCAGTCTATTTTTTATGTTTTTTCTCGTAAATTGTTCATGCTTCATTCTTACTTTGGAATTAACATCTAGCTTTTTTAATTTTAATTTTCGTTTTCTTTTACTTTCTTCTTGTTGTAATTTATATATATTTTGTCGACATTTTGGTTTTTTCTTATTCATTTTTTGTTTTCTCTTAATATGTTCTCGTTCTTTCTTTTTAAGTTTTGCTTTTTTAAGCTTACATTCACAAACATGATGACATCGGCATATAGTGCTCTTATGGCTTAAGCTTATATTTTTAGTAGAAGTTTTTTGACACAAACTTAAATCTTTGGTAGAAGTTTTTTGGCATAAGCATGAAGCTTTGGTGGATATTTTTTTACAGACACATGAATCATTGGTTGTAGTTTTTCTATTTAAATGTTTATCTTTGATAGGAGATCCTTCAGATGTAATAATTTTATTTATATTTTTTGAATCTTTAGTTTTATTTGTTTTACTCCTTTTATCATGGTGTTTTTTAGTTTTCTTATTTATTACCTCAGCCCCTTTTTCTTCAACTGTGGTGTTATTTTTAGGTTCTTGAAAACATTTTTGAGACTTAATTTTAGTTTTATTTTTTTGGGAATAATTCTGTACAGGAGTAGCTTCATTGTTTTGGTTTTCTGTTGATCTGGCTGGTACTCTATGGAGCCATTTTGATACAGAGTTAGTATTAAAACTTCTACGCTTCCGGCTTATTTTATTACGTAGTGTTAAAAAATTTTCTGATGTACATGCTCTCTTTAACTCACAGATTTGATCATATAGTTTACATACGTATGAACTTACACTTATGGAATGGCGGATTCCGCAAGTTGAATCGGTACATTCTTTTGGTTTGTTTATTTTTTTCTTACAATTGCACTTAAAGTTGCTGTAAAATTTTTCATTCGCTTCTTTACAAAGAGTTGACGAAAATTCATTACCCTTGCATATATCTGGATTGTCTTGCGCATCACCATGACCCTTAATATTTTTACTAGATTTCTTAAATTTGTTCTTGGATTTTTTGTTTACTTTTGTCATAGGTACTTTACATGTATTTTCATCGCATGTGTTTGGATATTTTTTTTCTATACATTTACATGTAAAACTGGGATCTTTTTCTTCATCGGTGCAAAGCCCTGTCTTACAAGTACGGTCATCCTTAATTGTTGGACCTTTGTATTTGTTGCATTTACATTTAATTTTATTACTGTTACATTTACATTTTTCATGATCAATACTTATTGGCATCAGATTATTACTTCGTTCTTTGTTTTTATGTAAACATGGAAATGAAATCTCAAAGTTTCTAAAGCGTTTTCTGTTACGATGATATTTTTTTGCAGTTTCTAAAGCCGTTTTACTATATTTCTTGCCAGCTTTAAAAGCAGTTTTACTGCATTTTCTCAATGCTACGATAACTTTTTTAGTTAATTCAATAACTGAATCAGAAATATCATCGTAGCTTAGTATATTTTCATCGCGCGGACATATGCAAGTATTCTGTTTGGTGCTTTTTATTTTTGAAATATCGCTTGTGCCATGATTGCTGTTTGAACTTAGCGATACTTCTTGACTTTTGGTAGTTAATACATCTTTTACTTTTTCATTTTTAAAGCGATTCAGCGATGTTTCTTTATTCATATGTTTTGTTTCTTCATTCTTTATCTTCTCATCAACGGGAGTTTTCTTTTTTATATCAGTGTTTGTCATTTTACATTTACAAGCTGTAATGCTCCGTTTTTCCTGGTTATTACTAGGGTACTGCAATTCATTTATATTTATAAGTTTGCAGATAGTATGGATTACTCTTTGATTATTTATCTTTCGGATTATATTATTAATTGCACGAAAAGATCGTTTGGCAACAGCAATATACTCTTCTTTTCTGTCTTCACGCGGACATAAACATGTATTTGTTTTTTGTTTCTTTGTCTTGATTTTCACTTTGTTTTTATTTTCAATACAATTGCACTTTACTACCCTTTTTTGAGTCGGAATAATTTTAGTTTCTGGGTTTATAAGCTTGCTTAATGTTAACATTTTGTTGGTTATTGAATTGATTGAACGTTTCGCTACAGTTGAATAAATAACTTTTTCTTCCTGAGGACAAATACAAA
Source organism: Gymnoscelis rufifasciata (assembly GCA_929108375.1). Classification (NCBI taxonomy): domain Eukaryota; kingdom Metazoa; phylum Arthropoda; class Insecta; order Lepidoptera; family Geometridae; genus Gymnoscelis; species Gymnoscelis rufifasciata. The sequence goes on along the minus strand of OV815312.1, from coordinate 12,333,462 downwards.
CATGTTTTTTTTCTCCTTTGCTAGGACATAAACTTATGTTTGAAGAACGTTTACATAGTCTATAGATTCTGTTTGTTATTTTACTGATAGATTGATTAAAAATAGCTGGGTAATTTTCGTTTTTATTTTCATCCCGAGGACAGACGCAATTACTGAAATCTTGTCTTATCGAACGTTTAAATCTTTTTCTTTTAAGGTTTGGAGAGTTTTCATCATTTTTTCTGTTGCGTTTATGTGAAAAGTCTGAAAAGACTTGCTTTGCCCCACTCGATGTTTTGTCATTTGCAACGCATACACACGTTGCTCTCTTTAGAATATTTTTTTCAGTTATTGTATTTAATACAGGATTTACTTGAAAGTTATTTTCTTTAGTTCTATGCGAGTTATGCTTCCTTTGTTTGCAGATACAAAAAGCCTGTAAATTATAAAATTTTAAAGCCATAATAGCCATAATTAATATTGTTGGAATATCCACGCAACAACGGCTACATAAGTCAATTTCACAGATTTAACAATCAGCTGAATACAGAAACAAGATAATATAAACAAACTAGCGGCCCGCCCGGCGTCGCACGATTAAAAAAAGTTCCCGGCAATTTTTCCTTATTTGCTCACCGTTTAGACCGTCCCTGGACTACGACAAAACTTTTAAAACCAAAATCAGCTCAATCGTCCCAGCCGTTCTCGAGTTTTAATCAGACTAACGAACAACAATTCATTTTTATTTATATAGGATATAGATAATCTCCGCTATTTCACGGACGCTTTTAACAAAAAAATAAAAAAAATTATAAATAATAATTTTAAGGACTTCAAACTCATGTCAGAAAAAAATGATTGAAAACTATGTTGAATATTGAACTTTCGAGACATAGACAATAGCTCAAAGAGTATATAACCACCACACCATAGACAACCTACAAAATGAATATTGAACTTTCGAGACATAGACACTATTGTCTATGTCTCAAAAGTTCAAAGAGTATATTACCACCACGTATGAATAGCTTATCAAGAAAAATCATAGACAACCTATAAAAAGACATTTATTTTACACTTTTGTTAACCTGTAGATAATAACAGACAAATAATTAGAAATAAATTAAAATTGCGACTATAATTTGAGATTTAAACTATCCTATCTCTCAAGTTGGATCGAACTGCACATGGTGTGCTAATTTTATTATAATCGGTTAAGTGGTTTAGGAGTCCATAGAGGACAAACATTGTGACACAAGATTTATATATATGTATTAAGATAACAAACAAACCTGATTAGGACCGCCATTCTTAATTTTTTTTACTGCTTTAAATGTATCTTTATTCAAACTTATCGGGCAAGAGCATAAACCATCGCCTGCGTTTAGATTTCCAGCGAAATCTGCAACCTTTCTTTTAGTATTCATAGTTTTTTGTTGTAGATTTGTTGGTGAGAAGATATCTTGATGTTTTAGTGTTGGTTCTATGTCTCGTAGCTTTTCATGATTATGTATTTTTTTATGACTTGTGCCTGTTGATTTATCTGTTAGAATGTATGCAGGTTCATAAGCATCTTTATCTCTATTATTATTATTATTTGAGGACCAGCATTGACATCGCGAAGGTGCCATGCCCCAATGCCTTTTTGTAGTATTCTTTGTTTATATTCGTAGCATTTTTAGGAACATTTTAATACTACGTGTGTTGATCTTTTACACTTTTATTCATTACACTTTTGATATTTTTGTGCGCTTTAATTTTGTGCACGATAGTTAAAATTATTCCACCATAATTTATTTGTTATACCTACTAATGATATCACTTTGAATTTTATATTAAAAGAAATTGCTTTTATAAAAATATGCCAAACTTATTTGAAAGATGATAGCCATTGATAATTTGGTGTTGTCAAAAGCAAAAAAGTTTTTTTTCAAAAGAAACTGATAGTTTCCAAATACAATAGATGGATACTCTTAATTTTCCAAAGGCCTAGAGAAAGTAATAGTGTAGAATTTTCTTGTTATTTTTAACTTAACATATAATTTACAGACAGAAAGTATTCAACTGCATCGACTAAAACTAAAGCGAGGAGCTATTTATTGCATTAACATGTAATTATGATTTTATCACTAATAAAATCACTATCTGACCGCCTACAGTGCTTACGTAATACTTCAAACGACCCCTAAAGTTATAAATATCTGCTATAAATCAATGGATATTCAAAATATAAAGAAACGACAATTGTTTTATGTCGACTATTAAAATCACCATTTGAAAGATCTTGATTCTGACTGTCTCACTGGCGAAAGTTCGCTTGCAGCGCAAGATGTGTTCGATTCCCGGCGAGGGACCAAGTGGTCATTATGCACTGCAAACGTTTTCTTCATGGTCTGGGTATAATAATAATAATATATAATAATAATAAAGCCTTTGTTCAGATACTTAACTATGTTTACATGAAAATTTTAAAATTAGACATCGGCAACTTCTATTGCATCTGTTTGCCCAGATTTGGCAAAGGCCTCTTCCAACTGCTTCCATTCCTCCCTTGTTCGTGCAGTTCTAGACCATGCCTTTCCTGCGGTCTGTGTATATGACTGTATTAAAAATATTGACATATGTATATTACTTATATCAGATGTCTAGTACCCGTAACACGAGCTTATCACGGGGCTAGATGTTGTTGTGTGGATTGTCCGGAAATATTTATTTATCGAAATCCTGATCAGAGAACTAAAAAGAAAATTTGTCTTCCAAATCCTAGCTATTAAAAGCTCTATTCAAACATATTTTGACTCTAAACTAGAACCCATATCGACCCATATCTGCGTCTATAACAGCACCCACTGTGACCGAATTCAGTGCATTAGCTGAAACGATTCACTTGTTTTGTTGAGCGAAAACTAACTGCCAAAATACATTAATGCCTTCTATTTTAACTTTACTGCTTCCTATTGTCGTTTATAGCAAAAACAACAGCGGTTTTTGCACTAAAACTCTGGTTATTTAATTACCCGGTTTCATGGCTATATCCTGTTTTACTGTTTTTATCTCTAGTGATTATAAATGTGAGCGTGCGACAGTTTTTGATGAAACTAGAGTTGGCGGATGTTTAAACTTCCAAGTATTTTTTATATATATATTTATAATTCTTTGGTCAACTATGCATTGCACGAAATGCTTTTCAACATAAAGCTTACGACGCTGAATGGACAGTGACAAACTTGTGCCAAACGAGGTGTAGTTGTTGAATATAACCGAAATTTAAGTTATAATTTTTAAGACTGTTATTGCACCAAACAGGGTAGGAGGTTGCCATATTGAAAATATTTCCGCTTGTCTGTGTATGAGATTTTGTGCGATCTTGTTTAAGTTTTTGATCAGAGGGCAGTTTTATTTTTGAAGTGAAACTTCTTTATAATCGTAGTGATTTCAAACCGGAAGCAAAAAGATGAAACGGAAATGGTAAGAGACACAAATACAATGCTTTATTTAAATTTCTTTGAGCGATACTTCGTAGTTGAGACTACGAAGTATCGCGCAAAGATTGCTGTATTTTATTTATATTATTTTATAACATACTTTATGTAATACGCTTTATTGAACTAATAAATAATCCGAATAATTACAGATATATGTTTGTTTCTCTTATCATTTTAGCAGATGCGTTCATTTACCCTTTTTTTCTATTCGATATATATCATAATAATAGTTCGTAAGTAGTAGACTCCAATCGTGCGTCGTAGCTGACACACACACACTTTTTTTTATTCTTATTCTTTCGTCGATTTACTGAAGTTTCACTTCTATCGTGTGTGAATCGCACACACACCTTTTTTTTTTATACTAGCTGTGCCCCGCGGTGTTACCCGCGTTATAATGTATTTTCCCGCGGAATGACGTTTTCCCGCGGTAAAAAGTAGCTTATGTTATTTTTCAGGCTCTAGAGATACTGTGTACCAAATTTCATTTAAATCGGTTCAGTAGTTTTCGCGTGAAAGAGTAACAAACATCCATACATCCATACTTACAAACTTTCGCTTTTATAATAGTAGTAGGATACCTGTAGATTTTTTTTTATACGTATCATTCGTATTTGTTGTTTTATACCGCGAGCTGTTTATTCCACGGAATAAATCGACCAAGGGCTCTTTTAGAACAAATAATCAAAAAATAACAGTCGAATGTTTGGCATAAAAATAATAATAATGGCGGCCAGTGATTCGCCGTTTTAAAATACATATTTTTTTCAGGAGGTAGGAGGATACTCTCCTTATTGGATGGATCTTATAGACTTAATATGAGAACGTATTTGTTAGTTCTCTCTTATAGAGCGCTACTATTGTAGCTTACTTACAGCCTTTCCGTTATGTCTAACGCTGCGTTGGCGCTGGCGCGTGTTTATATAAGCTTGCTACATCCCTAGGCCCGTGATGGATCACTTTTGTACGTGTTTACTCTGACAATATCTTCCTCTTATTGGCAGTTATGTCACACAATCTGCAACAATCTTTCCTAACTCTTACGCTGTTTATTGGTCACCTATATGTCACTTTTTCAAAATATATAAAAATGGGGTAAATGCGTAATAGGTTAAGCAATCCTTTACTTGGTGCAATAACGTAACTTTCGTAGTACACATAGTTTCTACAATTAATTCTTGTTCTTTTTTTTACCCATTGAGGAGGTCATAATTTAAGTTATAATTTTTTGTAAGAACCATAATTTCAATTCTGTGGAGATTGGAAGGTATAAAATATTCGTTTAGTATCTTTTTTATAATATTGAATATCCATTATTTGTTTAAAAGTAAGTTAAAAGTTGACGTTGTAATAAACCTGTATTGTAATATTTTTTTAAATCTTGAAATATAATTAATTATTAAAATGCCAAAGTATTAGATGTGGCGATCACAATAGGTCTTTTAGGCCGCAGCGATACAATAGCCACATAAAACAAATAAAAAAAAGTAATCGATTATTTAAAAAAAATTGCATTACCGCAAAAGTGACGGTCTCACAGGGAGTGCGATATGTGGAAGAAATAATTGAGATAAAGAAACAGCCTAATTCTGCCTAAGTTCGCTTAAAGCTCACGATTTGTTTTTCAAAGTCGACAAACTTTGTACGCTGTTTTATTTCTAAGCTGGGATTATGCAGCACAGGGCCCTTAATTCGTTGTGAATTTATGCAAGCTGCGAGCTATCCTTTTTGGACGGACTAGTGCTTGGATTAAGGTGACGATGATAAACTCATTGATGGGCGGGTTTGCAATTCACAGAATTTATGTCGTAGAGGCATTTTCAACATTAACCTATTCATATGAAATTAAGATTAAAGAGTTTATTTGTTCAACAAGAGTATTGTTTCTTATTAAACATTATATATAGATAGATAGAAAATTATTAATTACACAAACTAAACAAAAAAACGAAACCTAGCTACTAAACGTAATTTTAGTTCATTTCATTTTATACTAAACTCACTAATTTAGAAACCTTAAAAATTTCCATAATCGAGACTGTAAGGATACTTAATATAGAAACCATCATACAATACATGAGTGGGACACATTCGTTATAATCCGCAGTAACGAAAATCTTTTTGACAAAATTCCATTTCGCTTTTGAATGCCGCTCTATGAAGGCTTAAAACGTTATTAAATACCCACAAACATTTCAACAGACGCTTATGTGTAAAATTCATCTCTTTTCATAGCATGTGTTCAACGTTTTTGAGAGTACATTTTTAAATTGTTTCAACTGTCACAAAAATAATCCTGGTCGCCGCACTGTGCACAGCGTGAAAACAAAAATATAACATTGTGTGGTCGTAATCAGGATTAAAAAAAAACAGAGGGATTTTTAATATTTTTTCCTGTGGTACTTTTATGAAAGCCCAAAGTTGTTTTTATTAATAATAATAATTCATTTATAATCACAAAGACATTATAACTGAATTATTATTATTATTACCTATTGTGCCATAAACAGAGGCACAATAGGTAAATGAAGAACAACATCTTATCTTGCCTTTTTAAGGCATGTGAACATTATCATTGTTAATTTTTATGAATTTCATTAAAATAGTTATTTAAAAAAATCTCATAAAAGATTTTTTTCTAAAATAAAATTCATCATCATCATCATCACCCTATTAACGTTCCCACTGCTGGGACACAGGGACTTCTCTCTTGACGAGAGAGAATAAAATTACCAAATTTAATAATAATTTTAAAATGTTCTAAAACAATAATAATAATGTCAAATGTAAAAGCTTTCAATATTATTAAAAAAGATGTAAAAAAAAACATTTATTGAATAAAAACTATGATAAAAGCTTAAAGTTAATTGATTTAAGTGTAAGCACCGACCACTATTCAATTTTTGCCAAAAATGACGTCTCTAGTATGGAAAAATAACAGTTTTTGTGAATCAAGTCGTTGACAAAAAAAAACTCAAAAAGACCAAAACTTTAAAAAAAAATAGGAACAAACATGGGGATTACGTCGGTAGGTATTTATGTCACCTATCTCCCAGCTTTCGTTGATTTGTCGACCGTGTTACACAGTGTATACGTAGGTAATGGTATTTACTCTGTCTCGTGTCGACCCATCCTGAGTCCATCCACGCACATTCCATTCCGTATTTCTGTCTGTACAATATTCGGTACAGGGATGCAGCGTGCCTCGTTTCTACAAATTATTGTCGAAACTGCGGTGGCATTGTTTGCGGCTCCACTATTTTTCTTCCAAATGTTACCAAAAAACGTACAAATCCGTTACTAATTTAGTGCAGGCTTAACGGCTGTAATAAAGCCGTTTTGGTTAAACGGATGCAATTAGTTACACAGTTTATGTGACTGGTTTTTTCTTGTGTTGTTTTTGGATAGAGCATGGAATACCTATCGTGTACTGAAATAATTAGTTTCTGAAGTTCTTTACTTTTTAGTGGTAGCAGACCAACTAAAGAAAAATAAAGATTATGGAAAAAAATATAAAGATTTAAACGGAACTAATGCTGCGTTCCACGATAGTAGAGTTTACACGATTTTAAGATCCGACAAAAACGAATGCTATATAGTTCACACGAGCATTCGTTTAAGCTAAAGCGTGTTAAATAGTTACAAGTCAGGTTACAACTGTATATATGTAATAGGCAAGTAGTAGTCCTTTTAAATGTACATTCATATATTCAATACAATATATTTTTTAATAAATTTATAAAGTTTCTTTATCAATATTTAACCAGTAGATCAGTACTAATAGATCAATATCTATTAGTACTGATCTACTGGTTACTGGTGGTTAATCGGGAAACGGTTAACGTACAGTTTTAAAATGGTTAAAAACATGATAATTTTAATAGTTAAAAATGTATTCTTCTGCAAAAGTAAAGTATTATAACATTCTCTGTAAGCGAGTGCCCTGAATAAAATTATGGAAATCTAATCACACCCACGCCCAAATTACATGGAAGAACGAAATATAATGAAATCCATTTAGCAAATGGATGCACAAGTTGTTTACTCCTTGCCGCATGATAAGTTCATATTACGGCAGTTCTAAAACTTCCCAGAGAACGTTCTAAGTGAAAAGTTTTAACAAAGTGACAACTTTGAGTTCGTCATTTCAGCTAATTTATTTAGAAACTTTGGTTGTAATTTGGTTAATGCACAACCAGAAATATTCATGTTGATTACTTTGTTTTAACGGAATTAAAAAGATAAAATAAAATTAGAACTTTGTAATAAAGTAATTGGGGCAGGTGGAAAATCTTAAGATGTTTTTTTTTTACACGATACCGGTTTAAGATTTATTACTGAATACTATTAATATTATTTAGTGTCGGGGCCCAATATCCACTCTTGGGTCTTTGCGCCGCGACAGTAGGTAAGTAAGTATTAGTCATACCTACAAAAGGGCCCTTTGTAATTAATCCATAGTATGCCGTAATATTAGATAATTAATTTTAATTCCAGTAAGATTTAACGCCAGCCTTTTGAAAGGACTGGCGATAAATCTTAAAGAGCTGATCATGTATTTCAACTGAAATAAAAGAAACTAAGTATTTTATCTTCATAATTCGTACCTGTTTTCTATAACGCGCTAAAGGATTTGTTCACTGAGGACTTATTTTACAAAAAAAGGAGTCAACTAAGCAATGGTTAGTTTACTCCTTATCTCTTCTTTTATATATATTATTCTTATCTTATCTGTCACATATGAATTCACGAAAATCTATGTATTAAAACGACAGAAAAGAGCCAAATTTGCTAACCTGTTATATAATATATAACACATCATATTATGATCCACAATGTCATAAATCTATTTATATAAAATGTGTTTATTATGCGTATTGTTATATATAATAAGTTGCCGGAATCTATAAAGGCACTTAGGGGTTCTCTAATAAAAATTAATTTAAATAATTGGCTTATGGACAAAAGTTTTTATAGTGCTAAAGAATATATTGATTTTTAGTAAGTAATATGACATTTGTATTGACATTTAAAGGTTGTATTCTTTGAATTTTTGTTATCTTTGAGTTAAATTATGTTTAATTTTTAAATTACATTTGGTTTTGATTATTTTAATTATAATATTTTTAACATTTGCATAAAAACAAACAACTTACTAACTTAAGGGTTAGGTAAATACAATATACTACTTGTACTATAATAATATCGTGACATGTAGTTTAATTGAAATGTATTTGGCAAATAAATGATTGATTTGATTTGTCGAATTTTACTCGATGATGGTAACACTGACCCTTATTGTTTGTTACTTAGACCTCTCAATTTTACAATGTGATGATACTTGCTTCTGTTTTTTTATTTGCTTAAATAATCCTCTTGAATAATGCCTTAGTCATAGCAAAAGAAAATAAATCATCGCGTGAGGGATATCAATATAATCTCAGCTTTTATTGGAAAAGTTTTAGGTAAACCTTCAGGGACTCTGGCAATCTAGTGATATAAGTGAGAAAATGTACTTTGGCAAAGATTTCACAAACCTAGACGCTAGTGTTGCCAGAATGGTTTTTGTCCTGTGTTAGAATAAAAATAAATAAATATACAGATAATGGAAGATCAGCGTTGTCTTGTTACATCATCATCATCACCCTATTAACGTTCCCACTGCTGGGACACAGGGACTTCTCTCCTGACGAAAGAGATTAGGCCTTAATCCACCACGCTGGTCAAGTGCGGGTTGGTGAATGACACATGTGCTTCAAACTCTTTAAAGTCTCACAACATACCGGTTTCCTCACGATGTTTTGCCTTTATGGTTAAAGCACGTGTTTTCATGCCCATATACAATTAAAGAAGTAACATCCAGAGGTGCGTGGCAGGGTTTGAACCCACGACCTTCGGAATGAAAGTCGAGTATTCTCCCACTTAGCCAACACGGCTTCGGCTTTCGGTCTTGTTACATATGTACAAGTCAACAATTGCTGAGCTGGAAGCCTTTTTGGGACACTCTATGTGACGTCACTAATAAATTTTACTTCTATTTATTTTATTTTATGTTACTTTATTTTATTAGGTAAACAAACTAACTAAATCACAGTACAAACATAACTCAGAACCATTTACATGTTTCCACATAGCGATTTATTCGATTGTTTTTCAAATAAAATTGATTTTCATTTCTTTTTACTGAACCGTAAGTATTTTTTTGCTTCTATTGTTCTGAAGAAGGTTACATTGTTGTAAATCTATATATCTTTAAACTTTCTTTAGTTTGAAAACTTTCAGTAATCAATTCTACGTATTGTTGATTATAGAAATGGATAAGTTGTACGCTATTTATTTCTTTGAAACAGATTATACTAAACTTAAATAAAACTAAGTTTTGACTTTGAAAGACTTTTTTAAGTAGTTTAACTTTTAGACAACTTTAGAGTATTGTTATAGCTCAGTATAACTGGGAATGGCATGTCAACTAGAGCTTTGGCACAAGAATGTTGACCCCAACATGGCACCGTAATACACTTTCAATAATAATTCAGTCGAAGACAAAGTGCAGTGTCAAAAATGGGGAATAAAATAAATGGGAATTAAAATAGATAAAATAACTTTTGGGGAGTTAACGGCTACAGTCTTACTATCAATGAGGCCTATTTTCAGCAGTGGAAAACCTCGGTTGAAATCCATTGTAATATTAACAATGCGAAAGTAAGTCTGTATGTGTGTTCCTTTTTCAAGTAAAACTACTGAACCGATTAAATGAAATTTTGTACACAGATTCTTTAGATCCTGAGAAAAGACATTATGCAATTTTTTACGGTAAAAGCGCGGTGCATTACACAGGCTGGTGATTATATAAATTCTTCTTAGATATAAAATTCTCGTGTCACAGTTTTCGTTCCCGTAGTCCTCCGAAACGGCTTGCCGATTCTCATGAAATTTTGAGAGCATATTGATTAGGTCTGAGAATCGGCCAACATCTATTTTTCATTTTACAAAACAACGTTTGCTGGGGGTCAGCTAGTATTATATAAATATGCGTCATAAACGTTATCTATTGATACTTTGAACGACATTTTATGGCTAGTTTAAATATAAAACATTCCTGCACCAGCAGAAAAGTAAAATACTTTACACGTTTCAGCACACTTAAACGGCTCTGGTCTGCAGTCAAAAACTCATTAGATGAGTCTGGAAAATGTTATGTGGAGGAGTAGAGGAAATTAAAGTGTTCCGTACCCGAGCGTAGGTTTTTATAATACTGCTTAGTGGGATAAGGTCAACCTGTCAAAGAATATTGAGTTTCACTCAGTTAACTACAAATTATCTCCACAAAAATGTTGTGGAGAACTTTTGTAGTTAACTATGAGGGTTTCTGTTGATTTTTGTAGCACGGTAATCTAAATAAAGACTATATTTGTTTACTTGTGGCCATAGAAACCTTCCTTAGTATCTTGTTTTTTGGACAGCGATATTTCGATGTCCGTCACTTCACTCTGAAAGACGACACACTCATTTCACCATTGGCTATAATCGATCAGGTCAGGCAACATTTTACTGCCTAACTAATCAAATTTTCATTTTTCTATGTTATGGTTTATATTGGTTCAATAAAACTGGATCTGTAGCATATAATGGTGAAATTGGGACTTAGTCGTTGTGTCCTAAACGGGATCTCCACTTCAGAAGCCCAACGGCCAAAAGTTCTGTGACATATTAAACTTGCTATGATTTTTAAAACGGGTAACATACCATACCATCACACATATCGGTTTTTGATCGTTTTATATCATAGTATTGTTAAAAACCATGATAATTTAAAAAGTTATATTCGTTATAAATAAAAAAAATAAACCAGCCCGCTGTCATTTCAGCTAGCTAAAAACGCTAAGTAATTATAATAATAATAAAAATGTTTATTTTGTTACAAATATACAACATATTACATTAAGTCTGCAACTTTTTTTTCTTACGGATAAGTTAATTGCGAATTTTATCCCTCCCTCAAAGAAACCCTATGCATTGTGCGCTCCATACCACTCTGAGCATAGTGAGATAAAGAGATAATTTCTATGTGAAAGTCCTGTCATTACACCCCATAACACCCTCATCAAAATCTCTAGGAAATTCCATAAAGTCACCATAACGCATTTTTTCCCATTAACTCTAATAAACTTTTGATAGAGCCCTTAAACTCCCTCACGAAGATCTCGACCGATCGTAAAACGTGAGCTGTTTATGGCTCTATAATTTGGACCTTAGTGTCATTGGAATAAGGGTCAGGGAATTAAAGAATGTCACTCTTTCTAAGGAATGGATTCATAAATTAAGGGCGACATTGCCACGGTAGTGAGTTGGCGGCGCATCTACGCAACTCGTTAATTTTGGATACACATCGGTTTTCAATTTTATTCACGACTAGCTTACAGTTTGTTTGGATTTTACCGCTTACAACGTATAATCCCAAGGTAAAATACCTACCAGTTAAACATTTTTTTTTATCGGACTTGACATTGGCGTGTACAAACAAACAATCAAACAAAGAAAGAATGAAATGTTTATTTGTCACAAAATAACAAAACAAATATACATTAAAGTTAACAAAAAACAATAATAGATGTTACAAAAAGGTGATCATTCAGCATTATGCTGTGATTGAGCGAGTCAAACCACAGCGCTGTTCTTCCATGATCACCTTGAGCTAGTGATAACATAGCAGAATAGAATACCTACTTTATTACACATCAAACAAAGAAACAGTACAATAAGAAATTCAAACTAAACCTAGAATGCGTAATGCGGGCGGTCTTATTGCTTAAAGCAATTTCTTCCTGACAACCGTGAATGGAGATAAAAATTACAAATTTTATGAACGTTGGTTTGTATAAATACTTAATATCCAATGCTTAACCTAAAACTAACTAATATTCGGCTGTATAATACTAGTTTAGTTTCCGGTTAGGAATCACTTCCCGGCCTCTTGGTAAAAATAAAATATAAAAGTCAATAACTTTTGTATACACTATAATATTACTCTTTATCTATCACCCAATTAAACCATAAATTTTGGAAAAACGGTAGTCCTACCGCTTCTTCTATACTCTATACTCCAATACCACAGACAAAGACACAGAACTGCAGATCTAGATAGTACTTTTTTTTTTTAATTGTCCAGTGCGACATACAAAAGGCCTGGGATATAATTATGTTGTATGCAGCTTATATTTAAACATTTCCCACCTCACCACATAAAAACATAAACCGCGTGTAAGTTATGTTATGCTTTTGTGTTATGGCGGGGAATGTTAAAATTACAAGGCATGATTTAAACGAGGTTTTACATCGCCCGGAGCAAGGAAAGTTAAAGCAAACAGATTTACAAGCCGTATTAATTTACAAACTGACCTTAACTGTAACAATCACACTCATTCGAATATCCATACGATAAAACATAATATTATATACCAATACTTTTGTTGTGGGTAACTTAACCTCAAAATCCGCGTTAATTAATGAAAAACCACCTAAAAATTGGATTTCGCCCAATACACGTCGATCAAGGAAGACTAGCATCAGAATTAATTGACCGATCACCCTGACGTTTAATCAAGGTTCGTCAACTTGTATGTCTGTATGTCCACAATCGTCCCGGTGGATTGAGCCGTCTCGTCGGTCGCCTCTCTGGGGCGTTGCCGTCGGTAAACTCATTCATGAAGTATAATTTGTTTAAATTAACTTTACGTGTGTTACAAGGTGTGGGTTTTGCGATATGGATATAGACTAGGCATAACAAGTACTAGCAATTATGTTAGACTGAATTAGGTTTGCTTTGGTAAACCCTGACCATTTGTCAGTGGAATATTTGAACGATGCCGTTTTTTTATTAATATCGGTGATTACATAGGTAATTTCTTTATTAACTAGGATTTTCGAAGCTATTGAAGTTTCTAAATTTTGAACTCTACCAGCCGGGTTTTGCCATTATTTACTATTAGTACGTAATTTTCGTTTGCGCTTTTTTTTTTCGTTTAGCATATAAATTTAAAATAATAATAAATAGCTTGTAACAATATTTTTTTTAATAATTATAAAATATACTGATGAAATAGGGGTTATAGAATATATTAAACCAAAAGTTACAAAGTTATTTGCTTCTCTTTTTTTCTTTTTTCTTCAGTTCTCAAATTGGTAAATTTAATACATCTGACTCGTTATGCTAGAAGATGTATTGTAACGTTGATTTTGATCACCTACTTTTCCTATTCACTGTACCTATCCCTCATACTATGATTGTAAAAATAAATAATTAATTGAGGACTCGCATGTCATCGCTTACGTATACTTTAGCAAATCTAGCAAAAATATGGACAGGAATATTCGAAGCGAGAGTTCTAATTGAATAACAAATTGGTTTGTCAGAAAAAAACTCATTTCCCTGGACAGAGAGATTAAACTTTGCTCGTATGACCCTTCTTGTACCGAAAACAGGCAAAAATAAGCCAGGGAAGCTTTATTCTTTACATAATATTTTTTTTTTTTTTTTTTATGATCGATAAGCCTTTATTTGACCACAATCTCACCTGATGTAAAGTGACGATGTGGTCTAAGATGGGACATGAAGACCTAGAATATATTTAAGTATTAAAGTTGAAAGCGGTCACTATAAATTGTATGTTACCTTGTCAATCTTTATCAACTTGTATAATCTTCTTGAATTTGCCTACCTTTCAGTTCAATAAAATACTTTTTCTGTCAAATCCGATAAAGTCACGCGGACGAAACTGTGTAAGTTCGTAAAGTATTAAAATTCGAAATTTAAAAATGCAGAGTTATTTTTTTTTCTTATAAAGTTTACTATAACATTATGAAATTGAAAAACGAGGGAACCACCAACAAAAAAAAATGTATTCTATTCTTTGAGTTGTTTGCGCCAACTTTACAAAATATGAATTAACAAGCATATATAATTACTTTCTGTCTTAAAAAGAAGAAACAATGTCGATCTCCGCTTTCTGTCTTTACCTATGTACCTATGCATCCTAAAAAATAGGCAATGGATATTGATGTGGTTTTTTTAAATAGATAGTACTATTTAAGAGGAAGGTTTATATTTACATTAACTGCAGGAACATTTATATTCATTATTTCCGCGGGAACATTAGGGCATCCATGAAACAGGGGCAACGCCGCGGGAAGTCCCTAATTTGTTTCCATAATTAGTTAAAAAAGAAGAGAACAATGCTGTTGTTGGTGTAATATTCCGTTACCCGCTTCCATTCCAACTTTGGCCAGTGTCCGACATGAAATTTCTTGTTTCACTGTCACGTGTGTATGTTTGCTGTTTACTAATTAAATTTTGTTTGGGCCATTAGTACTCGGAGATATTTAATTAAGATTTCATTTGGAGATATTCCAACGAGCTTAATCTTTACAAAAAACCTTTTTTAGAGTTTTTTTTTCATTTTATTAAAATAAGTTACAAAAAATATTCAGTTTGCTGCGATGCCCGCAGTATAAATGTTTTTTTTTTATGATCGCTAAGCCTTTATTTGACCACAATCTCACCTGATGTAAAGTGACGATGTGGTCTAAGATGGGACATGAAGACCTAGAAGGTGGCTTCTCCGGGCCACATTACGAAACACGAAAAAATCGCTTCACGCACTGGCCCAGCCCAGAGGGTGGTGACAAGCCGCGGCCGAAGCCTACCACCAGAGACTGTTCTCTTGTGTTGCTCGCTAACCCGCCTGCCAAGCATGGCGCGCATTGACAACCCCCACCCGTTATGGTTAGAATGAATGTGAGAGGCATAGGCCTATGTCTAGCAGAATTAATTATGAATTTATTATGATGCCATTAGCAAAACTATAATTAAAACGAAATTGCAACTAGAATGTTTACGTTTTAATTAAAACTTTGTTGCACAAAATATGTATTTGTATGAATGCATATTGCAAATGCAGTTTGGTAGTTAGTTATTGGTACAAAGTTTGTATCACGATTAAAAACGGATTGCGGAACTATAACTCCATAGAATTAATTAACGACGGCAGATTGCTGTGGATTATACAGGTTGTCCTGTAATACTTAAGTGATGGGAAATAAAGAGGCTTTTATTATTATACAGGTTGTCCAATAGCCTTTTGAAACGCGATTTACGAGTTAATTCAAAATGGCGCTCGAAAATGGCGTGCATATAAGGCGCGTGCTGTGGTCCTGGAGCACCACCGATTTGTGGGAATTCAGTTGTCATAAAGCATCATACCGGCGTGGACCTTGCTCTACGAGTGCGCGAGTTTATCCAAAACAATATTTTGGCTACCAATGCGCGAAGTAAATTTACGATTATCATAATTTACGGAACCTTACCAACTCTCCAAGAGTAGAATAGATTAAGAACTGCATTATTCAGTTTGAGCTCTAGTAACACAGCTGGGCAATACTAAATATTTATAAACGGATATTAAAGCTATTTTTTTTTAATTTTCCTTAATACTTAAGTAGTGGAAGAGCGAAGGCACTTAACACAAGTATTCCATTTTTACTTAAAAGGTGTCTTCAATAGAACTATGTAAAGCTTATAACTGAATAAAGTTATTATTACTACAAATTAACGCTACCCAGGTGGTACTAAGAAGTCTCCGGTGGTAAGCTTCGGCCGCGGCTTGTCCCCACTTTCCGGGCTGGGCCAGTGCGTGAAACGGTTTTCGCGTTTCGTAACCTTCTAGGTCTTCATGCCCCACCTCAGACCACATCTATATCGTCACTCTATATCAGGTGCAATTGTGGACAAATGAAGGTTTATCTAGAAAAAAAAATTCTAATACAATGCTAAGCAAAAAACTTTCAGACACAATAACAAAAATTAAAGAAGAGCTACAAAAAAAACTCCATCGATCTGTTTTTGATAGGAAAAAGGAAAACAGCAATTTATAAACCGACGAGATGACGTGCGATCCTTCACACAGCAAATTTACACTTTGTCATTCAGATCACCGAATATTTTACCTCCGTTTCCCCCGCCATAGACTTCTACCTAATGTATGTCATTTATCTAGTTTTCCAGTCGGTCAAAGCCAGTGCTTTTAATTAATTTCTGCTACTTATCATGCTGTTTGACCCTTATGGTTCTGTCGAGAGACCCTTACTTACATGTTTATTTGATAAATTAATGAATCGGGCGGAATAGAATCGGGACGGGTTTGTTTTTCCTTTTCGTGTTGGTATAATTTTTTGGGAGCAATGTTCCCCATAGTTAGTATCAGAGGTACTTTCGGTGATAAACAAATTATTCTGAAATTCGATAAAATTTTAAATTATGCAAATAAACGCAACTGTTTTTTATTAAAGAACATGGTTAATTTGGTATTAAGAAAAAACTTCATTGTTTTAAAGTTTTCTGGTTTTTGTGGTGAAATTAAAAAAATAGTGTAGCGCGAAGGGAATAAACCCTATAGCGCTATAAGGAACGCACCTTTTATTGGTATAGTTCACACCACCTCCGCCTTTGACGGCAAGATGGCACTAGCGTCGCGCGCGTAGCGACACGCACGACTCACGACAGTCCGCCCGAGCCCGGCGAACCGGCGCGATACACGCGCTGTGAGATTATTGTGTTTTCCCTTGTTTTATGTGTTTTTTGCCTCTGTACTCCTTTGTTATTGTGTTTTCTGTTTATTTTATTATGTTTCACAGATTCATTCTTTGCGATTTTGGTTTACATATTGTAGTAGCGTTCCCACGTACTAGCCTTGCACGGTATTTTAGAGATATCTTTTTTTTTTTTTTTTTGTGGGTAGGCCGTCACTTTAGCCGTCCGCTGTATGCAACCCGCTCGGTCGCTGCTTCATATTGTGTTTCCGTGTCGCAGCCTTCGCACATTCTTAACCAAATTTATAATTTATTCGTTAACTACAAGTGTTTTTTTTGTATAAAATGGGTGGAAAACGGAAAAGAGAACACGTTGAAGAAAACATTCTAAGAAAAACTCGAAAATTGCATGAACAGTTGGCGCCGCCTGCTCGGCCGCGCCGCCGCTACGTTGTTTATTCCTCATCGTCGGACGAGAACGAATCGACATGTAAGTAAAACAAAGGAATGTGATGCGCACTTCTATCTTAGAGTCGATGCTGTCACTATTATTTCCTAAAACAGTTCTTGCGATGCGAGCTTCCGTCTATGGGTTGTCTCTGTCGCTATACGGAACAAAGGACCGATCAGCCATGTGATGCGAGCTTCCACAACCCTGGGTCGACTCTGTCACGAAATATTTTCTGTAAATCAGACATGCTGATCGTTGTTTCTGGTTGTTTCCAGACTCGACATACAATGCATTCAGGAATTCGCGGTCGCCGGCGTGGCAGGGCTCGCCGTCGTCGCCGCGCCTGCACGCGTCCAGGTCAGCCACGCCCACGCCGCAGCTGGTCACAACTGTTGCCAGTATACACGAGCCCCCGAATGAACCGGTTTCACAGCCACCGGAACCATCACAGCAAACATCAGACGATCAAGATGTAATATTAGACGATTATATATTAGATTTACTGGGCGAAGCGCCCAAGGACATAGCTTTGGTTGGGAAAAATATTCACAAAGAGATTGCCTCCAGATGGAAGGAAATATTACTCAAAGGTTTGTCCAAAGAAAATCGAGATAAAATAGGACAAGAATACTTGGCACCGGCGAACTGTGATCTTCTGTTGGCTCCCACCCTGAACCCTGAAGCTAAAGCAGCTCTGACAGATTTCAACGTGAAACGTGATTACAGTTTACTTCAAAAACAGCAGCAAATCGGTACTGCGCTCTCGGCGCTGGCGCAAGCGACTGAGCTGATTATCAAAAAAGAGCCTTCTGATAAAATCCTAAAACCTCTCAGCGACGCCTGTCGCCTACTCTGCGATGCTCATCACCAAGATACGAGGACTCGCAGAAACTTTGTTCTATCAGCGGTCAAACCGGAGCTGAAAGAAACACTCGTCAATACTTCACGTGATAAACTTTTGTTCGGCGAAAGCTTAAGCGAACAGATAAAATCAGCAAAAAATATACAAAAGTCTGGGGAAGGATTAAAAATTTTCCAAAAACACCCGATGGATAAAAATAAATTTATTAGAAATAAAAATATTACACAGAATAATTTAAACTCCAAGCTATTCTATCGCAAGCCACCGCCTTTGGGAAAATTCGAAGCCGGGAGACCTCAGACGTCGCAGCGTTGGACGCGGAGTCGCGCCGAGTATCCAGAGCGCGCACGCGCCCCCTCGCCGCCGCGCCGCCGCCGCAGCCCGCCCCCGCCGCCGCCGCGCCGAGCCCGCAAGTACTAGGCTATCAACACGAGGTACAGTACGCTGGCCGTCTCCGGCTGTTTTCTGATGAGTGGACACGAATAACTACAGATAAAACCATCCTATCTTGGTTATCTGGTTACAAGATACCATTCAAGTCGATCCCTTTTCGCACTCATATTGCAAATAATTACTGCAGCTCTATGAAAGATGATGTTAATTATTTAAAATCGATAAATAAATTGATAAAGATTGGTGCTATAATAGAATGTAATCACACTGATGGGGAATTTTTGTCGAGCATATTTTTGGTTGATAAGCCGAGTGGCGATAAACGATTTATACTTAATCTAAAAACATTAAATAAATTCATTAAAGCGACTGGTAACGCCATCTATCCATAATCCTATCCAATTTCTCTTTTCCCTGACATAAGCGTGCTAGTGTCACTGTCAATGCGCTGGCGCGACAAGAAGAAGAAAAATGGCAACTGAAGAACAAGACTTGACCGTGGGCAGTCGCGTGGAGTGGACACTAATCGATAGCGTGATCGATTTTCATCTCCAATTTCCCGCCATATGGAACATTATAATTCCGCTGTTTGATTTCGCTGTTATATCATTGCGATCTTGGACGTAATATTTGGTCTTCTACCGCTCATTTTATGCGAGACGATATAGCCGTGTGTGGTGACAGTGTGGAAGTGCTTGAGGGCGCCCTGAGTTGCTGGGCTGCCCCACCCCCGCAAGGAACGTGGAACCTGGCTGGAAGTCCTTCGCTTGCAGGTCAGTGCACGCTTTTCCCTTCCATCCTTATTATTTTTACCCATCTGTTAATCCCCAAGGCGGCCCTGTGGTATCGAAGGCACAGGGTTCCCGCGCGTCTCCATAAGTGTGGTCCTATTCGAGACGGATTTGTCCCTAAAGTGTGGTTTCTCATTGAGACGGATTTATCCCCACATTACTTATTTATTCAAGATACAAATTTGTGGTTCAAACGAACCTTAGATCTACATATAATTTATTTCCCCCGCATAGCTTGTTAGAATACCTAAGTTATTGGTCTAACAAGTTATATTTTCGCTGTATAATCGAATTACATTACGTGATTCGAGTGATTGACCTTTTTTTGTCATTGAGACTAACCGCATCCAGCACGCATCTATTGCAGTTGGACCTGGTCATATCATTATAACCCGCTGTTTTTATATTTAATGTTCCATAACTTTAACATTTTATGGTGTTTACGCATATACGTATTGATAAATTTACCGCAATTACGCAGTTTATAAATTTTCTGTCTGCCTTCATAATTATTTAGCACTACCCCCTGCTTATTTTGATAGAACACGCCATTTTTGCCCGGCATAGTACGAGTATCGCAACCGGTTTGCCGACGCAAGTATTCCCCCCGCGCCCCGCGCCCGCGTTAGATAGGTTATTACGCTTGTTATACGAACGCGCTGTAAATACTAATTTACTTCGTTATATTTTATATAACTATCATAACATAAGGCATATCTTTCATTTCTTACACACCGCAGTTATTTTATAATTTCTACAATGGCTAATACTAGGTCAAAAAACCCTATCGAAACAGATGATTCCCAGCTGTTAATATTGCAAGCTAAAAGGGAAGCTATCTTTGAGTTAATTCAAAACATGTATGATTCTTCTTCGAATATAGACGTAAGTGCTTCGAATAAGGAATCTTTTCTCTCTGAATGTGCTAATATTGATATTTTACGCAGTGATTTCTTAAAATTACTGGACGACTATAATTTACAGTTATTAAAGGTCGATCCAACCGCCGTACCAGATTATAAATGTATGGTTGCATTTGAGCAACTATACAGCCGCATAAAAAGATTGTATGATAAGCATTCTGTTCCGTCAGCTGTTATCAATACAACACAACCTTCTGTTGTTTTTAATAAATTGCCGCATAGGTTGCCACCTATTGAGTTAATCACTTTCGCAGGAGATATAAGGAAATGGCCTATATTTTGCTCTTGTTTTAAGACCGCTGTACATGAGAATCCATCCCTCACCGATGCCGAGAAATTATATTATTTAGTTGGTAGGTTGACGGGTAAGGCCGAGTCAGTGTGTATAGGTATAACGCACTGTCCAGAAAATTACGAACTCATTTGGCAAACGCTTGTTGACAAATATGAAGATAAGCGAATGGTAGCAACTTCTTATTTAAATCAGCTGTTCGATTTCTCGCCTATAAGCACCGCATCTACAGAAAGCTTTGATTTGTTTCATGAACAATTTATCAACACAGTCCGCGCATTGAATAACTTAAAGATAGAAAGATTAGATGAGTTAATTCTAGTTCACATCGCTTTAAGAAAATTAGACCGTAGTACTGTTTACGCTTTTGAGTTGAGTTTAGGGTCCGATATACCTACATTTTATACACTCGAGTCATTCATAAAAAATCGCGCGAAGGTGTTCGAGCGAACGAGCTCCGCCCCCGCCCCCGCAGCGGGTCCAGGCCCGCGTAAAGGTACTCCGCGAACTCTTACAAAGCAAATTAATAATAATTATAATAAAGGTGCACCGCAGCTACACGCTTACGTAAACACTTCACCCGCCGTTGCCGCCGCTGTTTCCGCGAATTCCGTGAATTCCTCAGATACCGCTGATAAATGTCTATGTACTAATATTGTTCATCATCATTTATTCAAATGCCCGCCGTTTCATAAAATGACCCCCATGGAACGTTTTAATTATGTTAAGGAAAATAATTCATGTATAAACTGCCTTAGCATAAAGCATAGGGTCGCTCTGTGTAAGTCAAACACGACTTGCCGCTCGTGTAAATCGCGACATCATAGTTTATTGCATTTCGGGTCGAGAATCGAACCCGCACGCCATCCAAGCGTCTCCCAGGCTGCGACCGTCGCGCCGCCCGCGCAGTCGCTATCTCAGCCTGGGCGCTCGGACGTATCGCTGTGCGCGACCTCCATCGCTGCATCAAACCTGCCCGCGTCTCACTCCCCAGTACGGAACGAGCAATGTACCACGGTTTTACTAGCTACCGCTCAGGTCGTTGTTTACGATACTGACGGAGTTAAACATCATATCAGAGCCTTGTTAGATAGCGCGTCACAGTCTCATTTCATTACGAAAGATACTTGTGACCTGTTAAATATAAAAGTAAATCATGCCGGGAGTACAATAATAAAAGGTTTTGGAGGAACGCAAAACACAATAAATTCTAGTTCAATTGGCTTAGATTTTTATTCTCGTTTTAATAAAAATATTAAGTTTAATATTTCGCCGCTTGTTGTCGATCGCATTACTGACTCATTACCGAGTGCAGTTATAGATAAGAGATCCTTATCGCATTTACACGGGTTACCGCTAGCCGACGAGTTGTTTGGAGAACCTGGTGAAATAAATATGTTATTAGGCGCTCCGCTGTTTGCGCATTTGTTATTACCAAACGTCGCGCCCGACTTTACTCGCACCCCGCATTATTTACGTACAGTATTAGGATGTGTCGTTATAGGTTCAGCGCCTACTTTATTTTTCCGCGAGGCTATGACCTGCTGTCTAGTGCAGGAGAATAGTCTAAAAAATGTACATGATCTCGTTCAGAAATTCTGGGAACTGGACGAGCTTCCTTCCGCTACCGCGCCAAGCGTTCTATGTTCCGCTGACATAGAATGTGAGGAATTTTATAAACATACTACAACCCGCGACCCCGCTTCCGGTAGATATACTGTAGGCCTACCGTTTAGTAAGGATGTTTTTTCTTTAGGCAAATCTTATGAAACCGCCCGACGACGCTTTCTGTGTCTCGAGAAGAAGTTAGAAGCTTCTTTAAGCCTAAGGTCCGCGTACGATGACGTCATTAAGGAATACTTGGATAAAAAATATATTTCACCCGCGCCTCCAGGTCTACCTAATGACTCATCGCCTATGTACGTTATACCGCACCACGGTGTTGTACGTAATGATAAGACGTCAACTCGTCTTGGAATAGTCCTACTTTCTAGGTTGTTGCGCACGGTGCTAGACAATTACTCAGGTAAAATCCCTATACAAACATACGCGTTTACAGATTCCAAAGTAGCTTTGTATTGGATAAAAAGCTCACCGCATCGATGGCACACGTTTGTTGCCAACCGCGTGGTTCAGGTGACGGATAATATTCCGCCTGACCGCTTTTATCACGTCGCAGGCACAGATAATCTCGCAGATTGTCTGTCGCGTGGCCTTACGCCACGAAAATTAATGTTACATCCACTATGGATGCACGGACCCCCATGGATCGCGCTCGATCCATGCCAGTGGCCCCTCCGCTCCCTCGATGGCCAGCCTATTGAGGAGATTCCTGAGCAAAAGGTATTATCGCACGCTACGGTTTGTTTACCATCTAATGATTGCGTAATTTACAATCTCGCTTTACGCATTTCGTCGTGGACTAAACTAATGCGAATTCTTGTATATGTCTTTACGTTTGCTAAGTTATTGCAACGTAAAGGAACACCCGCAGTTACGGCTGACCAGCTTCAGTTTGTAGAGAATAAAATAATACTCGCCCTGCAAAGAAAATATTTTGCAGAAGAATTTAATAGCCTACAGAAAGATGAGTCATGCTCACGCGCTATTAATAAATTAAGGCCGTTTATAGACGAAAACGGACTTATCCGAGTAGGTGGTCGTCTTGTTAATTCAGGCTTGAATTACACAAATATTCACCCGCTGATTTTACCGCGCAGTGACCATATTGTCAACTTGCTAATTGATTATTATCATTTAAAATACCTACACGCAGGTCCGGAATTATCAATGTCACTTCTTAGACAAAGGTTTTGGATTTTATCCGCTCGCCGCCTCGTGAGACAAAGATTCCACTTGTGCAATAAATGCTTTAAAGTAAATCCGCGTCCAACTTACCCGCTCATGTCAGACCTACCTGAAAGTCGCGCTCGCCAAGCTGTTAAAGCGTTCGCACAAACAGGCTGCGATTACGCAGGACCTATCGCTTACACCCCAGTACGCCGTCGTGGAGTGCATGCTGAAAAGGCCTACATATGTTTATTCACTTGTCTGACCACTAGGGCCGTGCATATTGAAGTCACAACCGACCTTAGTACGCCTAGTTTCATAGCCGCTCTTAAACGTTTCCTCGCACGTCGAGGCCCTGTCCAAGTAATGTACTCAGACAATGCAACGAACTTTAAAGGCGCTGATGCCTATTTACGCGACTTATATAAATTCTTAAATAATGAATACCGCGAAAGTTTTAAAAGAGAGTTGGCTGACAGCCGCATTAGTTGGTTCTTTATAACTCCTAAGTCACCTCATAAGGGAGGGGCTTGGGAAAGTATGATTAAGGTAGTAAAAACGCATCTGCGCCGAGTAATCGGTCAGCAGATTCTTTCATATGAAGAGCTTTGCACTGTACTCACACAAGTTGAGTGTTTACTTAATTCGCGGCCGCTAACAGTGCTAAGTTCCGACCCCGCTGAGCCTACCGCACTTACACCTAGTCATTTTTTACATACCGCGCCGTTGTATTCTTTGCCCGCGCCTAACGTAGAACCTGAAAGTATCAGTCTACTCCAAAGGCATTCGCTACTGGATAAATTAGTTCAGTCATTTTGGCAAAGGTGGAGGATGGAATATCTACACAGTCTGCAGGCTAGACAAAAGTGGAATACAATTTCCACGCCTATCACTCCGGGTACTATTGCAGTCGTGATAGAAGATAACGTGCCTAGTTTAGCCTGGCCATTAGCCATCGTAGAAAAGGTTCATCCCTCTAAGGACGGAGTTATCCGTACGTGTACTATTAGAACCGCGAAAGGGTCAGTGTTGCTTCGGCCAACCGTTCGCATATGCCCACTACCGCAACAATAAACATTAAGATATATATTTAAGCCTTAGTTTTAAGTTCTTACGGTTTATTTATCAATACACGTAACACCGCTTCATTTAAGTAATTTTCCCGCAGTTTTATATATTGTACCGCACATTATAATGATCCCGCATTCAGTTGTCTTTTTCAACCGCTGTTACTTATAATGAGTTCAGAGATATTAGGCTCATCCTAGTCTCTGCCATTCCGCTAGGGATATTAGAAATTTCTAGTCTCACTTACGATTGTGTCTTTATGCTGACACATCAAGGGGGGGAGGAAATGGTAACGCCATCTATCCATAATCCTATCCAATTTCTCTTTTCCCTGACATCGTGCGACATCAGCGTGCTAGTGTCACTGTCAATGCGCTGGCGCGACAAGAAGAAGAAAAATGGCAACTGAAGAACAAGACTTGACCGTGGGCAGTCGCGTGGAGTGGACACTAATCGATAGCGTGATCGATTTTCATCTCCAATTTCCCGCCATATGGAACATTATAATTCCGCTGTTTGATTTCGCTGTTATATCATTGCGATCTTGGACGTAATATTTGGTCTTCTACCGCTCATTTTATGCGAGACGATATAGCCGTGTGTGGTGACAGTGTGGAAGTGCTTGAGGGCGCCCTGAGTTGCTGGGCTGCCCCACCCCCGCAAGGAACGTGGAACCTGGCTGGAAGTCCTTCGCTTGCAGGTCAGTGCACGCTTTTCCCTTCCATCCTTATTATTTTTACCCATCTGTTAATCCCCAAGGCGGCCCTGTGGTATCGAAGGCACAGGGTTCCCGCGCGTCTCCAGCGACTCATTTTAAAATGGAGGACTACCGCACCGCCTCAAAACTCATGTCTAGAGATTGTTATATGGGTTCTATTGATTTAAAGGACGCATATTTTTTTATTCCCATCGCTGAAGTTGATAAAAAATATTTGCGTTTTTCATATAATAACGTTAAATACGAATTCCAGTGCCTTCCCTTCGGTTTATGTACAGCACCTTATGTTTTCAGTAAAGTTATGAAACCTGTAATGAAATATCTGAGAACAAGAGGCATAATAACGGTTCAGTATTTAGACGACATTTTCTTTGTTGCTGATAGTTATGAAAATTGTAAAAATCATATTAACTATGCTTCTAGTTTGCTACAGAAGTTAGGGTTCGTCATAAATTACAATAAAAGCTCCTTGACCCCGTCAAGACAATGCCGCTTTTTAGGTTTTATTTTTGACTCTTACAATATGATTTTATATTTACCGGGTGAAAAGAGGACAAAAATAAAAAATTATCTCCAAAAAGTTTAAATTAAATAAATGCAAGCTTCGTGTACTAGCTAGATTAATTGGCCTTCTTATATCAGCCTGCCCAGCTATTCAGTTTTCATGGACTTACACAAAATTGCTTGAAAGACAATAAATAAATATTTAATGCTCAGACAAAATCCAAGTTATGAGCAAATTATAACTATCCCTTCTAATATTAAAAAAGATATGTTTTGGTGGATTGATAAAATCGATAATGGATATTGTCCTTTTAGATATAATAATTTTAGAACAGAGATATTTTCTGATGCATCAAGTTCTGGTTGGGGAGCTTATAGTGAAAAACAAAAATCTTACGGTTATTGGAATGATAAAGAAAAACATTTACACATTAATGAACTAGAATTACGCGCCGCTTTTTATGGGTTAAAAGTCTTTGAAAAAAAATACTATAATTGTGAAATTCTTTTAAGAATTGACAACGTTACTGCTATCGCTTGTAGAAATAAAATGGGAAGTATACAGTATCCTCATTTAAACACGATCACAAGAGACATTTGGGAATGGTGTGAATCAAGAAAACTTACATTATTTGCGTCTTATATAAATACTAAGGAGAATATAGAAGCAGATTTGCTATCACGTCAAAAGTTTAGTGACACTGAATGGGAGTTAGGGGATTATGCTTATAGATTAATAAAAACCAGATTAGGCACTCCGAATGTTGATTTATTTGCCAGTCGCGCAAATGCTAAGTGTAACACTTACGTATCGTGGAAGAGTGATCCAGAATCTTGGATTGTAGACGCCTTCACAATCTTGTGGAAAAGTTTATCGTTCTACGCATTTCCTCCTTTTGCTCTCATTTTAAAAACATTACAAAAGATTATTTTAGATAAAGCTGAAGGCATTGTTGTAGTACCTAATTGGCCGTCTCAGCCATGGTTTCCGATATTTATAAAACTTGTGAGCTGTAAACCTATTTATTTCGATCCGAATCCTAACTTGCTAAAATCACCTTTCAGATCGGTCCACAATCTGCATCAGTCTCTGGGGTTAGTTGCCGCGAGATTATCCGGCAAATACACCAAGACCTTTCGCCTCGAGCAGTAGACATTATGCTTGCCGCATTGTCAACTAATACCTATAAGCAATATGATGTAGGTATAAGAGCCTGGGTCAATTATTGCAAACAACATGATTATAATTATTTAAATTCAAATGTTTCCAATGTTTTAGATTTTTTCACACATGTATTTGATAAAGGGGCTTCCTTCAATACTATAAATAGTTACAAATCAGCATTATCTGTATTTCTGGATAAAAATGTTTTAAATGATTTACGAGTAAAACGATACATGAAAGGTGTCTACAAATTACGACCTTCTGCCCCAAAATATAATACTACATGGGATCCTACTATTGTTTTGGATTATTTAGCTCAACAATGGCCAAATAACAGTCTTTCTTTGGAAATTTTGGCAAAAAAGACAGTTACTTTACTAGCTTTAGTCACAGCTCATCGTTTACAAACTTTATCTTTAATTAAGCTGAGTAATATAGAATTAATTCCAAACAAGGAAATAATTATTAAAATAACTGATATAATTAAAACTTCTGGGCCTAATATTATACAGCCAATATTAAAACTTCCATTTTTTGTTCCCAGACCAGAAATTTGCCCAGCCACTTGCTTACAAGAATATATAAAAAAGACAAGTAAATTAAGAAACCCTTCCAATGATTATTTATTTATAAGTTATCGTAAACCACATTCTAAGCTCACATCACAGCGACTTAGCCATTGGATCAAAGATATGCTCGATAAGAGTGGTATTGACACCAATGTATTTAGTGCACACAGTACCCGTCATGCAGCTACATCAAAAGCTAACAAATTAGGTGTTAATCTAGATACTATTAGAAAAACTGCAGGTTGGTCACAAAACTCTGGTGTATTTGCAAAATTTTATAATAAAGAAATAGTCACTGATTCTATCAATTTTGCAAGCACTATTCTAAATGATTGTAATTAGTTAATAAAAATTGCTAATATGTAATTCTTGGCGTTATTTTTCTTATTACCTCCTACCTAATAGGATAAATTTTAATATGCCAATAATGTTTTTTATGGAATAATATACTTACTTCACATTTTTGATAATAGTTCTCTGAACATCCTACAATATGTAAACCAAAATCGCAAAGAATGAATCTGTGAAACATAATTAATGATCAAAGCGAACTTACCCTGTACGTGAAGTTCGATCATAATTATGTGAGCAGATTCATTCGAAGCGATTTACTCACACCCTCCCTATAATAAGATCCTAAGCTAACCCTAGGATACCCAACCCTTCAAAAATGTGAACAGGTGCTAGGTACTTTCAACACAATGAAGCAGCGACCGAGCGGGTTGCATACAGCGGACGGCTAAAGTGACGGCCTACCCACAAAAAAAAAAAAAAAAAGAAAAGATATCTCTAAAATACCGTGCAAGGCTAGTACGTGGGAACGCTACTACAATATGTAAACCAAAATCGCTTCGAATGAATCTGCTCACATAATTATGATCGAACTTCACGTACAGGGTAAGTTCGCTTTGATCATTAATTATAACTGTGACTGTACGAATCGTGTTTCGAACTAATTTCCTAGCCCAAACGAACCCTGAGAGAAAACCTAATCATATAGTGACGCCCAACTCGCGGGCACGATTATATACAGTGAACTCACAGTGAAAAGTCAGAAAACAGTGCGCAAAAACCATTGTGAGCATTTTACCGATAGTGAAATGATACCCTCATAACCTTGCCTACTTACCGCTCTTCATCCGTGAGATCTTACCTACCTCGTCGCACGACGGTGCAGGGAGAATTACCTACGCACACCACCATTCGTACCTATACATACCTACTTTGTGACACGCGTGGAAACTGTGCGAACACCTACACCCTGTTACCATGCCGCTGACGACACGCGCAGGCAAAATGTACGAATCGGATTCCGATAATGACCAAGAGACAAACACCACGGTCAAACCAAGTATCGCTATGACAGAAGGACTGCTTCAGACAATCATCTACAATATCACGCAGACGCAAGCCGAAGCAAACCGTGTTCTGATTGAAAGCATCCTAGCGAGTACATTGAGTAAAGAACGAGCGCCGTGTCCATCTGCACCATGTCCTGGAACCTCGAGCCACGCGACGCATAGCGGGAAATTCGCGAAGTGCACGTCGCGCTTTGACGGGTCGACGGGGAACGCAGCCGAGCTGGAAGCCTACATCGACGCGATCGA
Source organism: Gymnoscelis rufifasciata (assembly GCA_929108375.1). Taxonomy (NCBI): domain Eukaryota; kingdom Metazoa; phylum Arthropoda; class Insecta; order Lepidoptera; family Geometridae; genus Gymnoscelis; species Gymnoscelis rufifasciata. The sequence continues at coordinate 12,304,281 of OV815312.1, read as the reverse complement.
GGTGTACCGCGAGTGCACCGCCGTCAGCGAGGAGCACGCCCTGCGCGGCCTGCCGATGCTGCTGGTCGGCGAGGCGGCCGTGTTCTGGCGCGGCGTGAAGGCGGCCGTGAAGTCCTGGCCCGACGCGCTGCAACGTCTACGAGCGATGTACGGAGTGCCGCGACCCGCGTATAAGCTATTCCGCGATATTTTCTCGTGTGAGCAGAACAATGAACGGGCTGATGTGTTCATTTGTAAAGTGCGAGCATCACTCTCGAAATTACCGTACGATGTACCGGAGGTGATGAAGTTAGACATAGTGTACGGTTTACTAGATTATAAGATTAGGCAGCGAGTGTGTCGCGACTCAGTTGACGACCTGGATCAGCTAATATCTAAGGTCAGGTTGGTAGAGGAGTCCTTGGCGGAGGTGAGTAAGTACATTTAATTCTTCTACCGGTGTGAGCTCTAAGAATAAATCCTTTCCCGCGCACAATCGTTCAAACATCTTCATTTCGCATACCTCTGATCGTGAGTGAGGAAACCTACGGATTCTCCAGGGGGAGGGAAAAATAGAACCACCGATCAACGGTTGGAATAACCGAAAGAAATTGGAGGACTCGTGAGAAAACCGAAGGTCCGTCCAGGGGAAGTAGCTTAAAGTTTACCCGTCGTTCAGGGGGAGTGGGATACCTACATAGGCCACGATTCAGACCGCGCGAGCTCCGTGAGGGGACACCGGTAGTACCTACACACGTCGGAGAAATTCCCGGAACTTAGTAAGTCCTCACCAAGACGCGAGAACGCTATGTCTAGGTCAGAGGGGGAGTAGGTATGTAGCGCAGGGAATAAACCCTTTAGCGCTGCAAGGCAAGATGGCACTAGCGTCGCGTAGCGACACGACAGTCCGCCCGAGCCTCGAAAACCGGCGCGATACTAGCGCTGTGAGATTATATTGTTTTCTATTGTTTTATGTGTGTTTTACCTCTACTCCTGTGTTATTGAGTTTTATGTTTATTTTATTATACCTGTAACTGTACAAATCGTGTTTCGAACTCATTTCGTAGCCCAAACGAACCCTGAGAGAATACCTCATCTTATAATAGTTATTACCTATGTTAGACTTCGTCTTATCATTCTGTTATGTGAACTGCGTCCGTGACTGAAAATTTCACCGTGTTTTAAGCTAAAGTGACTGCAAGCGTCTGCGACGGGAATCCAACCCGCTACTCTTGTGCCGCAAGCGGTCATTCCCAACTGAGGGTGTCAAATTATTAAAAAAATTTAAGTTTTTAAAATGTAAAATAATATACTACATGATGTTATACATTATACCACCTACTACAACAATATTAAATTCCACCTTCTTTCACAGCTGCTCAAGAGGAGACTTCCTCAAGGTCTACTCCGAAGGCGGAACCCACGGTCCCGGTCCCCCTGGGGTCAACCAGTTCTCAGCCTGGTCCAGGGTCCTCTGCGGGAACCGAGCTGATGCCCCGCCAGCTCTGTACTCCCATGGACCCCTGTTGGTGTTAGAGTTCCACACAGAGAAGGCGAGCAATGCCACTGGATTTGTTGGGACTTATAGATTTATTGATAGACGTGAGTATGAGATGTTTTCTTTTTATGTTTATCATTTAGTCGTCGTTCCAAGGTCTCGTCTGAAAATCAGCGCACCTCCGCGCTCTAAGTGTGGGGTTTCATTATGCTGAGGCCTTTTGACACATCACAAAATTATGTTGTTATTTCTTGTTTTTCTTTGTTTTATTGTATTTTGTGTTGTAATGTGTCCATAAATGTTTCTCTCTCTCAAACGCGACCTAAGCCAGACGCTAGGTGGTTGCTACCCATACTATGGCTCTTTCTACGCGACCACGAAGCGGGACGATTTAGGCGTAAATGGTCCCGCGTCGCGTCCCGCTACCCGTGTTGCTGACATTTAGGTTTGTCCGAAACCTAATTACAACCGAAGTTCTTTTACTGCTGGTTATAGGAAACCCTAAGGTAAAATCTAAAAAGGACGTTTTAGACTGTAATAATGCTACATTGTGTAACATTACGAAATCGTCGGTTCAATTGGAAACATCAATTTGTATGATGGTTAAAAAAGCTAGTTCTCAAATTGAGACCGGTTATTGACAAGCTGTTTTGCAGTCTCCATTTGAGAAAAATTTTCGCCCGTAACGTACTACGTTCTTCGTGGTATGAAGCAATACAATATCAAGAATATTGCCTTACCAACTCTTGTAAAATTTTAATTTAAATGTCAGATGTTATTAGCTTATCACATTATTAATTAAGATTGATGAGTTCTTATGTGGGTAACTCAAAAAAAAAAATTAGAATGCCCACTAATATTTTAACGACCTATTTCGTTTAGATTTTACTCATCCTAATTCTGAGCCTTAACGACACCTTAATTAGGCCTCGCTATAGTATACTACACCCTAGACATGAACATAATGCATTTTATATAGTTTAGACATAATGATGACATGATTTATGTGCGCTTTAAACACGTGCTTTAACGGTGAAGGAAAATATCGTGAGGAATCCGGCATATTCTGAGAACTATAAAAGAGTTTGAAGGACATGTGACATTCACCAACCCGCACTTGGCGAGCGTGGTGATTTAAGGCCTAATCTCTCTCGTCAAGAGAGAAGTCCCTGTGTCCCAGCAGTGGGAACGTTAATAGGGTATTGATGATGATGGACATGATGTTTCTTAGTTAAAAGGTCGCTAATAACGTACACATTCGATCTAAGTTATAATAGAAATATGTAGTTTTACTATTATTTTACAAAAATTCTAGGCTTGATTCCCAGCTTGGGAGCATGTTTTTATGAATGTGTCAATGCAATTTTTCATTTTGCTAAAGTTAATCCAAGGTTCCTAAGTAAAGATATTAATTTGTCTTTTAGTTGACTTTTAGAACATGAGTTCCGGTCAGCATAAGAAGGTCTGACTTGTCATGCTTGTAAACTCATGTAACACCTTGTATAGTAGCAAGCTTCCGTCTTCATGCACGAAAAATAATTAAACAATTAAATAACCTAAACTGATACCAATACTCAGGATTCTTTATCCAAAAAGAGAAAAACAATCTCTGCTTTGTCACATCAAAGTTTTCTTTTTGTACCTTTTACGCGTTCCTCGCTCCAGTTCAACTTCGGAACGTAAAAAGCAAGTTTTTGCTATCAGAACGTCTGCATCGTAAAATAATGAAAACCAGACAACAATAAAGAAACCAAAGCGCAATGCAATCTTGCTACTTTCGTTCCCTTCAAAACATTCTTGTGGTAAACAAGGAATAGTAAAGAGTTGCGCTTCATAGAGTAATTTTTAGTGTGAAATATATGTTTTTTTTTATAATTCTTATGACTTCTCTCACTTTTGTTGTCATTAGAAAAGAATAGAAAACATTTATTAACGTAACATTTATTTACAATTCACACAACATCTAGATATCTTTGTAGAGCAAAATATTTATTAAAAATATTTATTAAAAAATCTGGAGGTCGAAATGAAAATGAAATTAAACTTGTCAAATTATTTCTGTGTAAACTAAAATAGTTAGCTTTATTGCGTATTGTACTGACTTATAAGAATTTTCTTTTGTATTATAATTTTATCAAACAGATGAAATACGTAGAGTAACAATGAGTTAAATCTTCATGAATACGATTTATTATAAAAACGTGAACCGAAAATTTCGTTCCGTGCACGAAAAAATGACGCGAACGGATGAACTTCGTTGCAAAAAAGTTCCTGATCTGTGAAATACACCTAAAATTTGACACAGTTAAAATAAATGAGAAGTGCATAAAGTTATTTTTGATTCAAACCATTTTTGTAATATTTTGACCACCGTCTTCATAAAAGCTAGAAGTATAAATTTAATGAAAAAAAAAACTAAAGCTTTCTAATAATAGTTTAAATTGATTCATTCATAGTCGTCGATAGTTAGATTTCGACTACTACTCTACGTTAAGCTAGAAGTATAATCTCGTTTGTATTTATATATTTCTACACGCCTAATGATCCGTCTACACATCGATGAATCCGTCAGAACGCTTCATTGGCTCAACGCCAGATGCATCCAACGCTAAATCTCTATAGACCAGTGAATACCACAGCCTTCACGATGGCAAACGCATCAGCATGACGTATTTTATGTCAAGGCTTGAGAGAAATGTAGCGATATAATACCCAGATAAATAATATTAGTGTACGTGGAGACGCAAAATGGCGTTGAACTGAGTAACATCTACTATTTCACTTTATAATTTTATTTAACTCGACATTGGCAAATTGTCGCTTCAAGCGCAAAGTTCAATTACAAGAATCTAAACTAACTAGTGTACGTGATGACAGATAAATAATATTAGTGTACAACAAAACAAAACCTGCCTCTTGAATTATTCTAAATATTGCTGGAAACTGCAAGAAGATCCGTTTTGTAGCTTTTGAGTATTTCCCGAGTATAAAGACAGACAGATACGGCAAGGGATTTTGATTATGTTTAATAAAACATGACATGTTTAATAAAACCAACATGTTGGTCAATAACTCATTGGAACATGATTTGTAATTTATATCTATAATTATAAATATATACGATTTTAATGAAGTTAATTAGATTGCCGCTCTTGGTTTGTGCATCTGACCTTCCTTTAATTTATAAACCTATTTTTTTTTCTAAAAAGAGCGGATTTTTCTAATGCAGTCAAAAGATATCTGAAGGTTGATATTTTATCCTTAGTACCAGTACGTTAATTTTATAGGTCAAAATACAATGTTTATAATCATGATTGCCTTTATCATTTTAGCCATGGTATATCCTATCATGGACAAAGGCCTCGGTTTTTGATTTCCGTTAAGAACTTTAATAATTTAACATACACATTTTGTCTCCTATCCAAACCGCATTCTAAAGTTGAGGTTTGGCAAGGAGACTATTTCCTTTCTCCTAATCCGTGTAAATAAAATAAATTCCCAACAGTGCCAATCGCAATCCGTTTTAAAGGATTAAAAGACAAGTATTATCCTAGATCAGCGTATCTATATATCTATATAGTGCGGTAGTATTAGTATCTATATAGTGCGGGATCTAAACCGCACTGACCTGAAATAAGATTAGAATCGGCGGGAAAGTAACAGCGTTGCGTTTGATCTAAGTTGAAGACGGAAGCGGTTTGAATACATAAGTTATTTACTCACGGGAAAGTATTCAAAGTCCTCAGTTCAAGAAACTATCCTGCCAAATGCTATAACACAAGAAATAGAGTTTAAAGAGTTGGTTTAGTTATTAGCTTCAAACTCTAGTTAAACAATTGAAATGCAAAATACAAATACTAAAATATTTTTTTTACAAAAGAAGTTTAAAAGTAGTCCTGCGTACTTAATACCTTCTTGAGATAAACTTTTCAGGGTTTCAAACACTATGTCATTTACTTGCGGTAAAAGTATCCAAATTCCTTTTACAATATGACACAAGAAATAGCGTTTTAAAAGTCGCTTAAGACAAGAGTACAACCTCACAAACTTTTAATTCCTAACTCTCATACCTTAGATATGTTTAACAGCAAGCGAGGTCGGTCTCAAAAGTTTTCACGGATTTCTAGGAAAGTAGCTCGTTAGCAATGGACCATTGTCAATAGCGAGTTTTTTTTTTCTCATGTACCATTTTATACTAAAGTTACTCAGTTACATCTACAAACATACTCGTTATAGGTAGGTCTCAAACTGACACATATTTGACATGACTTATGCGTGCTCAAATAACGCCGCCCTCCCCGCTACAGTATTTTTCTATCGAGCGCTCGTTAGTGTCAATTTTGATACACATGCCACTAGATAGCATATTCTCAATATAATCATGCTAACGTGCCACATAGCATGTGTTTCTGTTAATTCAGTTCCGCTAACTCCTATTCCCGCTTGCATACCGACCACACATTTACGGTTTGGTATACAGCTGCTTTCATGGTTTAATTGTTTTAGTTTTGGGAATACAGCTATTTACGGGTCATTGAAGAGTCATGTTGGGTTAAATAATTGTGTTCCTAAATTTACAATCTACTGTAATTTTCATTTTAACTGTCATAGTTTGTGATTGTAATTTTAATGGTTCTCGCCTAATAGCATAAAATTGTGCCTTTATGGAAATTTGTTTGCGTTAAACGAATGCTTTTGTATATAAAGATGATAATCATAATATTAGTCGCGCTCTACTAAAGTGATTTTGTACCTCTTTGAAGTTGTTTTATAAAGATCGTGTGTACTTGTTTCTTTTTCCTGCTAAGGCAAAAGACGTAGCCTTTGTCCTTGTCTATTCTATACTGGAATAGACAGGAAATCGGTATGCTAAGCCGGCTGGTGGTTATCAGATTATTATCTCCTTTTTCTGAAAATGTCGTCGTAAACAACCTATGTAGTTTATTATCTACTTTTTCTAATTTCGTCGTTAGCAAGCTATCTAGTTGATTATCTATTATCTAGAATAAGTTGTAAGGTTTGTAAAGGCAGGGTTTGAAGACCTAAAAAGCTAGGCTTAACATATTAGATTAATTTTGGATTGTACTCGCTGTAATAACCTCGAGTAAACATTATGAACATGTTTTAGTGAAATATTATCCGCGCATGATTTTATTTACTTTAGCGATAAAGCCAGCTGAGAAATAATCTGCGTTCAATACATATTATAATTATTATAGATTAAAATAAGTATTGTTTATTATACAAGTTATTTTAGAACATCTTTGTACAAACATATCAATATCTAAATATATCAATTTTCCATGTCACAATGCTAGTTACCGTACTCCTCCGAATACCTTACTGATTCTTACCACATTTTATATGCGTATTCAGTAGGTCTGAGAATCGGCTACATCTATTTTTCATTTTGCAAAACAACGTCTGCTGGGGTCAGCTAGTCTATGCGAGTACGGCCCCCGATATTCTCTATCGTTTGTTGGTTCTGACTAGCGCAGGTTACTATCATCCTAGTAATCTGGCACATGCTAAGACATAGCCAGTTTTTCTAGCAAATAATATTATAAGCTTTTTGTATCTAATGTACCTATCTATTTTTCTGTTAATTATTGTTTGGTAGCAAAGTAATTTCGCTTATCTTGTTATTGAAATATCAAAATCTCACTACTAATTATTTAAATTCATTACCATTCTCATCACTGTTCACGCGTTATCTTAATTATAGAAACACAATTTCTAAATTGCTCCTGATTTAATTTAATAAGGTTCAAGAGATAATTATACATAATAGAGATAATTAATTATACATGTATAATATACAGATTTGAAACCGTTTCTTCGTATTTGAAGTCATCATTCATCATCATTTCAGCTATTAGACGTCCACTGCTGGACATAAGCCTCCCTCAAAGACCAATTAATCCGAAAACAACTCAAAAAAAAACCGAATATTGTGTTTGAAGTAACAGTCAATATTCATTGACATTTAAACTATTCCACAGGAAACTTCGAAACAGACGGTGCACAGATCGCAGACTCGTGTGACTACGTGTTCAATTCCCAGCCGAGTCGACCATCGCACGGCCGCCTCTACAGTCCCCGGTACCCGTCGAGTTATCCCAGCAATGTACGGTGCACTTATCAATTCAACGGCAGGTGAGTCAAAGATAATCAATTATAATAAAATAAAAATAATAAAAATATTAATTTACAAACAGGTTTACATAATTCGTATAATAGTAATAATATAGATTTTATGTAACTACTATCAAAAACATGCACATTATAAAAAATCCTTATTTAAACTTAATTCAATGATACTCGTATATTGCTTTTTACACCGGGTAGTTTAGTTATGAATAACTTGAAAATCTAATATATAAAATTTCCATGTCACAATGTTAGTTACCGTACTCCTTTTCTGAAACGGCTTTACCGATTTTTAACAAGTTTTAAATGCGAAGTAGGTCTGAGAATCGGTTACTATCTATTTTTCATTTTGCAAAACAACGTTTGCTTTTCAGCTAGTAGCTATATAAAAATTGAATCAAAAATATTTAACCAAACTGTATTTTTTTTGAAAAAATAAAACAATATTATTTTGTTAGAATGAATACAAACCTCACTATTTTCCATATACGAGTCCATAGTTTATAACAAAATATATTTTTTGCAGACCCCATGAAAAGATTAAATTAGTCTTTGAGGAGTCATTTCTACAGAAAGGAGATGAAAGGTAAGTTCATTGCTTTAATTCACTCTTTCTTCTATATGATAGATATCTTAATTTATAAAATATACAATACATATGTAGAGGTACAATATAATATGCTACAAATCAAAACCGTATATTCGTAGTAAGTGTTTTATACTCCTCACAAGAAGCAAAATGTATGTGCAAATTACGAAGATTCCGCATTGTAAATCAAAACTCAACTATCCATTAATCATTAAACTATGTAGAAGCGAGAGAAATAATTCTTAAAACTGAATTTAAGATCTCGACATATTTTTGTGCCCAAGATTTTGAGCTTCCTCGTTGAACAGCTAGAAAGGTGAATAAAGTTTACTAAAAGTGAACTTGGTGACCAAACCTAGGTGAATTAAGTAAACCGAAAATTACCCGCCCTTATTTAAAAGTATCCATTTAACTAGATTGAGTCGACATACCATCTGGGACCATCGTTTGCCTCTGGAATAAAAATATTTTGAATTGAATTGAAAGCTTACAAAACCGATGTTCGTGCAGTTTTAAGCAATTTTGGATGTGTGAGAATAAGTTTTAATAACTGTTGGAGGAATTGGAGAAAAATCAAACATTTTTTCTTCGAAAGTTTTATTACAAGTTATCCATGGCAACATTGCGTATAGCTTTTGTCAAAACAATTGCTAGTTTCCAATATTATATTTTTGTACATAAAACCATTAAATTATTTCTACTTTTTGGCAAAACACCGCTTGCCAGGTCAGCAAGTTTACTACATATTTGTGTATATAAAACCATTAGGTATACTTTTTACTTCCAGCTGTCTGAACCGGGCTGACATTATCAAAGTTTTCGACGGCAGAACATCCAGTGCACCGGTGCTGGCCTTGTTATGTAACGAAGTTGTCGGTAAGTTTGTCCGTGCTTATTGCGTATCTAGAAGTTAGAAGTTAGGAGACCTAGGTCCACAATAATAGGATACAGAGGGGGTGGAAACTAACAATGAGCCTTAAATATAGAAAGTTATGATTTTCTGTATTTCATTGTAATTAAGAGCTAAAATAATTATAAAAAGTCGGCCCTCCGCTACTAAATCTTTAATTGAGCTAAAATAACTAGCAATTTACAAAAAATATGAATTATTTCCGGACAATCCAAACGACAACATCTAGCCCCGCTAAGCTATTTGCTTGTGTTTCAGGTACATATCTGATTATAGATACTTAATAATGATACACATATTATAGATTTTTTTTACTGTACATATTAAACACCTAGACCAACTAGAAAGTGCTTCGAGAACAATCTTGATTCCTTAATTCTTGCTTGTGACTTTAATCTTAAATTTACACTTGGTAATATGGAACGTTCCCTGTTAACAGTCGGTCATGGTGAATAGAGACAGTTTTGCAAAATCTAACATTAAAATAAAAAACAATCTTGGAAATTGAAATAATATATATGATAAAATTATTTTTTAAGTACAAATGTCTGGTGTAAATAGCGGAAATTCTTAATCCTTTATTACTGGAAACCAAAACCCTAGAATTTTCACTACAAAAAGATATTTGTAATACTAGATAATATACAATAAATTCATTATTCTAATAATAAGAGAACATACGAGATCGTTACGTTATACAAACATTTGTACAATTTGGACGGATAACAAGCTAAAAGTTATTACAGATTTCAGTTCAATAAGGTCCTATTTTTTTCTTCGTTTGGGTATTTAAATAATAAAATAATAATTATGTTAATTCAGGATATTATTTCTAAAGTTTTCTAACTAAATACTGATTAGATAAGTTTATGATTAAAAAATGTAGCTTGTTTGATTCCCGCCGAGGAGTCAAGTATATGTATGTTCTGCAATTACTTTGTCCTTGGTCTGGGTTATTAATACCATGTATAATAAAAAATATATATATGTACATATTTTATATTAAGTAAATCAGGTGTCTAGAACCCGCAACACAAACTTAGAGCTTACCATGGGGCTAGATGTTTTTGTGTGGATTGCCCGGAATTTATTTATTTATTTAAAAGGAGGCTATACCTATGCTAATTACGCTACTTAGCGTTTTAGCCATTGTTATTTATTTTTATTTAAAACAATGATTAGTAGCTTATATTCATACAATTAAAATACCAGCTCCGTTTAGGTTTACACTAACTTACACTAATTAATAATTAAGTCCATCTAAAACCATTGTATAGAGGGCCTTAACGGCCTCGCCAAATGGATCTGATAAGACATAATACCTAATTCTACCTTTACCTTTACCTAATTCTATAAGTTTTACTTTAAGATCAGCATACATGAGATCTCTTAAGTAGATAGACTGATTGATATGTAGATAGATAATATCTTTATGGCTCACCAATGCTTACAGACCAACTTAAAAATAACAATCAATAGCCATATTTGTTGTACAATCGGCGGCCTTATCGCTGATAAGATATAAAGATCTATTAAACTAAAGTTTATTCTCAAGGAAATCGTACAAAAAAAACACCAACGCCGTAATATCGACAAAAAATTAGCTCCTGTGCTTCACTGGGGGGCGAAAAAAATTATTAAGCTCCAAAAATATTCCTTTGTTCCTTTTTTTCAATCAAGATTTTTATCAGTTCCCTTTCAATTTGATGTTGAATAAGATATTTAAGGATGCCATATCGGAGTAATAAGTACTATGGAGACTAAGTGTTAAGATCAGAATGTGGGGGTGTAAACTTATAACTAGTAAAATATTATATTCATAGTTCATATAGTATAGTTATATTATTTTCTTGAACTAACTATAATATATATATTTAACGATAAATTGTATGATGCAATTGATGATTGTTTGTAATACGCTGAGTTAGGTTTAATCAGGGAAGGGTTTCATACAGTTAAATAGTTAAACATAAAATAAAAGCATTAAAATAAAATTTGGAAATCGGCGTTGAAGGGCTTATAAATAGATATCAAAGTTGACATTACAAGATCCGTCATTAAAAATCTGCTGATTTTTTATCCTGATTTTCAACACGTTTTAGGGATTTTATGTAGTACATGTAGATAACATTATTTACATTCGTTTGGCAGTTGAATTTCAACTTTATAAATATCATAGTTTTTAATGATTTTACTACTAATAACTTGAAACATACCACGATTCGATGATTTTTGAGTTTTCTGATATTTCGACACTGTTGCTATGATCGCGACATAAATATCAAAAAACTCAATATATCTCGAATTATGCCATGTTACCCGTTTTCCGTAGAAATATAGTATTTCTTCTGTGTGCTACAGAATCTTAATTTTCAGGATACGAAATATTATCAACGGGACCAGATCTCTTCATCCAGTTCACAGCCAATTCCAATATACCGGGACAGGGGTTCAAAGCCAGCTACCAGTTCCAACTTGACGACACGATATCAGGTTTTGTAAGCATTTATGTAGGTATAGACATTATTGCAGATAGTCAGTTTAATTTGGCTTACATAATCAGCGAAAAGACCAGTATAAGGAATGAGTATTAATTAAAATATTATTGAGTATTTAAAAGGGTATTTAATGCGAGGTATTAAAAGGGTATTTAATTCATTTGAAAACGAATTTTATTCAATTGTGCAACGAAATTATGATTTTCCGACGTTACTTTTCCCCTCAAGCAGTGATCGACTCTTTATATTTCACGGTTCTAGAGATACAGTCTGGTGCCAGACGGATAGACGACGAGGTCTCAGTAATAGAGTCCCATTTACCCTTTAGGTACGGATCCTTTATGAATTGAGAATAAAATGAAAATATGGAAAATTAAATAAAAAATACACTTTTTGCCTATTTCCTCTAATGCAGGATGAAGATAATGATCAGCTATGTGTAATTCTTTCTGAGTAAATCTGTCAATCGAATATAGCATCGAATAATATTCGCTTATTTACGCAATGATTTTAAAAGCATTCATTTCCATCCGGAAATTAAAAGTAATTCAAAACAGATTGTACGATATATTTGGGAACCAATCGTGCAAAAGAGTGAAGAGTGAGCCTTGGTTTTTTTGCGATGTGTCGATTTTTTTACTTTAGTTTTTCTGACACTAATAATAATAAACACAACCTTTTAGGTTCCATGTTTCTAGGCATTTAAATCAAAATATGGAAATAAATAATTTTGTATCTTGTATCAGGGTGTGATTTGATGCAGAAATTATAGTATCTAATAATTAAGAGTAGGTATGTATCTGTCTATGTCTTATCTCAAACTGAATAAAATCCACTCCACTAAGTAGATTTTATAGTCAAAGTCAAAACATTTATATACATTTATACACAGAGTATTCTTAGACATGTCAATTAAAATTAATTAACGAATAAACTAAAACTAAAAAGCAAATCATAGATATAAGATTGCCTTGACAGTTTGCTTTAATTTTTTAGGCACTAATTTTTAGAAGCACACAGCCAATTCTGACAGCCTTATAACTTCAACATATCACACGTCATTGTTCCTCCCTTCGACAAGTGAAAACGGCCTAAAGTGAATCCACTATAACGTTATCATTACCAACAGATGCAGAGGGCAATAAAAAATCAAGTGGCACAGAAGCAATATCCGGCTTAGGGCCAGCAGTCAGCGCGGCGAGTAAGTACCTCTTTTAAATTCTATCTTCCACTACCATAGAAAGGATTTACGGACTTTTCTCGAAGTTGGAAAGGATTATTTAAGAATGGAAATTTGAATTTGAATGTGAGGGAGAAACGAAATGATTTTTCTAATGGTGCGGCTACATTAGCGGCATACGGCGAATATTCGTGTCAATTCGATGTGCGTACATCGTTGCAAAGCAAAATATTCCGGCGTAAACGCTGTTTGGGTTTGGCATGTTTGGCATAGCTACAGTTATGTTACTTCAGAATGTTGTGGCGCGCAACGCTACTCAAACCTTGGCCTGCAAAAAGGCAATGAAGACAAATGCGTAGTGTATACGTTTAAGATAATTTTAGCGCGACAACGAGTATTTCACCCGCTGATGTAGTCGCAACATTACAAAGTAAGAGCTATCTTCGTACATAAAAACTTATATGTAATTTTAACAGTGAGGTTTAAGGTTCCTGGTTTAGATTCATAGAAATCTGACTATACTTCAGACAATTTTTTTTTTTATAGATCTATGTTAGTTTTCATTATCATCACCCTATTAACGTTCCCACTGCTGGGATCTCTATCGTCAAGAAAGAGAGATTAGGCCTAAATTCACCACGCTGGCCAAGTGCGGGTTGGTGAATGTGACATGTCCTTCAAAGTTCTCAGAACAGGCCGGTTTCATCACGATGTTTTGCCTTCGTTTTTTAAAGGAAAGAAAGAAGGAAGAAGAAGAAAAAAGAAGAAAAATCCAGAGATGGGTGGCCGGGTTCGAACCCACGACCTTCGGAATGAAAGTCAAGTGTGCTCCCACTTATCGACCAAGGCCTACATATCTATTAAACATATCTGTTCAACATAACATAACTGTTTCATATTACTTTTATTGATGATAAAACTAAACAAATCTTTTAATACACTATTACGGTATTGAAAAAGGGCGAAATATTGATTCATTTACGAATTTTTTTTAAGTAAATTGTGACGATGTTACTCATATATGAATATACACATATTCGCATCGTCAATGTTCCATATCTTTCTTCATAATTAAGTACCTATTAGGGTTTTTTATTTTGAGATCTGCTTAAACTCATAGTAGGGACCGAGGCCGGTCCCAACATGGCTACATTTGAAGAGGCCAGTGAATTGTGGTTGAATTGTAACTAAGTCACTGAGCTCTTACGCATTTTTAGAATTTCCACAACTTTTTGCCTAGAAAATTATTTAAAATGCCGCAACGGGGTGTAGAATTTATGCATAGTGCATAGTGAATGCAGGTTAGCTGGTTGATAATGCTTTAGCATTAAGCTCACCTTTTTGTAACACAAGTTTAGGTACAAATAAAGTTATAAATAATAAAAATAAAAATAGTCCAAAAGGTTAAATTAGCTGTTTAATTAAAGGATAGTCCTTATATTCACCATTGTTTTGAACAAAAAAAGATTAACTATTCACAGTCACAGTTTATCTTAAATACTCATTAAAATATTACAAAAGGTTTTAAGAGCTTAATTAAAACAGCATAGAAAACCAACGGAATTTTAGTAAGAAGATAAAGAATAAAACAAAACCGGTTAAGTGCGAGTCGTTCGCGTGCACCGAGGGTGCCGTATAGGTAAAATGGAGTAAAAAAAAACACAAATATTCATTTTTAGGATTTATATTGAAGACCAAACAATTTAAAGTTTTTAGAATAACCTTTGTTTCTTTTAAGATGTTGTTTTAAATGCGGGTCTAATTGTTGTTTTTTTTTTATATATAACAACATAGGATTTTTTTCCACAACTACAAACAAACAATAGACTTGATTTGACCTGTATTTTCTATCAATTTCAATTTAATACCTCAACGCGTTCACGAGCAAGAGGGTAATAAGCCAAAAATGTTGATCTAACGATGTTACTAAAAATGATGTTTTTTTAATTAATACTTAAATTAGTGCTTGATAAGGCTTGCTTGCTTGTTTATGTAAATTTTCAAGATTCTATCATTATTGGATTCTTATGGGTTTGATTCCTTTCCGAGTATCGTAAATTTGCGGATTTTACGACATAAACGTTTGATGTTTTGACAGGCACAAGTGACATTAAAACTGAACATTTTATATAAATTTTAGCTTGATACCTCAACGCGTTCCTGAGGCAGACAGACAGACAGAAAAGTGATCCTAAAAGGGTTCCTTTTTCCCAATTAAGGTACGGAACTCTGAAAAAGATGAATACATGTAAATTTAATTTTGAGCCGAGTGCAGGCAAACTTGTTTACTACACATTAGCAATCTCATAAATTTAGAGCAGACATGCAGATGACAAAATGTCATGAAAAGCTTGTTTCAGCTTAATGTACAAAACATTTCGCAGACAGCACAGGATTTTACTATTAATGTCAGTATTCTCTTACTGTGCCATAAATATAGTGCTTACACTGAGTCGTAACTTGGCAACAAAAGGCACTTGCAGAGTGATATAAAATTTGACTACAAGGTGCTTTCAAATTGGGCGTTTCGAAACGTACGTCTGAGGCGAGGCGAAATGAGATAAACAAATTTATATATAACTAGCGGCCCGCCCCGGCGTCGCACGGGTAAAAAAAGTTCCCGGCAATTTTTCCTTATTTTCTCACCGTTAAGACCTACCCTGGACTACGACAAACATTTTAAAACCAAAATCAGCTCAATCGGTCCATCCGTTCTCGAGTTTTTATCAGACTAACGAACAACAATTCATTTTTATTTATATAGATTAACAAGATTATCGAAGGTATTTCTGAAAACGTTGCTTAAATTCTTGGTATGTACTGAAAGAAGAGATATTGCTTATAATGACATAACTGAGAAATAATAGTCGTAATTATTAGATACGTATTATTTATTGATGGTAGGTAGGTATATATTTTAAATTACAATTTGGATTTTAACGTGGTTTTCCAATATTACAACTTAATTAATATACAATATCTAATGCCACAATTATCTAATGTGTCAAAATATGAAATACATAATGAACAATTAAAATATTGTCTGTTTTATACCTACACGAAAATTTAAATAATGTCAATTTATAATACAACTAGTGGCCCGCCCCGGCTTCGCACTTAGTCGGTTAAGTGGTTTAGGAGTCCATTGAGGACAAACATTGTGACACGAGATTTATAATATATTAAGATATACAACCATTACAAAATGTCAAAAATTAATTATGATTTAACAGATTATACTGAATTATTCAGCTTTTCTTCTTTTTTTTGTTACGATTATTCATTAAATATAGTACTTTTATTATCGGTAAAAAGGTTATGTTCCGTTCATATTAATTTTGTTTGATTAGTCTTACTTACATAACCTCATTAATTTCGATGTAAATAACATAGTACGCAGCTATAAAACCAGCCATTGTACGTGATACAAAGCCCAAATTGTGTCAATTAACTCCATTCTCTTGCATAGTAATGATACTATGAAATATCAATGACAATACGTTGTTGAATTTAATAAAATCCAACTTTATAATAATTTTCCGTTAAAGCTGTGTTGGCATAACACTCTTTTATATATATTTAACAGGGGTCTAATCCCCGCGGTGCACCACTGGATTTATTTCTTGAAAATTGCATGTGCTTTTTCAACACGTGCTTTAACGGTGAAGGCAAACATCGTGAGGAAACCGGCATGTTCTGAGAACTTTGATGAGTTTATGACCATGCGTCATTCACCAACTCGCACTTGGCCAGCGTGGCTTGTTAAGGCCTAATCACTCTTGTCAATAGAGAAATCTCTTTGTCCCAGCAGTACGTAATATGTATGTTATACAATTTTTAGCGAAAATATTTAAATTTTCAATAAAAGTAATTGTTCTATGAAACTATTACGTTTATTTTATGTCGCTTTTGTGTCAAAGGCTTGTTTTATATGGGATCAATATAATATTCAAGAATCTTCAAAAGCAAAGTGCCGTTTTTGTTTTCAATTTACTTCATAATTTTAATTGCAAGTGTTTTGAGACCTTCTTTATCTTCAATTATGCCGGTTTATGCGGAATTTTACAAGGCGCATTTTACTTTATGAAAGAATAGCAAAGAAATCATGATATTTTCCAGATTTAATTATTTTTTATGATAGCGGTAACATTTCAGTAAATTGTAATTTTATCTCTCAAACGTTGTTCTGTCATATAAAATAACTATGTTTGCTGTTCGGGGAATAACACAACTTGGTGATTTTAATATATTATTTTCGTAATTGTTAAAATAATAGTTAGATATAATCTGGATGAGACACTCTGAGCACATTACCAAAAACATATCTAAGTTAATACATAATTTTATTATCAGGCTTAGCTCTTAGCTCCTATAACCTAACCTTGGTAATACGATTTCGCTAAGTAACGCCGCTATCATTCATTTACAATATTGTGGATGTCGCGAAAACCTCCCGATAATTCTTATTATAATTGGAAGAATTGAGATCTGCACTGACATCTCGCCTAAGAGTGTTGTGTGCATAATCCCGATAATATGGAGCAGACTTTAAAATGTCAATTAACTCTTGACAAGTCCAACATCAGTGATGATCTTTTTACTGGCGCTCTCCTCCATCTTGCTGCTGCCTTGGTCCACGTAAGATCAAAGGACAGCTATATAAAAGCAAAGCAAATAAATGAAATTTTACATGAAAATCCAGACTATTTATATACCTATTCTGGATATACAAGGTATATAATATTTGATATATTCTATCCCTATATCCTTAACTACCAAATGTTGTGTTTTGTAAGTAACTAGACCAATTTTTCCAGCATCAACCTGCAACCAAGTGTTCCGGAGCGACAAGGGTAAAAGCGGGCGGTTCTCCTCTCCTCTGCATCCATTACCGTATCCCCAGAACACACAATGCCATTACGACTTCTTGGCGCGCGGCAGGGAGAGGGTGCGGCTCGTGTTCGAAGACTTCAGTCTGCAGCGGATAAGCGAGAATGTTCTAGAGTGAGTGCAACAACACACGATACTAACTTTCTTTGTTTATGATAGATAAGCCTTCATTTGGCCACAATCTGACCTGATGTAGGGTGACGATGTAGTCTTATATGGGGCATGAAGACCTTAAAGATAGCTCATCGGACTACATTACGAATCACGAAAAATCATTTCACGCACTGCCCCAGCCCGAAGGGTGGTGACAAGCCGCGGCCGAAGCCTTCCACTAGAGACTGTTCTTAGCACCACAACAGATTGGACAGATGGACAAATATCTAAATCCCTTAGATCTATAATCCCTTAAAAACTATGCAACATAATCACCTCAACCATTAACTAACTTACTCATCAGACTCACTTATCATATAGAATCATACTGATTACTCATCGACATCTGAAACTACACCGTGATTTCGGTATTCGTAAATTAATGTTTAACTTAAATTATCTAAGAAAATTTCAATTAAAATTAAATATCACTTTGATACTCTGTTACTGTCTAATAACTCTGTTGTTGTGTTCACTGTGTTAATAAATCTAGTCGAAAGTCAACAAAGATAGCTGATTGCTAAGCGAAAAATGTTACTAACCAAAACTAAAACGGTTCCTTTCGATTTATTTGAACACTCGTTCGGCGAGTATGAAAAACACGGTATTACTTTTATTTCCTGTTTTATTGGACTATTTTTCAGTTACTAAAGATTTTTTAACAAAAGAGCAAATTTGAATACGTTTAAATTTCATTAAATTTTTTACATGTTATGTTATATTATATGACGTCCTTTGTGACTCGGTGATCGAAGGTCCGCCTGAAGCGCAAGAGGTTGCGGGTTCGATTCCCGCTGGGGGCCAGATTTTGTACTATCTACAATTTCTGGTTTCGGATCTGGGTGTTTTCTATATATCAAAAGTATGTATTTACAAAATATGTATATACATTTATACGTACGTAATATACATTTATGTAGTATATCAGTCGTATACATCCAAAGTACAAGCTCACCTTAGTTTGGGGTTAGGTGATGCTGTGTGATTAGTCCGGAAATATTTATTAATCAATTCTATTAATTGAAACCACCGAGTGCGTTGGAAGTGACAGACTGCCATATTTATTGTCATAGACTATATCATAGAAATAGTTAACATAAGCTACTAGATGTCACTACAGTACACATTTTGATATATAATTAATACACCCACTATATCAAAATTAAATAACAATTTTTACTTTTGTTGAACTCCCAACAATTCTAGAAATTTATAATGTTTTACAGAACTTAAAGACTTTGTGAGTATGTCAGCTGGCATTAGATCAGTCTGAAGATACTCAATTTTAACTATATTATTTTTAATACATTCCCTACCAAAGTGGAATCTTATGTCTATGTGCTTTGTTCTATTGTGAAATATAGGATTATATAACAACTTGTGTGCACTCTGGTTATCATTAAAAATTAAAATACATTGCACTAGACCTATGATTTCACCTTGCAAATTCCTAAGGTAAATTGCCTCCTTACAACATTCAGATATGCCAACATACTCTGCTTCGGTACTAGATAAAGTTACATTCTTTTGCTTTTTACTTCCCCAAGATATTAAACCACTAGATAGAGTAAAACAATAGCCTGTATAGGATCTCCTATCTGTAATATCACTACCCCAATCTGCATCCACATAGCCCACTATCTTGTTGTCATCTGTACCACTATACTTAATACAATAATCTTTAGTTCCCTTTAGGTATCTTAGTATACGTTTAGCATGAGTCCAGTGCTCTTTATTGTAACAATTGTTGAACTGACTTAAGTACACAACAGGAAAAGTTATATCGGGTCGGGTAAGTATGGCAAGATATATTAAACATCCAATTAGTTGCTGATAAGGCAAACTTTTATCACAACTTAAATCTTTTGTTAATTTTAATCCACACTCCATTGGTGTATCTACTGGTTTACAGTCAACCATATTAAATTTTTGTAACAACTGATCAATATAATCACATTGATCTAAAGTTAAAATCTTATTACATTTATCATAATGAACTGACATACCAAGACACTGTCTAATTTGACCCAGGTCTTTAATTTTAAACTGAGATTCCAAAATATACTTTAAATTATTTGTTTCATCACTACTATTTGAAAACACAAAAAAATCATCGACATATAATGCAATTATAGTCATACTTCTACCACCCTTTTTAGTGTACAAACAAGGTTCATATTTTGACTTTGAATAACCATTTTTAGTTAAGCACATATCTACTTTATTATACCACATTCTTGATGATTGCTTCAATCCATAAATAGCCTTTTTTTAATTTCAAAACTTTGTCTGAATCTGAACAGTTAAACCCTTCAGGCATTTGCATAAAAATATTTTCATTCAAATCACCATTCAAAAATGCAGTACACACATCTAAATGTGTTATGTCAAGTCCAAGTTTTACTGAAATAGCAAACAATAATCTAAGAGAACTGTATCTTACTACGGGCGAGAAAGTCTCAGTATAGTCCACACCAGGTTGCTGGGTAAACCCTTTAGCCACTAACCTTGCACGATAACGGACTTTACCACTACACTCAACCTTTTTCTTAAGCACCCACTTACACTGCACAATAGTAGAGTTATTAGGAACATTGACTACCTCCCAGGCACCACTTTGCTCGAAGCACTCCAGCTCCTCCTGTACTGCCTGCAGCCACTTGTCTCTCTCAGGCCCTTTCAGTGCTTGTTTGAGTGTGAGACCTGTTCCACTATCCATTTCTGTGTAGCAGATACCACCAAAACCAAATCTGTCTGGTGCACGACGTTCTCTGACAGGTTTATCTGGCTTATAACTACTACTCTGTGTGTCTAAACAATCTTCACAATCACTTGGTAAATAATCTGAAAACTCTGTAGATGTATCCTCCTTTGCTTCTTCTGTCAATGTGCAATCTGAGTCCCCCACTGAATCCTGCAGAATCTGGGTGTCTCCTGATGTTTTATCCATCTCAGACTCATTTTTATTGTCTTCAGAAGTAATATCTATTATAACTAACTGTTTCTCCTTGATAATTACATCTCTACTTGTTAAAATTCTTTTCTCTTTTGGATCATACAATCTGTAGCCTTTAATATTATCAGGATATCCAAGTAGTATACATTCAATGGACTTTCTGTCCCATTTGGACCTTTTCTCTTTGTTGACATGAACCATGACAGAGGATCCAAATATCCTTTTGTTGCTCAGATCTGGCTTAACATCTGTCCATAACTCATATGGTGTTTTGCCATCTAAAACTGAAGAAACAATCCGATTATGTATGTATACAGCCGTATTGCAAGCTTCCGCCCAGAACTTCTTGTCCAGATCAGCGTCATAAAGCATGCACTTAGCCTTTTCAATAACCGTTCTATTCATTCTTTCACATAATCCATTTTGTTGAGGTGTATAAGGGTTGGATTTTTGGTGCACTATTCCTAATTTCTTCAAGTAATCATCAAACGCTGTATTACAAAATTCCTTTCCGTTGTCAGTTCTGAAGGTTTTCACTTTTCTATTAGTTTGGTTTTCTGCCAATGCCTTGTATTCCTTAAAGTATTTCAACGCTTCATTCTTATGTTTTAGAAAGTAAATGAAGGTCATCCGGCTGAAGTCATCGACAAACAATAGAAAGTAGGATGCACCTCCTAGTGAAGTTGCCTCCATAGGCCCACAAAGGTCACTATGTACAACATTTAACAATTCTGTACTCCTTGTGTCACTACTTGTAAAAGGTAATCCCATCAAAAACAATACTTGTCAAAAAAACCAAGTCGCGCAACTCAGTTGTTCTGCGGTAAAAAGTTATGAGATCCAAGTAAATCCAAGTCTTCAAATTTTGTCTCAAAATTCTTTAATGTCTTATATAAATATATTAAGACTTGGCTATCGCCTGAAAACACGTGTTTATTAAATCGCCTGAAAACACGTGTAAATTCATTTGTGTGCGTGCGATGGCCAAGTCTCAATATATTTATATAAAACATTAAAGAATTTTGAGACAAAATTTGAAGACTTGGATTTACTTGGATCTCATAACTTTTTACCGCAGAACAACTGAGTTGCGCGACTTGGTTTTTTTGACAAGTATTGTTTTTGATGGGATCTCATTTCTTTTTGTATTTTGTAGACAGTTCTACTTTTTTCCTTTTCGGTACCTTCTACATATTGTATATATGTCCATATAATTTTCTTTTTGCCGGTCTAGATTGGATTTATTTATATTTCGCATTGTTATAACTTTAGTACATATTTCGTATATACGTATGGCGTTGCGACAGCGCCCTCTATACCGGTATTTTCTAGATTTTTTAGTTTTTCCTTGATTCATACACCAAACACTACTTATATTCCAAATTTGAAGCTTCTTGGTCTGCTAGAAATGCCTTAGAATTTTGATGATCGGTGAGTCAATGAGTGACAAAATTAAGAATTTGACCCGTTATAATTCTTAAAATACTGGTTCAAATTGAATGAAATTTGAAATATACCGTGTCTTTACAATGCCTGCATGGTTACTGAAAATTTCAGTCTTCTAGTTTTATCCACAACGAAGTTACAGGGGGTCGAAAATGGCCTGAATTGCTTCGAGAAAAGGTACGACAGCGCCCTCTATACCGTTTTTTTTTAGATTTTTTAGTTTTTCCTTGATTCATACACCAAACACTACTTATATTCCAAATTTGAAGCTTCTAGGTCTGCTAGAAGTGCCTTAGAATTTTGATGATCGGTGAGTCAGTCAGTGAGTGACAAAATTACGAAATTTGACCCGTTATAATTCTGAAAATACTGGTTCAAATTGAATGAAATTTGAAATATACCGTGTCTGCACAATCCTGCATGGTTACTGAAAATTTCAGTCTTCTAGTTTTATCCACAACGAAGTTGTAGGGGGTCGAAAATGGCCTGAATTGCTTCGAGAAAAGGATGGTACGGCCGTGCCGCTTTTTTGCTCGACTTGGTGGGGGCACTGCCGTGCCCCCAGATCTGCACTTCTTATCTTCACAGCACGTCTTAGATGTTGATTTACTTATGGTGAAATTCTCATTAAATCTCATTCCCTCAACTGCGTTTTTGGTTTTCCTTAAACTATCACTGTTCAGGTGGCCTAATCTGCGATGCCAAGTAAGATCTGAAGTAGTTACTGCAGCAACCAAACATTCTTTTATATTCAGTTTATAAACACCATTTGTCAACAAAGCAGTAGCAACGAGTTCACGTTTTCTATTATAAATATGACAACTGTCGTCCGTGAAATACACCTTATTGCCATTTTGAATCAATCTGCTTACTGATATGAGGTTAGTTGTCAAGTTTGGTACACAGTAAACATCTTCAATGTTTATTTCAAATTCACTGCCTTTAACTGAGGTTATAATCTTAACATCGCCAGCACACGTAACGGAAACAGTTTCCTGATTTGCAACCATTATTTCTTGTTGAACTTTCCGATATCTACTAGTGATCCAATCTACATTGGCAGTCAAATGCACACTAGCACCGGAATCAATGTACCAGTCCGTTTTGTTGAAACTGCCGCTTAAGAATACAGCTGAGAACGCATTAGTCTGCTTACGGTCTGCATTTCTGTTGAACTTGGGATTATTCGGGCACTGCGATCGATAATGTCCAGTTTGTTTACATCGATAGCATCTGACAGTTTTCGAGTTGACGTTTTCATTTTGATATTTGACGCCATCTTTGCCAGTGTTGCCACTCATCATAGACGCACTTGATTTCGACTTGTTCTGTTGGTATTTCCTTGACACTACGAGCGCGCCATCCACATTGTCTATACTTCCGGTTTCCATGTCTAGAAGCTTGCTTTTAATGGCGTCTGTTGTTACTTGAATGCCCGAATGCTCTATCGCCATAATCATGGGAGAGAACTTCTCTGGTAATCCAGCTAGTAGCAACGAACCAATCCATTCGTCGTTTATTGCAAATCCTGTTCCACATAGTTTCTGACCCGTCTCTATTATTTGCGTTACATAGGAGGTCATGGAACTGCAATTCTCCAATCGAATAGATATCAAGTTTCGTAAAAGACTGATCCTTCTAGTAAACCCAGAATCGTCGAAGAGCGACTTGAGTTTTTCCCACAGCTCCTTTGTAGTTTTAACGGTCTTGATATGAACATACAACGATGAGTCTATAGTGAGTACAAGTTTCGCCTTTGTCTTCGCGTCGTCTGCAGCTGATACAACAACTTCTGTACCACTTTCATCTCGTTCGGTTTTGATACACTTCATCATCCCTTCGAGTATTAAAAAGTTTTCTGCCGCGAACACCCACTCGTCATAGTTCTCACGACCACGCAACTTCGGCACGTTTATAATGTAATTCGCCGCCATTACGATAAAGCGAACGAACCGAGCACCGGCACCCACGTAGCACAATACACATACAGTACAGTTTTTACGCGGAATCTGGCCGAACCAATTGAAAATATCGATAAACGATCGAACTGTAACACATTACTTTCACTATTGGCCGCTCAGTATAAAAATCTGGGCCCATAACCTATTAATTGAAACCACCGAGTGCGTTGGAAGTGACAGACTGCCATATTTATTGTCATAGACTATATCATAGAAATAGTTAACATAAGCTACTAGATGTCACTACAGTACACATTTTGATATACAATTAATAAATTCATTTATTAAAACTTATAATTATGATGAATATTAAGCCTCAATGTTCCACGTTGCGATCGCAGGTAGAAACTTTCTCTATTCGTACAAACATCCACACCATATTATTAACCGAAAAACTTCAACCTGGATGCAACAATGGCTACCGATATTGACAATATCCGGACTCTATTGACAGAATCCAGGCTGTCTGTAAACGAACCTTTTTATTTATAGATCTGTATGCTTACCTCCAGCGAGTGGAAAGGTTGTCCGGGTTTCATTACGAGCCCAATATTCGGGGTCTTCTGATATTTGTTCCAGGTCAATATGACCCCGATCAAACATTGCGGTGCTTACCCACAGAGGTGTCTGCAATTGACACTGTACTTTGAGGTTGTGACACACTCACGCAATTTTAGCAATTCTATGTACCTAACGTAACAGTGTTGTAAAGGGTCAGCGTTTTTGTTTGACAATTTCAATCTGACGATGCGGCTAGGCAAACGAAGATTAAAATTATCTTGAACAGGTATACGCGATGCTTTTTTCTAGTGTTGTAAAGGGTCAGCGTTTTTGTTTGACAATTTCAATCTGACGATGCGGCTAGGCAAACGAAGATTAAAATTATCTTGAAAAGGTATACGCGATGCTTTTGTCTACGTTAACGGACAAAGCTTTGTGTCGCATTACGCTCTACAAGTGAGACAACAAGATTCGGAAGTGACGTAATTGTAGCCACGCCCTCGCCATACATCGTCTTCTCATCATCATTCTCGACTTCGCCTGAATGCTTCGCATTGCTACGATGTTCCCGGCCACAAATATCGCGTTGACACGAAGTTCGCCGTATGCTAATGTAGCCGCACCACGATTACAGATAATAGTCACTCATTTCATACTGAGACACTTTGATGTATTCCACACTGAATGTACCGTGTCATAATTAATTTCAGCAATTTTAATTGCAAGTATGTACCATTTATCTTGCATGTACTCTTTGTAGAAATGTTGGGCGTACACACATCTTACGCGCTCTCAAAAAAGCTTGACGAAATCTTACTCGTGTGGGTGAGAGTCAGTTGTTTACATTATAATGCCTGAAACACAAACATACGGCCTTCAAGGAACATACGTATTTGTATTTGTACGGGCTACGCCACCTACAGGTGTTAATACGCTTCTCCTCTGATAATTAGATCGCCAAAATTTTTCGCTTTATCAGTTTAATAAGAAAGTGCCAAGTTATAGAACCTTAAAAGTTCCGGTGCTCGTGACGCATAAATTAAGTACGAAAACTTTACGTTACGCAAAAAATAAGTGTACAATTCATAAAAATTATCTAAATGACGGAATTATTTATTTTTTGTTATTCATCTACCCTATTTCGTTTGGTTAAGCAAAATGTAAGGTCGAGTGTTGCGATTTTCACTCATGAAAAATCCAATAACATTGTGTAATCCAAAACTTTACTGTATTGTCTTAAACAATTCCTAAAATACCTTTAGTCGTTGTCGTTAATGCAACCCCCACATGATAGCTTATATCTATTTATCGCCATTTGAATTTTCTAAGAATGCGTTTAATTAAAACAATTAAATATATCACCTTCAGAAAAAAAAAAAACATTTACCTTTGATCTTAAAACTATCTTTAAATCGGGACACTACAAAAACACCTCATGTTGTAACAACAAGCTGAAGTTAAGAAAAATATTTATTTAATTAACTTCTTTGAGAAATTTACTGTATTGAGGTATTTTTATTTCCTAAAAAGTAAAAATGGCTGGTTACGCTTATTTAATTCAATTTAGATCCTAAACGGTCAGCCGAATCTAAATAACCTAATAAAAAAGATTTTAAAATACCTATTTAACGATACCTCACATGACATAGTTCGTTAACTTTCATTATTTTAATTTTACAAAATGGCTTCCAGTAGCGGCTATATGACATTTTCATTGACGTCGCGTCTTTAGTGACATTCGCCAGACTAAGAAGGGTGGTCAAAATGGCGTTCAACTGAATAACATCTCTTTCACTTTATAATTTTATTTAACTCGACACTGGCAAATTGTTGCTTCAAGCGCAAAGTCCATTTAGAAGAAACTGAACTGAACTGAACTGACTAAGGAGAAAAGATCGACGTATGAATTTGTTGTCGTTTGTTCTGATAAAACCGCACAAACAGACTTTGCAGTCAAAGCGCTACAATATGGTTCGTTGTCGTGTATACCAGGAAATGCATATCAATAAACTAGACATAAAAAATCAATTTACCTCAATTGAGTTTATCCATAAGAATCAAATCCCTGGAGTAAAAGCAATACACCAATCTTAAAAGAACAGAGCTTTATGTTCCAGATTCTCTTCGCAAAAGCACTTTAGTATCTACCTATCTATAATTCTCAATGGATATGTCGAATAAAAGATAGAATACTCTATAGAGATTTCCTTATTATGGTTGTCGTAATAATACATTGTGACCGTACGTATGTTCAAAGTTTCTGTTTCTTACAAAACGAAACGTCATTAGTCCCATTCTAAGTAAAGGCGCTTAGTCTGATGTTTTTTTAAGGCCATGTAATAAAAACATATAATCATAGCAGATTGATAATTAGCTTCAATTCAAGAATATTCTGTCAAAAGTAATTAAAATGAGTCCCCATTTTACTCTTCATAATTAAAAGACAAAAACGACTTTAATAGGAACGTCTATTTATTTGGAAGGTTTTATATCATAGCGCGTAAAATATTGCTTTCTTTGACAGACTTTACTGCCTCAGTGCCGCAGTGAACGAAGGTCCGCTCACACGGGTTCGATTCCCGCCGAGGGGTCAAGTATTTGTAGGTTTTGTACGCACTTACTCCTTGGTCTGGGTATTAAAACATGTGTAGTAAAATATCTATAAATGTATGTTTATTTGGTATACCATACGTCCGAAAATAGTATTATGACTACCAAAAAGTATTTGTGACACACTCATGAAGTAACAAAGTCACGAAGTAGCAAACTGCATTCTGTTTTAAAATACTCCGTGAATAATCAGTTGCATAAACTACTATTACTCAAAACTCGTCGTACACCATGGATTTACACAAATTGCACTGTATATAATCCTTGATATAATCTTGATTTCTTGCACTCAACCTCCATTACTGAAAAGTTCATTTAAAACATAACCATAACAAAGTTATCTCTTGCAGCTGTGAAAGCATGGATTCGCTGGACGTGTTCGTGTACGTAGACGGGCGACTCGAGAAGATGGCGTCCTATTGTGGCAGCGAGCGACCCAAGCCGATAATGTCGAACGGACCGAAATTGTCACTGCGATTCCGAGGTCTCTACTCGTCGAGGCATAGCCGGGGTTTCAAGATATCGTACGCTTTTGTTGAAGGTAATTTAAATTCAAGTAAGTATACGATATATCTTCGTTTGCGCAATGTCCGATCGTGTAGGTGGATTTGGATACCTAGTCATGATGTGTAATGGATTTTTAAGGAAATGGTACAAAGTGATCTATTTGCACAAACAATTAAGCATCGAATTTGTTGACCTTCATTCATCATCACTGCAGCCACAGTACGTGCACTGCTGGAAATAAGCCTTACTTAATGATTTTCAGTTACATAGGTCGGAACCGACTTACAACCACCGCGAACCAGCAGCTTTCACTAAATCATCTGTTTGTATTGTTAGTGGACGATGCTGCATTTTCCGATACTCTCGGTATTATATACTTCTGTTTCGATCTAGTAGAGAAACCCCGAGCATAGCTCTCTGCAAAGCTTGTTGGGCGACTTTGAGCCTGTTTATTAAACCTGCAGTGAAGCACCACGTCTTGGATCCAAGTAACTTTAACCCTAGCTTCTGGAAATCTCATTATGAAAATATAAGTTGGTTAAAGATCTATTATTTAAATACTTACCCTCGTATTCATAAATATGTCACTTTTTATATCACACTTGTAGAACGTTTGATAAAAAATGTTATTCATAAACCTTAATAAGTGCTACATCTGTTTAATAACCGTTCAATAAATGCTTTTTATCCTTGTTTATCTTAATAATAGTAGCAAAATAAGGCATAAATAAGCTTTTTGTGTAGCCAATTCAATTATATTAGCCAGAAATAGCAGTTTTTATGAATACCAAGTTGACCCTAGCTTCTATAAATCTCATTGCGCAGACATAAGTTAATTATTTAAGATTTGTTCTTTGATTACTTATTATTTAAATATGAAAAAACTTATCAAAGTCAGAGTGAAGTATATTTGCTTGGTTGATTATTTTTTATTACAGCCATTTCAAGTTGGCTTATATTAAAAAAGTTTCATAAAGTATAATTTTATCAATTCTAAGCAAATTGCTTGGTAATAACAAAATTTTGATGTACACAAAAAAATATGACGATTAGCGCATTTATTTGACTCACTAAAGTTGATTGATGCCGTTGACCGATAAGTGCTATCAAACGATCAAATCGGAATTATTGTGTTGTACATAAAGGGTGAAACGGGCCCCTATTGCTGCAAAAACTGTATAAAT
Source organism: Gymnoscelis rufifasciata (assembly GCA_929108375.1). Lineage (NCBI taxonomy): Eukaryota > Metazoa > Arthropoda > Insecta > Lepidoptera > Geometridae > Gymnoscelis > Gymnoscelis rufifasciata. The sequence goes on along the minus strand of OV815312.1, from coordinate 12,275,269 downwards.
GTACATACATGATACACGGAAATATACACGGAACCCTAAGTGCAGAAAGCCGTGTTGGCTAAGTGGGAGGACACTTGACTTTCATTCTGAAGGTCGTGGGTTCAAACCCCGCCACGCACCTTTAGATTTTTGTTGTTGAGACATTTATGTGCGCTTTAAACACGTGCTTTTTTAACGGTGAAGGCAAACATCGTGAGGAAATCGGCAAGTTCTGATAACTTTAAAGTGTTTGAAGGAAATGTAATATTCACCAACCCACACTTGGCCAGCGTGGTGAATTGAGGTCTAATCTCTCTCGTCTAGGAGAAGCCCCTGTGTCCCAGCAGTGGGAACGTTAATAGGGTGGTGATGATGATGATGATGATGATGAAGTGTAGTATGAGCCCATCGGATACCATTGAAATATTATTATTTTTCTGCGTCGCCATCTTTTCTTGCATAAATACTTGTATTTAAATTTGAAACTCTATTCATTTTAGAATTGGTTCCTAGCTCTTGCTTTGTTAAACTAATTATATCTTTTTATTTCATGCCATATAATTTGTCATTTAAACACTGGAAATCGTCTTAACTATAAATTAGTGTTTCACGCTTAAACGTCTGTACGGATTTTAGGTAAATAAAGAAATAACGCGGTGATATAAATTAATGTTTGTTAAACTTCTCAAAGTTACTGGAGAGTAAAGGATTTACAGAATCCGCGCCTCAGTCATTTGACTAAGTTCTCAAAAGTCGAAAAGCCTAATGGAAATTAATGTAGTTCTAAAGTAATTTTGAGTGCCAGATTACAGCTTCTTGATAAATAGTTGTAATCTTTTTAAGTGACTCCAGCTTTTTGGGATACTTTTACTGTTAACGATATCTTTACGAGGCCCTTGCTTGCAGACTTTCGTCTGTTTTCGACGGCGCATTAAAATATTAGAGTTCCATGTAAACTTTTTAAGTATATTATTTGTGATTTTATGCTAGGTTTCAAATATTTCATTTTAGACGACGACGAAGTCTCGAGCCTTTCCGTGAATCTTGCTATTATTTTCGTTCGTTATTAGGTGGTTCTCAGTTCAACGTGTGTGTTTTTTGTTTTTTTTTTTGTATGCTTGTAACGTCTGGACTTTGAGCTCAGTAAACAGATTTTGTTAACTATTATGAATACTTGCAAAGTAAACCGTGCACTGTTTGGATTGAATAAAATACAATTTGAAAACGTGGAAAATAACCTTATCGCTGTGAGCCTGGAAGAGATCGCTCACAGCGATAAGACCACTCGTTGTACTCCGATGTATATTTATTATTACTGATTGCATTATTTTTGGGGTATATAATAAGGAGCTATTTATCTATCTAAGTTGTCTAAGTAAGTGTCTAAGTTTTGTAAAACCAAATTATGGAAATAAATGATCTTGTATCTATCTAAAACGTGTGAAATGATTATTATTAACTAGCGGTTGCTCATGGTTTTGCGTGCTTGGAGTTTGAATTAAAATTACCGTGGTATCGTACCTAATACTGTAATAACGGTTGTTGGGTAATGGAAAGACAGAGGCTAATCAAAAATATCCATAATCATCATTATTGCGGCCCCCGAACTACCACTGCTGGGAAGAGACCTAAAAAATAAGGGGGCAAGACTATAGCCCACACGTTAACAAGATCACTCTCCAAAAATTAAGCGAGTAACACTTTGAAATCGGGTTTAACTCACATGTTCCTAACTACTTAAAAAATTAACTCTCCCGCCCTGAAAACAATAGATTCTTTCTCTATCCTTCATCTCCGTCTCCACGAGCGAAATAATAGTCCGCGTTTACATCGTTGGGTAATCACCACAATCGAGCGATTATTCTGCCAGCGTATCATCGTGACTCGTAGCGGTATGATATATTCGCGCGCTCTTAACCACTTGTCGCATTCCATCGCCACGATATCATCGTCGTGTATATTATATAAATACGTGAAACCACGAACAATATCGCCGAGAAACCCTCGCTCGTGGATGTCCACGTTCCTATTCCCTATTTCCCTAAATATTAACGTAGGAGTGTAATAATCTCGTTAGAATTACATGAGAAAAACCCGTTTTCAAAAAGCTTACAATCTTTTCTCCCTTTCAGACTTCAGCATACCAACGGGCACTCAACTTCCAGACTTCCCCTGTGCTTTCGTGTATAACAGCACAGAAAGGTCACGTGGTATCGTGACGTCACCCAATCACCCTGGCCTTTACCCGAGGGATACCGAGTGCAACTACTTCTTTTACGGCGACGAGAATCAGCGAGTTCATCTGAGTTTTATTCACTTTGATGTGGAAGGGGTTATGCCGTAAGTCGTCATCGTCTTGGTTATTATAAATAAATAAATAAAAGTCTTGGTCATTATTTGTCATCTATTGTATAGCTAAAATTATCAAATCATATGTACGTCCATCTATATTCATGTAATATGCCAAATAAAAATAAAAAAATAACCCGTATCTAGTCAATGGATCTACTGAGAATGGACAAACTGTCCTGGAACTGGAAAAAGTCCCACAAGATCTGATCAAGGGATCAACTGGGAAAGAACCTAAGATAACATCTTATTCTGATTGCTATCTTTGACCACAAAGCAAAGTTTATTAGTAACATTTTTTTTTTCCGCCTTGTCAGTCAGTCAGTCAGAAATTTGACCCGTTATAATTCTTAAAATACTGGTTCATATTGAATGAAATTTGAAATATACCGAGTCTTTACAATCCTGCATGGTTACTGAAAATTTCAGTCTTCTAGTTTTATCCACAACGAAGTTACAGGGGGTCGAAAATGGCCTGAATTGCTTCGAGAAAAGGATGGTACGGCCGTGACGCTTTTTTGCTCGACTTTATTTGTGTGGTCTTCGTATTTTTCTTTCATTTGCTCTAATATCCGAAGATTGAACAAATACTCCTTTCTGTTTAATACTTTTTAATTTTACTAACAGTTTTTTTTATTACAGCTGTGAAGCAGTATCAGCGAGTGATTTCGTCCAGTTCTCAAGCCAGATGGTGTCCCCCAGTCGCCGTCACTGCGGCCAGCTCCGAGAACTCATGGTGACTTCGGAGAAGAACTTCTTTCGTCTCACATTCAAGTCCAACGACCGGCTGGATGGCACCGGCTTCAAGGCGGAGTACTTTTTTCTCAGGGAGTCTGAGATGCATAGCATTGTTATGCCTGATGAAGAGAATGGTAAGGATGATAGATATAATTCAGAATAATAATAAATAAGTAATATCGTTCTGAGATGTATTGATGATTATTTATTTTATGGAGTAGTAAAAATGCAGAATTTTTACTTATGAAATTTTTGTTTATTAGGAGAACTAATAGAGGGAGAGCCGGCGCCTGCCAGACCTACGTTAAAGTATAAAAGCTGGTTTCTCATGTGTAGTTCTCTCTTGCCTTTATTCGCTCTAAGGGGGTGTTCAACCCTTCAAATATGTCTGGTTATTTAAAAATTATTGAATGATAATTGGTCAGTAATATTCGTATATACTTTTTTAATTATACAATTAAAATTGCAGGAATTTAAGACAGTAAATGCATTTATGTACAGCAAGACACTGTACATGTGTACAGTGTCTTGCTGTACATGAGCAATGCTCTCGCATTTGACTTTCTTCGGTGTCTGGGGGAGTGTTGGGGGGTGAGACCCTTCGGATAGGTCTGGCTTATAGAATAATGACTTAAAATGGTCATTAGAATATTGTGTATTAATCTCAGCTTTTATAATAAGACGTGAGAGAGCTCAGGTACTGCACGCCTTGATTGCCTGATACCTACTGAAGGCACCGTTACTTCAGGTTCGTAACCCCCAAACATTGTTCCCTACACCAGTGAGATCACGTGAAAAAAAATTCAGCTTTTATACTTTAACGTAGGTCTGGCAGGCGCTGGCTCTTAGTCCATAACAGATATATTATACAAATAAATACTAACATATAATGTACAATGGTGAACCAATTAAAGGTTCCCACAAAAAGACAACAATAATAGTTAATAAAAAAAACGGTTTTGCACAAAAAGTTCAAATAGAGGTAGATATCAAAACTAAAACAAAAAAAGTAAGAATCAATAAAAAAAAACAATTTCAATACAAATATAGAAAAAGTAACAATATTACAAAGTTTCACTAGGTTTAAAAAACTCTCGCGAGTCGCGATCTTGCCCCGGAAGCACTTGTATGGAAGAGGTCAATGTCAATTCTACTGCCTATTTTGTTAAAGCTATCACCTAATCTCCACATTACCAAATTCTGTCTATAGTTGGTGGACACTATAGGAATACTTAAGGTGCTTGACACCTTATGAAGTGAAACCCCTCAACTAACTAACTGCTAACTCAATTATTTTACTATTCATTCAAACAAACAATAATTAATTAAAAACCATACTTTTAATCGTTTTAGTAGTTCTTTGTAAAAGAGACAGACAGTTACTTTCGCATTTATTAAATTATTAAGGATTTTAATCATCTCCCCTAATTGTTCTAGCTAATGTACAATTATTTTGTTACAGGTACCGCCAACAGCAAACCGAATGTCCTACTATCATGTGTTGCCGTGTTAATGAGTATCTTTAAATAACTTTATATGACAGAGTATATTTCTGAAATAAATAATAAAATAACTGTTTTAATTTTCATTTATTTTCCAAGTTTTAAATTGTTCTGGTAAGTCGGTAGTATAATAGAGATGGAGGATAGTAATTATTTTTATATTGTAGTGTTACAAATCATAACCTACAAACAGGCCAGGAACGAGTCAGACCACTTATAAAGCGGCGCAGCCCTGAGCTCGGGGCATTCGGAGCGTAGCTTTTGGTCGTGTCGGACGTATTTAGTATTCGTAAATGAGTTTAGATAGTTATGTTGCCTTTTGTAACTTTAATAATTAATAAATGTGTTTTGAATTTATAAGATCAGAAGTGGGATTGTAACCATGTTACCACAACTGCTTTGTCTAAAAATCCTGTCATTTTTGGTGCATCAAATTAGGTTTGATTCAAAATATATTTGTAAGTAGTGAAGTGTTTGTGTTCTTTGTGTTTTCGGTAAGTACTGATTTAATTACGATGTCAGGGCGAGCCGCTCGATCGAAGACTCGAGACTATTCTCGCTGATCACGATCTCGGCTTACTAGGAGTAGGTCCCGTAATGCATGAACGTCTTAGCGATTCGAATATCCGCAGAAATGTAATTTTGTCGGATAATGAACGCAGTCGAACTCGAAAAGATAGGCATCGTAGTTCTATCCGCTCACCGGACGGCAAACCACGTAGGTCACGTAATAGATCACCTGACCGTAAACTAGCTCGCGGAAAATAGTTTAGATCGCATTCTTTCGGGATTTGAAGCCATTGAAAGTTATAGAAACGCCGTCACGATCTGAAGCCGAATGCCATGCTTCGCTCCTCGTTTGCCTTTCGCATAATGTGGCCAAATCTTTTGTTTGTTGCATTAACCGGCCGCCGCCGATCCTCGTGGGCATCCCGAGACCGCAGCCCCTTGTCTGCACGGCCACGTGGCCGAACAGATTCGAGGCGCGCATCGCGCTTTGAGAGGCGCTCCCCGCGCTTTGAGAGCCGCTCGTCGCGCTCTGGGAGGCGCTCGTCGCGCTCTGTGAGGCGCTCGTCGCGCTGTGAGAGACGCTCATCGCGCGCTGAGAGGCGCTCGCCGCGCCGTAATAGGCGAACGCCTTCACCGACGCATCGCATCGAGAGGCGCCTGACATCGTCGTCAGGGCCTGGCGTCAGGGTGTTCGAGGTCTCCGTGCGACGTGAGGCATTCCCCGTCGGTGCGCTGTTGGCACAGCGCTGCGCTGTGGGCGCCGCCCACAGCATCCGTGCCGCCAATGCATCTGGCGCCATCCGCGCCTTTGGCGTCACCCGTACCTTTGATGCCTTCGCCATTGTTGGCGCCTCCGACACCGGCGCCATCGCAGCCTGCGTCGCAGGCTGGTGCTATGTTAGCACCCTCACCACTACCGGCTGAAGTTTTCCATAGTTCACAACAAACGGTAACGGATCGCATTGCGCTCCTATCCATCAATACTACGGTAAGGCCGAGCCAAAACTTTTATATCTCCTGTCTTGACCCAAGTTTACACGATATAGATGATTGGTGTGCTGAGGTAGACAGAGCCAAAGCTCTAAATAATTGGAGTGATTATGAATGTCTGTCACGCATAGGTACACATACGCCTTAAGGGGTATGCTAAAGTTTGGATGAGTGAATGGGTTACTAGTGACCTCTCATGGTCAAATTTTAAACGGGAGTTCAAGCCCTTATGTTCAAAAACCCCAGACGTAGCTAATATTTTGTCATTACGTCGCAATGAGTAAAAACTCTGATAATTACGTAACATACGCCGACTATGCGCGTCGTTCGTTGCTTCGCCTGCTCATAGTACAGGGACATAGTGAAGAGCTTTTCTCTGCTATTGTTATACGGGGTATTACTGATCCAAACATCCGAGCGTCAGCCACAAACGCAAAACTTTTACCCGGCAACTTAGTTCAGTTATTTTGCTATTTATGTCTGGGCTTTACATACCGCTAGGATTCGCACCACCCCTGTAACTCACGGTTCTTTAAATTTTAAAAACAAGCATGAGTTAAACTCAATCGTTGAAAGAAAGCGTAAGTTTGAGGAAAATGTTAATTCCTTTTCCTGTGGTCTCGCGGGCCATAAGCAGATAAACTGAAAAAAGTCTAAAACCGGTAGGCAGAAAATAGGTAATGTGCGAGATAATTCACAATTAGTTTCTCCCTCAAATAAAAACGATCTAAGTTATTCGTTTTGTAAAAAGCTGGCCATACCGGAGGACAATGTTATGCAAAACAAAGGCATGAGTGACGCAATATAAGTCAGAGTCAGGTACAGCCGAGTCACGTTGTGGTTGGAGTACAGGTTGTTTCTAACGGAGCTCGCGAACGAGCCAGTTTATGGGGTTAGCTTGTTGCTTTAGACGGTACATACCTGACATAGCTCAAGGTCAGCTTTAACAGGATACTTATGTAGATAAAGGTCGGCATCCACCTCGAGCCTATGAAATTGACTCTTTGGTTTTCACTTGATCAAGGCTAAGGGAAGTCGAGCAAATCTTGGTCACGCTTATCTTGACCAGGGTTATCTGGATTACTACTTGCATCACGTATCCTTCTGGTTATCCATGGCTTTGCGTTGAGCGACACTTTTGTTACCGCTTATTTAAGCCTCATTGTGTGTCCAGCTATGGGCCCTATGTTATTTACATAAAGTGGTCGATATATGACTTTGCTTGAGTTATTTGCATTACTGTGTGTGCTAATACGGCTTGTGTGTATGTTACATACATGCGGGTCTAACATTCTTATGCTTAGATGCATCCTCTGATTCTGTGGAGTCTACCGAAGACGCGGTTAGCTCTCCTATGTTCGAAGAGCGGTCGCCAGCGTCTGTACCACTATTCACGAGTGGTGACAAGCGACCATGCAAGTCACGGGATGTCGCACTGCCGACCACGTCGAAAAGCATAATCGATATCAACTTGAGTTGTTAGCAGGTTCTTACGGCAAACAGACTGAAGCCGCTGCTGAACACATGGTATAGTCGCGTGGTGAATGGAAGACTGACACTTTCAAATCTTTCTTTGAAAATGGTTCGTAAGTGTTTTGTGAATGGCCTAGAAGCTATGTCACCTTTGTGAATAGACATCGTTGGATGAGTAAAAACATCAAACGTACTCTATGTCACCTTTGTGAGTGGTATGTTGCAGCGTCCATTTTGAACGCGGCAATTACTATGTCACTTTTGTGAATGGCCTACAAGCTATGTCACCTTTGTGAATAGACATCGTTGGATGAGTAAAAACATCAAACGTACTCTATGTCACCTTTGTGAATGGTATGTTGCATTGTCAATTATGGACGACGCAATTACTATGTTACTTTTGTGAATGGCCTAAAAGCTATGTCACCTTTGTGAATAGACATCGTTGGATGGTAAAAACATCAAACGTACTCTATGTCACTTTTGTGAATGGATGTTGTTGGATTTCCTCTCGAAAGAAGTGAACATCAAACATATTCCATGTCACCTCTGTGAACGGCCCATGCTGTGTCACTTTTGTGAGTGATTCTGGTTGGTTAGCAATGTCAGTGTGTGTATCGTGCATAGACATGATTGGCCAATTAGGGTTATGTCACGAAGGCTTAAACACCTTCAAAACCTAATGAATGAGCTATAAATGCTTGGATTCAGGAATCCAGGCAGTCTTAGCACATTTACACATTACTAAGATTTTTGGTTCTTTTTGTCAACAACTGAAGTTATTCACCTACTCAAATTTCCATTCTTAGGAATTTCTTTGATATTGCAAACAGTAGTTTGCGAAAGCTTGAGTGCACGCTTGCTTTCGCGAACTTTTAGCTATTGCCCATGGATCTCAGCTTACAAAGATTTCACAAATATAGTTTCGGTCTGTTGTGTAGTCCCAGTGACATACGTTTCAAAGATGTTTCTGTTTTAGAAGTTGACGATGCTGACGAGGGTGAAGCTTCTAGAGAAAGAGAGGGTGTGGTTGAGGACAACGCACAATCACAGGAACGGCCGTGTTACAAATCATAACCTACAAACAGGCCAGGAACGAGTCAGACCACTTATAAAGCGGCGCAGCCCTGAGCTCGGGGCATTCGGAGCGTAGCTTTTGGTCGTGTCGGACGTATTTAGTATTCGTAAATGAGTTTAGATAGTTATGTTGCCTTTTGTAACTTTAATAATTAATAAATGTGTTTTGAATTTATAAGAGTAGATTAATTTTTGAAAACGACTGACTGGCCAACCCATTCCGTACTTGGCCAGCGTGGTGCATTAAGGATTAATCTCTCTCGTCAAGAGACAAGCCCCTGTGTCCCAGCAGTGGGAACGTAAAGAACGTGTATGATTATTATTTTTACTGACTGAAGGTTATACAAAACGGAGAATTACAGTGATCTTTGTAATATATGCATGATATCTACATAAAATATTGGTAGGTTCGTCTGATTTCCCGCCTAAAAATACTGGACATATTTCTTAGGTTTATTAATTTAATAATAAAGTAAATAGTACTTTATCTCACTCCGGGGACCTGTGACGTAAAAATGTGTACAAATTTACACATTTTTTATTACGTATGTGACGTAATGTTTTCAAGCAAAATTGCTTAAACATTATGTCTTCGTACTTACGTAATAAGAAAGTGCCAAGATAAAGAACATCAAATTATATGTTTTGTACAAATCTCACGAGCTTTCAACATCATTACGTTCCTACTGCTGGGACACAGGGACTACTCTCAGAACATGCCGGTTTCCTCACGATGTTTGCCTTCATCGTTAAAGCACGTGTTAAAAGCGCACATAAATTTCTCAAGAAGAAAAATTCAGAGGTGCGAGGCGGGGTTTGAACCCACGACCTTTGGAATGAAAGTCAAGTATGCTCTCACTTAGCCAACACGGCTTTTATCTTAATGCCTTATAAATATTTTTGGCCATCCACCCTATTCCCAATCCCGATTTGTATAAATTTTCGCATAAGCCTCAAAAACCATCAAAATTATATTATCTCTCCCGTTTCAGTTAAATCGTTGAATCCGCGTCGAGTTAACTCAATAACAAAGGTTACAATAATTAAATTATTTGCTGTAAAGGACCATACAGTTTTGAGTGGTTTGATTCAAGTGGAACTGAACTTTATGAAGTGGTATTAAGGTTTTTAATTGTAGCAATTTATTAGTGACTCCGATATTGTATGCAGGAAAAAGATGACCTATTTTGATTTATATTTATATATTTGTGTTTAAGATAGCATTTGTTTTTGCATTATCCTGTTTTTGTATATATTTCGAGTACAATTATTTTTATTATTGGTCTGTTTGTTGATCAAACCATTTGTATTTTTAACCCCCGACCAAAAAAATTGATTTTAATTTAGTTTTTGCATGGAAGGTGAGTTTGGCGCGACTGTTCTTAGACATGTTTCATGAAAATCGGTTGAGCCGTTTATAAGTTATGGGAGTAAGAGTGGGGAAGGAAAACCGAAAATCTGCAAATATACTCGAGTGGGGTATCAAATGAAAGCGCATCTCGTGCACATCACAAAATATTATGGTATTTTACTTTTAAGGAAATTAAGGCATTGGAATCGGGAGTTATTCTTAAATTTTAAATTTAGATTTATTGGGATAGAAGCTTAATGCCTAAATATCAATTTGAAAAAATAGCACGTAGGACGCTATAATATATATATATATATTCTTCGTTAAAACGTGTTGCAACTAATTTTACTACTAACTAGGTAAATCATGATGTGTCATGAAGCTTCTATTATGTATTTTAATTTCTAAGCAAGGAATGAATTACTGAAAATTATTATACTCTAGGTCCAAACTGATTAAATTGAAAAATCACATTCAATATATTTAGAGAGTATTATTGGTCCTCGGAGAGCCTTAACATAAAGGCCTTACATACAGAGAAATCTACAGAAGAGAATAACCCGAATTTGAATAGCACCGTCATATTGTACGTTTAAGTCAAAACATATATTTCCAATGCCTTCGTACAGATTGGTACAATTTCCATATTTGTACAATTCCGCATTGGTACAATTCAAAAATGCTAAACCGGGCAGATAAACCATGGCCATAAATTTGTGCAGTTTCTATATTTTCTTTCTGTTGTGATAAAGCGAATAGAACAACACCGCTCGCTCTTTGTTTTTCTTTTTACAATATCGGTGAACATACTAACATAACAGCATCTTACTCCACTCGCCGAACCGATCTTAAAACGTGAGACATCATCAACACTCTTTTAAAGTCCCACTGGTGGGACACAGAGACTAAACGTGATTCATAAACCAGGTATCACTAACCACATATCCGATAATTAAAATCCTAAGGCTGAGGCAGATGCAGTAAGTTGTTTATTCAATTACATATACATATATAACGCATTTATACGCAACACAGTCTTACCGTAATTATTAACACCCATACAACTATACATTACGTAATTCAAAGTGTTAGATTTATTAGAGGCCCGAAATCAAAGTCTTTCTCTAAGGGACGTTTAGTTCTAGTCTCCAGTAATGTTGTTGTTCACTTCAATGGACCCACTTACTTACTACAAACTTAGCAGATATATCAAGATATAGCCTTCCATGGCGCAAGCACGTCCCCTACTAATGTCCTCCTTAAAAGCGTGTAAACATTCCTGAAACTTGAAAGTGATCACGCGCCGCTAGTAGGGGAACGACCCTTATAAATAATGGATGCTGGACATGGGGTGAAAACTTGATAAATACCGTTGGATGCTCAAAGGCTTGGACATAAGCGCTTTGAAGGGTATAATGGGTAAATACGTTGTTTTTATGTTATAGCTGTCATTTTGAATTGAGCAATGTTTTAATGTAGGACTAATGTTCTTATATAACTTTAGTATACGTATACACGATCCGAATTAGGCTTAGTCTACATACCTGCGAGTTGTGGCTGATGGCTTGAACGTGCAGGTAAGTGTTTATTTTTTCTTGGTAGAATTGGGGCCGGTAGGTGTATAGCAAGTCTTAAGGATAAATTAAATAAATATTGCCGGCGTTTATTGTCCACGCAACAACATTAAGCTCTATGCTTATGTTAAGGGTACTAGACATCTGATATACTTAATATAATACATATATAGATATTTTTTTTACTAATTATATAAAGCACCCAGACCAAGTAATTATGTACACAAATAATGTGGGCCGCTACCAACCTAGTATTATAACTTTTTGGAAATATAATCAGAATATAATTTGGATTGACAACGGGTTAGTAGTGTAAATATGGTTAAGCTGCCTCATATCATTCAGAGGCAGCTTCACCATATTGTAACTTGAATCGATCTATTCAATTCAACTAATCAGATACCTAACACCTATTATGAATCGTTCAAGCCACTCTGATCGCTTTACTTTTATGATAGAGTGATTACTTCATGCAATCTGATACCTAACATTTATTATGAATCGTCATCTATTCAAACCACTCCGATTGCTTTACTTTTATGATTGAGTGATTACTTCATGCATCTAAGAGCAAGAGTCCAGAGGCTAGCAATTTATCAATTATTTTATAAAATAAGTTAGTTTAACGATTTTGTTCGAAAGGACCACCACTAAAATGTTTGTGAATTGTTTTCAATTTAACCTAGGTTTATTATATTCAGATGAATGCTTTACTTTATAACCTACACCACATAGGTATTTATTTATAATAATAAAACAACTGATTTAGTAAGGATATAATATTTATTATGAATATATCACTTATTCAAACATACTTAATTACATTTTAAGGAATATTATCTCTTATATATATCTATTTTAATAGTATCTAATAGTTTAGTCTAATCTTAAGGTAAGAAAGTGAAATTGAACGTAAGCAAAATAGCTCTTACAATGAGTGTTCCATTAAGTTCCTACATATAACTTGAATTATATCTTTTATACGAGCATAAATATCATCGCTAGATACGTTTTCGACAACATGTTGGGCACAAATCTCTGCAGAGCAGTTGCATATTGATTTTTCAACGTTATCAAGTTGATTGGCATCAAAAACTTGTATCCTAATGAATTTTGTACCTCTTACAACTTTTTTAAACATTGTAGTGATTGGCTTATTTTGCTGGTTGTTCTGAATGGAAACTTCAAGGTTCCCTGGGCTTCTTCTGATGTAATCAGAAAGATTTTCCATTCTGGTTGGAGTTATCGGAGGTGTCACCGGGTATGTTGGGAACACGGGTGAATAGTTCCAGTTCGACATCTGAAAACAAACCATACATTAGTTACAATCAAAACATTTGAAATGATAGTCTTGTTGAATAATAGAATAAAATTCAGATTATCTCTTTTAACTTTTAATTTAAAATTAAATATGATTTTTACTTACCGACATTTTTTACAACTTCACGGTACGAGAGCTCCCAAAAGATAAAACTATGATTTACATCTGCAGGGGTTCTTATTTATATAATTTTTCGTTAATTTTGAAATTTGTTTTAAAGTTTAAAATCGCATATCATAATCTATTGAATGATGCAGATTTTTGCTGTGTTGGCTTAATGCACAGGGAAGGCGAGTGCAATATGATTCGTCTGTTTAAGAATTATTATGATTATCGTTTACCTCTGACTTCGTTTGCGTTTCATCCATGGATATTAATCATAACTTTAGAAGAAACTAATTCATAAAACCCTAATAAAATAATGGCTATCGATTGGTACAACTTTTGTTTTTTTTTTAATTGGTAGTTGAAGGACAAACAAAATAAATATTTTCTGTAATAATATTTTTGTAATAAAATCTATATAGGTAACGATTATAGCGCGTCGGTTTTAAATATTAAAAAAAAATATAATTTGATCATTCTGTCTCTACTTGAGAAATGCAAACTAAGTAATCATATATATCATTATCTACCTACCTAATTTAATTTAAGCGAGTGAAGTTTTACGATAGTAGTTGTATGATATTGTGAGATATGCACTAGCTGCAAAATTTTGCATCTATTCAGATACAGTCATCGTCACAAATTATCGGTATGATATTTTCATCCTATAGGTACTCGATATTCATTGAATAGAACACAATTCTTTGCTCGTGAGTGTACTACCCCAAATAAGGATTACCAATGATGATGCTTCATGATCTGTGTATGGATTTTTAGCACAGTCAGCTATAATACAAAGACATCATCCTGTTAGTATACAACACACACAATGAAATTTGGAGCAATAAATACCGCAAAGGTCTGGATCAAAGTTATCACTCGCAACAAGCAAATCAACCGAGCAACACTCCTGAAAAATCTACTTGGACCATCCCAAATAAAAAATGTAAGTATTAAAGTTTATTTTATTATTAAATGTACTCCAATAATTTCATAAAACAGTTGATCTCACACTTTTCATCATTAACAGGTCGAGATCGATGCCACTGCTCGCAGACGACCTCTTCCCTCAATCAGACGATGAGGTGCAGGTGGAGAACAAAAGGATGGACACAAAAGAAACGAAAAGGTGAGTTATACTCAGATGCTTAAATAATAACTGTGTCTGTTTCTCTTTAGAAACGACCCGTTCGTTTTCATTAAATTACGATGAATAACGGCTAAGGCTAATTGAGTGCATGTAATTTGAAATTATTTCACTGGTTTGTGTAACTTTTTTTTTTATAGATCACATGCATCTGCTACAGTGCGTGAAGAGCCGCCGATGAAACGTTCGCGGACCCCTCATTCCTCAAAGACAAAGCCTGTTATCAAGCCAATCACACCGGTTCGAGTGACGGCGCAGGATCTCTTTGGAGAGGACAGTGATGGTGAGATGCCTACCCCTTCTTGTTCTAACGAAGCTCTGCAATCTGTTTTTATAAATAAACTTTCGAGTGGTCTTTCGAAACAGATATTACCTGATAAGAAAGGTTCACACTACATAGAAATAAAAGTATTTAGAACAGATGAAGTCGAAAAAGTTTTGCCAATAAATAGATGGCGACACTCTGTGTCTGCTTTAAAAATAAGAACGGATGCTAATGGCGAGCTTTGGACACATTTAGCCAATGTGATGAAAGCTGCAAGAAAGGAGTTTAGAGGCGTGCCTAACCATTATTTATCTAACTATAGTGTGCAGTTGTAGTGTGCACTTTGTAAAGTAAAAATATTTAAAGCTTATATTTAATGATAAATACATGTCTTTTATATTGAACTAGCGGCACGCCCCGGCTTTGCACGGGTAATTATTCAAATTTTTTTCAAAATTATTCGAATTTTTCTCGCCGTAAAAACCATCCTTAAACTCGAACGAAAATTTAAAAAAATAAATTGGCTAAATTGGTATAGGCGTTGTTGAGTTATGCGCTTAGCAACACATTTTGCGATTCATTTTTAACCCCCGACAAAAAAAGAGGGGTGTCATTGTTTGACGTGTCTATCAGTCTGGGACATCATAGCTCCCGAACGGATGAAGCGATTTCAACTTAGTTTTTTTTGTTTAAAAGGTGAGTCTGGCGCGAGTGCTCTTAGACATGTTTCATGAAAATCGGTTGTGCCGTTTAAAAATTGTGGGGGTTAGAGTGGGGAAGGAAAACCGAAAATCTGCAAAAATCTCGAGTGGGGTAGGTATCAAATAAAAGCGCATTGCATGAACATTACACATTATTATGGTGTTTTACTTTTAGGGAAATTGAAGGATTCGAATCGGGGGTTTTTCTTATATTCTAAATTTAGATTTATTATTTATAAGAAGATTAAGGTAAGAGAAAACATACTATTGATTGCAATGCTCAAATTGGTGTAACCTACAACAAACATAAACTTGGTTCGGGTCAATTGGTGTAACGTTAGTTTTTTGAAGAAAGTTGGTTTTATATTGGTGTATGTGTGGTTATAATTTTTCGTTCATGCTAAGAATTAGTGTAAGAGCTATGCTGGTTTGCCAAGATACATACACCAACTTAACCTTCTTCGGTCATAGGAATACAACAATTCGACTTATGTAAATGGATCACATACCTACTCAGTTACAACATAATTTCGACGGAAGTCTGCAAAATTCACAGTTAAAATGTGTAGCGTAACTGTATTTTTTTAAAGCTAGAATTCTATTATTATGCTATTCGAAAGAGCAGAAAAAAACTAAAAAAAACTGTAAACTCAACTTATTTTACGTGTTTTGGTGGTTAACCCAATTGAACCTGCAACCGACGATATGTACAATATCTATGCTATATGCTAGGGTTTAGTTCTGAAAATAACTTTTTGAATGGGATTAGTTACCTGTTAACGAATTATTAACTACTAACTAAGCGACAAAATATTATCAAGCGACAATTTTTTTATTTCCGCACATAACCATTCAGTAGGGAGCCGACGACGCGACGCGGCAGATTATTTCGTGTTCTTAACCCCGCTAATTGTCACAAAACTATAATACTTAGAGATATAATGTTCGGACGTTTTTTGTAGATAATGATAAGTTCTACAAAGTTGTAATACATCACTTTATTATATATTCAATAGTTTTCGCAGCATTCGCGATTAAAGAAAGATTTTAGGTTTGTTTTTTCATAAAAATCGGTTATCGTCACAAAACTATAATAGTTAGAGATATGAAGAAACAACGTTTTTTGTAGATAATGATAAGTTCTACAAAGTTGTAATACATCACTTTGTTATATATTCAATAGTTTTCGCAGCATTCGCGATTAAAGAAAGATTTTGGGTTCTTTTTTTTTCACCATGGGTTACATTATCGGAGTTTGGTAAGGAATCATATTATTTATGAAAACTAAATATAGCCTATGTCACTCAGGGATAGTGTAGCTTTCGAATGGTGAAAGAATTTTTTAAATCGGTGCAGTAGTTTCAGAGCCTATTCGAGACAAACAAACAAACAAAAAATCAAACCTTTCCTCTTTATAATATTAGTATAGATGTAACTTTATAATCGTTTTGTCATTTCCCATACTTGTAAACATTGATGTATCAATAAAGAAATTAATAACATTATTTACTTTTCTTTTCTTTACAGTCAACATCAATGATACCCGAGAGCTAATGAGTGATGAAAATGTTGTTAAATGTGCCCAATGTGATTTACAAATAAACAGAAAACAGTTTCAATATCATTTGAGAACAGAATTACATAAAATGAATAATATTGTTGCAAGCGAATTTAAAAATATTTATATAATTAAAAGTGCATTTAAAAACCGAGTCATTACTTACTGTGTGAAAGTTGAAAATGAAATGTTTATAACACCAGAAGAGTTTTTATATACTTATGAAACAAATATTTATAGAATCATAGAAATTACATTACAAAAACACAAATGCCTTAAGATTCAGTTTGAATTATTCGCATTTTATATGTTACCAAAAACGAAAGAAAAGGAATTGAAATCATTTAATACGAAATATGAAATATTGTATGATATTAATGGATTCAACGAGACCTATCGAAAGAAAACAGTTGAAACATTAAAAAGAAAACTAACAGAATTTGAGCACACAAAGTCCGGTTGGACATTTTTATCACTCAGTCATTTAGAAATTAATATTAATAAATATTGTCCATTGCGAGGAGGTACATATATAAAGCTACCTCCTTACGTGGCAAATACCAAAAGCTGTGTTAATGTAAAGAATAATGATGAATGTTGTTTCCTTTGGAGCATTATAGCCGGGCTTTATCCGTGTAAAAAAAACTCAGACAGATGCAGTTCCTACCCACATTATTCAAAAGTTTTAAATATTAATGGAATGAAATTTCCTCCATCATTTCATGATATAAAGACCTTTGAAAATAATAACTCAGATATAAGTATTAATGTGTATGGTTTCGATAAGAGAAATAAATATGTAACTGGTCCTCTATATATGACTGCTAATAAAAGAATGAATCATTTCAATTTAATATTTATTGAAAGCGATAAAAAAGGTCACTATTGCTTGATAAAAAATTTGAAGAAACTAGTGCGAAGGCAACTAACACAACATAGAGGTTCTTTTTATTTGTGTGAAAGTTGTTTGAGTACTTTTATGAATAAAGAAAAATTTGAAAAACATAATTGTTCCAAGGTGTTACCAGTATTACCGAACCCTGATACATATTTAAAGTTTGAAAATTTTGACAGACAACAAAAAATTCCTTTTATTATATATGCGGACTTTGAAAGTTTGCTAGTGAATTATTCAGATATGGCTCAAAAGTCGAATACTACAAAGTTTAAGATTCATAAACCGTCTTGCTTTGCTTATTACATATGCTGCTCATTCGACAGTTCTTTAAATAAATTGGTTTCATATAGAGGTCCAGATGCAGCTGAAATTTTTATTAAAAATTTGATGGAAGATGTGAAATATATATATGATAAGATCAAATATAATACTCCTATGAAACAGTTAAACGAAAATCAGCAAAATGAATATGATTCAAGTGATTATTGTCATATTTGCAAACATCTATTGTTCGGTGATAAGGTTTGCGATCATGATCACATGACTGGAGAGTATAGAGGTGCCGCACATTCATATTGCAACCTCATGTTCAAAGTCTGCCCGTTTATACCAGTTGTATTTCATAATCTATCTGGTTACGATTTACATTTATTTATAATGGAGCTAACAAAATACGACGGTTCAATAAATGTTATTCCTAAGACTAAAGAAAAATACATAACAATCACAAAGTCATTTAAAATGGGTACTGAGAATAATTATTCTATAAAAGTAAAATTTATTGATTCTTTTCAATTTTTGAATGCAAGTCTAGATAAATTGAGTAAAAGCTTGAATGACAATGATTTTAAACATACTTCAAAGTTTTTTACCACCACTTACCAGTTTGAGTTGATGAGAAAAAAAGGTATTTATCCTTATGACTACATGGATTGTTTTTCCAAATATGAAAATAAATACCTGCCATCTAAAGAGTTGTTTTATAACAGTTTATTGAAGCAAAATATTTCTGAAATCGAATATGCACATGCAAAAAATGTTTGGAAGGAATTTAACATAAGCAATATGGGTGAATACACAGAGTTATATTTGAATTGTGATGTATTATTGTTGACCGATATATTCGAGAACTTTAGAACAATGAGTTTGCATCACTTCAAGTTAGATCCAGCTTATTATGTAACTGCTCCTGGCTTTAGTTGGGATGCGATGCTCCTTTATACTGGCGTTCAATTAGAATTAATAACTGATCTTGAAATATATCAAATGTTAGAAAAAGGAGTTCGAGGTGGTTTAGCGCAATGTACATTGAGACATGCTCAAGCAAATAATAAGTACTTACCAAATTTTAATCAATCGAATCCATCCAGTTTCCTCATATATCTTGATTGCAATAACTTATATGGTTTTGTTATGATGAAAAAATTACCCATAGCTGATTTTAGATTCATATCACCAGAACAAATAAATTGTATAAATATTGAAAACGTTTTGGATGACAGTGATTTTGGATATATTTTGGAAGTCGATTTGGAGTATCCTAATCACTTACATAATGCACACGGTGAATTACCTTTTTGTGTTGAGAAACTCGCTCCACCAGGCAGTAAATCTAAAAAACTAATAGCAAATCTGTATAATAAATATTGTTATGTGATTCATTACGTCCATTTAAAGGAATGTTTAAAACAAGGGCTAGTATTGAAAAAGATTCATCGTGTCATTACATTTAGACAAGAAAGTTTTCTTAAGAAATATATAGATTTGAATACAAGTTTGCGTCAAGCCTCAAAGTCAGATTTTGAGAAAGACTATTTCAAACTGTTAAACAACTCAATATTTGGTAAAACTATAGAGAATAAGCGAAAGCAAGTGAATGTTAAGCTGGTATCTCATTGGGAAGACACCAATAATGTGACCAATAAATCGATCGGTGCTCGAAAACTGATTGCCAAACCAAATTTACAATCTGTATCCATTTTTTCAGAAAACTTTGCTGCCTTTCAGTTTAATCTAGAAAAAATAATTTTGGACCGACCAATATATGTCGGATTTACTGTGTTAGAGTACGCAAAACAACATCTGTATCAATTCCATTATAATTATATCAAACAAAAATTTGGCGACAATGCAAAACTTTGTTATACTGATACTGATAGTTTGTTATATTTAGTTTATACAGATGATGTGTATAAAGAGATTAAGAATGATATTCAAAAGTTCGATACCAGTAATTTTGCTGAAAATAATGTTTACAGAATGCCGAGAATTAATAATAAAATACCCGGTTTATTCAAAGATGAGATGGCTGGTGAATTAATAACAGAATTTGTGGGGCTAAGAGCCAAACTTTACTGTATTAAGAGTGCTAAAGAGGTCATAAAAAAAAGCCAAAGGTGTATCTAAGTCTGTAATTAAATCTTTAAATTCACAACATTACACAGAATGTTTGTTTGACGATAAAGATTTGAAATTTAAGATGAATATGATTAAGTCATTGAAACATACTTTGTATTCACAAGAAGTAAATAAGTTAGTTTTAAATCGAAATGATGACAAACGTTATATATTACCAAATCAAATTGATACAGTAGCATGGGGTCACTACGCATACACTTAACTTATTTTTATCTAATTCGTGTTATATTAAATGTGAATAAAATGTATTCAATGTATTTATAAGTTAGCGGTTGCTTGTTCTTAATAAATGAATATAAATATACTGGCTTTTAAATTGTTTATTTTACTCATAAAATTTTACTCTATAAAATGGGTATAACATAGCAATAATAATCATTTGATAACAATGAAGCTTATGAAACAAACGTTAAGCTTGGATATTACCCCTATTAATTTGGAAACAAAATCACGGCTATCAAAACATGGTGAATTGTTACCTAATAGCATTCGTTGTTTGATTTGTGGGCCATCTAATTGTGGTAAAACTAATGTAATGGTTTCTTTATTGTTACATAAAAACGGTCTTAGATTTAAGCACTTGAATTTATACACAAAAACCTCATTCCAAAGTGTATATTGTTTTCTCAAAGAAGTTTTATTAAGAGTTCCTGAAATTAAGTTTCAGGAATGTAGTAATAATAGTGAAGTTATACATCCAAATGATGCATTACCGAATACGGTGATGATTTTTGATGATGTGGTTTGTGAAAGTCAGAGCAACATTCGTAATTATTTCACTATGGGTAGACACAATCAAATAGATTGTTTTTATCTTTCGCAAACATATTCAAGGGTACCGAAACAGTTGATTCGCGATAATACAAATTTATTATTGCTCTTCAAACAAGATGAAATAAACTTAAAGCATATATACAATGAGCATGTAAATTCAGATATGTCATGGAATACATTTAGGCATATTTGTCATAATGTTTGGCGAGAAAAGCATAGTTTTTTAACTATAAATAAAGACTCTGAATTAAATAACGGTAGATATAGAAAAAATCTAGACACCTTTATATACTTATCCTGAAATAAAATATCGTCATTTGCAAGAGTTAAGTGAAAGCATAAAGACAAAAGATGAGTCTTAATATTAAAGAACAGATAATAACATCATCAAATATCATAAAAAATAAACTCAAACAACTTAGAAATATAGAAGATCAAAACAACCATGAACTCAATAAAATGTTTAAACCTGTTACAGAACCTTTAACACAATTAATAGAATCTAATCAAAATAATGTAAAATGTGATTTTAATGTGAATACTATACACATGCCGACCAAATTAAATGATGCCACTACCTCCACACCATTAAAGGTATATGATTCATCGGATGCAGATTCAGAAACAGTACATTATGCTTCGGGCTCTGAATATTTTACTGATGTGGAAAACAATGATAACAAAGACGTATCTATAACAAAAAAATATCTGAGTGGGCTTTATGATATAAATATTCCTTTCGGTGTCCGGAAAGTAGGTGATCAGTTAATGATGGGTAACTGTCTAGTTAAAATAATTTCCTCAATCGATGGTGACATGGAACCATGTAGAATCAAGATTGATAATGCTGAATATCAGTTGACTGAAGGACTTAAAGAGGTGTTATTACATAAAAAACCGAATCTAGAATTGGTTACTGAAAATGATAAAAATGCTTATAAAAACATCTTGTTAGAAACGAATGCTCATAAGCGTGATTATGATGATAATGGTCAGATAAAAGGAGACAAAGGTGAAAAATATAAACAAATTATTAAACCCATGTTCATCACATCAGCAGTTGATAATAGTAAAAAAGTTGGTGGTAACATAAACGTATTGAAGAAATATAGAAAAAATACGGATTTTATCTATTGGGATGACCCTAATGAGCTAGTTGAGAGATTAAAACTTCTCATTGCTTCCAAACAAGCTGGAAATACAAATCAAGATAATGAAATTATTTCCATCATTGAAGAACTACAGGAAGCGGGTATAATAAAATCATAAAAACAAAGTCATGATAAAAATTCGTTTAGTTGTTAAACGGTTGTCAAGGATTAAAGAAGCTAAAATGAGTAAAGAAGATGTAGTGAACGAAATACACAAGAATGCAAGAGTAAATTTTCTCCGAAGATGCGTTGTACTCAAAGACATAGATGATCTTTGGCAAGCTGATCTCATTGATGTACAAAAAATATCAAATAATAATTCAAATTATAATTTTATACTTATCGTTATTGACTGCTTTTCAAAGTACATTTGGGTGAGACCCTTAAAAAACAAAACTAAAGATTCTGTAACAAAATCATTTCAATGCATTTTGTCTAATGGTAGAGTGCCTATAAACTTGCAAACAGATTGGGGTAAAGAATTCTACAATAAAAGTTTTAAAAAGCTTATGCAATTGCATTCTATAAACCATTACTCAACGTATTCAACTAAAAAGGCTTCTATTGTCGAAAGAGTTATACGAACTGTAAAGGGTAAACTTTATAAGACGTTTAGTTTGAAAGGTAATTTTCAATGGGCTGATGGAACCTTAGATAAAGTTGTGGATGATTACAATCATACTCAACATAGAACTATTCAAATGAGTCCAGCCCAGGTTAATAAGGATACAAAACAGATTGTGATGCATAAATATAATGTTCTGAATAAATCAATAATTAAAAGAAAAAGCCGTTTTGCTGTGGGTAATGTAGTACGAATAAGTAAGCACAAAGCACACTTTGATAAAGGATACACTCCAAATTGGTCGACAGAATTATTTAAAGTAGTTGAAGTTCAGAATACTAATCCACCAACGTATCTGCTGGAAGACTCTAGAAAAAATAGAATTTTGGGGTCATTTTATGCTCAAGAGCTTCAGAAAACAAAAAATCCTGATGTGTATTTAGTTGAAAAAGTACTAAAGAAAAAAGGGAGTAAAGTGTTGGTTAAGTGGTTAGGATTACCACCTCAAGAAAATAGTTGGATTAGCAACACTAATATATTATAAATATCAAGTGTAATTTTGTCATTCTTCGTTTACTTATGGAAGGGAAAGGTCTTGTGAATAGTGTTATAAATTATCTACCGTTTGAGTTACATCTTCCGGGCTACAATTATTGCGGACCAGGTACAAACTTACGGAAGAGACTTAACAGAGGTGACAAAGGTGTTAATCAACTTGACGAGTATTGCAAGCAACACGATATTGCATATATGAAAACAGATAATTTACAAACCAGACACGCAGCAGATAAGATTTTAATGAAAATGTCTAAGAAACGAGCATCATCATCTTCCAATGCGAGTGTAGGAGAAAAGCTTGCCGCGAATATTGTTAACAAAGCAATGCTGACGAAGCTTTCAAATGGATCGGGCTTAAAAAAAGGTTTTAAAAAAGTTGTTGCATATGCGAAAAAAAATATCTGTAAAGCAAAACCGAAATGTAAAAAGCTGGCTATCGATTTAGCTATTGCTGCAATTAAAGATCTTGGATCTGATTCTGAGGTGAAAATTCCACGTGTGATACCGCTACCGAAGACAGGAGGATTCTTACCACTAATACCAATAATTACGGGGCTATCTGCTGCTGGTGCTCTAGTTAAAAAAACATCCGCTATATCACGCATGGTAAAAACATTTCAGGTGGCACAAAAAACATGGAATGTGATGAAAAGTCTAAATCAGAATTTTGAACCGGTATGTCTAGGCAATGGATTACAGCTTAAACCATATAAAGGTGGTTTGGGTATTTACGCCTCGACAAAAAACTGAATAAACAGCTACCTGATCGTCCTCTTACCAACATTGATATAATGAAATATTCAAAAAAACATATTCCGTATTTTAGAGGAGTATTCATGAGAGATCAATTACCTAAACAACCACGCAAAATTGAATGTGGTATAATTAATTTGGATAACTCTAAAAATCAAGGAACGCATTGGGTAGCTTATGTTAAGAGAAATGAACATATTGAATATTTTGATAGTTATGGTGATCTTAAACCACCGACAGAATTTATAAGGTACTTGGGTGACAACATTCGCTATAACTATATTAATTATCAGGGCAGTCATCCATATAACTGTGGTCATTTATGTCTAAAATTTCTTGAAAATCGTATGTTTAATTTCAAATAAATTGTATGATTGAAACATAATAGTTCAGTATTAGTCTATACTTTGAATAAATAAGTAGCATTATTTACTACAAATATTAAATATGATTGATTTCAATGTTAGAAAACGTAAGAAAAGTGGTGGTACATCTACAAAAACGAATAGTTTAACCCGTGATTCCATTAAACGCGCACGTATCGTGCCAGCTCTCAGTGAGATTAATAAAGAGTTTTTAAGAAATTTGGGTTTTAAACTATGAGTATCTTGCAAATTAATGAAGCGCCTCATTTTGACAACTCTATCGAGGGTTATGAAGTGCATTCCTATACTCCATACACCAATAGCTTCAAAGAAAACGATGAAATACGAATACCAATTAATCAGCAAGACACTTATCTACTCCCTGCAGGCAGCTCCATTTACATTGAAGGTTGTATAGAAGTATATACGAAGGATGCTGCGGGTAAACTTATAAGAAAGGAGAGTCAGCTTAACAATAACCCTATACCGTTTCTTTTTCATGATATAAGATATGAGATAAATGGCGTTGAAATTGATCGTATTAGACATGTCGGTATTACTTCTACAATTAAATCTTACATTTCAATGAATGAGGGAGAAAGTAAACAGGCTGCTCTATGGGGATGGAACTTGAATGGAACCAAATCTGCAAAAGGTATTTTTAATGCAGTATTGCCTCTGAGTAAACTATTAGGATTTGCTGAAGACTATAACAAAATCATTTTAAACTGTAAACACGAATTAATTATAACAAGATGTAAATCTAATCATGATGCTCTCATACTTGATAATAATAATCATGTGACCGTAAATATTGAAAGAATTCAGTGGCGTGTACCTCATATTAAAGTTTCCGATCGGGAGAGATTACTACTCTTAAAACAGTTAGAAAAAGATAAGCCAATACAAATAGCATTCCGAAACTGGGATACATATGAATATCCATTGTTACCTAAAACAAAGAAGCATTCATGGTCCATTAAAACTGCCTCTCAACTTGAAAAACCTAGATATGTAATATTCGGTCTTCAGACAGCTGAGAAAAGTTTAAAGGAAAGAAATTGTTCACTGTTTGATCATTGTAATTTAACTAATGTTACATTATTTTTAAATTCACAAACATATCCATATGATGCACTTAAACTTGATTTTGATAATGGAAAATACCGTATATTATATGAAATGTACATGAGATTCCGTCAGTCTTATTACAACTCTCCAGTTGACCCGCTGCTTGATATCACGCAGTTTAAAGAAAAGGCGCCTTTGTTTGTAATAGACTGTTCAAGGCAAAATGAAACATTAAAAATTGGACCAGTTGATGTAAGACTTGATATAGAAAGTGATAAAGATTTTCCTGACAAAACGAGTGCCTATTGTCTCATTATCAACGATCGTATTATAGAATATAAACCTCTCAGCAGTACAGTTCGTAAGATATCATGAAGCTAATAGTCGATGTTCAAGGTTTCAAAACTGAATCAAATCAGTTTATACCAAAAGAGATAGCTATTCTGAATGGTGAAGGAATACAAAGTTTTTTACTACGTCAACCTTATCCATTTTATGATCTAACCAAAAAAGAAATGAGACAGGTTGACTGGATTGAGAGAAATAGAAATATATATTGGAAGGAAGGATTCATACCTTTTTCAAGTTATAAACATCTCATTTCACCTCTATTAGAAAATAAATGTATTTATGTAAAAGGCGATGAAAAAGTAAAGTGGGTAACAGAAATGTTTAATAATCATAATGTGGTAAACTTAGAAAATTTTAAATGCCCAAACTTTTATACTTTGTACGATCATTATAAAAACTGTAGTGATGTCTATAAATGTATCTATCATAAGAATATCTGTGCTTTAAAAAATGTAATTTGTTTGAATAAATGGTGTATTGATAATAAAGTTGTAAGTTAACTCAATTAGATGTACTCAATATACATAAGATCTTGTGTAGTCCTTATAATGTTACTAAGTAGTTTTAATAAGTGTTTTTTATTTTTAATAAAATTGTATCCTCACTGAATAAGTTGTTTTAATATGATAAATACATGTCTACTGTAAGTAACAAAGTATTTTTCATCTGAATATAAATATAAAACAATTCACAATCATATCGGTGGTCCAATCATAATTTGTTATTTGATTCTGAGTAGATGATGGATCTGATGGATTGAACAGAGTTAAAAGAGACCAGTTGCACGATTAATTGAACTTAGTAGGAACCTGTTACCAAAAGTGGTTTGAATGGAGCACAATCAAGGAGACCAGTTGGAGTAGAACGATTCAAGTTACAGTATGGTGAAGCTGCCTCTGATTTAGATACCTAAGTATCTGATTAGTTGAATAGAATAGATCGATTCAAGTTAAAATATGGTGAAGCTGCCTCTGAATGATATGAGGCAGCTTAACCATATTTACACTACTCGGGTTATATCTTTATATATATAATTCTTCTGTGTGTCACTGAACTTCTCTCAAACGACTGGACCGATTTTGATGAAATTATTTGTGTGTGTTCAAGGGGATCTGGGAATGGTTTAGATTCACAATACGGTCAACTGGGTATTGTTCTTTGAGACGTGGGACAGGACAACGTCTGTCGGGTCGACTAGTACCTCTATAGATATTTAGACGCAATTGCATTGCTATATCGAGAAATTCGAAAAACTTTGAATCATTGTCATTATCCCGTTGTAAGCCTAACGGTATCAAGGAGATGTGTGTGGCCGGGAGCATCGTTGCACCGTGAAGTATTATGGCAAAGAGTATGTTGTTAGACGTGGCTACTTCTACGTCACTTCAGAATCTTGTAGCGAGCAGCGCGACACAATTCTTTGTCCGTTAAAATAGACAAGAACATCGCGTTATCCCGTAGACGGTGTTTTTATTTATTTATTTATAATACTTTATTTGAACAACTCCAAGCATCAATACAGTTGGCTCAGGACCGGAGTCGATGGAGCGAAGTGGTGACAAGGCTGATGAGACGCTATAGTCACGTCCCTCAGTCATGAGGTTACCACTAAGAAGAAGAGTTTGGAGGTTTTATCTGTTCTCGTCCGTA
This sequence comes from Gymnoscelis rufifasciata, assembly GCA_929108375.1. Classification (NCBI taxonomy): domain Eukaryota; kingdom Metazoa; phylum Arthropoda; class Insecta; order Lepidoptera; family Geometridae; genus Gymnoscelis; species Gymnoscelis rufifasciata. The sequence goes on along the minus strand of OV815312.1, from coordinate 12,248,075 downwards.
AGTGGTAACCCTCTGAATCCACATCGTCACTTTACATCAGGTGAGATTGTGGCCCAATGAAGGCTTATCGAGCATAAAAAAAAGAGTTAAACAAAAACTTTGTACAAAAAGGTGGGCTTAATGCCTAGGTTAGGTTTATAGCAAGCTGACGCGAGATGAATCTTCGCCCGCTAATGTAAGCTCATCATAAACAACCATAAAATTTATGGGAATCGTTCATCAACTTGTTGTGAAACTCACAGATAAAATATGGAACTATACAATAACAATAATATTTCAATTGGTTTTTGTTTAAATCTTTTTTATTGCTTGTTATTGCTGAAAATAATAAATAGATGCCACCTTCCTTTTTATTTCCATTGAAATAAAAAAAAAATGTGGTTCTCATTTCTGATTGACAGCTTTGCTGAGGACCTCACTCTAAAGTGGCGACCACAAGTGAGCACAAAAATGGCTCAGTAAATTGGCATGTTCAATAGTAAAATTGTTGATCATGTTTTTAACCCACCTAAAAAAGCAGAGGGTCGAGAACCCTCATTTCGACATTCGACTCGTTTTTCTTAAGTTTGTTACCACAAAACTTTTAACTTAATTTGATGATTATTTTTTATAATTATTTGTCCCATTAAGGTTAATCAATAGTTAGTTGTGACAATAATACGTGTCCATGGTTAGTTAAAAAGCCGTGTTGGCTAAGTGGGAGCACACTTGACTTTCATTCCGAAGGTCGTGGGCTCAAACCCGGCCACGCACCTCTGGATTTTTCTTCTTAAAAATTGTATCGGCGCTTTAAAACACGTGCTTTAACGGTGAAGGCAAACATCGTGAGGAAACCGGCATGTTCTGAGATCTTTGAAGTGTTTGAAGGATATATGTGACATTCACCAACCCGCACTTGGCCTGCGTGGTGAATTAAGGCCTAATCTCTCTCGCCAAGAGAGAAGTCGCTGTGTCTAAGTAGCTGTGGGAACGTAAATAGAGTGATGATGATGATGGTTAGTTATGTCAAGAGCTATCTCTCTTTGTCATATGTCACTGAGCGAAATAGCTATATATTTCGACCAAGGTCAGATGGTGAAACGGGCTCTTAATAATTTAAATTATAGGAATCGCTCTATTAGTTCTTGTGTTATATTCAGGAGTTTATACTTTTCATAATAGAAACTGCTTGATTATTGCTAGAAATTTTAGTTTTGTCGGAGTCTGTACTAGTTTTCCAAAGCTCTAAGTCCATTGGGGCTGTAGAATGAAACTATGCTTAACTTTGTTATTATGTGTACAGGTGTTAAGGCTTAGTAGAAAGGAGCATATAAATTATAATAACCAAACTTTTATGTTACCTGAACGGAGGGCTCACGTGTGAAGCGGAGTTAAAAGACCTGCGTAGTGTTAAATATGTAAAGTAAAAATATACATGTATAGTTATATGTTTCCTATAAATAACACCACTGTCTTTTTTGTTACTCTTGATCCTGTCCATCCAAAGGTTGCCTGGAAGAGATAGCTCATACATAGTGATAAGGCCGCCCATTGTACTCCAACATTATGATTATGAACATTATGTTCATTTTTTTGTGTATTTTGTGTGGTGTGCAATAAAGTAAGTATTTGTGTAAGTGTTATCTAATCTAATGTATATTATGTATGGCCATTTTATAAGGTACTAGCGATACGCCCAGCTTCGCACAGGTAAAAACCATCCTTGTATTCCAACGAACATTAAAAAAAAATGGCCAAATTGGTCCAGGCGTTGTTGAGCTATGCGCTTAGCAACAAATTTTGCGATTCATTTTTATATATAAGATATCAGGTGTCTAGTACTCGAAATTGTGTTTCGGGCTTTAATTAGAACTTACCGCGGTGCTCGATGTTGGAAATATATTGTTTTTCATTATTTATTCATGTTCAGGGCGTTTAAAGAGAGGCAGATTTAAAAGTGTTTGAATAGTAGCCGCGGCCATTGCAGATACGGGCGCCCCGCGGCGGCGAGTGATAGAATATAGCCTTAGTCCTTTTGCATCTCATTCCCTGAGCTTCTCTTCCCGGAACAACTCGATTTTTGTTTTCATGCACTCAGTTACTACTCTGTTTAGCCTAAAATTACTATCATTTGAATGAATTCATTATTTTTTAACGAAATGTATTGTTCTATATCAAAAATGTTCTATAGTAACCTCTGCGCTTAATTTATGTAGGTACTAAGTATGCCTCAAATATTTGTATTATCAAAATCTAGGTCTGTTATTAGTATATCAGATGTCTAGTCAGTAGTAGTAGTAGTTAGTAGTCTAGTGTCTATGTAGCACGTGGAACAGATGGCCGTTGGGGCCGGAAAGTTCAATGCATGGATGGAGACTACAAATCGGCAAACGTAGAGTAGGACGTCTACCAACTAGATGGACGGACGACCTGGTGAAGGTAGCGGGCTCGCGGTGGTTACAAGATGCTACCGACCGAAGTCACTGGAAGTCTTTAAGGGAGGCCTATGTTCAGCAGTGGACGTCCTATGGCTGAAATTATGATGATGATGAGATGTCTCGTCCCCGTAACATAAGCTTAGAGCTTACCTCAGGGCTAGATGTTGTTGTGTGGATTGTCCGGAAATATTTCTTTATTTATATAGGAACCACCACGCCCTTCTATGGATTAAACTACAGTCGTGTCATTTTCTAAAGGTACTTAAGTTGTAAATAGTTGGGAGTAGGGAAGAGGACATGGGCATATATTCATCCCGTATGAAGGTTCTGTTCCCGTGGGATTTACGATAAACGACACTCTAATTTAAGAAATGAATCCACAGTCTGACATTTTTAACCCAATTTTTCCCAATAAGGAAGAAATAATAAAAAGTGTTTAGTTTGAACAAGATCCAAACCAATTTTCATTATTCATCATAGAAAAGTAGTTTTATTTTCATATGTCATAAACTGCTATTTACCTTTTCAACTATAAAGTTCTTGATAAAATGTGAATGCAAAATGTATAACACAAGAAAAAAGAAGAAGCGCTCTCGCCCCTCGTAAACTGCTATGTAAAGTCACGTTGTAACTTTATTGTAATAATTAATTAAACATTTGTCTTTAAAGTACTCAAATCTCGTATTATTTTATCAGTTCTGATAAGCGACATTTGCACTATTTTTTTAATTAAGTGTTTATTCTTATTACAATAAGTGTATGTCTATTCAAAAACACGAAACCCCTTCTTAAAAATAATAACTTCTTGCGTCGTAGTCTGAAACTAAATATTTTCATCCACATGCACTCAAATAAAATACAAAATATTCAATATTCATTGCCCACGAACAGGATACAAGTATAAAGATCCGATAAGTCTGTTTAAATCCATATCAACCTATATTAACCCAATTACCGACGTTAAGGTTAACATCAGCCTTATCGGAAAATCTCAAGAACTTTCCAGAACAACAAGGCATTCCCAAACGTCTAACCACAGCTAATTATATGTAAAATTGAGCATTTTACTTGCAGACGCCTCGGTTCAAAGGCAAAGTTATGCGCATACTAACCGACTGAGATGACCTGCATTACAAAACAGTCGATTGACTTTAAATATCTTTAGAATACGCTAGGTTTCTTAGATAGGTGTGATGTTTTGCCATATTTATAGAACGTCCTTTGCAGGGGCAACGTATATGAAAGTAACCCCTTAGCCTTACCATGAGTAGTTCATCATCATCATTATCATCACCCTATTAACATTCCCACTGCTGGGACATAGGGACTTCTCTCTTGGTGAGAGAGGTTAGGCCTAAATTCACCACGCTGGCCAAGTACGTGTTGGTGAATGTCACATGTCCTTCAAACTCTTTAAGGTTCTCAGAACATGCCGGGTTCCTCACGATGTTTGCCTTCACCGTTAAAGCTCGTGTTTAAAGCGCACATAAATGTATCAAGAAGAAAAATCCAGGGGTGCGTGGCGGGATAACATGAGTAGTTATCTTCTGTTAATTCACAATATCATGTTGTAAACCCATTGTAAACATTTGAAAGATTTTTCAAAACTAAAATTTTGTTATCGGATCACAAGATGATGTAAATTTACACCAGACAAAATGGCAACTCACGGTTAGGCTACAAATAACAAATTTTGCAAAAACCCTACACATTTTTAGTAAGATTGAGAAATGTCGAAGCCATTATCGAATTATCCGTGTTTTCGCAATATTCTTAGATTCTGTAGCAAAATTCGGTTTATCAAATTATTTATGCCGCCCAACGGGCTCTGAAGTAGTTTACTACAGGTAGAAGAACAAAGATTAACATAGCTAAGCAAGCTAAACTAATAATGGTTACAGTGAGTATAATCTAAGTTTAAAATTAAATAACACCAAACCTTAGTTCTCTTACACTTCAATAATCATATGATTTCGTTATTTATTTTAGATTCCACTTGAATATTACGAATATACCTCTTTTTTGTTAGAAATGGCTCTGTATTTTCAAACGAATGAAATAAGAACAACTTCAGTAATTATCCACGCTAATGGAGCATGTATACTAACGTGCACATGATCTCAAACGACTGAAGAATGAGCAATTTGTCTTCTTAATGTGCCTTCGAGCTATAAAACACACCACGCACATCTTAAGGGTTAGTTAAGTCACTGGTTTTAGCATATTGCTCAATGGTAAAAGCCTTGGGTAACCAGCCATTTAAAATAATAACTGAAAATGATAAGATGAGTCAATGTACAATATGGTTGTTATTTAATTATAATTCTTATCAACTTAAAAGTCGTTAAGTAACCTTTATGTAAAGGGTAGTTAATTATCATTCAAATATAAAAAAGGTGTGTGTGCGATTCACACACGATAGAAGTGAATAAATAAATAAATAAATATTTAATAAATATTCTTTAACTTCAAAAAAATTACTTGATTCATAGTGAATATTATTTTGTACCTAAATAGAAAGTATTTAAAAATATATAAACCATTCTTAAAATATAACATTAATATAATGATAGCTTTTCATGTTTGAATAACGTGACTTATTATAACTCTACTTTTCAAAATGGCGTTGGTATGTCTCTGAGTGACGTCATCGAGTAGTGAATAGCTATAATGTGCTCTACATTCTTGAGCAGATAACTGGCATGTGACGTCACAAACGTGCCATTTTGGAAGCAACCCTTATTCGCGCATTATATAAAAATTAAATATTGAATTTTTATATAAAGCATCGTTTTTACCGAAATAATAATGTGGTATGTTTAAAATGTAATAATCATTTAAATGGTTCCAAAATGAGTCCAATAGCCTATTACGATCTAATACAGTTTCGACTTTTAAACATATTGTAAATGACAGTTCCCCGCCGCGTCTATCTATGTTCGGGATAAATTCAAAAACCTCAACAAACCTTTTCTTGAATGAGTCTACCTATTGCTAAAAACCGGATAAAGATCCTTTAAAAAATAAAAGAGCTTTATTGGTTATTGGGCGGTTTTCGGGAGTGATTTACGAGGAAGGTTTTTGTATTTATGCAAAATCGAGCTAGTTCTTTCATATTTACATTTTGTGTGTGGATTGTGTGTTACTGCGGAGAAAAGTTGAAAATGTATGGTATCTTGACTGCCTCAGTGGCGCCGTGGGAGAGAGTCCGCTTGCGGCGCAAGAGGTAGCGGGTTCGATTCCCGCCGAGGGGTCAAGTGTTTGTATGTTCTGCAAGCACTTTCTTCTTGGTCTGGGTGTTTAATATGGATGGTAAAAAAATCTATGTATGTATTTATATTATATTAAGTATATCAGATGTCTAGTACCCGTAACACAAGCTAAGAGCTTACCACGGGGCTAGATGTTGTTGTATGGATTGTCCGGAAATATTTATTTATCTGTCGCGGAAATGAGCGCTCCCAAATTATCAGTTGACTTTACTTCCATATAATATTAGTTGAAGAATTTGTGGTATATACACACAATTTATACCTACTGTAATATTATATCTGTACAATTAATTCATTAATTCAATAGAAACCAAAACCTTAAGCCGTTTGGTTAAAGTTTAAATTAAGTGATCTCTTGTTTAACGTGGTTTAAATGAAACATAATTCTCATCCTGGTTATATGGATCGCTAGTTATATTATTCTGAGGTAGAAAATGTAATTTCACATTTTGATTATCTTCTTATTTATAAGAATACTCGTATTTATTAAATTCTCCTTCACATCTTACCAAAGAAGTTTCTAAATTATTATTCGAGCAGTTCAAAGACCATTTTTGGTCTTAGACACCCTTCAAGTTATTTATATTGTTGACGGACAGCATTCACCACCAATAGATAATATTAATACAGTACAAACATTATTTATTGCAACACCACTATATAGGAAAATAAAATAGGAGATACATATAACATAAAGTGATAAAATGGGCGGCGTTATCAGTAATAAACTAATCTCTAATAATAATTTAAAATTTCTCTAAAACATTGTTAATTACTTAGGTGACATAACGTGACATTCATTACAAGATGATAATTATCTCGTGCCTTTCATAAATAAAAGAAATGTGGTCATTTTTTTGAATGTAAAATTTACTTTTTCAAAGCTCTTACTCGATTCATGTTAATAACTTAATGAATCCTTTGCATTGCTTATTTTATCAGGACATTTATTAAAACACGTTTCTCTGACTTTAATAATATTTGAAGCAGAAAATCATGGAATACATGGAAATAGAATACAACCTCTGATATTTACAATGCTCCCTACTCTCAAATACGCTCTGGACAGTCAACGATACAGTTATGTTGATATTAAATAGAATCTGTAAGCTATATCCATATCTTCCCGAGATAGTTAGATGCGTAGCTCTGCCCTTCTTATGATAAACAGCGTAAGTGTCATTTTTTGCGAAAATGAGTTATTAGTATATTTGTAATCAGCTAAGCGAGATCTATCTGGAAAAATTATTGATTTTTCTGTACGTTTGATAGAATTAAAAATAAACATAAGCATAAACAACGTATGTGCACAATTTTCATTTTCTTTCTAAACATAAACAGCGTATTGTCCACTACGCTCAGAGATTCTAATCAATCTCCTAGTCATGAGTATCGCACAAGCACCTAAGTTGTTTATGATTAGTAGTACCTTCGACTGTCCGCTCAACTTACAAAACATAATGATTATATGAGCCGCTTACGTTGTTTATGCCTTGTACTTATTTAAAAAAGTTTAACAATATACTTTATATAAACATAGTACTGTCTCCTACGATCTCGATTAGTTGCATACAATCTTAATTTCATTGCGTTATACTATACATACACAACGCAAGTAGCGCATATACGATGTTTAAGACTGGTAATTAAATGTGTGATGAAAAAAAACTTGCGTGGAAGCTATGAAAGAGTTGAAAAAATTTACAAAGAAATTATAAAAGACCACATCAAACAATTTAAACCTAGTGTTTAGCATAGCATTACAGACGTGAGCACGCCCCAAACCCTTACCTCGGTACCTAGGTACCGAGTGACCTTTCAGTGACAGCGATGCATTAACAATTTATAGAACAAAATTCAGAAGCTAAGATTTCATTAGAGTCATAGATTAGTAGTCAAGAAAGATATGAATAATATAATTTGCCCACTTAGGCCAAGAAGAATGCGAAACATGTGCAATTTTTGAGAGTCTCAAAGATAACCCGGACAATACATGCGAGACTTACAACAATTACATTACTCACAGAAAAAAAATATGAAGAGTTTCGTTCCGAGTACCAAATGATGTTAAGACTGCAGCAGAGGTAACAACTGACGATTTTTACTCTGCTGATCGCGATGTACTAAAGTGAACAACGTGCAGTGTGGCTTTACGTGCAACGATATGCAATCAGAAAAATGGTGGACATTTAAAAAAAATGTATTATTTAATCTTATCTTTATCCACCGTTAATGTACCACTGTTGGGCAAAGGCTTCGTTCCGTTTCATCTTATCTTGCCTTCTTTTATTTCTTAATTTGTTGTCTGTTGATTTTTGTGAACATGACAGCGAAAAGAGGTAATCCCATACTTTTTGGATGAGATTTGTAGAATAAATTATGAAGTTTAAAACAACATGCAAAAATAACACCTCAATAATCCAGTTTAAAAGTTACACATCAAAAATAAGATGAAAATCTATTTTCATGTTAAATTTCTACAAAAAAAATGTTTAATCGGCTTTTGTACCAAAATTGTCTTTTCTTTTAATTTTCTTAGCTAGGTAAACTATACTGCTTTCAAATGACTGAACTTTGAATAAAATACACCGTTTACTCAAACAGAAATTAAGAAAAAACCAGATAAAGTAGTTTTCATTAAAAAAAAATTATTAAATCGGCTTTTTTTTAAATAGCCAACATTATATATATATTTTTATCCGATAATTATCAATAAATGAAGTCGTGTATCCGCACATTTCGTTTGATCAAGGTTCGAAAATACACATTGTATAAATAAGATGCTGAAAATATAACTATTTGACAATTGTGTAGCGCAAAATAATAACTATATATTATTATATTATTTATAATTTTTAGTAGGAATTGTAAACAGTGGCGTACTTAGCGCTAAAACAATTACTCTAAATTATTTTAAGCCTGGACATTAATTCACGTCTGCTCTGTCGTGAGGATATGATGTGTGTTCAAGTCCAAAGAGGACTCCTAAAGATGATGTATAAGACTAGTCATACCGAAGAAAATTTCACTGAGCTTGATTTTCTTCAAGTTATATTCAAATCAATGGAATTCGCTAAAGTAGAGCCAAGGGTTATTGATAAGGAACCCAAAGATGCAATAATAACAAAACTTATTCCATTAGATAATGCCGTCAAATAGACAAGATTTTTGGTACAATTTACATATTCCAAGTTCGCCTGTGTGTCGAGATAACTAAAAGGCTGACGATATTTTATTATTAAGTAATCTAATTATTTGGTGAAGTGTTTGCAAGATTTTTAAACAATAATTTAAGTTTGTTTTACTTATTCTAAATATAATAATGTTGATTCGTACTAATTAGGCATACATTGAGTTTTGTAAAAGGTGGTTTTTTTAATAGTCAAGCAAGTAATAATATATACTAGCTGACCCCAGCAAACGTTCTTCTGCAAAATGATAAATAAATAGTAGCCGATTCTCAGACCTATTGAATACGCATATAAAAGTTGGTAAGAATAGGTAAAGCCGTTTCGGAGTTGGAGCACGGTAACTAACATGGAAATTTTATATATTAGATAAGGTATAAAAGAACTGATTCATGTTAAGATTTGCGACTGTGCAGTTATAATTCGTTCTTTGTGCATTTAATAATTGTCTTAACAAAATAAAACATTTATTAGTTTTATTAAAACTCTTTAGTTACTAAAACTAGAATTACTCATATTAAAAAGAAGAAGCGTAATAGACAATATAAATACAAACGTATAAACTTTCGCAATAATAATATTAATAGAAATAACTTTACTTGGATCCAATCAAAATTTTGACTCTCATAAAGTTACAAACCTAATAATAGCTTTACTGCACGTTGTACTCCTTAGAATTTACTTTATTACTAGTCATATTCAACGTATGTGGTTGCCTACGATTATTTTTTTTGAAAATTATTTATGCTTTTTATGAAGATACTAGATATAAGCATCGTATGTTAACTTTCCTAGTCATATTGAACGTAATTGTTCATTTTACCTAGTCATAAACATCGCAACTGCTGCACATACGATAATTATGTTTAGTATATAAATTTTATTTTTATTTTTTTTGCTAATCATTAATAGTTTTTAGGTTATAATAACTCAGAAATTAAAGAGAAAACAGAAATATGTAAGTAATAATAAAAAAGACACTTCCACCTACAACTAAAAGTAACAATTTTGAAAATAGCATAATTAGTGTAGCCGTGACACGAAAAATAAGAATAAAAACTTTGGGCGCGATTTTCTCGAAATATGCCGCGATACACTTACGCTGTTTATCATAAGAAGGGCAGAGCTTCTGTAAGATAGAAGGCCGTAATAAACGAGGAACTTCCTGTATGAAATTCCCATCAAAATTAATGTTATTTATTTTCACAGAAGGAATTTTTCTTATTATCATGTCAGTATTGTTTCGCAATTCATCTCTGGGCCATTTGTCACTGACACTGATTTTCTGATACCAAACTACAATCTATTTTCAGATGGCAAGGCAAAACCAACCGTGATTGAGGAACTGAGATTTTTTCTAAAACTTTCTATGTTCCAACTTTGTTATTATAATTTTTTGTATATTTGGTCAATCGTAAGCTCTAAGGTTGTGTTACGGGTACTAGACGGCTAATATTTTATCATATAAGACAATCATATCTATCTAGATATATTTTATTTATTTATTTATTTAATTAGAACGGTTAACAATAACCACTTACACTAAATAATTAATCTAAAATGCAATTACATTTTTAAAATTAAAATAAATTAACCAAAAATTATAATAATAATACATAATTATTATATACATATTTTTGATTATAAATAAAAAAAAATAAAAAATAAAAATAGTTTATTTGCATGTACAAAAACATTGTTAGGTACTAAAAACTAACTAAAACTAACACTTATTCTAATTTTTAAACAAGTAGTGATAGTACCCTAGTCTAAGCTCTGTCCCTCGCACTAGGTCTCGTAAGAGCCTGTATTGTGAGGTTACAGTGTTTTGAGTGGGACCTAACTCTATTATATTTAAAGTAGGAAGTATACTTATTTATAAATAAACTAATATAGTTAATAGAAGAATTCGTACTTGATTATAAGTAAAATGGTTTACCTATACGTGGAAACGCGGTTTCGAGTATTTAAGTTAAAGTGAGTATGTTTATGTGCGCATCATTAATAAGATTGAGTATGTTTGTGGACGAGTGCATATGTGTGTGTGTGTGTGTGTGTGTGTGTGTGTGTGTCTGTGAATGAAAATAAGCATGAGCATGTGTATTGTAATTATTGATTTAGATGATCTAAGCTCTATGGAGAAAACAAGAGAATGTGGGTGGAGTATAGATACATATATATTTATTTATTATTATTATTATTATTATTTTTTTTTTTTTTTTTTTTAAGTTAGTAATTTTTCTGTTTCGTTATATGATAGACCTGAAAAGAAATCGTTTAGTTTGTTCTGAAGATTCTTATAATTATCACTACTTATGTTTAATATTTTGTTTATTTTGTTATATAAATAAGGGCTAAAAATTTTGATGTTTTTCCTTCCAAATTTAGTTTTAGTTATTTGTACTTTGAAAATGATATCAGTTCTTCTTTTCCTCTTCTCTAATAACTTATTATCTATGACCTTAGAATGCTGTTTGAGAATAATATCTTTCAAAAATAGTTGACGAATAGTTAAGACAGAACAATTTTTATACAGAGTTTCGGTAGGGAAGTGGCGTGGTTTAAAGCTGATTACCTTAAGCAAAGATCTTTGCGCACGTTCAAGTTCTATGATAAGCGTTTTGCCCGCCGAACCCCATGCTCTGATGCAATATGTCATAATCGATTGGGCTAGACTTCCATAAACTTTGATCAGATAGTTAAAACTAAGTAAATGCCTTAGTATTTTAAATGTGTAAATAAGTTTACGTAGTCTACCCGCCAAACCATGTATATGTTCAGCCCAGGTCATGTGCTTATCTAGAACTACTCCTAGATATCGGATGCTTGAAGTTTTTTGAAGAAATTTGCAATCGCAGTTACCAACTCCCGGGCATGTTCCACTGTGAATTTTCAGTTTGAGTTCGTTAGGTTGTAAGCTATTGTTGATTGTAAATGGAATGTATTTCGTTTTAGCAATGTTTATTGTTAACAGGTTCATACTAAGCCATTTTGAAATAATGTTTAAATTATGATTTGAAATAATCTCCAGCTCACTCCACGACCCTGCCTTCATGAGAATTACAGTGTCATCGGCATATGTAACAATTTTAGCATTTCTGAGCTTCAGTTCGCATAGCTCATTTATATAAGTTAAAAATAACGTCGGGCCAAGAATACTACCTTGGGGTACTCCATATTTTATATTAGTTTCCTCACTGACTTGATCCTCGATTCGGGTTTTCTGAGATCTATCGTTTAAAAAACTTTCTAGCCATTTTAGGGCAGTACCCCTAAAACCGTAGACTTCAAGTTTAGCTAGAAGAATTTTTGTCGAAACCGTATCAAAGGCCTTTGCAAGGTCTAGGAATACCCCGATTGTTCTTAGGCCAGCATCTAAGCTACTATTTATAAATTCAGTAACTTCCAAAACTGCGTTTTCGGTGCTGCGACCTGATCGAAAGCCTTCAAATCAATATCGAAATATTGATTTGAAGATAAAATGTTTTTATGCTCCAGATAATTAATTAATCTTTTATTCATAAGCTTCTCTAGTATTTTAGAGAATACAGATAGAAGGGAAATTGGCCTGTAGTTACCAACTTCCTCTTTTTTTCCACCTTTGTGAATGGGAATGATAACAGACCTTTTAAGTAATTTAGGGAAAACTCCGGCGTTAAAACTAGCTTGGCATAGATTTGTTATTGGAAACAGCAGTTGAGGTAAGCATGTTTTAATGAGATTTGCTGTAATTTTGTCCCATCCTGGAGCAGAATTATTCTTTAACGAACTAACTATATTGTAGACCTCTGTTTCATCAGTGTCGAACAATACAAAGGATGAAATTTCTGAACGAATGTTTTTAGAAGAGGTGTTAGCAAGAGAAAGTTCCGTTACTTTAAGTGAAGTAAGAATATTTTGAGCAAGAGTTGCACCAATATTAGCGAAGTAATCATTAACTTTTTGTAGTGATTCCCGTTTAGTATTAGTGGCGTTTAATAAAGATTCGCAAGAATTAGCTTTTTTCGGAAAATTGCAAACTTGTTTTATTGTTTTCCATGTCTCCTTGCTATTTTTTAAATTTTTATTTAGTTCTTGTCGCTCGTAATTTCTTTTTAGTTTCTTAAGGATTTTATTACAAATATTTCGATAGTTAGTGTATAATTTCTTGGATTCCAAGTCTTCGTTATTTCTGATTTTCATATGTAATTTATCTCTACGTTTAAGACAACGTATTAGACCAGGTGTTACCCAAGGCTTTAGGTTAGATTTATTCCTAGAAATAATCTTTTTAGTGGAATGTTTTTCTACTGTCGACATGATAACCGCCAAAAACTTTTCAAAAGCCAAATCCAAATCTGAACATGTAATGACGTTGTCCCAAGATACTTTGGACAAATCATTTGCTACAGCTACGTAGTCTGTTTTAACAATAGTAACATTACTATTATTATTTTTAGTTATTTTAGACAATATATTCAAAAGTATTGGAGAATGGTCTGTTATGATTGCGGGTAGTATTAAAACCTTAGCCAGGGCCCTTGATTTAATCATATAATGGTCGAGGCAAGCCTCCATCCTCGTTTTTAAGGTGTGACCAGGTAGTATGCCGTGACTCGCAAGTAGTGTTTGATATTCGCTAGATTTTTCATGTACCGTGGGATCATCGTTGTTCCCCGAAATATCGATGTTAATATCGCCTGTTATTATAATATTTTGAAAAGATTTAACGGAGTTGAGTACACTATCCAGGCCCCTCAAGAAATTACTAATACAGCGGAAAGATGGCGATCGATAAATTGCAATAATACAAGTTTCAGTACCTATTGTAATCAATAGACACGTAGCCTCACTCAAATCAGGTTCAGTAACGCAAATTTTTTCTAAACCATTTTTCACATAGATAATCAAACCGTCATTCTGATTAATAAGGGTCCTATTTTGGTAAGTAGTGTAATTTGTGATTTGAGATGGTGAAGCCGACTGTAACCAGCATTCAGTGAGAATTAAAAAGTCAAAATTAATACTAATACGATTTAGCAGAATAGAGAAATCATCAAAGTTTTTATGAATGCTCCGAATATTCATTGTTAGCATTGAAATACTTTTGCTTTTGCTTATTGGAAAATATGTTTTGCAATCCTCAGGTACGTCAACAAAGAGTGATTCAGATACATTGACTCTGTCAATGTCATCAGAAATTTCTCTTAAATTATTCATATTTTTATTTTAGTTTGCAATAAAGGCCCACTTGGGCAGATAAAATATGTAAAAATTTTATGAACCATCCTGTTGCAAATCGTACTGAGGTATACAAAAAAAGTATGTGTTTTATGTGTGCGTAATGGAAATCTAAGTCACAAATTCTTCTTAAATGACAATGTATGCAATAATTTAATAAGTTAGTGAAACAAAATAAAAGTAACATGAAATACAGGAAAATGTGTTGTTTTCTTATAATACTAAAACTAAGATAAAAACTTATGTTTACCAAGAAGTGGTGGCAACACCTATAAAGTCTAAACAAATAAAGATTTTTAGATGGGCTCAAAACGGCCAATACCCCATATTGACATCCTAGTCATTTCTTATGCACGCAGTCTCTCTCTATAGCTTTGAGTTGCTCTTCACTTTTTATTTCTATGACCGGTGATCCATCATTTTCTTTTATGAGAATTTTTCCTTGCGCCGTCCAGCAGAACTTCCATGATGATCTTTTGATAAAATTCCTTGCTAGATAATGTATATGCCTAGCTTTTTTGGTCAGCAGGTCATTTACGTACACAATGTTTTTTTGACCTGGTATACCCAACATTGATGTGTTTAACCAATCATTCTTGTGGTTTTTGTTGTAGACCTTAAAGGCCCGTAAGAACTGAGATTTCTTTGAGTAAGCATTAAACTCTATTATTATAGGATTAGGTCGGTTAGGCTTCTGTATACGATAAGTTCTGCCGAGGTCACGAGAGTCGTACTCTAATTCCAAGACCTTGAAGATTTCTTTGATGACAGTATCCATCTGTTCTCGGTTCTCAGTCGGTACGTTGCTGATTTCAATGAAATTTTCTTTGATTTTCTTATCTAGGGTTTCCATCTGCTCCTCCAAATAGTTAATGTGATTTTTTAAATCTCTCTCACTTGTTTCCAAATTATCCATACGTTCTTTAAGTAAACTTTGTTCCTCTGATATAGCACTTAGTGAAGCCTTTATTTCAGAATTAACAGTTAATAGATTATCATTTTGGTTTTTTAGTGTACTTATTTCGTTGCAAATTTTGGTGAATTGAAGGTCTTGGCTGATTTTAATTTCTTTGACCATTTGTAATAAGTTACTATACGCATCATTCGTGCAATTAATACTTTCCGCTGATTCAGAATATTGAGGCGTAGTACACACTTGGCTTAGTTTTATCTTTTTTCTTATCGCTCCACTAATTTCTTCTCTATCGGTTTCGGGGCTAAGAAAAATCTCAGGGTTGGAAACGGTTGCTGACAGTGGAGAACTAAAAGGCGGCGACCTTAAAACCTTACTTCCTCTTGCCTTAAAACTAGACATTGCTAAGGCTATCTCAGTTAAGTAGCTGCTAATGCAATTCAAGTTAATGCCTCAATTAGGTAAAAGGCTTTCAACAATCAAATCAAAGAAAAATCAAAGTATCTGTCCAAATAATCTCATACAATAGTTCCAGTAACAAATTTTCACCAAAAATAAAAGCAAAAAGTGAATTGCCTGGATGCAGATCCGATCCCACGCCACGCCCGAGGATAGATTTAAGGCGAGCGCCCGTACCGCTACACCAGCCGTGCTATGACTGTAGTGTTGGCAAGCTAATGACTCACCGCTTAGACAAAGGAATTGCAACTCACTGTTTGAGGGCGACGGCCGGCAGTAATCTTCTATTTCTTCAATTTTTTGCCTTTTTATTGAAGTTGTAAGTTTTTGAGTGCAATAATATTCTGCCCCGTGATCACACCTATTGATAGGTACAAAAATCCGGTGGAAATAATAACTTTTTACACACTTTGCGAATTAAAACTTAGGAGACAAATAATAACGCGTCCTATTTGTTTCGTGGTTTGTACCGGTCCTGATTATACATATTAGACACCCAGACCAAAGTGCTAGCAGAACATACAAACACTTGACCCCCTCGGCGGGGATCGAACCCGCTACCTCTTGCATGCGCCACTGAGGTCTGAGTCTCTTTCATCTCTATCGCTTAACCAATGATTCCCTTTCAACTTCTATCTTTTTCAACTTTTTCGACTTTTTCAACTTCTATCGCCCGTCTAACGCTCCCATAAGCTATAAGCCGAGTGTACACTGTGCAGAACACTTGCATGCACTCAGATGCACTCAGATCAAGTGCTTGCAGGTGTCTCGATCGATTCCAGTACCAATCCGTTTGGCAAACAGATCATATGCTATAGTGTTAGCGCTGACATGATGCTGTTTACTGAATCAGATTGGATTCCAAATCTGATTATGCTGATTGGCTAACCTAAGCTACACCGAGCTGTGCCTATGAGTGTGTTGTGAGGTAACAATAATAACTAGAAAATCAAATTAAAAAACAAACAAGAATTTGGCCTGACATAAGCATTATCTTGAAGTCAACCTTGAAATGGCGATCTACGTAGCAACGCAACACAGCAACTTAATCCTAATAATAATTAAAAGCATATAAAAGTTTCGTCTAGGTAAAAAAAGATTTCAGTCTATAATATGTATATATTATAGACTTTGTCTATGTATTCCAAAATAAAATTTATGGCAAACTTTATTTGACTACCGGAACTCTAAATAATATAATCAGTTTGTTATATCTTTGAAGTTCAATTTTTCAAGTTTGCCCGTGGTTTTAGCTCGGATCGTTGGTTTCCCTCACGATACAAAGCCATTCTTACCGCCTGAGCACAAAGATTTTCTGAACGAAATTCCGTCCTCTTTCAACTTGGTGAAATTTCCAATCATTGCAGCTAGCTTTGCAACTCCTATCAAAGCCGAATGCATTTCTGAGAGAAGAATATCGCCGTGAGAAAACACATCTGCCCAAAAGTATGGACCAATTCTTTAGGTCGCTTTAAAGGCCGAAACACACTTGCGGAAATATTACTGGCACGTACTAGTTACTGGAATAGATACTTTTGATACTGTTAAGCTTGTTTAAGTTTGGCAGCATCCCCTCCCTCAACTAGCATGCAAGTAAATCAAATATTTTATATGCGACCACCATGCATGCCAGTTAGTATATACACAACATTACGGGAAAGTGTATCCACGCCTTTACTCTGAAATCTCTTCGACCCAATTCGAGAATTTCCCTCGACTTTATTACCCAAATCATCCTTCGGCCCGAAGTTTATGGCCATTAATCAACAAAGAAAATCTACTAAACAAAAGGACGAAGGTAAACAGAAGAAATCCTGTATTTTTTGTTGGTTCATTTAACAAGTTCTAACAGTCGGCTGACGAAATATGGCGAACGGAAGGTAACCGATATTCGCGTGTTTTGAGGAAAGGACTGTGTCTGCCATAGCTGAAAACTTCTTGAAAAGCTAAAGGTACTTAAAAACTCTTTTAGAGCTTAAAACTTGACACGGTGCTGAGTGGATTGTACCTACTGTAATATTTTTTTGATTAATTATTTAAATGTTGAAGTCAAAAAGTCAAAGTCAAAGTCAAAACGTTTATTTCCTAAGAAACACATAGCCTACATGGACAGGTAAACTTAAAATTAATAAAACTAAATTGCTTAAACAAAAAATATCAGGGAAATAACATTGTCTTGACAGTTCGCTTCAATGTTTTATACTGAGTTGAGAAGCGAATAGAATTGCGAAAATAATCGATCTTTAATTAATTCTTTATGTTACCATCATTAGCTTCCATCATTATCATTACCAACCTAAGAAAACTTGCAAGAAACGTCAAAACCGAGAAACGAAGATTAAGTTCTGAGGTAACAAACTTAAAAAATAAGTGACGAATTAAGAACCTAATCCTATTTTTAGAAGTCGGCTCTATAGGTACTTTAAGCACTACAAATTAACTTCATATCTTCAAACACAGTCACTCTTACTTTCCAAGAAAGGCTATAGTGTCTGTTACCCTTCACAATAGACGCGCAAGTTATTTTCCGCCCGAATTAACATCTAGATCCTGTTGTTTTATTGCGCCAATACAAGACAACTTCTGAACGAACGGAATGTTTGAGATCGTTTTAGTTCAATCTGTATGACTTTATCCACTTCTTGTAGAATACTAAAATCTCGCCTTTGAAACAGAACACTTTAGTTTAGATTACCCTAGACATCGCCTGCGATCATCCCTATAGTTGGAGTTTTTTTTCCAAAACGCGCAGCGAGCACTGCTTTTAAGTAGTGGTAGGGCATTTTTTTATTTATTTTTCAATTATCTATAAAATTTGTAATGATTTAATGATCATCATCATTCTATGATTATGAATTAAAATATAATTTTATGGCTTATAATTATATTCCAGTAAATATAAACCTGCTGCTAGTCAATGTTGCCTGTATCATTAAATTTTAGGAAATTTTGCGACTATTGAGACCAATAATTTCAATAAACTATTAATAAAACTATTGGTTTCAATCAATCAATCTAAAAATAATTTAGATCTGCGATTTAGAAAACCAGCGTGTGAGCCAAGTAGCCTTTTGACTTAAACTGTGGACGTTATAGGTACTATATCGTAGCTGTAAGTTAGTCTTCGACAAAGCCTTTTTATTGTTTTTTGTAAATAAAAAAATAAAAAATAAAAAAAGTTAGTCTTTGTGCTATTACGTCAATTTCTGGTTAGCCGAGACTCAGATACGAGCAGTAAATCTATTTTACAAAATACTTTGTTCCTAGATATGAGTGGGTCCCTCAACTTAGAGGCGAAAAAATGTTATAAAATGTTTTTTTAGTACACGTGGGTATCTATATTACCATTAACGTTATATAGCTAAGTTTACCAGATAAAGTCATAAATGGATTGAGTGTTGATATTTTGAAGTCCTGAGACCGAGAACTGATACGCGAGAACAGCCACTACATAATATGAAAAAATAATTAGAAATACTTAATTTTATTTTCTAAGTTTTAAGAAAGTAGGTTTTAAAAAATATAAATAGGTAATGATGACGTGAATGATACAGAAGCAACGTCTCGTAACAAAATAATGTTTATTTTATCAAAATTTATGATTTAATTAGATTTATAGGTACATTATGTCTACAACTGACCCATATTAATTTTTAATAAAGTTTAATATTTAGGATTATATTTTATGTAGAATATTTCAATAAAAGAAAAGCTTCAGTCACCAAATAGAGTAGATGATTAAAAAAAAATACCGTAATATAGATTACTTTGTTTCGTTTTTCTTTGTGTGCATTGAAGTTTCTCGTGAAGTAACGATTTCGTTCGATTTGTACTGAATATTTGTATACAAGTCACGTCACAAGCACAGTCACAACTCCT
The DNA here is from genome assembly GCA_929108375.1 of Gymnoscelis rufifasciata. Taxonomy (NCBI): domain Eukaryota; kingdom Metazoa; phylum Arthropoda; class Insecta; order Lepidoptera; family Geometridae; genus Gymnoscelis; species Gymnoscelis rufifasciata. The sequence continues at coordinate 12,228,727 of OV815312.1, read as the reverse complement.
AAACTTTGATGGTCTTTATCTTGTCACTTTTTTATTAAATTGATTATGTAGAAAATAGGCTCCTAGTGTTTTCTCTTGAGCTAAAAGACAGTCTTAACAAAATACCGATAAATTATCAGGCCTATTCGATTCGGCACTTTGGAAAATCTTTTATTTGTTACACCCGAGTATTTAGAACCTTCTGCGTTGAGTAATGTTATCTTTACAACATCCACAACATAATTCCCTACATAAAAGGCACAGAAAAACAAGACAGCGTAAAATTAAGAGGTTATATTTTCCGAGCGGTGTATTGGGAGACGTTGGAGCCGAAATTTATGAAGACGGCTTCGTAACAACATAAGTGACACTTGTGTTTTATCGCTATTTTGGGAATGAGGAGGATAAAAATTAAACATGTGTTTGATCTTTATCCAAAAATGGTTTCGTATTTTTTGATTTGTTACTTCACAAATGTATGCTCTGTTAACCTATTTGTCTGTGTAGTCTTTGCGTTTTTCTTTATATAAAAGCTGCATGCACCTCGCAGTCGCATTAAGAATTGCCTGGAAGAGATCGCTTTTTAGCTATAAGGCCGCCCATTGTACATTTGTTTTCCTACGTGTTGTTGTATTTCTTTCCCTGTGTGTACAATAAAGTATTTTTGTATTTGTAAGAATTGATAAGAAATGGGTACAGATATTTTATAGTTCGAATATTCCATAAACCATAGTTATTTAACGTACTAATTCATACTAAAAGTCCAACACAAAAAAACGACCAGGAATAAATACTCGTCGAATTTATAACATTATGCTTTTTTAGAGTCGTTAATAATGGAGATTCAAGGTGGATGCTGGAAGTTTCTAACAAAAAAAAAAACATTATATTATCGGTTAATATACATATATTAACATCTTAAGATTATTATTTATTATTTCATGATATTAAAATTTATAAAACACCATTTTAATGCTGCGAGAACCTTCATTAAAGCAGCAATATTTTGATAATGACCCAAGGATTTGGATGAATGGCTCGACGAAGCTAATTCAAGGCCAGATAAAAGGTTAAATTAGTGTTTTAATCTAAGAAAGGGCATTTTAATTAAGAAATAAAGGGATCACAGTAAGGGCTGACCTTTCTCAAACCCTTTGTTTCGCTTTGGGTCTTATACAAATTGAATAATTTATCTCTCTATGCGCTCTTGTATTGTTCATAGATTTTAATTATTGTAGGTGAATGGTCATAAAGAAATTCAAATTATATTTCATTAATTTCAAGTAACGAAAAGACTGCCACATCCTATTTCATTCGGAAAAATCAAAAATCATGAATACAACAGCGTTGGCAAGCGCACGTACTTTATCCACGCATATAACACATAAAGATATATCTAGATAAACATAAAAAATTTATAATAAATAAGCAAACTTATATACATTAACTTTAGCCAAATCTTTCCATCATCATATAATAAGAATATTAACAAAAATAGCCTAAATATCTAATTTATTCTTAGCAAAGTTACACATGCAATTTTCTATTACTTAAGGTTATTTTTGTTATTATTCTAATTAAATAATGGAAGTCTTAACAGTAACAAAAACATACAAAACAGATTCTAAACAGTCCATTAGAATAATCACATTGCTTTAAAATAGAAAACTCGGGCAAAACCAGCGACATGTTCGTACTAATCTACTAATGCACTCTACAATACAAGTTGTTCACATTTAGCATTGCATTAGCTGGAAGGAAATGTAGATTTTTAGATTTGTGTAGAGCAGCAATAGCTTCGCTAAGCAATGACGTGTGGATCAGTTTAGATATCAAATGAGACGTTTTCTCAGAATATTCAAGTTGATTGCCGAGAGAGTTATGAGTATAATGCTAGAAGCATTCTTATCGGCGACTTTTTAGCCTCTTAACGCGGACTCTACAAATTGTGTTCCATCTCCCGCTGGGCTTAGCCATTTTGGCTAACCTTCTAAGATTGTCTTTCTGTGTTTTAAAGGCTGCCGAGAAGAAAACTTCGTTGTGAAAATGACTAAATGTGTTATTTTATAATAATTACAACGATCGATCCCTATATATTTATTTTCTACGGAAAGAACAATTAAATCCCATTAATACAGCTAATTCCTCGTAAAATATTATGTATTTATAACAATTTTCACATTCATTAAATTAATATCTTATATGTGTCGAAGCGTGGGGGCAGCCGAGATGGGAAACTGGACGTTTTCAGGGTCATCGGACATAGCGACAGGGTTATATTAACCACGATGTGAAAGAAAACACTTCGTCCAATACCATTATTTTGTTCACTTTACTTTATAACAGAATTTTAAACTTTAACGTACAAACCTACTTAGGCTATAAAACTTTTGGCGGCACGGAAACAGACAAGTCTCTTTACTCGGTGACAGTTCCAAAGAAAAAGGTCCCGTGTTCTCCACCGAACTCTATTTAACCACCTTCAAATCCCGCCAAGGGCCATATCCAAGAGAGGGGGAAAAGTTGTTCGCCAATCGCTTGCGTTTCTAGTGTACCAACCAAATACATTAAATCACAAACCAATCGTAACAAAAAAAAATCGTTGCCGACGGTTTGCGCGATTCGACAATATAACATTTCCATGTCACAATGTTAGTTACCGTACTCCTCTGAAACGGCTTAACCGATTATTATGAAATTTGAAAATCCGCTACTATCTATTTTTCATTTTTTCAAAACAACGTTTTCTGGGGTCAGCTAGTAATATTATAAATTTTTAATCTTAATTAATGTAACCTCAACGAATTATTACCCTGTATAAATTTGGTGGCAATATTTTAAATTGTATAATGTTTTTAATGTAAGATTAGATTAAATGCAATTTGTGTTCCCTATTGTTTTTGTGTGTATTATGTTTATAAAATATTATTCATTTTTTTTTTTTGTTCTTAGTTTAAGATATATAAATCTTCTATATATATGTAAAAATGAATCCCTATTTCCCTTGGTCACGGCATCATGCCTGAACGGCTGGACTGATTTTGCTAATTCTTTATTTGTTCTGTTCGTTATTATCAGTTTCATCAGTCATTTAATATGGAATTTTGGTCAGTTTGGATAAACTAACATACACGTTACTAACATAACAAGTGGTATATACCTACTAGAAGAATATGAATCAAAAATCTGCTCATTTATGGCGTCTAAGGCGGAACAAAGTTCGCCGGGTCAGCTAGTTACTAATAAAAGTAATTTATAGTGGAATTCCAAAATAAGTCGGGTTATACCGATCATTTAAAAAATGCGTTATTGAGCTCGAATGTTATTATCGATTATTCTTATCGATGAATATTATCGATAAGAAAAAATAACGAATATACAATCTTTCAGATTTCCAAGCGTTCCAAAAAGAAAAGTAAAACTCTAGCCGGGTCTGCTGGTATATAAATATAATATTTTTTGTCTTTAAAGTCTAAGTGCCTGTAAAATTTAAAAATACGTCATTGATTATTCGTATAAAATTAAACTGGGGACTATTACTAGCCCGATTTTTCAATTTATCAATAATAATAATTGCTGTTCGGTCTTACACGGTTTTAAATAATTTTACATCGGCTGGAGACATTAATTAACAAACCTATTCATATAACTCTTTTTCAGTTACCTTCGTTTATTCATTTTCTTTGTTTGTTCGTTTTATCGATACAATTTCATCGACTTAGACATTTACTCAAACCGAAGTGTCAAATTTTTATTTTTTTTGGAGACACCTTATCATTTTTACAATTTCTATCTAAAAAGTTTTCAATGCCACTAAAGAGTTTTTAAACGTCCATTTAAATAATTTTACATCGGCTGGAGACAACAATCAACAAACCTATTCATATTATTCTTATTCAATTACCTTCGTTTGTTCATTTTCGTTTGTTTGTTCATTTTATCTATAAGATTTCATCGACTTAGCCAATCACTCAAGCCGAAGTGTCAAATTTTTATTTTATACGACCTGACGATGAGACACCAAATCAAGCCTTTTATTCCTATCTAAAAAGTTTTCAATGCCACTAAAGAGGTTTTAAACGTCCATTAAAATAATCACATTCCAAATTTAAAGTAGCAAACTAGCGTGAAATCCGCGAAATGTTCCAACCAATCCACTAATGCACATTCTCTACAATACAAAGTTTTTCATATAACATTGCATGAAGAGAAATGTAGATTTGTGTAGACTGTAGAGCAACAGTAATTTCGCTGAGTTGAGTGTGGATTAGTTAAGTTAGAAATGAGGTGTTTTCTTTTATAGTCATCATGATCATCATCAGCACTCTATTAACGTTCCCACTGCTGGGACACAGGGACTTCTCTCTTCACGAGATATAGGCATTAGTTCACCACGCTGGCCAAGTGAGGGTTGGTGGATGTCACATGTCTTTCAAACTTGAAAGTAGTCAGAGCATGCCGGTTTCTTCACGATGTTTTGCCTTCACCGTTACGGCACGTGTTTATAGAGCATATCATATTTCAAGAAGAAAAATCCAGGGGTGCACGGCGGGGGTTTGAACCCACTACTTTCGGAATGAAAGTCGAGTGTGCTCGCACTTAGCGAACATGGCTTATTTTATAGTGGTTTAAAATTATTCGAATTAATTTCTAAGAGTTAAGAGGAGTAGACACGGTTCCAAGATCCGGAAATATTATTTCAAGAATTCCTACATATTGTCTGAATTTATCGAAACTTGATTGGATTTTTTGGACACATTAACGCTAGTGATATGGCTAAGTTAACGAAGTTTTTCAATAAGTTTGAGACGGAGTCATACACCGAGGGTTCCGTGTAGTATAAAATGTTTCACAGTTTTTGTCATTTAAAAACATAATTATAAAAAAATAAAGTGCCAAAACAAAGGCTCGAAAGAAAGCGGTCCGCGGTTACCAATCCGTGTACTGACAGCATGCAACGTAACTTAATAATAATAAATATTTTATTATATATATTTTATTTATCAGATATAAAAAAACATACAAAAACATAAAAACATACATAATACATCTTTCTTTAGTCAAAAATGTCTGTACTTTACCTGTTAAAAGACATCAAAGAGTAAAAAATATAAAATGCCTATAATTTAAAACACCATAGGCTTTTCTCTAAAAGGTAGAAAACCAATTCTTCAAAACCACTCTAATGAAACCGTAACATTCCCTAATTAAGTAAATATTTTTCCAAGACCACTTAAATTCCTTCCCCAACCATCATAACAACATGAAGAGACTAAAAAATATTTTCGAAAAATTGTCTACGCAGAATTTTATCTTGGCGAAAACCCAATAATTGGATACCCCGTAATGTTAATTTGTCAAAATGCCTTTAATTTGGCCAATCCCCTTTCAATCTTTCCCAGATTGGAATTTAATAACAGCGTGGGATAGAAATTAAAACTTTTCACCTCATTATGAAGCGAATGTGACCTTTGGATAAAAATCCGTTGTCATTTCTCGGCAGAACATTATTTTATTGAGGTAATTTGTATGTGTTTTTCTGAATAATCGTTTTTTGTTTCTTATATCATTTCAAATTGGAATGCCGAACTGGACCGTGACTCTTGGAAGGGGGGGCATTATGTCCTGCAGTGGGCCGTTATATCCTGCGATTTTACAACTCATATTATTATGGAAAAGCTTCCAAACCAAAATATAAGATTGTTCCAAAAAAATACTGAGCTATCAAAAATAAAATTCTATTAAAAATTTAGGTCGCACGTTCATTAAGTTAGCCCTAAATGTTCATTAACTTAGTGTGTAATAAAAATTGAGGATTTACGATAAAATGGCTTAAATAAAAAATTCAAGAGATGTGTCCCTTAAGTGTTATGTCCTGCCCTTAAGTGTCACTTAAGTCTGAATTGGCAAAGATCTTAATCTATGTTCCAAAGGTCCAGGCGTGGTTAACCCCTAACCACATTTTGGGTCTTTGAAATGAGGAAATAACACTGTTAAACTATATAATGTAATGCTACACTATTTATGTGTCAGTGAAACATGAGATGTTACATTGCCATTATAGTGAATCTAAAATCTAATGTTTGACTACCCTATAAAAGGCTTAACAGGTTTCTAAGAAACATAACTAAGAATATTTTGACTACCCCCACATTCCTAACGATGAGAGAAAAAAAGGAGGGAGTCATTACAGCCGCCGCAAACGTGGTCTTTTTTTTGTCTTTGCTCTTTACATTTGGCATGACTCAAATTCCTTTATGGCCTTCTATAGATGACGTCAACCAGTCTCGCTAGTAATAATTCATAAATTGTTAATTGTACACAAAAAAATTATATACATGAAGGTTTTGTTACAATGGTCGTGTGCAAAGGCGAGCCATAATTTTATTTTTAGTATTAGATAAGAATTAAAATCCCACATTTAACTTGCGTAATACGAGTAAAAAGGAATATGAAAATGATCACATCGTAAACTTTTAACAGCGGAACCTATATTCGCAATCAACAATTAATTAACAAATCCATGCGCCTATTATGAACGAACACCGCATCATTGAGTAATTAGGGTACCGTTGGTATTTATTAACGAAGAATCCCCCGTGGAGCCGATGAGCATACGATTTTCATCTGTTTTCATTAGCTGTGCATTACCACTGGTAATCGATGATATCTGGATAAAAATCTTTATCTAGAGTGCTGCAGAGATTTGCGAACTGCGATGTCCAAACGCTTTTGTGAAATTCTTATTAAATTTATGCGTTACAAGCACCCATAGCGTCTGGAAATATGACGCGTTATATCTTAGCATTTTCTTATTAAATTGATGAAGCGATTAATAGGTGTACAGTATTTTTAGCCGCTAACAGACCAACTGTTTAGTTGGTTTGTGTAAAAATTGGTATTCTGTTCAGAATACCAATTTTTTGATGTAGTTTGGTAGCAGGGTTTTGGGGGTGATTGTGGACTCCCATACCCTATTTCAAAATGAAACAGGAAGTGTAACTTTTGTTAGATTAGCAAGTACATTGTTTTTTGTGTCTTTGTTGTCGTATTAATTTGAAATCGTTGCTTTTTAGAAAATAAACCGAGATAAATTTAAGCGATTTTTTACATACCAAGAAGATGAAGTCGCTTTGCTGTTCGCTTAGAGATCATAAACAATTGGATTGTAATGCAATTACCTACCTTGTTAATGTCTTATGTGTTTGATGTTTCGTTTTGTTTTTCATGTAATGTTCGTTTTAAATTTCACAAATTTTGTTATTGTTTTTTTTAATTATGTTCTTGAATGTTAATTGTCTGTACTTATGTGTGTCCAAAATAAATGCTTTTATTATTATTATTAACAGACAGCACTCTTTCTGTAACTGAAAATTAAAGAGTTCAAGAGGCAAGTTTGTTATTAAGTGCCAAGTAATAATATCATATGTATAATTTTAATATGTGCAAAGTAAAAACGGGTCGCATTAGTGTATTTTAAGATGTACCATTATTTTGCCACATCTATCGATCTTATCCACAGATATGGGATGAAAAATTGCTTGGTCCAATGGTAACAACCTCACGGGAAGATTAATAGGGTATTACGCTTTTGTTTACCGGGAGTCATTATTCAATTAATAACAGCTATAATTCCCTTAGCAATTTGCGCAGTTTTCACCAGTCTGGCGTAAAATCACATTAGGATGAAACATAATTAACCCTTTTGTTGAGGGAGTGAGTGGCGTGGATTTAGTTCCTGTCAGCGTGGCTTACATTTTTTTTTGTAAGTTGTGATAAAAAGTTTGTAATATAATTTTCATTGTTATTTTTAGGTAAGCGCTGTAATAAATACATAAAAAAATTAAAAATGCAATTAATGAAGTTAAACAAAACAATAATTATGGCCTTAAAAGTTATAATTACATTCGTTCATAAATATTCAAATAATTCAAAATAATAAACACTTATTTAACTAAGTTTATAAATAACATGTGTAACACACAAGGAAAAATGCTCTACATCGGCTTTAAACAGGAAGCGATATTAAATCTAATTATCCTAAAAACTTAGAAACAATAAGGAAAGATCAAACACATCTTCATTTGACATTTTTTATATTTTTTGTGAAACGGATAATATGCAGCTTAATCTGTTTAATTTTTTTTAGTATGTAGTGGTCTCGAAATCATTTATACAAATTTGTTAGTGAAATTGGTAGTGTCTATTCCGAGGTTCAGATTAAGTACCTATAGATACCTAGGTAGGGTTTAACATAAGTTTCGCTCAGTCTGGGAACACCACATGTAACAACAACAGATCTAACACGATTAAACATACGGATATCAGGATATTTTGGTCTGAGGAATAATGAATCATCACAGTCAAAAAAGTGAAATTGATTTTGTTGGCAGGTAGAAAATGTCTGTCATTCAGCCTACCTTTTTTGCAAATTGTATTAATTTTTTGTGCAATGTGTTTTAATAATACTGAATAAGATAAAACAATAATAACATTAAAGAAAGCCTAACAAACTTTGTTCCAGCCAACATTAACTTATAATCAAAATTTTTAACAAATTCAGATCCATACAAAACATCCTATACCACGAAATGAGTTTTTGCATTTGCACATATAAAACTTATTCACGAATCACATTCGTTTCGACTTAACTAAGTAAAGTACACTCACGCATAAAATAGATTACACATTTACCATGTCAAAGCATTCAGAGCTATAATACCTTTATTCACCTCAAAGCTGTTTCCTCTCATTCATAATTAAGTACATTAAGTGAAAATTGAAGTCCAAATAGAAGCAAAGTGATCCAAGCATAATATGGTCCCTAAGGATTTGTCTGAACCTTTTGCATAAAGAAACTCTGAATATGTAAATATTAGGGACCTTTTCAAAAGCTTGACCTGTTTTACGAATGTGAAAATCCCGATTTCACCAATAAGGATTGAGTTTTACAGGCACAATGTTGTCTTTCAATTAAACGTATGTACTTGAAAATTATGCTGATGATCGATTCGAAGCTTCATTAAATTCAAAACAAAATGTGAAGTAGCCTAGTTACGGCACCCAGCCTAATAGCAGCTGCACGAATGGCATCTGACCTATAAATGGACTATTTAAAACACTTTTCAAATTTTTTTACACCACATCCCAGTGCTTTCCGCTTATTGTCTGATTCGAGATAAAGCCCTACATTTGAATATTTAATTAAAGATTTTATCAGAATATTGACGATTTGATTTAAAACTTCGTCTCATGTTATAAAATATCGACATAATCCCGAAATTCCTACATCCATTCATTTTTTAAATAATACCTGTAGGTGAAATAAAAATAAATTCAGCAAATGGGTCCGCAACTGCGGATGGAAATAAAGGTTCGCAGTGAAAGATTGTCACAATTTTTCTTCACAAAGAACCGTAATACCACGATGAATTATTATAATTTGTTAATGCTTTGTGTCGGCGAGTGTACTTTTTGCAAATGCTTTGTTATTGTAAATTTAAAAGTTGATTTAGACATCAAACTCTATAATAAAATATAGGTGAGTTTTTGTTGTAATACTTAGGTAGTACATTGTTTATTTTTTCTATATTCAAGCGTCAACATTTTTCATCAGTGATCATTCAATTAATTACTATTTATTTTCATATACTTCAATCCTCAAGACCTTTCTGTCGGATATTTAAACAAAAACATCACCAGATAGAAATCAATCAGACCTATTACAAGAATATTTTTAATGAAAAACCACTTAACCATCGCGTCACAACTAAACCTCTCCTTTCTCTTCGCATTGTTTTGGGATACCCATTAATGAACCAAGTCTGCAGAGCAAACTTTCAGACAATAATCGCCGGGTCCAGCGAGCGATGGATTAAGGGTGAATCTATCGCGGCGGAAGCTTCAAAACTTTCGCTATTATCCCGTTAATGGTCATGAATGACTATCGGGACCTCGGGACCATTTCATCCCAATTATCACTATTGAGAACTAGCCCATAGAAATTGTTCCATCTAAATAATTATAACTTAAATTTTGAATAAAAATTCTTAGCGTTTCAACTAAAGCGAACATTTTATGTTGTACCACTTTTCTACTTGATATCCCAAGTGTTATTATAATTACATTTAATATATTACAAATAATTTTATATATTATAAATGAAGTTTAGTTTTCTTATGTAGTACGTTACGTTACTATTAACGTTCCCACTTCTGGGACACAGGGGTAGTCCCTGTGTCCCAAGTCTCTAAGCGAGAGAGTTTAGGCCTTAATTCGCCACGCTGCAGCGCTGGCGGGTTGGCAAATATCAAACTCTTTTAAAGTTTTCAGAACATGCCGGTTTCCTTATGAAGTCAAAGTCAAAGTCCAAACGTTTATTTCTTTAGAAGCACATGGCCTACATTGACAAATCAACTTAAAATTAATAAAACTAAAAAAAACTATATTTGCCTTCACTGTTAAAGCAGTTGCAGAGTTTTAAAGCAGTGTTAGTGTTTAAAGCTATAATTTAATACATTTTAAAAGTTTTTATCAACCGTTATTCTTTTGTTATTCCTCGGACTATAGTCTCACACACTGATTCACGAATTTTTTTTATCATAATGGGCAAAAAACGTCACACTATGGTAAGTATTGATGTGGATGAGGAATCATGATCATCACAAATGGAAAATATTGTTACTTTAAGTGTTTATGTTCATTTGTGTATAATAAAGAAGTAGCCAGAGAAGCCATCTACCCATTTTAAACCACATCGCCACTTTACATCAGGTGAGATTGTGGTTAAGTTAAGGCTTATCAAGCAAAAAGTGATTTTGAATTGTAATTTTTAATATGGGATAACGTCTTGAAGGTCCTCTGAACATATTCCCAAATATAGGTATCCTGTGAAAGTTCGAAACAACTTTGTCGGAAATGGTCAAAGCTTTGTCTATAACTTCTTCTTAAAACTGGTGAAGGTTATGCATATATATACGCAGCAGTTATAATTTGACACACAGTTCTAATTATTTACATAATTATCCTGAACCTGTACTTGTTTTTGGTCGAGATTAATTCCAGGTATTTATAATGTTGATATTACCTTAAAGATTCTATTTTAGTCTTGTTTGTTAGTACATTGCGGTTTCTTGTTATTTACATACAGGTAAAATATTTATTATTTATTATTATACTTTATGACAAAATATGAGACACCTACTTAGTCTAAGTGAGTAATTAGGAATAGGTAGGTATTTATTATCTGTACTCATAAACAGTCTACAGACACTACAGTCGTAAGACACAAAACAGTCGTGCGGAAGCAGCCATGGATTCAGTTTATTATAATTTATTTATTTTCTTGGTATTGTTGCTTTTAGGTAAGTATATTCAGTTACAACATTTTTTTATTCAATGCTTTTGCGTTGTTATTATTTATTTTATTTTTATATACCTATTTATTTGTTTCAGATACAGTTACAGCTGAATTGGTAATTATTTAATTTTCTTAAGCTTTATTTAAGAAAATCTGCGATTAACATAAAAAAATTTACAAAAAAACATACATTAAAATTAGTTTGCAACATTATTTTAAAAAGCTTTGTGTAACTCCTTGTAAAAAAAAACAATTTTGCTACTTAACTCATTTGACCCAAAGCAAACTAGAATGAAAAATAAATAAAAAATCGGTTAAAAATGTAGTTAATAATAATAATTTGTTTCTTACAAAGTGAATTAACTAATAATAATTAATATAGGTATGTGTATTTGCAAGTTTAGTATTGTCCATAGACAGGGACAATGAGCTGATATGTGGTTTTTGGTGTAACAGTTATTTTCGATTCATAATGTTTGTACCATTGCCAGCAAAATATTGTTAACGTTTTTAATATAAAATGACGCATTGTTTTTTATTCAGCATTTTCTCCATGTATAACACTATCTTAACTAAACACTATAATATTATGACTTGATTCGGTGACATACCCTATTTTGACGGTTTTTGTTAATTTAAAAGTTTAGTAAATAACATAGATATATTGATTTTCTCTTAATAGATCGGCCAAATTGCAACTCTTGTTGTGTATTTATGAGTCAAAATGTGTAGACGCCGGGAATTAGAAATTTAATAATGAAGTTTAAAAGCGAAGAACACCTACCACCTTGGTTGGTCAATAATCGCTGAACACTGACACTAGAACATACACTGCTATACAAAGTATTTCAAAATTGGTATATAAAGCTCAAGCAAGAATGTTTGACACTTTTTTGATTTTTATTTTTTATTTTTGTGTAAACTTTATCTCTAGTTCAAGTTTAGCCTCATATCAGTTGATTGAATTTTATTTACCACCATGAATCGGCAAACGCAGAGTCCACAAACTAGATGGACGGACGACTCGGTGAAGGTAGCGGGCTCGCGGTGGTTACAAGCTGCTACCGACCGAAGTCACTGGAAGTCCTTGGCCTATGTCCAGCAGTGGACGTCCTACGGATGAAATGATGATGATGATAAGGTAACTGAGAGTATACACAACATTTAAATCACAAAGGTAAGCCAGTTTTTTAATGATTCCATAATTTAAGGGGCGTTGTTTTTTTTTTTAGGAAACCGTAGATGCATCTGGAAAAATATGTACAACGAGTTTCGGTAAGTTCTCATAGATTTTTTTATTTTTGACAAAACAGACAGCAATAACAGGCTTTTGGCTTGCGTCATAATCTGAATAATAAGATCTGTCGTCATTATAATAAATAAATTATTAGTGAAAAAATAAAAAAAAAATAATGTTATCTTAGTTAGCTTTTGTACAGTTAACAGCAAAAGTAAGTATTCAAAATCTTCTTCAAGTGTGACATGCCAGATGTAACAAGATATATAAATGTGTCAATTTCAAATTAAGTTATAAGTAGTCAAAAGAAAATGATCTGACACCGAGGATCGAAATTAATGTGATCACTTACTTATGATAATGTTATTTGTTCCTTTACAAACCACAATATTCAGTAACTTTTGACTTAATTTACTCCATAAATTATTAAATCAGCTTCTATTGCTGTTGACTGTACAAGGTCTCTATTTGTTTTGTAACTATCGCTCACTTGTTATAAAATTGTAGGAGGTTGTTGAAACTGCAACACAGTTTTTATTAGGTACTTGCGCAGTAGCTCAACGTTCCCAATTGTATTATTTTATTTTCTAAAAAGTTCCAAATATTTATTTTATTTCATTTTATTTTTAACAGCCGCCTTATTAAAGAATTTTATTCAAATATAATTTTACAATCATCCCCATCATTTTAGTAGCATGACGTCAATTTCCAGACATAGGCCTCCCTCAAAGATTTCCGGTATTTTCGGCTGGCAGCGGCCTACATCTCATTGCATTTTCCTCTCCATCCAAAGGTTGTCTGGAAAAAATTGCTTTAAGCAATAAGGCCGCCCATTACGCATGTTGTATTCAGCTTTAAGTCCCTTTTTGTGTTGTTTTATCTTGTTGTGTAATACAGAGTTTTATGGTGGTGCATTGCGTTAAACCTTTTCATTCCTTTTGTTTCAGCATCCTGTAAATTAGATGTTGTAAGTATTATTACACATTATAGTATATCTACATAAAAAAAGAAATTACAGTAATAAAACGTCAAAAAAGAGATCGTTCTAAAACCTTCTTTACCAACCACAATGTAATAAGAATATTTATAGGAAAAATGTTTATAATAATGTGTTATATTAATTTATAATAACCAGAACCATTTATAAGGAGTTAAATTGACATATTTTTAAGACAAAATTATGTAGTTGGTTGCTCCAAAAGTGTTTTTATAGCGTTAGTGAATATTTAAATTATGACATGTACCTACTAAACATTAACTATATTTTGACTTAAAATTTGCACGCCTACTTGTAGGCTGAATACATTGACTTTTACTTTTTAAGATCCGACATGACTCTATTAATTGTTTTGTATTCTTGAAAATAAATCAGTTCATCATTATTGGTATTGGCAACATAGTTCATTTCGTTATACAATAGGGGCTTAGAAATTAACACACTTTACCGAAATTACATACTTAGGTATTTACGTTTATCTCGAGATGATAATGATTTCCACGTTTGACCACCATCGAGTGAACCGAATCACGTACGAGAACTGTATAAAGACGTATAATTATAGTAAAATTATATGACTATTAATTAACTATACGGACATCTGTATGTCCGAGCTCTCTCGGCTAGGCACAATGAAGATATTTTTGCTCTCAATTTGCTAAAAAAAATTCCAACACGAAAATTTTAAAAAAAGGTTCCTTGCACGTGTTTATACATTTTTTCTCCAAATAATTGAGATAATACATTGTATTAAAGTTTCGCGTGATCTAACGTTTTCTCACTAAGCTTCACCGGAACTAGGAATTAATAAAGCGAAAAATATGTGTCCTGAACTTTTGGGCGGGCTAACAGACGGACTATTCCGAATAAACCTTTTTTATGTAGTTTTCTCGATTAAATCGTTGAGAATATTAGAGAAAATGTTGAGCATTCGGTGAAACATGTTCTGGGAAATATATATTATGAAGTGTTTCGGAGTGGCTTTAGGTAACCCTATTGTAGAGGTCAGTTGATCTCTTTGCATGATTTAATGTACTGCTAGCGCGATAAGATTTTGGCTTTGACCGTTATTGCGCAGAAATCAGAAATTGGGTATCAACGGGTAATTAGCGGGGTGCGGGGCGGGTGTGTAGGCGCACGCGGTGCTCTGATTGGCTGAAAGTATTGTGTGCGTGACAGGTGTGTAGGCGCACGCGGTGCTCTGATTGGCTGAAAGTATTGTGTGCGTGACAGGTGTGTAGGCGCACGCGGTGCTCTGATTGGCTGAAAGTATTGTGTGCGTTACAGTACCCATGTACCCATGCGCAGTTTTCCCCTCCACCTGAAGGTCAAAGCCAAACTCTCGCCGCGCGATCTATAACTTATATAATCTTGCAAGTAAAATAGGTAGGTACTTATGTTTTATTTTCATTGTAAAGAGTAAACACTAATTTGGCTAATCTATGAAGGAAATACGTAATTAAATAATGGGGTCAACGATTTAAAAATGTTTAAAAATACCAACTTATGTTCCTGTTTCCTCTGATATTTATAAATAGTTTTATAATATTATTGTCTTTTACAGAGTAAACACACCGAGTTAAAAGGAGAAAAGGGGGATAGGGGATTACCGGTAAATATTTTTTAAAGTTCTATTTTCATCTTAAACATCTGATTATAATGCAATAATTTATATTTTAAATTTAAACTTAACGTCAAAATACTTTAATCCATTATAATAATCTGTAAATGTGTGTTCCTCTTTTAAGCAAAAACTACTGAACCGAATAAAATTACTTTTTGCGGTAAAAGCCATTAAAACGCGGGTAACACTAATAGGTATATGTAGGGCACTAATTATTTTCCTAAAAATTTATTATAAATTTATATATTAATAAGATATTTCAAACATGTTTTTTTTATTTAATTTTAATATTTTATTTAAGATACTAGTAAATGACTCTCTTTCTTTTGATATAACTTTATATGATTTGAAGTTGAAACCTCTTAGTAAAGATTGTTTAAAAATCAATTTAGTGTCATCATCATCATCACCCTATTAATGTTCCCACTGCTGGGACACAGGGACTTCTCTCTTGACGAGAGAGATTAGGCCTTAATTCACCACGTTGGCCAAGTGCGGGTTGGTCAATGTCACATGTCCTTCAAACTGTTTAAAGTTCTCAGAATATGCCGGTTTCCTCACGATGTTTGCCTTCACCGTCAAAGCACGTGTTTAAAGCGCACACAAATTTCTCGAGAAGAAAAATCCAGAGGTGCGTGGCGGGGTTTGAACCCACGAAATGAATGAAAGTCGAGTGTCCTCCCACTTAGCCAACACGGCTTTTTTCATATATATGATTGAATTGTTTGAAAAATTGATAATTCGAACCGGATCGCCAAATACGAATATACGATGATAAAACAAACATCTTTTTTTTCACAGGGAGTTCCCGGTCTCCAGGTAAGCAATCTATTACTTTTTTATTGATATTTTTGTGTTTAGTCATTGTCGTGGTCTTAACGTGGTCGGTACCGAAAGTTTTAAACATGTACTCAAGTGGATATTTTATAAAAAGGTCACCATTAAATATATAATTATATTTTTGTTTTTAAATATTTTTTTTGATTAAAAATTTGTCCTGTTTCAGGGCCCAAAAGGAGAAAAGGTAAATATTATTGCTTATGGACCTTTAAATTTTTTTAAATCTGCAGATATAAAGCAAATTTCTTTTTTACAGGGTAAATGTTTCGGTGAAGAAGATTTCGGTAAATATTTTAATATGACTTTTATTAAATACAGAAAGCGATATGACCTTAAGCTGGGTCCACACTTGTATCATTTCAGCGTATCGTATCCCCGTCGCGTATCCTCGGCGCGTATCATGATCGCTAGTTTGGACGCAAACTGATACACGTTAATGATACATGCCGTATCCGATACGGCCCGATCCGCACCCGATCTCCAATGATCGCGTATCAAGATACACCTCGTATCCGATACGCGTATCACGGTAGTATGGACGTATTTTGATACTGTATCATGATACTGTATCGTGATACTGTATCGTGATACTGTATCGTGATACACCCCGAACCATCCTGTGTCGGTTTTTCCGCGATCATCAAAGGGGATACGCGTTGCATTGAACAAGTTTGGACGTGAATGCTTGATGCAGTGCTGCCAAACGACGACCTCTGTGGCTCGGTGGGCGAACGTCCGCCTGAGGCGCAGGAGGTTGCGGGTTCGATTCCCGCCGGGGGACCAGATTTTGTACGATCTATAATTTATGGTTTCGGGTCTGGGTGTTTTCTATGTATCATATATGTATGTATTTACAAAAAAAAATGTATCTATGTAAGCTCTGCTTAGTTTGGGGTTAGGTGATGATGTGTGAGTAGTCCGGAAATATTTATTTTATTTATATTTAATGCTGCGGCAATTACCCTGTTCTACGGCTTTCAGGCCAAAATATTACACAATGCACTGCCTACGGCTGCAAGTAGCCGTAGCAGTTTCTACGGCTATTCGCAAATTCTACGGTAATTGATTAAATCCGATGCGCGAAATTACTCACTTCTCACTGACCCAAATATGATTTGACAGGAGATCGAGAGGAACAGCACTTTGGGATTGTCGATTTTAAACATCGGAGTAGCTAACTGTATTCGATTAATAATCCAAATATACCGAAAGCCAACATCGTTGTCTATGGTTGTATGGACTTTGTTACTCTTGAAGTTACTTGTTACATTTTCTTTTTGAAGCGTCCATATTTGTAAAGTTAAATTTGATACGCTGAAATGATACAGTATCACATAAAAGTATAAAATAAGCGTCCATACTTATGATACGGATACTCGATACGCCACGCCTGATCGTGATACACCGAAATGATACAAGTGTGGACCCAGCCTTAGACATGCACGGTACCACCACGTTGCTACTACGTGAAAGAGTAAATAGAATATACAAACACTATTAGCCCCTCGGCGGGAATCGAACCGGCTACCTTTTGCGCCGCAATCGGATCATCGTCCATGGCGCCACTGAGGCAGTCAATCATTATTATAATTATCTTATTTTTAATTTTAGAAGATCCAGCAGTAGTCGCAAGTTGGGGAACTAAAGAAAAACCAGGAAAAACTACATGTAAAAATGCGCCAATCACGAAATCAGGTAACTATTGCACAACTATAGTACCTACATAATATATATGAATATAATTATTTCCAGAGAATCCACACCACAACATCTAGCCCCGTGGTAAGCAACAAGCTTGTGTTACGGGTACTAGACATCTGATATACTTAATATAATAGATATACATAATATAGATATTGTTAGTATACATATGAAACACCCAGACAGAGGAGAAAGTGCTTGCAGAACACACAAACAATTTAACCCTCGGCGAGAATCACCCGCTACCTAGGGGTAGCTAGGGGGGGAGCCTAGGGGGGGTCTGCCGATCCTCGCCCACTGCCACTGAGGCCGTCATGATTATCACGATCTTATAATAGTGTTAAATAAATAATTGACCGATTTGAAAATGAAATCAGTTTCAGATAGTACATTTCTTGAAAAGGATATTTTTTTGCTATTACTGTCAAGACAATGTTATTTCCTTGATCATTCTTAGTTTTCATTTAAATTAGCTTTAAGTTGACCTGTCCATGTATGCATAAGCGTCCAAGGAAATAAACGTCCTGACTTTGACTTTCACATTAAAAAAATATTATAATTTATATTTAATTTCAGGTACTTACTATCTATACGATTCCATAGAGGTGGAATGTGACGTTAGAAAGAAGACGACATGTATTAAAGGACCTTCCGGTTTTGATCTGTCATACAGCAGCATGAGATCATTTTGGTTTAGCGAGGAAGGAGTTGAATTTAGCGACATATATGGGGTAAGTCTGCCTATTACCTTATAGGAAAAATGCACGTTTTAACTGCTTTTAACGTTTCACTACGGTGAAGGCAAACACCGTGAGGAAACCGGCATGCTCTGATAACTTTAAAGAGTTTGAAGGATATGTGATATTCACCAACCAGAACTTGGCCAGCGTGGTGAAATAATACCTAATCTCTCTAGCCAAGAGAGAAGTCCCTGTGTCCCAGCAGTGGGAACGTTAATAGGGTGATGATGATGATACAAAGAATAGTCCTGGGCTTTTCTACGAGATTTTCATTTTTTATTCTCGCTAAGACTTAATTTGACCACAATCTCACCTGATGTAAAGTTTCGATGTGGTCTAAGATGGGAGATGAAGACCTAGAAGGTAAGAGAAGATGTCGTTAGTCGGGGATTCACCCGATATTTGAAGGAGGTTTTCGACATATCACGTGATTGACGCGCTTGTTTAATTGGTAGCAAGTCGGGGCTGCGGTGCAGGTTCGAATCCTGTGTGCGAAGGTTACATACTTCCAAAATAAGGCCGCCCAATACAAAATGCGTTATTTTGTATTTAGCCTTAAAATAAAAATAACTTTATTCTTTAACAAAACAACAACAACATGGAAAATATTACAGAGTATTGTGAATGACAAACAAGAAAACAAAAAACAAAACAATGGGCGGCATTATCACTAGAACCGATATCTTTTAGGCAATCTTTAGCTTTAAGCCCCTTTTGTATTGTTTTATTTTGTTCTGTAATAAAGAGTTTCATTATTATTATTATAGCACATAATTAATATTATTATAGCTGGTGGGAAAGCACCATATGTTATAATATTTGCCACGCTTGGAAGTCGGGCGACGATCCCATCTTTACTGAATTTACGATATCCGGGTTCTATATCAGTCCGTGTAAGAATATCTAACTGTCTTAATCTCTGTTAAATAACAGCAAAATTTCAGCTTAACTATGAGCAGTTGGCGTGGCTGCAAAAGAAATCAACCAAAGCTACCCTTGACCTAAGATACTTCTGCACAAACACAGACCCAACTAAAAAGGACGCCCCATTACTCCTTCTCACGTGGAACGACGCTATCATAGGACCAGACTCAACGCCAGCATCACCTCTCAAATACGTAGTGACGAGAAATGATTGCGCTGTAAGTATTTTAAATTTACTGCTGTCACAAGTGTGACAAAAAGTTAAATACTCCCTCCTAAACATGCAATATTTTAGATATATAAATAAATAAATAAATATTTCCGGACTACTCACACAGCATCACCTAACCCCAAACTAAGCAGAGCTTGTATATCAGTGTTAAGTAGGCTCGGGGGGTTTTTTTTACGAGATAGAATCAGGGATGAGGAGATACGTAGAAGAACGCAGGTCACCGACAAAGCCAAACGGGTTAGTTCATTGTAGTGGCAAAGGACAGGTCATATATCACGTAGAACTGATAGCCGTTGTGGCCGGAAAGTTTTCAAATGGACACCGAAACGTAGGAATCCACCAACTGGACGGGCGTCTTAGTGAAGGCCGTGGGTTCACGGTGGATGCAGGCTGTTCTCAGAACATGCCGGTTTCCTCACAATGTTTGCCTTCCCCGTTAAAGCACGTGTTTTGAAAGCGCACACAAATATATCAAGAAAAAAATCCAGATGTGCGTCGCGGGGTTCGACCCACGACTCGTAAAATGAAAGACGATAAAAACAATTCAAGTTGAGTTTGCTCCCACTTTTTTTGTACCAACACGGTTTCTTATTGGTTTTTTTTTTTAATTGTATAAGAAATGCCTGTCTTTTTTTATTTCAGACTGCCAATAAGGACGAATTAAAGTTTACGGATATCAGGATCGCAAGCTCAGCACACAGACTGCCTATACTTGATTTCTTCGTCCAAGATGTGTTTACGACAGGCCAAGTGCATAAGATCCAAATGCGTTCTCTTTGCTTCCATTAATCTTGATGTTAATAAACTAGAGCACCCATGTTACATGGCGTAGTCGGTAAAGACTTAATTAAAAATTAATGTAAAAAACTCTGTAGACACTGACGTAAGATTTTGTTTTTCGATACATTCATAAATAATTGAATGTAGGTATATAATAATAAGATTTTTTCACGATAGAGTAATAAGAAAGAAGAAGTAGATTCCAGCATCAGATTAGATCAGTTTCTAATGATTATACCTACTCAACAATCGAAGCTGAGTCATCAACATCACACTATTTTTTTAAAACTATTTATTTTCTTTTTCTTTTTAAAATATTCTTCATACAATTTTAGAGAGATAAACAGAATCATCGTTTTATTTCATTGAATTATTGATCTTAACCCTTATACTACAAACCCTAAGATTTGAATCATTATAAGTTATGCACAAAATGCCATAGTAGTTCGTTTTCAATGCCATACACCGCAGTCCCATAAAGAAAATGAAGCAAAAAAATTATATTCTTAAAAACTTTTATATTTCGCGAGGTAGCCGGGTACGTTAATTATTCACCGCACGGCCCACTGCCTTGTCGCAGACTCAACTGCCCCCGTGGGCGGCACTTACAGAATAATGTAGCACGTGTAGCAATGGACATAGATTTGAAACAACACAGGTATTATTCATAGGGAAACACGTTGAACTGCATGATTTATTTTAAAATTTTGGGTCTTATTTTAGTAACTCCAAAATTGTTATAACTACAAAATTGTAATAACTGATAAAGCTGTGTTGTTCTATTCGCTTCTCAACTCGTTATAAAACATTGAAGCGAACTGTCAATACAATGTTATTTCCTTGATATTTGTTATTTAAGAAATTTAGTTTTATTAATTTTAAGTTGACCTGTCCATGTAGGCTATGTGCTTCTAAGGAAATAAACGTTTTGACTTTGACTTTGAGTTCATTAAAACGTTTTTGGCAAAACCTAACCAAAAGATACCATTATCTTTTCAGGGTAAAAAGTAGCTTAGTCTAAACTATACAACACATAATCCGAATCGATTGAGTAGTAAGCTTAATGTATATTTGGTTAAAGAAACCAATTCCAATATAGGTTATATTGTAGATTCTTGAAAAATATTGATACATTATTAACTTTTTTTTAAACATAATATTTTCAATTAATCGCACATCCACTGGTTTTAATCCCTACGTAGTATATCCACGCCAGATTTAAAAAGCACCTCAGTGCAGTCTCATATAAATCCTTGAAGCGAAAATGGCGCTTCTAAAAACTTCGCATGAAGCTTGTTATAATATTTCGCGAGGTAGCCGGGCGCGTCAATTATTCAGCGTACGGCCCACTGCCTTGTCGCAGACTCTACTACCCCCGTGGGCGGCACTTACAGAATAATGTAGCACGTGTAGCAATGGACATAGATTTGTAACACATATAACAACCTAACATATACTATTTTGACGAGATTTCGGCCTGATACTGGCCCTAAGGGCCTGGATTTTGAGAGAACGTCGGTTTTTTATGAATAATAAATTAATCATTATCTTTCAAAGTACTTCAAAGATTAGATATCCTTCTTCTTCTTCTTGGTTTTATGGCTTGCACCGTTCGCTGGTTGCTACGATTCTGCCAGTGTCGTCAGTTACTTGATAGTATCGTGAACATAATGCAGCAAAAGATGGGATATTATTTACAACACCAAACTGATTAAGCTAAAAAGAAAGGACAACACATCTTGTTAGTAGGCACACGACACAATAACTACAATGTTAATTTATATTCAATAAATATAAATATGTATGTACACATTAATTAAAAATAAACAAATTGCATATGCGTCACACGATACTAAGACATAATGTTTTGTATACCTACTTACATATTTTGCATACAAGATGTTTCAAAATTATAAAGCAGAGAGGGCGTGAACAGCAAGCACCGAATATGGCATGGCGAATATATTTTGTACTACAACACAACATTTCGATTTGGAGGCTTATTTTTGTAAACAGTTTTTTATGTTTTTAGCCTAATTAAATATGTATGTATCCAGGTCATGTTTCACCATCATCATTCTATTATCTTATCATTCCCACTGCTGGGACACATGGACTTCTCTCTTGACGAGATAGATTAGGCCTTAATTTACCAAGCTGGCGAAGTGCGGGTTGGTGAATGTCACATATGCTTCAAACTGTTTAAAGTTCTCAGAACATGCCGGTTTGCTCACGATGTTTGCCTGCACCGTTTAAACACGTGTTTAAAGCGCACATAAATTTCTCTAGAAGTAAAATCCAGAGGTGCGTGGCGGGGTTTGAGCCCACGACCTTCGGAATGAAAGTCGAGTGTCCTTCAACTTAGCCAACACGGCTTTTTTTCCATCATGGTCATGTTTAGTTATTATATAATACAATAGGTATCGTATATGAAGTCGGTAAAAACTGACTTATTTTTTTATAGTTTATTTGGTGATACCAAGATAAAAAAACTTTAAAGGGTCATCAAGGAACATTTTTTCCATTGTTCCACTTTGTACCCAACCTATTAACTTCACAAAGCGGTGTAGCGTACAATAATTCCTCGTTTACTTTATTCGTTCATCTTGATGATGAAATGTGAAGGAAAACAATGAACATGGGTTGCCTCAATTTGACTCTGAATACGACATCTAATATACTCGCTATAAGGCAACGACTACACTGTATTATAAACACTGGTTCCCAGAGATGTGGATAAAAGGGTTTTTTTCCCTGTACGTAAAATTTATATTATATTGGTCTAGTAGATATTCCACGGAGATATAAACCGCAAACAAAAATGAATACGTTTTTAAATCATTGTTTTTTTCTGATTTTAATTTTTAACACCTGTCACTTTTTGTGTATCTGTAATTAAATATCTATAATATAAAAATGCATCACAAAATGTGTTGGTAAGCGTATTACTCAACAAACCTGGTCCAATTGATTCTTTTTTTTAATGTTTGTAGAAGTAATTTTTAAAACCCGTGCAAAGCCGGGGCGGGCCACTAGTTGTTAATAAAATTGTTTAGTGACTCTTCTTTGTTTAGGAACAGAAAAATAATTTGGACTAGATGATATTGTTTAAGCAGATTTTTTTTTTAATTCTCGATAAGCCTTCATTTGACTACAATCACACCTGACAAGTGACAATGTGGTCTAAGATGGGGCATGAAGACCTAGAAGGTAGATGGCTTCTCCGGATGGTTTCACGTACTGGCCCAGCCCGGAAGGTGGTGAATAGCCGCGGCCGAAGCCAACCACCAGAAACTGTTCTTAGCACCACCCGGAGGTCACGTGTAAGAATTCAGAGGGTTAACACTTACTACGTAAAAATAAATAACCTCCACGTCCACCTTTCTTGAACCACACCAGTGGTATCACTATTTAAATAGTTATACCATGTAAAGGTTTTATGTCTAAAACTCAACTCGCTAAAAAACTTCCAATGTAGTCTGCACCTTACTCTCTGAATAAGACATTAAATACTACCCCAACATTATTGTCTTAATCGCTACATAAAATTAACTTGGTAATTTTAGAGGCTGTTTTTGTAATGGATCCCGAATAATCCATCACGTCTCACTTGTTTTGTAGAGATGTCATAAATAGCTGAGCAAATGTTGTGCCTTTCAAAAGGGGTAGGTACGCCCTTCACGCAACAGCGTGCTTCACAAGGAGGGCAATTATGATGGTAACTTTGGAGTACTGCTGATATAATAAGATATGAATGTCGACACAGTAGCCGCTTTTGAGGACAGTGAAAGCTTATTGTTTGCAAGTCAAAACTGAATGAATTGATTTTTTTGGACAAATTACTTCTGTAGTCCTCATATCTATATTAAAATCATCACACTAAATTATTTACCTGCCTATACTTTATAATTTTATCCGAACTTTATAATAATAATTACCTTATTATCATAATTTTATATTTATGTTGAGTTTTTTTTTACTTTGAATAGCATTACACATTGCTGCGACCGCTGCGTTTGCGATCTTTTAGTAGGTACTATTATGTAATTTTCTATATAAATAATTGTGTTGTATAACAACTTCTGAAAGCAGTAATGTGAGTCAATTTAGTAAATAAATGTGTTTTTTCACCGAACACCTAGAAAATGAGAATATTATTCAACCCATGAATACTAAATAATATTATCTCAACACCTAATGAATGTCATTTGCGTAAATAAATAATATTAATTCATGTTTTTCTTTAACAAAATAATCTTTGGACTGTGAATTTAATGTAACTTTCAAATGGAAACATTGTTATTTTGTGACAACTGAACACATAGATACCTTTTTATTTTATATATAACATAATTAAAATTCAGCGTCAGCATGTAAAGCTTGTTTTGTTTTGTATTTTCCTTAATTTTTAAAATAAAATGGAATCTATAATGGCTATTTAAAGCAATGTCTCATACAAGGAAAATTTATATGAATACATGTACTACTACCACGTACTGTTGGGTCAACATTATTTTAAAAACATGAAATTAGATGCATATTGCATTAATCCCATATTATCTATGCAATAAAAAAAATCGTATATAGTAATAAATAATATGTAAAAAAATTATCGCATTTGCGAAAAAAAATTATTGGTTGAGTGGGAGGAACACACTAGACTTTCATTCCGTCAAACCAAAAAAAAAACCTTTTAATTTTTCTTCATGAAAAATCTGTGTTCGCTTCAAGCGTGTGCTTTAATGCTAATAAGCAAGAGCAATTCCATTGAATTTGAATCGCAATTTCAGCCATGGAAAGTAGAATAGTCCTGTGATTTTCTACGAGATGTTGTTAGTAGGGGGCTTCACCTGATATTTCAAGTGCAGAAGGATTGTCACCACCTTCCGGGATGGGCCATTGCTTGAAATGATTTTTTCGTGTTTCGTAATGTGGTCCGGCGAAGCGACCTTCTAAGTCTTTGTGCTCAATCTTAGACCACATCGTCACTTTATAACAGATAAGATTGAGGTCAAATAAAGGCTTATCTATACCATAAAAAAAGGTGTGTGTGCTATTCACACACGATAGAAGTGAAACTTCAGTCAATCGACAAAAGAAAATGAAGAATAAAAAAAAAAAATACTATTCAAAATGATTTTGTTTGGGCGGTCACCCATCCAAGTAATAGCGTCACGCAAAGTTGCTTAACCTTGTTAGTGTTTACGATTGGCTTACCCGACAGGTAAGCCAATCAAACTTCCGTTGCATCCGGTTTCAAATCACAACGATTCTAAAGAAGTTTCACTTCAAAAATTTACTTAGCACGTGATTGACGCGCTTGTGTTATTGGTATGTAACAAGTTTGGGTGCTTTCCCGGAAGTCAGGTTCAAATCCTGCGCGTGAAGGAAAATGTTGTAGGATAAAAAAAATGTAGGGTTTAAAATAGATTTAACCTATGTTATAATAACATAGATTTTAGATTTAACCTATGTTATTTTAACATAATATCTAAGTGCATCTTATTTGCAACTAACATGCACTAAGGTATTTTACAAATAGTTAGTGCATGTAAGTGTAAATAGTTAGTTGCAATAAATAAAATTTTATTAAGTAAGAATATTGAATGAAATTTCTTTAAAAATCCCTTTTAGTGCCTACTAAAAGTCAAATAGCTGCTTACAGTTGAAATTAAAATTGCGCATATTTATTGTATGAAAACGCTAAAACTATACATATTTTTCCTTATAAATTAACCGCTCTTTAACCGAATTTTATATAATAGATAGAGATAGAGAATAAAATCTGTCCATTGAAACATTGTGTAGCCATATACAATCAAAGAGCTGGAGAACCTACTGAGCGATAATGTAATACTAAAATCTATTTATTTACATATAGTTTAGGGTTCAATCGTTAATCGGTTAAATCTTGTATCGTGCTTTTGTATTGTTTTATCATGGTTTGTGATAAAGAGTTGTATAATTATTATTTAAAACAAAGAGATAGCAACTGTATTTTATGCACTTGGTTTTCTCTACCAACATCTTGAATGTAGAAATCTTGGACTGGGAGCCTGGTGGTAGTTGAGACAATTTTTATATCCGTGTATGATTCCTCATCCGGTTTCGCATCCTGAAAAAAAAAACTCTAAGTAATGGACGCATACACCGAGTGTTGCATATAAATCAATATGGATTTACTTGAGCACGGCAGAATAATAATCAGAGCTAACTTTGGCCTCTTTTTAGGACTTTCACCAATTATAATAAACCTATGGTAGCGCTAAATGGATCAAAAAATAGTTATTATCAGATTTGGGCAATCTCTCAATAAAATCTTCTGATGAAGAGACTGCACGTCCAGGAAGGCAATTCTTTCGCCCATACAATGCAATACAATACTCTTTATTGAACACAAACTAATAACACACAAAAAAAAGAAAAAAATGTACAAAAACCCTGCCCTTAATGTTTAAACGAATTCAATATTTAACCTAGTCTGTAGATTAAAAAAAATAAAAAAACATATTTTATTTAGGACACAAAAAATAATAATACTAAAATTATAAGGTAATGTATTTTTTATGGCTGTAATAAAATGGAGACCTAATAACATATTAAATTGGCTTGCTCCAGAAATGCCCTGAAACTATCCCCTGCGAAAGCGATAGTAGGAATGGTAATCCAGAAATGGCATTTTTAGCATAAACAAGTCCAATTATCCGTATTCATTTTAGTAGGTAAGTACAATCAACATTAGGGGAGGTGAATGGTTTAAAACATCATCAAGTCAAGTACACCGAACGAGGCTCTGTCACACCATCAACAAGCATTGGACTAGTGGTAAAGACGTAAGACGATAGACCCCTCACTAATATCTACAGTAATATCTAATATCACAGAATATCTCTTCCATGCATATAATAGTTAACTTCTTCTTCGTCGGTTACACTTTTGACAGAGAGGTCGTGGTCATCATTCTTTTACTTTTTTTAATTTTAGATATGCCTTCGTTTGACCTCAAAGTGACGATGTGGTCTAAGATGGAGCATGAAGACCTAGAAGGTAGATGGCTTCTCCGGGCCACATAACGAAACACGATAAAATCGTTTCACGCACTGGCCCAACCCGGAGGGTGGTGACAAGCCGCGGCCGAAGCCTACCACCAGAGACGTCGACGAGACGAGAGAAGTCACGTGTAAAGGATTTAGAGGGTTAGCTTACGGACGTGAACAGACAATTAAACCTCCATCATCAAATAATTTCAGGTGTTGGTGGCAACACGCCGCCACTCTTCTCTGTTGGCCGCCTGGTGCATTCATGCAGTGATGATGAGCTAATAAGCTACTGCTTATTAATTTATTTCTACTCAAATTCGAATATTAGTTAGGATATCCCATGACCGAAACTATTTACTCACTCGGATTTGTAGTTATAATATTACTTACCGCACATCCATTATAAATCACTTCATAATGAACAGGAGTTGCATCTGTTTGATTATGGCTTATAACTACGTCATTCCATGACAGTAGCAGTAATGGCGCCGTCGCATTGAGTGGGTTTGTGTTCTTGCAAATATATCTTATTATCTGGGTTACGATCGTTGACTTGGTTTGTAACCACTTAATCTGGCCATATGTGAGCTGAAACATGAAATAAGAATTAAAGCATTTCGTACTTTGTAAGGGCACTTATGGGTCAGACCCAGACGAGTTAAAACGCAACGCGTACTTTTTAAGATTATATTTAATTATAAATCTTTTTACTACACAAGTTAATACACGTTTCCTCGCATTAATACTAAAATGCCCTGTGATCGCCTCGGGACGCTCCTTGTTACAGCGTGCCTACGCGAGGCGTCGTCGCGAGGCGCAGCCAGACGACGCGTGTTTTTCGACCTTTATTTTTTATCCATAATCTAGTTGACCCGGCAATCGTTGTTTTTTTCCATAACTATGCGCAATGAAATATGACTGCTGCTGTCAGTTGGATATAAATGAACTTAACTTTCGAAGTAAATGCATGATTTTTGCCGATCCCTTCAATAATGAATCGTATTTCCTTATTCTCCCATAATATTCACTAAAACCTTTATCTTGAAAGACTCTACCTATTGCTGAAAACTACATGAAATTCGTTTGAAGCTTTTGAGTATTTCCTAAACATAATGACAGACAGACGCAGCGGGGGACTAACATTTATAATGTATCAATCAAAGATATATGTATAAATAAAATATAAATATAAATATTTCCGGACAGCTCTAAGCTTGTGTTACGGGCACTAGATATCTGATATACTTAATATAATATACATACATATATAGATATTTTTATTATACATATTACATATATGTCATCATCATTTCAGTCGTAGGACGTCCACTGCTGGAAATAGGCCTCCCTCTAAGACTTCCAGTGCTTGTAACCACCGCGAGCCCACTACTTTCACCAGGTCCGTCCATCCGTGGCCATGGGCAGGCCTACATGGCCACGGATGGACTTTAGAGTCGGAGTCACTTTAGAGAGCCAATTCACTTGGCTATGTCGGTGACCCGCGTTCTTCTACTATCTCCTCATTCCTGATTCGATCACGTAGAGAAACCCCGAGCATAGCCCTTTCCATAGCTCGTTGCGCAACTCTGAGCCTATTCATGAGAAAGATATGTATAGAAATGTATACTTACGTTGTATAAATCTTGAAATGTAACCTTATCACTCAACCAGAACGGTGATGTTAATGTGTTAAATGTTTTTTCTGGAAACTTTTTAATACACGTAGTTTTATTGACAACATCACATTCTGCATATATGGAATCGTATAAATAATATAAACCTGAAAATATTACAAAATGATAATTTTTATTCCAACGTTCAAACTATTCGCAATATGACGCTTCGGACGAAAAAACGGTATTTTTTTGTCAGAACACTTTCACTTTTGATGTGAATACATCTTTGAAGAAAAAGTATTGGTACCTTAATGAACTTTAAGCTAAACGCCTTTTTTTTACAAAGTGAGAAACCCTACTTATAGGGTACTAGCTGACCCGGCGAACTTTGTTCCGCCTTAGACGCCATAAATGAGCTGATTTTTGATTTTATGAAATTAATTATTTTAAATGTATTGTTATAAAATAAGATTGACAGAAGAATCCGTTTTAAACGTCATTTTTTTTTCATCCTCTTTGACTATATTTGCAGCACGCATTTAGTCAATTCTATGTCAAATGTCTAAGGTTACATTATAAAAGTGTAATTATTTTATATACCTAGTGGTTAAGTAATTTTATATTTTCTGATTTTCCGCGCAACTTCCTTATTTTTTTCTTTCATAAGAACCTTCTTCTGATAATAAAGAACAGAACAAAAAAAGAATTAGCGAAATCGGTCCAGTCGTTCAGGCGTGATACCGCGACCAAGAGAAATAGGGATTCATTTTTATATATATATAAGATAAGATAGATAAGATAATGGAAGACGTGAGATCGAGTCCCGCATCTCGCTGGTAAGCAACGTTATTTCGTCAAATTTTTTTTAAACAAATTTAGAATAATATTTAAACTACAAGGCACAACTACTACAACCTACTAATACTTTAAAGTACAAGGTGTCTCAAAAGAAAGCTAATATTTATTTAGTTTACTGCGTGAACGCAACGAATACGAGGGGCGCGGGGATCATGTCAATCCTGGTCCTAATAAAAGGTAGCCTGGTTCTTGAGAATTCAGTCACTAAGGGTTTCTCAGGTACAGACAGTGCGTTTTAATAAAACTCTAAAAAAAATCTGTAGTATTCGAGGTTTCTCGACTAATGATGATGATGAAATGATGCGCCAAGCATTCCTCTTATTCGAAAATAAGTCAAAAAAACGCTGGAAAAACCAAAATCCAGGCGACGAAAGTCATTTTACCATGATGATGGTTTACATACTATGATGATTGCATGATGATGCACAATAGTGCAGGTGCCATTTATCTGTTTGAACTTTTAATATTGTTAAAAACTAGTATGATTTAGAAATTTAAAACATAATGAACTTACCAGTATTTTTTATAATGGGCGCATTTTTACAGGTTGCTTTTAATGGTCTCTCCTTTGAGCCCGGAAGTAATCCGCTCTCTTCGGCATTTTCTATTAATAAGTTTAATATTATTGAAGGTTGCGTAACATACGTAATACTATTTTATTAGTTCGGACCAAAATAATTTACAAAGTAAATAATGAGTTGGGTTACAACATGCTTTAGATATTATAAGTGTAAAAAACATATTTGTTTAAGTTATAAAAACGATATATTTAAAATTTCAAAAAAATATTATGGGGAACAACTTAAACAAATAATATATTCGTTCGTATAGAGGAAAGTCGAAACAGCGAAATGTCATAATTTCGTGACAATTACGAGTGAGTAAAACTCGTTTTACGTCCGCCTGAGGCGCAAGAGGTGGCGGGTTCGATTCCCACCGGGGGACCAGATTTTGTATGATGTACGATTTCTGGTTTCGGGTCTGGGTGTTTTCTATGTATCGTACCCATAGTACCTACACGCTCTGCATAGTTTGGGGTTAGGTGATGTTGTGTGATTAGTCCGAAAATATTTCTATTTTTAAATGAAAAAATTATGACTGTGTATTATTACCAACCTTCTTCAGTATATTCTTCCTCAATTGTATAGTCACATATGGCCTAAAATACAGAAAGTTTTAAGGTTCTTAAATTTTATAAAATTGAAAGGTTCATTCTTGGCTTATTATAGGCTTATTCTTGTTAATGTTTTACGGCATCAAAAATATCTGAAGGAAACAAATTGATTATAACATAATATTTAATTAGCTTGTCCGTTCTGAATACGAAAACCTTTTTATATTTTTTAAGTTTGTCCCGAATTAAGGTTCGATTAAACAAAAATCAAAATTAATGTGCAGCGGTATTAAGTAGGCTATGTGTTATTTTGATATGTAATCTAATAATAATGTTAAGTATAATCAAAATCCATTCGATTGTTTATGCGTAAATTAGCAAAAAACACATTACAGAATTATTAACCAACTGAAACCGTTAAATCATGAATATGTTACTCTTTCAAGTCATTGTTAATAACCTGATAGTAATGAAGATATAAAAGAAAATAGTTTTAATAGTTTTTCGTAGCTATATAATTATATATATTATTGATTCGTAGCTTAATTTCAATATAAGTCAAATATTATCCTGCAAGTGCAGTAAAGTGGTTTTATTGTAACTAACTGATGATTATTATACTTAATGCATGAATTGAATTAGATAAGGTCTCATGGTTGTACTATATACGACTTTTTACTCAAAAAATATTATTATTATTATTAATTAAATACATATTTACCGGTTCACCCTGCAGGCCCTGAAAAAGACGAATCTTAAATCAACAACTGAGTAGTTAACACTACACTCGGTTTCAAATATAACTGGTCAGTCAAAAAACTATGCATTTATTGCATACGTATGTATTTCGGAAGATATTCGGGTTTATGTGACTCGTTTTTTTCGGAACCAAGTGTATAAGTGCACAAAATGAACAATTAACCAACTTCTTGGTTAATATTGTGTTTTTTGTCTCATACATTTCTACTAGATGGAGTTAGTCGGGAGTTCTTTTTTTTTTAATGCTAGGTAATCATTCACAATTTCACCTGATGTAAAGTGACGATGTGGTCTAAGGTGGGGGGCCATGAAGACCTAGAAGGAAGATGGCTTCTAAGGACCACATTACGAAACACGAAAAAAGTTCACTAGATATTTCAAGTGTAGAAGGATTTCGACCTATCACGTGATTGACGCGCTTGTGTATTTGATAGCATATCGGGAAGCTTTTTCAGAGGTGCAGGTTCTACCACCACACCTATTAAAAATCATTGAAATTTAAATATAATATATACTTACTCTTTCTCCTTTAACTCCTCTTTCGCCTTTGAAATTTGAGATTTTGCTCTGAAATAATATAAAAATAGGTAAGAATAATCCTCACAAGGCTACTCGTAGTTAAGGTACAGCTAAACATGCTCAATAGTAGCAAGTAAGCTTTAATTAACAAAAACATGTTTGGTGATTCTTGACGAGCATTCTAATAATAGGTTAGTTTGTCATCTAACAAAAAATATTAATTATCCCTATAAATATATTATTTAAAAAAACCTGTACCTGTTTTCATCAAAAAAATTCACTTAGTAATTAAGTTTTTTTTTCTTTTTGCAACTAAATATCAAGAGAAACTACAATATTCTGTGAATTGTAGTTTCGCGTGAGGTAAAATTTCGCAGTCACAAAACTTTGATGCTTTATATCTTTGCATTATCTATATCATATATTGATAAAGCCAAAAATATGTGTCCAGTATTTTTTGACAGACGAAATAAACAAAATTATATTTGTTTTTATTTATTCATCATGTCTTTTGCTTATTAGCATACTCGTCTACTGATAACCATTTACCTACTATATCTTATGATACTTACTATATCTATTTCACAAGAATCTGAAAAAGAAGATATAAATCATTTAATAAGATTTTTACATACATACATTACTTTATATTGGCGATATTCGCAGAAAACGGCTTAATAATAAGTAGGTAGCATTAAGTATAAAGAAAATAAAACAATGATACGTTAACAAAGCCTTAAAGCTATACGTCTTCGCAAGAATGAGATGCAGTAGGTCAAGCAAATAAAATTACATGAGCGTTATACTCTAATGTGTTTTTTTACCATGGAAACAGTTAAGTTGTATTTATTTCAGTGTTCTACCCCAAATTAGTTCTAATAGTGAAGCAAAAGTTTTCCTTAGCATTCTGGCAAAAAAAAAAACAAGTAGAAAAACTTGCCAGAATGCTAAGGAAAACCTTTGCTTCACTATTGAAAATATGTGTACCAAATTTCATTTTAATCAAACAGTATTTATAAATCAGATCAAATCAAATCAAATGTTTATTTGCAGAATACAATTTTTGAAACATGTTAAGAAATTACGGACTAGATAGAGTTGTATTCAACCCGCAAGCAGGTATGCAAATATTATCAAATGTAAATGTTATGAAACTACAAATTATAGAATAAATTATTGAATATATAATATTGTATTATTATTGTATTTATAAAAAAATTTAATTAGACTCTGAAAAAAGAATGGCAATAAAATCACAATTTAGATATATATTCACTAACACTATAAAAATATTTGTCAAACAGCCAACTATTTAGTTTTGACTTAAAAATATTCCCCTTCAGCTCCTTTATACAATAGATTACATATTGTAAACATTTTTTTTTATAATCATGGATTTAACTAGATCATGGTTATTTTTGTTCTGTGACTGTTTATAAAACTGTTATTTTCCTCATAACTATGCCAACCACGAAAAATTTACTAAAATTCACGATTTCGATGATGTTGTTTTTCAATGTTGAGTTCGCAATATTAATTTATTATTATAAATGTCTTTTAACGAAGTCTCTCTGTCTGTTGCGCTTTCACACAAAAACTACTGAACCTATTTAAATAGATTTTGGTACACAAATATTATTACGTTTAAATTAAAAATAATAAAAAAAAAATATTTTAAGTTAAAAAAATTTCAATAAATCCATATTTTTTTTTGTCCAAGATTTTAAATCCTCGTAACCCTTTTTTCAGATTTTGTCCTTTTTTAACCCCCGACAAATAAAAGGGGTGTTATAAGTTTGACTTGTCTGTCTGGGACATCATAGCTCCCGAACGGATGGAGCGATTTCAATTTCGTTTTTTTTTTGGTATGAAAGGTGAGTCTGGCGCGAGTGTTCTTATACATGTTTCATGAAAATCGGTTGAGCCGTTCAAAAGTTATGTGGGTGAGAGTGGGGAAGAAAAACCGAAAATCTGCAAATATACTCGAGTGGGGTATCAAATGAAAGCGCATCGCGTTCTTATTACTAAATAATATGATGTTTTACTTTTAAGGAAATTAAGGCATTGAAGACGGGGGATTTTCTTAAATTTTAAATTTAGATTTATTAGACTTGACACAATCTGTCTACAAAATTCCATTTAGGTTCAGTAGAATTACAGGATAAATAAACAAAACATTTTATTTATTTAAGAAATCATGTTTTGTAACAAAACTTTGCTTTTATGACTCACACAATCAATATCTAAATAAAAATTGTTTTATTTAATGTTCTAAAAATTTGATTTCTTATATATTTTTTTAATGTTAAATGCAATTTTTGTTTTGCTCAAAACAATAACATGGTTCTAATGAACAAATCTTTCTCTGTCTTATATTTTCAGACCTTCCCTTACTGACTGAAACTGTTGTTACATCCTGTATATTAATATTTGGTACCTTGTATATGCTCATATATTTATGTACTCGTCTATACAAGAGGTTACGGATTCCATTTCCACCGGGGGACAAAAGTATTTAATAGTTATACATATTTGGAGCTTGAAGACTTACCAAAATTCGTAGTACAAGTTTTTCCTGATGAATCTGTAGTTTTCTGAAAACAGAAATTACTAAGATCAAGTTTTTAACATAATCTATATCCATAGAGAAATAACAATACGCGAATATTATGAATATTTATATGAATGCGCCAGTTGACAGAAACGCAAATGTATTTGTCTATCGGCTCAAAATTTAGAATTAGCCAGATGGACTGCCTTCTTAGGGCGGTGGGCGGAGGACCGCTTCCGATGCAAGAGAAGTGGTACCTAGGGTTCGATACAACGAAGGGTCTGGTGTTTCTATGTTCTGCAGGCACTTTGCCCTTAGGTGTTTATCGCGAACATACGGAGGGATAGGCTGGGGGAAAGGGTTTAAGTTATATTAATTAGAGATGATGTATGTATACATATTTTTTTTTTGTAGTTACCAATTCTGTTGAATCTGCACCTGCAATTAAAAAATACAATTATTTATGTACCTACGTAAGTTTTTATTAATATTTTATATAATGATGGGCAAATGATATTAAACATGCAAGGTATAGTTTGAATAGATAAGTATATTTATAAAGGGATTTCAAAATTTTTTACGGAGCCTGGCATACCATACAGTTATAAAAAGTATAATAAATCAGCGCCTGCAAATTTTTAATAAATTTTTATTTAAGTCACTGTGACACTTTTTGTTTGATGATAGTAAACTGTTGACGGCCATATAGCCAGTCACGGACGCCATCTAATAAAAGAAGAAGAAGAAAATCAAATCGCTATCCACGGCCCACCATACACGGACTGCTTGAAGCAGAGAAGTGTAAGAGAGAGAGCACATCGGTTTATCGCTTTCATCTATTGTGTTTGTGTTTGACCAATTACCAATATAAAACCTTTTCGGTCTAAGCGACCGTGAAACAATTGTGCCTATTTTTATAATAAGTAACTTGCGCAATATGTTACTGACGTACAGATGGCTATTTATGTAAAGTAAAATAAAAAAAAAATCTTACCCATTACCAGCAACACTGCAAATCCTAATTTAATATAATTTCTATCCATGTTGAGACGTGCTAATGATATTGTACCTATGTAAAATAAAGGCAATACATAGCTGCTTTAACCAATAAGGAAATGTTATTAAAATTCCTGGTTCTGACATATGTAGGTACAGTCAACGTCAAATCAGATGTAGATGAATAATCTATGCAATCAAAGCTTTCAAATTTATCGTCTTATTTGTTTATTAGGGACACCAACAAGAAAATACACTAAATTAGCTTAAAATTAAGGTACAGAATATTTATGTTCTAGGGCTTTCATGATTAAAGGTAGCCACAGCAAGCGTCTTATAGAGTTTGCGTGCTCCCTTTGATAGCTTTGTTTGCACAGATCGTTTTGAACACCTTCTC
Organism: Gymnoscelis rufifasciata; assembly: GCA_929108375.1. NCBI lineage: Eukaryota > Metazoa > Arthropoda > Insecta > Lepidoptera > Geometridae > Gymnoscelis > Gymnoscelis rufifasciata. The sequence continues at coordinate 12,192,464 of OV815312.1, read as the reverse complement.
CGCTCATATAAATATGAAACTATAGAAGAGAGGTAAATTGACCTTTTTAGGCGCATACAATATTATAAACATTCTAACTGCTTATATCAAATTGGTTTAATGATTTTAACTTGTTTTGACTACTTTAAACGCTTCTATCAATTTGACGCTGGCTGTACGAATAAAAATATATTTTTACATTGTGTGTATCTGTATCACGATAAAGTCAAAGTCAAAACGTTTATTTCCTTAGAAGCACATAGCCTACATGGATATATTATTAGAATTCCAAATTTTTCCTCATTTTGTACTAACATAGCGATAAAATATTATTGTATCGTTATTTAATTATGAATATGACGTTATTTATAGATGAATATGAATAATGGAGTGAAGCTATAATTATTATGATGCATAATATATTTTAGTATCCGTCATCTACAAAAATAGATGTAGCACCTATGTATATTATTATATATAAATGTCTGTTATAAAAATAGAATCAATTTCCTTTGATTTACCGCTATGTACAGGACAAGCTATTTAATAAGTGAATATTTTACAGGCACCATTTTATATGAATAAAAAACATTATACAAGGTGTCTCAAAAGAAAGTTTACATTTATTTAGTTTAACTGCGTGAACGCAATGAATCCGTGGTTCGTATGGGCTCTGCCAATTGGTTCTTATTATAACGGTGACTTCATCTTTGTGATACCTAGTTTAGGCTAATCAAGACTGGAGTACCTTCGAAACAAAATTTAATTAAAATTTATCTAGCTCTGACCAGTTCTCGAGCCCGAGCGCTCGTAGGTCGGCCTCCACCATGTCCTTATAGCGATGTCTGGGACGACCGACTAGGCGCTGTCCAATCTGTTGTCCAAGGTATGCTCTCCATACTCCCCAATCCTCCCCCATTCTGACCAAGTGGCCGAGCCATCGGAATCGGTGGGCTTTTATTTCTCCTACAACCAAATAGGTACCATTTTTTTAAGTAGACATCATGCCAATTTCCACAGTAACTAGCTAAATCTAGGTACGATTGATATACATATTACTCACAGGGTATCCTCCTAGTCAGAGGTTGTTTTAAAGTGAAAAGTTTCCAACTGTAATGATGCCTGCCCGCGCGCCACCTGTCTTTAAGGCCAACCGTTTTCAACCGGTTACAGTTAACAAAAACACTTAAAAATCACAAAGAAACCGACGTTACTAATCATTGCTTAACTTATCAGGATTATTTTGTAAACTAGTTCATTTCTATGACAAAGATTAAAAAAAATACGTTTGTAAAACAATCGCCGCGCTGTTCAAACAATGTAATTATTATTTATTTGAAAATTGTCGTAAGAGATTAATTAAATATAGACTGCATCCTATAAATCACGTATATATTTAAGCAAGAAATCATAATAACAATCAGATATTTTATTTAAAATTAACTATTTTCGATTTATGATTGATTTTAAGGTCTAGTTTTGCGTCATTATTGGTTACGTTACGTGATTTTTATGGCTTCTATAAATGCTATGGGAGTATACTCTGTAATGGGGATAGAAAGACAAAATAAAAAAAAATGTTATTAGAAGTTTTATTTATACAAGGTTCATAATTATAAAACATCGTTAATAAATTTAAACTGAATTGATACATTGATAAATATAACAGTTTTAAGTTTTTCTCCGTGTTGTCGCAAAATAAGAAAAAAATCAAAGAAAGTACTTGGAGGAAATATCCGGGATTTTTGAATCCGAGTTGTCACTTAGCCAAGGTGTATATATGATGAATTAATGATAAATGATTTTTATATATGTTAAAATGTCTAAGTAAGCACCAATCCCTCGGCGGGAATCCAACCCGCTACCCTGACGCCTCAATCGGACATTTTTTTCGCTCACTGCGCTGCGAAAACTACAAATATCTTTAATAAAAATCAAAGTCAGGATCATTATTTTACGAATTTAAAATAACGAAAATTATTCGAAGCACAGAGAAAGCAGCTGTATTTTATGCACTTGGTTCTCTCTGCCAACATCTTGAATGTAGAAATCTTGGACTGGGAGCCTTATGGCTGTTGAGACAATTTTTATATCAGTGTACGCCACCTCGTCCTGTTTCGCATCCTGAAATTAAAAATAAAATGGATCAGCATGAGATGGACTTATACATTGTGCATTCTGGGTTATTGATTCCCAAGGCAACCACACCCGGCCAGTGAAGTCCTCTGAATAAGAATAATGTTTAATTGTGTTGTATTTAAATAATATCATAGAACGTAACAAAAGTTTTAATAATTTCATCCATTTCGCACTTACAATATTATTATTAATAAAACAAGACATGTTAAAATTTAGTAAGTGTATATAACAGTTTTATTGACATTATTTTATCCTACTACTATTATAAAGGCGAAAGTTTGTAAGTATGGATGTATGGATGTTTGTTACTCTTTCACGTAAAAACTACTGAACCGATTTAAATGAAATGAAATTTGGTACACAAAATCTCTAGAGCCTGAAAAATAACATAGGCTACTTTTTACCGCGGGAAAAAGTCATTCCGCGGGAAAATCCATTATAACGGGGGTAACACCGCGCTGCACAGCTAGTTTATAATAAAACAAGCTGACCCCAGCAAACGACGTTGTTTTGCAAAATGAAAAATAGATAGTAGATGATTATCAGACCTAATGAATAGGCATATCAAATTTCATAATAATCGCTTAGGCCGTTTCGGAGGAGTACGGTAACTAACATTGTGACATGGATATTTTATATATAAGATTATATATTTATACATAACCTGTCGAACAACGAACGAGGCATTGGACCAGCGCGTGGTTGGTGGATTAAGATCTAACCTCTTTTAATCTCTCATCTTGTTTTTAAAAAGATGTTTCATTACCAAAATTATTTACCTAATCCTGTATAAGAAAAACAGCCCTATTTACGTTCTCACTGCTGGGACACAAGAACTTTTCCCTTGATAAAATAGATTAGGTATGAAAGTCAAGTGTGTTCCCACTTAGCCAACACTCCTTGATACTTGATGCATCATCATCTTCCTGACCTTATCCCACATTACGTGGGGTCGGCACAACATGTTTTCTGCTTCCATTTCCCTCTATCACCCGTCATCTCAACACTCACCTCTTTCTTACACATGTCATCTTTCACACAGTCCATCCTACCTCCTACCTCTTCTCACATATCCATCTACATTCATATCTAACGCTCTTCTCGTCACATTTGAGATCCCACTCGAGTATATTTTCAGATATTCGGTTTTTCATCCCCACTTAACACTCCTCATAATTTTAAAACGAGTCAACCGTGTTTCTTTAAACATGTCTAAGATCACTCTCGCAAAACTAACCTTTCTTACAAAAATACCCTTCTTTTCGTGTCGGGGGTTAAAAATATCTTACCGCACATCCATTATAATCAACTTCGTAATACACAGGAGTTGCATTTGTTTGATGATGGCTTATAACTACGTCATTCCATGACAGTAGCAGTAATGGCGCCGTCGCATTGAGTGGGTTTGTGTTCTTGCAAATATATCTTATTTTTTGGGTTACTTTCGTTGATCTGGTTTGTAACCACTTAATCTGGCCAGTTGTGAGCTGGAATCAAAAAACGATAAAAAGTCTATTATAAGGTTAAGTTAAGGTTTTTTTTAGTTAACGTAATAAGAACTCTGAAAATAAATTTGCTAAATTCGTGTAGAAAAAATATGGAAGACGTGACTTAGCTTACTAGCGAAACGCAGGGCCCACGCTTTCCATTAAACGCATGGATGTGCTAACCACTACACCAACCTAGCCACTACGTCACTAATAAGTGAGGTTTATCACTTTGTCTATACTAATATTATAAAGAGGAAAGGTTTGATTTTTTGTTTGTTTGTTTGTCTCGAATAGGCTCTGAAACTACTGCACTGATTAAAAAAATTCTTTCACCATTCGAAAGCTACACTATCCCTGAGTGACATAGGCTATATTTAGTTTTCAAAAATAATATGATTCCTTACCAAACTCCGATAATGTATCCCAAGGTGAAAAAAAAGAACCTAAAATCTTTCTTTAATCGCGAATGCTGCGAAAACTATTGAATAAATAATAAAGTGATGTATTACAACTTTGTAGAACTTATCATTATCTACAAAAAACGTCCCAACATCATATCTCTAACTATTATAGTTTTGTGACAATAAGCGGGGTTAAGATCACGAAAATAATCTACCGCGCGGGGTCGGCTCCCTACTGAATGGTCGTGTGCGGAAATAAAAAAATTGTCGCTTGATAATTTTTTGTCGCTTAGTTAGTAGTTAATAATTCGTTAACAGGTAACTAATCCCATTCAAAAAGTTATTTTCAGAAGTAAACCCTAGCATATAGCATAGATATTGTACATTATCGTCGGTTGCAGGTTCATTTGGGTTAACCACCAAAACACGTCAAATACAGTTTTTTTGTTTTTTTTTGCTCTTTTGAATAGCATAATAATAGAAATCTAGCTTTAAAAAAATACAGTTACGCTACACATTTTAACTGTGAATTTTGCAGACTTCCGTCGAAATTATGTTGTAACTGAGTAGGTATGTGATCCATTTACATAAGTCGAATTGTTGTATTCCTATGACCGTAGAAGGTTAAGTTGGTGTATGTATCTTGGCAAACCAGCATTGCTCTTACACTAATTCTTAGCTTGAACGAAAAATTATAACAACACATACACCAATATAAAAAAAACATTCTTCAAAAAACTAACGTTACACCAATTGACCCGAACCAAGTTTATGTTTGTTGTCGGTTACACCAATTTGAGCATTGCAATCAATAGTATGTTTTTTCTTACCTTAATCTTCTTATAAATAATAAATCTAAATTTAAAATATAAGAAAAACCCCCGATTCGAATCCTTCAATTTCCTTAAAAGTAAAACACCATAATAATGTGTTTTACTTATTGTAATGTTCACGCAATGCGCTTTTATTTGATACCCCACTCGAGATTTTTGCAGATTTTCGGTTTTCCTTCCCCACTCTAACCCCCACAATTATTAAACGGCACAACCGATTTTCATGAAACATGTCTAAGAGCACTCGCGCCAAACTCACCTTTTAAACAAAAAAAACTAAGTTGAAATCGCTTCATCCGTTCGGGAGCTATGATGTCCCAGACAGATAGACACGTCAAACAATGACACCCCTCTTTTTTTGTCGGGGGTTAAAAATGAATCGCAAAATGTGTTGCTAAGCGCATAACTCAACAACGCGTATACCAATTTAGCCAATTAATTTTTTAAAATATTCGTTGTAGTTTAAGGATGGATTTTACGGCGAGAAAAATTCGAATAATTTTGAAACAATTTTGAATAATTAATTACCCGTGCAAAGCCGGGGCGTGCTGCTAGTAGAACAATAAAGGTTAATTAATGTATACATTTTGGAGGTATTATTTAGATTTATAACGGGATATTTACCATGATTGATTGTCTTTCGAGTTTCCCGATATTTCGGCACAGTTACATGCGCCATGATCACGGTTGAACTGAAGCTGCAGCGATTGGAGTAACAGTTTTATTGGCAGACAAATCGATCTACCCTCTTTCTCACTCTTTTATTACGAGTCGATGTATCACTAGAGCTGGGACATGTTTCACACCCCACTAACACACTATCGCGACACACAAAACTGACGGTGTCCGTTTGGACCTCCCTTGCAGGCTTTTTATGACTAGTACACATCTTCACAACAAAAAATCTAAATAATATGAATAACCATGATAGTTTCAAAAGTTATATTTTTGGAGGTTTTTCTGTTCACGTCCCTAAGTTCCTCTGAATCCTTACACGTGACCTCCATGTGGTGCTAATAAGAACAGTCTCTGTTGGTAGACTGGTAGGCCAGTGCGTGAAGCAATTTGTTCATGTTTCGTAATGTGGCCCGGAGAAGCCACCTTCTAGGTCTTCATGCCCCATCTTAGACCACATCGTCACTTGACATCAGGTGAGATTGTGATAAAATGAAGGCCTATCAAACAATTAAATAAATGTTTTTTTACAAAATGTTATGACTTGCTTCATTTGTTGTTGTAGGTCTATTTCTCTACCTAAATATAGGTAACTTTTTATGTTAAGCTTTTCATGATATAAATATACATGAATACGTAAAATTATTCTTAATGAAAGATTTTTCAAGAAACAGATCTAAATCACAATTTTCCCTACTTACCTCCATTTTGAGAAGACGTTTAAAATCTTATTTTGGGTCTAGTAGTCGCCAGAACTAATAATAGTTTGGTCAATTCAAAACAAGGTTTTAGTGCATACTAGGTCTTTCTTAGAAAGTGGTACTTGTTAACATTTAAGGTTATTTTCATGTGAACCCCTCGTTTGTAGCTGATTAGCCAGATGACTAATACAGTTTTTTTAATAGTCAGTTAGGAAATACTCTTACTAATACTACTTATTAAATAAATAAATATAAATAAATATTGCCGGACAATCCACACAACAACATCTAGCCCCGTGGTAAGCTCTAAGCTTGTGTTACGGGTTCTAGACATCTGATATACTTGATATAATAGGCATACATATATATGTTTATATTATACATGATTACCTCGTATATATCTTGAAATGTAACACCATTGTTACCCAACCAGAACGGTGATGTAATCACATTGAATGGAACCGGTTCTACCTCTCCGACACACGTAGTTTTGTAGTCAACATCACATTCTGCATATATGGAATCGTACAGATAATAGTGATCTGAAAATATAATGTATGATTGTTTCCATGCGAATGTTCAAATATTAATGTGACATCTGCAATGAGTTTTTAACCGACTTTCAACTAAGAGGAGGTTCTCAGTCGTTGCGTATGTTTTTTTAGATATATTTTAAATAGCAGCTGTCATTTAATAAATTTGTTAAGTATGAGTTTATACAAATTTTCAATAAAAAAGAAAAACTAGAAAAAGCTAATATCTTCATTAATGAACGTGATTTTAAAATCACGTTTGTTGTATGGGAGCCCCGTTATATATTTATTTATTGTGTTTTTAGTATTTGATGTTAAAGCGGCCAGAGAAATACATCATGCCTCAAAATTTCAACTCTATCTATCACGGTTTTTGAGATACACCTGATTGAGGCCTGGTGACATTTAGACTGACAGACAGACAGACGACTCAGTAATAAGGTCCCGTTATACCCTTTGGTTACGGGTCCCTCAAAAAACGGTCTCGTCAACCAGAAATTCCATTAAAAAGTATTTAATTCCCATAATAGAACGTCTTCAAGAGAATATTATTTTTACATCTGTCATCGCTAGGCAAGCTACTCTCTAACTCTGTCTATTTGTTTAGTTTTTTTTGCAGATCTACCAAATACAAACTCTATGATATAAATCATGGATCTCTAATAGACCAAGATGGTGACCAACAGGTGAAATTTTGAATTTGTGAAATTCAAAATTTCACCTGTTCGTAAGTAAGTGTCGATGTGGTCTTAACTTGGTAGACTGAGTTCAGCAGCGTATCTAGTGCGAACAATGCGATGCATTACAGTGGAGTTTAATCAAAGCTTTTGTGTTATTAACCCCCGACCAAAAAAGAGGGCTGTCTGTCTGTATTGTGTCTGTCTGTCTGGGACATAATAGCTCCCGAACGGATGGAGCGATTTCAATTTAGTTTTTTTTGTATGAAAGGTGAATTTGGATTGAGTGTTCTTAGACATGTTTCATGAAAATAGGTTGAGCCGTTTAAAAGTTATGGGGGTGAGAGTGGGGAAGGAAAACCGAAAATCTTCAAATATACTTGAGTGGGGTATCAAATGAAAGAGCATCGCGTGCACATTACTAAATATTATCGTGTTTTACTTTAGGCAATGGACTCGGGGGTTTTTCGTTTTTTTTTAATTTAGATTTTTAAGTGTAAAAGGCAGTTAAATAAACTCACCAGTTTTGGTTATATCTGGCGCATTTTTACAGGTCGATTTCAATGGATTGTCCTCTGTGCCATATGGTTCCGGCTCTCCGGGAGATCCTATTAATGAGTTTAAAATTAATAATATAAGTGCTACTTATTAGTTTTTTGACTGCTTCAGTGGCGCGGTGGGCGAGGGTCCGTTTGCGGCGCTAGAGGTGGCGGGTTCGATTCCCGCCGAGGATGAAAGTGTTTGTAAGTTTTGAAACACTTTTTCCTTGGTCTGGGTGTATAAATGTATAATAAAAATATCTATACAAGTATGCATATTATATTAAGTATATCAGATATCTAGTACCCGTAACACAAGCTTAGAGCTTACCACGGGGCTAGATGTTGTTGTGTGAATTGTCTGGAAATATTTATTTTATTTATTTATTACTATTTTAGTCCTGGGGTCTTAAAACACCGAGACCATTTTCATAACTCGCGTTCTGCTTGTCCTGTTACCGAATTGGGCGAGGTTTTTAAGGCCAAATAAATTAATATTTCCGGAAAATTCACTCGAATCGAATCTGAATCGAACTCGATACCGTTTTCACAAGCGAGGATTTGCCCACCGCGCCACTGAGGCAGTAAATATGTGATGACCAGTTTTAGACTTGATTAGATTTAAGTCAGGTAGTTATTATCAGCATGTAAACTAAGTTTTTACGTTCAATTATTTATTTTATTAACCCCCGACCAAAAAAGAGGGGTGTTATAAGTTTGACGTGTCTGTCTGTCTGTCTGTGTGTCTGTCAGTCTGTCTGTGTCACCATAGCTCCCGAACGTATGGATCGATTTCAATTCAGTTTTTTTTGTATGAAAGGTGAGTCTGGCGCGAGTGTTCTTAGACATGTTTCATGAAAATCGGTTGTGCCGTTTAAAAGTTATGGGGGTGAGAGTTGGTAAGGAAAACCAAAAATCTGCAAATATACTAGTGTGGGGTATCAAATGAAATCGCATCGCGTCCACATTACATAATATTATTATGTTGTTTTACGTTTAAGGATATTATGGCATTGGAATCGGGGGTTTTTCTTAAATTTTAAATTTAGATTTATATAAATCATAAAATCATTTTTTTTTACTGTACCTACACAGAAACAATCAATTATCATAGCGATAAGACCGCCCTTTTTACCCTGTTTTTAATTTAATTAATGTTTCTGTCAAGTTTACTCAGAATTTGTGTAATGTACAATAAAGTATTTTCTCTTATATGCTAAACAAATAAAAATCTTTATGGTATAAAACGGCAAACTTAACCCTATTAGAGAATCTTACAGTAAAACTAGCGGTCCGCCCCCGATTCGCGTTGACCATATTCTGAATCTAAACCATTCTCGAACCCACTTAAACACACACAAAAAATTTCATTAAAATCGGTCCAGCCGTTTAGGAGGTGTTCAATGAGTAACACATGTACAGAAGATTAAATATAAAGACTTAGGTCGCGTTCAGGGCCAAGCGTAGCTTGAAGATGAGCGAATTTATTTATAATATTTCATCTTATCTTCTCTTATAATAAAAATGAATTGCTGTTCGTTAGTCTCACTAAAACTCGAGAACGGCTGAACGGATATATCTAAGTCTTGAAAGGTTCGTGGAGGTCTAGGGAAGGTTTAAAAGGCGAGAAAAATTCGAATACCTATTAGCCGGGAAATTATTATACCCGTGCGAAGCCGGGGCGGGCCGCTAGTAATAGTTATTTTTAAGTTAGTATTGATTTGCAATAAAGAAATTATCTATCTATCTATCTATAAATAAAATGTTACTTTATTTTATATAATGTGCTCTATTTATCTTAAACTTATTTATTATATTTATTGATTTTTACCAACCTTCATCATCTTTTTCATTCCCATATTCATAGTCGCAAATGGCCTTGAAACATAAAACCCTGTTTTTTAAATTTATTATAAAATATTAATTAATTAAATTAATTTTAATAACTAGCTAACAGGGATTTCATATTATTATTTTATATCTTAAGGGTTTTACAGTCATAAAAAACATTATAACCAAACGGAACACGGGATTATTTAATACTACATGCCAGCAAAAACGTAAACTTAACAAGTAATTTTAATAATAATAACAGCCACCGAATAAGTGCAAAATTTAAAATAGTTATGTTTTTCATTAAGTCATATTAACATTAATATGGCACTAAGCCCACCTTTTGTACAACTCTGTATTTTCTTGTGCAATAAAGTATTCTTAATAATAATTAACAAAATGATTACACTAATGAAAGGATATCCTAAACTAGTTTAGAAATTTCAATTTTACCTGTGTAAATGCCTCACACAGATAAACTTTTAGCTTTTGTAAAGAAATAATGGTCTGACCTTTCTCAAATAGCCATTGTCATGGCTAAAACTTACGTAAACCGTCAATTCATGTTATTATATACTCTTTTTAATACAAAATGGCGTTGAACTGAGTAACATCTAGAGGTAGTATTTCACTTTATAATTTTATTTAACTCGATACTGGCAAATTGTCGCTTCAAGCGCAAAGTCCAATTACAAGAAACTGAACTGAACTACTATTTTAAAGCATTGTTAAAATCATGATAATTATTTTCTTTTTTAATAGTTTCTTAAGTAAATACATATTTACCGGTACACCCTGCTTGCCCTGAAAATAGATGAATCTTAAATCAATAACTGAATCATAAAATACATACTATAAGTGAACAAAACACATGTCATATTAAAATCTTTTTTTATCAAAGTTCAATTAAAACTATAGGTACTGTCAGAGTCAACTTAATATAAGCAATAATCTAAAAAATATCAAACTAAATTGAATTGGCTTCCTTTTTCAGGACAGAAAATATTTAAAAAGTATATTGTTTTATTTTTTCTACAGATTATAAAGTTTTACAGAAGTGATTACAGAAGTTATGCTTAATGAGTTTGCTGTGTTATGAGTACGAATTAAAAATATATATATACCCTATCTCCTTTAGCTCCTCTTGCGCCTTTCAAATTTGATATTTTGCTCTGAAAAATATAAAATCAGTTTAGCATATTTTTTTGAAGAGTTTTTAGACTATATAGGTCGCGTTTGCTATCGAATTTAGGAACTTGGTACAGAATAATAAAAAAAAATATTTATTGTAACCAGTTACAAACTAGGAAAAATGTTAAGAGACTCAAAAAAACATATTTTATTGTTTCCACTTGCGCTTTTCTGTTTTAGTGTAGGTATATTGTTATCAAAAAGATTTTTTATTTTACGAAACGTGACCCTAAATCTTTACCAATAAAAAAATAATAATTGTTTCCTGTGATTAGCGCATTCAAACAAACAAAAAACAAAATCTTCAGCTTTATAATATTAGTATAATAAAAATAATATTAAACCAAATATTTATAATTAACCCAAAGGTACTCACGAAATTTAAATCACAAACCGCTGAAAAAGAATAGAAAATTTAATAAATTAACACATTTACAAAAATCACTTTAAAGTTGAGAAATTCGCAGAAAACGGCTTGATAATAATTATCTAGCCGTTTTCTGTATAATTATTATAGGTAGTAAATACCGGACAAACCCCACAACAACATCTAGCCCCGTGGTAAGCTCTAAGCCTGTGTTACGGGTACTAGACATCTGAATATAATATCATACCTAATATAAAAGATTATACATAAATATAGATATTTTTTTATTGTACAGATTAAACACCCAGACCAAGGAGAAAGTGATTGCAGATCATTATATCTATAACCATTATATATATAAACACTTGACCCCTCGGCGGGAATCGAACCTCTACCTCCTACCTACCTCTTGCGCCGCAAGCGAACCGTCGGTCGGCCAACGCGCCACTGAGGCAGTCATAAAAAAAAATTAAATAGCATGAGATGTATTTAAACATAAAGGCCACAAGGTGACTTAAAGGTCTTACCAAGATTCTTAGTACAAGTTTTTTCCGATGACTCTGTAGTTTTCTGAAATCATAAATCACTAAGATAAAGTTTCTTAGCTACGAGAATGGGTTTATATAAATAAATAAATATTTCCGGACAAACCACACAACAACATCTAGCACCGTGGTAAGCTTTAACGTGTTACGGGTACTACACATCTAATATACTTAATATAATACTACATACTTACATATTTTTTATTACACAAATTTAACACCCAGACCAAGGAGAAAGTGATTGCAGAACATACAAACACTTGATCATGAACCATTAAAAAGCTCGATTAAAATCCATTAAAAAGCACAAACACACACACATCCTTCGCGTTTTTTATATTAGTAGGAAATGTTTTCGAAATTACCGGTATTTCCGCATCTGCCACTGCAAGAAAAAAATGTAATTAATCATGTTATTTTTTATATATAACTAGCGGCCCGCCCCGGCGTCGCACACGTAAAAAAAGTTCCCGGCAATTTTTCCTTATTTGCTCACCGTTTAGACCTACCCTGGACTACGACAAACATTTTAAAACCAACATCAGCTCAATCGGCCCATCCGTTCTCGAGTTTTAATCAGACTAACGAACAACAATTCATTTTTATTTATATAGATAAAGACATGTTATGTCTGTGTCTAACAGGACGCGGAACCTACTACGGCTATAGCACTGAATTGAAACATTAACATACATAGGCACCCCAATTAACGTTCCCACAGCTGGGACACAGGGACTTCTCTCTTGGCGAGAGAGATTAGGCCTTAATTCACCACGCTGGCTAAGAGCGGGTTGTTGAAGTTCACATGTACTTCAAACTCTTTAAAGTTCTCAGAACATGCCGGTTTCCTCACGATGTTTACCTTCGCCGTTAAAGGAATTGTTTGAAGCTCACATACATTTTTCAAGGAGAAAAAATCCCGAGGTGCGGGTTGGTTTTGAAACCACGACCTTCTGAATGAAAGTCAAGTGTGCCAACACGGCTGAATTGAAGATGATGATAGAAATTAATTATTATATACCTAACCCTTTCGGTTCAAAACGACTTGTAAAATAAATATGTACATACCAATTATCAGCAAAACTGCATACATCACTAATTTAAAATAACTTCTATCCATGTTGAGTCGTTCAGGCGGCTACAGTTCCGTTTATTTTCAATAAAGGCAACACAGAGTTGCTTTATTCAATAAGGAAAGGAATTTAATATATTGTTCCGATATACACATACAATTTTTTTTAATATCTGGGTTTTCCCTGTTATTTATAATTGCTAAATATTCCTTCATTTAAACTAAATTAATCTCAAAGTGATAGCATATTGCTGTGTTATAAATGTTAAGCTACAATAAAACAGAATTATAGATATCTAGTAATATTTTAGGTTTCTTATAACTTAAAATAACAAATTAATTTAACTTATTGGGAAAAAAATTACCTTTATGTAAATTTGTTTTTAAATTAAAAGCAACAAACAGTTTTTATTTTTCCTGTAAAATTTCAACTTTCCGATAACGGTTTTATTCGGGAACGGTATGACATGTAATCTATGTATGTATATTCTTAAAAACTGAATGCAGAGACAGAATTTAAGTTTCATTAGTGACATCTGCAATAATATATAGGAACTAAATAGCGAAAGGGTTTTCAGTCTAATCTGGGTCAGCGACATCTCTGAAAGTTTTTACGAACTACGTTAAACCCTCAAGTAAACTGAACAATTTTGGGTTTCAGTTTGAGACGACAACGTAACCAAGAAGATTTTCATGTCGTCAAACTGAAACCCTTTTGCAGCTGTTTGAAACAGTTCCACGTTGTTCGACTAGATGGCGGATATACTCGAATCTAAATAGACAATTTTTGCAAACAAAATATTTAACAACTGACTTTATAGTTATTTTTACCCTTTATAGATGTAGCAGTCAATCCCTACTCATGAAAAAAATTATTAGGTACTTAGTTTTTTTCGTCAACACTTTTACGCCTATGAGTATTTATAAAAGGATTTCTTCAATTTTATAAAATAAATCTTTGAACCATAATGTATAAAAAACGCCACTCTAATCGAATTTAGCATTCGAACTAACCCACCCGTTTGTTTTTACCCACACATAAAAACATATTGCGGTTAAATATAACTAATGTAACTCTTCTTTTTTGACGTGGGTTAAAACAGAGGCTGGTTATCATGTTACAGCTAGCGAAGTCCAGATAATAAAGCTATTATTCACGTTAATGTGTCCTGCTGTCCTATAGCATATCTAACAGCAGTAAATTTAAAAGAAAAACCGGGGGTTGACTTGTTCATTCTTTATCACATTTTAATTGTAGTAGGGGCAACTTTGCTCTAACTGTAGGTATTTATACGTTAGGATTTTTTATTATATTAGGTATAATAATTAAAGATTCTTAGAATAGAGTATTCCCTGGAAGAGATCGCTTTATAGTGATAAGGCCGCCCTATGTAGATTTGTTTTCCTACTTGTTGTTGTATTTTATTTCCCTGTGTGTACAATAAAGTGTTTTTGTATTTGTATTGTATTGTATAATTTTATCATAGCTATTGTTATACCAGAATAGATAACTTAGTCGTAGTATCAATTAACGTACATTTAAATTTATAAATATATTTGCATGCCATTTTGTAGAAAATACATAATTGAAAATAAAATATCAAAACATTTGGGAAACTTAAGCAGATTGTGAGGTACCTAAAAAATAATTTGTGAAATCAATATCAAATAAATTGTAAATCTGAACATAATCTTTCACCTAATTAAATCCCTAGAATTTCCCACCGCAATTCGAAGAATGTTAGGTAAAATATAAATCTATGTTATTATTTTCAATATTTTTAATCAAGCCTCTGGCCTCTGGCCGGTTAGTAGCCATTTAACCCTCTCGCTAGTCGAAAATAAAAAAAATCATAATCATAAAATATATTTTTCCTCAAAAACTTATAAATTCTTATGATATAGACATAAACACAAAACTGTGTGAGAGTGTGTGTGTTAGAGTTTTTTATCAACGCATCTCTTAAGCATCCTCCAAAAAAAACATTTATTATTTGTCATTAAATATCCATTTTAAGAATTACAGTTATTTATTTAGGCATTCAAAATCCTAATAATATTATAAATGTGAATGTAAGTTTGTTTGTTACGCTTTCACGCGAAAACTACTGAACCGATTTGAATGAAATTTGGTACACAGAATCTCTAGAGCCTCGGAAGGACATAGGCTACTTTAAACCGCGGGAAAGTGTAGGTACATTCCGCGGGCAAATTAATTAAAACGCGGGTAACACCGCGGGGCACTACTAGTATTAATATGTTTTTAAGTATAACACATAATGGTTGACTGCAAAATTAACGAAGCTTCAAAATAAACAACAGCTTATAATCGAAAACTCACTCAAGCCGGTATCTTGGAAAACCCCGCTTCATCAATCAACGTCGTTTTAGAATCAGACCTCGGTAGAATCGACTTAATCCCTACTCTATTCGCAACCCACAATTTACCACCTATTCGTTAGAGACTGAGATACAGCTAGCGCAGTGTAAAACTTTACAGGAATACCGATTAATAATTAGGTAAATTTAACTCTTCGGTCACAAAGGTATTAAGCAATGAGCTATGTTCACTACTTTTGAATTAAGGCTTTCTGTATACTCTGCTAAAAATAAAAATACTAACGTTCATAAGTAAAGGTACAAATTTTCTTAATTGACTAAAAAATACACAGCATCACCTAACCCCAAACTAAGCAGAGCTTGTACTATGGTTGTAAGGTGACTATTATACTACATAGATATTTTTTTTTGTTGTATATTCATACATTTGATACATAGAAAACACCCAGACCCAAAACCAGAAATTGTAGATCGTACAAAATCTAGTCCCCCGGCGGGAATCGAACCCGCAACCTCCTGCGCCTCAAGCGGACGTTCGCCCACCGAGCCACAGAGGTCGTCAAATAATTTAACAAAGATAATCCCAGAGGCTCTCGAACTAGTAAAAACTCTATTTCAGGAGTCAACGGCTTCTCCAAAAAGATGGCCTATTACAATGTATATCTCTATCATTAGATGACAAGATACTTAATTTTTCAGTTAACGCCATAACAGCCCGCGGCCTATATGCGGTACGTTATATTTTTAACACTGACGATCAGTTTGTTTCGCTGTTTTCATATTATTCTCCAATATCTGAGGAACTACTAGTACGACTAACATTGTATTTTCGGAAACATAGCCTACAGCCGTCCTCGATGAATAAAACCGAAGTTATTTTTAAATCGCGTAGTTTTCCTGAGATATTGGTGAAAATGGAGAAAACCGCGAAAAAACTGTTAAAGTATGACGTCACGCTCTGTTAGACTTTAAATCATAACCATTTGGTATTTTTTTATAATTAAAACAAATAGAAATGTAAACATAACGGCATTGCGGGACAGTCGTAACAGCATCCTAAACAGCGTCGGAGAAGACATTTATTCTCCACTGTGGAGGTGTCTTGTGCAGAGGGTGATTAGTGAGGGTACTTATTTTCTTAACTAATCGGTCTCTGCACATTTTACTCTCTTTTTAATTAATTGTGTGTATAGTTTTTAATTTTTAATTTCTTCAAATATGGACTGGTATGTCTGAAATAAACAATTTTTATTTATTTTATTTATTTACTTATTTGCTGTAACTCTGTTTAATAATACAAGCGTAATGTAAGAGAATATTAATCCCAACTGCGCATTAAATTTTTTGGTAATGATGCCTATGCAACCATAAACATCCATTATTAGAATGGAATATAATGCATACATATTTTTTTTTATTTAGAAGTATGTTAAGGTCGACCGAGCTATCTGTTCTGTACAAGTGGAAGGTAATCCTTGAAACATGCTGTTCGCTAGGGTTAGGGCCTCTGCCAGCACGGACCCTATTAGCGATCGTCAAAAATTAATGACACCCTATTATTTCCCCTGCCCTGTTGACATAATGCCCACCACAGCATAATAGCTACAATTTATAATGAAAATCCTTGTTAGCAATATCATTTTCCTGTTTTTGTTTAAAAGCTGGGTATTTTCTGCAAATTGGTAAGATCATATAAGTATGTATCATAATTTGGTTTTAAATATGGAAGTTCTTATCAGCTGTATAAATATTTTTTTATGCCACAACATAATTCGATTAACCCTGAGATTTCATTTCTTAAAGGTTATATACGACTTTATTATCTTTTGTGTAATCAAAATTTCGTTGGAAGAGATTGCTTTTAGTAATAAGGACGGTTATTGCTCCGTAACACAAGCTTAGAGCTTAACACGGGGCTAGATGTTGTTGTGTGGATTGTCCGGAAATAATATATTTTTATTGACAGATATCAATTAATCTAAATTTTAAATTTAAGAAAAACCCCCGATTCCAGTGACTTAATTTCCTTAAAAGTAAAACACCATAATAATGTGTAAAGTGCGCTTTTATTTGATACCCCACTCGAGTATATTTGCATATTTTCGGTTTTTCTTCCCCACTCTCACCCACATAACTTTTAAACAGCTCAACCGATTTTCATGAAACATGTCTAAGAACACTCGCGCTAGGCTCACCTTTCATACAAAAAAAAACGAAATTAAAATCGATCCATCCGTTCGGGAGCTATGATGTCCCAGACAGACAGACAGACACGTCAAACTTTTAACACCACTTTTTTTTGGGGGTTAATAAAATATATGTATACTGTATTTATTGATGTATGTAAGTATGGTGTGCAATCTTTGCAATCTCTTTACGAGCTCCATCCTCGCAAGAGTACTTTGTGTGCTGACTGTGCGGAGGTCCTATAAGTGTCGATAGCACTGCTTTAGTCGAAGTCGAGCATTTTAGTGTGAGAGGCTCAATAAGTTTATTTGCTTGGTGTATGCATTTTCAATGTATGTTTTGATTAAAAATATACGGTGTGATTGAGGGCTCATTTTTCAAAAGGCGTAATGACTAATTACATCAAAAAATGTTGTTATACGGACTAACAAAATTTTTTAAACTTTTTGTTAACATCTGGACAGGGTTGGAGTAGTTTTGGCGACCTATTTTTCGCTTTATCAATTTAAAAAGAAAATGCCGAGACATGGAGTTAAAAAAATTCTTGAATGTGTAACTGATTTGCGATCGTAAAACTGTAATACAACATATCTCCTTGTACTTTATTTAAAGGTAAAAATTGTTTTTTTTTATTTGCCCCTATTGTCAGATAGGCGTTATTATTGATAGTCCGTAGTAAGATTAAAAAATCAACCATAAGGACTAAGCCAAG
Source organism: Gymnoscelis rufifasciata (assembly GCA_929108375.1). Lineage (NCBI taxonomy): Eukaryota > Metazoa > Arthropoda > Insecta > Lepidoptera > Geometridae > Gymnoscelis > Gymnoscelis rufifasciata. Next base: position 12,174,250 of record OV815312.1, on the reverse strand, counting down.
CAGAAGAATACAAGCTATAAAATTCTACTTGCATTTCTGATAAGGAAATGAGAACTCTACTACCGTGACTTTTCACAAAGAAGAGTGTTGTGTTTTATGCCCCTGCCTTACTAAGCTCTAACCAGCCAAACTCTGTACCGTAATATACTAGGACTTTCGGTATTCCAGCAAGTCGTTTTAGCATGTCTGAGGGTGTGGCCATGAGACACCCCACCCGTACCCAAACTACGAGCTATCGTTAAATTAAAATTATGACACAAGCAGCTCCGTCAGGTTCTCCTAAAAATATCGCTCAAAAAATATAATTCAATGAAAGAAAGCCCAAAGCCTGGTAAATACAATTGGAGCCCATAAAATTGAATTTACCGGTGGATACACCAGGCAGGGATATGAAATGTCAATATAAACGGGGCGGTTTACGTGTATGGAATCTGACAGTGCTTTGTCAAGTGCGAAAATACGTACAACATGAAAAACACGGGGTAGAACTCGCCACCTTCACGTTTATACACACTTGGATAGAACCATTTACTAAATAATTGTCTTAAATTTTGATTAAATTTAGGTTTTTTGTATAAATTATACGGTAACACAGTGCACTTAACTAATGTACAAAAATGCATACAGTTTTAAATTATCTGCAGTGGAATTTTTTATTAAAAAACCTTTTTTTGGTCTTGTATACTGAATGTTTCCAAAAAAGGTGTATAAAATTTTCCCGGAAATTATACGATTTTTTCTCGCCGTAAAAACCATCCTATCTCTTAAGTTGGATCGAACTGCACATGGTGTACGAATTTTATTATAATCGGTTAAGTGGTTTAGGAGTCAATTGAGGACAAACATTGTGACACGAGATTTATGTATATTAAGATTATATCAAACCAAAAACGGTGTGCACGGCGGCGACTCTTGTGCGCGTGCTGCATCGTTAACATGGGGCTACGCTTTTCGATACACTAAAAGAAAGAAAGAAAACTATTTCTTTTTGGTACATAAAAATAGCACAGTAGACAACAGAGACTTAAACGAACATTTAAAAGGCTTATGCCCAGGAGTGACCTACAGCTGTATTGATGAAGACGTAGTCGTAAAATAGTCGCCCGTGAGTCTCCAACTAAAAGGATATTTCCACCTGTACGTTCAGCGGTCTCCGTGACCGCGTTGCAAACGCCTGCTCATATGTAGCCCATTCTCCGCGATACGTGAGCGAAATAAACTTTAACGCAACTTTTACTTAGAATGGTATTGATACGATTTCAGATTGTTGGTTTACTGGTCCCCTGATCTGGGATTAGAAATCATATCTATTTAAACTGAGAAGATGTTTTCCACACAGTAACTCTCGTCCCGTGGTAAGCTCTATGCTTGTGCTATAGATGCTACGATATATTTATAAAGGTAATTTAATGACTTCAGTGGCTCGGGCCGAGGTCCGCTTTTTTTTTTTATTATTGATAAGCTTTCATTTGACCGCAATCTCACCCGATGTAAAGTGAAGATGTGGTCTAAGATGGAGCATGAAGGCCTAGAAGATGGCTTCTCCGGACCACATTACGAAACACGAAAAAAATCGCTTCACGCACTGGCCCAGCCCGGAGGGTGGTGACAAGCCGCGGCCAAAGCCTACCACCGGAGACTGTTCTTAGCACCACCCGGAGGTCACGTGTAAGGATTCAGAGGGTAACCACTTACGGACGTGAACAGACAAAACCTCCAAAAACCTCTTCCGCTTGAGGCGGATGCTAATTAAGCTTCTATTTGACAATAATCTCACCTAATGTTAAGTGACGATGTGGTCTAAGATGGAGCATGAAGACTTAGAAGGTAGATGGCTCTCGGGCCACATTACGAAACACGAAAAAATCCCAATCCAATTCCCGTCAGAGGACCACATTTTCTACGATCTAAAACTTCTGGTTTCGGGTCTGGGTGTTTTCTAAATGACATAATGTATGTAGTTACAAAAAAATTGACTTGGTTAATATGGTTTAAAGAAAAACTTTATAACTATCAACTTTTTTTTTATTTTTTTTTATTTATAAGCGAAAGCGTTAGTTGAAAGAGAAATGCATGCACAGTAATCGAGTATCAAATTAAGTATTTTATGTTACCTATACTTGTTTAGGTGATATTTGCCTAGATGCAGTCGATTTAAACTGCATACTCATAATAAAACACAATCCATACTACAGTGTTCGTCACCAATAATCTTGTTTGCTTTTTAACAAAAGCTACGCCAACGAGTCGTTACACTTACTTATTGTAGCTTGCGCTTTATACTTCCCTCATTGTTTCATAACGAAATTACAAACCAGTCCCGCAAAGTTAACAAAAGCGTTTACAAAGTCGCCCAACTAAAGTTTAGTTGCTTGCCGGCGTTTTCAGTTGACATTAAAAATTTACTTAACAACAGAGAATTCTCGAGTCTTATATCCTACGGTCTCGAAATATTCAAATGACTTTGATACACACGGGCCAACATATTTAATTTTTTGGTTAAATTCCTCTAGTTGTCAGCCAGTGCAGTACTTACGCCACGGTAACTAATAATCAAATGATTTTGATAAACACGGATCGAGAGAATTTAATAAGCTTAGTTTTTTGGTTAAAATTCCGTAAAAAAAACAAAGTTAATAGCCAGTCCACTTCAACGAAGACTGAGATGTGAACAACTACTACAAGCAGTCAATTGTTAAATAAGATTTTGTGGTGTCCATGGCTATAGAGGTACCTGGTACATACGGGAAGCCGGTGGTGGCAGGGAGCCGGTACCTTCTAGGTCTTCATGCTCCATCTTAGACCATATCGTCACTTTACATCAGGTGAGATTGTGATCCAATGAAGGCTTAGCTATCATAAAAAACGTCCCTGTCAGTCTGTTTGACACCTGTATAGATGTCTCTTGGATAATATAAAAACTTGAAAATAAGAATTAGTTAGGTATGTAAACAAATATAGGGCCAAAGCCATGCCACATAGAGGCTCCTTAAATATTAAAGATAGAAAATTTACTGCAAGGAGAGCTAATTTTGTTTTTTATTATAATATTACTGCATTCAAAGATTTTTTCAATTTCTCGTAGAAGCGAGAAACGAAACTAACAAGTTGTAAAAAAAAATCACATTCAATTTTACGATGCCGATCAAAAGACTAAATAGTTGCAAATATATTTCTCTGAGTAACATACTATCTTAAATATAACGAAGACCCTCAAAATTCACATTTGTTATTTCAAGTAAATAAATATAAACCCTTATAAGTAAAAGGACTTTGTCGTGTTCATAATAATAATACCAATATAAAAATAAAGTAGCTGTTGTTTTGAAATAATGTACAGCAAAAGAATGATAAGCCTATGTTGAATTTATAGTTTTTACATACCTTGCCACATACAGGGCATCTGCCAGCATCTTTGCTCTTATTGGCAGCCTCTTGCATGGAGCTGGTATCAAGGCCATGTGACCCTAAGAGATGGCGCTCCAAGCCTTGATCGGTGAAGAATCTGAAATCATCAAGAGTTAAATTTAAAATAGGTATATGGTATGGCAAAAGTAAATTCTGTTATTGAAAGTTGAGTAAAGTTTATGGCAATATATAAAACGACATTATTTAATTTAATTGTATAATTATTTAATGACATTCAATGATTATAATACATTTTATTAAATTTGTATAATTTTTTTATAAATGTTATAATGTTTGTATGCTGTTCTCCGCAAAATTAATTGTACTAATCTAGTTTTACTATCTGACTCCATGGAGCTGTAATTGACTCACAAACAATAAATGAGTATTCCTGATATTGATTGAGCGTTATTGGATTTTCCCGCGTATTTTCAAAGAAACAAACTCTTAATTATATTATTACTAGCGGCCCGCCCCGGCGTCGCACGGGTATAAAATTTTCCCGGAAGTTATTCGAATTTTTCTCGCCATAAAAACCATCCTATCTCTCAAGTTGGATCGAACTGCACATGGTGTGCGAATTTTATTATAATCGGTTTAGTGGTTTAGGAGTCCATTGAGGACAAACATTGTGACACGAGATTTATATATATTAAGATAGATAACATACATTAAAATGCTTCCAACCAAGTTCTTATCCATCGGTGGTAAGTCTTGCTGTCCGTGTGTATCCGCCTCCCGTATTACAAACAGGGTATCTTGAATTTTTAAAGTTATTCTGCAATTTCAACAAGAAGATGAATTACCCACTCATTCAAGCACTCACAAAATCCCGAACAATTTTGTAAGATATCAAATCAAATGTACAGGAAATAATGTACACATTTTTGATGTGCTTGTATAACGAACAGTTTGAGAATAAGATTTATTAAAAAAAACATGAAAATACAATATATCAACGCTATAACTGGAGTAAACCTTTATACTGCGGATAAATAATTCTTGGTGCTTTATAATACTACTTATTACTTATTATTACTTACTCTAGAGCTAGACTAGAGCTAGACTAAGAGCTATTGAGAGGGCTATGCTCGGGATTTCTTTACGTGATCGAATCATAAATGAGGAGATACTCTAAAATCTCTACAATAGAACTCAGGTTACTGACTTAGCCAAACGTATTAGCTACTTGAAGTGGCGGTGGGCAAGCTGTATCTCTAGTAGATCGGATGATCGTTGGGGCCGAAAAGTTTTCAAATGGAGACTGCGGATCGGCAGGCGTAGCGCTGGACGTCCACCAACTAGATGAACGGATGACTTGTTCAATGTGGATGCAGGCCGCCTCTAACCGAAATAATTGGAAGTTTTTAATTGTTAGCTAACGTGCAGTGGACGTCCCATAGCTGAAGTGATGATGATGACTCAACTGTCTTCTCAAATTAAGTTTTCGTATAATTCTATAATATACTCCCCAGCAAACGTTGTTTTGCATAGATACCGGATAAGCAAAAAAAATTTCATCAAAATCGGTCAAGCCCATTCGGAGGAGTATGGCAACGAAAACTGTGACACGAGAATTTTATATATTAGAAGATGTATGAGCAGAACTCCCATCAATACGAGTATTAAAAAACTCCAAGTAAAAAGTATTTTTTTGGTAGAAGTTCCGAGAATGATGTTTAGTTTTTTGCCACATTAATACATAACTAGTCTTAGCTTACACAAAAGCTAAGGATAGTTAATTCAACTCGCCAACTCTTGTCCAAAGTGATACAGTAAGCTAAATTGACGAGCTTGCTGAAGTAGGTGCTTATGAAGCGTCATTAAAACTTCTACACTCAGCAAACTTTACACTCAGTCCTCAAGAAACCACTATTTCGGTTTATTACTTACATGTAGTTTATTGGAGAAATCTTGTACAGAAAATTATATTTTAGGAGAACGATAAAACTGCCTGTCAGTAATAAATGCGATTTTATTGACCACGTTTCAGAAGAACAGAATCGTGTTTATATCAAGATCTTGATGCGGTTGACGGTACCAGTCAAACACAAAAAAAAACAAAATCCGGACAATCCACTCAACAACATTTAACCCCGCAGTGAGCTCTAAGCCAGTGTTACGGGTACTAGACATTTATATATCATCATCATCATCATCATTTCAGCCATTAGACGCCCACTGCTGGACATAAGCCTCCCTCAAAGACGACCAATCATTCCGATCGGTCGCCACTTGCATCCACCGAGAGCCAGCAAGTTTGACTAAGTCATCTGTCCATCTTGTTGGTGGGCGTCCGACGCTGCGCTTGCCGATCCGTGGTCTCCATTCGAGAACTTTTCGGCCCCAACGGCCATCTGTTCTACTTGCTATGTGGCCTGCCCACTGCCACTTCAAAGAGCTAATCCGTTTGGCTATGTCGGTGACCCTCGTTCTTCTACGGATCTCCTCATTTCTGATTCGATCCCGTAGAGAAACCCCGAGCATAGCCCTTTCCATAGCTCTTTGAGCGACTCTGAGCCTATTCATAAGGCCAACAGTGAAGCACCACGTTTCGGATCCATAAGTCATCACTGGCAACACACACATATTGAAGACTTTCGTCTTGAGGCACTGCGGTATTTTCGACGTAAAGACATGGCGTAGTTTTCCGAACGCTGCCCATCCGAGCTGGATTCGGCGACTGACCTCTTTCTCGAAGTTGGACCTACCTAATTGTACCGTCTGTCCTAGGTACACATACGCGTCAACAACTTCGAGAACCGAGTTCTCAACCAAGACGGGGGCGGGCACAACATGGACATTTGACATGACCTTCGTCTTGTCCATGTTCATCCTAAGACCCACCCGTTGGGAGACTCGATTGAGGCCTTCGAGCATAGTGCTGAGTTCTTCCATCGTCTTCGCCATGACCACGATATCATCAGCGAATCGAAGGTGAGTGATGTACTCGCCGTTAATGTTGATGCCTAGTCCTTTCCATTCTAGGAGTTTGAAAGCGTCCTCTAAAGTGGCTGTAAACAGTTTCGGAGATATCACATCTCCCTGCCTAACTCCTCTTTTCAACGGGATCGCTTTCGAACTCTGTTCTTGTACTCGGACTGACATGGTGGCGTTTTTATACAAGCACTTCAACACTTCGATATATCGATAGTCAATGCGACATCGCTGGAGAGACTCAAGCACCGCCCATGTTTCCACCGAATCGAAGGCTTTCTCGTAGTCCACAAACGCTAAACAGAGCGGCAAGTTATACTCTTCGGTCTTCTGTATAACCTGCCGCAGCGTGTGTATGTGGTCTACGGTACTAAAGCCTTTTCGAAACCCGGCTTGTTCGGAAGGCTGGAATTCATCAAACCTGCGTTCGAGACGATTGGCGATGATTCTAGAAAACAGCTTATAAACATGGCTCAAAAGCGAAATGGGCCTGTAGTTCTTCAATAAGGTGTTGTCACCTTTCTTAAAGAACAACACCACTTCGCTTTTGTTCCATGCTTCAGGCGTGGTACCTCCGAGCAAGGCGGAATTGAAGAGCTTCTGAAGGACTTTAAGTACCGGTGATCCACCCGCTTTCAGAAGCTCCGATGTGATTCCATCCTCGCCTGGCGCCTTATTGTTTTTAAGCTGCTTTAGTGCCATTCTAATCTCGTACAGGCTGATATCCGGGATATCTTCGGTAAAGTGTCGGGTCAGCTTGGCTCTTGGGTCGCTTGCCGCGCTGGTAACAGGCTTTGTAACCGAATCGTAGAGCTGTCCGTAGAACTTTTCGACTTCTCTTAACACTTCTGCTTTCGTCGACGCTATACTGCCATCATCCCTTTTCAGCTTTGTCATCTGGCTTTGCCCAATAGACATATCTCTTGCGAACACTTTGGAGCCCTGGTTCCGCTCTATCGTATCTTTAATACGAGCAGTATTAAAGTTACGTACATCGTGTCGCAAGGATATTTTAATTCGTCTATTAAGCTGCCTATGGGACTTAGCATCATCGGGAGACTGCAGTCTCAGCGAGCGTCGTTCAGCCATAAGGTTAAGAGTGTCTTCAGAGAATCTCTGAGTTCTACCGGTACGGCGGGTCTTAAAGAACTGAGACCCGACCGTATGGACAGTTTCTACGAACCTGTTATTTAACTCGTCCACTGAAGCGTCATCATCTAGACAATCAAAACGGTTGGAGAGCTCGAGTTGAAAGCTCTCGGGGTTTTCGATCTGGGCGCGAGTAGGTCGGAGCGTGGACTTCATCAATCGGGACCGTTCAAGTTTAACGTCCATATTCAATGTGCCTCTTACTATAAGGTGATCACTTCCGGTTTTCACCCTGTGAATCACAGAGACATCATTGAAAATGCGTTTCTTGTCGGCCATGATGAAGTCGATCTCATTTCTCGTGAAACCGTCGGGACTCATCCAGGTCCACTTCCTGTGAGGCGGCTTCTGGAAGAAAGAATTCATCATAAAGAGTTCTTCTTTCTCCAGGAATTCGGCCAGCCTCTGTCCCCTACGGTTCCGTTGCCCATAACCGAAGTTCCCCACTCTCAACTCATCATCGCTTCTTTTGCCTAGTTTCGCATTGAAGTCTCCCATGACAACATTAAAGTGAGCTTTATGAGTATGTATGGCCCTACTAATGTCCTCATACATACACTCAACTTCTTCATCTGGGTGTGTCGAGGTCGGCGCGTATACCTGAACGACCTTCAGCGAATACCTTTTAGATATTCTGAGTGTTAGGTATGCAACCCTGCTCGACACACTGTCGATGGTAATGATATTGTTCACGAGAGACTTGTGGACGAGAAATCCGACACCACCTTGGGACTGTTGGTCGCCCTCCCGGTAGAAGAGCAGGTTACCAGATTTCAGGGTTATCGTGTCCTGGCCCTCTCTACGGACTTCAGATAATCCCAGAATATCCCAACGTAACCCGCTCAATTCTTCTTCCAGCTCCAAAATCTTTTCGTCTGTCCGCAGAGTGCGGATATTGTGCGTTGCCAGGGCCAGTTGTTTTCGTGAGGGCAATCTACCGGGTGTCCTTTATACGTGCGTTGGTCGTTTGACAGTTTAAGACCCTCGCCCGGAGATTATCGCCCCTGACCCTGGGGGATATTAGCCTACTGTCATCAGCCTCACCCCCAGTGTCGCCGGGCACTTGGGGACAGATTGTCGGTGTGCAGTTCATGAGGGGGTTGGACCAATACACCGCCGCGCTGGTCCAGTGCGTGTTGGCGGGAAAAGAACTTGCCAGAGCCTTGTTCGTTTTTCAGCAGGGAGCACCACGTGCAGGTAAGGATGGCTTGGGTCCCGAAGATGTTGATGGGACCCCATACTCCCCTTTACATATATAATATAAATAAAAATTAATTGTTGTTCGTTAGTCTGATTAAAACTCGAGAACGGCTGGGCCGATTGAGCTGATTTTGGTTTTGAAATGTTTGTCGTAGTCCAGGGTAGGTCTAAACGGTGAGCAAATAAGGAAAAATTGCCGGGAACTTTTTTTACCCGTGCGACGCCGGGGCGGGCCGCTAGTGCTTAATATAATAGACATACTACATATAGGTATTTTTGACAATACATATTAATCACCCAGACCAAGGAGATAATATATTTAATAGCTTTTGAGATGCTCTGGGACGAGATGCTCGGGGAATGAGATGCAGAGAGAATGACCCGGAACACTGTAAAACAATATGCATTCTAGAGTTGGTAAATAAATGTCGTTTGTTCTGCGGATAAATGGTAGTTAGGGATCGTTTAATATTATAATAAGACGCTTAATTACTTAGTAAACTTTCCTGCTCTCACGGAAGGTAATAAAACTTAAGATAACTTCTATAAGTGCAACTGGAGCGGCAGCCAATTCGGTCTTCACGCTTGTCAAAGTCAAAGTCAAAAACGTTTATTTCCTTAGAAGGACATAGCCTACATGGACAGGTCAACTTAAAAGTAATAAAACCAAATTGCTTAGACAAAAAATATCAAGGAAATAATATTATCTTGACAGTTCGCTTCAATGTTTTATACTGAGTTGAGAAGCGAATAGAACCCAGCTTTATCAGTTATTATGTGAATATTGTGGGCTCAATTTCTTTTGGACCATTATAAAGTTTTCTATGGTATGATGGTCCTAGGTCCTGTAAATTATATGGTGTTTTGGATATGGTATATAAAGCAGAAAGGATGTGAATGACATGCACCATGCGAACATATTTTGTTCTACAACATTTCGGTTTGAGTCCTCTTTTTAGGAAAAAGGCCTCGCACTTTTTTGAAGTGAAACTTCTTTAGAATCATTGTGATTTCAGACCGGATGCAACGGAAATACGTCAGGTAAGCCAATCTTAAACGCTATCAAGGTTAAGCAACTTTCCGGAAAGCCAGTACTTGGATGGGTGACCGCCCGAACAAAATCTTTTTGCACAGTATTTTTTTTTATTCATCTCATTCTTTTGTCGATTTACTGAAGTTTCACTTCTACCGTGTGTGAATCGCACACACACCTTTTTTTAGCCTAATCTTATCTCTAAGTCATGTTTAGCCTAATGTCACGACTGACATGAGAATAAAAAATTCAAACAATTTTTTTTTTAAACTGAAGGTAAAAAGGAAAAATCTAGGAGCAGCAAGCAAGTCGACCAGCGCGGTCAATTATTGAAACCGACGCGCGTACCACTATACTCTGTTCCTACCAAAGTTGAATATTACAGTTATTGGTTTGAAGACTGTGTTTCGTTGCTCCAACTTTACCCGTCGACGTTCACAGCATAGAAATTATGTTTAAAACTAGCGACACTGAAACTCCTCCTCCTCCCGCAAATATATGTATATCTTATATAAAAATCCATGTCACAATGTAAGTAACCGTACTCCTTACTTCACCTTAACCGATTATTATGAAATTTTATATTCATATTCAGTAAATCTGAGAATCGGCTAATAGATCTCTAAAGATCTCTGGAAGATAGTGTGTGAATTAATAGCAAATTAAGTTAGTTATGAAGTCATTGAAGTAAAAGACTAGCATCTACGACATAGCTTCATCTGTGCCTATAAAATGCACCTACCTACCAACCAACTCGATTGCTTTACGCCTTAAGCAATTCATCTTCATCCGATTTCTACAAAAAATCTTCCACAAAAAATCTGAAAATAAGACGAATTGCAAAATAAATCTTCGTTAATCTTTGATAGCTAGTACGCTTGAGCCACGGCAATGGGCACAATAAGTTACGTCTAACTTCATGACAAATTTGACCCATTTGGGACATTTAGAAGATTCACCCTCACATTTTTGCGGATAAAGGCAAAGTGGTTTGTAAGGATAGGGGTAGACGGTCGAGGGGTTCATCTTTTTAACAATTACTCTTTTTCGTTTTGTTCGAGCGGTTAAACTGTAGTATCATATATGTATTATAACCTTTCGTTACTTATTCGAGGTGATTTTAAGTAAAAAAACAATACTTGAAACCAGCTCAATGCTGGCGCAGAGCAAAATATTTTTTAATCACATTCGACACACACGTACCTGGCTGTTGTGTCAAAAATTTTGATAGGTGCTGTAAATGGACTAGGTCAGGTGCGATTGATTAGGCTGGGTGCTGTAACAGGAATACTTCGTAAATTTTATATAACTTGATCGCGTTCTATCTCTAACTGGATACACCGTGAGCCCGACGCCTTTTGCAAGTAATCCCAATTTCTAAGTTTGTGCTTTCATACACGCTCGCGCGCAGTCTTTATTCGACAACATATCAGACAAAAGTATTCCTTCGAAATTCAATGTCCTATACAAATGTTTTAAAATTAGTATAAAAACGGAAATGGTGTGCATGGCACGCACGAATATATTTTGTTCTACAACATTACGATTTGGAGGTAAAAGGCCTCATATTTTTAGCATAATCCAATCTTTAGTTCATGTTTAGGGGTACCATTTAAAATTGTTTTCAGCCCAGAAATAAGATTTTAACCACTGTTTAACTAGTGATTATTATTATAATAAATACTAAATGAAATATGATTTACTATAATTGATACGTCTCAGGTCAAAATTATAATTGAAGTCACTTGAAAAATGTTTTTACAGGATGTACGATTAAAAGATTTAGAAAAATAGCCTTCAAATCCAAAAATCCTAAAATAAAAAACTCGTCATTGGCTCCGCTTTCGGAACCACTTCCGAGAGGGATATACCAATTTAGAAACACTTTGTATAGTACATACATGCGGACTCGTGTTAATAATCCGTTTGATATGTCGGTCATCCACATTTTTCTACCTATTTCCTTATTCCTTATTCGACATCATAGAAAAACCCCGAGCATATCCCTTTCCACAGCTCGTAGAACGACTCTGAGCCTATTCATAAGCCCTATATTGAAACGCCTACCAATATTGGGTTGATAACCAAATCTATTCCACTAACCCTTCCAGAGACAATCGCTTAAGAACGTTGAACCTTTTTCAATACTCTGGGTACTTTGCAGGTGGATTTGCAAATTTAATTTCATGGTTCAACAGTTCAAGACGGCCCAACATTTTTAACTCTCGTTTTCCTTCCCTGATTACTCTATTATCATTTAAAGCAAGTTTAAGGAAGTTTGGTTAAGAAATTTTTATTATTATACTATATTTATATTCGACATCATTTCCAAGTGTTCCATTTTGCTTGAGTAAAGATTTTCCGAGATAAATTAAATGAAAATAGGTTGTAGCTTTCATTAGATACATAGACCTATATAATCTACAACAACCTATGTAAATCCTATATAAATCTGCAACAGCTTTTCTGCAAAGGCCAAGCCTTCTCCATGTTTCTTTGGCAAGAACTAATTACACACAGATGCTTTTATTTGCAGAACTAGCAACAGTTTCAATTCTTTGGTCGCTGGTAACGCGGATGTAGATGTTGATTTTTTTAATACATCCGCTAAAGCAATTATTCGTTTGTTTTTAAATTTATTTTAAGGTGATTTTTGTGTTAATTTTAAAATTATCTAGGCTGTTATTAGTATTCATATATTAAAATCTTAATATTAGTATTTATATATTTTTACGTAATTATTAGTAAATAACTTTTATGTTTTAGTTAAGTATAGTGCGCGTGTTTGTTTGTTTCTTTTGTTATTGTTCTGTATATAAGTTGTGGGAACTAACATATAAATAAATAACATAATAAAAAATAAATTTGACCAAACAATAGCAAATCTACGCAGGTCAAGTCCCATTGGTGCCGGGAGTTTTCCGAGCATTTCGATATTCTTATGTAAATACCTTTTCAGGTAACGAGAAAAGAATCCATAGACAATCATTTATGACGGGCTCACGAGTGAACTTGAATGGGTATCGTCTCATTGTGTTCTTTCAATAGATTTATTATGTATGCGTACAATACGGAGTGGTAGATTTTTGAACGGATGCCGTTGATGTAAGCTCGTTAGTGGGTACCTACATTCCTTTTGTTGTGAGACTGTATTGTAAGGTCCTGAAACCAGGTCTTGTGGAAGAGTTCTGCCGTTTGGGATTTTCATAGTGGTTTTGATAGCAATTTCAAAAGCATCATGCTTCTTTTGATTCCAAATTTTAACACGGCCGACTCTTTTGGCTTAGACTTTTTAATGCTATAAAAGTTTGAATTTCGAAGAGATACACTTTGGAAGTGGTAAAATATTGATTTTAATAATAATAGTTAAAAATATTTAATAAAATTAAAAATTTTATTTTTAATGTTACTCTAGGATAAATTGTTATATTTACTCATATTTAGTTTTAAGGAACTATTGTCATCTAGCTTAAGGAGGAGGGCGTTAATACCCGCGACACAGTTTTTATAACTTCTGCGTGTATTACCGTTCATAGCTTCTATTTCTCTGTACCATGTTCCCTGAATAAACATTTTTCATTTTTTTTCATTTTCATTATCAAATCATTGAACGTAACAGATGATCCACGATACGGATACGATGGATATTTTAGTATATAAGATTTATATTTTGATGCATGTTAGTATTTAAGGTATATGTTTATACGGGCCTGAGATGCCTGAATTATAATTATTGATAATTTTTTGGTATTTTTCATTTTTATATTTAATTAATTTCAAATTTGGAATTATGGGTACCTTAATTCAGGATGTACCTTAATTATATAATTTACGCAGTCATAGTTTGAGTGATTTCAAACATTTTCAATTCAAATCAAATGACTAAAATTTTACATTTTGAAATTTTGAATGAAGTACCTACTTTAGTTTTTTTTTATCTCATTGTAGGTACTTAGCTGTTTTCGTGGTAACAATAAGGAGAAATAGCGCCATACACACAAAATACCTCAAATATAAATATTAACCGAAGTACTACTTAGGTACTACTACAATACCTAGTAATGAACGAATAAACTGGTAAACACAGACGAGAAACATCTTCTTAGCAAATAATTCATCCTCCGTGAAAAGCCGGGGCACCAAAAAGGCTCCATTTAACCTAAATACCGAGAAATAACGGAAAGTTACGGAAAATACCGGTGCTAAAATCAAGGAAATTACCGGTAAAACGAACAGGTTGCAACTGTGAATGCTATTTGTCCGATGTAATGAGCACTGAGTCTCTCAGTTGACAATGATGCCGAGATAAAAGTTCGGAAAAACCGGATCGCTTGTATTTGTCAATATTTTATCTTTTTCACTATAATAATGTTCTATAAATATTTACAAAATTCTGTAAATATTTATTATCTTATGTCACGATTTTTTATATGTGGACTTTCCCAGAAACAGTATTTACCGTAAAAGATAGGTACGGAGTAAAGTATTCTCAAATAAATGGTTTATAAAACAGTTGAATCGCATCAAAATTGGTCAGCTCTATCCAGCTTCAAAAGGCAATCTAGACAAAATGCTCCCATTGGAAGATCAGCTCTGCTTAACAAAAAAGTGTGCAAGACAAAAAAATTGTGGGACACTCTGTGCGTAAATTAAAATTACCACCGAAGTCGTTTTCATTCTAAAATTTAGATTTAAATTTAGAATAAAATTGTTAATCAAGCTGATCCTTACACTAGACATAGCTATGCTAGTGCCCGAGCTCAAAAAATATTAGCATACTGCATATTTATTGGAATTTTGCCAGACTGGTAATTAACAAGAACACCTATACAGCATAAATTAATAATTATTAATAAATTACAGGCAATGAGGTAAGTATATTGGATGAAAAGACATGGATGAGAATATGTACTTACTAACTTATTTAATAAATATAATCTTTATTTAAGAAAAACCATAAACCTTACTTTCCATTAGAGTTAAAAATCTTATTATCGTGATGCGCTTTCATTTGATCCAGTATATTTGCAGATTTTCGGTTTTCCTTCCCCACTTTTACCCCCTTAACTGTTAAATGGCACAACCGATTTTCATCTAAGAACAATCGCGCAACACACCTTTCATACAAGAAAAAAACTATAATGAAATCGCTTCATCCGTTCGGGAGCAACGATGCCTCAGACAGACAGACAAACACGTCAAACTTATATCGCCCCTCTTTTTTGGTAGAGGGTTAAAAATAAATGTGAGTGGGACGATCGAGTAAATAAAGTTATTTGTTTGAGTAATAAATTGATTACTATTGAATAATTCAATTCCGCTGCTAGTTACCAATGAACAAAGGCACAGGAAAAAAAAGGTCTCTTAAAAATAAATTGTCGGCATTGTTTAGTCGGAAAACCTGCGGACGGACGTAATTGCAAAACAATTGTTCTGCCGTGTGGTCGGGAAAATGTAATGAAGTCGAAAATCCAATCCAACTGCCACAAAGCCGTTGTCGGGTAACCGTTGTAGTTTCAGCTATTATCCACATCTAATAACGTTGATAGCGGTTACGTTCAGTAACGTAAATAACAGTTATATTTGTAACTGTTATTTACTTTAATGATTTGTAAACGGAAGTATTGACGGACTTTAAAACTGGACCCGAAACTTCTTATCCATACCTAAGGTTACAATTTATCAAGGTTTGATAAACATTTAAGTTTGAGATAAACAATTGCACAGATACAGCTATACCAACCCCTATCAAATGTATGAAAATATTGTCAGAAAAAAATAATGATAATTAAATAAAAACCGTGACGATAGGTTATTATATCCTCCGACGTTTCTATTCCCCTAGAGAAGGAATTTTCATCAGGGAAGTGGGAGTGCCTCTCCTATCTAACAATTTAAATATCGACCCTCACAGATCTCAGAATTCAACTGATATAATATATTTAATTTCCATATTATTCAATAGGAATCAAACAAATGTCGTGATACAAACTAAATGTTCCTTGCGTTTAAGCACAGATAAGTAGGTACTCTCATTTCACAATGAAACCAGACAGTTTATGTTGCGCACACGTGTCGGGACCACGGAAACCACTTAAGCAACCACGTCGGCCGTAACGCCAGGTTATTGGATCTCGTCCAAAAAGAAATGCGAAACAAAATCAAAATGGCTGTTTTAATTCGGAACTTAGCTTTGCACTTCTTTGAGTCAAATTCATTAACATCGTCATCTTTTTACGTGTAGAAATTAGCGGATATTTTAGCAGGTAATCTCTCTGATGTTGCAGTCGGTAGCCGCTTTTCATCAGGTCACCACCACATTTGTGATATAAAAAATTTACTTAATTACTTACACTGGACATGAGTTTCAATTATTTAATGATTCACAATTATTTCGGTTGGAACCGGCCTACATCTACCGAGAAATAAGTCCATCTCTTTTGAAATTTATTCAACGCATCTATTCCAGAAAATTTCGGCTTTTACGACAAGTGAAAATATTTTGTTTTATTAATCTTGGATAAATTTCAAACAAAACTTCTTGAACTTCTGAACAGATATTGATGCGGTTTTCAGTAATAAATACAGTGATAAATACAAATGTAATGTATTGTTGTGTGGCGCGCTGTCGTGAGGCGAATATCATCTGCCCACACCGCCGACACATGACAACCACGACCGCTCTGTCAAAAGCGTAACGGAAAAGAAGAAGAAATACAAATGTATAATTTTTATATTTTAATAGGCTTAACCACACCAGTGATACGACCTCGGAATACTACGTACAATCACGACTCTATATTAAAAATGTCCTCTAAACTGAAGCCTTGTAAGAAGGATGTTGTAAATCTCGTTCATCTACAAATCGTCGAGTTAATCCTACGAGAGCGGTACGCCCGAACCGTGTAGCCTTATTTAACAGTCTCACTAGGAAGAGCTAAAAGGTGCTTTGAACATGTGTGGAGAAAGCCGGTGTTCTTTGGTGAAAATGCATGGAATTACTTTTATGTTGTAAAAAGTTTTCGAATTTTCAGATATAAATTACGATAAAATAAACTTCCACGGGACGAATACGTGATTTTTCATAATTTATAATCATAATCTATTTTGTGCCACAGTAGAATAACTTAAAAACTAGAAACACATTTAGGCAACAGAAAAGGAAGACGTTCAGCATTTGATCCAGCTCAGAGCTGCCAATCATTGATATTCTGCGTCCCTTTAATTTCAACTGTGAGTAGATAGATGAAAGTTACTCTGAGACACAGATTCCCGAGAGCTTGAGAAAAGACAAAGCTACTAATTACTGGGGGTTAATTTATCATTTCGCGGAAAAAAACAATATAACCGCGGGGCACTGCTGGCTAGTATATAGGTACCTATAACGTCAATCTGCAAACGCCGCGCAAATAGTCTTACTGTGCCTACTGGCACAAAGAAGATCCAAATAAAGAGTAACTTCAGGACTCTGTTTCAAACAACCTCATATCAAGAGACTCCTTTCTCATATCAATAAACTTTTTTCTTTCTTTACTGATCAACATGACTGGAATGGACTGAAATATAGTTATATTCCGAATTCAAAATACGTTCCAACAATAAATCTAAAGATAGATTTGACTATGCCCGTTAATTCAACTTTTCACGTGTTTCTAATTCAAAAATAATAACAATGTGTTTGTTTGAGGAATAACAAAAGTTTAAATCCTGTAAGATATTCGAGTTTACTGGGGATAAATGTAGCCTATATCCTAAAGGTATAAGAAATATCTATTCAATTCAATTCCATTCATTAAAATAATATTCCTTAACAATAATTCTTACTTTTTAAAGTAAATGAGGGAACAAACAATATTAAAAAGATTTTTTCCACTCAGTAGGCAGAGAATTGAACAGTTTAATTTCTTGATTTCGTGAGCCATGTTTTGATACCCTTAACCTAGTGCTGTTTGGTTGATTTAAGTCTTTTTTTTTAATTACAATCAAAACGGATCAGCAATTTTGGCCGAAAAGTGTGACAGAGAAATAAAACTATTTCTCTTTCGTTTTTTTAGTATTAAATAACAAAGTAAGGATTGACATAGCGAACTTCTACGAGTATATTTCGTACAGACACATACAGAGGCCATTTCATTTGGTTAGAAATTGTAATCAAACTTTTACCAATTTCTTGCCTTTGAAAACTTCTAAACGGTTAGAACTTTATCAAGCCATAAGTTATGGAATTTATCTTTGTTTTTGCGATTTTGCTTCAGGCAAATTCGTGAAATTCAATTACACTTGGTGTTACTCTTTTAAGTTATTGGTTTTGAGTTCTCAGTGTTGATATTTTAAGTGTAGTTGCTTAAATGGAGTTCCACTACTTATGAATTAGTTTTGGCAAGTAATTTATGTCTTTTTGGTTAAATTATTCAGAAAAAATGGGGTCTTCTCTGTAGTATCAAATCAAATATTAGTTAACGTCACATCCAGGTAGAATTTTTACCCATAGTTTAAAAGTGTCTGATAACATTCGACGGTCAGATAGACCAACGATAATTACTATATTTACACATGCCAATTCTGGACATGAATGACGCGATTCTTTTTCTTTGAATGGCATTGAAGGTGTCTAATTCTATACGGGATTACATCTCTGAAGCAGCGTTACAGTTAAGTTTAAGTTTAAAGTGGCGTTCAACTGAACTGAGTAACATCTTTTACACTTTATAATTTTATTTAACTTGACACTGGCAAACTGACGCTCCAAGCGCAGAGTCCAATTATAAGGAATCGAATTGTAAGTTTCAGAAAATGTTGTTGTACGTCACTCTTATAGAAGCATTTATAATTTTTTCTTTTTTTTTATAATTTTTTGAGAGCTGTCTTTTTACTAGTCCGGTTTCATAATGGCAATCGCTACTCAATGATTAATGCCTATGCATTGATTTTTGAGTAATTAATGTTTGTGTGTTAAAAGTGTTCTAAAAACTTAAAAAATTGCTTGTTACATCTGATCAACCGATTGTGATTTACCCTGTATATAAAACACAATGAAGAATATTTGTATCTCCAAGAACCATTATTGTAACAATTCTCTGGGTTTCTACAATCCTAAAACATAGACAATAGGCCATTGAAGAAGTTTATACAACGCAAAAAATGCGAATAAATTGCGCCTTACGTCTTAATCTTACGGAGAATGTTATTTCCCATGGCGCCTCGTAAAATTATCCGCACCATTTAATCTCGGGATCGCTCTGTTACAAAAAAAAAATATTCAACACTTATTACAAGTAAAAACTTTTTTTGTTATAGAAGAGAAACTGCGGACTTGAACTTGTAAGGACTATGAGCGGTTTCCAAAATATACTTCGCCACAACTCAAATTCAAATTCTAATCTTTATTCACTTTTCCCGATAATTACGCTCGCAGTAGGAGTCATAGGCTGTTCTCTGTGCCCTACTGTAAAACTGTCTCACGTGAAAACTCTCCACTGCCTCGCACTCTCGCCGGGCTTAACAGACTGCTTGACCAGAACCCTGACTGCGATATCTTCGCAGATGAATGGAAGAGCGTAATGTTGGTATGTCTGAAGTTTTGCGAGAGTGATGAATGAATGGAAGGGTGTCTGCTTAATTTGTTTTTAGTTTGTAATCATTTAATTCATGACAATATTATTTAAAATTTCAATTCTAATTAATGTACCAAATGTACCAAATCTTTGTAATAATAATAATTAATTCTATTAGATTTTATTTTATAACTTGTTACCAACTTATTTTTGGGTGTATCATTATATTGTTATTTTGTTTACTAATGTAATTGGTTTCGTAATCGTGCTAGTATACTTAAATAAATAAATAAATAAATTTTGGAACATGGTTGTACACTTAGTTTCGTCAAATAATATTATTTACCCACAATTAAAAAAAACAATAATAATCATTAAATAAATACATTAATTCAATTTAAACCAATGTACAGGGGCTTTGTCAACTTACATAATAATAATAGCAGCTGTAAAGAGGCCTTGTCAAAGATGTCACACAAAATTATGACCGAACAATTTTATTGTAATACGATAACAAAATCGTTGAGACGGAAAATTATCATGATGTTTTGATATGTCTGAGAATCTTATCTATATCACACCATATGCAAAATGCATATTTATACAATAAATTCTATTTTTGAAGTGAAACTTCTATAGAATCGTAGTGATTTCAAACCGGATGCAAAAAGATGAAACGGAAATGATGTAAGAGACAAATACAATGCTTTATTTAAATTTATTTGCGCGATACTTCGTAGTTGAGACTACGAAGTATCGCGCAAAGTGGTATTGTTGTATTTTATAAATTATTTTGTAACATACTTTATGTAATACGCTTTATTGAAGTTATATAAATAATCCGAATATTACAGATATATGTTTGTTTCTCTTAACATTTTAGCAGATGCGTTCATTTACCCTTTTTTTCTATTCGATATATATCATAATTATAGTTCATAATTAGTAGACTCCAATCGTGCGTCGTAGCTGACACACACACACTTTTTTTTTATTCTTCTTATTATTCTTTCGTCGATTTACTGAAGTTTCACTTCTATCGTGTGTGAATCGCACACACACCTTTTTTTTTATTTATTCAACAATATTGCTTACTCTATCTTTACAGATTGTTTCCTAATGCAATAGAGTAACTACATCTATACATTATAATAGACTATTACTAATTTCATTTAATAATGTGTGTTTAATTAAACAATTACCTGTACCTGTTAATTGTCGCTGCTTTACAAGTTTTTGTGGTTGTGTTATAGTTTCTACCAAAAAAATGTAGTTGCAATGTGTTTGTGATAAGCGCGGCCGCGACCTACGGTCGTTGCGTTATGCTGGTTGCTATGTGTTCGATATTACCATTACGCTTATCTTTTTAGTTTTTCTACGAAAGCTAAAGTAATTCCGAAATCGGTTTGGTGTATTTTGATATAGAGGTATATTATATATATAACATTCATAATATATATTAATAATGAATATAATATAATATTACCTACACAAATGTATGTACGCGGTCTATTATACTGACTGCAAAATTAGGAACGTAAAAATCATCCTACTCATTTTCAATACAAAATATGCGCCTGACCACAACACAAAGCCTGTATGGTTGTTTTGTGGTGAAATACATTTTTTTATAATTGAAAAATCTCATCAAGATTAATAAAATTTATTTTCTGAACCAAAAATTCGGTACAATAAATTAGCTCAGTAAGAACTGTATCACAAACAGCAACGCCCTCCTCCGGCTTTGTTAAATGTGGTTGCTAAAAATTACATAAAAATTTTGTTAAAGAGATAACAAGAAAAGACAACAAATTTTTTCAAAAGTATTTCACTTCTATTCTTCATTAGTTCGTGCACCTGACCCGGCCCGTTCGTCCTTTGTAGCTAAAATCACTTGACATTTCGGTGGCTACATTTGTAAGCCTTTAAAATTACTTAGGTACAAGTTAAATCTTATTTCGCGAATTTTTATTAATAAGCGCCAACCAAGCTTTTAAAGTTTTAATTAAATCGAGAACAGTTGAGAATCGATCAGAGCTCAGATATTTTAGGATGCTTTCGAACTTTTACCCCACTCTCGGAAGTTTATGGGAAAATGGAGGAAAAACATAAGTTTTCATAAAAATGGAAATTTAAAAATAATATATGAATTAAATTACTGGGAACGATTCTGATGGTTATATCTTATTATAATAAACGATTATGATACCATTTCCTTGTAAATATACGTAGCTTAAACCTGATCATATTCTTGACGCATTACAAATCCTTTAATAAACACAACACGAAATTTATAAAGATTACTATTACGAATTACTTATCCACATAACACTTTATTTTTTCTAACAAGACACAAAACATCATCTTGTATAACCAAACCAACCTCACTGGCTCGTGGTATACCCTGCCGAACTAGGAACGAGGCTCTACATCAACCAACCCTCATCTGTCTCTCTGTGGTTACGGTCGAATAACTCCATCATATTTAGAAGCCTAATGCACAGCAGGTGTCGTCCGTAACTGAAATGATGTTGATAGAGAGAGAGAGGCAGAGAAACCATTTAAGATTGTGGAGTAATTCGCAAACACTTACAATAAATATTAATGCCAATACCAGCTATAATAAAATAATATGTCGGTACATATTATTTTGTATGCGTATGTGGACCTAAATATAACATTCAAACGCCTGTAAAGGTAGTTTTCATTAGAGCAGTATTTTAATAAAAAGATGGCAATACAAAATTTATTGCTGCTTTTCGGGCAAAATCATTTGGTTTCTTTTTTAAGCCTTTCTTTCTCCATTTTTGACATTTTGTTAAATGTAAATATTTTACTATAGAGGGCAACGCGGCTTTGCCATGTCTTTCATCTCGCTTAATATACCGCTCGTGGATCCATAGTTACTTTCAATAGGCAAGGCCTTTAACACATTATGTAGTATCTCTATTTTTAAAAGGGGGTTTCTTATGTATTAATTTATAATGTATAGCTTATGTAACTAAAATAAACTATTTTATTTTTATCACTTTAGTTACACATATTTCCAGAAGTTTTGCGTTCGCAACTTTCCAATGTAAAATATGTTACCAACTCAGCGCTCATGAAAATATTCTGTTTTGAACGTGCTTCTATTGTTAAAAATGGGCTTAGCATTCCCTTTGTATCCATATCTGTAGGTTAGTTTCGGGTATACCTCCTTTTTTCGATGAAAGTCGGTTAATAAGTATAGTCTTCTTGCAAGAAAGTGTCGTATCCGTGATCTATCTTCTAATATATGAAATTCTCGTGTCACGGTGTTTGTAATCTAATTCCTCCGGAACGGCTTGAGCAATTTTTGTCATCTGAAGCATGCTTATCGGCCAGGGTGGAGAATCGTCATCACAACATCTATTTTTCATACCCCTATATGTTGTTAAAGGTGGTTCATCCCAAATTTTTTATTATGATTCAGCATACATTGTTGTTAAAGGTGGTTCATCCCTAAATTTATTTTTTAATAATTTTTATTTGTTTTATGTTATAGCATACATTATAATGTTGTCAAATGTGGTTCATCCCTAAATTTTTTTTTTAATAATTTTGATTTTTTTATGATACAGTATACAAAAATACCTAACCCAAAATTATCACACCGATTCAACCCTATTTTTCGAACTAGGTGATACGAAGTTCACCGGGGTCAGCATTTTCTAAGCCGCATAGTACCTACTACAAATAAAATACAATAATGAGTTAAAATAAACTAATATACCTACTATTATGTATATTAGTAAAATGTGCTGACCCCAGGTTTAGCTTACGGAATTGAATGGCATCAAAAATATTTCGACCATTCATCAATTAATTGGTGCGCAGAAATAAATATTTATTATATCGCCGCTCAAGATAATCTATTTCGTTGTCGACTTGATTTCCCCCGTGGATCCGTATTACTTCTCAAATTACTTATTTATAGCTTTTATCGCTGTGATTTCATATTATTTTCCCTCTTATCGCGGATATTAAGAATGAAAGCGGCCAGGTGTGAGTCGTACTCGCGCACTGACGGTTCCGTACTAACCTATAGGTAGAACTAGCGGTCTGCCTCCGCTTCGCACCTAGTTGACCGTATTATGAATCTAAACCATTCTAGAACCCAGTAAAACACAAACAAAAGATTTCATCAAAATCGGTCATGCCGCTTAGGAGGAGTTCAATGACTAACACACGTACAGAAGATTTATATATTTAAAGATGAAGTAAAAAACACATACATACATATTTCTGGTATTTATAGTTTGAGCAAAAAAAAATATTTCTATACGCTTATTAAAATTTAATTCAAATCGGTTGAGTAGATCCAGAGATTACAACGACACAAACATTCTCAAAATCTCACAAAATTTATCTCTTTATAATATTTTTATAATATGAATATTTCCGGACTACTCACACAGCATCACCTAACCCCAAACTAAGCAAAGTTTGTACTATGGATGTTAGGTGACTGATATACTACATAGATACATTTTTTTTGTAAATACATACCTACATATGATACATAGAAAACACCCAGACCCGAAACCAGAAATTGTAGATCGTACAAAAACTGGTCCCCCGGCGAGAATCGAACCCGCAACCTCCTGCGCCTCAGGCGGACATTCGCCCACCGAGCCACAGAGGTCGTCAAATAGATATGATATCGATGGTGCTTCGTCCCAAAATTCAAGATTCTTGGTAAACTGGGAAGTACCCGCGACTACCCATTGTGAGTAATTTCTAACAAAAAACCTATATAATAAATCAAAAAACTACCAGGGACAATCGACCCAAGTTATAAAAATGTATTTATTGGTAATTTTTCTGTTGAATGTTGCTTCATGCCAATTTTCAAGATTCCATAGTTTGTGTTTTCTCTCCGATTATTGTAAATTTGTGACATAAAAGGCAGCATCTTTTGATTGCATTAGTTTATAGCAACGTCTTTTTTGGTTTAGAAGTTTGATATGTGTAAGGGATATTATATATATATTTATATTATATTATATATTTTCTACAAGGGACAGGACTGGAGATCTGAGCATTTCTTCTGAATTTCAGCAAAACACCTCTATGCGTTCCTAAGAAAAAGGGTCTTGCAGGCAGACGGATAACAAAGTGATAGTATAAGGGGTCTGTTTATACTTCTTGAGTTACGGAACCCTAAAAACGTCAGGAATTATACGGAACAACATCTTCGAGATCCTGACAGGGGTACTAATATACGGATATTGGGACAGAAGGCTCAGAAAATCATGTTAATGTTCAGTATTAAATATGATAAGACATGCATCGCCGTAATGATAAAATTAATATAACAAGTCATGTTGGCTAAGTGGTAGCACACTCCACTTTCATTCCGAAGGTCGTGGGTTCAAACCCCAGCCGCTTTAAACACGTGCTTGTACGGTGAAGGCAAACATCGTGGGGAACCAGTATGTTCCGAGATATATGAAGAATTTGGGGAACGGGGATTTTTTTACCACCAAATAATAATCAGGTACCAGGATAGCAGAAACAATGAAGAGGTTATAACTTAGCTTCTTATAGAGTAAGATAACGAGTCGCGAAAACCTTTTTATGGTTTATGCATAACTGGTATTGACAAAACACCCATACAATAAATAAAACATTATATGTTATTAATTCAAACTTACCTTTCATTGTTATGAATACTTAATTAATTATTTTTTATTACTTGATTTTGTTCATTTTTAGAGACATAAATTATCATCATTTTGGAGAAGCCATTAGGTCCTGCAATACAATTGTTTTACTACTTGGGGGCTTAAGGGACCATATCTTAGTTAAATTATTTTTTTATAAAAAAATATTTTTTTATAAATACCCAATTTTTTTTTAATTTTTTGTTGACAATGGAACAAATTAAGGTTGAATATGGAAAAAAATTACAGCTACTTTAAGTCATCACGGGTAGAATATGGAACAACCCTTATTTTCACCTAGGGAATATAGTTACTCGTGTGAATGTCACAGATCCATTAATAAAGCTACATTTAATAGTTATGAATATTCCGATAATCAGCTGGTTAACGATGCTCATGGGATACTGAGCTTTCATTACGGGTTATAGCGCTGTATTTCCAATGAATATATATTTGGAATTGCCCACAAAATTACCAAAATTGGAACCCAATCATTGGAATAGCATGTCTGTTAAATAATTGCGAATTACGATACGTCTGACAAAGCTTCATCTATAGGGTCATCTGCCGTAGTCTGCATAGATCACGGTTGTCATCGTTTTGTTTGGATGCAACCTGAATCTAATGTTAACCCGATGGTAGCACGGTGGCCTCTTCCAAGTCCTACATTATTTAAAATTAATTACTTAGAATGGTTATTATCACCCTTCAAACTTCATCAATGTTTAGTGAATTAAGTTTTTGTTCAAATCCAAACAATGAAACGAAAACCTTTCATGAGGTTTTCGTTTCGTGAGGTCTCGCTCACGTTTTAATTGCCGCACGTTAATTGATTTGTAGGAACGCAGCTACATCCATTTTAGCCTATTGTCTACCAGAAACACAGAACCTGTTCTATGCATACATTTCTGTTCGATTTATATCCAACTACGGCAAATGAAGAGTTTATGTTGTTCTTTTTTTTATTTGTTAAATTTTGAGTTTGCAATACACGTTGGAGTTGGTCGAGCTTAGGCCCACGTGAGCGTCTGCGGAAAATTCGTCAAAAACAATTCGCCGAATCGCAATTTCCGCTATAGTCGAAAGTCCCTAAAAATATTGCCCGCTATAATTCCAAACAGTTTTGATAACGGAATTTCTGCAAATCTTCTATAAATTGCGATTTATTGACGAATTGTAATTTGGTGAATTTCGATTCGGCGAATTGTGATTCGGTGAATTGTGTTTAGGCGAATTGTTCTCGGCGAATTGACATTGGGCGAATTGTTTTCGACGAATTTTCCGCAAATCCCACGTGAGCGTAGACAAATTAATACAAGGCAATTGCTACAGCCCTCTCGCTCAGCACGACCGACGCCAGCCGTAAAACGTCAACGCTGACAAACATGTGGACACTATTGGTCGAGTGCGCGCGAACGCCTTTGATTTTTTCAGAAAAACCGTCAGAGCGCTCCAAAGGCTTATTACGTATCTTACAAGAGTGAAGCGATAGCTAAATTTGCCTAAATTTATACTCCATAATCGCAAATTCTAATAACGTATCAGAAAAACCCTACAGAAACAAATTAGTGACAGTGCTGTTTATATCTAACAATCGAGGAATTATACGCAATGCAAAAGCATTTCAATCGTCTTGTTTTTGGTATTACGTATGTCTTTCGTGTCAGATCTTCAAGATGTAGGACCAATAGATACAAGATACAAGATACAAAATTATTTATTTCCATAGTTTGATTTTACAAAACTTAGACACGTCAAATAGATTACAAAAAAAAACATATAGGTCATAGGTGCTTATAGATAAGTAGGAAATAAATTTATGGTATCTGGTCGCTTCGCTTTTTTTACACTAGAGCAAAGAAGCGATTAGAAACTCTAGCTCATTTTTGTATTGAAACTTTACAATCATTATTTGTTTGTTAGTCTTGTTTTTGATTTTGTGTTGGAGCAGATTCCGTCCCAAGCAGTTTTGTCCTCAAGGTAATCCGATATATTATAATAAGCTTTTTTACAAAGATTGTTTTTTACAATTTTCTTAAATTTAGTAATTGACAACTGTTGCAATTCTTTGGGAATCTTGTTGTAGAAGCGTATACATTGCCCTTTGAATGATACATTAACCTTATGCAGCCTAGTGGTGGGCAAAGCGAGTTTATATTTATTTCTTGTATTTACATTGTGTTTATCACTATTTTTTGTAAACAAATTAATATTTTTATGCGTATACATAATGGCGTCATAAATATATTGACAAATGACGGTCAATATGTTTATTTCTTTGAATTTATCACGTAGCGAATCTCGGGGACCCATATTATAGATATCACGAACAGCCCTTTTCTGCAGTACAAATATGGTATTTATGCGTCCTACTCCAGCACTCCCCCACAGCAAAATACCGTATGACATAATGCTATGGAAGTAACTAAAGTAGACCAGTCTAGATGTTGCAATATTAGTTAAAACTCTAATTTTTTTGACTGCGAAAGCAGCAGAACTGAGCCTTTTCGACAATTTATCTATATGAGGGTCCCATTGAAGCTTGCTATCTAAAGTTATACCTAGGAATACAGTATTTTCAACGAGCTCTAAATTGTCGCCCTTTATTTTAATATCTACAGAACCTTGTTTTACATTAGGTAGTGAAAATCGAATACATTTAGTTTTATTTTCATTCAATAATAGATTATTGGATTCAAACCAATGGACTACTTTAGAAATTGCATTATTTACCTTGTCAAAGTTATTAGTGCGACGATCTATTTTAAAAAGAAGTGAAGTATCATCAGCAAATAATACAATTTCATGTTGATCCTGTACAAGATGTGGCAAGTCATTTATGTATATCAAAAAAAGGTAAGGTCCTAATATGGATCCCTGAGGTACACCCATTGACACTAAGGACCCTGGAGATCGTTTCCCGTTGACATCAAAACTCTTTGAATTCTTTCGCTTAAATAGGAAGCAAAAAGATCCAAGGATTTGCCCCTAATTCCATAGTGGCTCAATTTCCTGATCAATGTTTCATGGTGCACGCAATCGAATGCCTTAGATAAATCACAAAAAATTCCTATTGCATCCTGCGACTTTTCCCAAGCATCATAAACATGAGTTAGTAACTCAACACCAGCATCAGCAGTGGACTTGCATTTAGTGAAGCCATATTGCTTGTTATGTAGTAAATTATTTGCATCAAAATGTAATGAGAGCTGGCTTAAAATAAGCTTCTCAAATATTTTACTAAATGTAGGCAGAACTGATATTGGTCTAAAGTTAGTAGGGTCCGTTGTATTGCCCGATTTGAACAATGGTACAATTTTACTATGTTTCATTAGATCAGGAAACACTCCAGAGTCTATGCATTCATTGAATATATTAGCCAAATCAGGTGCCAGAGTAACTATTAGTGGTTTAAGAATGTGTACAGAAATACCCCAGAGATCTTGGGTTTTTTTTACATTTATCATTTTGAAGGCTTTAACAATGTCTTGTTCGTAAACATGTTTAAAATGAAAGATGTTTTTACAATCAGGTACGTTGTTTTTTAATAATGACACGGCAAGATCATGTGAAGAGTCTAAAGAGCTTGTAGTTGACATAGGAATGTCTGTAAAAATAGGTATATGTAATGAGAACAGACCTATCCCGATCTTTGCCACATACTTGTTTTTACCCGACTGGACAACGCAAAGGAGTGGTAGTGGAGGATGTATGTATGTATGTTCCTTTGTCCACTACACAGTCCAAACGCCTGGAACGATTTCTATTCACTCGTCAATCGAAAATTTAACATGGCGACTTTACGCCATTATGTTAAAAAACCCAAACTCCTCTGATAGCTTTTACAAATATTCTTAAGGTTATTAAAAACTTTATGAATGATTGAAATTGTATAATAATTTGCAAATTTAATCAAAGCCTATAAATTCAGTGCGCAAGAAAATCAAGTTTGTGAGACTAATGAATTACCAAATTCTAGAACTTTGGTGCCTAAATTGCATGTCTTGATCTGATTTCTGAATTCGGCATTAATTTACGATAGTTCGAGAGTTAAAGCTGGATGTATATATATATAAGTTTGGAAGAAGAATAATAGAGTGAATTTCTCGCCCAATTGCGCCCAATTATTGTTTTTTCTCTTTCTTTCTCTCGCTCTCAATTAGTAAATACAATTTTATACAAATTTTTAGTGTGTTGTTTTGTGTGCCTCGTGAAATAAATGAACCACAGGTGTTGTATATTGTAGATTGCGAAATATTAAAACATTTCAATTTGTGCCACAAGATGACCATGGCTGGAATCCTGTACTAATTGACAAATCCAATGTAGTCAAAAAATAAATTATTCCGGACAATCCATACAACAACATTTCGCCCCGTGGTAAGTTTTAAGTTTGTGTTGTGGGTACTAGACAACTTATATAATAAATATAATAGATATACATGTACAGATAGACTTTTATAATACATTTTAAACACCTAGACCAAGGAGAAATAACTTGCAGAACATACAAACACTTGACCGCAAGCTTTGACCGCCTCTGTGGCGCGATGGGCGGAGGTCGCCCGATACTCCTGCATTTTTCATTCAAGGAGTTTGCGATATAAATTTGAAGTGTTACTATCTCTAATTTCGAAAATTTCTTCACAATATTAGTATAATTTGATAGATGTTAGTTGACTATAACAAGATATATGTACCTGTAGCACAAGCTGAGAGCCTCCTGTGGTGCTACATATTGCTGTAAAGTTTGACAATCAACATTTATATACATATCTATTGTTATGTAATGGTGCATAAAACCGCTTTTTACAAAGAGAATCATTCTTCTCTTCATCATCTATCATTCTCAACCACATGTAGCTGCTTTAAATCTACTCAACTCATAAACGGTTTTTGGGTTAAAAAACAAGATGTAAGTGATAAATAGTCATAATATTGTTTAAATCCATGATAATTTAAAAAGTGTATTTATGATATTTATCTATTGGGATGAAACCATGTATGTTTTGGAGGTTTATTCTGTTCACGTCAAATCAAATCAAATCAAATCAAATCATTTATTTGCAGAATACATTGTTATAAACATGTCCAGATCTTATAAACTAGTGGTGTCAATTGTATTCAACCCGCAAGCAGGTGTGCAAATATTATAAATGTCAAAAATGGTAAATAAAATGCAAACAAAAAAAATTATAATTAAACAATAAAATCAAAATCATACAAACATGACAATAAAAATAAAAATTGGATCAATCAATCATAAAATAAATATTAATTAAAATTCAAATATTCACTTCCACTATAAAAACATTTTTCCCTAAGCCAATTTTTAAGTTTTATTTTAAATAAAACTTAAAAATTCGTAGTCCGTATGTGTTAACCCTCTGAATCCTTACACGTGACCTCCGGGTGGTGCTAAGAACAGTCTCTGGTGGTAGGATTCGGCGGCGGTTTGTCTCCACCCTCCCGGCTGGGCCAGTGCGTTTGGTAATGTGGTCCGTTGAAGCCATCTACCTAGGCTTACCTATTCTAGGTCTTCATACCCCATCTTAGACCACATCGTCAATTTATATCAGCTGTGATTGTGGTCAGATGAAGGCTTATCAAGCATAAAAATAAATTATAATTTGTTTCACTGATTAGTAGGGAGCTCTAGTGAGCGCCCCACCAATCAGTCTGTAGTTTGTACCACAGACTGTAATGTTTTTGAAAGATAATGTTGAATCCTTAAATTTTGAATGGTATAATTTATTATTTATTCAGGTTAAAGACACAAATGGAACGATAACGAACGCAGATCTACATGTTAGTGGAGGGACTTGTTCGTTCGTGCTCAAGGACCAGTGAATCCGACAGCTCGACAACGATACTTCTGCGTTTGCTGTTATTCAAGTAGTTTAGGAAATAAACCTTTTGACTTTGACTATATTTGATGATTTTAATGTTAAGTGTGTTCGAGTGGCCCTAATTTCTAAATGTTCTTCAAAATATGAGTATCTATGTATATATTGTGGCCTAACACTATTATTCACCTAGAGAAGTAGCATTGTCAACCCCATGGCGTTGATAATATTTAATAAAATTATCATTGACGTAGACAGATACTGTTTAATTATTTGAAAGAATTGTACTTTATTATCGAAAGGGATTTACATTCTATAAAATCAAAATTTAAAATTTAAAATAAAAACCGATTCCAATGCCGTAATTTCCTTAAAAGTAAATCTCCATGATATTTTGTAATGTGCACGCGATGCGCTTTCATTTGATACCCCACTTGAGTTTATTGGCAGATTTTCCGTTTTCCTTCCCCACTCTCACCTCCATAACTTTTAAACGGCACAACTGATTATCATGAAACATGTCTAAGAACACTCGCGCCAAACTCGCCAGACAGACAGTCAGACACGTCAAACGTATAACACCCCTCTTTTTTGGTCGGGGGTTAAAAATGAATTTAATCGTAATATACTGATTGTTTGGCTGCTTTGACAGATTCCAGTAATATGGCAGTCTGAGATGGATGATGTAATGCCAAAAGGCGCAATGTGGGTACAAGTGACATAGTTACTGTTGTATTTATGAAGAACTAGCTGACCCGGCGAACTTTGTTCCGCCTTTAATTAGACGCCATAAATGAGCTGATTTTTAATTTTATTAAGTTAATTGTTTTATTATATAGAGTTGTCAGGTTGATCTAGCTGACCCGATAGTAATGACTATGAATATTGAATTCGAATTGGTACTGTCAATTCTATGTCAAATGTCTTAAGGTTACATTTAAAAAGTTTAATAATTTTATATGGTGGTTAAGTAATTTTAAATTTTCCAATTTTCCGCGCAATTTCCTTATTTTTTACGAAATAAGAACCTTCTCCTGATAATGACGAACAGAACAAAAAAAAGAATTAGCGAAATCGGTCCAGCCGTTCAGGCGTGATGCCGTGACCAAGGGAAATAGGGATTCATTTTTATATATATATAGATTATACATAAAAAGTGTTGTCTACACCATTTGGAACAGCGTAACCACACTTAAACACGGCGAAACAAGAAGCTAGTCTAACATACATAATATGTTTTTTATATTCACTCAGCTCACGAGAACAATGCGCCCAACCATTTTCTAACTTGATTTTCAAATGTAAGATTATACGTATTTTTTGGAAGAAAATCATAAGTGTTTATTGAAAACACGCTAAGATCCTCGTTGTCTAACATGTCCTAACAAGTTTTTTTTTATTATTATACGTCATAATTACATCTGATTTTTAATATTAACACAATCACGTCAAACCAAATTTTAATTACAGTTCCATTTGTAAAAATACGATTTCTTATCTATGAAAGATTAAATATGTTTTATATAACCAAAAACTCAATTAAAAGCATTTTTCAGCGTTAGTTGAAACATTATTACAAATACCAATTTGATCAATCTTGATTTATACCTTTTCAAATCCATGAATCCAGGATAAATTCACTCGCAAATCGAATGAAAATCTTACACTGAAAAGAGGAAAATCATATCAGCAACTCATCTTCGGCTATAAATTGCGCTCTCACGGTGCATTGACCGTTAAATGGGAATGTGATGCGGATTTTGAACTGAACAGACTGAAAATCTATTATAGATATTAATAAATATTAACGATATAAGTTGTATTATTTATCTTTTTAACAGAAATATATTTTTGAACTTAAATACACTTTAACTGATAAATTACGTTACATCTGTACAGTTGAAGGCTTTAAGAAAATAAATCTATCTTAAAAATAAAATAAATATGATTTAATGATATGTAAGGATTAACAGAACCGGTTTGCTTATGATAATGGGCAGACTATAAGCGTAGAACGCCCATAAGTTCTCGACTGGACCACGAATCGGCAAGCGCAGTGTAATCTACTAGATGGACGGATGACGGTGGACGCAGGCCGCTTCCAACCATACTTACTGGACATTTTTGATTGAGTCCTTTGTCCAGCAGTGGACGTCCTACGGCTGAAATTATGATGATGATGAAGGATTACCATTATTATCATAATACCTTTTTTGAAAAGGTTTTGGTATAAATCTTCAAGTTCCAAAACGAATAAAGCAAAGGATATTAACGACTTCTTTTTTGTAAGCACCACTATTTACGTTCCAACTGCTGGGACACTGGGACTTAGCTACCATTTGCTATCTCAAGTACTGTTTCAAAACTGTCGTTACGATTACTTCAAAACGTAAAACGGAATTTATTAGCCGTAAAGGACATAAATTAATCTGAATCTTTATTAATGGCAGGTACACGGTCCTAAGAAACGTGAACTGAATGAAATAAAAATTAGTAAAGCGTATTGCATATTTTGTAATAAAATAATATATTAAATAGATTAATAGATATAATAATAGATTCCCGCCGAGGGCTCAATTGGTTTGTATGTTCTGCAAGCACTTTCTCCTGGGTATTTAATGTGTATAGTAAAAAATATCTATAAATGTATGTCTATTATAATTAAGTATATCAGATGTCTTGTACCTGTTACATAAGCTTAGAGCTTACCACGGGGCTAGATGTGGTTGTGTGGATTGTCCGGAAATATTTATTTATTAGTTATCTGACATTTAAAATTATGAATGAATATTAAACAATCAATACACCAGCTGGGGTTTCCGTGACCATGTAATCTTTTCAGTTTATATGAAATATATTTCTACTATTATGGGACATCAAGCGGAACTCCACAGACGGTGCCACAAAGTGAATTATATAGGTTTTTCTTTGTTCTTATAATAATTGGTGTAGATTTTGTATTTTTTATTGAACTACATATTATCAACACTAGCAAGCCATTCAGACTCTGTTGTCTGAATTAGTTACAATGAACCCTATTTGGGGCGTAAAAAGGGATACATTCTACCCGAAACCTTATTTTGATTAATCTCTAGTGTGAGCTTAGATTTTACGGAACCTAGGGCTCGAAGGTTCAGGCACTGTAAGGGCATGAATAGACGAACCCTTCCATTCCGTTATCTATTGAGGTTGGTGACATAAAGTCTCAAAGATAATTTTTAAAATGTCAAAAGGATAAGCTTTTATTTCTTTCATTTTCATTTTAATGGACTATATCTGAATAATAAGGGCTTACAAAAGTTATATAAAATATAAGTTAAAATAATATTTCAAAGGGTTAGGTAGTTAAGGAGCATCTGAGTTATGCGGGTTCTACAAAATATACGTTAGTTCTTGGTGCTTTAATCAATCAGAGTTCAATAAAGTTTTTTCGGGAGATGAAAAAAACTTTTTAAATAATAGTAATCCAATTTGTTGACAGCCAACTTATCCATATTAAAATAAATAAATATTCATTTTAACTTTTTACAAATTTACATAGAAAACTGGAAACGTTTAAATTTTTTATTTTTTTATTATTGATAAGCCTTCATTCGACCACAATCTCACCTGATGTAAAGTGAAGATGTGGTCTAAGATGGAGCATGAAGGCCTAGAAGATGGCTCCTCCGTTTAAAAGTTATAAAAACTGTGTTGCAGTATTTAAATAATAAATATTACAAACCTAAAGATTTTGTTCAAAAGAGCGCATCAACTATAGATGTATATATAAGGCCTAGTACATAAATCGTGACACACAAGAAATATGAGGTCAACCGAGAGTAACGAACGACCCGGCCTAGAACACAATGCAGAAAATTACAATAAGCCACAGATAAAAAAATCTCTTGTCGAATAAAACCTCCAATTGGCAGAGAGCAAAGATTGAAACACAGTTCAAGGAATTATTTTTTTCTACCTATTCTTTGGATTGACATCCATACTTATATTAGTAACCCCGTCTGTCAAAGTTTTATTTTCTACAAATTGAGTCATATTGTCATCAAAGTATGTCTGAATATAAATTGTTAACATAAATTCGTTTAGGTTGCGCTCTAACAATGCAGATAAAACCGCGCGCGCGCTCGTTTGAAGGTTAAACAGAAAACACGTTTACGTGACTGTCCTTTGGATCTAGATAGTTTCCGTTTTGGTTTCATACATTACTGAACTTCGGAACAAACCATTAACGTAGTACACGACTTTAACTACCGTTTCTAATAAATACGATAGAAATCGTATCGTTCTAAATATTTTGATCGCTTTTTTAACGAGCGAAAGTTGTCAAAGTAATTGTAGGTACTCTGTATCAACCTGAACGAAAATGCTGCTAACAAATTTTTGAAATCGATTCGCATAAATGTCAATTCATCGAATACCAACTACCAATTTGATTCTTGTAAGTGAAATAAAAAGAAAATTTTAATTAAATTCTCAATATCAAATGAGGTAGGTTCTCAATATCAGCAGGTCTTCTTGGAACAGACAATCTACTAATGCACGCTCTCTTGATATGTATGTCGAGCATGATGTTAGGCCTTAAAAGTCTACTTGTGAGACTTAGGTTTCCGCCAAACCGACGCGTCAGCAACGCGGGACATTTTTGCCTGAAAACTTCCCGCTTTGAGACCGCGTAGGTGTGCAAAGAGCCATGGTATAGCATGGGTATCGCAGGAGGTAGACGCTCCCGTTGCGCAGTCGCTTTGGCCGAAACTTTAAGTCTAGTAGTAGACATTTTACGAAAACAATGTAATCTCTGACATAATTTCGAATAATAGTCAAAATGTTAATATATAATATGAGTATACCTATGAGTATGGAAATAAATAAATAAATAAAAAATAAATATTTCCGGACTACTCACACAGCATCGCCTAACCCCAAACTAAGCAGAGCTTGTACTATGGTTGGAAATGGTCAATAAATATATTTTTAATGTATTGATTTGATATAAACCTGAAAAACAGATTATATTGTTAAATTCAAAAACCTGAAGCTTGAAAAAATCACAGAATATTTCTTGGTAATTTCGCAGTCAACCAATCAGTGTGCAGTCAGTCAAAAACTCATTTACTGTGTATGTAAATAGTGGATCAACACAGGCAATATCGGTAACAAATTACTGGTGTCTTCATGAATATTTCATGTCGGCCTGAATTTGAACGATATTTATCTGAAAATTAAACGTTACTTTAGTATGGGGCATAAAATACAAATGATGTTTTAAGAAGCCATTTTGGTAATCGGAGTATGGTGAATAAAAAAGTTTAACAGTATGTGCATCAAAGATTTGGAGGTTTTTCCGTTCACGTCCTTAAGTGGTCACCCTCTGAATCCTTACACGTGACCTCAGGTGGTGCTTAGAACAGTTTCTGTTAGTAGGCTTCGGCGGCGGCTTGTCACCACCCTCCGGGCTGGGCCAGTGCGTGAAGCGATTTTTTCGTGTTTCGTAATGGTGCCCCGAGAAGCCATCTACATTCTAGGTCTTCATGCCCCATCTTAGACCACATCGTCACTTTACATCAGGTGAGATTGCGGTCAAATGCAGGCTTAACTAACATAAAAAAAAAATTGGGAATAATATATCATTTTAGCTGTCCACTCCACTTTTTATCCACTGCTGGATAAAAAGCCTCCCTCGAAGACTTCAAGTTATTTCGGTTAGAGGCGTCCGTATTTACCGTGAACACGCGGCTTTTACCAAGTCGTCCGTCCATCTAGTTGGTGGACGTCCTACGCTGCGTTTGCTGATCCACGGTCACCATTCGCGGTCTTTCGGGCCTAACGACATGGATATGGCCTGTCTACTCTGTTAGTACTGGACCTTTCAAAACAAGTAACCGAATTGTAAAATTTCTAGTAAAAATAACTGCTTTATTACTCGTAGTTAACCACAACAAAACAAAAAAACATTTAAGTATATAAATCTGAATGTAAATTACGTTATTTTGACTTAAACCTAGTGATTATCCCACAACTTGTTTGTCACATAAAAACCATAAGGAAGATTATGAGTGAACCTAACTTTGAGTCGTAAAGCAACCTTCAGAAACCTTCAGAACTATAACTAGTATAACTAAGCCTGCAGTAACCGCTTTATGGGCATCCGTTAGTTACACGGTTATGGCGGCTAATTTTACGATGCACGTTCAAAGACAACTAGTAGGGGTCTTATCTTATTATGACAATAGTTACCAACTGACCTGTTCAGTTAAATATTAACACAAAATCATGTTATATAATATTTAATTACTTCTTCTATTTTGATGGCGTCCGAATATTTAATTACAATGTGATTGGTAAAATATATTCGAGGTGAAATCAATCATAATATTTTTAGGAGAAATCTTTTACTGACATAACCAAAAGGGTGTCTCCATTAGCGTTCCTGGACACGATGCCGCCACCGCGCCGCCGCCGCACCGCTCCGCTGTACACACGCTCCGCCACGCCACCCCACCGTGCTACTAAAGCGTTGTCGCCGTGCGGCCACCGCGCCACTTCGCTCAATGCTCAAAGGCTTATTAACACTTTTAGGCGAACCTAGCTGCTGCAAAACAGCTTGTCCAATCAATGAACCTTTTCTTATCAAATTGTATGAGATAGTATGAGTGCAAGAGCAAGTTAGTGGACGACCTACACTTTGTTTATTTATTTATTTATTAAAAAAGTTTCCATTAACAGATATTATTTAAAATAAAATCTGAAAACCCTTAGGGGTTTTTTTAGAATGACATTTCCGTTCCACGAAAACTTAAAACCTAACAAAAATGAAAGATAAACTACATGTTTCATCACTGGTTCTAAGACACGTTTTATTTTTCAAAATGCCGGATTTGTAGATATGCCAAAATGTTAAAACCCCTTTATTAATTTTTAGTAATATAGCCCTAAAAAAAATATTTATTACTATTTTACATTTAGCAAGAAGTATAGATATGATTGTATAATTGCCATTATTGCAAAAAATAACAATTTGTCGGTCATTAAGATTACTGAAAGAAATTCTACCCATTTTTTTTTTGCATTGATGTTTCAAGTAACTTAATGCATTTGAGCAAATTGTACTAAATATACAAGTCCGGAACTTTGATGCTCTTAATCTTGGCTCTTTCTTTTTAAATTGATGAAGTAAATAATAGGTGTCTATTTTTGAGCAGGCAGACGGACTAAACAGATTCTCTATATTTTATAAAGTCATCATGCCAAGAAACCCTGAGCCCAGATGACCAGCTGTTCTCCAACTACCTGTGTTGCAAATTTATGTCAAACTAAGTTCACAAGGGTCATATTTACCAAACTAAAGTTCTTATCGTATTTTGGGTATAAGTGCTACACAAAATGGGTATATTCTTAAATTATATTAGTAAAGAAAAACTGTTTAACAAGTTCACGTCAAAGTCAATCTTGATAGTTTTATTTTGCTCACATTTTGCTTACTGAACATATTTCACCTTCATTCTTCGAATTAATTTTACGAAACTTACTTTGATTTTCCATAAAATAATGTTTATCTTTTGAAAAGTTTAAATGATCTCTCATAAAAATCTGAAATAGCTTTCACTATAATAAATGCTGCTCAATAAAAACTTTTCTGTGAATAGTCAGACGAAATTAAGTAAGTCCACTTTGAGAATTTATTTACGAATTCATCCCTTAATCGTTAGATTTTCAGCATGATCAAAGGAAAAAAACCTTTTGGCAGAGTACGTTGTTTGTGGCACCTCTTCCTGATTGCTGACTTCTAAAACTCACAAAATGCCAAACCCATATATTTCATGCTTATAATTTCGAATTCGACGTTAATAAATCTTCTAGGAATAATCGAATGCGCCTTACTTTTTGGTTTCCCCTCACATTTGGCTTTCCGGGAAGTAATTTTGGTATGTAATAACGGAATAACGGAATTACATTACTGATCATAATCACCGCGCCTTTGAAGTCGCGAAACCAAATGAGCCGTTAGCTTTTAGTGAGAAGCCTAGTAGCATTTCCGTAACATCTTTCTATATTAATTAATAGTGGGCGCATTTTTCTATATTAATAGCGACGACTTTGTACGCTTGGAGTTTGTTATATAACCTAGTAGTACCTGATGATATACATAAATCTAAATTTAAAATTTAAGAAAAACCCCTGAGTCCAATTCCTTAATTTCCTTAAACGTAAAACAACATATTATTATGTAATGTGGACGCGATGCGATTTAATTTGATACCCCACACTAGTATACAGTGTGGAAATTAAACTCAGGCCCTGGAGGGAAACTACTTAAAATCCTTAAGCTAGCTCATTTTACTTAAAGGAGACATTCCTTTATTTTTAAAAAGAAACAAATCTGCATTAAAATATTTTTTTAAACTCGCTTGCTTCGCCCGGGACTCGAACCAACTAAAATTTAAAAAAATAAACACTCTTTATTTTATTATACTAATCGGTAGTATTAATATTCAGGATAAAGTTTCTGTAACAAACATTTGGTCTTAAAAATAAAAATAATCGTTAAATCTAACATCAACTTTATTTTACTATCAATTTTGTAACACTTAAATTATTTAACTGATAAATTGTTCGAAATGAGCCCCGTCGTTCCGGCTACACAACATTAGTCGCCGTTGAAATTCATTTCTTGTAGCCTTCAGCAAAGTGTTGTGGTGTATGCCCCTGATAACATTTTCTACCGCAATCCTTAGCTCTTGAACGGTTTCATAGCAAGTTTCATAAACAACATTTTTTACATGACCCCATAAAAAGAAGTCCATGGGCGTCAGGTCTGGACTTCTTGCAGGCCATCTAATCGTACCGTTTGTACCTATCCAGGCATTGAAATTTTCATTAAGGTATGCCCTGGCAATTCTGCTGTTGTGGGCAGGTGCACCATCTTGTTGAAAAATGATATTATTTCGTTCCTCTTCTGGCAGAAGGTTTAATTGATTTTTTAAAAGCTCTAATATTTCAATGTATTTTGCTGCATTCAGATGTCCTTCGTAAATGTGCAACAAAACAACCATGTTACTTTTGATTCCACACCAAACATTAAACGAAAATCTGACCTGATTGTTCGTTTCACGGACACGGAATGGATTTTGACGAGACCAATAATGATTGTTATGTCTGTTATACATTCCATTATTACTAAAATTTGTTTCGTCAGACCATACAATACAGTCCAAGAAATTTGGGTTGAGGGCTATTTCTGTTCGAATATTTTCACAAAACTGTAATCTCCTTTCACTATCTCCGGGATGTAGTTTCTGCACCAATCGCCCATCACGATAACATTTGTATTTGTATTTTTTCAGAACTTTAAGTATACTAGTATGGTTGATGCCTATCTCTTGAGCAGCTTCCCTGCTTGAAGCTTTCGGGTAACACTCGAAGTAGGTTAAAATGTTTAACTCAACATCGCTATAGTCCAAATTTTGTTGCTGTGGGCGTCCAGTCTTCTTTTTAAAACTTCCAACGGTCAGTAAATTATTCACAATTCGAGACAAAACCTTTCTAGATGGTAGTTCTCTGTCTGGATACTTCTCGCGATACCACTGCAGAGCTAAATCGTAGCTCTTGTTGCAAACAAAGTAAGCTTCTAATAAATCGAATTGTTCTTGATACGCCATTATGAGATAATTTAATTACGTAAGGGAAGCAACACTACTTAAATAAAATCTGTTGATAAAAATCGTTCGAATTTTAAAATTATTGTCCCGCCTCGCAAACAAAGTCAAACGTTCCATTTTTAAACTTCTCCACTGAACGCCTCGGATCATGTAAGAAGGAAATGTGCATAGAGGTATTACCACCATTGAACAATTTTCTTATCGAAGATTTCAACAAGGTACTTAACGATAAATAAGCAAGCGTGTACTTCATACGAAGTCTTTGAGTGTTGGAGAGATAACAGAACTGTTACGTGTCTTTTACTTGTTAAAAGTGAACAGTAACCAAATATTTTTTAGAGAAACTTTATCCTGAATATTAATACTACCGATTAGTATAATAATAAAATAAGGAGTGTTTATTTTTTAAATTTTAGTTGGTTCGAGTCCCGGGCGAAGCAAGCGAGTTTAAAAAAATATTTTAATGCAGATTTGTTTCTTTTTAAAAATAAAGGAATGTCTCCTTTAAGTAAAATGAGCTAGCTTAAGGATTTTAAGTAGTTTCCCTCCAGGGCCTGAGTTTAATTTCCACACTGTATTTGCAGATTTTCGTATACGTCGTCTCACCCCCATAACTTTTAA
This sequence comes from Gymnoscelis rufifasciata, assembly GCA_929108375.1. Taxonomy (NCBI): domain Eukaryota; kingdom Metazoa; phylum Arthropoda; class Insecta; order Lepidoptera; family Geometridae; genus Gymnoscelis; species Gymnoscelis rufifasciata. The sequence goes on along the minus strand of OV815312.1, from coordinate 12,133,159 downwards.
ACGGCACAACCGATTTTCATAAAACATGCCTAAGAACACCCGGGCCAGACTCACCTTTCATACAAAAAAAACTAAATTGAAATCGCTCCATCCGTTCGGGAGCTATGGTGCCACAGACAGACAGACAGACACGTCAAACTTATAACACCCCTCTTTTTAGGTCGGGGGTTAATAAGGTAAATAAATAGATAATTAATTATTACACCTAAAACGATTTATAAAGCATACTTTAAAATTTTAAGTCTCTCAGCCAAAAACTTAAGATTTTCATATCAATTTAACCCCCCGGGTTAAACCTATTTTACCCCCTTCGGGGTAGTTTTGTAAAATCCGTTCTCAACTGACAACCACGCCTAATAAAAACATCGGAAATACTTAATATAATAGACATACATACATAGATATTTTTTTATAATACATATTAAACACCCAGACCAAGGAGAAAGAGCGATTGTCTTCTATGATAGAATGGTGATAAGCAGAACATCATCAGGTAATAACGTAAAACTGTGATAATCATCATCATTTCAGCCGAAGAAAGCCACCTGCTGCTTATAGGCGTTATGTGCTGTATGGTACACCGAAGGGCACTTCAAGCGCTCCTTCCCACGCCGCCGGCGCGGCGCTGTCCACTATACGGTTGTTAATTATAAATTACTAGTTACGAAGAACAGTACAAGCTACATAGCTAAGTAAGCAGCAACGCTGTAGGTAAGACGAAAATGGCAAAATGTTTTTTATAGATATAGCTAAGCATCTAAATATTTTTTTTAATATGCAATGTTGTATGACTGAAAAATTGGGAAAGTAGATTTTTTTTTGGAATATGGAAAAACCTCCGATTCCAATGCCTTCATTTCCTTAAATGTAAAACAACATAATATTATATGTAATGTGGACGCAATGCGCTTTCCCCACACTAGTATATTTGCAGATTTACTGTTTTCCTTCCCCATTCTCACCCCCATAACTTTTAAACGGCTCAACCGATTTTCATGAAACATGTCTAAGAACACCCGCGCCAAACTCACCTTTCATACAAAAAAAAATTAAATTGAAATCGCTCCATCCGTTCGGGAGCTATGATGTAACAGACAGACAGACAGACAGACAGACACGTCAAACTTATAACCCCTCTTTTTTGGTCGGGGGTTAAAAACTCAGCTCAAATAAGATCTCATAAATTTGTAGAATCATTGAATGAAATAAATATTTAAATATGCGAATTTGTGATGTTGCAAAATGACACGACGCAAACATAGTATACTCTTAGTACAAATTATTTTTCCAATACTATTTTAATAACTTAAACTAAAATAACTTTGCATTATTAGTCGCGCCCCATTTCCGTTAGTTTCGCTGTTCCTTTGTGTGAAAACTTTCATTATTTATTGTTCGGACAACGTTCAAAGAGTTCAGGAATGAGCAAAGATAATGGATTTCGCCCGTCTGATCTAATTGGAAGAAATAAAGTGGAAAAACTTTACAAAACCCCCTCCGACAGACGCGGAAGGTGGGTTTGAGTGAACTTCAGTTCTATGTTGTAAACTTTAGAGCACATTTTTCAGTGATTGATGAGTTAGTTTTCACAGTTACCTATTAATTGATCAATGTTAGCGAAAAAATTTACTTGTTTTTTTTATTATTAGAAAGATCTATTTCTTCATTTTACAAGACAACGTCTCGTATTTTTTAAGTATGCATTTATTTCCATTCCAGAGTAATAGCTCTTTCATAACCTATACTTTTTAACCATAAATCTAAATTTTAAATTTAAGAAAAACCCCCGATTCTAATGCCACAATTTCCTTTAACGTAAAACAACATAATATTATGTAATGTGGACGCGATGCGATTCAGTTGATACCCCACACTAGTATATTTGCAGATTTTCGGTTTTCCTTACCCACTCTCACCCCCATAACTTTGAACGGCACAACCGATTTTCATGAAACATGTCTAAGAACACTCGCGCCGGACTCACCTTTCATACAAAAAAAAATAAATTGAAATCGCTCCATCCGTTCAGGAGCTATGGTGCCACAGACAGACAGTACAGACAGACACACAGACAGACAGACAGACACGTCAAACTTATAACACCCCTCTTTTTTGGTCGGGGGTTAAAAATTAACCTGACTAGATACTATATTGGACAACAGATTCTTAAAATAAAGGTAGATTCATTATTATTGTTTATTTTTGGTCACTAGAAGCACCGTCTTGTTAAATCTTAGCACCAAGTACGTACTGGTCTAGCCAACCTATTTTATTTTCGAGGAGCAAATGTGTTATTCCTATAACAAACTACTTGAGGTGCTCCCTCAAAGTGTGGTGTTATCTTGGTTATCCATAGACAAATCATTAAACCTCCCCGATGAAGGCTTCCATGCATGTCAATGGGCTCCGGGATCTCCAGAGGAACGCAACCGGTGAAGCCTACCAAGCCTGGCGAGAATTAGCAACCCCTCAAAATCATAAGAATCAACGAGCGAGACCTAAGTCTAGCACTAAACCAACGGCTGAAATTACAGCAGTGGAAAATGCACATAAAATGGAGCCAGAAAATAAGTAAACTTTGGTTCCCGCTAAGACTTTTTAGTAGAAGCCTTATTTTAGAAAGTATTTTGTTAAGCAAATTGTTAACCCAATTAAGTCCAACCAACAGCTCCCAACAAAACGTCCCATTCCTTCCCAATATCTATTGTACTTACTAAGCCCACAAAACGCCTTTTTTAAAAGGCGAAGCACCTAAAAACGGCTTTTATATAAATCTCACTAAGTACTGACCCTCGTATAAATTGAATAGCAGGGCTCAAACGGTTTGTTAACCCATATTCCGACGACACTTCGAGAAATAGCTACTTTTGCTTACAATTTCCAAGCACTTTGAACTTTATTGGCTAAAGAATAAGAACTCAATTGGATCTGGGCACATTTTCTATTGCCCGGAAAATAATTGGCGGGAATCGTGTTATATTTCTTGTGAAATATTGACTGAACAAACTGAGCCGTTTCTGATTGAATTTATCGAGGCATCTTGCTGACCTGAACTGTAAGTTTGATTAAGGCATTCATCTTATTACCTAAGTTAATGTTAGGATAGGACTCACTTGAACTATAAGACACGGAAGTGAGTCATAGAACATATCAACATGTAAACGTCATTGGACGTTTACATGTTGATCGTCAATCGGGTAACTTATCAGAGGATATATCCTTCTATATTTATAAGCTTCTTGTCAAATAGGTGTTGAAGCTATCCGCGTTCAACATAAACAAAATTGTTCCGAGCATGGGACGCTTGAACGACTGATCAGTCTAACTTGTGGGTACAAAAAGAAAGTAATAAATGAGCGATAACCCTATTAATGAGGCTTCTTCTTCGGTCTGTCTGCTGTTTCTCAAAAACTGTGATGGACAAGGAGTGGATTTTTTTGAGGAAAAATATTTATGTTCTGAACTACTCTGTATAATTTATTATATATTATTATTACTGGAATAATTTATCATCAGAAAGGGAAGCTTGGAAAGAAGGTAGAGAGGCCTTTGCCCTGCAGTGGGACACAACAGGCTCGTAAAAAAAAACTCTATATAATATGAGGGTGCTCCCATACAATTACAGTTTTTCTATAAAGTTAAGCAACTTTGCGCTAGGATCTCTCTCTCTCTCTCTCATACATTATTAAATTTATTTGAAACATACATCCCAGTATAAACGTCGAGTAAACTTTAATTAAACACAGTTTAATGTAGCTTAGGTCAAAGCAAGCCAAACATCAAAGAACATATCAATAAAATTCGCGGTCTTTTACAACAATAGAGCAAAAAGAAAATGAGTGAGTTCTGTTTTTGGGTCACTTATTCATTAACTTGACCCAAATGTGGGTTTGTGCTCGTTTTGTTTTCTTATTGTGATAAAGAATTCTGGCGGCAGCCGAAATTACAAGTCGTGCACAGTAAGGGTTAAATAAAACAGCAATGTGCTAGATCCATACTAATATTATAGAGGTAAATGCCAAAGTAACTCTGTCTGTCTCTTTCTCTTTCACGCAAAAACTACTGAACGGATTTAAATCAAATTTGATACACAGATTCACTGGTACCTGTAAAAGGACAAAGGCTATTTTTTACCGAGGGAAAATCCTTAACGATAAAACCGCAGGGCACTACTAGTAATTAATATATTCCAGACGTTATGGATTGCCGTCAAAAACCTTTGTTTAATCATTAGCAAAACAAATTATTATTATAAATTATATAGTTATTAACACGAATATTATGTTTACACAATAACTTACACACACGGTGTGGATTGGTAATAGAGAGAGAAGGGATGAGAGAACGAAAAGAACGTCTCATTTAACGGTTTTATTCCACGAACTTTTTCTTACGGTTTTACTATCACATTTTTTACAGTTCGGTCGCGCAGCAAAATCCCTATCTCCTCAAAGCCTGCCATGAACTTCGTTCCAATAAAAAACCTACAATAAAAAAAAGTAATTCAAATTAATAATTAAAATAACAAAATGGTGTCTCTTTATTTAAGTTTGACAACATTATGACACATACAACATTTTCTAAGATGGGGCATGAAGACCTAGAAGGTAGATGGCTTCTCCGGGCCACATTACGAAACACGAAAAAATCTTTTCACGCACTGGCATAATTCTTACTTACCAAACGTTACGTGACCTCCTTATTTACTAACACAAACAGAAAATACTTTGTAGTGCAAGTTATCATCATCATCATCATTTCAGCCGTAGGACGTCCACTGCTGAACATAGGCCTCCCTCAAAGACTTCCAGTGATTTCGGTCGGTAGCTGCTTGTAACCACCGCGATCCCGCTACCTTCACAAAGTCGTCCGTCCATCTGGTTGGTGGACGTCCCACTCTGCGTTTGCCGATTCGTGGTCTCCATTCAAGAACTTTCCGGCCCCAACGGCCATCTGTTATACGCGCTACATGGCCTGCCCATTGCCACTTTAACGAGCTAATTCGCTTGGCTATGTCGGTGACCCGCGTTCTTCTACGTATCTCCTCATTTCTGATTCGATCACGTAGAGAAACCCCGAGCATAGCCCTTTCCATAGCTCGTTGCGCAACTCTGAGCCTATTCATGAGGCCTATTAGTGCGAGTAATAGTCGGTGGTAATAGGTATACGGTTTATATCAATTTAACAATGTTTTTTTGACACGAAACGACTAAAACTTTTTTAATACCCGTAACGTATCACCCAGCATTCCTAAAAGTGTTATAAAAGTTGGTAACAATTTAGTTTTTTCGTAGTTTCAGCGTCAGCGTGGAGCGGGACGAAAGGGGATTTAATAATTCAGTTAGTTTTTGAAAGAATAATATTCAAGAGCATTTTACTTTTATTTAAACGCGAGCGAAGGTTTTGTGGCTTGGTGGGTAAAATACATCTAAATAATCATAGCTCCGAAATCTGCTTCGTTTGGAAACAAAGAAAAATATGTTTTTAGCTTAATGTGTGAATATTGCAGCCGGCATGTTCTGAGAACTTTAAAAGTGTTTTAGGGACATGTGGCATCCTGCGCATCTTAACAAGAGCTCTAACCGGAAACTTTCGCCTTAACAAGCACATGTTCAGGTTAGGACTATGCGAAACAGAAACCTGCAGATTTTGTGAGGAGGCCGATGAAACGCCACTCCATCTGCTAGGAGAATGTGGAGCGCTGATGCAGAAGCGTAGCATACACCTCGGCAAGCATCTGCTACGTCCAGATGAACTACGAAACTTCCCCCCAAAGAAAATCCTTCGGTTCCTAACAGCCGCAAGGATAAGTGGCGAACTGTAACGCTACGACTTTGAGGAGAACCGATAACAAATGGCGATCACAATAGGCCTTTCAGGCCGCAGTGACACAATAGACACATCAAAAAAATAAGGACACGTGGCATTCACCAACTCGCCCTTGGCCAGCGTGGTAAATTAAGGCCTAATCTCTCTCGTCAAGAGAGAAGTCCCTGTGTCCCAGCAGTGGGGACGTTAATAGGGTAATGATGATGTGTGAATATTCATAGTAACAGATAATAATATTAATTTCAAAGGGAAGTTTACTATAGATTTAAAGAAGCAGATTTTTTGACATTGTTTCTTATTATCAACAATATCTATACTCATAGAAACATATTTAACCTTAATATCCTGTTTTTTATAGAAGCGTATTATTAAATTCTTGTTAATTAGTTTGACGTGTCTGTCTGTGTGTCTGTCTGTCTGTCTGTGGCACCATAGCTCCCGAACGGATGGAGCGATTTCAATTTAGTTTTTTTGTATGAAAGGTGAGTCTGGCGCGAGTGTTCTTAGACATGTTTCATAAAAATCGGTTGTGCCGTTTAAAAGTTATGGGGGTGAGAGTGGGTAAGGAAAACCGAAAATCTCCAAATATACTAGTGTGGGGTATCAAATGAAATCGCATCGCGTCCACATTACATAATATAAAGCTGGGTCCACACTTGTATCATTTCGGTGTATCACGATCAGGCGTATCGTATCGAGTATCCGTATCATAAGTATGGACGCTCATTTTATCATGCTATGGCGTATCTTGTAAAAACGCGTCCATACTTATGTGATACTGTATCATTTCAGCGTATCGACTTTAACTTTACAAATATGGACGCTTCAAAAAGAAAAAGTAACAAGTAACTTCAAGAGTAACAAAGTCCATACAACCATAGACAACTTTGCAATGTTTGCTTACGGTATATTTGGATTATTAATCGAATACAGTAAGCTACTCCCGCGATCTAAGCGACTCTAAGCGATGTTTAAAAATCGACAATCCCAAAGTGCTGTTCCTCTAGATCTCCTGTCAAATAATATTTGGGTAAGTGAGAAGTGAGTAATTTCGCACATCGGATTTAATCAATTACCGTAGAATTTGCGAATAGCCGTAGAAACTGCTACGGCTTAAGGGTTGCAGCCGTAGGCAGTGCATTTTGTAATATTTTGGCCTGAAAGCCGTAGAACACGGTAATTGCCGCAGCATTAAATATAAATAAAATAAATATTTCCGGACTACTCACACAGCATCACCTAACCCCAAACTAAGCAGAGCTTGTACTATGGGTGTTAGGTGACGGATATACTACATAGATACATTTTTTTTTTGTAAATACACACATATCTGATACATAGAAAACACCCAGACCCGAAACCAGAAATTATAGATCATACAAAATCTGGTCCCCCGGCGGGAATCGAACCCGCAACCTCCAGCGCCTCAGGCGGACGTTCGCCCACCGAGCCACAGAGGTCGTCGTTTGGCAACACTGCATCAACCATTCACGTCCAAACTTGTTCAATGCAACGCGTATCCCCTTTGATGATCGCGGAAAAACCGACACAGGATGGTTCGGGGTGTATCACTTAGCGTATCACGATACAGTATCAAAATACGTCCATACCACCGTGATACGCGTATCGGATACGCGGTGTATCTTGATACGCGATCATTGGAGATCGGGTGCGGATCGGGCCGTATCGGATACGGCATTTATCATTAACGCGTATCAGCTTGCGTCCAAACTAGCGATCATGATACGCGCCGAGGATACGCGACGGAGATACGATACACCGAAATGATACAAATGTGGACCCAGCTTTATGTTGTTTTACGTTTAAGGAAATTAAGGCATTGGAATCGGGGGTTTTTCTTAAATTTTAAATTTAGATTTTATTATAATCAATTTAATGTAATTGGAATAATTTTAATTTTATTTAATTAAATTATGTTCTTGTATGCAGTTTAAATGAATAGATATTTTATGAATTTTGTTGTTTTCTGTTAATTGTATTAATTGTATGGTTATGATGATAGTATGATATAATATATTTTCTATGTATCACGTCACAGAAATGGTTCTTACGGAAGACCAGCGTGGGTTGTACTGCATACTTCCCGATTATGCTGAGTAAGGTAAAAAAAAAGCGTCATTAATGGGTTAAACCTTGGGTAAGCGCGGTTTGCATTGCATAGGAACATAAGAGGCTTCCTCGCAAGTGCAAAATAACGCTTGAGCAATTTGACCTACCTAGATCGTCTCAAAACTACAAAAAAAAAAAAATTTTTAGGATCTTTAAAACTAATAACTTAACTAACTAACTTTTTAACTTTTTAATCAAACCCATAGGTATGGTATCTATGGATAGGTCTTCAAAAATGATATTGAGGTTTCTAACATTTTAAATACAAGTAACCATTGGTGTAAGCCCATCTCACACTTTATTCAAATAATGTTACGTTAAATACGCTCTTCTTTGTAATAAAGATCGCCAACCCACGCCCAAACTGGCCTTACGCGGTCACTGAAATAGCTTTTCCAATGAAATTTGTTCTAAAGTCGGAGTTAGTAAGACCACGTAATTTCAAAATTAATCTAATATCTCGCCTTCAAGACTCGTAGTTATAATATTACTTGAAAAGGTCTTAGCAAAGTTATATTTCCAGGCGTCTTCGTTTTATTACTGAAGTTTATGTGGGTAACAGTGTCAGCAGTCAGACTTGTTTTGTGTGTGAGGTGTAAACAAGACGTAAATTTCGACTATTAACAAAATACAGACAAATATGTTTTGTTATTACATATGTATGTAGTATTCATATTGCTTCGGAGGAACCTTACAAAAATAAGATATCAAAGGGTATTTTTGTCATTTGAATGTTATGGAATATCTACTAGGTAGCAATTCTTGTAGGTTAATAAAGCTCTAGCACAATTTGTATGAATATCTCAAAAAAGATTCTGGATTAAGTTGTGACATTTGCTTATAAATTTTTTGCCAGCCTCACCGTAAATGTCAAAAAAAAAATGTTGAGTTGGTTGTTTTGGAACGAGGGGTACACTGGTACGCCTCGTTAGCTCGTCTTTCGGCTATATCTACTGAGATATAGCCGAAAGACGACGCCTTACGCTGCGTTAAGCGGTATTTTTCAAAAGCTTAGAAAAGTAATCCGTTAGTGCCCCGCGACATAGCACATTTTTATGAAAACACAGTACTGTACAACGCGGCAGGACAAAAAGTGGCAAATTATGCCATAAAACGTGTAGAAAAATTTAAGGATTCCTATGTTTATGTAGGTATGCCTGGGGGATTTATTATCATAATCCCCACTAACACAAGTTAGTGGACAGCCCCAGTGGGGATTATGGCTGTCTCGAACACAATTTGAGTACATTTGATTTTCGTCTAGAGCTTGAAATGACTACTGCTTAATGTCCCCAGTTACTTTTACAACTACAATTCAATACATTCACAATGTTATCTCAATCAAAGGCTTAAGATTTATGTGTGCATGTACTAAACATGCATCGCAAGACTTTAATTAGTTACAACACTACGAGTACCAAAAAAACCGTATTAACGGCACGAAAACGTATTGACTGGATAGTGGTATGCATGCTCATTAAAATTTCATGTAGTATGTATAAATGTAAATTAAATGTAATTAAATCATGTTCTAGACAGCCCAAGGCCAACTCGTTCGTATTCAGCTGTAAATGTCCTGAAGCTGATAGGATAATGACCATGTTCTGGTCGGACATCAAACTCATCTGTAAAACTGCAGTCGAACCGTAATTGAAGCGCTTTATAACCCCAACATTACATCCGATAAAATTTTGATCGTTCCAGAAATAGCTAGAATTTTCTGGAATCGAACCGATGTTATCAATTAGTTTGATTTAAATGTTCGATGATCTCTTTCAATCCATTGGAGCTGCCTGACTTGGAGAGTGTCAGGTTCTCCCAATTAATCTTGTTCAAATGGAATTAAGATTTTATTGGGTAATTGAAAAGGTTCAGAAAAACTACAAAAAGATATTCTGTTTAGTCTGTCTGCTAGCCCATCCTAAAATGCTGGACACATAATATTATATATATTTATAAAACTTTGCTAGAGTTAAATTATTTTACTCTTTAGTAAAGTTTTATAAAAAAAGTACCAATGAATCGAGTCAAAGTCGGAGTGGGGAGTTTTACGTATAAATTCGAGTGACGAATTATTAAAGAATGATGCAAAAAAAAATATTGACGGAATTGAAGCGTTACGTTACACCAGACTTCAATGCACTGAATTGTCTTCATTTTTAGGTTAGCAATAAGTTTTTTTTTTAATAAAAAATAAATAAAGGTTTTCTTATTTTTTTTTAGGTACATATATAATATAATAGATGACTATTATATTTAGTACCTATTTAAAAAAATATTTAAGTAGCGATTATCATTTCATCTGAATGACGGACTTATTATTATTTTTTAGTTATATACACTATACCTCTACCATGTTATTTAGTCTAACCCTATTTCATTAAACAAATTATTAAACAGTTGCCTTAGTTGGAATCATCCTATATCAAAAGTGCACCTGTGAAATCTTCCAAATTACTAGTCGACAGTAAATATTCAATTTTATGTTTTTAAAGATACTAAAAACCTTTTAGACTAGGTGATTTAGCACCTAATTAGGGTTGTGCATTATAAGTTTTGTCGTAAAATTAACAATTTCTAGAATACCTAACATAATACCGTGTCAACCACCTTTCACTTAAAGTAAGTAATGTAAAGAATTTTATACCTTCAGATATTACAAACAAAAACTTTGAACTTGTGATACATACTATACTCTGAACTTTTTAGATTATCATGATTTTTAACAATATTATGACTTAAAACGGGTAACAAATCATGATTTGACCGTCTGCCTAAATCGCAAAGACAAAGACAATTCAGTTGTTTCCGTGATCATGGCGCTTGCCAACAGCGTCAAAATATCGAAAAACTAAAAAACCGTCAAATTAATCAAATCATGGTATGTTTAAGTCATAATACTATGTTCTTGTGTTAATTCTCTGAGATTTTTTATAACTCAAAATGAAATGAAAGGCTCTCTATTTTAACCATTGAACAATTTAAGCTGGTGATGGTGAAACAGCCCCAAGCCGTTAACTAATGGTGCAAGAATTTTACACTATTAGTTAACGGCTGTTGGGACTTTTTTTTGCTTTATAGCTTAGATTGATGTTTCTGTTCTTATGTATATTCTTGTTTTGTAATTCTTGTATTCTAACCTAAATGTATATTCTTGTTTTGTAAGAATTAAAGCATTTTTCAATGAATTTCAAGACAGTACTCATAAAAACACTTAGCATCGGTAGATGTTGTGAGGCGACATAAACGCACAAAATTTTCCTACATTTTCAGTAAATATTTTAAAGCAACTTATGACGAGTAAAATGTATCTAAATTAATTGCATTAAAATATCAACGTATTTCATACAAAATATTGAACTAATAGTTTAATTTTGGTTCATGTCGTGTCGGTAGGTGTAAATACAAACACCGTAATTACATGCATTTACGGAGTATTTTAACGAAGTTAATTAAGCTTTACGTACAAACCTCTGTTTTTTTCATTAAAAACCGAGGCCAAATCGTTTTCAGCTCTTTAAATAATTATTTCAATGTTAACGTTAATGGTTTATTCGTGGCTTGGAGGTTTCTGTTCATTCTCTCTCTACATCAGTAGAATGTCGGTTCTGAAATTACATATTTATCATTCCTATTATAAAAAAAAAAATTACACTTGTTCATTAATTACGAAATCTTAAAAGTAGTTTCTACAGAGAGCGTAGACGTAGCATAGATGTGTGTAGAAATCCCTTTCCTTTCATTGAGTATTTAGCCAAATAACAAACTTTATAACACTATTCATCATAATAATCACCTTGCGTTTTTAGCCGACTTTAAAAAAAGAGGAGGTTCAACTGAATGTCTTTTTTTGTACGCTTGTTACGCGATATGTCCGTTAGTTGTGTGATATTGAAAATTATTTTTTTCGAAGGGGTATGTCAAAATCTGATGAAGAGAACCTACATAAATCGAGAGCACCCCTGGAATTTATATTAGTTCTGTTATCTTCTGTTTTTTAAACGTATTTTATATGAAAGATGTTGTCTGCAAGTTGGGACACAAGCCGCATACTGTCTGAGCAGCCTCGCCGAGGCAGGCTCTAACGTTTGCTGGGCGGGCGGCATGCTAGGGCGGTGTGGGTTAGCCTAGGGCGAGAATCGTCGTGAGTGCAGAGCATTTTGCCTCAAACCTTAGCCTCGCGAGGTCAGTTATTTCGTGACTAGTCGCATAACTTCTTCGTTTTTGAACCAATTAATATTATTTTGTTGGAAAACGAAAAATAATAATACAACAGAATACGATCGGTTTCGGATCTTTTTAAATAAATAAATATAATAAATATTTCCGGTCAATCAACACAACAACATCTAGCTCCGTGGTAAGCTCTAAGCTTGTGTTACTATGGGTACTAGACATCTGATATACTTTATGTGGATTTATTTGATTAAATCAGTAATTGGCATATCCTTTAACAAGTGGATCCTTTTTGAAAATTTATCTTTCGTTTGTACAATCAACGGGTTGGGAATTTGAAACTATCTATGAATACAATAAGCAATAATTCCTTCATAAATCCACTCAAACAACGCTTACAAACTAACATATCAACATATCACAAACTCATATTAGATATGGCTCTTCCTTATCTAGGATCAAGCTCTATGAGCTAACTGAACTTTCATTATTATATGAAATCCACACTAACTAAGTCAATATCGAGCTATTAATCTGAGTGGTATTGAATGCAGCGTCTGTCTAACTTAAGTGCTTGAGTTACTTAACTGCCATTGTGGTGCAACGTTTTCTATGTAGACATTTTGCAAAGAAATATTAGTACTTGCTTGTAGTTTAGCCGACCAAGTGTCGACGCAAAGTTTCCATAATCTTCAATGTATTTGTTGGTAAGGAAAATACAGTGATTAAATAAGTTCATTAATAACGATTTATAACGGGTTCCTTAAGGGTTTTTACAATAACAACACCATTCTTGGTACCGACTCATCTTTTTAGCCCCTGGTATCACATGCCGTAAAACGAACAGGACTCGTGCCCACACGAATCAGACCAGCGTGTGGGTTTTGTATGGCTTAATAAATATAAATAAATATTTATATTTGGCTTAATAAATATGACGGCGCGCGCCAGTGGCGCCGGATGACCGAATGAGAGCGAGACCGATATCGGGTTTGCTCTAGTGAAGCTCCGTATCTGTGGTGGCGGGGCGGCCATGTTGGTTTTGGCACTTGTCAAAACTTGTCAGAACGGAATGGTCGCTTGCGCACCAAGTCCACGGCGAATCACTAAAATTCGGTGTAATCCTATTTGATTTCGATTATAATCAAATCTAGAATTGATCAGGGTAGTCTAGTTTATCTATCAGTGATATTATTTCGTGTTAATTTGTGTTGCAAGAAAATTAAATTGAAACCTGTTATACCTGGTGTTGTGATTTAGCTCATTGCCCTAAAAACCTACGACGCCTGACCCAGAGAGGCCTCCTGTTCCGACATCAGAAGTGGGATCTATGGGGCAACCAAATGAGCGATATCAACAACAAATGGATGAATCCTCTGCCACAAAATTACTTAGCAACATGGAAGCGTTATTGTCTCGTGTGCTATCGATGTCGCAGAATGCAACCGTGAGTAATACTCCTACGAAGATATTGGAATTCAATCCTGATGACTTGGATGCCGACATAGACGGCTAGTGTAACGTGTCTGATCTGATTATAAAAGGAAAACGGCTAGATGGTGTGGATTTGCTTGTCGCGCTTACAAGTGCATTAAAAGGACGTGCCGCCGCGTGCCTTACTAGGCTGAATTTGAACGAACTGACTTGGGATGTGGTTAAACAAACTTTAATCGCAAGGTTTTCCAAACCCAAACTGTATCAGGATTATTTTGATGATATATTGCGTTTTGAAATTGGATTTAAGGAGTCAGCATCCTAAGCCGCTATGCGTTTGTGAATTTTACTGAGCGCATACCCAAATTAGAAATGATCGAAGAGATTATAACGGGGCTCGTAATATCAGTGCTATGCGCCGAGAGTTGAATGCTCATACAATCACAACCAGGGCTCAAGTCTTTAGAACACTTGGTGGAATATCGCTAACGCGACGGTTTGACGGCAGTGATAAACAAGAACCGGAAATTAAACGCTCTCGTATTTGGAATGAAAGATTTAATGGTGACAACTATTGTGGCCTTGCGGGTCACGGGCCGACTGCCGAAAACGACAACGGGATGACGCTGCTCCTTCTAGCAGGCTGCAGCAATCTTCAGGATCAACTCGACTTCTGGAGGGGTCACCATCAGTGTCCTGCTACACATGTGGAAGGCCACATAGCTCCTGCGTGTTCGGACGGAAAGAGCGGTGATGGGGCCGCGGTCGGAGTCGTCAGTCTGTGTGAACATCGACCTTCGGGCGGGGCAGTGGGAGCATCCGGTGAGCGCGTTCCTTTTTTTTATTTGATAGCGGATCATCTTGATCAGTTACTGTCAGTTTTTTTTCGGGTGCTGTGTGCAATGATCTAGTTTGTCTTAGCTTATAGGTGGGGATAATATTGAGTCTTCTTCTTTAGGTGCCACTTCATTACTGAAGGTTGGCAGTCAGCTCCTAAAAATAATATTGAGTGAACGTCTCAGATCCTTAGTGAGGTGGCGATTGATCAAATAATAACGATTTTGCTTTTTCACATTGTGCCTGATAGCAGCATTGCTGTGCCTGCTATTATTGGTAGGGACATTTTGGAGAAAGGCATTAGTGTTAACCTTGATAATGATACCTTGTCATTCAATTATAAACAAACTTCACATTTTTGTGACTTGGCTGCGGGAAAACAATTTACAGATGTAGATACAGATTTGCAGGGGAAGGAAAAAGAGGCACTTGTGACACTGTTGAATAAATACGCCGATCACTTTATCGAAGGTATACCTACAAATCGAGTCAAAACGGGGGAGCTTAAGACAGACTTAATCAACACAAAGTTGTTCAGCGTTGTCCTTATAGCTAGTCAGCTCCTAGAATCTGGGGTCATTCGAGAAGGTTCCTCTCCTTTTGCAGGCCCTATGCTCCTGGTGATAGGGAGGGACAATTCAGAGAGTTATGGCGCGGTCCTTGTGCGGAAGAGGGGGGTCTCCCTCATGTCGTGGAGTACTTCGGCCGACGTACGACCGAAGTAGAATCTCGGTATCACTCGTGTGGGTTGGGGGCACTTGCTTTCGTACTTGCGGTTGAACACTTCAGGTATTGTCTGTACGGACGACGGTTTCATATACTGACTGCAATTCGCTTAGAGCGTCGAGGTCTAGGGTCGGTTTAACTGCTCGAGTGCGCCTGTGGTAGGCGTTTTTACAGGCCTGCGACTTTGACATAATTTGCCGTGAGGGTCGCGGAGTGGAGCGCGCTGATTGTTTCTCTCGAAATCTGCAACCCCAAGCGGACGCTCCAAAACCGGTCACTGCAGAGGCTAAAATTGTTCAGTTTGTCGAGTTACATCAAGGTTGGTTATCGGTTGAACAAAAGCGTGATATTGAAGGGATTTGACCACAAAATTCAACGACGATGAATTACCCGAAAATGTAGCGCATACTTATGATGTGACTATATACTGTATGTGTGTGTGTGTGTACTTATGACTTATGATGTGTGTGATGGTATTCTCTATAGAAAATTTATTCGAAATAAAGTAGTGTCATGGTTGCCAGTAGTACCGCGTTCATTGATTTGGACATTAATAAATCACGTTCACAATGAGATACAGTATTTAGGCAAAGATAAAACTCTCGACAAATTATACGAACAGTATTGGTTCCCGCAAATGTCGAAATGCGTACGTAAGTTTATCGATTCTTGTATAGTTTGCAAGTCATCAAAAGGCCCACCTGGTTCTCAACCTGTTCAATTACATCCGATACCCAAGGTTTCCGTGCCCTGGCACACTATTCACATTGACTTTACGGGACAGTTGAGCGGGAAGAGCGACCGAAAGGAATAAATACTGCTCGGTAATAATTGACGGCTTTACCAAGTACGTGTTGCTAGAACATACTATGTCTATTGATGCAGAAAGTGCAATTAAAGCATTGCAAAAGGCTGTTCCCCTTTTCGGAGCGCCTAAACGAATTATAGTAGATCAAGGGAGGTGTTACGTTAGCTCCGAATTCAAAGACTTCTGTGCTAGGCATAAAATTGAGCTCCATTTTATTGCTACAGCTTGCTTACGGTAATAGAAAATGATGGTAATAAAACTGGCGTGACGAATTAGGCAATGTTCAGCTTGCAATTAGCGGCACCGGGTCAGCTGTTACTAAATACACACCCACGGAATTGATGTTTGGGATTCGAGCTCAATCATTAGGCATATCTGGCTTGGACCCTGTATCACAAAGCTTACCAGCTCGATTAGAACTCGATGTTATTAGGGCAGCATCTGAAATAGAACGCTTTAATCGCAGACGTTCAATCGTGAGTCCGTTTTCTGAAGGGGATTTCATGTTTATTAAAAATAGCGAGCATAGTTAAACTTAACTGGATAGAAAATTTAAGGGACCGTTTATTATAACCGCTGTTCTTGAAAACGACAGCTAGTAGCTAAAGGGCTTAAATAATTCTTCGCGCTCCTACAAATACGCACGTGAGGGCTTGCGCACAGTGCCTGCTGGGCACGAAGGTTTACTGGAAGTTTCAACTAGTCTAATGAGTGAAGGGGAGACCGTGACGGCGCCTATAGATGTAGATGGTAGTGATAGCCTTCAAGTAGACAGTAGTTATGATAGATTATCTAGAAACTGCGCGTGCTCTGATACCATTTCTGTAAGCCGCTCTGATACACTAACGGCGGGTTCGGATACTGATAGTGTATACTCTGATCCTGTGACGATTGAAGTACAGTGTGAAGTCGAATTTACTATATACTGAATAAGATGGTCCGCAGTCTTAGGTATGATCATTTTGATTTGTGTAATACCTATACTTTGTGTGTGATGATTGTGAAGTTGGTCGAAAGGACAGTGCTGTTGTTACCAGAGTCTGGTCAACGATGCACTCGTCCGGTCCAAACTTGTTGAGTGAAATGGTTGATGGAGAGTGTCGTCCGGGCCAAAGAGTATTTGGTTGAAGGGATGCACGTCTTCATTCTCGTGGGTGGTCGAAGGGACAGTGCCGTCCGGTCCATGCCATACTTTTAACTAAGTTATGGCTGGTCGAAGGGACACACTCGTCCGGTCCACACGATGGGTGGTCGAAGGGACAGTGTCGTCCGGTCCATGCAATACTTTTAACTAAGTTATCGCTGGTCGAAGGGACACACTCGTCCGGTCCACATAATTCTGTGTGCATTGAGCTGTTGAAAGAATAGTGTCGTCCGGTCCATGCTCCGCTTTTCATTAAGTTATTGCTGGTCGAAAGGACACACTCATTCAGTCACGAGTAATAGTCGAAACATTAAATGAGATGAGATCTAGGAACCTTTAGGCTTGTCAGGCTGGACGAGCGGATATCTAGGTCATGGTTGTTGTCTTGTTTCAAGACCAATTGCTGAAATGCGCCCGAGGACGGTCGATAGTCAGTATGGCCGTGACGGCGCGCGCCAGTGGCGCCGGATGACCGAATGAGAGCGAGACCGATATCGGGTTTGCTCTAGTGAAGCTCCGTATCTGTGGTGGCGGGGCGGCCATGTTGGTTTTGGCACTTGTCAAAACTTGTCAGAACGGAATGGTCGCTTGCGCACCAAGTCCACGGCGAATCACTAAAATTCGGTGTAATCCTATTTGATTTCGATTATAATCAAATCTAGAATTGATCAGGGTAGTCTAGTTTATCTATCAGTGATATTATTTCGTGTTAATTTGTGTTGCAAGAAAATTAAATTGAAACCTGTTATACCTGGTGTTGTGATTTAGCTCATTGCCCTAAAAACCTACGACGCCTGACCCAGAGAGGCCTCCTGTTCCGACAAATATAAATAAATATTTATATTTATAAATATAAATAAATATTTATATTTATTAAGCCAAAAGCCCCTTTACTTTAAGATTTTTTTTGTCTGTCAGAGGATATTCCATGTCAGGGCATATTCCAGTTTTAGCATGCATGTCACAGTTTGAAATAGCTGTAGAACTAAATCTTCTTGCACAAAATAAAAAACGCTTATGCATAAAAGACTCGGTAGGTACCTAGTAAATAAAATTTTCTAAATCAGATGATAACGATAATATAAAAAAATATATAACTTTACGTTTATACAGAAAAAGAGTCACGTACGAATACATTCTGAAGGGTTTAGAGCAAAACAAACCAGGATTTAATTAATATAAAAGGATTAATCATAAGAATATTACTCATAAACTAATGCATGCCGTAGACAATGACAGAGAGTGAAAGTTGTCATAAACAATAGACTAACTACAAACTGTACGATAGACTATACAAACTGTTTGGATAATTACTAAACCCAACACATTCCGTAATAGCTTCCGTAAATATAACCCAACTGCATCTTAACTTTTTTGGTGATGTTTACAGTAAACCTAGTAGGTACCTAAACCGTTAGTAGGATCAAAAATATTCATAAGAAAACTATCAATGATTTTTAAATATCTATTCAACGATACACCACAAGACATAGTTTGTTGACTTCATTTTTATTATTTTTACAAAATGGCGTCTTGTAGTCGCCATATTGATTTTTGACTTACGTCATGTATTTTATGACACTGAATCGACTGACGACGTGTGAATCATGGAAATCTGTATAGTGGGACAAAGGAACATACATACCATTATTTATTTCCAAATTTGAAAAAATATCTAAGGGAAAAAAAGTTTCAAGACGATGAAGAAGTTAAGGCGGCGATTTTGGCTCATTTTGAAGGCAAAGAGAAAACATATTTTTTTGATGGTATACAGAAGCTAATTTCTAGATCTTAAAAATGTATTAAGCCCAAGGTAATTAAATTGAAAAGGAAAAATAGTTTCGTTGTTTTAATTTCATTACAACTCCTCCATTCCGCGGGCTTTTGGACCTCCCCTCGTACATAGACCGTTAAACAATTTACCACTCCTTTGTGTTGGGCAGTCGGTTCATAATTATTTATTTTTATTTACCTACCTAAATATATGTCGTAATGAATAGATCTGAAATATACTGTCTTCCTGATTTTGTTTAATTTCACGTTTTCGTAAGTTTCGTGTAATATTTCCCGAAGTTTGCAAAGAATTTTACGTTTATAGGTTTTTTTTTTCTCATACTCAATATGGAGTACCTTTTTACTATGGAAGATATCGGAGGCAAAACAAACATTTAAGTTTTTTTTATATGATGCCCGTTACCCACAACCCATTTCTTATAAATTAGGGTCACTCGCTATATATACACAAGTTTTCCTGTTCTTTGAAACTAACAGTAGGTAAACTTTTCTGGCTTACTTCCCTGTCGATTTTCCAAATAAATATTTATGTTTTTACCCACGCAACCAAACTTTGTATTCAAAATATGTCACTCAACACACTACGTATGTACACAGTACACAGTATTTTATAGTTTTGGAGATATAACAATTTTTAATTTTTTTTATCACCGACTTGGTTACAAAATAATTCATACTGGAGTTATGATTATTTGCACAAACATAACGAAATAATGGCCTCTACTTACACTACACTGAAACAACTTTATAACTTTGGGCTTTAATAAAAGTACCATAAGAAAAATCTTACAAAATTGTTATTACTTAACTTTAAACTTTTAAAGCCATGTGACATTCACAAACCCGCACTTGGCCAGCGTGGTGTATTAAGGCCTAATCTCTCTCGTCAAGAGAGAAGTCCCTGTGTCCTAGCAGTGGGAACGTTAATAGGGTGATGATGATGATGAATAATCATAGCGTACTGGGCTTGAAGTATATAAGTTTACAGCTTTTTAATTCAGTATTTATTGTATAAGTATCATATAAATCGTAACGAAGTCAACTCATATAGGACTGTTATATCACTGTCTACACAATTTGAACATCTAACCTACAAACTAAAAGCTACTCCTACGTCGAACTTACAAATAAAGACATCAATTTTATCCCAATAAGAAAGTTCGTACAACTTCACTAACTGCTATGGACGCGAAAGTGGACAAAATTAGCGGGCAGAGGACTTTTTGGGACAATACGTCGAGAAAGAATGACCCAACTTGAAGAATAGTTGGTGTCGCAAAAATGTGAGTAAGTTACTTCGAAAGTTGCTTGTAAGTGGAACACATTGTATGGCAGTAGGCCTTTTTGTATATAAGTAGAAATAAAATCCCCCTGCGGGAATCGAACCCGCAACCTCCTGCGCCTCAGGCGGACCTTCGCCCAACGAGCCACAGAGGTCGTCAAAATAATCATTTTTAGTGGTAATTTCTGGGTTATGAATTAGGTTTTTAAAAATATTTATAGATTCATCGCCAAGCTTAAATCACAGATTTTCCCTTCAGACAGTGACGAACATTGTTACCCGTTACCTTACTTTTCCATTCTGGCCGTGACGGACACTGTGACCCGCGCACTAATGTTCTTTTTTAATCTGACGTACCAGGCTAACGAGAATACTAGCGTACAAATTTGGTGACTCGCCTGGCCCTCTTTTATGCTTGAAACATGATGGTAAATAAGCTACCATAAATAGTTAAAAATACTGAACCAAGTAAAAAAAGCGAGAAAATCAATAATATCGAACTTATCATTCAATAACCTACTTTACATAGAACGCATTATATTTAGTCCGTCACCTAGTAATAAAATTAATAATTATTATGCAACTTTGAATTTTTAAGATATGGAAGAAAATTTTAAATACATATATGGCATATTTACGCTTATGATGTCAACAAGTCGCAAGTGACAACTAAATGTGTCAAAAATTTATTTATTTTATTTACAATTACACCAATTAATATATTTATACATAAGAAATAAATTAATAAAGATAAAATTTAATTCTTAAAAATAAAATTAAATAACAAAATAGGAATTTTCAATCACAAGTTAAACATAATCAAGTTCATTCATTCATTAAAACAATTCACATTCACTCTTCATTCTCACAAAATCTCAAACAAACAGCAATAATGTTTTCCCATTTATCGGCAAATAAATCGGTCTCTATGTTTTGGTCAAGTAGTGTGTTAAGGGCTTGAAGGGTGCGAGGGAGAGGAGATCCGGCACGCGCAACCGTCCTACTTGACGGAACAGAGAAGAGTCGAAGACGTCGGTGGCGAATATAACTGTTCGGTACAAAAAGTCTAATCAAAAGGTTGAGCAGAGCAGGAACATCTATCATGCCGCGGAGTAAAAATGTGAACACAACATAACCCATTATATCGATATCAGGAATACATAATCGGCAATGTTTGCCGATGTCAAAGAGATAACATTATAATTTTAGCTGAAATAAATAAAAACACTTTTTAAGTCTTCTAAATATTATGAATATTGTCTGTAGGAAAAGTCTAGTGACGGGCACCGTTTACCGACATGGCGATAACGTGTTAATAAACAAATATGTATAATTATGCTTATGAATTCTCAAAAAATTCTTTAACAATAATCGTTATCATCTACGTGAAAGTAGAAACATAAAAATCTTGGTTTTTTTTCTCAGGCGAAATCTGTGCGGCCCCAATGAGTTGTATGATTAATGGCAACATTTATCACTTGTGAGGCGGAGAAGGAAGGAAGGGAGTCGTACCGAAACTGAAACTGAATTCTAGCGAAGCAAGAACGGTTATATTCGCAGTTCCGCGTGATGCGTTTGTATTTATTTATTGATATGCTCACCGATTCACAGAATATTATCGAAAGTTTATCAAAAGCAGCATAAAGAAAAATAAAAATCATAAGATGACTTCTAGAAAGTATTTATTAATTATGGAATGTTCTAGCTCCCGTACATGATATATCATATTTATCTTCTTATCTCAATAGCATTAGAATAAAGGTACACAAGCGAGTAGTGTATAATACCTTTATCTTCCTCCTTTTTTCTTTTCGTTCTCAAAATTCGTTTATACCTGGTGTCCCACGACACACATCTTTTTTATTTTACCAAGTCTTGACGATTAAGCTCCGAATTCAAGGGCTAACAGTGAATTTTTTTTTTTTAATCGGACTAGCGCTGATATGAGCGCGTACAAAAAAGCTGTCAAGCTTTACAATATTATGCGATATTAGTCTAATAATAATGTAATGTCTTAATCAATAAGTAATTATCAGAAATTATATTTAATATCGAATTTTTTATATAGTATGGACACCTAATTTACTAAATCTTGTTTGATATATTTTATGTAATATGCGTAGGTACTTACTACGCATAGGTATGCTGCATAAAGATTTATTCCATCATAAAACAATCTAAGAAGCTCATTTTTATTGCCCAGGTTATGATGACTTGAGTTATACCGTACTTTCAGTTATGACACGGCTTTTACCATCGAGTTTGTTTGGGAAGGATCTTAAATGGAAGCTCAGGAGATCAAGTATTTTTCCTTATATGACTCAGAAACCCATCATTTCGTCAAGATGTTGATTAGTGTGCGGGAAAGTATTTTTATTGACCCCTGACCAAAAAAGAGGGGTGTTATAAGTTTGACGTGTCTGTATGTTACATCATAGCTCCAAGAGCGATTTCAATTTAGTTTTTTTTTTATGAAAGGTGAGTTTGGCCCGGGTGTTCTTAGACATGTTTCATGAAAATCGATTGAGCCGTTTAAAAGTAATGGGGGTGAGAGGGGGGAAGCAAAACAGAAAATCTGCAAATATACTAGTGTGGGGTTTCAAATGAAAGCGCATCGCGTCCACATTACATAACATTATGTTGTTTTACATGAAAACTATGGAATCGGGGTTTTTTCTTAAATTTTAAATTTAGATTTATTTGTTAGAAGGTGGAAAACACATCAACACCCTATTAACCTATTCCCACTGCTGGGACACAGGGACTTTTCTCTTGACGAGAGAGATTAGGCCTTGATTCACAACGCTGACCAAGTGCGGGATGGTGAACAAACATGCCATTCAAACTATTTAAAGTTTTCGGAACATGCCGGAAGGTGGGTTGGCTAAGTGGCAGAATACTCGACGTTCATTCCATAGCCACATCATTATATAAAATTAAATAGTTATAGTGGGTGGGTAAGTTGTAATCCGTATTGATTAATACCAAATTAACTCTTTAACTATATAATATTTTAATGTACACACATACCTACGCTACGTATTTATGATAACGGACGCATTTAGTGACGATAACATTGCTAGGTATTTAATTAATTATAATTGAAGCGCAGAATGAATTTATGAATATTCTGATCGCTAATCTGTTTTGTTAATATTCAAGTCAAAGTCAAAGTCAAAGTCAAAGTCAAAACGTTTATTTCCTTAGAAGCCTATGCTTACATGGACAGGTCAACTTAAATCTAATTTAAATAAAAACTAAGAATAATCAAGGAAATAACATAGTCTTGACAGTTCGCTTCAATTTTTTACACTGAGTTGAGAAGCGAATAGAACAACTCAGCTTCCATCTCTTATGTTGTTATTATAACAATATTGGTGTACAACATGGTTACTTATACATTTAACATTTACAAATAAATGCTAGTCAAACATGCACATAACAGAAAAAAAAACTAAATTTAGCTATTTTGTCCATCCTAGTGGAACCGAGCTACATCTGACCAAGCATTATCGTCTTTGATATAGTCCTCTGTAGAATAATAGGCTTTTTTCAAAAGACATTTTTTAATTAAAAACTTAAACTTTCGAATGGGTAGGTCAGTTATAAACTGCGGAAGTTTATTATAAAAAAGGACACAATTGCCCATAAAAGATTTCCCCACCTTACGTAATCTAAATGAAGGGATATGTAGTTTATTCTTATTTCTAGTATTAACATTATGGAAATCACTCTTTTTTAGAAAATCTTGCTTATTTTTGTGTGTGTACAGCAAATTCTCATAAATATATTGTGAAGCAACAACAGTCATAATATTTATTTCCTTAAATTTATCTCGTAAGGAGTCGCGTGGTTTCATTTTATAGATTGAACGCACCGCTCTTTTCTGAAGAACAAAGATAGTTTGGATATCAGCTGCCGTTCCCCATAGCAAGATACCGTATGACATGACACTATGGAAGTAACTAAAATAAACAAGTCTCGCGGTGGCCTCATCAGTAATATGCCGCATAGTCCGAACTGCATAAGCTGCTGAACTAAGTCGACTCGCAAGAGCATTAATTTGAGGTTTCCATTGAAGTTTTGAATCAATATGTAGCCCTAGAAACACTGTTGAGTCAACAAGATCAAGCTTTTCATTATCTAATATTATTTTTATAGGACGTTCTCTGACAGTTGGTAATTTAAAATTAATACATTTAGTTTTTTTCGCGTTTAGTAGCAGATTATTAACAGTAAACCAATTCAGTACGCGAGACAAAGAATTATTTACGTCGTCATAGTTATCTTTATTTCTATCTACCTTAAAAATTAGAGAGGTGTCATCCGCAAATAAAACTATGTCACAAAGGTCCTTGGCATAAAAAGGAAGATCATTTACATATACTAAAAATAAGAACGGTCCTAGAATCGATCCTTGCGATATTGACTTTAAATATCAGTTGCAATTACACCAAATACGAATTTACAAATATGTTATGGATTTCATTGGTTGGTTTATTATTACGATGATTCGTGGGGCCAGAACCCAGTATAAGTCCATCTCATGCTTTTATTTTTTATGATAAGTATGCAAATGTTTTTCTGTCCATGAAATAGATGTGTAATTTTATTACTTACTTGAGTATAAAAGCAGCCAACTGACCAAGGAGATGACGCGAACGTCGCTGACGCCGAGCAGAGATTTTTCTCGTAGCTAGTTGATCAAGGGCCCTGGGGCAAAAAAGCAGGGTCTCAGCTGTTAGTTTCATATATACTTACTAACAAGCTCAAAATCATAATTACTAGCTGACCCCAGCAAACGTTGTTATGCAAAATGAAAAATAGATAGTAGCCGATTTTCAGACCTACTGAATAAGCACATAAAAAAACGCAGGTAAAAGCCGTTTCGGAGGAGTACGGTTACTAACATTGTCACATGGAAATTTTATATATTACTTCTTTCTGTCGTCTGTCTGTTCGTCTGTCGTTTTTTCTTTCTTCTTCTTTCTGGTGTGTTCTCTTGTTTCCTGTGTCCTATAAGCTGTTAATTTTTATTATCATATTGTTTTTTTTTTATTTGATTTGTGTTTTTATTGCATTATTACGTGTATAATTTAGTTTAATTTAATTTGTTTGTTTTATTTGCCGTTCTGGGCGAGCAGTCTCGACATACATAGCGAACCGATCGCAAAGTTCCGATCGATAAATATTAACGAAAATATTCGCTTGCTGTACCGATGTTTTCGCTAAACGCAAGTCTCGTGTGCTAGTAAACCGTGCAAAATCGTAACTTGAGGTGTCGCAAAGATAACGAAGATCCGTATTCATAGTCTGGTTAAATGAAGCTCATTACCCATTACCAATAACATCTACCCGAAATTTAGGGAAATTGGATGACGACGAATTGAGCAATATAATTATTATATCAAGTTGAAATTACATTAACATATTATTTTTTTTGTTTATTATTATTCCGTCTCTTATTTGATTGTTTGAGGGAGGCAAAAGATAATTTGTTACAATAATTTGTAATAATTGCTGTTTAGTAATAAGGACTAGAGAGTCTTATACATTGCAACACTATTAGGTAATCAAAGTTGTTTCATATGTCAGTGTCAGTCAAGTCAATGGTACGAAATCGTTACAAAAACAAAACTTCACGGACGCCATCAAAGAAAAGAAGAAGAAGAAAAAAACTTACAGAAACATTTATTTATTTATTTATAAAACTATTTACAATGCCTTCACAGTTGGACATCAATGTGACAAAGAAATATAAAAAAAAAAATCGCTTCTCTTCATCTCTTGTAATTGTAATTTCGTTACCTACCGATGGATATGATGGGAGACTCACCTCCTCGTCTGTTCTCGCGATTCATGGCGATTTTCGAGCGAAAACAAATCGAACGCTAGATAAGCTAAAGCCATTAGAAAATTAAACTGCAATAACTCTTCATAAACTTTTCCACAGAAGATAGGTTAGGTAGGTAACGATCGCTATACACTTATCGGGCTCACAAATTTACTCGCAAACAAATTCGCAAAAATCGTTAAGTTAACAGTTGTTTTCGTTACAATTCCGATAAAATTCGATGGTTTGATAGTAGAGACTTTCAAATATCGTTAAAATGTGATCGCTATGACTTAGCGACCGATTTCGGTCGGTAGGCGATCGCTATGTATGTCGAGACTGCTCGCCCTGTTCTGTTTGTCGCTCGTGAGGTTGTTTGTCATTAGGTCTCGTCTGAAAACCAGCGCAAATCCACCTAACGGTGGATCTGCTTATGCTGAGGCGAGCCCTTTTGGCACAACACATTCAATTATTTATGTTTAGTATTATATAAATATCTTATTTTTATTTTTTTTGTTTTGTTTTACTGTATTTTACTGGTTATGTGTGTGTTGTGTCAATAAATGTTTTCTCTCTCTCTCTCTCTCTCTTTAATATTTTTTTATAAATTTCAGCATGTTCGATATACTTCGTACGCGGATGTTTTGATCAAAATAGCGAGTTCTCGATTTTAAATATCATATCGAACATAAATAGCAAAACTTCATATACGGTAAACTTACTTTCGTTATGACAAATACCATTGAACACGTTCACTCATCATCACATTTATTATATTCTTTATTTGTTTCCAAGGCACTTAAATGACGTTGTTTTGATAAACGTCTCTTGTTTTGGCTTAATTGTTCACTATAATGAAAATTCCACAAAGCACACCACAGCACAAATCGCTTAAAATACAAAGAAAAACACTACTTCCCTCTATTCTGGCCATAAAACAGTAAATGATGATGTAGTGCCTACAAATGTGACGAAATAACAAAATCGCTACATTTATATTGCAAACATTCGATAAACCCTGTCAGTTCCTATGTCGACAGCGTTATAAATATCGAAAACGTTTTCGAGAAATATAACAGCCAGTGATATTTTTGCGATATATTTAGAATTCGTTATTATATAATTGGGCACATGATGAGAGGTCGAGACAAATCGAGTAAAATGGTAACACAATGGTACCCAAGAGTAGGAAGTAGAAAGAGAGGTCGATCAAAGAAAAGATGGCAGGATGATATCAGAGTTGGATAGCTGGAGTGAACAGAGTGGCTCAGGCTCAAGAATGGAATAGGTCGGCAAAGGCCTCCGCCTTTGCCGACTGGCAAACAAATCTTCAAGGAATTTGCTTGAAACATTAACTAAGTCAGTCGCGAATTGTACTGAGGCAAAGGCGCACGTCCCTTGACCTCGCCGCTTTTAATCAAACACACACCAAACCATGAGATAAAACTAACAAATAAACAGCATTGAATACTATCACAAAGGTTCTATATATCAGAGCTTATATCAGAGAGATTAGCTTATTTTACTAGAATAAGTTAAGTTATGTAAGCTTAGTTTATTTAAGTATAGGTATAGGTAAACCATAATATTAGGTCCTTACATATGAAATTGGCGTTTTTCGTACTGGCCACTTTAATCACAAATTTCTCCTCTTTGGTAAGGAATTCCAAATTCAAATTTGTACAGCTAATAGACTCATGTATTTGTGCTTCGATGATCGTCATTCATTTGTTTTTTTTCTTCTGTTTTTTTCTGTTTGCGTCACTCATTTTACAAAATGGAAAACTTAAAATATCGCATTATTTACGAGTACGAGTTCCGCCGTGGCACTAGTAAAGTACCGGTACAGCACTACAGCAGTAGTAGTGCTGCGGAAACAACTCGAAGGGTGAATGATGTGTATGGCGGTCGTGTTGCAAAAGAAAACACAGTTCGTTTTTGGTTCCAACGTTTTCGTTCTGGAAATTTCGACTTGCAGAACAAGCCCCGTGGACGGCCTGAGACTCAAGTTGATAATGAAGAGTTGAAGGCTATTGTGGAAGCGGATCCATCGCAAACCACGTCCGAGTTAGCTGCAGGCTGCGGTGTTAGTGATAAAACTGTTTTAATTCACTTGAAGCAAATTGGGAAGATTAAAAAGCTTGAAAGGTGGGTACCTCACGAATTGACTGAAGCAAACCGGCAAACGCGCGTCGACTGCTGCGTTACATTACTAAACCGGCACAATAATGAAGGTATTTTAAACCGAATCATTACCTGTGATGAAAAATGGGTTCTTTACGATAATCGGAAGCGCTCAGCGCAATGGTTGGATCCTGGCCAGCCAGCCAAATCCTGCCCCAAGCGAAAATTAACCCCAAAAAAGTTACTTGTAAGCGTTTGGTGGACTAGTGCCGGTATTGTTCATTACAGTTTTCTCAAATCTGGCCAGACTATTACGGCTGATGTCTATTGTCAGCAATTGCAAACCATGATGGAAAAGCTAGCGGCTAAACAACCTAGGCTGGTCAATCGCTCCACGCCACTGCTGCTTCACGACAACGCTAGACCACACACTGCGCAACAGACGGCTACTAAATTAGAAGAGCTTCAATTGGAAAGTCTAAGACATCCTCCGTACTCCCCGGACCTTGCTCCAACAGATTACCATTTTTTTCGAAATTTGGATAACTTCTTGCAAGGGAAAAAATTCAACTCCGATGGGGCAGTCCAAATCGCCTTCAAAGATTTTATTGATTCCCGTCCGACTGGTTTTTTTAGTAAAGGGATCAATGAACTACCTATAAGATGGCAAAAGTGCATAGAAAATAATGGTTCATACTTTGATTAATTAAATATATTATATTAAAAAATATTCGACTTTTTGTTCCTCCCATACAAAACGCCAATTTCATATGTAAGGACCTAATATTAAGCGCTAGATTTTAGATTTGAATAAAGGCTATTTTTTTATTATTATGATATTAGAACCATGATGGTTCTGAGAATTGCTCTCCAGGAGTCGGTCAGAAAAACAAGCACGATACACTATTTATTAAACGTAGGCACTTTGGAAAGAAAATTGGCACGAAACGCGAAAATTACGTCGTGCAAGCAAAATGCGTTAATAACTTCCATTAGAAAAAACATTGAGAAAAACAAAGTTTACGGAGCCTGATAAAGCTAATTAGATATAGATACAGAACTCGCGGCAATACATTTTTGCATGAATCGGGGTTTATAGCAAAAACTTTTGAATGTGGAAGAAAATTTTATTATATTGAGACTACCATTTTATCGTATTACAAATGAGTAATAAATAAATCTCTTCTCCACTTTGGTAAATCACTGATTCGTAACCAGCTACGTAAAAACAATTTTCTT
The DNA here is from genome assembly GCA_929108375.1 of Gymnoscelis rufifasciata. Lineage (NCBI taxonomy): Eukaryota > Metazoa > Arthropoda > Insecta > Lepidoptera > Geometridae > Gymnoscelis > Gymnoscelis rufifasciata. The sequence goes on along the minus strand of OV815312.1, from coordinate 12,103,803 downwards.
CGCTGTTTTGTAGTCAGTTATTATTAAACACTTATTTCCGTTTTCGTTATATTTTATAAACAGTTATAACTCATTACTATTTTTGTTTTTTTTTATCAATTTTTTTGCTGGACCATTTTATAAATTTAAGATAAAGAGATTTTAAATCAGTAATCGGATCAATAAATAAAAACATGATAAAATATTTATTTTAGAACAAGCCACACAACACCATCTAGCCCCGTGGTATAAGCTCTAAGCTTGTGTTACTGGTACTTGACTTCTGATAAACATAATATAGATATTTTTTATTATACATATTAAACACCCTGACCAAGGATACCTTCAGCTTGTTGCAGCAATTGCTTGCTGCAGCAGTTGCTTGCAGAACATACAAACACATGACCGGCAGGAATTTATTTTTTAACCTTTTAAAGATTAGTTAAATCAAACAATGGAAATGATTATTCAATATTTTGTAATTGAACCCGCTACCTTTGCGACGCAAGCAATAATAGGAACTTTAGTAGAAGAGTTTTTGGATCGAGCAACTCAAAGTAGTTGCGACTCTAGTTTTTATTATTCTGTCTGCCTACGTAGCGGGTCCGTACCAGAGTTGGCGAGAGTCCAGCAGAATCATATATGAAACTAATAGCCCCCGGTGTTAACCGCGACATGACATTTTACCGCGGTAAAAATTAGCCTACTTCCCTTCTCAGGCTCTAGAGAATCTATATTTATTCGTTTTTTATTTATATTTGTCCGCTTATTGAATTTGACATTGTAAATTTTTAGTTAAAAGTATTTGTTTAAATAATTTAATTTAAGAATATTATTGTGCCAAATTTCATTTAAATCGGTTTATTAGTTTTTGCATGAAAGAGGAACAGACATTTATAATAAATTATTATGGATGGAAATTTGGACAAAGGAGATTTCGTTCTTCCTAGGTTTTCGGATTATAAGCATCCCCTTGTCCAATAATCTTATCCATTCAAGGTTGTACGGTAGACACTTTGTTCGCTCTTGTATATGTAATATTTTTCATTTCTTTTGTAATTAATAAAAGTAAACTCCAAAAATATTTTATTGTAAATAAATATTTTTGGAGTTTACTCCTTAAGAAACGCTTTGAGTTATAAGGCCCGGTACGGAAATTTTATGAGGAGTAAAATCAAAAGTGTAACACGAAAAGTTGAGGCGTTACGTAAAAAGAGACAAACCTATATATCTGTAGGATTGAACGTGTAAAAGAATGAGATGGAATACATTACATATCATTTCTCGTAATAATTGCTTGTAAAAAGGTTCCATGACGGCATTTAAAAATAAAAAGGTTGTATTCTGTTCTTACGATATTTAAAAATAAAGAAGGTTCTTTCACTTTTTGAAAACAGAACACGAGGCTGTATGCAATATTTAAGGTAGTTGCCATCCATGTGGCATTCGATTTTTCCATCCTGTTGGCAACTACCTTAAATATTGTAAATAGCACATTTTGTGTAAGGGAGACTTTCCTTTGTTTTTAAAAACAATAAATACTGCATTTAAGGATTTATGAAAAATCGCTTGCCTCAGTCGGGACTCGAACCGGTCAAATGTGACAAAAAATAATGTGCTGTATTTTATGATGCAGATTGAAAGGGTTACTGATAAGGCTCATTTTTCTCTAGATAACAAAAACAATCAGAATAACGGAAAGCCATGAAAATTGTAAACGAAAAATTAAAAATAAAACACAAAATAAAACAATATTCATTTAATAACCTTACTACAATTAAAGTAGTTGTTCAAAATGAGCCCCATTTCGGCGTCTGCATAAATTTAATCTTTTGAGGAATTGACTTTTCGTAGCTCGTTGCAGTGAATTGTGGTGAATATTTGTAATAGCTGCATGGACTTCGGTTTTCAATTCGCATACGTTTTCGTAAGTTCTTTTATAAATTACATCCTTCACGCATCCCCACAAAAAGTAGTTCAATGGTGTTAGATCCGGAGATCTGGCCGGCCATTTAAAATTCCCTTTTTACTAAAGTGGCATTAGTAATCGCAACTAAAGTGATAAGTAAACATAAGTGTAGCTCATCATTATCATGTCATTTAAACGTCTTTATTTATCTTTTATCTTAAGATCCGCTATGTAGCTTTTATCTATTTCCCGATCATAAAGACAGACAGATGCGGCGGAAGACTTTAATTTATATGTATATAGATTCTCTAATCTTGACACGGCCTTCATGCCGAGCTGGTTACCTATTATTTGTGTTCGAACTAAGTTATGACTAATTGTTTTATCTACTCTCTTTCATGTTTGTGTATAATTAACCCCCGACCAAAAACGAGGGGTGTTTTAAGTTTGACGTGTCCATCTGTCTGTCTGTCTGTGGCACCATAGCTCCCGAACTGATGGAGCGATTTCAATTTAGTTTTTTTTTGTATGAAAGGTGAGTCTGGCGCGAGTGTTCTTAGACATGTTTCATGAAAATCGGTTACGCCGTTTACATGTTATGGGGGTGAGAGTGGGTAAGGAAAACCGAAAATCTGCAAATATACTAGTGTGGGGTATCAAATGAAATCGCATCGCGTCCACGTTACATAATATTATGTTGTTTTATGTTTAAGGAAATTAAGGCATTGGAATCGGAGTTTTTCTTAAATTTTAAATTTAGATTTATTATGTACTCCATGTTTAACGTGTTTAATACGCAAATAAACTTTTTATTATTATTAGTATTTTATTAATCTCTGTGTGTAACTGTGGAGCGGTGCGGCGGGAGGCGCGGCGCGCGGCCTCTAACCGAAGCAAACGTACGATGAGGGAGGCCTATGTTCAGCAGTGGACGTCCTACAGCTGAAATGATGATGTAGATGATGACAAAGAAAACACATATCACTAGATCGTCAATGCTGTTTTCTATGCGTAGTAGATCCTCGCTGCCATTGGCGAGTAGCCAGTAGGAACCGTTATCGTACGGAAATGTGAGCAAAAGATTTATCTTTCTACTCCCGGTTTTACGGATTTATTTAATGTGTTAAACTTTATATGCTGAACTTGTTAAGGCTTTGACATTTGAAAAGTTTTTAGGCCATCATACTTTTTAACATCGCTTAACGTGTCTCAGGGGTACTAAGTCAGATGTTTAGAAGTTTGAAAAACATGTTACAAATATTTTTAAAGAACAATAACTTCGAGTTTTGTTTAATGTATGTAGAATGAAACTTGTATTCCACATCCTATTTTGAGATGTAGCCGCACCATACGAGAAATGTATCTATTACCGATAAATCACTGTATAATATTGAAACCGAGAATTAGTGTTGTGGTTTCAGATAGTTACTATATCTCGGTTAAATAACCGAGTTAGATACTCCATTTATACTTCTGGGAACAAGCACATACTTGATATATTATCAGAAGTACTTATTTGCTAACCAAACATATGTTTAAAAATATGTTATTTCTGTAAGCTCATGATAAGACGATAGGACGCTTCTTTCGGATCACATGATTTCGGTTACTAAAACTTGGCGAGAAAATCTATTGGACTTCTAGGTAAATTGGCTAGATATTTTGTTGGACAGAATTTGGGGAGGCCATTGACCTGGCTTGGAACATCACAGGAACAAAAAAAAACTAAAACTACCTGCAATATCATTAAATCGCTTTAAAAATTTTAATACAGCCTAAATAATTGTTAATGGAATATTCCTTAATTATACACACAAAAGTTTAAGTCTAAATTATTGTTATTATAATAATTTTATATCTTGCACAGGTCCCTTTGTTTTTTGCTAATAATCCTATCCAGTCAAGGTTGTCTGGTAGATATCGCCTTTAAGCGATAAGACCGCCATTTGTCACATAGTCTTAAGTGTTTTGTATTTGTCTTGCTGTTGAATTATGTGTGCAAAAAAGAATATTTATTTTATCTTATATACACAGCTAAACCTTATTTTGCAAGTGTAAGTTATTAAAATTTTGAATGAAAATCCCAAAAATGTTTAAAACATTTATTTCCTGCCTTGTTCTATTCCACTTTACTACAAGTAAAGCGATAACATAAACACAATTATTGAACTAAACTAAAACATAATTTAATTAGTATTATTGATACATTTCACAAAAGTTTTTAGAATAGAAAACAGATATAAGTTTATGATTTATCCTCATTGACAGATTTACGGATTTCACGGTAGTTATACAATTCAATTTCAACACGTTATGTAAGGACTGAAAACCCTAATTTGGCCATAATGACCTAACTTACTAAATTGTAATTTTTTTCTCATCTCTGTGAAATATTTTTTTACTAAATTTGTGATTGTTCGAATGCCTACTCATTTCATTTGTAATTTTGAATTTGCATTGAAATTATACTGCTAAAGTTGCTAGTTAATTTTTACAACAGCTGGTTAATCAACATACCTACGTATTAAAACATTTTTAAAAACGAACACGGTTAACAAAAATAATATCGACTAAGGTTTTTGGGCAATAATCGTGTCAATAAGGACAACCATGACAGGAAAAGTTAAAGATTTGGTCGGAAAAGAGTCAAGATTTAATACATCTTACAAAAATTACATTTTATTTATATTTTTACAAATTTGATACTTATTACATTTAATGCATCTTAATCTTACTTACAAGAAAATTGAGACGCTTAAGGCACGGCAAAATTACATCTAGCTATCATACAATATAGACACTCTTGGTAACAATCTTGTCGAGATTTTTATCCCACAAATTGTGATATGTACAAAAATATTTTTATTTTCTTGACTATCTATGCTTATTTCATACTCTACATATTTCATTCAAAATAATCTGTTTAAAATCGTTGTAATAATGAAAATTAAATGCGTTGTCGTTGATTAAAATGTAAATAATTATTGAAAATCAGATATTAAATTATTGGTTTTTAAAACATAAAAGATAATATTGCTTTGTTTTAAATAACTACTATGTTAGTAACAATCACAATAAAATAGCTATAAATAAAACTACGCAATTCAAATCGCAAGGCAAGGATTTGCATGTCGACGTCGCTCGGTGGCGTACCATAGCGAAGATTCTTCAATCGAGACATAACTTTACATGACAAATTCAAAGATATTACCAACTTACTAGCTGAATACATTTTTACGTTTCCGTTCCTTGCAGCTTGCATTGCGAATTCAACCACGTAAAAACTAAATTTGAACTAAAATTTCCATTTTAAACATGCACCTTTTACACTGATTGGCACAACGTAAAGTCTACCTTAAGATAGCTAAGGTACACATTGGCACGTTCACTATACAGTGTCATTAATCGGTTCCACTAGAACCGATACTCCTCGCATCAGGCACGTGTGTTGTCCCTTCTTTGCCTCTCCAGCTGTTTTCTGTGGCTGTGGCGTTTCCTTGCTATCAATCCCACTAAGACTACAACCACGACCAAAGCTACAGCTACTCCTATCCACCAGTAAGTGCTGTACGACGCTTCCTTAGGACTAACATCATCCTTATCACCAGCCGCTACAGGATTCTTAATTTCCAGCACTCCAACTGTAGATGTCTCGGTCTTCGAATTAGGTTCATCAACATCGATTTCATTGTCCGTGATTTTTTCGTGAGTTTCTACTGGCGGTGGTTTTTTCTCTGGTTTCTTGTGAATCTCTTCTAGAGGTATTTCGTTATCATCTGGTACGTCTGGTATGATTGGTTCTTCGTAGTCGTCCGATTCTGATTTGTCCGTAGACGGGTCTAGTTGGTTTTCGAGATAGTCGTCCAGAAGGCGGTAGTAGTCGGTAAGACCGGTGTATTCGAGCCCGTTTTCTCTTTTGGCGAGAAGATCGCTGATCATTTCATGCCAATAGGAGCCGTAGCCTTGCATCATTGCGTCCCTGTAAGAAAGAATACGTCAAACACACACTTACATTTTATTTTTTAAGAAAGGCGCAAAGCTTATTAAAGAGGTTTAGAACTGTTTATTAAGCTGTTTTAACGTATTATAGAGATAAAGACTCTAGAGCCATAAATAAACAAAATGAATGCAGTGAAACCTGAGATAAACTATAAAACGTCTTTTTAAAACATGACGTATGAGAGTTCAATTAAATCGACTATTATAGTTTTGCAAAGGTTTTTTGTCTGGTTCGTGGAATCCTATAGTGCGGTTATGTAAAAATCATGTAAAATATTATCAATGATTTATAAAATATAATATCTGTAAAATATGATCAGGACACAGTTAGTGTAGTATATCGTAATCAAGTTGCGTAATTGCCTAATCGCAAGACAATCAGTTAAAAATATCATAATATATCAAATATCGGAGAACTTGTTAACAAAAGTTTGTGGTGATTTAAAATAAAATGCCAAAACCAAATAATAAATAAAAATAGTATATAGTCAGATAGGGAAGTCTGGAAAGAAGGTAGAGAGGCCTTTGCCCTGCAGTGGGACACAACAGGCGAAAAAAAAAAAAAAAAAAAACCAAAGACCAAAGTTGGTGTTGCCACGCAGTATCTAAAAGGTATGCGTCGCTCGAAAGTCGCGAGAGCCAATATTTGATTGTTTGCTGAGCTAGGTTGATACGTAGCGTATGATATATGATACTTACATTAATCTTTCGTTGTTTTTGGAGACATGATCAATCAGGTCTGATTCATCAGAAGGCAGTTCTTCCGCGAAGGATTGGTAGATCTGGTACTTTAAGATTAGACCCAGGAATTTACTGAAAAAAAGATAAAGTAAAAATAAAAGATATTTATATTTACAGCTAAACATTATTTGGTCTTGTAGTCCAAGTTCCAAATTGTTTTTACCGCTTGTTTTTATCTTTAAAAGTTATCAAGTTGGTTTGTTTGACTTTGACGAGACTGTTATCGAGGGACAATCCAAAGCTACTTGCTTTTTATTAATTTTAGCGTAGGTATCGAAATAGGCACTATTATTTCTAATTGGCGGATAAATTACACAGTAAAATAGACTCACCCAATATACGGCTTATTAAAGACGACGTAAGGATCTCCCAAGATATCATCACTAAAGGTCTCAATCAGGGAAAAGTTGCTTCTGAACTCGCTCCAACTGCTCTTAATCTGGGCGAAGGGGATCTTGCCCATGAGGAGTCGAAGACGCCACTCATCAGCTGCTAGGTAGAAGTTCAATCTGCAGGAAAAAAACAAGTTATAATGAAAAAGTTACATATGTTGAAATATGCTGTTCTCGGTGTACGCTCGTTATTTCTGCTCTCAGAAACAGCTCATCTTTTTATTGTCCTCTAACGCATGTTTTTGTTTTTTGGGCCTATCTGTCCTACGAGTTCTATTGTCTAATTATTGTTATGTCAGCGACCTTCAAAAACAATTTATTATCTTGGATTGATAGCTTGGCTCAGTGATTGCTTGGCTCAGTGACGCTATGCAGAAGCAGAGGTGACAATCTGTCTCTAGACTGCGCTCGAGTTCTATAAATTGAAACAAAATCTCCAAATCCACTATTACAGAGATATTTTTTTTATTTTAAAATTAGTACACACTACAGACATCATTCGCCTGTACTCTTAGAAATATCATAACAAAGTTAAACAATACGAAACGCTCCATAATGTTTGTTGGAATGTTAAAGAATCTTTTGGTAAGGAGCGAGTACGTGTTAAGAAAAATATTGTAATTACTTAATTAATTTGTGTATTATATAAGCAAAATAAGGACACGGACTCTCTTGCCTGCAGTGGTTTACCGTTAATAAAAAAAAAACGCTCCACAATAAGAAGTACTCGCACTATAATAACATAAAACATAAACTAGCTAACCTAGCATAACATAGCTTTATGTTATGCTATTTACATACGTCATAAAAATTTAAACAAAATAAGTGTCGGTTAGACCGAAAGGGTTAATCTGAAAGGCGTTGCTCTGAACCCGTCACAGGCTCATTGCAACACACAGCTGAGATTAATCCCTTTTTGGTGCACAATTGCACATTGAGATAAAATCACACATGGACAGGTCAACTTAAAGATAATTTAAATAAAAACTAAGATAATAATTATATACATAGATAAAAGATTTTTATTTTTAGACTAAAATATTATTTGCTAGAAAAACTGGCTCTGTCTGTGTGCTGTATGTCGGTGTGGCATCTCCCGCTTACGTACCCTGTCGCAGTGGGACACTATAGGCTAATGAAAAAGGTCAAGTACTTTAAATGTCATGTTTTAATTAGTGTTGTATCCTTAATTTTTTAAGTACTTTGTGTGTTGGGCTTGATTAACTTATATTACCTAAATGGGTTTTGACTGATATAAGGGGTCTGATGATGAAAATGAAGGACAGTCAAAGGAACTCTATAAGGTATAGTTTAGTAGAGTATTTTATTAAAAACTTAATTATTTAATTGTTTATGTTTCTTTTAATTATCACTTATAATGTCGATATGATTTGTAAAGTTAATTTATATTGTGTCTGCGTTTGTTTCTGTATTTCATTTTTCATTTTTAGTAATGTGCTGTTGTGTCCAAAATAAATGTTTTTTTTTTATTTCCCGGGCCTGTATTTAGTTAGTCCTACAAAGCTATTTGTAAATAAACGAAGTTATTATAAACATTTGAATTGGACACTCACTTTGGCAGATCCCTCAGAGCCATGATCAGCTGCAGCACCAGGCGATGGCTGTTGGGGTTGTAGTTGAACACCTCCAGGGGGAACAGGCCAGCGCGGTCCAAAGCGTGGGGGTTCAAAGCCAGGAGAGACAGGAACCCGGGGATTGCTTCGTTGATGGCTGTGAGAGAGGTTTATATTAGGGAAAGCAGCTGAAAGACCGATGCCAATTGGCACTAGGACAATATTTTCACATTTTATAGTCAGAAGATATCAGACGATTGAAAAGTCAACCCTAATGGGTGTTAGAAGTCAAGCGCTTGGTTACTAATAATCATCATGATTATCATTTCAGCCGTAGGACGTCCACTGATGGACATAGGCCTTCCTCAAAGACTTCCAGTGTCTTCGGTCGGTAGCAGCTTGTAACCACCGCGAGCCCGCTACCTTCACCAGGTCGTCCGTACATCTAGTTGGTGGACGTCCTACTAATAATATCAATAATTCATTTAAAAACGCAAAAAAAAAAAAATTCTTTAGGAGAACTCTGCCCCTTTATTCTACTTTAGACTGTTATAAAGTTTATCCCAACCCAGGTCAAGTATTATTACCCTTCCCATATTGAAATATCGATTTTTTTTCTAGTTTTTGCAATTATGATTATTAATTTGTTTTCATTTCAATTTTTATAATACAAGTAGGACTATGTCCGTAACTACTACTGAAGGTTTTACATTTTTTCAGAGCTATTATTATGACCAAACAATAAAATACATACAGATATAAAATTATTATTATCTGAATATTACTACTCACCAGAATATCTAGGAGCATGTCTCAACACATAAGTATTATTACTATGCAGGTTTATAATCTCCGTATACTTTATCTTCATAAGATCTTCATGAGCGTTGATATAACTGGCGATACTGACATCCTTGCAGGTGGAAACCCTCACTTTATTGGGCTTACACCAGTCTACCACCACTGTGGGACAGGTGCTGTTGAAGACAGACTCTGAGAAGAATTCAGGGTCTATTTCTCCGAATGACAGCGCTTGGAGAAGCTTCTCTGCTTGTTTGAAGACTTTTTGACCACCTATATCCTGGAACGTTAAAATTAATTAAAACTTCATCATTATGAAGCTATAGGACATCCTCTGATAAATATAAGCATAGATCTTTAATAATCTTCCAGTTATTTCGGTTGAAGGAAGGCAGTTAATTCAATCAATCAAATTAATTTGATTGCCCCAATGGCGCGGTGGGAGTAGTTCCGGTTGCGGCACAAGAGGTAGGGTTCGATTCCGAGGGGTCACGTGTTTTTTGGTTCTGCAAGAACTTTCTCCTTGGTCTGGTCTCTATATTTAAATACATATTAAACACGTATGATAGAATAGAATAGAATAGAAAAATCCTTTATTACACACACCATTATATAAAAATTTTAAAAATTAAATTAAACCTAGCATGCGTAAAGGGCGGTCTTATTGCTTAAAGCAATTTCTACCAGACAACCTTTGTTACTACTTAAATATATTTATTTATTATAGCCTATCAAATGTCTAGTACCCGTTACACGAGCTTAGAGCCTAGATGTTGTTGTTTGCATTGTCTGGAAAAATATATTTGATTTATTTATTTATACCTGGTTTTATATAATATAATAAATTAAATAAGCTTATTATTTTCCTTCTTATTCTAATTGCGTCAACTGACTACGATTAAAGCTCTTTAATGGTTAGAGAAAACGGAGCGGTTAACTATCCGTTGAATATTGAAACCGGTCATTAGTGGTCCTGAGAGTGCAGTATTTTAAAGGAAATTATAAGGGTTAGCTTCATAGTTTTAATTCCATAGCGATTTCTGACATATTTGCTTCTCAGGAACCGTACAGGGTTCCGGGCTTAGGGCAGAGGATAAAGGTTGGAACCGCTCTCGAATTGGGAATTATGCCATAAATTTCCTTGATAAAACCTTTATCGGTCGTTTTGCTTTTCAAATAGGATTTTGTAACTTTTCTTCATTGTTATTATGATACACAATATATACAGTAAAGATTTTATAATCATTTTCTTTATACCAAAATTTCCGGTAAACATTCTCACGATTTATTTTCTTGATAAATTTATGAATGCTTTAAATACCTGCTTTAACAGTGAAGGCAAGCATCGTGAGGATACCGGCATGTTCTGAGAACTTTGAAGAGTTTAAAGGACATGTTACTTTTACCAACCCGCACTTAGCGATTCAATTCAGCGTGGTGAATTGAGGCGTTATTTATTGGAACGTAAATATTATTATGTATATGATTCACTCACTCGATGTTTGATTCACATTTTTTTATAACTAATTTAAATTTGAAATGATTAAAATTAGATAGATAATTTCGTTATTGCACACATATGCTTACATACTAACTTAAACATAACAATTAGCTTACCTTCAGCTGTAAATTAGCTAAAACTTTTTGGTATATCCCAGCGTGCTTTGGCAGTAAGCTCTCTATTAGATTCGACCAATCATCACCGAGCAATGACTCTGTAAAAACAATTACATATATTACAATTTCATTGAATACACATTTTTTATTTTTTCGTGTTTTGTAATGTGGTCCGGAGAAGCCTCCCGGAACATGATGACCTTCTAGGTCCTCATGCCCCATCTTAGACCACATCGTCACTTTACATCAGGTGAAATTAATCAAATAAATAAATATCTCCGGACGAATCACACAGCATCACCTAACCCATCTAAGCAGAGCTTGTACTATGGGTGTTAGGTGACTGATGAACTACATAGATACATAATTTTCCCCCCTGAACCTGAAGAAATTGATGTTTACACTAAGGATTAATATTCCATTGATATATTCACGATAATTCGCGATGAGAAATAACGAAAATTATATTGTGAATGTACGTATTTTTTTTATGACATCTATAAGCACACTATGTGATTCTTGAATATCCTACTTCTATGATTTCATGCATTAGCTGTAAGAAGCATCAGTAGAACTATAGTAAAAAATATTTCTGTGTTTTTCTCTGTTATTATGTAATTTATCGTAGAATATTATAACTTATTTCATTTGGCGACAAAATTCCATAATACACAAACAAGTTCATGGCACTATAAGCTGTATCTAGCTGAAGCAAAAACAATATTTTCCATGATAAAGTCTAGCTCATTAAATCAAAGCCGGAACAACAATTTTACTATAATAATAACTAGTGCTGTCAATCCCGTTATTGAAGAAACCCGGTAATCCCGGATCCCGCTCTCATTTTCTAATCCCGCTACTGCGGTATTGCTAGCCGGAGGATTTACGGAGCTGAACCTTTATGAGACGGAGGGGTTTCGATTAATAATCTTTACTCTATCAATGGTCTTTTAATATTAATTGTTTCATAAATACCCCTTAACCAGAAAGGTGGTAAACGTTTCTGTTACAGGATACATCAAAAATTTTAAATATCCATAGTAAATAACGCATTAAAATATTTTTGTCTTGTTCACTGATAGGCTTTATTTAAATAGAAAATTTTTATAAACTACAATAAGGTTATGAATAATTATATCGTTAATCAAAATAAAACCTACAAGCATTAGATACCTTTTAATTAATCTAAGTATTTTTAATGCCATTACCATACCAATACATATAATATATATACATATAGTGTACGAGTAATAGCACCACTGAAAAAGTCCCGAAAAAACCGCGACTGAGAACAGGTTGCGAGTTGAGAGCCCTACGTACAGTCAACAGCAAAACTTATTGATCATATTCAACGTAATAAAACATCTTCTAGTATGACGTGACAGATGTAACAATTTATACCAAAGTGTAAATTTCAAATGAAGCTTTAATTGGTCAAAAGATAATGCTGATAATAACACCGAGGATCGAACTAAATGTGATCACTTTATGACATGACATGTTATTTGTTCCTTTACTTTTAGGAAACTACAGTAGTCAGTAGCTTTTGTCAACATTTACTGTATACATTATTTTGGGACCCTATTCAATCAGTTTATTTTGCTGTTGACTGTACAACCCGTGTAAAAAAATCCGTGTTGGCTAAGTGGAGGACAATCGACTTTCTTCCGAAGCTCGTGGGTTCACCCGGCCTCGCACCTCTGGATATTTCTTCTTCAGAAATTTATGTGCGCCTTAAACACGTGCTTTAACGGTGAAGGCAAACATCGTGAGGAAACCGGCATTCTGAGAACTTTAAGGAGTATGAAGGGCATGTGGCATTCACCAACCCGCACTTGGCCAGCGTGGTGAATTAAGGCCTAATATCTCTCGTCAAGAGAGAAGTCCCTGTGTCCCAGCAGTGGGAACGTTAATAGGGTGATGATGTACAACCCATTTCCATTACCCGTCTAAATAAATAAACTTGAGTACATAAGAGATCAATAAATCCAATATGTCCCTGTTGTAACGGAATGTTAATTCAGCTTATACTCGGGAAGATATATTAGCAAAGTTTTGGAAGAGCTGATTTGTTCCTTGTTTATGTTAATTTATGTGAAAATAAAGTCTGCTAATGAAGTATTGAAGATTAATGATGACCTCAGTGGATTAGTGGGTGAAAATTCTTAGGGCGCATATAATCATAATCAGCTTCAATTTTACTATTTTGCTACAAATCGATTTTATGAAACGAAGATCAACCACAGAAAAATGACAATTTAATGTCAATTTGACCTCAGTAAAACTATGCGGTAAATCGAGTTCAGCCTGCATTGATCGCATTTATAGTCAATGGTGAAATTGAGGCTAAAATCTACTAGATGCTACTACGATGCCTGCGGCTGCACTCGCCCCGTCTCACTCAGAAAACCGAATAATGCCCAACATGTGCCGGACACTACTTGACACTGGACTGACTGACAAGCGATACTAAATAGGCTTGCACGACTTCATTCGTCATTATAAACCACTCTAGCTCATGCAGTCCGCTCTTTTATTCGAAGATCAAATTCTCAACAAGTAATTCAGTAATCCATTTATTCATCCACCTTAGGAATTAAGTACACTTGGTTTCGTTCGAGGTCCTACATGTAGATTCTTATCAGAGGCTTATCATCTATAAATTTATAAGTAATCTTGAATGACTGTTTTCATCGCAAATACCTGTAGGTATAGATGAAATAATTCTCTTCCGACATTAATAAACCACATTCTATCCCGACAATTAACTTGAAACTCACTGGAAATGAAAACGGCGACTTCTCCCCATTTCTCTATTTTCCTCAGTAAAACACGTTATTCTTAACGAACTTAATCAAACTCCCGACAACAAAGTTGTAAAAACGAACGACATTCCAACTTTAGCTGTTAATAGTTGCAATAGAGATGGATGGTGACCCCCTTGCCGTAAAACTGTCCATAATCCTTGACGACCTTGACTCACACAAGAATTTTAATTGCATTATAAGCACATGTTTGGATCAATCTTAATATATATAAATCTCGTGTCACAATGTTTGTCCTCAATGGACTCCTAAACCACTTAATCGATTATAATAAAATTCGTACACCATGTGCAGTTCGATCCAACTTGAGAGATAGGATGGTTTTTACGGCGAGAAAAATTCGAATAATTTCCGGGAAAATTTTATACCCGTGCGACGCCGGGGCGGGCCGCTAGTATATTATAAGCTTTGATTTATATGCCTGTGTATAGTGCCTTGGTACAGATATTTTTTTTTTTGTGACATAACCATACCATTTCGATTAAAATTGTGGAGCATAATTTTACTTCATTTGTATAGCAGTCCAGCAATCAGTCATTGTTAGGGTTCCGTACACAAATAGTAAAACGGTAATTACAAATTATTTGAAATACGCGGAACTCTCGGTGTATGAGTACACCTTATACTTATCAAATTTATAAGGATTTTCTAACACATAAACAAAATACCTGACATTGGCATGGAAATAATTTATTAAAAACGTAAATAAAACATTATTTTTGTTACTAAAAATTTTTCAATCTTACACAATTACTTATCTTATCAACCCCTTATATTCGTAAATTTATCTAAAAAGGTTCTCCTAGAAAATACCTTCAAGTGTAGCGCTATTCTTTCTCACTTACTGCAGTAATGCATTCGACAATTGCTTTGACGCATTTCGTCTCTCGTGGTTTTGTGCAACTCCTTAGATGATAAATCTCTCGCCAATTAGCACTACCCTTGTTCTAGATAGATCTTCGGTTACAACTTTAGTTTTCTAAAAAGACAAAGAACTTTCGTGCTGAATCGTACCTCATTACAAGACAAGAAAATAGGGAGAAAATACAAGATCTTTTTTGTTTATCTTTGCGTATTGCTTTAATGTTTGAACATGTTTCTGGGTCAAGGATAACTTTTATGAGTCTTTTTACATCTAAATCTCTTAGAGCTACCGAGTAACTACAAATAACAACATAATAAATAAATATTATAACTATTGCTGGACTGTCACACATATGTGTGATCACACATTATATTATATTTTATTTATTTATATTATTTATATGTTTATATTTGTAGTTACAGGCAGTAGCACACGATGCCGCCACCGCGTCGCCGCCGCACTGCTCCACCCGATCATAAGACGAACATAATCTTTTATAAACGTTATCGCATAAATGTCACAGCAGATAAACGTCAAGTCAACGTCTAAAGACTAAGTCGTTGGTATTGACGACCCCTGTGGCTCGGTGGGCGGAGGTCCGCCTGAGACGCAAGAGGTTGCGGGTTCGATTCCCGCCGGGGGACCATATTTTGTACGATCTACAATTTCTGGTTCGAAACCAGAAATTACAAAATCTGGAACACCCAGACCAGATGTCTAGGTGTTATCTAAGTATCATAAGCATGTATTTACAACAAAAAAAAGGATCTATGTAGTATACTACATAGATACTTTTTTCACACATAGTACAAGCTCTGCTTAGTTTGGGGTTAGGTGATGCTGTGTGATTAGTCCGGAATTATATTATTATTATTTGATGATCAATTGAATGGAAAATACAATCTTTTTTTGTATTTACAGTTTTAAAATACTATTACTTACTCAGCAAATGAACAGGCAGAGGTTTCCCCACCGCATCAGCCCCGCTCAGCCTCATGGCGACGTATTTATGCAGCTTATCGTAAATCGACTTCACGCTGTTCCATATCTCGCGCGCTTTCAGAATAGCCCCTTCGTATTCCACTAGTGCGTCCCAGTAGTCTTCAACGTTACTGTAGTCTGGAACAAAACATTATGATACATCATTTTAATTTAAAAAAAAGCCGTGTTGGCTAAATGGGAGGACACTCGACTTTCATTCCGAAGGTGGGTTCAAACCCCGCCACGCACCTCTGGATTTTTCTTCTCGAGAAATTTATGTGCGCTTTAAACACGTGCTTTAACGGTGATGGCAAACATCGTGAGAAAACCGGCATGTTCTGAGAACTTTTAAAAAAAGAGTTTGAAGGACATGGTGACATTCACCAACCCGCACTTGGCCAGCGTGGTGAATTAAGGTCTAATCTCTCTCGTCAAGAGAGAAGTCCCTGTGTCCCAGCAGTGGGACCGTTAATAGGGTGATGATGATGATGATGATTTTAATTTTTTTATTGTTATATTATGTGAAATTTTATAGATACCTTATTTCTAGAGAATAAAGGTAAATATATAATGAAAAAGTTTTCGAAGTGTGACGCGATGTGTACAGGTATGATACAACATTTTAAATTAACATAGTTTTTAACAATATTAAAACTTGTAACGGGTATCATACAATGATTTCGCTGCTTTGCAGAAAGAACGTCATAACTCAAAAAACGTGATTTTGGGGTTGAGTATACACCTAGGCTCCGAAAAAAATCTAGTTTTTTTCTTAAAAAACGTCGTTTCTCTAAGGGGTAAGGTGAGAGCAGGACAGAAGATGTGACGCTGTTGCTCTGTCTCATTTTGTGACGTGGTTTGCGGTAAGAAGGTCATTACTCAGTAGTGGTGCTAGTGTGTCCGCGATGAGTTGTGCATGTTCTCTTCAAGGAAGACAAATTTCCTGTTTTGACGTTCTTCGTGAAAAGGTTAGTTGAATTTATTACGTATTAGTTTCTGAAATAATGTATCTAAATGAAATGTGTCGTTCTAGATCAAAATATGCATATGATTGCATGTGTATTTATTTTGCGTTATGTCATTTTAGCAGAAAATAGTAAGAACTACTAAAGTATTATTATAAAATATGACGAAAATGACTGTAAACAAAACCCAAATAGATGATTTTAGTTAAAAATTAAGTCAAAATGGATCATTTTTGCTAAAAAAAACATTGTTATTTTTGTATTTATTGACGATTATTTTAAGTTAAAACGTTTTAGGTAAAATTAAAAATATATTCAGTGATCGTATTTTACGTTAAACTATTATTTTTGCAGACTATTCGTTACAAATGGCGATGCCAGGGAGTTCAGGAAGCAAAAAAATATTGGCACTCATACAGAGAAATAGGAATATAGCACCCGATCAAGAATCTACAATGGATAAAAGTAGTATGTACTGCTATATTCATTTTTTACAATTTCTACTGGTCATAATTGAATGAAAATGGACACTTATTATTATTGCTCCTAAACATTACAAAATAAAACTTTTTAATTAATTATGACTCTATTGATTAATACTATCCGTATTCTAAAGGCTGAAATTGCAGGCTCTACCTGAATTTGATATACGTATTCAAGTACCACCCGATTCCACAGAGGTACCAACGGAGTTACAAAGATCTGTTTAAGGGCCATCTACACATGAGTTTGAAAGACTTGATTATGAGTTGCAAAAACCTATTCCAGAACAACCTGATAAACAAGATTCCAGTATCATCCAGTTCATCATCTGATTCTTCTGATCGTACTTTTCATGAAGGTATCTATATTTGTATTTTACTATATTTTGTCCCTAATAGTCATTTTGTATGAGAGTAGTTTTAAGCTGAATTGTTTTTTTTAGACAGCGACGATTCTTTTTTTCCAGGTCAGCAAAAGAATAAAACGATGGTTGCAATGTACTTACTTGCGGTGCTAAAACTATCTCATATCCAAACAATTACCCACAAATACCTCATAAAGGGCCACACACACAAAACGAGGGAGATGCGGCACACTCACTGATAGAAATGCAGGCAAAAAAGCTACTTAAAGGTGGGCCGATGTACTCACCAGAGGCCTTTATTGGTGTAATCAAATCGGCTAGAAAGATACCCGAACCATTTCATGTAAATGAAATGTGCACAGAAGATTTTTTTTATTGAAAAGATACTTGTACTCAAATGGGGGTAAATATTTCGAAGAATGAAGAAGGAAACTCTGTAAAGATAGCTGATCTTAAAATACTAAGAGTTGAAAAAAACAGCCCTCGTACAATGTACTACAAGACTTTTTATGCCGAAGAAGAATTCAAGAGAGCAGTTACCTATTATAAAAAAGAACAGAATGATTGAATTAGATGTCAAGAAGGCGTATGATGAAAAACCAGGTGTAACGGAAAGAAAGAAAGCTGATTTATTGGATTTACTCAATAAAAACTTTATCCCGAGGTTCTACGCCCCATTTTATAATTCATTGTAAGAACCATAACGGACTTTGCGGAGCACATTGATTGCTGCATTTTGATTACACAATTGTCTTTGTTTTTAGAGAACTTTTATTTTATAATTTCGTACTAATCAATAATAGTCTGATTAATTTAAGTACTTATAAAAATTATTAAAGCAAATTTAGTTAAAAATGTAAAGAAGACTGATTAATGGGTAGTGGGTACTTAGCTAAGAGGTTGATTTTTATAAGTTTAGCTAACGTTTTCAATGAATAGAGATTTGAAAGTGTCTCTGTTTCAATTGATGTTTGTTGTGAACTTTATTAAAAGATTTTTCTACAAAGTCATTTTTTGTTTTAGTAGGAATATATAAAATCAAAATCAAAACGAAATATTGTCATTAAGGTCCTAAGTCTATTTAGATCAAATTTCGCTTTATAGTTTTTCTGTAAGAATGACACATTTTCTACCTTGTTCTAAAAAAATACGCATAAGATTAAAGGAGATCATCGCACACAATAATTGCTGATATATTTCAATAAATATTGAATTGGGTATTATTTCATTCTCAAGAAGCTTCTTTCAAAAAGCAATAATTCAGAAAATATAATTTTTCTAACTTTAAAAACGCTCTCCTGTAAAATCGTGTTTTTTGAGTTATGACGTCTTTTCTGCAAAGCAGCGATTTGACGGTATTTAAGTTTTCAATCAAATCATGGTATGTAACTCTGTTCAAATATTAACAGGTATGTTGCAATTAGTACCTCATGTTTATGTGACTTGCTTCAGTGAAGATTAAAATATTAATAAATATATTTTAATCTAAAACATTTCATAAGTAATGTGAATAATAGATACATAATGTCGTGGATTAACGTAATTTCTAAATTACAAGATACCATCATGTAAACTGACATGATTATAAAAATTATAAGTAAACTATAAGTCAACACTATACACTTGCTTTCATTCCGAAGGTCGTGGGTTCAAATCCTCCCGCGCAATTTTTGTAAACTTAACACATACCTTAACGGTCAAGGTAAAGATCATGAGAAAAAAAAATGTTCTGAGTCTTTCTGAACTTTAAGAGATGTTAGATAAGCCTTCATTTAACCACCATCTCATCTGATGTAAAGTGACGATGTGGTCTAAGATGGGGCATAAAGACTTAGAAGGTACGAGAGTTTTAAGAACATGGCCCGCGTGGTGAATTAAGGCCTAATCTTTCTAGTATAGTGTTCTTGAGAATTGTTGTTGAGTTTCTAGTGAGAGTAGTCCTTGTGTCCCAGCAGGGGATCGTAAATATAAGTGATTGATTGCTTATGTTTAAAAAGTCAATAGGTATTACTTAGCTCCACTTTTATACAGGTTTTTGCTTCACTAGACTATCACAAAACTTACTGTTTAACTTCGTAGCGTTTCTTAGAAGAGGTAAGACATGGTCTAAGTATTCGTTCATGTCTGGCAGGTTCTTCTCCCAGGATGACTTCATACGACGCTGAACTTCCACGTCCTGTTGTCTTGCTAAGTTGTAATTCAACTCTGTAAGAAAAACCAGAAAATTATTGCAAGGAAAAAGTATTCTTAATAAATTGTCTGACGATTTTATTGTGTCCCATACATGTCCAGTAATTATTCTTTGCTATACTTTGTTAAATCAAGCCAATTTTATAATAATAATTATTTAACGTTTTAAATTCAATGTAAATGTTAATTGTATAAAACAAAAGTCTTTAAACAAAAAAAACTTTCAAAATGTATAAAGAGTTGCAATATTCATTTTGAACAGTTTAAGTGAGTAAACCCCGATAAGACCGCCAATTGTCGCATAGTATTAAGAAAATTATTGTTATGTTTGTGTTATAATTGTGTGCGCAATAAAGCATTATTATTATTATTATAAACCCCGTTTTCAAAATAAATTGATCCAAAAAAAAGTCTATAATCATAATCATTCTTTATATAAAGTTCCAATGAATGATTACAGAAAAATATTACAGAGAAAACTGATTATTCAGATCACATCTAAACTACGTCCAACTCCTTTCATGCCAGATGCAAAAAGCCACGCATTTTGAATAATGAATTCAAAAGAAAATATTTTCATAAACCGCACAGAATCTGTTTTAAATTATGCAAAGTTTCACGGAGTTTGAAATTCGAAATTTTTCTCGCATCATGAATCGGAACCATGATTTTATTTATTTAATTGCTTGCTCCGAAGTATTTTAAAATTGAATTTTCTTTTGGTGAAATTTATAGCGACTAAAATTGTTTAAGTAAATTCACAGTCTTCAGTATTTTTTCACCTGAAATACATATGATATTACTGGAATTGTTGCTATGTTAGAGGCCGTCTCGAGCAAGAGACTCGCTAGACATCGTCGGGTAATCTTCACGAACGAGCGATTATTCTGCCAGCGTATCGTTGCGACTTGTAACGGAACTGCAGCGAGTCGAGGGTCAGTGTGACAACGAGCTAGGCGTAAGTTCGCCGCGAGAGCACCACGAACCACACAGGCTCGCCACGATGCATTTATATATTTCGGGCGCGCTCAACCACTGCCACACCACCGCGATATCATCGTCGTGCGGAGACACATGCTAGGAAAGTGTAAAGAAATATATGGCACGAAGATAATATCGCCGAGATTCACTCGCTTGCGAAGACGGTCCCTTATAAACGATTATTCTCTGTCGTCACCACTGGCTCCGTTCACACTGGCGGCAAACGAGCAAAAAAAAAACAAAAACTAGTGTATTAAATAATTAAATATTGCTCATAGAACTTTGTTTTTCTTTGTCAGCTTGTTTCACCAGTTCTTATCTATTTGAGTCTAGTGTACACTTTTTTATGCTAGATAAGCCTTCATATCATAATAATCTCACTCGACCGATTATTTTTCAAAACAATTTGGTTGTACCATTACGTTTTGATAATATTGGTATTGACAGCGGGGACAATTATTATCCAACTCATGGCTTTAAATAAATTACAATTTATAGAAACAAGGGGTCACGATTCCCGATTACGGCTAGTCATTTGAGTCATAACTTTTTGCTTTAATTTCATAACTTTCTTTGATTGGACTTCTTGTAAATCTCATTTCGCTGGGTTATGAAAAAGTGTCTGTTTCTTGACGAAGTTGAGTTATTAGTAGACTGCCTTTGAATTATTCAAATAAAGACTTTTTAAAAATGTTAGAGCGCAGACTTTGAAAATGTCTTAAAGTTTTATTTTCTCTTACCTTTGATATTCACTTTAGTTTACAAAAAAACTTTAAATATACTTTATGAGACTAAACTTGATTTTATAAAAATGTTTTCTACAAATATCATAATTTGTATATGTATGTAATACGTCTGAAAAAATTACGTGCTTCGTGGTTTCATAAACCATAAAATGTTTTTAACCTATATAACTTATTAAATTATAATGGTTTTTAACAATTTTATGACTTAAAACGGGTAACATACCATGATTTGACGGTTATTGAGTTTTCCGATATTTCGACGTTGTTGCAAACGCCATGATCACGGAAACAACTGAATTGTCTTCGTCTTTGCGTTTTGGGCAGACGGTTATTCACAAACGAAACGGTCTACCCTCTTTCTAAGTCTTTTATTGCGAGGTTGGCAAATACAAAGGTAAAAACAGTTTTTTCCGTGATCATGGCGCTTGCAACAGCGTCGAAATATCGGATGTTACAAATTTTAAACAGACTTGCAGTTAATTAGTGAAAAGATAATATAAACTACACCATAATATCAAAGCATAACTAAAGCATAGAACAATATAGATAGACTTACCTCGCAACGTACAGTTTATCTGAGAGCCGCAATCATAATTCGTGGCAAACCGAATTCTGTGAAGAGCTTCATCCCCGAATGTTACCAGCTGAAAGAAATTAGAAATGTTACCTGTTTCTGACTTCCGAAGTTTTTAACCTCTTTGAGAACGGACGACAGGAAATTGGGAGCTTTCGAGCGTGTAATAAGAACGTTGGATTTCCTAAGGCTTATAGTATGTACCTAGAATTTATGTTATTCGTATTTATTTGTATCTACAATTTCTGTTTTATTTACAGGTCAGTGATAATATCCTACAGCCGTAGGATATCCAATGCTGGAAATAGACCTTATTATAACGCCCCGTGTCATAATTGGTAAATAAATGAATATGAAAATGAAAGTGGGACATAAGCCTCTCCAGAGATTTCTAATTATTCCAGTTGGAAGAGGCCTGATCATTTTATTTAATTTAGACCAAATTTTTTAATCGTTAAGTAGGATCTATCTGGCGTTTAGTTTCGGCGCAATGATGTCCTATAAATAGTCCAAAATATTCAATTTTGTATTTCTACCTTTTGTGCAAATCTCAAATTTTACCACTTTTGTATTTATATTAGGTCCTTACATATGAAATTGGCGTTTTGTATGGGAGGAACAAAAAGTCGAATATTTTTTAATATAATATATTTAATTAATCAAAGTATGAACCATTATTTTCTATGCACTTTTGCCATCTTATAGGTAGTTCATTGATCCCTTTACTAAAAAAACCAGTCGGACGGGAATCAATAAAATCTTTGAAGGCGATTTGGACTGCCCCATCGGAGTTGAATTTTTTCCCTTGCAAGAAGTTATCCAAATTTCGAAAAAAATGGTAATCTGTTGGAGCAAGGTCCGGGGAGTACGGAGGATGTCTTAGACTTTCCAATTGAAGCTCTTCTAATTTAGTAGCCGTCTGTTGCGCAGTGTGTGGTCTAGCGT
Source organism: Gymnoscelis rufifasciata (assembly GCA_929108375.1). Taxonomy (NCBI): domain Eukaryota; kingdom Metazoa; phylum Arthropoda; class Insecta; order Lepidoptera; family Geometridae; genus Gymnoscelis; species Gymnoscelis rufifasciata. The sequence continues at coordinate 12,080,872 of OV815312.1, read as the reverse complement.
TGTCGTGAAGCAGCAGTGGCGTGGAGCGATTGACCAGCCTAGGTTGTTTAGCCGCTAGCTTTTCCATCATGGTTTGCAATTGCTGACAATAGACATCAGCCGTAATAGTCTGGCCAGATTTGAGAAAACTGTAATGAACAATACCGGCACTAGTCCACCAAACGCTTACAAGTAACTTTTTTGGGGTTAATTTTCGCTTGGGGCAGGATTTGGCTGGCTGGCCAGGATCCAACCATTGCGCTGAGCGCTTCCGATTATCGTAAAGAACCCATTTTTCATCACAGGTAATGATTCGGTTTAAAATACCTTCATCATTGTGCCGGTTTAGTAATGTAACGCAGCAGTCGACGCGCGTTTGCCGGTTTGCTTCAGTCAATTCGTGAGGTACCCACCTTTCAAGCTTTTTAATCTTCCCAATTTGCTTCAAGTGAATTAAAACAGTTTTATCACTAACACCGCAGCCTGCAGCTAACTCGGACGTGGTTTGCGATGGATCCGCTTCCACAATAGCCTTCAACTCTTCATTATCAACTTGAGTCTCAGGCCGTCCACGGGGCTTGTTCTGCAAGTCGAAATTTCCAGAACGAAAACGTTGGAACCAAAAACGAACTGTGTTTTCTTTTGCAACACGACCGCCATACACATCATTCACCCTTCGAGTTGTTTCCGCAGCACTAGTGCCACGGCGGAACTCGTACTCGTAAATAATGCGATATTTTAAGTTTTCCATTTTGTAAAATGAGTGACGCAAACAGAAAAAAACAGAAGAAAAAAAACAAATGAATGACGATCATCGAAGCACAAATACATGAGTCTATAGCTGTACAAATTTGAATTTGGAATTCCTTACCAAAGAGGAGAAATTTGTGATTAAAGTGGCCAGTACGAAAAACGCCAATTTCATATGTAAGGACCTAATATATAAGCTCACTAAGCCTAGGAAAAACTATAAGTCTCTCTCATATATCTTTGAAATGATGTTCCTCTATGTTTATGCATGGAGACCATAAAATAGATTTACGATAGAACTCTGACCAGTAATTACAGGCCACCATAAAACGCAATGTATGGTTATCAATAATGTCGGTGAATGAATTCATTTGCTATTTTTATCACGATAGATGTACGTAATTGGACATAAATCCTTTGGTATATTTTATGAGTTCTTGCCGTAGTGGAGGTGATATAGCTGGGTCACTTAAATTAATTTGAGCAATAATTATTTAAAAATCAACGCAGTTAGTTATTAATTTTCGAAACGGGGATTCAGAAGTATCAGTATCAGAAGAGTTTCTCGACAAGTATTTACTCGTAGTGGCTAAAACGTTTACGGCCATGTCACACGAATGCGGTGCGGTTTCCTACATACTATTATTTTGTCGGTTAAGAAGTTAAAACACTTTTATCTAATGTCATAACAAATTTAGTAAGCGGGGCCAATTTACCGATTCAAAAATTAAATTACGTCAACCGGGCCCGGTCTACTAAGTCTACTAAGAGTCTACGAAGCGAGATGACGTACGGTCAGCGCTGTACCTCATTCGTGTGGCAGGATTCTTAGTTGCAGTTTGCTGCTTTATATAGCCAGAATCTTATACACAATAGGTAGGTATGAATAAAATAAGACCGTGTCTCTACGAAGTGTCTTAGTTACCCTCCCTGCACTGTGCATGGAAGTGATATCCATAAAAGATATTGCTTCCTTACCTGCGGTGTCTCGGGAACTAATATGAAATCGGTACATCGGATATGATTTTACGATGATTTTATGACTTTTATCTATTAATCTTGGAAAATATAGACATTTTGGTGTATTGTGTTTAGTTTGTTCTGAGTTGCAATATTTTGAACCTATTTATATAAATGTTTATATAGCAGGTTCTAAGGGAAGCTGAGTATGCAAATATGAGGATAGCGTTTAGTTTTGAACTCAGCAAAGCTTGCACATCTTCCAAATTTCTAAGCCGATTTCAATAAAACTTGCTGTGTATTGACATCACGTCAAATAAAATTGACTTTTCATTTTATATACAACACAAGTATATTTGTAAACACTACATTTCCTTCACTCCATTTATGCAATTATTTGACTCCTCGAATCTTTCTAATGGCTTAACCAGTTTTTATGAAACGTAGCAAAGAACATTTTTGAGTATCCCATCTTTCAAAGAAAAAATCGAAATCGAAAGAGGAGGAGGTTGACCAGAACTGCCGCAGGCAACATTATTAGTTTTTTCTTGTGTCTCAGCTAAAAGAATTTGAGAATATTAAACTTTTTTATATATAAATAATGCATAAAATGAAAGTGCATTGTGTAATAACTATTAATTAAGTGCAGAATTTATAATTAATCCATTGTACTAAGTTATTTTATTCCGATAATGAATCATTTTAAATAGTTGAAAAACGATATCATTTAAAAATAAATTAAGTTGGAAAGATTTTGTTGCAATAAAATATATATAATGTAACCATAAATATTCAGATTGTATGTTATTATTTATACAATAGTTAATTAATTTTAAATGTATCGCTTAATTTATTAAAACTACGTGAATTGTTAGCTGTAGTACCGAGTCGTTTCCGGTTGTCAAACCTAACCTAACTTTAACGACTCGCCACTTCAGCACGACCTTCTGTTTCTGCGCGTCGTAGCGACTAGACCTCTAAAAGTGAAAAGTGTTGTAATGGTGTGCTGATGGAGACTGTTTTAAGGCTAGACACTAATTTGTAATAAACTGTGTAAAAGTGATTCATATATTTTTTGAGTGGGTAATTTTACTTAGTAACCTATAAATACCCCTAATCATTGAAAGTGCCTGTTTGAATTGAAATTTTATAAGTAGGTATACTACCTATATACACAAACATTTGTTTGTTTGTCTGTTTGTTCTGAAAGTTTCACTAGTTGATATTTGATGTTAAAAAATGAAAAAAAAGTATGTTCGGCTAAATTTACAGCGGGATTATCCAATAAGCTCGGATAACGCCACAGATAAAAGTACTAGGTGAGCATGACTGTATAGGAGGTTCCACTCACCCGAATCCACTGCTCCGGCTCAAGCATGGCGTCTCCAGGCTGCATGAGAAGCTTCACCTTGCGTCGAAGAACATTGTCATCTTGAGACAAAGCGTGTGCTGTCAGAGCGCTTTTGACATCTGTCGTCTGCTGTCGGACGAATAGGCCGTATGACTTGTCTCGCTCCAGCTGGAAGGAATTAAACATGATAGAAGAGTGAGATATAGTTTTGGTGGGTTGAAAAATTGATTAGCGAGACCTCAGATCAAGAAACTATATAATTTACATGAGACATTTTTATATCCCTTCTTGATCATCTTTAGATGAGGAGCTCGTGATCGCGCCAATATTAACTACAATAATTATTTTTTTATATTATTCTATTTTGTAACAAAAAAGAGTGGAATCAATTAGTTCTTTACCTACTTGTAGTTTACCGGCTGTCATTTGTTATTTAATATGAAAGCCGCCCTTATAATTTAAATCTTTGTGCACCCAATAAATTTGAATATTGAATATACCTAAGGGAAGGACATTGATAACTCTTCAGCGCGGAAAAATGCACCTACCTCGGGTAGAACCATTTTTTTTTATTTTGTTGTCTTTGCGAGGGATAGCTTAAAATTTGATTTTTTTTTTCTTTGCAAGCTAAACAAAAGTTAGTTAGACCATATAATTAAATTAATGTTACGTGTACGCCACAAAAATAATACAAACAGAAACTAAAATCAAATTAACTAACAAAACTATTTGAACATCGTGAGAAAACCTGCATGTTCTGAGAACTATTAAGAAGGACATGTGACATTCACCAACCCGCACTTGGTCAGTGTGCTGAATTAAGGCCCAATCTCAAGAGAGATGTCCCAGTGTCCCAGCAGTGGGAACGCAAAAGGGGTGTTTATGCTTTTTTTTTAACACGTACCTTCAAAGTAAACCCCTTGCTATCCCCGATCAGGTCGCTCCAAGCGGCAGAAGACCGCTGATCGCACTGGTCCACGTAATCAAGCTCTACCAGGTCTACTAAAGAGACCAGCCATCGCCTGTCATCACCGCTGGAAGATGTTCCGCAGGGGGGACAGGTCAGGACTGAGAAGATGCAGAGGAGAATGACGCTTGAAGACTTCATTGTGAACCTGATGGCAAAAATTAAAATGAGAGTTGGGTTAAGGTAAGAATTTGTAATGATCAGTCTAAGGCCTCAAACTGCGTTAAAACTGCGTTAAACCTCGCCTCGCCTAGGCGAGGTTTTAATAAAATGTGCTTAGCAGCACTTTTGTATGAGCACAGTTTAAGGCCTAAGCCGTGATCATGGCGCTTTGTTAGAAAACGTCTGGTTAGAAAAGCGGCGAATATCGGACTACGCAAAAACTTAAACCATGGCGCAGGAGGTAGCGGGTTCGATTCCCGCCAAGGAGCCAAGTATTTGTATGTTCTGCAAGCAGTTTACTCTTCGGTCTGGGTGTTTAATATGTATAATTAAATAGCTATATTTGCATATAACACACTTATTACAACTGGGCTAGATGTGGTTGTGTGGGTTGTCCGGAAATATTTTAATAAAAATAAACTGTATTACGCGGAACCTTTGTTGTTTGAGTCAACCTCATACTTATTGAATCCTTATTGACCGAGCTAAGCGCAGGGCAGCTGGCCTGACTGATCAGGAAATTAATTTTAGCGTTGGATTGATCGTTGATGATGTCTATTGTTTATTTATTGCGTTTAATGCGTGGAGGTATTCATCGCGTGGAAATTCAACGAATGGTGGCCAAATCATGAGGGTGTGTTAAAATTACCTACATAAAATGACAAATTCTATATGTCTTATCAAATTCATTTGACTGCCTCAGTGGCGCGGTGGACAAAGGACCGCTTGAAACGAAAGAGGTAGGGTTCGATTCCCGCCGAGGGGTCAAATGTTTGTATGTTCTGCAAGCACTTTCTCCTTGGTCTGGGTGTTTAATATGTTTAAAATATCTATCTACGTATGTCTGTTATATTACCTATAGGTATATCAGATGTCTAGTACCCTAAAACACAAGCTTAGAGCTTACCACGGGGCTAGATGTTGTGTGGATGGTCCGGAAATATTTATTTATGTATTTATTTTGAAAACGGGTCTAAATTACGTATAAGTCTTAAGAAATTATGACATTCCGACATTTCGATTCCCCTCATGAAGTAATTATGAACCTTAACTCGCGTTAGTTTTGGGATCCTAATAAATATTATAATTAAAATGGATTATAACGCTAAAGGATTATTAATACAGTAATTACTTATTTCATAACTTCACTATGAAAAACTGAAGTTATGCAAAACAAAGAATTGCCTATGAAATAAAAGAGGAAGGTATATATTACATGTATTCTACCATGTCTACTATATGGGTGTAAAACCTGGGAATTGACTGAACAACTAGAAAATAAAATTAAAGTTTGTCAAAATGGAATAGAGAGAAGTACAATTGGAGTCAAAATAAAGGACAGGGAAAAACTAATAAACATAAAGAGTAAAACGAAATTTAAGAATGCAAACACAATGTACAAACAGCTAAAGTGGAAATGGACTGGGCATATGTTTAGAGAGTGTACAGAAAAATGGACAAGACAAACAACAGATGGTATCCACTAGACAGCAAAAGAAATAAAGGTAGACAGACGAAGAGATCGGAGGATGATTTAAGGAAAATAGCGGGCCCCACGTGGACTCGCAAAGCAAAGAACGGGACAGAATGGCGATTTTTAGAGGAGGCCTTTGTCGGAAGACAAGTTGTAACAGTGTAACACCGTTTGACGTTGTTACATAATATCAAAATTTATATTTAATAATTAAACTTAGGCATAGATAATAGATAATATGATTGTTTAAGTAAGTACAATAATATAGTTTATTTTATTTTTATTTTATTAAGTACTAATTTAACAAATACTGTCACTCACTGTTGTTTTTTTAGGAATTACTTTACCACTACCTACCACCACTACTTTTGCGTGAAATATACATGAAGCCGTGTTGGCTAAGTGGGAGGACACTCGACTTTCATTCCGAAGGTCGTGGGTTCAAACCCCGCCACGCACCTATGGATTTTTCTTCTTGAGAAATTTATGTGCGCTTTAAACACGTGCTTTAACGGTGAAGGCAAACATCGTGAGGAAACCGGCATGTTCTGAGAACTTTAAAAGAGTTTGAAGGACATGTGACATTCACCAACCCGCACTTGGCCAGCGTGGTGAATTAAGGCCAAATCTCTCTCGTCAAGAGAGAAGTCCCTGTGTCCCAGCAGTGGGAACGTTAATAGGGTGATGATGATGATACATGAATCCATGCGTCAATTTTGTAACGTTGAATAATTTTTGTTTTTAGATTTTCCCGGGGGAACTATGTGTTTTCCCGCGGTAAAAGTAGCCTATAGCCTTCCTCAATAATTGAATAACAAAAGCTAAATTAAAAATAAAAAGATTTTCTTTGACAAATCGGACACGTGCTTCTTAAGATTAACACGTTCAAACAAATAAACTCTTCATCTATATATTAGTATAGATATAGATTTCTACGGACGTAAACACAAAAAGCTACCAAATTAGTAGCTTTACCATATTCCGACAACACGTAAATAGATGGCGAAAAAATAGTTTTACTATGCCATTCAATATTTTGTCTTCCTTTAAGCAATGGCACATTCTATGTGTAAACAGGAAAACCACTTTTCCTTGTTTTTCTTTCACATGCCGCCTAAGGCGATATATGTCGTAAGTTTGGGCAGTTGGGTCGAATTGATGGCACAAATATATCGGGTAATTACGTTTTTATAATAAGTCTCCTTAACGTTGTCGCAGACCAACCTATATGAATACACGAATCGCTAGAACTTTAAACCGACATAATGCGTTTCATATTTTTTTATACATACAATACACCTAGCTGATATCGGCTACGGTGTTTTTTTTAGCTCAGTCATAACGAGTATTTAAAAATAATTAAATATTACCGGACTATCCAAACAAGAACATCTAGCACCGTGGTAAGCTCTAAGCTTGTGTTACGGGTACTAAACATCTGCCACTAAGGCAGTCAATATATAGCTAGAAAATACTTTATTACAACACCAAACAAAGAAACAATACAATAAGAAAATAAAAACTAAATCTAGAATCCGTAATGGGCGGTCTTATTACTCAAAGCAATTTCTTCCAGACAACTGTGGATGGTGATAAAAATACAAAACGTAATGGACGAAAATGCATCATAATTGTCTAAGAGGTATAACTATAAATGTTCACTTTTGCCTCGAAGAGATTCAATTTGGAATCAACAAAGTACACATAAATTTATTTCTTTGCGAGATCGGATCAGAAAGTTCCCGTGAACATTCTCGAATTCTAACCTATAAAAGATCGAAAGACATGCAACGTTGTGTTTGGACTTTGGACCTTACTCTCATGTTTTATTGTTATACAAAGCTTTATTTGTAGTTTTCCACAAAAAAATGACACGAAAATAACGTATCACTTTATTTACTTTGGCTCGCTTTGCTTACCATGTAAATGGAAGCAAACATCATAAACAAAATGTCGTCTCCCTCCACTCGACATTTTCATTCCCATCACAATTTTAACACCTCGCTTCGAATTCTGAGGACGTCCTTAAATATTGATAGAATGCGTATTCAGGCCCGTGTTAAACACATAGAATACAGTTTAGGGACTGCCATAAAACATATACAGCCTTTTTACGAGGCGTAACAGACAACAATAAGCTTCTCAGCGCGATAGTCGCAAAGATTCGATCGAAATATAATTTGTTATAGGAATATTCGCTACTTTTGATCTCCACGATACAGGCTTTGCCTAGTGTCGATGTCGATTATCGATGGTTAATTTCTATGTACTGATATTATACTGTTTGTTTATATGTATGTACATAAATTTATTTTAATTGGTTAAGTGTCAATCAATGATTTTATTATTATTTTTTTGGTAATAATTTGTAATTTTGATTGCTTTCAACAAAACGACAAACGAACGATAATTTCAAGAAATATTTATAAATTATTTTGCAATTTGGTTAATCAAATATGGCGTTCTAAATTATATGGATAGATGAAACAGTGCGGCACAATAGGCCGACCAAAAATGTCATAATTTTGTATGTTAAAATCAAATTATTATTTCAAATGTGGTGGTTGGTGTATTGCGGTTGAACATTTGTAATATGCACTAGCAGAATTAACAATTGAAATACATATACTTTACACAAAATTAGCACTTATATGCTTTATTGTATGTATTTCATTTTTGTTTATATGAGTAGGTACGTTTTGTTCTCACCGTCCACGGATTTTAAACTTGACTTTGTTCAAATTAGTTATGGGGCCAGTCGACTAAAGAAAAGTAATAAATGAAATGCATTAAGTCAACCGGTTCAACCGATCCAGTTAAACCATCCAGTTAAGGGTAAACATTGAAGGAGTGATCAGTGAATTATTGAGCAATAAGTGTGAGACTGGTGCCCGCGATGGGTTTAATAAAACCTGTGTTGCGGGTCACCAGGCTCTCCAAATTCGCTCCTCCAAGTGTCGGAAATTTATATTTATTATGTCCATTAGTAGGTACAGTTTCCATGATTTGAGAGGAATAATTATAGCACATAATAATCTGTTGTGTGAGGTACAGCCGTAAACACTCTACGACTGAAATAATTAATAAGGAACAACAGTTCTTATATACATATAACAAGATATATTATGAGATCAATTGGCTATTAGGCAATATTGTCATTAATAAGCAATTTTGTTAACATGGAACTAATCAAGTAAATTACGTATAAGTATATAATTAGTGAGTTCGAACATGTCAGAAAACAGCCGAACACACATCGGGTAATCAAACACATTGTACTCCAATATTTGACTTGATTGGCTATTTTATTTATTTGGTGGTTTGGTAATAGTCAGGTAACTCATATATATAAGTTCTCAGATTACCGCCGGTTTACGTAAGTCCAGAGGTTCGTGGCGAGGTTTGATCCCATGACTTTCGGAATAATAGTCGAGTGTGATCCTACTTAGCCAACACGGCTTTTTAATTTATCGATATAATTTAGAACGCCATATTTGTTTAACGAAATTTCAAAATAATCTAATAAATCTCTTGAAAATTACGTAGGTACGTTTGTCTGAATACTAAAAATTCAGATGACGCTTTAAAATCACCAAAAAAATGGAACCAAAATATTTATTTATCAAGCATATGTATAAGGGACATGGCTAAGTGATTTAAACGATTAAGTGGAATTGAATCTAACAAAATCTAACAAATATCGGGATATTTACAATAACTTACCTACTGATTTTTTATTTTTATGAAATGTTAGCTACCTTGCTGCTTGGTACCTAACACTTTTATTGGCAGACAGCGATCTATCATTTTCAGTGTTTTATACTACTAATTAGTGCTAAGCGTATGAAATTTAACAAAAATATCGGAAATTACAAAAAAACAATACAACAATAAAAAAAATAAGACTCAAAATAATTCACATCACGTCTACTATGACACAGATTCGATCAGAAATGTTGACCTTGTATTTTCACGAGTTTCCAGTTTAGCAAACACACATCTAACTCAAACTAAGCAGCCAAATTATTTCAATACAATTTACGTCATACTTCGACCCAAAATCATATAAGTTTGATTTCCTAGTCCTCCAGCGAAATAACTTTAACCCTTGGAACTCCCAATGCAAAATTACAACACGAACCGAAAACTTTTAACAGAAATTTCAAATACAAATTTGAAAAGTTCAACTTTATTGATTCATTAAAATATCATCATTGACTAGGCATTGGAATTACTCGACTCAAAGTTTGTAGGCCCGTATTGACTCATCATAAATTTACAGTCCAACAAATTACCAAGAGCAATATCACAGCTAATACAGTATTGAATAATACAGCTAAGGGTTAAATATAGGAAGAGGATTTATGTCGATGCTGAAATGAAGGAGTTCGTTACAGCCAGATTACTGCAAGGCTAATGAATAAGATATATTTAAGTCGGAGGGCTATGTTCGGGGTTTCTCGATCGAATCAGGAATGAAGAGATACGTAGAAGAACGCGGGTGACCGACATAGCCAAGAGAATTAGCTCACTAAAGTGGCAATGGGCAGGCCATGTCGCTCGTAGAAAATATGGAATATGGACGTTGGGGCCGGAAAGTTCTCGAATGGTCATTAATAGAGGCCTATGTCCAGCAGTGGACGTCCTATGGCTGAAAAGATGATGATGATGATGATGATTAATATTGTAGTATCCAATTCCTAAGACAGAGAGAGAGAGAATAGAAAGAGAATACATTAATTTTGCCCACAACATTTCATAGGCGCTATGAGCATAAAAGCCGAAACGAAAAAAATGCTACTTCTAATAACTTTTTTGGATATTTTGTGTTAGTACTAAAAGACGAGAATTATTATGTTCGGGGGCGTAAACGCATTGAAACGACAAAAATATAATCCCATTTATACTACTACTGATATGATATGACTATGATATGACCTACTGATATGACTTTTTTTAAACATTATTTTTTCATAATCCTAAATGAATTTAAACAAAAGTTTTTTAAAAAGATTAGCTAGTAGTTCTAAATATTTGGTAGTAATTCAATTGCATACCTATTAAAAGAAAAGAGAACCAAGATAACCTTTGAATTATTGCAAACATTTCTCTAACTGAATTATAAAATAATTTAAATTCTATTCCTTACTTCACAGCAAAAAACGAACCAGAAAACTGTAACAAATACATTCATACAAAGGGGTATTCATTTAACCGTTAAGGTTTCATACCAGTGTTGCCCGCTGAATTAAAACACAAAACGCTCCATTCAAAATTTCAAACAATGTTTCAATTATCTCAAGACCCGCACAAGGAATTAATGAAAGGAACGGAATGAAAGCCCAGCTTTCATTTTCAAGGGTCGAAAAAATATAGAGTTTTTTCTTAAAGCGTTGCGGATTGCGAACTCGAGTTAAAAACTCAGTAGGTTGTAGGCATGTGGGTTATTAAACGGGTTTTACGTAACCTTGTTGAATACCTGAATCACTTTAGATTCGGGTTAAGATGGAGAAGTTTAAAAAAAATTGTACCAACAAGTAGATTTTTAACAAAAAAAAACCTACATACTTAATTAATTATTGATGAATTATTTATTGAGAGTAACTTGAGCCGCAGGTATAAGAATGTTGCCCCCATCTCTTCCTAAGCCTTCATTTGACCACAATCTCACCTGATGTAAAGTGACGATGTGGTCTAAGATGGAGCATGAAGGCCTAGAAGATGGCTTCTCCGGACCACATTACGAAACACGAAGAAATCGCTTCACGCACTAGCCCAGCCCGGAGGGTGGTGAAAAGCCGCGGCCGAAGCCATTTTGAGAAAAATAACAAGACACCAAAAATAGTGAAAACCTAAATATTTTTTTTTCAAGGAATTTTACGAGTCATCTACTGATTTTGTCCATAGACTTTCGCTGTGGTAGCTTAAGAAACTTAAAAGAGTATTAAATACCCTAAGCTCTCTGGAGATATTAAAAGTAAATTAAGCGAGATGAATATGCAAGATTTATAATGCAAATGTCTGAAGCAGTTATGAATAAAAATCGCAGCTACAAACTCGATTTAATATTTTATTTAAGTAGTATAAATGTTTGGTCTCGTAAGAACATTTTAAAGTTTCAATGATAAATGCAATATCAAGAAAAATATATTATTTTTATATTGAAAGTCTTGTGAAAGAAAAATACGTAATCCAGCAGCGAAGTTTTAATTTGTTTGAAATTAATGTTCATTTCAAAAATATATATAAAGTGAAAGAGTGTTTACTCATAATTGTAGTTACTATTTTAAGTAATTACTAAAAATACATGATTTATTTCCGCGTACTTGAAATTCATTTTCATTCAGACTTTCATAAGATGATTTTTCACATGAAATCCTTTCGTGTCGAATTTCACGCGAGTTTTCCTTATTATTTTTCGCGTCGTATCGCAAACAGTAAAAAATCCCAAAAACAATACACCTGTTCCGTGCCACTGGCCATGTCCCATGCATGACCCGTTTCAGCATTAACGAGACAAATGACAATTGTCAACTCTAACCCAACGACATAGAGTCCTATCCAAACTTTTTACTATTTACCTACAAATAGAGATTGAATTCCGAATGATTCTGTCTTGCGTTCTATTTCTAACATTTGATGTGACGTTCCTATTGTCCAGTGATGGGTCGTTATTGGTTTTCAGTTCCAAGTTTGAATTTGAAATTGGAATCTCATTACTGAGCTGTCTTGATCCAAGAACATGATTCTGAGAACGTTTTGTCTAATCATAAAATCCGCTTTGAAGGTTCAAAATGCTATTAGATTTTCGGTCTGTTTTATTCAATTTCACATATTTTTTAATTTTCATTATCTTTGCAACCGAAGCCAATGCATTCGCTTATTGAATTGAACCTTCATATCAAAGACGTCAGATGAAATAATACTTCAATGGGTGAATCGTACGGCTTGAGAAGACAATAATGTGGAACTGCAGAAGCTTCTAGAAACGACCTCCGCATAATGATGTGGAACCTCCTAGTAATTGTCTCGGTTTCAACTTCCTTGATGTGGAAAATTAATTATGTTTCGCTGAGTGCTCGTGGTGTGGAAAAGTTTGAGCAGACTTCACTCTCGCTTAATTAAATGGTGTCGTAATAAATGTAAGGGACAAAATAAAAACTGCTAAGATGTTAAGTTTATTATAACAGATAAAAAATTCGGTAATAGATGAAAAAAAAAACAAGTAAACATTTAGCATAGGTTTTAAATAAAAAAAAAATTAATAAAATGTAATGCTTTCGTTTAAAAAAATATTATAAGGCTCACGGGGAATAAAAGTCATTCTACGACCTCATAATTTTTTTGAAACACTTCTAAGGACGACAAAAGAAAGTCTGCTAAGAAGGCGCCATGTTTGCCAATAATCTATGATTATGTACACTTATTATTTATTTTAGAATTATAAATTATATGGCTTTAAGCCGGCTATGATAGTCCCGTTCGTCATTATCATAAGTACCCTTATTTACGTTCCCACTGCTGCGACATAGGGACTTCTCTCTTGACGAGAGAGATTAGGCCGTAATTCTCCACGCTGACTAAGTGCGGGTTTGTAAATGTCACATGTTTTGCCAACTTCACGTGTTTAAAGAGCACATAAATTTTTCGTGTAAATACCCATAGGTATCGCGGCGGGGTTTTGAATCCACGACCTTTGGAATGAAAGACGAGTGTGCTCTCACTTAGCCAACACGGCGGCAAAGTAATTACGATACTAAGAACTAGCTCAATCATTTACAACTAATTGAAACCTTTTTAACGATATAAGGCAAGCAAACAAAGGTTTTTACTCTTTGCAAAACACCTTATTAAGTAAATTAATTAATTCATATTATTTAATTTCAAAGGCGCCTGAGAATATAAATTGTGCTTCGATTAAAAATAAGCAGATAACTTTTAAATGCCACATAAATTAATTTGAGTTACAAATCAAATTCAATTTCGATTGGAAAACTTTCGCGATAAAATGGCAACAGAGAATTTTAATTTAATATTAAATATTAATAAAATATTGTTTAAATTTCGTTGCATTGAAATTGGTTTTCATCATCTCCATCATCATAAGAAGCCTTACCAAATCCACTATACTAAATAATGGTACGAGCAAAAATATTTTTAAATGTTTGTCATTTTATATTTGTGTTTCGTTCTAAAATAAAAAAAAATATATCTTTAACTATGTTTTTGGTTAAAAAAATTTAAATGTGATAAGTCTTTTTCTGGGTAAACTTCCATCGTTGACCTCGTCTCTGCCTTCCGGCTAGACTATAGTAAGCAAGAGTAGACAAAATAAGCCCTAAATGGGCTTACATATAATAAAAAAATACACGTGCTATAACAGCAAACATCGTGAGAAAACCGGCATGCTCTGAAAACTTTGAAGAGTTTGAAGGACATATGACATTCACCAACTCGCACCTGGCCAGCGTAGTGAATTTAGGCCTAATCTCTCGTCAAGAGGGAAGTCCCTGTGACTGTTTCGCTTGAATATAATAAAAATCATCCACCTATCAGTAATTTACTAAGTTAGTATTCAAAACATCCAGATAGAGAAGTCAACATAGTTCAAATCATCGAACCGTATACATAATGTATATTCCCGGTCGCCTACGTGGCTCAGGTGCAAGTTCCAAAGTAGTAAGCAACTGGGCGTTTGGAAACTTCTAGAATAACTACCTCTTGAGACTATCTCGTGTTTGTTTGCAGCTTCTCTCTGATAGTTTCTACCTCGGACTGTATGCGCAATGATATGATACGGATATGCTTGGAATTGCTATTTGTGTTGGAGCTAAATTGCATACAAGCCTTGTGAACTACGATACGTATAATAATATATAATAAATATATATAATCCTACTACTATTATAAAGGCGAAAGTTTGTAAGTATGGATGTATGGATGTTTGTTACTCTTTCACGCGAAAACTACTGAACCGATTTAAATGAAATTTGGTACACAGAATCTCTAGAGCCTGAAAAATAACATAGGCTACTTTTTACCGCGGGAAAACGTCATTCCGCGGGAAAATACATTATAACGCGGGTAACACCGCGGGGCACAGCTAGTATATTATAAATTTAATTCAAATATTAACAAATGTATGTTTTCTTCTAGTATATTTTACAAATGTTATATAATGATGGGTCTTAAAACTTCAAACCCGTTTATATAGCATCGGTCGTGATTTATAAGGATATATACAACTGTACAATAAACATAACTTTAACTTAATCTACTTCAAATTCAAGTGACTTAGAACGAATGTTTTTTACATAGTGACAAATAAAAATTAAATGTGCATAATGCCAAATCTAATTATCTTAACTGTACTTAACGTTTCCTTTATTTCCCGCTAAATCACTTTACAATAAATCGCACTCAAGAATATCAGCAAAAAACTGATATTTTTCAGGTAATGGGAAATTCTACTCAGCGAACGGGAGATATAAGCTAACTAGACCGAGAAAGCACCTAATTGAAGCAGCTACGTGTTTAGACTGGCAACGTTAGACGCTATTATGGAGAACGAAGGGGCATAGCACCTATTAACCTTTTAGTCAGCATCATTTCAGGGGTTGAAAGACTGTATCGTTGACGTTAGATGTCAACGGACGTGTCATAATGCATCATTTGATTGTTGCCATGCTAGTTCCATGTTCAAATGTCACCGAAACCAGAAAATATTTTGATACGGAAAGCGTTCTTAATACATTGAGCAGTGTGCGTTATGATCAGATCACAGAAGCCAAAGTGCCAATTTATTGCACAAATTCAAACTGAGAACACGTCGCGAATAAGAGGCATTACCATGATTTTACTCAGTATTCAAATTGCGAATACTGTTCGAATACGGTATGAGAATTACGGAATCAAAGAGAAAAAACTCCATGTTTATCCATAGAATTTAATTTCGAACGCCCTTATTATCAGTATTAATTTAGTTTCGAACGTTATTTCAAAATATATAAAAAAAGAATAATTGAATAAAATTGTTTATTTGCAACATTGACATTATTATTACATACGATTAATATCAAATGATATTAATCGAATACTCCACAAAAAAATCTAGAAACATCGATATTTTTATCCGATCAATAGCATAGTTGTTTTAAAATGTATCTACTTACACTACCTGTTTGTTGTACCTTACTTGTTTACAATACTTTACATTGGGTTTATAATAAAATATTTCGATAGCAGACCCATCCTGTATTACTGAAATGATGATGACATTTTGAACTATCTGTAGAAACAACAGAAAGTGTTAAAGTAATCCACTAGTTCTCAACTCATTAGTACAGTATCCGATAGCTCAATTCGATCGAACCGCACTTCTTAAACCGAACTTTCTTACGACACAGATAAGGCAACTTCGCTTGTTTGCTTCGTTGAGACAGGAATTCTGATTTGTCTGAAGTTGTTGCATTTCTCATCTCCTTAAGGAGATATATTTTTTTCTGGAAGTTATTATAATAACCATTAACTAGCTGATATTAATAAAATATAAAACCGGACTGCGACTTAACTTTTTTGGGAAATGTTACTGTCCTTTTAGACAGTAACATTTAAGCCTTAAACTGTCAGTCGGATCGAAAAATGTTAGAATAAAACAATTCTAAATATAAATAACGATAATTTAAAATACCTTTTCAATGATACCCTACATGACATAGTTTGTAGACTTACATTTTTTTTTTATTTTTTTATATCTGTGTCAGGTAGTCGCCGTGTTGAATTTTAACCAAATTCATGTCTTTTGTCACCATATATTTTACTCGCTATGCTAAGTGGAATCGATTGACTGGTGAATCATACAAATCGGCCCAGGCGTTTGGTCTGTATAATTGGACAAAGGAGCATACATACATACATTTTTTTACTGTTAAACACATAACTCCTTTGCGTTGCGCAGTCGGGTAAAAACGTATTTCTAATATTCAAATTATTTGGTGGCAGCAGTACAGGATATCACGTGTTCTTAGGGCTTATTTTACGATGAGAAAATTAAGAATAAGAATAAAAAAACATTTATTACTGCTCAAACTTGTTAAAAGAGAACGTAAAACTAATTCGATACATACCTACTTAAGTACAATAAAATTTATAAAATTAATTATCTAAAATAACTAGCAAACGGGTCAATCTCAGCTTGATGGCGAAAGGGTGTGAACTTGTGCGGCGCTGATTTTCAGAAAATCCCATACGACTGTTGTTCGTCATTATGTAATGTGTTCCTACTATTTATTTTTCTTTAATTTTTTTTTTGCTAGCTTATATGATAAATTTTCAATTTATTCAAAAATTCTTTCATAAATGTTGAGTTTCAAAAATTCTTTCATAAATAGCAAGCAAATGATAAAATAGGCGACCGTGCTTGGTTACGGGTAATACTCTTCTTTCATTTTCGAATTTCCGGGTTATTCGGTAGCGGCGGATACCGCTCTCATAAGGTACAATTTTATTCCAGAATTTTCTCCGATTTCGAATTTTATAATATCTACATATATTTTTTAGCGTATAGCGGAAAATACATACAGTTCACAGAGTACAAACCTTTCGCGACATTTCCTACTATTTTTATTTTATACTTTATGTATAGTTTTCAAGTTTTCACTTTTAAGTATTTTGAGCACAGGTATCATATTTGAATGGTATGACAAATTAATTGATAATTTTTATAATATCAATTTCACAACGATTAAATTTGTTAATCCACACGTTTTTATGTAATTATTTCCGGACAATCCACATAACAACATCTTAACCCCGTGGAAAGCTTTAAGGTTGTGTTACGGGTATGTAACCGGCATCTAATTAATTTAATATAATAGACATACTTACATCAAAGATATTTTTTAATTCAAAAGTGTTTGTATGTTACGCAAGTAACATACAAACACTTGACCCCTACGTGAGAATCGAACCCGCTACCTCTACGCCGAAAGCGGACCTTGGCCCACCGCACCACTGAGGAGATATACATAAATCGAATCAAAAAAACAGGTGAATTTCAAAAGCTTTTTCAAAATACAAATCATGTTATCGGGACAACGAATTAAAACAATTTAAAAAGTTCAATTAGCTAAAGAAAACTGTTATTATGATAGTTTTTCTACAAAATTGTGTAAATAAAAGAAAATCGCAGGAAAGTTCCATGCTTTTCTAGAAAGAATTTCAACTTTTACTGGTGAGGTTACTTTTTATGACGTACCTAATTACAATGAAACAAACTCCTCTTATAAAAACTAGTTTTTTTAGAATCTAGAGCACATTAAGAAAGATACAGAGTGATACGGCATAACGCGTGGAATTTCTAATATTATATTTAATAATGATTGATTATGATTTATACTTATTAATAGTATAGTTTAGTATTTTCTGTCTGTGACATAAGGTTTATCAATTTTAGTGTCTATAATTCGAACTCACAGTAATGATTCTTTGGCAAAATAAATAAATAATGTTTCTAAGTTACAAAACAAACATTTTATAATGATGTTATAAATATTTGGGACAACAATGTGGTCACTCAGCAAATGTGCTGTCATTACTGAGTGGATCGAACTGCAGCGCCATGAAGGAAGTCCCACGAATAAATATTTTTTAAGATTTAGTGCTTTGATCGGCATCGTTAATGTAGGTTTAAAAATCAAACCTAAATTTTATAATTTTGCAGGTTGAATTCCCTATTCAGGCATGCCATTTTTCAAAAATCCTTGAATGCAGATTCTATTGTTTTTATAATCAAATTTAAGTCATTTTCAGTAAAATGTTCTATCTTCAATATTAAAGGTACTTCCTCTCAATGTGGAATGACCACGGGACACCTTGAATATTAATTCTGAAAGCATAGAAGAGCAACAAATGCAAATTTTAGCAACCAAGTTTATAAAAAGGCCAACAAAGACTTAAGTGTAGAATACGATTCGACGTTCGCAACCATTATTGACCTTTATACATCACTAGCAGAAATTGTATGCTAGCGGGCTGACTCAGGCTATTTCGCAGATAAAGGCGAAACGTGTCTACTTGTCTATCCAATGGCGCGTAGCAACTTATTTCATAACAGAAAATTCATGAATAGCATTTCTGTTTGGAGCTTTAGGAAATAATCGGAATTAGGAGTCATTTATACTCTTTTAGCTATTTAACTAGTGATTTTAGGGTACCTTACTCAAAGGGAAAGACGAGACTGAGGGCTTATTTCACAAAATCCGAGTAAACTAAGCAATTGTTAAGTATGTCAAGAGCTATCTCGCTCTGTTACATGTGACTGAGCGAGATATTTTAACCATTGTTTTATTATAGCCATTGCAAGCACTTTCTCCTTGGTCTGGGTGTTTAATATGTATAGTAAAAATATCTATATATATATGCCTATTAAATAAAGTATATCAAATATGTAGTACCCTTAACACAAGCTCAGAGCTTACCACGGGGCTAGATGTTGTTGTTCGAATTGTCTGGAAATATTTATTTATTTATCGTCTTATTTTATTCGGAGATGGTGAAACAAGCCCTTAGACTTCGATTTCCGTCTGTCCGTTTGTCACCAGGCTGTATCTCAAGAACCGTGATAGAAGAAATTTTAACAAATAATGCATTTTTATTGCCTCTATAAATATAAATTAATAATAATGTATACTAAATACATATCTAAGGAGACCTGCCACTGTCATTCAATTAACACTGTTTACAAACAATTTTACAAAGTTGCGTTTAGGTTACGCCGTTAGGTTTTAGTATCTTTTAGGTAGAGTTTACATTATTACCTTTTCCCCGTAAAAGTCCAAAAAACACAAACAAAGTCACGTCGTTAGCGACTAATTTAAGAAAATTAATCAGTTATCTGATACTGGTGTCTGAGGCGGTATAAATTTACTTTGTAATTGTTTTGCTTTTAAATCTCAATTAAATTTCAGTGAAGATAACAAGCCTCTTGTGTCAATTAATCTCGCCTTAAGGATTAAAGAGAAAAATTACTGGAGATCAGTTGGCGCTTGGAATTCGAGACTCAAAAGTTATCTTTTAAGTTGGATTACAAGTTCCAGAACGATTCCAGAGAATGGGAGAATCAATTTTTCTGGAAATATTTTCCAAATCGTCGCATTATAAGCGAAGAACTTTTAAAAGGTTCGGAGCTCAGTGGCGTGCAACCTTTTAGTAAAAGGTTAATCGGGGCTAACAACCTTTTTGTAGACTCAGGTTTTAGACTAAACCTCACGATTGTAGACTTGGCTGTTTAAGTGCTTGACTTGGCTTTGGTGATATTATAATTTTGACCTTGATATAACAAAGCCGTAGTTGATGATGGAATGTAGTAACGCAACAATTTATTTATTTTGCATACATTTTTACAGCATAGGTCATATTACTAGCTTTAGTCAACATGTACACGCACCCCGTGGTGAAGTGCAAAGAGTTTGAGTGTGCTTGAAAAAAAAAATTGTGTGTCATTTCGACTAAATACAAAATTTGTACACGTATTTTTCTTTTTTCTTACTTCTTGTAAAAATGTACATCGCAAACTCCGGAACTTTATCATATAAACTATGTTTAACCCCAATTTTAGAAAAATCGACTCAGCTATTCAGCCAGACAGCTTGAAGTAGTAAAAAACACATTCTGATAAACATTAGCATTTTTGATCTAACATTATGTGATTTACAATCTCTACTCATGCGCGCAGTTTATTCGCATCATTTTTCTTATGTCACGTACTATAACGATGTAACACCCTGAAGTTTACCGAAACAAGGTTATTTCCTTATTATTATTTTTCCACGGCACCCATTCATCATGTCTCAGTTTTTTCCTGGGCTGAATAAGGTGAAACAGGGTTTTCTTAGCCAATAGGAACGCTTATACATGACGTGATATTATGACGGAATATTCGCGTGCTGTAATTGGTTGGTTGTCAGCTATTCAAGGCAGCACGAAATTCGAACGTAGATTTGAATACTTTGGAGAACTTTGGTGTAGAGAACCAGTCTGAAAACGTGTTACAGCGGCTTAAAAAGTCGAGAGATCTTCAAAGGAAGGATTCTTTCTAAGGGTACAAATATGTTGATTTCATAAACTTTTGATTGGATTTTTATGTTGATTAAATAATATTCAAAGAATATCTTTATTTCGGAAA
The DNA here is from genome assembly GCA_929108375.1 of Gymnoscelis rufifasciata. NCBI lineage: Eukaryota > Metazoa > Arthropoda > Insecta > Lepidoptera > Geometridae > Gymnoscelis > Gymnoscelis rufifasciata. The sequence goes on along the minus strand of OV815312.1, from coordinate 12,060,045 downwards.
CAAGGGGAGAATTCTTATCAGAAAACTCAATCCATCAAAATACACTCCTTATCATTAAAAAGTTCTAACTGCGATCTCGTTAACCAACTAATTTCAAGAAACTCTTTGTTCGTAAATCTAGACATGTCAACAGACCGTTATCAGATCAAAGACAAAAGAACTAAGAACGTTTGCCCAAACAACTGTGAAAATAGAATAGACAATTTGAACTTTGAAACTCTTTTGTTCTATCCTTAAAATCTGTGTTCTATGTTTCTCTGTGATTTACATTCAACTAACCTATTTTCTTCCGACCTCATAGCCACAGACCGCAAAACTTCTGGAAACGACTTATTTACATTGTTCGCAAATTAAGATTGGGCGTTTACATTGTTGCAACCAGTTGCTCTTTTACTATCTGACGAGACTTAAATTAAACAGTTATATATCTAGGTCAAATAGACGTGGAACTTTTTTGGTGAAAAATACTTCGTACCACCATTGTTTGTTAGATGGATGAAACGTTAATATGTTACTACAATCAATATACAATAATCACGCAAAAACATAAGAATACATTATTAACTTAATATTAGTTATGTTAACATGTTTAGTGCTTAGTGTTGCAGTAAACCAAAAAGGCCACAGCACCGCGTAAAATTGGTCATGGAGCAAACACTGATTTTTAACTGTCACCATTAGAGTTCGACAAATGTCAAATTTGGACAAATATCTACCTACTACATGCTACTACGATGCCAGAAAAACGAAAAGCGACGAGCGATCAGCGCCGAACACGGAGAGAGACACTACTTGCCACTGGACTTCTAGATGGATACTAGATACTTGCGCACAACTTTATTTGTCTTAATAAACCAATCTATCTCATATAGTCCGCTCTTGTATTCAAAGATCAAATCCTCAACATATATGAAAAAATGATGATGAATTTAATGATCTCTTTTGTGTGCTCGAAATTATTCCAAATGACTGAGCTATCTCATTTCAAGTGGCGCCCACGTAGTGCGCGCATCCTATTATGGTAAGGACATAATTATATAAGATTTTCCCTTGTTTGTAGCACTAAAAATTTTAAATTTTAATAAGTCTGCGGTTACTATCATCGTCACTCAACAAACTCAAAAAACTAAGAACTCTAAGCCCAACATACGTAAAATAGAATCAGTAAATCGAAACTCCTTTGTTCCAGTTTTAAATCCGTGTTCTATGGTGTTCCCGGTGATTCATATTCAGCAACTAACCTATTTTATCATTCCGACCTCATAACCTGCTTAACTCCGGTCGGAAACTTCTCAAAACTTCATCCCAGATTTGTCCGTAAATTATCCGTAGTCCTATGGGCGCAACCATTTTTCTTTGCGGAACGGGAGATTTGATGGAATTGTTTGTCTAGGGTGAATCCAATTGCGTTTCTCAAACTGGGAAATATTTCAAACTATCCTTACGTTCGGCGTTTTATTTTTATATTTTTGGCATTATCATCAACTTAACCATAATCCAACACACTAGTCAGGTGCGGGTTGGTAGGGTTCTTGCTATAGATTATGATACTTAAATAATCATTTTGATTTATAATCCGGTTTCCTGGATTATAAAACGTTTATTAAAGTGGCAGACTGACCTGTGAAACATACAAAAGTTATTTTGTTTTTATATTAAGTCGAATAGTAACGTATAATTTATTGCGAAAGCGTGCAATTCAAAATACTACAAACTTCCAATCAACATTTTTAATAAAAAGAGATATGCTTTAATAGGACATTGCTCAGCGACCCGATTTCCAATATTACGCAAAAACAATATGAAACAGGAAACAGCATACTTGAATTACGTTAAAATACCCTTCAGTAGATTAAATTTTACGGAGTTCATCTCATATAAAAAATATAAAACAAAATGTGCTTCTATATTGAAATATTCTTGATTGCGTTTCATTCAGTAAAACGTTCTGTTAGTAGAAGGGTATTTTTGTTTCGAGGGAAAGTATTATCATAAAGCTAATTTCTCCAAAGTAAATTTAGTTTCCTGTTTTTAATCTATGAGTAGTATGTAAAATGTTGTGAGGTTTCGCGAACGGGATCAAACAATTAATGAAATGCAACGATTTAATATAACAAACAAACCTCAATACACATGTATATAAAACATTTGGATTTATATCCGATAAACGCCTTTCTGTAAATGAACACTAGCAAACAGTTAATATTATGACTAGTGGTAGATTTTTATGCGGTTCGATACGTTACGCGTAACTGCGCCAGTATATCTGGCATTCCTTTCTCGAGCGGTAGGGAGGCTTCTCCTCTCTCAATCTAATCAACAGCGCTAGCCGTATTTAAAGTGATCACTTCTGACAGGCGTCCCGATTCACACAAGTTTTTTTAAACACCTTTTAATTTATTTTTAGTTACTAGTTTATGAATAACATCACAGTTGGCTATGTCAAACAGATCGTCTCATATTTTATTTCGTTACTTTTCGGTCTTGGCTTGTTAACATTCTCGTCACTGAGCTAGAACATGTAGCCTTATAATGTTTCATAATGTGATCAGGCGCTTGTCGTCAGCATAATAAGAAAAAATCTATTTAATTCAAACAACACACTAATTTTACAAAAATAAATTCAATATTATATGTTTACGCAAAATTTGAATCCACATTGATCCCGTAAAAAGCAGAATTAGGTAGCAGGTGTGTCATTTCAGTTGGATAAAAGCCTCAATTGTAAATTCCCACACTCAAAACGGGCCAGTATAGCAGTATACATACCGTATACTTTACATTCCCGTAAACAGTGAAGCTCGCTGGCCGCCGTACCGTTGTTTACCCTACGTTTAACGGATCCACATTTCCTGAGAGATATGCAAGGACGACGGAGATATTGAAATGCCGGAATTCGCATTACCGCACTGCTATCTTCATGAACGGAATAATGTATGGGGAGAAATGCCTTCTCAATTTGCCTGGATTTCGTTGAGCTCAATTTGTGAGGTTCTGTTTTATTTTCACACTATCACAGTAATTTTATGCAACAGTTTGATTTTTTGTTTGTTACTCTTTTAAGTAAAAAGCCTGGATTTACCTTAAAGTTGTTTACACAGGTATATCCACTTAATTATAAATTAGTACGGTATAGCTTATGATCTATCGTATAACATAAGTTTTATGATTATGTTACAAGTTATATGCTTATTTTATACGCAATTTTTTTCTGTAGGTTGTAGGCAACCGTTTTTCGCGCACAATGGCAATAATGCATAGATTTTTAACTGAAATATTAATTTGTTGCAAAATAAGGTTGTTTTTTTTTTAATTTATTACATTTTATAAAATGGGGCTGGGCAGGTCATATGTGTATCTATCTAACATAATGTGTGTGTAAAGACACAAACTTATAAGAACCTAAATTATTCCTACAATCTTGTATTATTATAAATACAATAAGTTAAATTGACTTACACAGTACTGGGTGGGACCAGTATATTAAAGATACTTCATATACATTCGTCGACATGAGATCCTGATGTTGATTACTAGCCGATAGAGCTGGCAGATGACTGAATAACTGATTGCATGGTTTACTGTGGACGCGGTACTGTACTTGATATATGGGATTATGGGATGAAATGCGTTTTGCTGTAGATATATAACACTGAAACAGTGTATTAGCTAGGGCTATCTATCTAAATGAGACTCATAGGTACACATAATAAATTATGACCAGTAAATTCGCTTTTTTTATATCGATAACATAATTCGACTTTTCTTCTGTTGACAATAGGCATTATGACTACATAATATGTATTTTGTATAGTCCGTCTAAAATAACTGGTCATCTTTTTATCTTTTTCAATTTAGTGAGTCAAGTGAAAGTGTCAAGATATAGGGAATCAAAATTCTGTGGCTTGTGATGTACCAATTTATTTCATGAAGCAACTTAAGTCACGCTAAACTTCAATGCACTGTACCATTTAGATTTTTCGTTTCAAAGCAAAAATTCAAATAGGTGTAAATTTTTTCAAAAACCGAAATAAAGTCATATAAAGTAAATTAATTTAAACCCAGCTACTTGTTGCATTTACTATACAATACAATGAACGGAGAGACGGCAAAAGTTAAAAAACTGCGTTACCAACTCAACGCTCTCCTCAACGGCTGTAAAATCTTAGTGATATACAAAAGTATAACTCTGGTTTAAATAAGAGAAATCATTTTTTTTACCCTATGCCGTAGATAAATCTTAAATGACCTAAAAACTGTACTGCACTATTATACCTATTTCTGGGTACTATAGTATTTCCAGTCTCCAAGCTATTTATCATGTATTTTTTAGCTTACATTCTGGTGGCGTCATTTGTACATAACCTTATTTCTTTTTTAACATTTCTAAGAATTCCATGACGAAACCTAAAATAAAATTTTACAAAAAAATTCTATTCCAATATATTTTCATAACAATAAATAGGTATACGCTTGTATTCCCAGCCTGCATATTATACATATATGTACAGTCATCGACATCAGCTCCGATGTTGATTACTGGCCGATAGCGCTGACAGTTGATTGAATAACTGATTGCTTGGTTTACTGTAAACGCGGTACTGAATTTGATCTATGGGATTATGGGATGAAATGTCTATTGCTGTAAATCCATGTGGTTAAATTATATCTCAGTGTGATATTTAACGAGTTTTCTTAAAATAAAATGCAACTAACTTGCAAGAAACAGCTTTTACATAAAACTAGAGGAGTAAGGTAACTAACACTTGGTTGACTGCCTCAGTGGCGCGGCGGGCGGAGGTCCGCTTGCGGTGCAAGAGTTAGCGGGTTCGATTCCCGCCGAGGGGTCAAGTGTTTGTATGTTCTGCAAGCATTTTCTCCTTGGTTTGGGTGTTTAGTATGTATAATAAAAAATATCTATCTATGTATGTCTATTATATTAAGTATATCAGACGTCTAGTACCCGTTACACAAGCTTATAGCTTACCACGGGGCTAGATGTTGTTGTGTGGATTGTTCAGCAATATTTTTTTATTTATATTTATTTAACACTATTACAGGTGAATTTTATATACAAGATATATCATAAAAATTATTTCTCGAAGACAATAGTTCGGATATATCATTGAAGCCATTTCAAACACAGGCAACTCGGCGCGTTTTTGCGAGAATGTTACTGGCGATACACGCTGTAGGCCGGTTGCTTCCTGTACCGGAACTAAAGGTCTCACAGACCAGACATAAGTGTTACGTTTTGTATTGTATGCCTAGCGGTTTAAATTCTTATCTAGGTAAAACCTTATCGGATTTGTATGGGTAGAGAGCCCGTACTAAAACAAACAAAAGTATTCAAGCGCGAAAGAACGAAGCTTATAGAACTTTACAGAGACAATAGCGTACAGACTTTCTCGAGCGCAATCCTGCGTTCCAAAAACTCGCTATAGGCGTGTGTGAAAAGGCACCCATACTCAGATAATTGATCTACATTTTCCTTGTGAATGTAATAAGACCGTCGAAGTAAATAAAGTAGGCAAATGAAAAGGTAATTATTTTGAATTTATGTTATGGAAGGTTCTGCAATAACGTGCCCTAAAAAAATATTGTAATACGGATATTTTTAGATATACTCTTATATAAGGGAGGGAACGCTTTGTATAGAAAAGTAACCCACGGGTGAAAAGAAAATTATATATAAATTTAACAAGTTTAGCAAAACTAAAATAAAAAAATAAAAAATAAGGCAATTTTTATTTACTTTTTAAATGTTTTCACTAATACATATTAATATGAAACATTCTGAAAACCCTTAGGGGTTTCTTTAGAATGAAGATTTCCATTCCTCGATAACTTATAACATAACAGAAATGAGAAATAAACTAAATCATTTTAAAAATACATATAAAAATTAGAAAATATGGAATTTTACTAACCCTTAGGTACTTAGAATCTATTTCGCTTTTCAAGCGAGTCGATAACACAACATGCCCTGCCGCCGAAGCATGGAATTGTCACCTGAGCCGGCCGAGCGATAACAAAGCAACCACCGATCAGGTGATTAAACATATAATATTATAAACCGAAAGCCAGTATTACAAATAAGCAATATTTTGCACAGCATGTTTATAACTAAACTAGGTTATTTTAATGAGTCATTAATAAATAATAATAATAATAATAAAAGCATTTATTTTGCACACACATAAGTACAGACAAATTACAACACAGACAATTAACATTCAGTAACATAATTAATTAAATCAAATAAAAAATAACAATGATAGCTAAATTTGAGGGCCTTAAAACATTAAATGAAAAACAAAAAAAAACAAACATCGAACACATAGGACAGTAAATTGGTAGGACACTAATTATAAGTCTAGGCCTAGGTACCTATAGTAGGTATGTATGAGCGAAGATTGTGAATGCCTGCACTTAGGTGCGCACAAAAAAGGAGTTAGTCTCAGCTGAAATGTTGCCCTATACTAGGTACAGGGCAACGCTGGTTTTCAGACTTTAATTTTTTTGTTATATTGATGTTTTCAGAAATTCTGCTTGTTAGTTTATTTACCTAGCCTATTGTTTATGTCGTTTAGCCTGAGATACAGGATTACCCTAGTTCAGGCTCATGTATTCCATACCTATTTTAAACATTTTTATACACATAGTTATAAGTGAAGTTTGTTAATATTTGAATAAAATTTATTATTTTTTTTTTTATATTTACCCCATTTAGGCAACTCTGCAAGTCACGAAGAGTACTGGTATAGGCTAAACAATATAACAGACAACGGACAAAAACCCCATTTTATATTATAAAATATTAGTATACATATTAAGTATACTAATATTATAAAGTTTCTTTATTTCTTTGAAAGTGTTCAGGTTAATCTCAGGAACCACTAATTCGATTAATAAAATCTTTTGATTGTAAAGGAAAATATCGAGGAAGGCTATAAGCTACATTTTACGGGAACAATGTATTTTCCCGCGGAAAAATCCACGGACAAAGCCATGGGATGAAATCTCAAAGTCACCGTGACTTAACTAATAACTTGTGAATTGGGCCTAGGAATTGGGTCAGCATTTTGGCCCAACGAGTAGAGACCGTTACTAGGCGATATGTTGTGTGAGTTTTTAAGGTTCCGTAGCGATATGAAAAAAAAACGGATTCCTTTTAGATTCGTCTTTTGTCTGTCCGTGTTAATCACAGCCACTTTAGTCCGAAACTATAAGAACTATATTGTTGAAATTTGGTGTTTGATTTTCACAAAAAAACTAGAAAAAGAATCAAATTATTCTTTTTTTAACGTTTTTGAATATGTGTTCTATGTTTAAAAACGATATTGAGGTTTCTCAGATATTTTTTTTCTAAACCGAATAGTTTGCACGGGAGACTCGTCTCAAGCGGTATTATGTGTGCACTCTCCCCCTCTTATTTCTAAAATAACAAAATGATACGTCGTACGTATATGTTATGTTGTAAATTACCATGAAAAGTAACAACGAAAATGGCTTTGAACGTCACAAACCGCAATTTACATTTGCACCTATAAATTTAACCTTAAGTGAGGTCAGTACTTGGATGAGACCAACACATCATCATCATCCTGCCCTTGTCCCACACTATGTGGGGTCGGCACAACATGTGGTTTTCTTCCATTTCCCTCTACCACCCGTCATCTCAGCACTCACTCCTTTTTTACACATATCTTCTTTCACACAGTCCATCCATCTTTTCTTTGGCCTCCCTCTTCCCACATATCCATCCAATTTCATATCTAACGCTCTTCTCGTAACATGATTTTCGTTCCTTTTCATAACATGGCCAAACCACGCTAACCTATTACCTCTCAACTTATCCGTAACTGGTGCCACTTTCAAACTTCCTCTTATATACTCGTTCCTTATTTCATCCATCCGGGTCACTCCACACATCCATCTTAGCATTAGATGAGACCAACACATACATTTCAGATTTATTTAAGCTAAACAGTGAACGCCAGTGCGGCTTTAACTAAATAGGAGTAGTTTTCAAAATCAGTGAAGCATAAACGTCTCATTTTTCCTTAGAGTAACTTAATAGACAATAGTTCTTCGCTCTGAATTATTTAAGGGCCTTCGCTTGTAGTTCAAAGTGGTACCTCCTTGAATGTTTTAGTCCCACTTTGCAGCGCCCTTGTTATAAATAATTCATGAAAGAGGCAAGGAACTACATCCCTTCTTGTAACGTTGAGTGAGATTTTATAAAACTTTTTAAATGGTACGCTGCTTTTAGTTACTGAAGGAGTTTTGCGATTTGTCCGTAGGTACGTTGGACCAAAGTTCAGCCTGCGGCTATACTGAAACTTTTATTTTTTGACAGAGCGGCCCTTAACGTGTTTGGAGAAAAGTTTTGGGAAACTAGCCGAAACATAAAAGGCATGCTAATCTATAATATATCAATTAATCGCAAAATGTGTTGGTAAGCGCATAACTCAACAACGCCTGGACCAATTTGGATAATTTAGTAGCAGTCCAATGATGGTTATAAGAGCGAGAAAAAATCAAATAATTATCGGGAAAACTTTGAAATTACCCGTGCGAAGCCAGGACGAGCCGCTAGTGATAAATCTGAGAGTTTAAGAACATGATTGCGTTATTAACAACTCCTTAATAAATTACCCCTTTATTATTTTACGTCATAATAATGTTTGATTGCTGTTTTTTTTTATTTAAACCACAACTTGCGACCTGTCCCGGCAATTCAGACTGGTGCATTCATAATTTCTGCTCGCAACGCATCATCGTACGACACTGCCCCAACCGTTATTTACTTAAAATCAATAATATCTTTGAAAATATACATTTAATTTCTGTGCTGTAAAGGGTTAATATTTATAAACCTGCCTTCAGTGGTGCGGTGGGCGAATGTCCGCTTGTAGAGCAAGAGGTAGCGGGTTCGATTTCCACCGAGGGTTAAAGTGTTTGTATGTTCTGCAAGTACTTTTCTCCTTGGTCTGGGTGTTATGTATAGTGATAAAAAAATATCTATACAGTTTAGCAGACATCTAGTACCCGTACCACAAGCTTAGAACTTACCACGGGGCTAGAGGTTGTTGCGTAGATTGTCCGGGAAAAAAAAATTGTACTTAATTGGAAAGGGAATAATTTTGAGTATAACCGTGATTACCTACTAGCACTCTAGATAGCGTTAACTTGTAATGTGCGACTGGAAAGCAAATTCCCTGTTGTTTTTTTTTTTAATTATGATCTATCTTGACAATACACTTTTTATCTTGACAGTGACGTCTCATTTCAACTTGGTAAATATACCGCGTAACTCACGTTTCAAGTGTGAAAAGTTATGTAACATAATAATTGCTTGTTGGCAAATAATTACATAATATAGAGGTCACAAAATATAGGGTCTCCATATTCAAGTATATTTATTCCATTGTACCTTTCCTTTCGTTGTCCGTTTTAGTCATGAAAAGCCTTTCTCGGTAATCATTTCTTAACAATGCGGTATTTAAATAAACAAGCCTTTATGAGAAATGAAAATCACAGCCGGTTCTTGCAGGAAGGTTTTTATTTTTATTCGGATCGTTTCATAATAATGAAAATGTTTAAGAGGCTGTGGCTTAATTAGGTTAGTCAGCGGATAACAACTCGGAGCTTGACGAGTTGTTGATCGCTAAAATGTAAAGAAAATATTGAATAGATATATCTGTTAGCAAATCTATACTTATTATATCCTGTTTCCTGTAACATGTATCTCGAATCAACGCACGGCTCATAGATTAAATACATGTCCAAAAAACAGAACCGAGTTATTGGACCGAAACTACCTATATCACAAACTTCCATTGTGCATTAGAATAATCAGCTGAGAGCGATCGTTTTGTAATAACGTAAAACTCCTATTGCTAGATATGACCATATACACTGCAAGTGAATTTCTAGCAAATGACTACAAATAATTTCTTATTTCTCCAAAAACGAACCTCAATTGATCCTTACATGCCTAATAAAGTTTTATATTTTTATTTACAAACACACGGGTGGTTAAAAAAATATTATATACGATTTTTCTCGCCGTTAAAGCATCTTTGGACGTTTACAAACATTTAAAAAATAATAATTAGGCAGAGTAATTCAAGAGAAAGGTTTTCGCATCCGAGCACAGCCTTGTTCCGAGTGTGGCAGAGCCCTAATTTCACCAAAGGTTCGTTAAATGTACGTCTCTTTGTCTGGTAGGGATCGCCCAATGTGACACTATACTCAATAATTATATATAATTTTTGTAAACTTTTGTAAATTGGTGTACCATAAAGTGTATAGTATTATCTGTTCTAGGTAATTATTCTATTTTATTCCAGAATAGAATATGAATTAAACGTTTAACAAACAGATAAAAAATTAATAGAGGACAATCTTAGGCGGAACTTCAAACTAAAGTGCCGATTCTCATCTCGAACTAAATTAAATAAAGCTGTGAAATGCCTTATAAAAACAACCCAGCAATTCCCCCAGCTTAAGACTAATTCTGCAACATCTGTACTGAATATCTTTAATAATATCGGATAATGGCCGCGGGATCCTTTGAGCCCTTTATGACTAGCCACTTATGATTCCATTAAATAACTGGAAAGGTTTTGTATAAAAACTTGGGACTTCCTGTATGCTGAAGTAAATTTTTGAGGAAAATCAACCAGTGTCAAATCTTATGACTTTAAACCAGTTTTAAGTCAAAAACGTCAAATCATGGTACCCGTTTTATGTCATACCTACTATTGTTAAAAAACATGATAATTTAAAATGTAGTATCAAATCTATTAAAAGCTCTAAAAAACAACGCATTATTTTTAATGAAGATAACTGAAATCTATTACATTATAATAACTTTATTACAAAATGACCTATAAACGGAAGCATGTTGGGTTACCTAACAGGCTTACAGTATACAAGAAAAAGTTCACAGAAAAAAAAAAAACTTGATTTTGCATAGGGTACGCCTCATTATGATGTTAAGTAAAAAGGGATGTTCTAGTCCGGTAATTCTAATGCTGAAAAATGAAAGAGGAAATATTTTTAATATTGTTTTAACCAACTGCAAAGAAGGAGGCGGTTTCTCAATTCGACCATTTATCAGTATATTAAATTATTTACTATTGAATTGTAACTCATACAAAATATTATAAACGTACGGTTTATTGAGACCAAGGTGAAGTATAAGTACTATATTTTATACTCAACAAATTTATTTACAGTATTTACTATTATTGTTTTTACTAAGTAATGAAAAATCGGTTAAAACAATATTTATAAAGCCGTGTTGGCTAAGTGGGAGGACACTCGACTTTAATTCCGAAGGTCGTGGGTTCAAACCCCGCCTCGCACCTCTGGATTTTTCTTCTTGAGAAATTTATGCGCGATTTAAACACGTGCTTTAACGGTGAAGGCAAACATCGTGAGGAAACCGGCATGTTCAGAGAACTTTAAAGAGTATGAAGGACATGTGACATTCACCAACCCGCACTTGGCCAGCGTGGTGAATTAAGGCCTAATCTCTCTCGTCAAGAGAGAAGTCCCCGTGTCCCAGCAGTGGGAACGTTAATAGGGTGCTGATGATGATGAATGAAAAATATTTCCAGAACTAAACACTCCTAATGATCCAAATCAGATTATTCTGTCGAGGCAGCGTTTTCCCAACTTCCTTGCGTTAATAGTTTTTCCTTGTTTTTTGGGCAGAGTTGGCAGTTAAGATTGCTTTCAATCTCTGCTAGGAAATGTTTATAATGAACAAGGAAGTTTTATATTTAAGATCAAGTAAGCACTTTTTTCTATACCGCAAAGTTATCACAAAAAAATGTTTTTGCCTCGTTTCGTTTATATAAGCCTTTATTTGACCACAATCTCACCTGATGTAAAGTGACGATGTGGTCTAAGATGGGCTATGAAGGCCTAGAAGGTAGATGGCGGACCACATTACGAAACACGAAAAAATCGTTTCACGCACTGGCCCAGCCCGGAGTGTAGTGACAAGCCGCGGCCGAAGCCTACCACCAGAGACAGTTATTAGCACTACCAGGAGGTCACGTGATTCAGAGGGTTACCACTTACGGACGTGAACAGAAAAAACCTTTAATACAAATAAAAAACAAGAGTATTTGTACAAAATTAATCCTACTACTAATATAAAGGCGAAAGTTTGTAAGTATGGATGTATAGATGTTTGTTACTCTTTCACGTAAAAACTACTGAACCGATTTAAATGAAATTTGGTACACAGAATTTCTAGAGCCTGAAAAATAACATAGGCTACTTTTTACCGCGGGAAAACGTCATTCCGCGGGAAAATCCATTATAACGCGGGTAACACTGCGGGGCACAGCTAGTTAAAAATACATTTGCTTTATGAGTGAGCAATTTAAATTTTTAAGAGAACATTTATAAAGTAATTTGTATCACATCTCCAAAGTAAATTAAAGAGATAAATCCAACTCTTTTGAAATGAATTCAGCAAAGCGGCCTCTATTCCATCAATCTTGAGTGGCAGTTTCTTGACGATTGATATTGATGATCGTTTACAAATCTAGCCCTAAAGGTTTTCTATTACTTTAAGCAATTGGTATAAAGTAGTACAAATAAAATAACATTCGGCACAGGCTGGTCTGGAGTGAGTGTTGAGAAATGTATTGCTAAGAACACCAATATTGTTATAATAACAACATAAGGGATCAAAGCTGGGTTCAACTGGGTTGTTCTATTTTCTTCTCAACTCAGTGTAAAAAATTGAAGCGAACTGTCAAGACAAATTCATATCCTTGTTTATTCTTAGTTTTTATGTAAATTAACTTTAAATTGGCATGCCCATGTTTACTCAGTGCTTCTAAGGAAATAAACGTTTTAACTTTGAATGACGGGTGATAAAGGGATAATGGAAGAAAAACACATGTTTTTCTTCCATTTCTCTCTTCACAATGTGAATTTGAATGTGAATTGGAATAGGGGCATGATCATGGCACAAGCTTCATATTAAATTTATTCGGGCTAATTTTAATGCTTACCTCAGACTGCCTCAGTGGCAGGCAAAGGTCCACTTGAGGCGCAAGAGGGTGTTTAATATGTCACGTATAATAAAAAATATATATGCATGTATGCATATTATATTAAGTATATCATATGTCTAGTACCTGTAACACAAGCTTAGAGCTTACCACGGGGCTAGATGGTGTTGTGGATTGACCAGCAATATTTATTTATTTATTTTATGCTACGTTCAATCGCGAGCGTTCAACTCGACTTTGAACGGTCGCGTGCACGGTCACATACATGGAGCGGGCAGGCGTTCAGGTGTTTCAACCTCATACGGAACGCTTGAACTCTAGACCGCTTTTTGTCTGACAGAACCTGGAAGGCTTTAGTTATATTATACCAGGTCTATATTTGAGCTATATTTGATCCGCTAGACAAACAGATAAGTTAAATTGATATTGAATTGATACGGCTTTTGAATTGATGATAAATAAAAACCTGATGCCTTAGATGACACACATTGATTTTATAAATATATTTATTTTATAATTTAGTAAAACCTCAAATTATGAAATTTGCCTGCCCTAGTAGACTTTGACTTTGAATCACAATTCAGACATATAGGAATTTAATAATTCATATTGAAGTAGTTACTCCTAGCGATATTGAAAATTCGAAAGACACTGTCTAGAATCGTCATTGTCTCTCTGTGAGTTTGTGACTTTTAAATAAATGTTCAAACGCTACAAGAAATTCAATGTAATTTGTAAAGCCGTTGAAGCAAAGTCCCTTAAGCGCCAGCTAATTCGACTACGCTTTTTTAGGATGCGAAATTCTCCGATACCTAATTCGAGTTATTCGCAGCTGAATATATTAATCCAATTTGTGCATGATAAAAATAAATTTCCCCGTAAATGGTTGAAGTAAATTGGGACTCTGACAGGTAAGCACTGAATAGGTTTAATCATATTTAAGACCCCACTTCACTCAAGACTCGACATTATTCGCACTCCGCGCTTCCATTCCGAAAATTTTATTGAAAAGGCAATTAATCAATTTAACGTTACTGAAATTAATTTTAAATTTGTCTCGGCATCCTGTTTTTTACGACTGTAGCCGTAAATTTTGGGATTCGTAGTGGAATTAAATTTACAGAAGGGTTTTATTAAGTTAGGTAGCTTTTCTCGCGACATGTTTTGATATAGGTTTTTATATTACGTTTTTTAAGAATACGACATATCCGCTACGTTTTCTGTGTCAATTAAACCCTCATCTTGAATTAATCTAACAATTGCAGAAAATTGTATCATATTCCGTTAAATACTTGCTATAGCGCGCTTATTTTTGAATACTTCAACAGTAAAAGCGACTTAATTTTATCAAAAGTAAAATGATGTCTATGTCTAACTAAAAATGACTTTAGAGTGTATTTATTTAGGTAAATCATTCAAATAAAACTGTAATAGCTTTCTAGAAAAGCTTCCGTACAAAAATGCGGAAGTAGAGCTATTGCCAAGTGATTGTTAACCCTCAAACACAAGACGAGGGTCCGGATGAAGTCAGAACATTGTCATTATCACCCATCAATTGCTAAGTGAACTGTTATTAGGTAAGTGCTGACTGTCCTTTGTTTTTGGAGCTTTCCATTGGATGTTGCAGATCCTACAGTTTTCTTGAACCGGCTTTAATATCTAAGTTATTCTTCCTTCCTACCTACCTTCATGTTAAATCACTCTTTTGTTGAAAACTACATCATAATTCGTTGAATAGTTTAAAACCTTTTAATCCTCGCTTTTAAACGGAAAATGTTCAAAAAGGCCCCTTCATTTTATAATAAGTAAAATTAACTTAACAATGATATTCTTTAGATTAATCATTCAAATACAACTGTAAAAGCTTTCTATAAAAGCATCCGTGCAAAAATGCGGAAGCAGAGCTATCGCCGAGTGATTGTTAACCCTCAAACATAAGACGAGGGTTCGGACGAAGTCAGAACATTGTTATTATCACCCATCTAATGCTAAGTGAACTGTAAAGGTTATAAGGTAGGTGCTACTGTTTTCTGTAACCGACTATATATCCGGTTATTTTTTTATATATTATTTTAGTATTGTTTAATTTTAGGAAAGTTTTATGGAGTAGGTATATCAAATACAATGTAGCCGTATTATAAGTTCAGAGTTTACTTCCGGGTATGTTTCTGTGCTGAGTATATGAGATAATTTATTAAAAAAAGAATCTTTTGCTATTGTAAATGAAAAATCAAGAGGTTACAATGCGTTGAAGTATTGCAAATAATAACACAATGAATAGGTGTGCAGTTTTTAAAATTATACACTTTTAGTTAGTAGTTACTAATTCGAAAAAATATGTATATGGTGTAAGGCCATTTATTGATATTATAATCAAATATAATCACTAATAGCTCGTATGTCGAACTAGTCACATACCCAAATTCAGATTAAGGCTCAAGAGAAATAAAACCTCTTAAGAAAATAATCCGGACATTGAAAACCGGACGAAAATATCTCATCCGGTTTTTTGTCAACCCTAAAGTCGCCGGACCCGAACGTATCAATTAATCTATTTTGCCAATTGGGTTACTTAACTGTGCGCAACGCTTCGACGCCTGACTATAAATTACATTTATCTGACCCCTAACTACGTTAGCTACTGAGTTATTTTATTTTATTCCGTAACTTACCAACAGAAACTTGGTGGCGATTCACGTCAACTGCAACAAAAAAATCATATTATTAACAAAAATTCTTACAATTGTTAGTGTTTTATGGAAAATTAAAACATTAGAGAGAGAGAGAGAGAAACATTTATTGACACATAACAACACAAAATACAATAAAACAAACAAAAACAACAAATAACAACATAATTTGTGTTATTTGTTGTTTTTGATGTGTCAAAACGCCTCAGCATAATGCAACCCCACAATTAGAGCGCGGAGGTGCGCTGATTTTCAGACGAAATAACGAATTAAATTAAATGATAAATTAGTATTTTTTCTAGAGGACCTTCAGAATGAAATTGGGGTGTGCTCCCACTTAGCCAACACGGCTTATACAAAGCACTTGTTAAGAAAAACTTAGCAGCAATTTATCTCTTGTTAAGGGTTTAGTTTGTATTATATTACGATACTATTATGTTTCTATTATACTACTATCAAAAATTCAGTCATAATTGTACTTAATACCTTAAAACTTTAAATTCATGTTTTACAGTGGGAGATTAGAAACAGAAAAATACTTGACAAAGTCCATCTCAAGTCAGACCAACTTTATTTTCACACAACAACCCTTACACAAATTTCAACCATAACCCAACAGAGTATGGTTGTAAAAAGCACGTTGCATACGGCAGATAGATTACTTTTCCAAGAAAAGATAAACAAGTAGGAAACTGCAGGCATTTCCTTTGTCGTCGGACGCTGTTGGCGCCTCTGGACAGTTAATATTTGTACAGGACGATTTAAAACTGTGACGTACGGATGAAACGGCTCTTTGTATCCGGATGAAACACCGCTGCGCAGTGTAGGGTTCACCAAGAGCAATAAAAATGCACGAACGTGATATTAAAAGGAGATATTGTTTGATAGATGATGGTAGTCAACAAGTATTGTTACTTGATTTTCTGTTGAAAACTTCAATTTTTCTTTAGTCTACGCCAATTCTCATTCTTTATATTATGCCACAATACAAAATGGATTAGATATACTATTTATCTATCTTATTCGTAAAATAAAATTATATTTTTAGGGTCCCGTACCCAAAACTATTTACGTCAAGAACAGTGATAGCTAGATAGTTAAAATTTTGAGGGATGATGTATTTGTAGTGGCTGCTTAAGAATATCATATACAGTTTCGGCTGGTCGTCGTCGCCAGTCGCCTCTACTCTCCCGTATATACTTAAATATGGAGTCTCGTTGATTACATCAAACTCTGAACACGCTTTCGGACATTAATTCTGTTGCCGCTATAAAGACATACAATAAATACATATTTATGGGGGGTCCCATACAACAAATGTAATTTTAACAAGGGTTACGAACGTTGCACGATGCCAGTACTTGGATGTAACCGCTCTAAATATATCTTTTTACACATAAAAAAGAAAAGAATTTGTTTTATTTTTATTGCAAAAAGTGTTTTAACTATACACGGAACCCTAAGTGTAGTTTGAGCCCATTTCATACTTTAGTAATTTAATTTTTACCTCATTATTCATTTACGTATTAAAAACTGCTACGCACCGTTAATGAGTAAGACACAGATAACTTCTTAATTGTTTTAAAAATAAATATCTCTTCAAAGAACCATTAAGATAAGGTATTCAAAATGGGAAATTGTTGTAAGCTATAATAAAGCTGTACATAATTTCATTTGCTACAATAAATCTTTTAAAAATTTGCCTCCATTAAGCTTAATAAAGCTTCATTGATTTTTCGTGTGCTTTCGCAAATAAACTGCAGCAACCACAACAGTTCAAGGCCTGTGGTTGCAGTCGAATCGAAATCCCTTTACGATACATCTGTACCGTAGGGATGTGAGTTTAGGAGTTTATGAATAAATATGAATCTGAAGTAAGTTGTTTAAGTTTTATAGCTCATATCTCCAATGTATCAACTTTATTATCATCGTAATAATTTCGGCCACAAAAACTTGCTGCTGGAAAAGGCTATCTGAAAATATGAGGGATTAAAACCATAAAGCGTACGCTGCAAAAGCAAGATTTTGCTAAAAAATGTATTAACTAATGGTCCAAGTTATTTGAAGCCGCGTGGGCTAAGGGGCAGCACACTCGACTTTCATTCAGTAGGTCGTGAGTTCAAACATCACCATACACTTCTAGATTTTTCTTGAAACAATATGTGCATTAAACGGTGAAGGCATCCATTGTGAGAAAACCGGAAGAGTATGAAGGACATCTGACATAAGCCAACCCGCACCTGGCTAGCGCGGTGAATTAAGGCCCAATCTCTCTCGTCAAGAGAGTGAGTGCCTGTGTCCCGAAACGTAAATAAGGTGCTTATCCTACTTTTTATCCCCAATCATGTAGCTCATACTGTTTTCTTGCACTGCTTTTTGTACGATTGTAGCTGTATTGAGCACTACACTTAAAGCGTGGAGTAAAAAGAACTTACAGAGATCTTACATTTAAATTTAAGTGTTAGGGTTGGCGTGTTATGTCTTTTCCGTTTTCTCTGAAAAAAAAAACCTTAGTTTTTGGTTAATTGACCAGTGTGTCATAAATAGTTTATGCATATAATAGTTATAGGCCAAGCAAATAACATTGATTACTATATCTTCATAAATTAATATTTATTTATTAATTTTCTGAATGTTACATTCATGTATTTGTGAGGAAAGGCAGTCTTGTGCTTGTTCACTTAGAATCTTACCAAAGGAAGATTGGAATTTCTGTCAAGTATAGCCAGAATCTGTTATATAAAAATTAGTTTAAAAGAGGTAATAATTGGTGTGTAACTAAAAGTAAAGTGAGAAAAGTTTAAATAACAAATTTACAAGTACAAAGATTTTGATGATATTCATGGTTGCTGAAAGAAAAGAACTAAGTTGTATGTTAATAAACACGCAATTATCGCATTCACAACAATCACTGCAGAATATCCTACATAAATTATAATATTGCATATAAGTGGGGTTTATCACTTTGTAAAAAACAAAAAAGATATATTAACTGTTAATTCAATGTATAAATTTTGTAAATAAGTAACAGATATACATAACCTTTTTTGTTTGACAACCCTATAAAGAGTTTCTGTATTTTTACTCGGATAAAGTTGCGAGTTGGCATACTATCGCTACTTTACTTAGAACTGCATGTGTAGAACTTTTAAATCCCTCTTTACGCTTAGGCGTTTTGTTTGTAACTGTATTTTATAATCAGCTTATCGAATACTGTGCAGTATTGTTCTAAGTGGCTCATATTGCTTACTTACTTATAGTGAGTTCTTTGGACACGTGGCACGAAACGAGAACTCCATGGAGCTGGTGGTAGGTTTCGGCCGCGGCAAATCACCATCCTCTGGGCTGGCCCAGCCCGTGAAGTGCGTGAAGCGATTTATTCGTGTTTCGTAATGTGGTCCGGATAAGCCATCTAACTTCTAGGTCTTCATGTCCCATCTAAGGCCACATCGTCACACTCGTGGTCGCTCTCAAACAAGGTGGTCGCAACGCAGCTAGCAGGACGATGGCGGCGCATTGCAAGAGAAGCTACTCAACATAAGGACCCCCCATAAACACGACCACTCTGTCAAGAGTGACCGATAAACAAGAAGACTGCTTATATTAACTCTCAAGCGGGTGCGTGGCCTTTTGTTACGGCAGTAGTCGCTCGTTACCTTAAATACCTATGTCATACTAATTAATATTTTTTATATTCAGACATATTTTAAATTTTACACTATCCATGCGAAAAAAAATACTTATACGGAACCGAGCAATGCAGGGGTGGGCCGCTAGTTAAAAATGAAGAACATAAACATATTGACAAACATACGTTAACATAATAACATACATACTGGCTAATTAGTACTTGACAAACAATATCACCGAGACGGTGCAGTGTTTGAATCTAGCTGAGATAACAGACAGGCAGGATAAGATTAACTAAACATATGTAGGTATAGCACATCGTATTCAGTACTCTATCGAGTAAGATCACTTAGACACTTACTTTAATTGGAATATGGATAAAAATTAAATGGAGTGGACATTTTTTTTCCGTATATTCCACACAACAATATTTAGTCTCGTGGTAAGCTATACGCTTGTGTTACGGGTAGTAGACATCTGATTTACTTTAATACAATAGACGTCATTTTTTATTATACATATTAAACACCCAGACCAAGAAGAAAGTGCTAGCAGGACATCTACAATATCACAATCTGCTACAGTCACTTAACCCCTCTAGGTAACTTTTTCCTTCGGTAAAAAGTTGCCTATGTTCTTTTTCAGGCTATAGAGAATCTGTGTATTCAATTTCATTTAAATCGGCTGAGTAGTTTTTGTGTGAAAGAGAAACAAACAGATGGAGTTACTTTCGCATTTATAATATTAGTATGGATGGAGTTCACTTTTATTATGCTTAAGTTCTCACATATAATATTAAATCAATGGCCACAAAACCAAAGTGAATTTTAATCAACGTTTTTCATTATATAAATATTTGCAACATTTATTTTAATTTGAAATGGTTAAATTGTAGACCAAAAGAGTAATTTCCGAAGTATCCAATTCGATTTAATTTTAAAAAGGTTAAATTTAACAACGTTGCAATTATATATTTCGGCATGTTTCATAAATAAAATATGGATTCATAATCCTGTGCAAAAAAACAACAGTTCTCATTAAGCAGAGGTTAATTGCAGAAAATGTTTACTTAAAAAAATCCTTTACCCAAAACGTTGAAAGGGCCATTAATGGGAGAAATAAAAGGATGTAAATAGTCCCATTAGGAAGGTACTGTTTAGCCCATTTCTTTAATGTTTTACGCATTGCGGTTGCTCTGTGGACTGGCAACACTGCTTTAACTTGGGAGAATCACTTTTAAATTAGTTCCTCTGTTCGATCGCTTTGAGTTTAGAAACTATCTATTCGAATTAAAGAGTTTATTCGATTAGCATCTTACACTTAGATGTCGACTATGATTATTATCTTATCTTAATATATATAAATCTCGTGTCACAATGTTTGTCCTCAATGGATTCCTAAATCACTTAATCGATTATAATAAAAATTCGCACACCATGTGCAGTTCGATCCAACTTGAGAGATAGGATGGTTTTTACGACTAGAAAAATTAGAATATTTTCCGGGAAATGTCCAATTTCTTGCATGAATTATCTAGACTATTACGAAACTGCCAAGTCTGGTTCTCAGAATATTTATTTAAAGGACCAATTTCGATAATGATAAAAAATTTAAAGATGTGGCTTGCAGTTTGGTTCCATTTAAAACATATAAAAAAATCGTTCAAGTAGTTCTCAAGTTATTTTGAAAATTACTAAGTTTATACTGCAGGACCCGGGCAGATTGATTAAAAACCTTCCGATGATTTTGAACGAATATTTAATATTGGCGCATGAAACTTTAATCCTCATCTTTCCGATATAACTTCAGTTTATAAGCAGGTACGCTGCCTTTGAGAACTTTTTCCACTAACGACCGTCTATTGAGCGAAGCGAGCGATCACTCGTTATGATTTCAAGGAGCTAATCCCCTTGACTCATGCCAGCTTCTCTTAATACGATAAGTTCTCTCTCGCGTGCTCTTTCACTCACAATCAGGGTTAATCTATACTGCTGAAGAGTTTGTTTGTTTGTTTGTTTGAACGCGCTAATCTCCGAAACTACTGGTTCGAATTGAATAATTCTTTTTGTGTTGGATAGTCCAGTTATCAAGGAAGGCTATAGGCTATATAACATCACGCTACGACAAATAGGAGCAAAGATATAGTGGTAAATGTGTAAAAAACGGGAGAAATTGTTCATCTTTGAAGCCTTCCGTTGCGTGCGCCGTGAAAACGGTTCAAGATACACAAAAAATATGAATCAAAGAATAATAGCTCTTTTAATGATCTAAAAAACAGTCCAGGATAGTATATGTCTATCTTTTAAGATTAACTCACAAAAACCGTTTTTATGGTACCTAATTTGGTCGAAATAATTTGTTTAAGTTGTATCAACATAATAATATTAATCTTTATTCAAATAAATATGTTGTTGGTTAAGAGTACTTCATCCATTATAACGCGGGTAGCACCGCAGGGCACAGCTAGTGACTAATATTCCTATGAAAATATCATACTTTACCGTGATTAAAGTACATAAACTATATGTTATTTTAAAGTTAGTCTGTAAGCATTGGTGTGCAGTAAAGATAATATTTAACCATCTAAAGATATTATCTATTTATCTTTCTATCTATAAAACCTTTCCTTGAATAGTCATGATGACTATATATATATATCTAAATTTAAAATTTAAGAAAAACCCCCGATTCCAATGCCTTTATTTCCTTATAAGTAAAACACCATAATATTTAGTAGTTAGGGCATGCGATGCTCTTACATTTCATACCCCACTCGAGTATATTTGCAGATTTTCGGTTTTCCTTCCCCACTCTCACCACCATAACTTTTGAACGGCTCAACTGATTTTCATGAAACATGTCTAAGAACACCCGGCCAAACCCACCTGTCATACGAAAAAAACTAAATTGAAATCGCTCCATCCGATCAGGAGCTATGATGCCACAGACAGACAAACAGACACACAGACAGACAGACAGACACGTCAAACTACTGAACACCGAATTAAAAATCTGATTATTAGTTACAAAGATCTAAGCGGACTGACAGCGGCAAAGATTTATTTGTATTGTATTTTATGTAAAAAAATACTTTTTTTAGTGATATGGCAATAGGCAGGATATAATGTAGTCACGTTCTGCTTACTCTAGATGGAACTGTTGGGTTTTAAAAGTTCTCAAAAAAGTTCAGGATTTCTCATTTCATACAATACCCAGTCCACTACACAGTTTACCATAAATATGATAATTATGTGATATACTTGAGGTACACTTAGGTTTCCATATAAAAATTGATCACATTTTGCAAAAAAAAACACAATTAACAAATATTTAATCGCAATATTTGCAGTCAGATTTGTCACCGACCCAAGAACTGGTCTGGCGCAATATTGCTTAACTTTACAAAAATTACGTTGGTTGTATGGTAGCCTTTTTAAAAATGTATTTATTGTTTTTTAGTTATTGTTGCCTCCATAGCCAACAGAAGTATCTCTCAAAATTTCAACTCTCGCTATAAATAGAGATCCTATATAGACCGTGATAGATCGGGATATGTCTCAGTAATAAGTTTTACCCTTTGGGTACGGAACTCTAAAAATTACCGTTGGTACTTTTAAGGACATAACTGCTGAAAAACTGGTTGGAAAAATTCAACTTTTCTAACGCCATTTTACACGTTTCAACTGCAATAACTAACATGTCGGCGAAAAACGTTGAAAAAGTTTGCAAAAAGATCGACCCGTGAAAAGTTAGCACAGCACTTTTACATCTGCCTACCTAACACCGGGGTGCAAACCAAAACGAACTTAATAGCTGAATGCAAAAAGTTTAAATCTCAATGAACTGTGCGTAGCGGTTTGCGGATACAACGCAATCCTATCAAATAACGAACTGAAGTTTGGTAAACTAGTGATGGACTGGACATACACTTTTGAATTGCCTTTTAATTGCCATAAATGGTTATTTTTAGGACTCTGAAGTGACATTTTATTTTACTAAGACATTCTAAATTGCCCATTCTTCTCATTCTTAAAAGGAAACAAGGGACCATAAAAACATGTCTTTCCATTAATCAATGGAAAGACATGTTTTTATGGTATTCTAAAATCACAAATCTTTAATCTGTAACAGATTAATATATTACAATATGTTGCAAATCTTTCAAAGAGGCTTTTCTTTTCTGTCAAAACTGTTGCAACGGCGCAACGGTTTCTATGTCACTCTCGAAATTAAAAATCGAGCTACAGTATTAACAAAAACTTTTATCTACTCAGTTTTCTAGAAGATGGCTTCTCCGGACCACATTACGAAACACGCAAAAAGTATAGCGAATAAATATTAGAGCAACACTACTAAATTATTTGCCATCGTCCACCATTCGATATTTCGCTAATTTTATTGACGAGACTCGAATTACAGTGATTTGTACCTGTATTTATTGACTAGCGGCCCGCACGGTAATTATTCAAAAATGATGCAATTATTCAATTATTTCTCGCCGTAAAACCATCCTTGGACTGTACCAACACAAGCATTTAAAAAAGTTGGTTAAATAGGTCGTTAAATTAGTTGTCGATTTATGCGCTTACCAACACATTTTGCGATTCATTTTTATATTAATACAGAAATACAGAATTTGTTCATAATACCATTATTTCATGTCAGAAATTAATTAATTAAACAAAATTTAAGTTACAAATATTATAATATTAAAGTTATAATTACATTGTAGTTTGGTAAATTAATTAACTGGATAATTGACTATAATAGAGACGGAAAATTAATCTGCCCTTAAAATTACCACCAAGTTGTAAAGACTTTTCAAAATAACCATAAATGGCAGAAAATAATGTTTATTCCAGAAAAAATAAATTTGAAGATATATTAAAAAAATGTATTACAAACCCAGATATTCTAATTTTTGTGCTCTGTAATTAAGAACAATAAAATATTCATTAACATAATCACCCATGTGTGACGATCGTCACTCTGCGAGTCTTTCGCCATTGCAAATTGCGTGGTAGTAAGACAAAGGAACAAATTATAATGTTTACGCGTGGGTTAGCGGAGGTGTGCAAAAATGATTGTGAACGCTCAATAAAACTGACAAATTAAATAAAATTGTTTGATTCGGCGAATCAATCATTTCTTTGAACCTTGTTGTGGTATTTGTGACGAGTGGGCGTTTTGTAAATGGAATAACATAAAATCTATGTGAAGATAACGATAGATAGGCTGACGACTACGTAAGGGTGAGTTCACGGTAGAAACGGGCCGCCTTTACCTTTTGGCGTTATTCAGCTGATATGATGATGATGATAGATAAGTGAATATTAAATTATTATACAAAAAAAGCGATTTCATTTATTATGGCAACACTTTACACATAATTTTACTTCTAAAGACCTTCGTGTTTAATATAAGTTATTTTACAATATTTTAATAGATTAGAAATAATTATTTAAATTATATTTTGTATTCATTATTATAAATAAGTGAGGGTACCTACTAACGATTGTCTTTTACTTAAGTGTATAATAATTGTTATCTCAATTATGTTAAGTAATTTCATTAAAAAGGCATGAAAATTGAGTCTGTGGTGAATTTTTAATATATAAAAATAAAAACTTCGAGGTTAGATTTTGTTTAACGCTTGCTTAGCTGTTAGAAAACCTCCATTTTGGATTTAGCCTTTTTTGCAAGTTGAATCAATCAATCGTTATTAAAATTTCCCAACACTAGCAGTTCGAATTAGGAATATCCAAGCGACTGGTCCACACGCGGTGTTCCCTCTGATTAGACAGAGCTCGCTTATTTAAACAGTTGGGTAAATCTGTGACCAATACAGACGGACAAGCGAGTTGAACCCTGGTTAGGGCTATTCGTGCTATCTATAATATGGGTCCCCGAGATTAGCTACGTAATAAATTTAAAGTCATAACCATATTAATCGGCATTTGTCAATATAAAGCCCTCTTAATATTAATTTGTCTTAAAAAATTGTGAATAAACACAATGTAAATACAAGAGATAATTATAAACTTGCTTTGCCCACAACTAGGCTGTATAAGGTTAATGTATCTATCAAAGGTGTATACGCTTCTTCAACAAGATTCAAATAGAATTGAAACAGTTGCACTAAATTTAAAAATTAATAAAATAAATTATTTTAATATAAAATATCGGATTACCTTTACGACAAAACTGCTTGGGACGGAATCTACTCTCACAACAAATTAAAAACAAGACTAACAAATAATCATTGTAAAGTTTCAGAACAAAAATGAGCTAGTTTCTTATCGCTTCTTTGCTCTACTGTATAAAAAACGTAGCGACCAGATACAATCAATTTCTACTATATTATATTCTTCCTGGAACCGTTTTATTTGACATTTTAATAATTCAAATTAATTTTCTAAAAGGCATACCTAATTCAAACTAAATTACCTACTGTAAACTGAGAACTCACTAAGTAATTATTTTCAAGTAAAGTACTCCACGCCTTTATCACAAAGTACCCAGAATGTAACATTTTGTTCCACTTTTAATTATTAGAGTATTGTTAAACTAGACGCTAGCAGATGTAAATTGCAGGGTAAGCCTCGCTTCCCGGATCAAGTAAAACCTTAGCAGAATGTTTCGGATTACAGAAATGAATGTGCTAGGAGAGGAAATCTGTTGTTCGCGTTCTAGATATCTCCTAGAAATAATCGAAGTTATTTCTAGGATCTAAATCTTGCATTTTTTCTTTCCAAACATTGCGCTTTGATTTTACTTGTTTTTTTGCTTTTGACTCGAGTATATTTGCAGATTTTCGGGTTTTCTTCCCCACTTTTATGTCTTATAAGTTTTAAACGGTTCAACCGATTCAATTCAATTCATTGATTCAAACCATAGTACATTACATACATTACAATACAATACACTTAGTTTCGTCAAAAATGACCTCTACAGTAATACAAAAACTATAAAACACAAACATCTAATCAAGAGGCTGTATAGTATAAAATTAATTCATTCGATTTACAATAATATTAATCTATACTAATATTATAAAGCTGAAGAGTTTGTTTGTTTGTTTGTTTGTTTGTTTGTTTGAACGCGCTAATCTCAGAAACTACTGGTTCGAATTGAATAATTCTTTTTGTGTTGGATAGTCGAGTTATCGAGGAAGGCTATAGGCTATATAACATCACGCTACGACCAATAGGAGCAAAGATATAGTGGTAAATGTGTAAAAAACGGGAGAAATTGTTCATCTTTGAAGCCTTCCGTTGCGTGCGCCGTGAAAACGGTTCAAGATACACAAAAAATATGTATTAAAGAATAATAGCTCTTTTAATGATCTAAAAAACAGTCCGCGATAGTATATGTCTATCTTTTAAGATTAACTCACAAAAACCGTTTTTATGGTACCTAATTTGGTCGAAATAATTTATTTAAGTCGTATCAACATAATAATATTAATCTTTATTCAAATAAATATGTTGTTGGTTAAGAGTACTTCATCCATTATAACGCGGGTAGCACCGCAAGGCACAGCTAGTTGATAATAATTTAAAATTGAAATAAAATATATATATATATATACTATAAATAGTAAAGATTGTTGCAGCTACACAGAGCTTTGTCAATTAATAATTTTAGTATTTCCAAGGTCACAGATCCATGGATCGTTATCATTAGTAGTCTGGTACAATTTGGCTTTGTCAGTAAGATGATATTTAATATATTTTTTTAATTTAGTTTCACAAACAGTCAAAATATGATTTGGAATTTTATTATAGAACCTAACAGTTTCCCAAGAAACATTTACTTGTCTTTTGCAACCTGTAAGATTCTCATCAAACATCTAAGAACTAAGACTTAGAACTCTCCTGCAAAACTCCCCTAGTTTTATTTGTATGAAACAAATAAAACTATTTGAATTCGCTTTATCCGTTCGGGAGCTATGATGCCACAGACAGATACGTCCACGACAGAAACCGACGGAGAGACAGACAGACACGTCAATAAAACTTATTACACCACTCTTTTTGCGTCGGGGGTTTAAAAATATTGTACATCCATATCCATACTAATATTTTAAATGCGAAAGTAACTCTGTCTGTTACTCATTCACGCAAAAAGTACTGAACCGATTTAAATAAAGTTTGGTGCGCATAGTATTTTCTTAAGAAAAGACATAGACCAAGGTTGCCTGGAAGAGATCGCTCATAGCGATGAGGCCGCCCTTTGCACCCTGATGTAAAAAATGTTTCGATAAGTTTTTTTTTATTTGTCTGGTGTAGAATAGTGTTTTTTCTTTGTTCGTTATAGGTTACCGTGGAAAAATGACATTCAGCGGGAAAATCCATTATAACGCGGGTAAAACCGCGGGGCACTACTAGTTCTTATTAAAGGCTGCAGCCTAAGCTAACTTATATATCTTGTTAGTGGTCGTAGGCAGCCCCCGTTCGAGAGCATTTCGGCCTCAACGGCCATCTGTCCTACCTTATGTCCTGTCCACTGGCACTTAATTATGCTTACTTCGTCATCATCATTGTCTCAGCGGTAGGACGTCCACTGCTAGATATAGGGCTCTTTCAAAGAGTTACAGTTATTTTGGGTGGAAGCGACCTGAATACTTCATTATCAACAAACATTATAATTTCAGAGATATCATTCATTTTGTAATGGACAAAATTACTTGCTGTTTTAAAAAAAAATGCCTACAAAAGAACATTTTTGCATAAATTAAAATGATCAGACAAGGGACAAATTAATTGAATTGTACGTAGTCCTATTATTTTTGCGCCACGGTTATCTTTTGTGGTTCAAATATTAATTTACCCAGGGTAAATAATACCCGGCTTCTATTTATATTGTAAATTTGAGTATGATATTTTAATATAAACCAGGTAAAACACGGAATATATTGTTGGAACATTAAAAACAGTTAATGAGAAAATGTTATATCATCCTTTTTTGTCTGTAGTACATAATATAATATGACTGCTACCGCTTTCTGTTTTTAACCTCCAACCAAAAAAGAGGGGTGTTATAAACTTGACGTGTCTGTCTGTCTGGGAAATCATAGGTCCCGAACGGATGGAGCGATTTCAATTTAGTTTTTTTTTGTATGAAAGGTGAGTTTGGCGCGATGTTTCATGAAAATCGGTTGTGCCGTTTAAAAGTTATGTGGGTGAGAGTGGGAAGGAAAACCGAAAATCTGCAAATATAATCGAGTGGGGTATCAAATGAAAGCGCATCGCGTGCACATTTCAATATATTATGGTGTTTTACTTTAAAGGACAGTAACACAATGGAATCCGGGGTTTTTCTTAAATTTAAAATTTAGAGTTATTTATTTTTGCGTAAGGTAATTATAAAACATATTTATGCAACTACGCAAAGATAAAAATAACATGGGGTCTTGAAATGAGGGTCTTTTACACTCCAGAAGAGCACCATTATTTAATTTATATATACAGTTATTACATTATAAATTAAATATATATAAATATTCTCCATAACGCTTTTTGAAAAGCAACCTTAAACTACTATTAAATAATACTAAACCGCCATTTGTCGAAACAAGTCGATACGAACTTATCTAGACGAAACCAATTTGTCTCTGAGAGTCAAAGTCAAAGTTATTGTTTGAAAGTCGATTCATAAGTATCGATGGGCAATAGTTCAAGCTTAGACTTAAGTTGAGACCTGCACTTGCGTTTGCAAGTGAACAAACTTTTCATACTATCATGGATTTAACAAGTATAAAACAATTGTGTGAATAAATACAACACTAGTGTTTGTCATCCTCACAATAAACGACTCAGAAAGAGGGTAGACAGGTTTATTTGTTAATAACCGTCTGCCTTATCGCAAAGACAATTAGTTAATGCCGTAATCATGGCGCCTGCAACAGTTTTGAAATATCGGAGAACTCAATAAGTTCTATAAGTTTAAATTCAAAATGATCAGGTATGAGAACGTTTATTAATTAATATCAAAAAACAATACAAAAAATCATTTAATGAGAACACTTTATACCTTAAATATAGATTTATTATTAATACAATATTATCCTTAATTATATAAATAAATGCATATATGATGCACTAAAATATCACTTATCCTTAATAATATCGTATATTAAACCTATTTATTATAACAAATTGGAATTCATAAATATTAAAAAGAGTTTATTTAAGCTCTTGTTCCTTCTCTTCCAGCTCCTTTATCGGATTAGTTTTCTTTTATCACTAGCTAACCCGTTCCGGCTTTGCTCGGATGCGAAAACCTTCCACTTGAATCTTACTACATATTGCCGAAAGCCGCATAAAGATCCGCTACGTAGTTTTTGTGATTATGTCCAACATAAGGATAGGAAGACAGACAGACGCGGCTTTACTTTAACATATGTACAAAAGATAATTTATATTCAAACGAAATTACAGTGTCCAGAAATTACAGGGTTGCCAACGTTACTCTAAAATTGCATATTGTATTGTATTGGACTCTATTTCACTTAGGTGTACTCTTCAACCATAATAAAAAAAGGGCAAATTCATAGTAACTGAACTTTGTGATAAACAATTTATATTTACCGTAATTATTTAAAAAAAAAACTTCTGGTTACTATCTTTCTTATTACTACTTATCGGATTTAAGACAGTTTCACAAAAGATAGAATATTAGCAAAATCAATTTTATTTTACATACAATTTTCAGAGAAATTGAAAATCCAATTTAGAAGCCTGACTCTCTTGCCAAAATGTAAGGGAAATGTTTATAGAAATGTCTGTAATTTCTAGAAGTTATAGTCAGTCTCGTAGGAACGTTAACTTGTATCTTTACAGTCACGAGGGAATTGTACCTATCAGCCCTTATGGTCTCAAAAATCCACTCTGTTGAAATTGTATTTTATAGTAAGATCAGTTCGCGTAACATTTACTGCGAGTAACTGCATATTGATTACAATAGCAAATTTTTGTTGAGTCGTGCAATAATGATAATGCTAAGAGTATCAAAACTACATTCATCTATGAAAAAAAAAGACATGTAACCTAACCTTTTTTTTATCTCCGTACGCTTTTTTATATGATATGACGTCAGATAAACTCTATTTCTTCAGAAAATAGTTGGCAACCCTAACTGTACGTGATGTTCGGTCATTATTATACGCGCAGCTTAATTCGACGCGACTCCAAGTATAATACAGCATTGACCCGTGATTAACATCAGCCTGCAAGTTTTTATCTCAATCAGTAACCGGGAAGAGAGTCAAAAACTTGCAAGCTTGTAAACATGAGAAAAGGTAAAATTATATAAAAGCTGGAATAAATCTACGCTGGGTTATTTGACTAAACTAATTGATTATTATCATTATAAATAATTAATTACTTACAGTTCGATTTGAAAAATAGAAACACAATCTCATCTCCCATTCATGTCGTATGACGTCAGGGTTCAAAGCATTTAATTACATAACTTGTTTCAAGCGTGTTTTGTTCTAATTGTGTTGGTACATGTTCAGTCGCAATATCAGGCAACGTAAATTTCAGTTTACGGGTACGTTCGCGTTGTCACGTCAGTGGCAGTTGTGACCTTTTTGAATGAATACAAATATTCGGTGAACATAAAAACGATTAAAGAATACAATCAATTTTACATACGCATATTTGCTTAATGAAATGGATACGTCTCAATTATTATTTTTTAGCTTAGTGTGTTAAATAGCTAAATAAAATGTTGCAAGGCTGTTAAAATAATAATAACAGTTAACACACGATAGCATTTCTAGTGCCTGGTATAGAAAACAGGTGAATTTTATCCGAATACATCACTTGTGGGTCAAACATCTTACAAAAATTGTTACAGTTTCAAGCTGTTGATATTATTTCGACGGGCATTTAAGTTTCCTTTGCTTACTCTTAAACTAAATTTTAAGTTGTGAATGGAAACACGAATTGCAATTTTAAACGAAAAAAAAATTAATATAATAGGTACCAAAAAAACATAATTTAGGTTCTGCTTCCTCAGCGTAAAAACGACTCTCAAGGGTATTTTCGCAGTCTCTTTGTGACCGTTCCTTAGTTTTTGCTGAAAACTAAGCTATTGTGTTGGGGAAATAAAAAATGCGGAAACGAGTACAATACCTGTCCCTCGTAAGTGCGCGGGCACGGCTTAATGTTCATGCAGCATTGTTTCCATCTGACAGGAAGAATCTAATTTATAGGGCAACAACTGTTTACTTTTAAGTATGTTATCGTCACATAACCTAGCAGATTAGCTTTTTGAAATTCAGTTTAGTTTTTACATGGAATATGGTGAATCACCACCCTATTAACGTTCCCACGGCTGGGAAACATTGCCGGAATTACGCGACCGAAGTTTGACCTGATCACGGCAGCATTAAGCAGCTATTCTTTCAGCTTTAGCAGAACTGTATAATAACTACCAACCACCTGCGAAAAAGCCGTGTTGGCTAAGTAGGAGGACACTCGACTTTCATTCCGAAGGTCGTGGGTTCAAACCCCGCCACGCACCTCTGGATTTTAATTCTTGAGAAATTTATGTGCGCTTTAAACACGTGCTTTAACGGTGAAGGCAAACATCGTGAGGAAACCGGCATGTTCTGAGAACTTTAAAAGAGTTTTAAGGACATGTGACATTCACCAACCCGCACTTGGCCAGCGTGGTGAATTAAGGCCTAATCTCTCTCGTCAAGAGAGAAGTCCCTGTGTCCCAGCAGTGGGAACGTTAATAGGGTGATGATGATGATGAACCACCTGCGACCCTTCGTTTCCAAATAGCTTCCAACTACTAGCAAAAATATCGAATAGATTAAACAATAATTGCAAAATTTGCTTTCGTAGAACACAGCGCATTTCTACGAGTAATAACAGTTGCAGTTGAAGCCTCGTTATAGACAGTAATCCAAGTATCGTGGAAAGAGAAAATAGAAACAATTGAATATCGCAATAGTTCAAGTAATTCGATGTCAAAGAATCCTTTTACTTTGCAGGTATATAAATAATTGGAATTGATTTCTGTGACTGTTGTGGTTATGCAATACGGGCGTTACTTCAAGATGGTAAAGTATTGAATTTGATAAGTATGAGATAGACCTAGGGTTCCGTGTACAGTTTATACAAATTTTATTCTGAAGTACATAATGACTAAAGACAGAAGTACTTATCTTGCGCAACGAAGCTTTAAATTATATAAATCACGTTTGTTTTATGGAAGCCCCGTATATATTTTTTAACCCCCGACCAAAAAAGAGGGGTGTTATAAGTTTGACGTGTCTGTCTGCCTGTCTGTCTGTTACATCATAGCTCCCGAACAGATGGAGCGATTTCAATTTAGTTTTTTTGTATTAAAGGTGAGTTTAGTCCGGGTGTTCTTAGCATGTCTAAGAACACCCGGACCAAACTCACCCTCAATCACTTAATGAAAATCGGTTGAGCCGTTTAAAAGTTATGGGGGTGAGAGTGGGGAAGGAAAACAGAAAATCTATAAATATACAAGTGTATCAAATTAAAGCGCATCGCGTCCACATTACATAATATTATGTTGTTTTATATTTAAGGAAATGAAGGCAATCAAATCGGGGGTTTTTCTTAAATTTTAAATTTAGATTTATTATTACGTGTTTTCAGTATTTGTTGATATAGTGACAACAGAAATACATCATCCCTCAAAATGTTAACTATATCAAGGTTCTTCAGACAGACGGACCGACTGACAACGAAGTCTCAGTAGCGGTACCCTTTGGGTACGGAACCCAAAAAAGATATTGAATTATCTACAAGATTAATATATCACATCTGGTACAAAGCCAATTCTCACAGACGAATATTATTGTACCCATATCTGAATCCATGCCAAACATTTCAACTGATTCTGTCACCACCATGCTATAGTCTACAAGGCAACTTAACAATCTGCTAGGCGCTATGATTTGCGATCACTGCTTTGAATAATATATGTCGACTAGATTAAGTGATTTAGTCCAAGATATAGCAGTGTTACTCTGACGTAATCCATTGATACTCTGTTTCAATGGCTGCAATTAGTAAAGTTGTATTTCACATTTTAATCTGATCTTAATTGACTGCTTCAGTGGCGCGGTGGGCGAGAGTCCGATTGCGGCGCAAGAGGTAGCGGGTTCGATTCCCGCCGAGGGTGAAAGTGTTTGTATGTTCTGCAAGCACTTTCTCCTTGGTCTGGGTGTTTAATATGTATAATAAAAAAATATCTAAATATATCAGATGTCTAGTAACCGTAACACAAGCTTAGAGCTTACCACGGGGCTAGATGTTGTTGTGTGGATTGTCCGGAAATATTTATTTTATTTATTTATCTGACAAGATATAAAAAAAACAAGTGACTTTTACTTTGCAATATACATATGTATGCTTTTTATATGGATTTCTAATATGGTTTTGTAATCCAAAAAAAAGAACAACGTCGTGAAAAGCTAGTATTTTTTTTTTTGGCAGAAAAACAGGCTGTCCGGTACCTAACCGCTCGGCGCATGCTGAGCCAACTCCTTTCGCCTCCCAATCTTTATGCATCAACCAAATGTTGTACTGAGATTTTTATGTTCTATTTTTTATTATTTTAGTTTAGTTTTTGATAAAAAAAATCTGTATATGTGTTGTCGAAATAAATGTCTTTCTCTCTTTCTTTTTTTATAACTCGAGAAATACTTTGCCGATTCAAATAAAATTTAAATGGGACTAACAGCTTTCATTTAAAATAAAATTATCAACGAAATCGTTCCATGGAGATCAAAGATCTGAAGTAACAAACATAAAAAAAATATATATATAATTATATGCGACGAACTGAGACCCTTTTTTCGTTGAAAGTCGGTTAAGAAGCGGTTCACAGGACCTTTAGGTAGATAATATTTGACTACCATTAAATATAAAACAAGTTGTTACAAGTATACTAGTTAATACTTTTTAAGCCGACATAATAAAACAGTATTAAAAAATTAGTAGATTTATATAAAATATGATTATAAAAAATTGATATATTTCATGTTTGATCTCGTGACTAAAGGGAGCGTCCCTTTCAACATGGCCCTTTCCTTTCCCATTGGTATGCCTGCCTGTGTGACGTCACTAAGACTTGAAAAGCTATATTGTGTCCTAAAAACATTTATGTTTTTACAAAGTGTTATCTATACTTCTATACTAATATTATAAAGAGGAAAGGTTTGATTTTTTGTTTGTTTGTTTGTCTCGAATAGGCTCTGAAACTACTGCACCGATTTAAAAAATTCTTTCACCATTCGAAAGCTACACTATCCCTGAGTGACATAGGATATATTTAGTTTTCAAAAATAATATGATTTCTTACCAAACTCCGATAATGTAACCCATGGTGAAAAAAAAGAACCTAAAATCTTTCTTTAATCGCGAATACTGCGAAAACTATTGAATATATAACAAAGTGATGTATTACAACTTTGTAGAACTTATCATTATCTACAAAAAACGTCGTTACATCATATCTCTAACTATTATAGTTTTGTGACAATAAGCGATTTTTTTGAAAAAATAAACCTAAAATCTTTCTTTAATCGCGAATGCTGGGAAATCTATTGAATATATAACAAAGTGATGTATTACAACTTTGTAGAACTTATCATTATCTACAAAAAACGTCAAAATAAGCGATTTTTTATATTAAAAATTAAAATACCACTGTTTGAAAAGGCTTTTAATTTGTATCTTGGTATTAATCCTTAACAAAATAAATAATTTATTATGTAAGATTGCTTTAAAACCTTTATATAACTTTTTGAATTATTAGATTCTGACATTCCATTCAAAAGATATCACGAGTTATTTTTTTTTAAATAACCGCTAACTATGCGTTGTGGAGTGGCAGGCGTCACTCGGGCACGGAGGTACGGGAGGGGTTAAGATCACGAAATAATCTGCCGCGCGGGGTCGGCTCCCTACTGAATGGTCGTGTGCGGAAATAAAAAAATTGTCGCTTGATAATATTTTGTCGCTTAGTTAGTAGTTAATAATTCGTTAACAGGTAACTAATCCCATTCAAAAAGTTATTTTCAGAACTAAACCCTAGCATATAGCATAGATATTGTACATTAACGTCGGTTGCAGGTTCAATTGGGTTAACCACCAAAACACGTAAAATAAGTTGAGTATAGTTTTTTTTAAGTTTTTTCTGCTCTTTCGAATAGCATAATAATAGAATTCTAGCTTTAAAAAAATACAGTTACGCTACACATTTTAACTGAGTAGGTATGTGATCCATTTACATAAGTCGAATTGTTGTATTCCTATCCTATGACCAAAGAAGGTTAAGTTGGTGTATGTATCTTGGCAAACCAGCATTGCTCTTACACTAATTCTTAGCTTGAACGAAAAATTATAACCACATATACACCAATATAAAACCAACTTCTTCAAAAAACTAACGTTACAGTTAAGTTTATGTTTGCTGTCGGTTACACCAATTTGAGCATTGCAATCAATAGTATGTTTTCTCTTACCTTAATCTTCTTTAAAATAATAAATCTAAATTTAAAATATAAGAAAAACCCCCGATTCGAATCCTTCAATTTCCTTAAAAGTAAAACACCATAATAATGTGTAATGTGCACGCAATGCGCTTTCATTTGATACCCCACTCGAAATTTTTTCAGATTTTCGGTTTTCCTTCCCCACTCTAACCCCCACAATTTTTAAATGGCACAACCGATTTTCATGAAACTTGTCTAAGAGCACTCGCGCCAGACTCACCTTTTAAACAAAAAAAACTAAGTTGAAATCGCTTCATCGGTTCGGGAGCTATGATGTCCCAGACAGATAGACACGTCAAACATATGACACCCCTCTTTTTTTGTCGGGGGTTAAAAATGAATCGCAAAATGTGTTGCTAAGCGCATAACTCAACAACGCCTATACCAATTTAGCCAATTTATTTTTTTAAATGTTTGTTGGAGTTTAAGGATGGTTTTTACGGAGAGAAAAAATCGAATAACCTCAGGGCATACTTACAGTTGAATGAGCTGAATTCGTCCTGTGTAGAGCCTCCGTGCCAAGCCTCGAATATGGAGAAATTTTGAAACAATTTTGAATAATTACCCGTGCAAAGCCGGGGCGTGCCGCTAGTATTAATATAATACAATATAGAGGAGATATTATTTCCACGAAAAAGCAATATATAAAGCTGTGAGAATACCCTATTAGCTGTCAATAGGCTCACCTCGATTGAGTTGCTGAGCCCTGACGTGCGATATTACAAATTAAGGAAGGGTATTCTTAATTCAGCTAAGTTTACTCACCCAGGTGCATTAAGTATACTTTTAACGCTGCGTTCACACGGAATCGTGCCTTAACTCTGTCGAAGAGTTCACACGAGCAATGAAACACCACCACTGACCCGGATCCTACAAAAAATCTGATTCGAGAGAGTAATACATCTATTGATTGCTCATGAGTAATATGTATTACTCAATTTAGTAATACATAGATTTACGGACAGTCTGGTGAAGGTAGAGGGCTCGCGGAAGTCAGTTACTCTTTGAGGGAGGCCCAGGTCCAGCAGTGGACGTCATACGGCTGAAATGATGATCATTATCAACACCCTATTAACGTTTCTACTGCTGGAACACAGAGACTTCTCTCTTGACGAGCGAGATTAGGCCTTAATTCACCACGCTGGCCAAGTGCGGGTTGGTGCATATCATATAAGGGGAAATGATGTTGATGATAATGAATACATGTACTCCGTAATAAACTGAACGCAGCGTAATAGACAATTATTAATCAGAGACTAAACCCTTAATCAGCTCGGACCCTATTCAGGTAAGTTCGAAATGCGATTTGATTTACTTTCCTTATTCGAATAGTTTTCGATAAATTTTCTATTACCCCATGAAATCAAACTAGCACGAGTAAATCAAATTTATCGTAAAATCGAAAAGTCATTTAGTAGGAAAGTTGGCGAATATGATAGTTATTCTTCCTGGCAGGAATTGTGAAGCATAAAACACACTTAAAACTGGTCCGGTAATATAGATACTCAAAGGACAGCATAACTAAACATATTGAAATTATCTTGAGACTAGGCAAAGGCAAGCTTCTTGCGTACTTAGTTATGTTATTTAACCCTTGCATTAAGCATAACGCATTAGCATTATTCATTAAATTGGATACTTGAGCTATCTTTTAAACGTACCTACCTCTTACAGTTAAAATCTATATTTAAAATTTAAGAAAAAACCCCCAATTCAAATGCCTAAATTTCCTTAAAGGTAAAACACCATAATATTTAGCAATGCGCACGCGATGCGCTTTCATTTGATACCCAACTCGAGTATATTTCCAGATTTTCGGTTTTTCTTCCCCACTCTCATCCCCATAACTTTTGAACGGCTCAACCGATTTTAATGAAACATGTCTAAGAACACCCACGCCAAACTCACCTTTCATACAACAAAAAACTAAATTGAAATCGCTCCATCCGTTCGGGAGCTATGATGTCCCAGACAGACAATCAGACACACATACCGACAGACACGTCTAGCTTATAACACTTATCTATTTGGTAGGGGGTTAAAAATAGGAAAGATGACTAAAAAAAAAAGTCTGTCATTTAGATTATTCGAGAAATTGTACACGTATTTTTTTTACTTTGAAAACGAAAAATCATGGCGAAAACAGTGCATTGCAGTTTTGCGTGGCGCAATGCTTTTGTATACGAATTGTACTGAATTTGTACCTGACAAGCCCAATTCCGGAATTTTGATGCTTTGTATTTTGAGGCTATTTTGTTAAATTAATATAGCGAAAAAAATGTGTTTAATTGTTTGGGCTAAAAGACGGATTTAACTGAATACCTGAATACCTATCTTTTATAAAGTCTACCTAGTGACGCAGTCGCCCTGGGAAAAATTCGCTAAGACAACACATGTTTATATGAAGTTTTAATTCTTTATCTACATGGTGAAACGATTTTTTCGTGTTGCGTAATGTGGTCCGGAGAAGCCATCAACCTTCAAGGTCTTCATGCCCCATCTTAGACCACATCGTCACTTAACATCAGGTGTTATTGTGGCAAAATGAAGGCTTATCTAACATAAAAAAAATGGTGAAGATTAGTGTCGCATCATGGGATGCAGGCAACGAGGTATACGAATATGGGCCCGTAGACTGCTAAAGGAAGGTACATAATAATCTGAATTAGGCATATTTAAAGAACATGAGATTGTCATTGTAAAAATAAATATATATTTCTGGACAATCCACACAACAATATTTAGCTCCGTGGTAAGCTCTAAGCTTGTTTTACTGGTTTTAGACATCTGATATACTTAATATAACAGACATACATACATAGATATTTTTACATATTATACACCCAGACCAAGGAAATAGTGGTTGCAGAACATACAAACACTTCGTTCGGTGGGAATCAAATCCGATACCTTTTGCCCCGCAAGCGGACACTCGCCCACCGCGCCACTGAGTCAGTCAATAATAGCTAATAGTATATTAAGTGCACCCGCGTTCAATTGAGATACAAAATGTTTGAGTAGTTCTATCTGTGAATTGGCAACGATTGAACATTAATGGCTGTTCCACTTAGTTTAATGGACTGCACTCGCTTTAACGGAGTGGGTTTCTGAAACTTAGTAGTATATCGAAAGTTAATAAAAAGCATATTAAAGTTTTTTGGGCGTTTTCCAAAACTTAAATTATAGCCGGAACTATGCCACAATGGCTTTTAGAAAAAAGAAGATGCTTTTGCACGAATAATAAAAATGAAACCTATATTTGGATTTTAGCGGGCATTTATCCAGCAGCATAAAGGTTAATTATTTTTTTTTTGCAATTACCTAACTTTTAATTGACTTGGGATAATCCAAGCTAATGAAAAGTTGTTGTAAGTAGTTTTTAAACTATTTGATTAACATTAGATAGATATTTCAACAACCCAAACACTGTGATGGCAGATTAAAAGGAGTAGATGGTAGGATAAACATTTGTAAAACCTTCAAACAACACATAAATCAAATGGCTTACAAGAACTTACCCTTGCAACGATCGTTAATACAACCTTTTTTTTTAAATTCCAAGTAATTTTTAATCTCTATAAAATTGTAAAGTTGGTTGTGAAATACATTTCTTCCACAGATTTAAAATCTACAGTTTCAGCGCTTATTCAGCAGATTTAAAGATCAAAAGAAAATATATTTCGATACTTGTGTACTTTCGCTTTGATGCCTCAGCTATTACGAAACTTGATGAAAAGCCTCTGAATATGACATTTTCATTTTGTCCAATTTAATAGTCCACCTGTGCTTATTCCAGCATTATCTGGAATTACTTTTGTTATTGGGTCAACGTAAATAGGGGTTTATTTTTAAAGCGGCCCGCATTATATGGAATCCCTCTGGATATTTAACATTTTCCCTCGGTAAAACGAGCGTAAGGGTCAGTTCAGACCGCGACGAGGCGTGGCGCGATGATGTTTGAAGAGTTAAACTTCGCGCTGCGCCTCTTCTCAACTCGGATCTGACCCTTAGTTATTCTTTATTTAATTAGCTATGTAACAGTGACCGTCTCGTTAAAACCGGTTCAGATTTTTTAAAGATTAGCGGGAATAACCAGACAGAGAGGAAGAAACAAAAATGTTAGTTATTAAATACATATCTATAGGGAAAAGCCGTTATTTGAATACTGCAGACACATTGAATTATAAATTTATACGTGGTTGGAATACAAACATAATGTATTTAATATATACAATTTCCATGTCACAATGTTAGTTACTGTACACCTCATTACAAAAAAAATATTGTTCAATTTTATTTTCAACTAGCGGCCCGCCCCGGCTTCGCACGGGTTATTATTCAAAATTAATATCCCGGCAATTATTCGATTTATTCTCGACTTTTAAACCTTCCCTAGACATCCACGAACATTTCAAGACTAAGATAAGATAAATCCTTTCAGCCGTTCTCGAGTTTTAATCAGACTAACGAACAACAATTCATTTTTATTTATATAGATAAATGTCTATTGTATGACGAGCATAGTCAAACCCCCTCCAGTATGATTACTATCAATGTCTCAGGCCTAAGCCTTGCGACAAACATCTTAATGCTAAAATTAAAATAAAAAAAATTACTTAGAATTACTATATTCAGTAAA
The DNA here is from genome assembly GCA_929108375.1 of Gymnoscelis rufifasciata. Taxonomy (NCBI): domain Eukaryota; kingdom Metazoa; phylum Arthropoda; class Insecta; order Lepidoptera; family Geometridae; genus Gymnoscelis; species Gymnoscelis rufifasciata. Next base: position 12,019,482 of record OV815312.1, on the reverse strand, counting down.
TTTATGTTCGTTGTATTTTCTGGAGCAATCGAGTTGTACGATTATGATAAAACTGGAGCAGGCAGTAGCGGCAGATGATGGTAAGTGACGTCATTACCATAAGATAGATCGTCGCATTCTTGAGGAATATTTTGTAGTACGGATGTATTTACGCAGAAACCATGTTTCTTCTGAACTGGCAATTTTCGTTAGTTTTTAAATTTGGAAGTTCTTTTTTCAAATGGCAGTCGGGTGGCTGACCCAGAGGCCTGACGCTGCGTTAAGAGAAGACGAAGACGGCAATGCAATATTCAAACGCCGGGTAGTAACTTCTGAATAGTATTTTTAGTAGCTCTAAATCTCTAGATGTTCTACACGGATTGACCATCGATATTTATGTAGCTACCTTATCAGTATTTAGAAGATTATAAGTAGGTTCGCTATCAAATATACCATATTATTGTAGTTAAAAGACATTGTATTTGAATTGTCTGGATTGTTTTATGTCTTTGTGAGTCGATGCAAAATGCTTCGTAAGCAAAACGATGGATTTAATATTATGAATCTCTCAAAATATATAATTATTTTATTTTGTGGGCATTCATAGAAAAATAAATATATCTTAACTAGTGGGCGCCAGCAACTTTGTACGCGATTTCAAGTCTCATTCTTTAAAAACATAGGACTTACGAACAAACTTCTAACCACCGTTCACCCCTTAGTTGTAAAAACCACGACGAAATAACCTAAACAAATTCATTAATAAATTAATTGTATGTATTAATGTATTGTACACAAAAAGGATACATTAAGGTTTAGTAACAATGGTCATGTACAAAGGCGAGCTAAACCCTATAAGAGTTTTCTTACCAACCTGTGGTGATGAAGAAATTTGAAACAAACCTAACCTTATATAAGACACCTGCCAAATTTTAAGTTTCTATGTGTTATATATTCTGTGATTGCTGGATTTGAATACAACTTTTTATTTAACGTGTTTACTTAGTTCTTTTGACTTTAATCACTCCATTAGCTTTTTTTTTAATTGTTGGCGTACTAATAGATTTTCCTGCATAGCTTTGATGCTCAAACACTGCGAGAATCTCATCTGAAACCCATTAATTATGCAGAGTTAAGTTATGCACGCTTGCTATGTAAATTCGACCTAGCCCAGCGGTTGATAGATGTGTTTCTAAGAATAATATTATATTTTTTAAGGTAAATTTTGTTTTTGTGTTGGTAAATTAGTTTTAAAAGACTTATCTTCTAGTACGAAATATATTAAAATAGAATATTGAAATTATGATTATAGTAAATACAAAAATGGATAACTGTTTTTTTTTTTTTTAATTATTAAGCTGTTTTAGATTAGTCTTACGAGGCGCTTGTCGGTCTGTAAGTATGGCAATGAGATGAAATCGTAAAGCTAACTATAATTTTCTTACAATCTATCGATAATTCATTTCAGCAAGGTCAGTTACAATAACTAGGTTTTGTCTGTTCACGTCCGTAAGTGGTAACCCTCTGAATCCTTACACGTGACCTCCGGGTGGTGCTAAGAACAGTCTCTGGTGGTAGGCTTCGGCCGCGGCTTGGTTCCACCCTCCGGGCTGGGCCAGTGCGTGAAGCGATTTTTCGTAATGTGGTCCGGAGAAGCCATCTTCTAGGCCTTCATGCTCCATCTTAGACCACATCGTCACTTTACATCAGGTGAGATTGTGGTCAAATGAAAGATTATAAATAATTAAAAAAAAAAAAAAAACAACTATATGTTTATTTTTATGAGGCCTCCCTACCTTCCTTCCAGACGTCCCTATCACCAGTTAAAGTTGTCCAACCCTAAGGTGGTCGTCAAGTTCGTCTCTCCACCGTCGCCTTGGTCTACCGCGAGGTCTTTCCAGTTCTGTGGGATCCATATGGTGGTAGATTTTGCCCACGACTCATCCGGCTTAAATATTTCATGAAGTATTCGAAGTTACTGAAGATGAAGACCAGGGATGTCCTTCGTTCTATATTAACTAAGTTTTGTCGTCCGAAAAAAATATATTCTAGCGCCAGGAAAAGATTTATCAATCTGATATTAATAATTCAATAGGATGTTTGTAAGGCCTGCTTAACTATTAAATTATACAATTTTGACAAAAAACTACCGTATTCAAATATCTCTGGTAGTTTTTTCAAGCATCCGCTCGGTCGATTCTTATCAAATCTAAATGGTACCATTAAAATACAATGTTAAATAAATACATACATCAAAAAAAAACAAAGCACATGTAAAATTCTCAAAAATTTGATTCTTTTTTTGAAGATGGTTTTATCATTAGTTTTTGTTTTTTTAATAATGGACTCTTACTATATTTTATCACTCGAGTGTCTGGCTTTTATAGTCTTTGTTAAAGACACTGAAAATGTGAGACCATCTGGTTTAGTTCGCTCGTTTACGGTTTACGATTTAACTAATCATTGGCGAAAATTTTAAATAAAATATAGATTATGTCATTGATGAAAATCATAGTTGGTCATCCTAGTTTATTAGATTGACCTTAAATCATTAGGTAAAATTACGATAAACCAAACCAGAAATTTACTAGGAACATCAATTTATAAACATACGCTAAACTGTTACTCAAATCAAGTATTAAATTGTTTTTATAGCCACGAGATACAATAACTATACTACTACTAGTCGTAAGTGTCACTTACGACTGTTGGATTTACAGTATGTTGTAATCCCATGCATTTGACAGATTTACAAAACCTAAAATTTTATCTTTATTTGTCAAATCTATGGGATGTACATATGTAATTTCCAACATTCGTAAGTGGCACCTCGTGGTACTGAACATTATATATTTTGAGTCGTTAAAACAAAAGACAAAAATATAAGTACCACAAATAACGTTTAATCGAAATATCTCGGTAATAAATTGAATTGATAACAGATAAAAACCTAAATAAAAACCCGGATACTCTACTATACCCTGACTTTTGTAGGCAAAATTGTGTGTTCCTGTTATTTTCAATTGTTTCTCTTTAAAAGCGAATACCGCTTCACTAGATATTAAAAAGCTTCTTTTATTTACAAAAGTCGATTTTGCTTCCAGTCTTGTAAAAACTCCATTCTGCGCCAACCAACATTCGCTGGGATGCAAATTTAATTTAATTCGCTGCAATCTATTTTACTAAAAGCCTCACCATAGTTCCAGATAATGTCAATAATCCATCTAAAACAGGTGTGATGTTGCTTAGAAAAATGGTATTCTGCCGCCTTCTTAAAATACTGATATTAATCGCTTAATCTATTGAATGAGACTGTGCCAAGGTATAGAGCATTCAAGTTCCGGAGTGTTTATAACGTATAAATTTAGTACAAATCAAGCGAAAGCGTTACGTCACACAAAACAGTAAAGTGTGGTCTTATTACTCGTTTGCAAAAAAAAACCAACAGTACTATATATTTTTTTTACTCTAAATGAGGGTTTTTTTTTAAGTTTTCTATATACATTTTACTTTAAAGGGTGTATTTTTTATACTAGGAGAACCAACAGATAAATTAAAACAATTAAACACTAACACATAAAATGGTGAGCCAATTAAAGGTTCTCACGAATGTAGTAAAATTTCGTGGTACATATTTTAAAGTGTACTACTACACTTTATGTTAAATAAGACAATTATCATCCTAAATAAATACAGTGTACACATTCCGAAAAATAGCGATAATTCAAAAATCTCAAACAGTCGATGCCATAAAAGTTTCGGTATTACACTGGACTTCGCGACTCTGAAGGAACTTTCAGCGACTAAGCTGACAGAAAGCGTACAAAAAGCCAATGGCCCTGCCTCTCTCGTGACTTCATGCCTCACTAAGTTCCAAGCTGAAAATCCTAGACAAAGACTCTAATGCATCGTAGACAATGCCCTCAATCTTTTAAGACAGAGGGGTTGAAGTTGAAACTATATTGCGGTTCTTATTTGTCTACGTGACTCTGGGGGGGTTATTGTGCAGAAATATTGTTTAAAATCACGGTATTATTCGTGTTTGTGCGGTTTAACATGTAGCACGTCGTCGTAAATACTTATAAGCTTTGGTGTCTCGTCAGATGTAATAGAGAATTGTGAGTTTTTGAAATAAGGCACTTTTAAGCAAAATTTATTTAGGTATTCTAAGTAAAAAAGATGTTTTTTTAAACAAACTTTATTACTAAATCATTTTTAAATTCATCTAACAAACTTTGGTTAGTTGATATTTGTATAAACATTTCTGGTCACACACCATCTAACCCCAAACAAAGCAGTACCTACTACAAGCTACATAAACTTTGAGTTATGTTCGTGTTCCGTATAAAATAAAAAATTGTGTGGTATTTTATCAAACATCGTTTGGTAACTTCTAACAATTGAACAATTTCAAACAATGAACTAGCACATAGGCTCCGCGGAGTCTAGTTCGAAATTTATGAAAGGAAGGTTTCGTTCATTTGTTTCAGAAATGCATAGGAAAAAAGCAGGAGGAATTGGAGCGTAGCGACTGGTTTGTGGTCAATTGCGTTTCTACGTTTTATGCCGTTTTCGCAACGGACTTTCGGAAATCAATAAAAATCCTTAGGTATTTGTCCTTCGTGATATTATTTGTACGCATTCGTTCCGCATACCAAAGTGATTTATAGTACAGTTAACCTTATCAGGTTGGGTGAGCTGAGATTTGTCGATGATGCTTTATACAAATCAAAATAATTGCTGCGCAATTTGATGCAATTTTTTTGTAATTCAAGTAAACTATAAATTAGGACAAACAAACAATAAACAACCTTCTAAGTATTCATACCCCATCTTAAACCACATCGTCACTTTACATCAGGTGAGATTGTGGTCAAATGAAGGCTAATTTAGCATTAAAAAAAGAATAAAAAAAACTTAGCTAAGATTTAATTTAATTTTTTATTAGATAACAACACCAATCAGATACAATTTAAAATCCATACTAGTGTCCAAAAGTCTGCCGGACTTATATCAAAATTAACTCTCAACAACTTCAGGGAAATAAAATCAAATCTGTTCATTGAATAAAATGTCAGGCGACGGAATAGAATTTGGATTAAAATTTTTCTCTTTTCTTGAAATCAGCAATTAAATTATTAAATTAATTGAAAAAAACCTAGTTAAATAATATGTACGACGTTTAGGAGGTATTTTTCGCTAACTTATTTGATATACTCGTAGCGCCGTAATTATCGAAATTATTAAGGTGCTTATTTTTAGTTTATTCATAGACATAACTCTGAAAATATATGATAGATAGAAAATACTTTGTTACAAACCAAACAAAGAAACAAAACAATAAGAAAATAAAAACTAAACCTAGAATGCGTAATGGGCGGTCTTATTGTTTAAAGACTTTTTTACCAGGCAACCGCGGATGGAGAGAAAAATTACAAATGATTACATTTGTCCCAGTGAATTATGTCGTAAAATCGAAAATAGGCGTCAGTAATGCTCACCAACAGCAGATTTAGTGCCACTGACCCATTTGGCAAATGTTCAATTATAGCAATGTGCGCTCCAGTTAGAAAAATAACATGGATTTAGTCAAGGTTCGGCAAATTTTAAATTTATTACTGGAAGTTTATTTAAATGTGTTTGTATGTACCTTACATATGTGGGTTAGGTTAACTTTGAAGGGGTTTGGCCAATTTAATTCCTAAGGAATTTTGGTACTGTAAAGAGGCTGGGAATAATGAATAAAAAATCCTATTTTTCATGCCATTTCCTACATATACTCAGAGAACAAAATTATTCAATTATTTGAATAATAAAAATTTGTTAAATAATTGAAAAAAATCTCTCAACTTTTCTTGAATAAAAACGAAGTATATAAAGATCACGTCCAGTAAGCCAATCCGCCTTAAAATATTATAGCAAACCCATTTCTAAGGCAAATAAAACACTGTCCGGAAAATGAAGAACGCAGAAGTTCCGATTAAAAATAATAAACTTAGCACGTCCACCAGAAAAGAACAGAAAATCGTGTGGGCTAAGTGGGAGGATACTCGACTGTCATTCCGAAGGTCGCGGGTTCAAAACCAATCGCTTTAAAACACGTGCTTTAACGGTGAAGGCAAATATCTTGAGGAAACCGGCATGTTCTGAGAACTTTAAAGAGTTTGAAGGACATGTGAATTAAGGCCTAATCTCTCTCGTCAAGAGAGAAGTCCCTGTGTCCCAGCAGTGGGAAATTCAATAGTAAATAATTATAACGCGAGAAAATCAAGAACACTATGCTTTACTCAAATGTATTGCGTCTCCTCAAATTCATATAAACAAAACGAACGACCATGTAGCGTAGTAGGTATTAAGTTCAATAGACCAAACAGTCTACAGCATACTGTATGGATACCTATGGCCCGGGAGTAAATTGTTCGTAGTTTAGTTTAAACCCCATGGGGCGTACCCGAGTACACTCAAGGGGGTTTTGTTACTGCATTTAAACCCCTATGTTCTCCACTCCATTCGGAATCAGGTTGATTCAAAGTATTAGAAGTTGACTGAGCTATAGCTACCTTTTGTGCCGCAAGCGGACCAAAGCTCACCTGAAGCAAGAAGTGGGGTCAATTGTTTTTGTATTTTCTTCAAGTACTTTTCTGCTTGTTCTGAGTGTTTAATATGTATAAAAAATATATATGTATGTGCGTCTATTATAATTAAGTATATCGAAAGTCATGTTACGAGAAGAGCGTTAGATATGTAAATGGATGGATATGTGAGAAGAAGGAGGCCAAAGAAAAGATGGATGGACTGTGTGAAAGAAGATATGTGTAAAAAAGGAGTGAGTGTTGAGATGACGGGTGATAGAGGGGAATGGAAGAAAAACACATGTTGTGCCGACCCCACATAGTGTGGGACAAGGGCAGGATGATGATGATGATGTCTAGTACCCATAACACGAGCTTAGAGCTTACCACGGGGCTAGATGTTGTGTGGTTTGTCCGAATTTTTATTTTTATTTTGGAGCACTTAGATAGAAGAGTACATACATACGTATGCACATATATATATTTGAATAAATGTTTCGCTGTTCTTAAACTTATATTACAGCGTGAACGAAATCTCTACGAAAGATTTTGAAAGAGAGAACTAAATCTCTCTTTGTACACATTTGGATACATGGCTGTTCCATCTATGGATGTTAAAAAGGCCAATCGATCGATCGCCGTCGATCACAGCAGTTATGCCTAGCGGGTTTAAATTTATCATTGCGTTCAAATTATTCAAAACAGACGCGATAAACACTTTAAAAAATATTTTTATAATGTGGTCGCCAAATGACATTGACAACTAAAGAGTTATTATTAAGTGGTTTTATTTAGCTTGACCTGTTTGTTAGCATTGTTACTTTCTTGGGTCGAATCTAGAAATGTAAATTTTCCCTCTCTCTGTCAACCTGTCTTAAATTTGGTATACCTACGCCTTTTTACCTACCTACGCGGTTTTGGTGACAATACAATAATTTATAAGCAATATTATTGTAAATATAAGATGGCCGCCGCTACAAAATGGCGCCTACAATTTAATAAAAAAAACCGTGTTACAAAATATTTTTTACTTATTTAATCGCTTTTGCAAAACGAATGCAGGGAGAATGCAAGCAGTTATTAGATTTATTTTGCTGAGTTCCTATTCATACGTTCCGTTTTCATCTTGTGCAAGAAAACTAAATTTAAAATGTAAATGTGACTCTAAGGCGAGACATTACTAAATGTTAGCATACTTCAACTGTGAAAGAGGTAAGATTTCTATTTTCATTTCGTGTTCAGGTCATTTACATGAAGCTCTGCGTTAAAATATTTTAGTACGAGTACTAGATTACCTAGTACCTAGATTTGACTGCCTCAGTGGCGCGGTGGGCGGAGGTCCGCTTGCGGTGCAAAAGGTAGCGGGTTCGATTCCCGCCAAGGGGTCAAGTGATTGTATGTTCTGCAAGCATTTTCTCCTTGGTCTGGGTGTTTAGTATGTATAATAAAAAATATCTATCTATGTATGTCTATTATATTAAGTATATTAGATGTCTAGTACCCGTAACACAAGCTTATAGCTTACCACGGGGCTAGATGTTGTTGTGTGGATTGTCCGGCAATATTTATTTATTTAGTAGCACGGGCATTGCAATAAAAAAAATGATAAGCATGAGATGTACTCCTAGGGTTCCGTGTATAGTTTATACAAGCCCCCTTTATTAGCGCTTGCGTCGGGTACAGACAGAACGCACGAAACGGGTTTCGCATTTTATGTTTACCACAGACTTAACGTCCATGCCTATTTACCCGACTGCGCAACGCAAAGGAGTGGTAAAGTATTTTACAGCCTATGTATGTTCCTTTGTCCCAAAATACAGACCAAACGCCAGGGTCGATTTCTATGATTCAGTCTATGAAGTCAATCGATTCCTCTTTGTACGGCGAGTTTCACTAGAGACATTAGTGAAAATTTAACATGGCGAATGCTGGACGCCATTTTGTATAAATAAAAAAATATTTAGGTAAAAAAACTATGACAAGTGGGGTTTCGTTAAATAGGTATTTAAAAATCATAGATAGTTTTCGACAGACTTTTACAGCTTGTTTATTAGTTTACTACTCATTATTGAGCCTACAAATACACACTTTGATGTCAAAGTCAAAGTCAAAACGTTTATTTCCTTAGAAGCACATAGCCTACATGGACAGGTCAACTCAAAATTAATAAAACTAAATTGCTTAAATAACAAATATCAAGGAAATAACATTTTTTTTTTCACATTTTAATTTTATTTACTCAGAACTCTTATAGGCATACAATAGATTCTTATTACTATAACTGTAAAAAATTGATTCAATAATTTTCTTTACATGTCAGGTTTCTTGAAAAATTTGAAAAATTGAACATTGTCTTGACAGTTCGCTTCAATGTTTTAATACTGAGTTGAGAAGCGAATAGAGCAACAAGCTTGCAGCAAGATGCACTTAGAAGGCAATGGTTTTTACTCAAAAATAATAAAACGAAATATTCCTATACCATTATAACATTTCTAGCAATATCATATATTGCATACAATCAGTTTAGAACTTTATTTTAAACTAGCTGACCCCAGCAAACGTTGTTTTGCAAAATATAAAATAGATAGTAGCCGTTATCTCAGACCTACTGAATACGCATATAAAATTTGGTAAGAATCGGTAAAGCCGTTTCGGAGGAGTACGGTAACTAACATTGTGACATGAAAATTTTATATAGGTAGTAGATTTTTATAAATTAACAAATTGTTTTGTTTTATTAATAACATGCCGACATCCGCTTTGTCATCGTTGTGACTGATTATTTATTTTAGTAAGTAAGGTTTATTACATTAGAAAAATCTTATAAATGAAACAGTTGTTTTGTAATTTATTTCTGTCAATTAAACACATAATTAACGAGGAGCTTACGTCTTCCTTGAACGATATAATTGGAGCGCTAAGAAGCTTGGTGAGGCAAAGTGATGTTTTGCGGGTAGGTCTAACTAATTTGTAAGAGATCCTGATACTAAATGAAGTTTAGAATTAAACTGAAAGCGTCTTTAGAAGTTTCAGTAACTATTGTGATAGCAGTTTCTTTAGAATTACTTGTATCTGTCAAAAAAGAACAATATTTCTATCAATATCTAGTGATCCGGATTATTTTGTGAAAATGTTAACTTTGGACAACAGTTCAGTGTTTCTCTATGGGATCGAATAATAAATGCAAAAAGAAAGAAAGTCAACCAAAGACACCAGATGAATTTGGTACATATAGAGGTATATGCATCATAATGTATGTAGTAGCTATTTTCAGTCAAAATTACTAAGAATCTATAAATGTTTCTCTCAAATATGTCTAATATAATTAGTATGTCTTATTATGTGAATATACAGATTTCAGAGAAATTTCATAGATAATTAAACAAACATTGATAGTTACACGAACATTTTGCTTTATGTTCAAAAAATCTTCATTCAAGAAATTTATTTCCATGAAATCCTAGGGATTCTCTGGCCAAAAGAAATACAGCATTAAAAATCAATAATCTATCCTATGAAATAAGGATAAAGTTTTAAAATCTTTCTACTTCTTCGCCCCAAAATTGAAAAGCAATAAATAAACTTACCCAGTTAGTATTGATGATAGATAGCCACGGGTGCTTCCGAATAGATTTACCTGTAAAACAAACAAAATATTAACTCAGCTAACAACTAAGTAAATATTTAACTGAGCTCATTAAACTAACTAGAACGGGTGAGTTGGTACCATTTTAATAATTGAGGGAACAGAGGCTGGTTTGGTTAACGGGTGTAAGATCCGGTTTCCGGGAAAACTAACATCCGGTGTTCTAATTTAGAGATTAACAAATTCTCTATGAAGGTCAAATTTAGTGAATTTGGTAAGGAAAAAATAATACAAATTTATTTGAAACTAGCGGCCCGCCCCGGCGTCGCACGGGTAAAAAAAGTTCCCGGTAATTTTTCCTTATTCGCTCACCGTTTAGACCTGGACCACGACAAACATTTTAACCCTGGACTACGACAAACATTTTAAAACCAAAATCAGCTCAATCGGCCCATCCGTTCTCGAGTTTTAATCAGACTAACGAAGAACAATTCATTTTTATTTATATAGATTTAAGCAAGGTCGAAATTCCCGCGTCCCGCGGTGTTACTGGCGCTATAATGCATTTTCCCGCGAAATCCCAATGCGGTAAAAAGTAGCCATGTCCTTTCTCTACAGAATCTGTGCACTAAATGTAATTTAAATCAGTATTGTAGTGTTTGCGTGAAAGACAAACAGAGTTACATTCGCATTTATAGTATTAGTATGCATAGTATGGATTATAGGAATGACGGGCAAATGAGTTACCAAGAAGTTTACCACGCTTTTCTAAAACTAGAATAAAAAATAGATCTACCTTTAGAAGCAAAACAATAATGACTAGATAAATTGACAGCTATTGCTTGCTATTGATAGCTTAAGCGGAAGGGACAGGATGACGCCCAGCAAAACTAAAGAAGACTTGAGGCTGGTCCGGCTAGGACTGGACCGAACCGGGCCGTTAGTTCTGTATTTAGACTTTCTTGTAATTATAAGAAAAATGAACTCAAAAGAACACGAAAAATCCGAATTGTGTAAGAATATTAACAAACAGCATAAACTAGGCGCTATAGCGTAAGCCTAACGATAACGAACTTGACGACTTCTAAAAAACGTTCTGAAAAACTTTTTCTTAGAACATTCACTTAGATAATTCACGAAAATTACATCAATCTACACAAAGTGAGCATATCGTAAAAAGGTAAATTACCGGCATGTGCCAGTCATTACCGTAACAGCATTATTTACTTCGACATAAAAGAGAACTTACTTTGGAAATTCGTAGCATATTTTTTTCTTCAAAGGAGATGGGCTAAACTGGAAATAAGCGAAGTTTCGCTTAGCATCATTATTTTTATGCACAACTTTACATATTTTTTTAACATTAATGTTTTACTTTTTGTTTGATTTTCAACAAACCTAATTATGTATTAACGTTCTACCTATAATATCGTTGTTTTCTGCTACTTTTTGGTAAGAGTTTATTTTTTAATAAATTAAAGCATTGATTTTGTGCACACATAAGTACAGACAATAAACAAACAGAGTAAGTAGATACATAAAATAATACAAAATACTAATACACTTGGTACTTATTTAATCCTAATTTTGCACAGCACAACCGTAACAAAAGCTTAATGTACTTTGGTAAAATTGTCTCTCTTATTAGAAAAGTAAAGGACGAAATGTAAATAATTCGTTTGCCTTTATGACTTGCCCCAATTTGCCCCTTCCTCCCAGCAAATATTATTTTTACCCAGTGTTACCTCAATTTTCACACGAAATTATGTAGCACATTTTGCATTCTTTATTGCTAATGGCAATATACTTAAAAGACTTACTTAAAAATTATGTCTACGCTTAAGCACTCGACAGAGCGAACATGAAATGCTTAACCATTATTCTTTGTTGCTACTAAAATAAACTTGAAGATGACATTAAAATAAAAATATTATTATGATGGATGAAGATGAAGTAATTTCACTCGTTATGGAGATGTGTACGAAAAAGTAATGAGGTTTTATCTCGAATATTGTTATTATAGTAACAGTCATAAAATATTTTCTAGATAAAACTGAGTGAAAAGTAAATTAGGTAGGTAGAAGATGGCAGAACTTCACCAACAGTAAAGCCCGTTAACTAGTCAAAATGAACGATAATGAATGAATGAAACAAGTGAATTAATAACAATCTGGGTGTAAAATATAGTCGAAATTGTGTTGGTAAAACAAATAATGCTGTGCATTTTAATTTAAAACCAAATAATAATCATCATCATCATCATCATCAGCCTATTAACGTTCCCACTGCTGGGACACAGGGACTTCTCTTCTTAATTCAGCCGCCAGTGCAGCCAAGCCAGAATGTCACATGTCCTTCAAACTCTTTTAAAGTTCTCATCATCAATCCTGTAAATAATAATAAAACTGATGACTTGCAGGCCCAGGGTTAGTAGAACGAACGACTAAGCCTGATTTCAATAATAAAAAACGGAGCATCTAACGACCGTTAATTGTTACCAACAAAATAAAATAATAAATAAAACAAAATAAGCATGATGACTACATTAAAATGGGTATTCTATCCGTCTGGTAGCCCGTCAAAAAATACGTAACACCTATTTTTTAAGCAGTGCAGTTACAGCACTCAACCTAATCGCACTTTCACGAATCGCTCCTGAGCATTTACACATCTCACCTGATGGGGAGTGGGCTTACGTCCAATGGACATTCAGCGATAGGTAATTACGATAACTAGTCCCTACCAAATTACAAGCCTAGATCTCAATTCCACTAAATGAACAAGTACAAAGGATAACGTTTGCTTCCCGATGGCATGCTAACCGCTAATATACTTGGGATACGAGTATAATTAAATTCGTGCTCCTACCAGCTTTGTTCATGAAATAACAAAGCTATGTTACCGCCTGCAGCTCTGTTTGTTAGCTTTAACGGCTTATTCAACGAGAATTGTTGCAGAAGCTGTCTCTTCAGCCAGCGGTAAAATTATCATGTTCAGTTGAATTTTAACCTGCATCAAAATATAATAGAAGCGCAGCGCTGGACGTCCACCTACAAGAAGGACGGATGATTTATTAAAGTCTGCGGAGGCCTATGTCCAGCAGTGGACGTGCTATCAACACAGCTTTTTCATTGTATCTTAAAATTAATGCAATGATACATATTTCTAAGGTTACATAACGTACAAAGGGATAATAAGTTTATTTTTAACCGACCTCCAAAATGGAGGAGGTTTCGCAATTCGACCCTATATCAGTTTTTTTAATTCTATTATCAACGCTATGGAAATCCCTCTTTTTAAAATAATCTGCTTATTTTGTGAGTGAACAGTAGGTTTTTATAATTATTTATTTGCACACATGTACATTTACATACAAATACAGGTTTTGTACAGTCAACAGCAAAATATACTTATGAAATAGGGACTCAAAATAATATGAAAATAAACTGGTGTCAAAAGTTACTAACTATTGTAGTTTGTTAGAATTAAAGAAACAAATAACATGTCATAAGTGATCACATTTAGTTGGTCCCTCGGTGTTAGTTTGATCATTTTCTTTTGACCCATTAAAACTTCATTTGAATTGACACTTTGGTATAACTTGTTACATCTGGCACGTCACACCAGAAGATGTTTGGAAAAGATGATTTTGATCACTTACTTTTGCTCGAGCTATGATTAAAAAATCAACATCTTAACTTAAGCCATGGGTTTCTTTTTTCTTTATACTACTATAAACTCGCTTTGCCCACCACTAGGCTGCATAAGGTTAATGTATCATTTAAAGGGCAATGTATACGCTTCTACAACAAGATTCCCAAAGAATTGCAACAGTTGTCAATTACTAAATTTAAGAAAATTGTAAAAAATAATCTTTGTAAAAAAGCTTATTATAATATATCGGATTACCTTGAGGACAAAACTGCTTGGGACGGAATCTGCTCCAACACAAAATCAAAAACAAGACTAACAAATAATGATTGTAAAGTTTCAATACAAAAATGAGCTAGAGTTTCTAATCGCTTCTTTGCTCTAGTGTAAAAAAAGCGAAGCGACCAGATACCATAAATTTATTTCCTACTTATCTTTAAGCACTTATGATTATTTTGTTTTTTTTTGTGATTTATTTTGACGTGTCTAAGTTTTGTAAAACCAAACTATGGAAATAAATGATTTTGTATCTTGTATCTTTATTATTTATGATTATGTTTTTAGTAGTGCGGATTGGTGAATGTCACATATTCTTCAAACCTTATAAAGTTCTCAGAACATGCCGGTTTCCCCTGTGCTTTCACCGTTAAGGCACGTGTTTAAATCTTCGTACTTTACACAGCATCGTCGTCAAATATTACAAACATACCATCCGATAGGATTTATTTGTACATATGACTACAAACTGGAACAATAACATTACATTAGTTTTAATTGGTCTGTCACGATTGATTTCACAGATTTAAATCGCGTTATCTGGAAACTGGGATAAGCAAACAGATCCGACAAAAGGAAGATTAAAATAGAATCGTGGATTATTATGTTTACAGGAAGTTTTATTGGATATTTTTTATTGTTATCTGTACTGAATTTTTCAATTACTGAACCCACATACATGTTTATTGATTATGCTGAGTTGAAACCGATTTACGTTTAAATATTTTTTTAGTGTTGTATTATTGTTAATCTGCTTTAATGTAAATTTAAATTGTAATTGTAATGTGTGTTTATGACGTAAATTAAACTTTTGAAGTGAAACTTCTTTAGAATCGTTGTGATTTCAAACCGGATGCAACGGAAAAAACGACAGTTAAGCCAATCTTAAACGCTTACAAGGTTAAGCAACGTTGCGCGACGCCAGTACTTGGATGGGTGACCGCCCGAACAAAATCTTTTTGCACAGTATTATTTTTTTAGTTTTTTTTTTATGTCGATTTACTGAAGTTTCACTTCTATCGTGTGTGAATCGCACACACACCTTTTTTGTTTTTTATTCATCTCATTCTATTGTCGATTTACTGAAGTTTCACTTGTATCGTGTGTGAATCGCACACACACACCTTTCATAATAATATTTTAGTCGTAATGTCAATATCTGTTACCAGAATAAAAATAATTGCAAACTACCTCTAACCTTTTGCCCAGCATTAGGTTAACATATGCTAAAGATTTACTTCCCATAAATTCTATCGCATCACTTGTAACCAACAAATCATCAAAAGGTCCTCAGTTTCGAATTGCGAATACCAATCCCTAAACACAGGTCATTAACTCACATACCTCACCGATAACGATATTAAATCATTCAAATATCCGATTCAATTCCTTGAAACAATAAATATCCGTTAACAAAACATAAAAATACCGGTACAATGATACCCATAACAATAATTCTCACGAATCACAAAGGAATAACGGAGAATAACCATGATTTATTTATGAATTACGACTGGAATTGCCGATTGATCCTTAGTATCCTTGGAACCAAAGTATTATAGCTCTTATTGCTTATTGGGCTATCAAAATAACTGATGTGCTAGGTATCTAAGGGTAAGGTTTGGGTGCACATAAGTTATAACAATTCCTTATGGCGCATTTGGAAAGGCGAGTTGAGATTTTGACATTCAATGGTCATGCGAAGTAAGCTTTTAGATTGTTTTAGTAACTAATATGTTGTAAACGAGCATTTTGGTGATAGTTAGCTTATTACCGGGAAGCAAATGGCCTATATTTAGCATAACTAGACGATAATGATCAATGAATGATGGCTCAGGACCGGAGTAGATGGAGAGAAGTGGTGACGAAGCTGTTGAGACGCCGTAGTCACGTCCCTCAGTCATGCGGTTACGACTAAGAAGAGAAGATAATGATGTATACGTTGCAATGATTCCTTATTCATACCTCACTCTTTATTTATTTTTTTTAT
Source organism: Gymnoscelis rufifasciata (assembly GCA_929108375.1). Taxonomy (NCBI): domain Eukaryota; kingdom Metazoa; phylum Arthropoda; class Insecta; order Lepidoptera; family Geometridae; genus Gymnoscelis; species Gymnoscelis rufifasciata. The sequence goes on along the minus strand of OV815312.1, from coordinate 12,003,428 downwards.
TTATTTTTTATTTGGGTCCTTAATTTTGTTTTTCTTTTGTTAATGTACATATTATGTATATGACGGCGTGACGTCCTGGTTCTTCATTGTAGTGCATTTTTACCGAGTGGAAGTAGCATAGAATCAACCTATAATGTCCGATGGCGTGAGCGGGCGCTCACGCCACACGATGGCGCGATGTTTACCTGCGGCCGGTACCGGTCGGTGTCAGCCGACCGGTCTAACAGCCAATAGGGTGGCCGCAGGTGGAGGGTTTGTTTACGAGTTGCACTGCTATTTAAAGTACAGTTCCAATAGTCCGGGAGGCATTATTTCTTTGGCTTCTGCTCTGTGCAAACGCTCTCGGAATTACTAGTTGACTTTATCTATATCTTTGTTAAACTGAGCCTCAGATTATTTGTGTGATTGATATTGTTTGTTTAATCCCGTAATGAATTACTATTCAATGATGTAATCTGTTTAAATCACTATGTCAAAACCTTTCACCTACATATATAAATTATCCTATTTAATTTTTGCTTTTCCATACATTATTCTCTGTTTTTTTTTTTAAATTCTTTTTGATCGTTACAGGCTTGCATCGTGCGAGGACTGCTGCTTAATGAATTTGTATCTGTGTATCGACTACTACAATTTTTATTTTATTTTATTGAGAGTAAACGTCAGCATCAGTTATTTCTTATAACTCAAACAGAGAATCCACTATTGGTAGGTACTGAACTTAGTAGCTGATGTGGTTTCAGTAATTAGCATTTCAAATATTTTAACTGATATTTATAAGAAAATACAAATTAGCATTGACGTGACTAGTTAAAACATCAGTTAGGACGTATAATTAATGTGAGTATTTCACAGCGTTAAATTTAATAAATTAGTCAGTAACAAAAATGCAAATATGTATTTTAGTTTATTTTTATTCGTGAACGTTTCTTCTTTTGTATGTTAAATTACATTTTCGTTGTTAATAAAACATTCCAAATTAATATTTTTTTAAGGACTTATCATACAGCATTTCTCAAAACTAAGCAGAGCTTGTTCAATCAGCGTCTTCATTTACATTTGAAACAATTTATATATGATATTTCACCACTTTGATTCGAATTGCTTACTCATATCAATTTGGTTTTATACGTTTCAAATTATTTTGACTACCACGATTTTATCTATTCGTTTAATAACTCACAGTTTACTTATTAACATTTACAAAACAATATATGATATAAGCAAGGTGAGTTAATTTCAAATTTACTGTCGCTAGATTGTGCACGTAACAAGATTAGCGCCAATTTACGTAACCAAGCGAGTCGAGTGATCTCGCGGGAGTACTAGCTTACTAGCGGGATACAGCTGGCACAGTGTGAACAAACCATTATGTTAAGCTGCTGTTTTACGAGAGAAATAACGTATTGTAAGGCTTGTAGTTCATTAAGCTGGCAATCAACGTTTATTGGTCGGGCAAAAATACTATTAGCATGTGAACGAGAGGTTGAATGGTGAAGGTTGAAAAACAACGGTGTAAAAAATAAATTGTACTTATAAAAGTAGGTATTTATAATAAATAAAGTAAAACTCAACATGGGTCCCACATAAGCATGATTTTTGGATTTCACGTGGACTTGATCCCCTAAGCAAATTAAGCTGTCGTAGAATAGATTGTTTATGACCAAAACATACTAGTCAATATAGACAAACTATGCAAAGGAGTTTTTAAAACTATTTATAAACAAGTAGATTTTTACCGGACCGACCGTCGGAACCGACTCGGAGCAAGGGCATGGGCATAATAATGTTAGCCGCATCTCCTTCCGTGGCCGCAAGCATTTCCGAACATTTCGCAATCACTAAACAAAAAAAACAAATAACATTGACATAAGAACTTAAATATACGCGGATTGCGAACCTTCTCTATTATTTTGTTGAAATTCGGTTCACTATAAAACAGAACTTCCTATAATAGCTCTGCTCTGCTCTGCAATAGTCTAATGCTTAATACTCTTTGAAAGTGCCTCGTTAATTGGGTACTTTGAATCTTTATACCTATCGCCGTAAACTACGTTAAAATCTTTAGTAAAAGTTCAATAAGTTTTAAAGATTAACCACCTCCTAAGATAAATATCTATGCATGTATGTCTATCATATTAAGTTTATCAGATGTCCAGTACCCGCAACACAAGCTTAGAGCTACTATCGCAGTAGTTCAACGTTTCATTTTGTTTTTGTAAATTTGTGAAAAGTGTCAAATAAATATTTTTATGTTAAAAAAAATAAGAGCTTACCACGAGGCTAGATGTTGCTGTGTGGATTGTCTGGAAATGTTAATTTATTTAAGACCCCCGTGTAAAGGTTTCTGCACAAAGTAAATTACTATCGTCAGTCCCAATGCAAAATTATTTTTCTGTAGTCAGTGAGATCAGCTGTACCTTTTTTACCCGACTTCGCGACGCAAAGGAGTGGTAATGTGTTTATCAGTATATTATGTAGGTCTGTATCCTTTGTCCTACTATACAGACTAAAACGCCTGGGCCATTTGCTGTGTTTGTTAAAACGATTGTATCTTTGTTCCGTTGTAGAACTATACAGTCTGCCTACGAATTATTATATTAAAGTTATTTTTCTATCCAAAGGTTGCCTGGAAGAGTATATCTTGTATTTTGTTTCCCTGTGTGTGCAATAAAGTGTTTTGTATTGTATTGTACAGTCCTATATATAACGCCTGGGCATATTGTTATGATTCATACGTCGATCGATTCCTCTTAGTCCGGCGAGTATCGATAATTGAATTAAATACTTTATTTTTATTTCTTTTACAATGTTAACGTTTTATTAATTCACTGGCTTACCATTATAATATAATATTAAGTTTGTGTTTTGTATAATGATTAATTTTGTATTATATTCTATAGTCATGACGTTGGTGAAAATTCAAAATGGCGACTACTGGATACGATATTGTAAATAAAAATAATAAGTTAACAAGCTATGACATGTGGGGTGTCGTTGAATAGGTATTTATAAATCATTTTTAGTATTTTTTAACATTTTTTTATCCAAATGACCGTTTAGGATCTATATAGATTTATAGTTGATTAACAACCATGCTCACTTTATAGGCGTATAGACTTAAATTATAAACATTCCCAAAAAAGTAACAACAGTCGAGTTGTATTTTATATCTATAGTTTTCAATACTGTCAACTGTTAGCCGCTACCTGTCAAGCACAAGTACTGATATGCGAATTGATGGCACCGCCCCGCGCCCGTCCGCGTTGGTGAATTTTTATCGTTATTTTTCAAAATGATCATGATTGATTTTGCATCAAAATAATATAATTTTACATTGAGCAATAAATCTATGTAGATAGACTGATAGAAAATAGATACTTTTTACACACCAAACAAAGAAACAATATAATAAAAACTAAACCAAGAATGCGTTTGCGTGGGCGGTCTTATTGCTTAAAGCAATTTCTTCAAGACGATTTCTTCAAGTGGATGTAATAATTTTAAAATAAATTTCTCGAGGGTTTTTTTATTTACTTAGTTTATCATGCAATTAATGACTAAGTCAAATTCTCTGCACTTTGGGTCTCAAGATATATAGATTTCTAAAATTCATAGACACATAATTTTAGTTAAATTTCGATAGTGTTTTTTTTGTTAAAACATACTGAAAAAATCGTTTATTCCTACTGGTCCGAGTTGTAGTTTGATTATCGAACTGTTTGAACAACATTATCCCAATCTGTCCTATAGACTAATCTAACTTTTTGCCCACGCTGATTTTATTTAAATTAAACCTAGTTCATACCTCTTAATAGGTATATCCTACCTAAAGCTAAGTTGCAGGAAACTACAAGAGCCATAGAGAAATTTCATTCGTATGAAAGCCTGCGCGATCCAGTCAAATCTATTTGCATTGTCAGCGTAATACATCCATGTTGATCCGTGTTGGTTTATCCTTTCGGGTACTCAAGTTTTATTACTGGGCTTCCCGGAAGCTGAGATACGAGGATCTTATGGGAAGAACTTTTGTGTATGAAGAAACTACGTATATTTTCATTACTCTTTTTAGGGTTCCGTAGCGAAATGGCAGAAAACGGAACTCTGTTGGATTCGTCATGTCTGTCTGACGTATGTCACAGACACTTTTTTTCTTTAACTACAAGAATTATATATTGTTGAAATTTTATAAGTAGAATTTTAATTTATAATATAACAAAAAACTGAAAATAATCAAAATGTTTGGTGTTCCCATACTAAGAACTGAGACTCGAAAAAATATACTCTTGAATCCCGTATGTGTGTGACATATATGGATTTTCTAATATAATATTGAGGGTTCTAACATCTGTTTTTTCTAAACTGAATAGTTTGCGCAAGAGACTACCAAGGTGGCAAAATGTGAACGTGTAACTTTAAAAAAAATTAATGACAAAATCGAAAAAATATATGATGTGCAATAACCATGCCAACTTCCAACAAAATTTGGGATGAACGAGAATTTTGTACGTATTTTAGAGTTTATTTGTATAATAACAAGTGTATAAACTATTGAAATACAAGGAACCCTGGGGTATGGTACCATCTCATACTTATTTATCTTTTAAAAACTTGCGACACTACGATCTATTCTCTTAAGTAGCCCCCGCCGGGCCGGTTTTCTTTTCTTTATTAGTCTGGGCCCATTACTAATTTGACTGATAAAAATGATGAATAACATACTCGTCCTATATTGCTAGAGCTGTTTGTCTGCATGATAGTTAGCTAGAAATAATTACTGCCGTTTTATTTTATTTATTTTATTATAAAGCTGAAGAATTTATTTGTTCAATTGTTTGTTTGAACACGCTAATCTCAGGAACTGGTCTGGTCTGATTCGAAAAATTATTACAGCGTTAGGTAGCCCATTTTTCCATTCCCCGAGGAAGGCTATAGAGTAAGGCTAGACCCAGAGGCCACGGCGTTGCCCGTGTTATTGGATATTTACCGCGGGAAAATCCATAAAACAACGACCAAAACGCAACGTAGTGAAAGCTAGTATTTAATAAAGCAGACATCATGCTTCTTGTAGGTTTCTATCTTACACAGAGCCTCATTAAGAGTGAATTAGCGAACAAATAGATCATTCGCTATTGAAGGGACCATTAAATCACCCTTTTACAGCCCACTCAACTGAATTATCTGGCTAATGGTGAACACCTGATGCTGTGTTTACAATAGGATATTAAACTGGATTAGTTTGGTCTAGACTAGAATGTTAGGTGTTGCACAATGTACTGTAGTTTATTCACAGTTTAGTACAATAAAACGACAAAGTACATCTTTTCGTATTTTTTAAAGGATTTTATTTTGTGCACTGTTTTTTTTAATTATGTAGACAAACTTCGTGGAAAGTAAATAAATAAAATTAATGTTCGTATCAGGTATAAGTTACGCATTTTATTTATTGACCATTTTCTGTTCTGATGTCATATGTATTGTCATTGAATAGTATTAGGAACATTTCAATCCAAAATTCTACAAGCGCACCGCCAATTTGTAATAATAGACAATTAATTTCGTTCCATGTGCAGGTTCATTGTCATGTGGCGTAGGCCGCTTCTTAAGAACTTGAAACATAATATACTACCTCAATAAATCCAGAAATACCTATTCACTATAAATAAATAAATAATTATTGTAAGTTATCAAACATCCCTATTGTTCTTGTTTTTGTATCTCTATGTTGTTGATTGCTAATTATGTTCTGAAAAAAGGCAATAAATTATATTAAATGTTAAATTGTTCAGTTCAATTTGTTGTTTGTGTTGTCACAGGTTTGTAAGCCAGTGTTCTATATTATTTGGTAACTAGACAGACTAAACGAGGCTTCTTAGGTTTAATCAAAGTAAGTACCATATTCACTAGTGATTTGGTTAGAACATTGTTTGCTTCAGTGGAAATGGCGGCTAAGCCCACAAGGTTTAACGTTCAATATTAGTCATTGGAAGCTAGTTAACTTAATTGTATAAGCAGCGATATATGAAATAAGAAAAAGCGATTCTCTTTTCTCTTCTTTAGTCAATTCGATAGGTGTGACATGGATTAATAAGATCTCATAAGAGAGCTTTCTCAAAATCTCTAAATTAGAAATAATAATAAATAATTCTTAAAATCAAACAATGGAAATAAATTATTTTGTATCATAAGTATACCTTTTGTTGTTAAATATTCCAAGTACTGACCGTGCGGAATATTGATTTGATACAAATTAATGTTTGTTGTTTAGGAGCCCCTTACATATTTTATATATATTTTTAATAGATATTTTTGCTATAGCAGCAACAGAAATACAATCATACAGGAAACAAAGAAACAATACAATAAGAAAATAAAAAGTAAGCCTAGAATGCGTAAATTATCCTTGAGTTAAAATTAATGATAGAGTACATCTAATTTCGAAGGCACATAAATCAAAAATTCACAGACTTAAGTGCTGCCTTAAAATTAAAGTAAGAAAACTTCCTTTTATCTTTCTATCTTTCCAAAAGAATTATAAAATCCAGGGTAAGTTTTCAACAATACTCTTTTGTTTCTAAAAAAGACAAAAGAATAACATAGGTTGGGGCGAGGTCACAGTGTGTTCTTAGAGACTGTCTCAGAATACGCTTCCTGCTGAGTCTTCAAGACTATTGAAATAGAGTTTCCACCTAAACCGTACTTCTAGACTTTTTTGAAGTGAAACTTTTTTAAAATCATTGTGATTTCAAGCCAGATGCAACGGAAAAAACGATAGGTTAGCCAATCTTAAACGCTAACAAGGTTAAGCAACTTTGCGCGACGCCAGTACTTGGATGGGTGACCGCCCGAACAAAATCTTTTTGCACAGAATTTTTTTTTTGTTTTCTTTTATTCATCTCATTCTTTTGTCGATTTACTGAAGTTTCACTTCTATCGTGTGTGAATCGCACACACACCTTTTTTTTATTAAGAACAATTTTAAAAACTGCTTAATAGATGAGAAATAGCCATAGCGTTTTTTTTTAATTATTATGTTGTTTATCCTAAAATTTAATTAAATATAAGAACTGCCAAATTATAAATTTGCAACTTCGCAAAATCTTTTTGATAATTAAATGAACTGATAATTTAAACTCATGGCAAGTCATTTATTGCTATGTGGCTAATGGGCGGCTGCATTAGCGAACGAAGATTTGTGTCGGTCGCGTTGCGCGCTTCATGATTCTGAAGTGATTTTATAGTGTAGTCTTCGCCTGAATACTTCGCGTTGCAACGATGTACCTGGCCACACACACGTAGGTATAGCGCGAATAGTTGATATTTTTACTTAGAAAACGTTTAAAATATTTACGTATATGAAATCAAATGTTTATTTGCAGAAACATTTTTTTTACAAACATGCCAAGATCTTAATAACTATAGAGTAATTGTATTCACCCGCTAGCAGGTATGCAAATATTATGAAATGTTTTTTTAGTAAGGTATAAAATTAAGTATACAGTAATCAATAAAGAGCATAATTAATATTGTTCAATAATGAGCGTATTGGAACAAGCTGTTTGTAAAGATATATCAAATATCTTATCAGACATAATTTAAAGTTACAATAAAGGAAAGTTTACACTATCTGAAGTTCGAGATACGCGTAAGCTGAGCATCCTATGTCAGCCTTCTCACCAACATGATAATAGCCTTTTCAAGGTGTAAGTTGCCAGGTATTGGGTGAAGCCGTGATAGAGAAGATGAATGGTGTCTTATTACACCCTTCCTTTATTATATTCTTTGCGGTTCAGACGACGAAGCCATAAAATATAAGAGCTTTTACACTTGCGGGTAAAATCAGAACACCTTTTCTGGTTACGTCGTGATTATATTTTAATAATGTATGTGAAATATAAATTGAAATAAAAAAGACTATATCGTTGAAATATATTCGGATAAAACTGAAAAAACTCCTCAAATATTTCATTGTATTAAATATTTTATTTCTAGGAATTCTCAATGCAACAATGAAAAATTAAAAAAAAAACAAAAACCACGACTTACGTGAATAAAAAACAATCTAAAAAATTATTGTATCGTAAAATAATTGTATTATTGTATCGTATTTACAAAATATGATACTTGAACAAAAGTAACATCACTCGAAGCAAGACATGTATACCTACATACCTATATAATTATCGACAATCGCCTACTCAAGTATTTTCTATGCATTTGTTTGAGATACAAGATACAAAATCATTTATTTCTATTTTTTGGTTTTACAAATCTTAGAAACGTCATAAATAACATAGGTGCTTTTAGAAACACTGTGCGTCCAAACATACTGTGAGACCTCAGTAATGTTTTTGAAGCGATACGGGAATAGGGTAGATGACTTAAAAATAAAAATTAGTCCGTCATTTGGATTACTTAAAAAAAATTACTAACTTGAATGCACTGTATACTGCATTAAAGTTTCGCGTGACGTCATGCTTTTGAGCAAAATGTACAAGTAAGTGTATACGTAACAAGACCCCAGTCCGGAAATTAGATGCTCTAAAACTTGGCACTTTCTAGGTGAAAAATAGGTGTCTAGTATTTTTGAACGGGCTAAACATAATATATATTTTTACCCGATTGCGCAATGCAAAGGAGTGGTAATGTGTTCAACAGTCTATGTATGTGTGTTTCTTTGTCCTACTATACAGGCAAACGCCTGGGCCGATTGTTTTTTTTTTCTAAATAAGACTTCATTTGACCACAATCTCACCTGATGTAAAGTGACGATGTGGTCTAAGATGGGGCATGAAGACCTAGAAGGTAGATGGCATCTCCGGGCCACGTTACGAAACACGAAAAAATCGCTTCACGCACTGGCCCAGCCCGGAGGGTGGTGACAAGCCGCGGCCGAAGCCTACCACCAGAGACTGTTCTTAGCACCACCCGGAGGTCACGTGTAAGGATTCAGAGGGTTAACACTGACCTTATTTCTATGATTCACACGTCAATCGATTCCACTTATTATTAAATACGGCGAGTGTCACTAAAGACTTCATGTTTGTGAAAATTCAACATGGCGATCATTTAAATACTAGACATTAGACATCATATTAAATTGTAATTTAAATTAATTTCCTAAATATTTGACATTCTATTATTTATATTATTATTATTTTTTCTTTAATCATAATTGACATTGCATGTCAAATCTGAATTGACGAAGTATGTAGAACTGTATAAATAACCTGACACCTATGTAAACCATATTTCAAGCAATAAACAAATTTCATTTCATTACTGGAGGCGATTATATAAATAAAAAAAAATGAAGTCTACAAACTACATATATGTATAGTATAGTATGTCATGTGGGGTATCGTTGAATATGTAATTAAAAACTATTTTAGTTTTCTGTCAACAGAGTTCAATCTGAATGAGCATTGAGGATCAATGTAGATTACAAGTTGCGTACCAACCACTCATTTCATAAACTGTAAAAAATAGCAAAAAAATTAAGCCGCAGTAGCACCATAATATCAGAATATTGACTTAATTCCATTACGTTTCTATATGTATACTGATAAAGTCTTGTAGATTAAGTAAATTTATTGTACATTTCATACCACTATGTGATCAATGTAGGTAATAAACAAATACTCAGCTAATAGGGCAACAGCAAAGCCACAGTGCTCCTTATCTCCACACTCTACAACCTATTTATTATATCAGCAAAGATTTTAATTTCTTCGCGGGAGCAGATAGTAAATAGTTTAAAGAGATAATTTTCAGGCGAATATTTTTACGCCATAACTTAAGACAAGAATCCTGGCACGGTTTATTGCATTCCTGCCAGGTATCAAGGCAACACAGCTATCCAAGCCTTTTCTTACGTTATAAATGACGAAATTTATTACCAACTCATTTAAATCTAGCTAGAATAAGCGATTGTTTTCTGAATGTGATGCACGGTCACATGAGTACTAAACAAGTGTATCAAAAATAAAAAATTGGTTACTGCAATATATATATATATATATACGGTCGAATTGAGATACCTCCTCCTTTTTTGAAGTCGGTTATTAATGGTTTAAGTTCTAATATTTTGTGGCTCAGATATAAAAAATTGTTAGTTCCATGCTTCTGCATTCTTCCCCGAAGTAAATTTTATAAATGCACTTTGAAGCTGAGACAGATGCTTTAAATGTTCATCAGAAAATCTTGGATACGAAACTCAAAATGTTGACCCATTTATAGTAAATTCGAAGTGACCGTATTAGTTTTAGGGATTTTTATAAGAGTGAAGGCGACGCTTTCTTACGGTTTTATTTGGAATCAATAAGCCCCGTAGCAAGCTGTAAGCTTGTGTTACGGATACTAGCCATAAATATACTTAATATATAAGACTCACATACCTCTAGATAGATATATTTTAACCATACATATTAAACACTCAGACCAAGGAGAAAGTGCTTAAAATCTACTTTCAAATAAGACATTTTATTACATACTAATATTTAATTACTCAATCAACGAGAACGTAGCACCACGTTTAACGCCGCAACGAACAAAAACCACATGAGTTGTTCCAACAGCTTTTCTAATTACGAAGTTTCATTGGGACACTGCTTTATAAGGTACATACACACTTAATTAGAGTGGCTTTTGTTGGAATTTTCGAGCCTGTGATTAAAACAATAATTCTTTGTTTAACTTTATTTTCGGGTTGCTGAACCTTGGGGTAAATTAACTTAAAGATACATATCTTTATGGTATGTAAAGCTTTTTTCTAAAAGCTTGCGGATCTACTATGGTAATTCAACTTTACAACATAGGATACTTATCCTTCGTGCTGGGTTTGTCCATTATGATGCGATAAAATCTTCGTGAACGTGGTATACGCAATTTTCTTGTCTTCATTAGCGGGCAATGGACAGTGTCGCGTAGCGCGCTTCAAGATTCTGAAATGACGCTTTTGAAGCCACATAGCTTAAACATAGTCTTCGTCCGAATACTTTGCGTTGCAACGATGGATACGGTCTCACACATCGCGTTGACACGAATATTCGCCTAAGACCGCTAATGTAGCCGCACCGTAATAGTTGTTATGATCAATGAAACGTCTCGAGTCTAGACAACAAATGGCTTTATTCAAGTACCCCCCTATGGGGGTATTTCTATAAATAATAAAATAATCACAACATCTTCCCCTTTAATAAAACACTCAACCACCACCACTTAAGCTAAACTTACTTAATAACACGTTTTATTATTTAGTTAATTTTTAAGAACACTTGTTGTGAACAAAGAGTAGATAAGGGCCCACTGACGCCATCCATATTTAACTCTAATGGCGGTCGTGCATGTTCCATTTTGATTCACTGATATTTCCGATATCTACTGTTCACAAACTTATAATAATAATAACACATATGCACAAGTAAATCTTCTTTCGTATTTATCGTTCAAAATTAGAAATATTTCGCGCAATACGTATAATAAAATCCTAAAACCGCTGTCACCTTGTTATGATCAATTAAACGTCTCGAGTCTAGACAACAACTGGCTTTATTCAAGTACCAACATACAAATCATAATCACAACAAAAGTCAACCTAGTTCTGGGTATGTACTTTATGGTTCCCGATAAAAAAATGAAAATAACCAGGAAGGCAATTCTCCCGCTGTGTTTAGCCTAGTAAAGTCGGTAGATCGGTTACGACCACGTTTAGGTATCCTTTAAGCATATGTATCTCTAATTATTGATATATTCAGGCGTTACTTTGCGGAAAACCATTCTAAATTCCAAAATAGTACCAAATAATAAGAACTATTTCCGCACCCACCTATGATATGTATCTCAATCAGTAATTTTATAGTTTCGTATTATTAGAGCTTTTTTAGTAGTCGGGTTTTAGTTTTGAATTATTTTGTTAATATTTGTCAGTTATTATTTACCAACAGACCCCAGAGGGCAATGCTTGTGGGTTTGAATAAAATGATTCGTAAGAAAGCGAAGTATTTAGTTATTTTACTGGGAGTAAAAACAGGAAAATATTTTTTAATCTTGAACATTTGGGGGCATACAAAGGCGTAAAAATATATTTTACCACGACCCTCCATAGTTCAAACACTCATCAATATACGGGGAGATTGGAGGGCTACATGAAATGTTGCCAGAGCGATAAAAGAAAAACATTCACTGTTTGCAGCCCACAAAGTTATTCAATACTATATAATAGTGTGTACCTATAGAGTTTTGGGGTTACATTGAGGTTGGTAGGTACCAAGGAAAGTTATTAGAACATAACAGAATATTTATTTAACATAATTTTTTAATATAATTTAAAATGATTCGGATAGAGCGAATTACGATTACATGAAGGTACAACAGTTAATTGTCGGATTGTTAGAATTCCGTTCCCATAGGGTAAAACGGGACCCTATTACTGAGACTTTGTCGTCTGTCTGTCTGTCACCATGCTGGTAGGTGATACATAGAGAGTTTAAATTTAGAAGGATGTTCTATAAACACTTTTTGATATTTTTTATTGCATAATATGTATAAATGCGGGTTAGCGAATGTCACATGTCCTTTGAACTCTACAAAGCTGTCAGAATATTCTAGCTTTTGGAAATTTACTTATCTGCCTTATAAAAATCTAGAGAAGCGGTGCAAGGTTTGAACACATGACCTTCGGAATGAAAGTAGAGTGTACTCCCACTTAGCCAAAACAGCTTATTTGTCTTGGGCCAGCGTGGCCGATTAAAGCCTCATCTCACTCTTCAAGAGAGGCATCCCAGTGTCCCAGCAGTGGGAACGTAATAGGGTGCTTATGATGATGATGGTGTATAAATGTTCACGGAACCCTAGGTGTAGTGTGAGTCCATCTCATTATCTCTCTCTATATTACTTATCTAATTTCCCTGACAAGCAATAGCAACAAAATTTTGGAAAGTAATGATATTTTCGTTTTCTGAATTTGATTCGGTCTTCAGAATAATAGTAAATCTAGCTCAGTATTTCTAAATTTCACTTATTATTTTTTAGAGGCACGTGTTCTAATATTTGTTTTTGCAAAATAACCAACAACATTGGATGCCCAACAATAAGAAAACAACGATTCATAAAACAAAGCTTGTATTTGAAATTGTGAAACTCTGTAAAATTTCATATATCTAAATTTGAACAGAAAATTCCCACTGTCACATCCATACTGCATTTTACACAGTGCCGGTCGGGACGTTGCATACTTTTGTGTTTGCCAACAACAATGGTATTATCTTATTTACATAAAGATTATCTTGGAAAAATATCAAATTAAGATTCAAGTAAATGGTATATTTTTAACGTAAGTTTAATTTGAAAGTAAAATTACTTTCAAATTAAACTTAAATAGATTTATGTTTCGGAAAGTTACAGATTACGTTACTTGGCATTAGTACAAGAAGAATTTTACAAAAACAACTTGATTTTTAGTTTGGAAAATATGAATTATTGAATTAGCTCGAGCAGCGAGCATTGGCATAAGTCCATAAGAATGTTTCCCCCCTCTCCTCTCGTAGTTTCCCAACATTTTTCCATACTAATTGAGATAAATTATGAAAATAACTCGAGAAACTACAAGAACACGCCGACAAAACTTCTTTAAAACTTCTTTAATTTTTGTAAGCGGTTTAACGAGAAATGCTTAAACACTAAAGAAAAACACGTACGATTCGAACCTTGGAATCGAGTTTTGAAAATCTCCTTTAGTTCGTTGAAATCGGGTTAAAAAGATGAGAGTAGGGATCACGCTTTTACTCGTAATGGTATCATTGTAGACTAAAGGGTCAGCCACAACAACTACGACCACGCCTCAACAGCCGTGGTCGGGCGTTTATTTTGTATTGAAAATCGATAGATCTCCTTTACGTACCACATTTTGCAGTCGTTATCGACTGCGTGTGTTATACCGACCACACCGCAACTACACACCAACGTGTGACTGAGTTGGTTCTAAGTATCCTGAGAACCACATAGTTGTAGCCACGAAATGATGGAAATAGTGATAAAAATGTATGAGCGTATTTTAACTATACTCACTTTACCAAAGATACATCTGTGTTTCTAAAACGTAACAAGAATTAACTCTGTCAAGCCACATACGCGTTGCGCTGTAATAAGGGCAAAGGGGAGGCAATTTCCACAAAGGTTTTCAAATTCCATTGTTTGTGGAAATGTTGTGAGTTATAAAACTGTAATTTACAAACTATATATCATTTTAAGGGTACAAAGAGGTCTGTTTCGTTCGAATCTATTTTATAATAATTATCTTTAAGAAATTATGTAAATTGGGATTGTGAAATATTAAATCTGTTTCAGTGTAATTTGTTGACCATAAAATGAGATATAATTATTTTATTAAATATTTATTTTCTATTTGATTGAAGTTAGCTGGAATATTTGAGTAAGCAACATTTTAATAAACTGGAACTGCTGAAATGATGACAATAAGTGACATACCATATTATTGAGCTAGTTAATAATATTGAATAGAACATAAAATTACATCGCGGCTCTAATTTTAATATTATTCCATGATAATTTTTAAAGTTGTATTACATTACATTCTATACATAAGGTATAGAATATAGATACCTTTAATTCTATACATAAAGTATAGAATTAAAGGTATATCCCACAAATAGACGTATTTATAAAATTCGATCCCGTACTTTTTTCTTTTTTGATAAATGGATCAACACATCACTTCAATTGTTAATCGAATACCCGTAGAATGTAACATCATGTCAGAATTTCATTTGAATTTCGTTGAAACATTGATAACATTTTGTCATTTCAATAGAACACTCTCGTAAATACCAGTGGCCACACGTGATCCACTGCTTTGAAAGGGTCGCGCCGTTATTTTTTATGCTAGATAAGCCTCTATTTGACCACAATCTCACCTGATGTAAAGTGACGATGTGGTCTAAAATGGGGCATTTAAAATTTAAGAAAAACCCCCGATTCCAATGTTTCCTCATAAGTAAAACACCATATTAATATTAAGTAGTTAGGGCACGCGATGCTCTTTCATTTGATACCCCACTCGAGTATAGTTGCAGTTTTCGGTTTTCCTTCCCCACTCTCACCCCCATAACTTTTCAAAAGCTCAACCGATTTTCATGAAACATGTCTAAGAACACCCGGGCCAAACTCACCTTTCATACAAAAAAACTAACTTGAAATCGCTCCATTCGATCGGGAGCTATGATGCCACAGACAGACAGACAGACACCTCAAACTTATAACACCCCTCTTTTTTGCTCGGGGGTTAAAAATAGAAATACATTTTCACATCATTTTTATTTTCCAATAGCAGAAGTGATCATGTAGGTGCTACCCAAAGGTCTAAAAGCTTTTTGAAACGTCATTCAAGCTCAGTGGATGAGAAACACCGCAAATGTGTGTGACAAGTAATCATTTGATTTTATAAACCCATTGAATATTGAACTGAAAGGGCCCTTTCAATGGCCGCGTCCCTTCCGGCGATGTTCCAGTTTACGACTAATCCAATTTTTCGCATTTTAGGTCACTTGGACTTATCTTGAGAATTACGAGGAATAGCTTCCTATTGGAAACCTTTTGTACTTTGCCTGCCTCGGTACTAAGGGTCCACTTGTAGCGCAAGAGGTAGCGAGTTCAAATCCCGCAGAGTCTGTGTTTGTATGAT
The DNA here is from genome assembly GCA_929108375.1 of Gymnoscelis rufifasciata. NCBI lineage: Eukaryota > Metazoa > Arthropoda > Insecta > Lepidoptera > Geometridae > Gymnoscelis > Gymnoscelis rufifasciata. The sequence continues at coordinate 11,987,728 of OV815312.1, read as the reverse complement.
CTGGGAGCACTTTTTCCTTTATCTGGGTTTTAAAATGTACTATAAAATGTATTTATACTCGTAAAAGTATGTCTATTATTATATTCAGTAATATAGACATCAATATTTATTAATTCCGTTCACAGTTTCTTTGCATCATCTACATGGATGACGAAATAACAAATGTCTTAGGCGTCGTTTGTGCTTGGGCTTCGGCGAGTGAACTTCTGCAGTGCCCTGCGTTGTCGGTGGCTGAGGCTTGGATGTCTAGCTATGGTGTTGTGGTTCTGATGATACTTTGCCAATAAATCTTAATTTAAGAAAAACCCCCGATTCTAATGCCTTCATTTCCTTTAATGTAAAACAACATAATATTATGTAATGTGGACGCGATGCGCTTTCATTTGATACCCCACACTAGTATATTTGCAGATTTTCGGTTTTCCTTCCCCACTCTCACCCCCATAACTTTTAAACGGCTTAACCGATTTTCATGAAAAAAATTAAATTGAAATCGCTCTATCCGTTCGGGAGCTATTATGGAACAGACAGACATACTGAAACACAGACAGACAGACGGATACGTCAAACTTATAACACCCCTCTTTTTTGGTCGGGGGTTAAAAAGCGATACTAGTTGACTTGATTTGGTTGCATTCTGATAATTTTTGCGTTATCCGTTGCGTAGTTTTTAAGATCTTAGCATACATAGGTACAGACAATCAATTCTTATAATCTAGATAATTTGTTCAAATTTGGATTTCTAATTGTAATAATCTATTTTCCGACACCAAAAGCAAACTATTGTTTTCCTCTGACAGGCGAGTTGAGTATCGATTTCAATAATTATATTGCAAAACCACTAGTCGGAAATAACTATTCGCTTAACGAACCGTTAGTATCCAAATCCCAGTTCCATCAGCGTTTGGTTAAAGCTGATGTATTCCAAACATTGAAACCATAAATTCATTCTGGGAATGTGTAAAATTTATTTGAAACGGATGGTCCATTTACTCGCTTTTAACAGCTCGCGCATAAAGCATGGAGGGGAAATAGGTTTATCATCATCATCATTTTGCAACTTTATGTTAAAAAATTAAGAAGTGTAGATTATGTAGTACATAAGATTTAATCTATAATAATATACAACCTCTTTGTTTGTTTGTTTGAACGCGCTAAATTCAGGAAATACTGGTCCGATTAAAAACAATATTTCAGTGTTCGAGAGCCTATTTATTGATGTAGGTAGGTAGGTTATTTCTGGTTTCGGGTCTGGGTGTTTTCTATGTATCATATGTATGTATTTATAAAAAATATGTATTTATGTAGTATATCAGTCACCTAACACCCATAGTACAAGCTTTGCTTAGTTTGGGGTTAGCTGATGCTGTGTGAGTAGTCCGGAAATATTTATTTATTTATACCATAGCTTATTCTGTGGGACCAACGTTTTTTCCAACGAAAAAATTTATAAAACGTATAGGACGTAAATCTATCTCCATACATATATGTATATATCACAAACAACGTCGTGGCAGTAAATAATAGTTGGCAAGGCAGGTTTATTATTATCTTTATTTCATTTTAAACACGTCAAAAATATATGTTTACATTAGATTGATAAAAAAATCATATAAAACTACCTACTGTAAAAATATATCAAAACGGAGAATCACCGGCCGCGAAGCTAGGCTCAAGCGACCGGTGATTATTATTATATTGCCATCTACCTGTAATACGTTATAATCTGCAATCAGAAGTTATCGAAAAATATTGATCTAAGTGAAAAAGGTGCAAATATCAATAATTCTGATGGTAGCCTTCAATAACCTGCTTGCCATGGACTGATAATTAAAATTTTTGTACGAAAGGTGAGTTTTGAGTGTGTCGGTTAACCCGTTTAAAATTTTTGAGAGAATAAAAGTGGGGAACAAAAACCGAAAATCTGCAAAAATACTCGAATGTTTCTAATATAAGCCCTTTCACATGCACATTACAAAATACTATGTCTTTTTACTTTTATGGGAATAATCGTACTGTAATTGATGCTAATATAATAAAAGTTAAATACTATAAAACAACTTAGTTCTCGCGAGCAAAATAAGCAGGCTACGAATATCTCCCGCATCATGAATATTCAATTAAATCAACACATCGAGGAAACTCTGCTTTGAGATCAGTCAAGTTTTAATTAATTTGTTTGAATCTACATAATCACACTGAAACAGGTAATTTATATAATCACTGTAATTGGTTTTTGGGTCAACGGGGATTTGTTGTTTTAATTAGGATCGTTTCTCGAGATTCGTTTCCAGTAATCTAACTTTGGTCTTAAAATGTAGGTACAGAAGAATAGCTAAGATATTTCTTCCCAATAGAGTTACTAATAAGTTCTCTGGGAACTGCAGTGTCTTTGCTTAGTGGGAATTTTACGCCAGTAAACGTTTTCAATTACGTTTCAATGAAAGAATAAGCCAATGTTCCAGTTTAAGTTCGGTAAGAATCTTATTTATTTGGTAAAAAGGTACCAAGGTTATTTTACTCTGTTGATTTTATTACCAACAAAGCATTGGGAACTAATATCAATAAGGCAATAATATAATCCTACTATATATATATACTATTATAAAGGCGAAAGTTTGTATGTATGGATGTTTGTTACTCTTTCACGTAAAAACTACTGAATGGATTTGAATGAAATTTGGTACACAGAATCTCTAGAGCCTGAAAAATAACATAGGCTACTTTTTACCGCGGGAAAACGTCATTTCTCGGAAAAATCCATTACAACGCGGGTAACACCGCGGGGCACAGCTAGTTATAAATAAATAGAAGAAAGAAGAAAAATTGATGCACATAGTTACATGATCTGATTTAAAATCGTGTCGCTTCATAAGAGTACGTCAGGCAGACACCTCATGGCGTAAAAAACACTTACATATATTTTATACATTTTAAACTTTAAAAGTTGTGGATTATAAGATACGTAAAAGATATTTATACAACTTTGCTCGACTACCATTTCATAATATTGTGCCAATTGTTAATTAAGAATACTTTTATCAAGTGAGCTGTATGATCTTTTAAGAGTATTTTTAACCCCCGACCAAAAAAGAGGGGTGTTATAAGTTTGACTTGTCTGTCTGTCTGTGTGTCTGTCTGTCTGTGGCATCATAGTTCCCGAACGGATGGAGCGATTTCAATTTCGTTTCTTTTGGTATGAAAGGTGAGTTTGGCCCGGGTGTTCTTAGACATGTTTCATGAAAATCGGTTGAGCCGTTTAAAAGTTATGGGGGTGAGAGTGGGGAAGGAAAACCGAAAATCTGCAAATATACTCAAGTGGGGTATCAAATGAAAGAGCATCGCGTGCCCTAACTACTAAATATTATGGTGTTTTATTTATAAGGAAATTAAGGCATTGGAATCGGGGAAATTTTCCCAAATTTTAAATTTAGATTTTGAATAAAGATCTTTAAACCGAAAAGTGCCCTTGTACTTCAGATTGCTCTTAGGACGATAGATTCATTAATTTTTCAATAAAGTTATGCTGAATCATGTTTTACATTAGTGCAAGGTTTTTAGGTAAGTTGGTATGCATGAGCTTGCTATTATCGTGTAACTTGGCACTTATAGTTTATTTAAAAAAATATCTAGTTGTCATCCACAAGCCAAAATATATGGAAGACTTTGAGTGTGGGTTATGTCCAGCAGTGGTCGTGCTACAGCTGCAATGATGATGATGATGAAATAAGGTCTCGAAAAAGAAGGCGTCATAAAACTATCTCTTAATTTTGAAATTCGATCTATCAACGACTAAATCATATTGTCTAATGTAATTTCAGCTTAAAGAAGTAGCTAAATGAATATATATTATAAATAGTTACTCACTACAAATAATAAATTATATGCCATATATCATTTGAAAAAACATGTTGTGCCGACCCCACAAAATGTGGGATAAGGGCAAGAGAATGATGATGATATCAGTGAGTAATTTTTTTTATGTGCCCTATGTAAAATGTGTTTTCTTTATTTATTTTTAGTCAATCAATTAGCATCCAGCGGGCTGTATAATGCGCTAACTCGACCAGTATAGGCCTAATTCCCTAATCACAAACAAAACTAGGATCAGAATACCAACTACGAGGGTGCGAGCGTGACCCGCGTACCAACAGTTTTTCATCGCTCCCAATCCGCAATTAGTCGGATAAAACAAAAACAAGTTGGTAGTCAGTTGCAGGTTAACTTTAGAACAAAACTAAACTAAAAACTAGCACCGCTTGTTTAATATTTAAGCAGTGACGAAGCGTATTATTTTAATATTTAAGGGTGGAAAATGTTTTTTTTTGGTAAATTTAATAATTTAGTAATTTTACGCCTATAAAAGCCTAATCTTCGAAATAGTTAATGGTGATCTGAATTTTTGTATAAAAGTATAGACATAAGTATAATATTTTAGCAGTGACGAAGCGTATTATTTTAATATTCAAAGGTGAAAAACCCTTTCAAAATAATTTTTTTTTGTTTGGTTTATTAGAATTTAGTAATTTTAGGCCTCATAAAGCCGATGCTGATTCCTATTAATGAAACTTTTAGTTTTGATGATGATGTCTAAAATCAACAGTGAACGAATGTTAAAAAGTCACGAAAATCAGTTTTTCTCAAATATCTCGCAACCTGTCACTGAGATTTCATAGAATTATTATAAAACGTACACTTAAAACGCGTATGCATTATTTTGTAAAATGTACTGTTTTCGGAACAGAGCGCTGAGAATGAAATAAGAATCTACTTGAATACTGTGCTTAAAATACCAAAGCATAAATCCTTGTGCTTGTTAGTCGAGTAAAGAAATAGGAAAATTTTGGAAATTTGGACGTTGGACAAGCATTTTTTTATAATTTTATAATTGGTTATTTTTTTTTAAACCCAAAACTTTAGTCTCCTTGAATGTTACTAAAAAAAATATGATTCGTATTTTACATGAAAGCTGTTGATTGCAAGTTGGTCCCATATAAATTCAATGATAAATCACTCACAATACATAATTCACATATTTTTTTTAATTATAATTGCAATACTTAAACATGTAATAAATATGTTTATGACGTTTAATGGATTGTAAATTTTTGGTTCCTTGTGATAGGGTGTTCTATGATGAACCCAAATTTTCCATGTTTAGCTATTCAATGTATTGTTAAAAACACACTGTTGTTTCAATCAAACAAATTTGAACAGATATAAATATACATACTTATTTCAAATCCTTGTACAGATGTGAACAAAACGTACATAAGATAAATAAAATTTAATCACCATGGTAACAAAATAGAACACGTACATAATATGTTTTTCTGACAAAACTGAACTACTAGTTTCATATCAATAATCCTTCACTGGGCCCGCCAATAAGTAAAAAAATATTCTTGTGCTATTAATTTTTTTTTTATTGAGTAGCACAAGTAGAAAATACTGCAATATTTTGGAATAGGTATATCAATTATTGAGTACAAGAATGACGCCCCATCTCCCTCCGTGGGTTCCACAACTTTTTCGATACAAATTAAGAACAATATCTATACTAATATTATAAAGCTGAAGAGTTTGTTTGTTTGTTTGAACGCGCTAATCTCCGAAACTACTGGTTCGAATTGAATAATTATAATTTTGTGTTGGATAGTCCAGTTATCGAGGAAGGCTATAGGCTATATAACATCACGCTACGACCAATAGGAGCAAAGATATAGTGGTAAATGTGTAAAAAACGGGAGAAATTGTTCATCTTTGAAGCCTTCCGTTGCGTGCGCCGTGAAAACGGTTCAAGATACACAAAAAATATGTATTAAAGAATAATAGCTCTTTTAATGATCTAAAAAACAGTCCGCGATAGTATATGTCTATCTTTTAAGATTAACTCACAAAAACCGTTTTTATAATTTGTTTAAGTTGTATCAACATAATATAATATTCTTATTCAAATAAATATGTTGTTGGTTAAGAGTACTTCATCCATTATAACGCGGGTAGCACCGCAGGGCACAGCTAGTTGATGATAACTGGAGAACTTAAAATTCAGAACCCCCTTTGTTTTGTCGGTAAAGAAGTTAAAACACTTCTCGCATTGTCGATGCTAATAACAATTTAATTAAGCGGGGCCAGATGACCGATTAAAAACTTACATTACGTCATCCGGGCCCGCGGGGTTGGTTCGAGCTGTACAAAATACTTATTTAAAATTCGTAATTATGACATACCAAAATTTTCAATGGAACTCCGGTAATGGATGACCTGTAACAAGGAATAATTCATTAATCAAAACATACATTTATTTGCAGTGGTTGCAATTAAGCCTATTTGTTGTTCGTTTCATATCAACATGGATTTTTTTCAATTAATGCGGCCGTGACCAATCCCAGTAACTGGATACAAAGCGAACTAATTAATTTATTTCTAGTAAATCTATCAGAGGTCTTTAAACTAATTATTAGTATCGGTAATTGTATTTTTGGGATCGGTGTTATTATAGATGCAAACGGATGACACGAATGTAAAATTTGGTTAATAGTTCGAAATAATCTTAATTAAAATTTATAAAAAAAACTTTAGTTTTTTCAGTTCAAAGAAAAAGTCTATACTATTTTTTAATGAGTATGTGAGTCTGTCTGTTGGAACATCATAGCTCCCGAACGATTTCAACTTGATTACAATTTAGTTTTTTTGTTGTATGAAAGGTAAGTTTTTCTTAGACATGTTTCATGAAAATCGGTTGAGCCGTTTAAAAGTTATGGGGGTGAGAGTCGGGAAGGAAAACAAGAAGGAAAATGTGCAAATATACTCGAGTGGGGTATCAAATGAAAAATATTATGGTGTTTTACTCTTAAGGAAATTAAAGCATTGGTATCTGGGTTTTTTCCTAAATTTTTAATTTAGATTTATTTATTTTACCACTGGACCACAAGTTTCATAATTTGACAAGCGTTGATGTAATTCCCGTATACCCAATCTTTAATCTTAACTTATATTATGAAGCTGAAGAGTTTGTGTGTTTGTTTGAACTCTCTAACCTCAATAACACTGGTTCAAGTTGAAATATTTTTCCGCGGGAAATTACGTTATTCCCTGGGGAAAATGCTAACACCGTGGCGTCCTAAACTAGTATCATACGAGTATACATATATACTTAAACCTTAGCGCTTCACTACAACCATTGCGGTGCGAAACGATCCAGAGCTCTTGGTCGATTCATACCGTTCGGGTCGAACAGCTCGCGGTGTAAAACGACTGAAAACCCTTTTGCCGCAAGCCGTATTTTCTACCTTAGTTTATGTAATGGCGATAACACATTGCCGTCGGAGCTGCAAGCGAATTTTGAGTTTTATCTTGGAGCTAAAACCTAAACGCAAATTATGGTACAGACAACAGCAAAATAAAACCTCAGAATAAAATATACAATAAATTAAATGAAAAGTAACTGACTATTGTAGTTTAATTGAAGTAACGTGTCATAATTAAGTGATTACATATCTTTAGATACTTGGTGTAGTTTTGATCATTTTCTTGTGAATCATTAAAGCTTCATGTGAAATTGACACTTTGGTACACTTGATACATCTGACGCGTCATGCTAGATTTTGATCACCTTCTTGCTGTTGACTGTACGATGCACTTGGCACTAATTATACATAGATGTCGGATATACATGATTCACTTAGTCTGATATATGACCAAAAAAAAAAAGGTTAATTAACATATCATTTACGAAAATGACATCGTAAATTTTATTGAATATTATCAATGGAATATGATACACCTATTGTAAGCATCATTTTCAGAGCCAATTACTATGTATATTTACAGAAATTTAGCAAAACACTCAAAATATACTTGTCAAAGTATATTTACACGGATTATTTGTTCTTGTGACATTACATTCGGCTACGGAACACGTACCATAATTCTGTAGCTGAGAGGTAAAGAATAACAAGTCCACTTTTTGTCAAAATCGTTTTTTTACGAATTTTGCTTTTGAAATGTGTGCTCTATGACGTGGTAAAAAGTTATAAGTCCTATCGGCAATATTTTCGAATTTATTGGTAAATAAATAGTAATAAGTCCGTTGTAGCTTTAGAGGTAAATCGTAATACTAACCCTTAACATTGTTTACCTCTGACGCTGCCGCGCTGTGGCGCGAGTCAAATCGTGATACAAGCGGTCGATCGATAACAAGTCCAAGCGCATGAACTGCAGTGCCACTCAATCCGGACTTATTATAGTTGGGTCGCCTAAGATCGGATGTGACTGACATAAGATCGGACGCATGGAACAACTCCAAAACAAGGAAATATTTTCTTCTGCTGGCACCACTACTAGGCGTGGGCCTACGCGGGAATACGTGGGTATTTAATGAAAGGACACACGCACATGGAATTCACTCATTGATCGAAAGACACAAGAACAGGCTAAAACAATTTTCGATTGCAACTCCATGGGGCTGGCAGCAGGTTGTTAGAGCTTGCTCATCAGCTAAACTGCCAATAGATGTTATCAATATGGAAGATTTTAAAAGTTTTGCAAACATCACCTTTTACTAACCCCCAACCAAAAAGAGGGGTGTTATAAGTTTGACGTGTCCGTCTGTCTGGCTGTGTATCTGTCAGTCTGGGACATCATAGCTCCCGAACGGATGGAGCGATATCAATTTAGTTTTTTTTTTTTGTATGGAAGGTGAGTTTGGCTCGATTGTTCTTAGACATGTTTTATGAAAATTGGTTGTGCCGTTTAAAGTTATGGGGGTGAGTGGCACTTGGGAAGGAAAACCGAAAATCTGCAAAGATACTCGAGTGGGGTATCAAATGAAAGCGCATCTCGTGCACATTACTAAGTATTATGGTGTTTTACTTTTAAGGAAATTAAGGCATTGGAATCGGGGGTTTTTCTTCAATTTCAAATTTTGATTTATCAATAGAAAGAATTGACAAAATGTACCATACATTGTTATGGTATATGTACAGATGAGTAAAGATGAATATGGCATATTGCAGTATAAAACTGCTTTTGAAGATGGTGACTTCCAAAAAGTATCTTTGATGAGAAACAAAGGACTCCTTGCCCTCAGGTGCCAATGCCTACACATGTAAGAACCGGTTTAAACCCAATTACAAAAAACGTTGACATGGATTCTTCAAATATATCACGTTTTTTAAAAAAACCTACCCTATGTCAAAGGCCAGCGTGAATTCGATGTATAAAAATACTAGCGACCCGCCCCGGCTTCGCACAGGTGCGATGCTGATACTAAATAAATAAATAATAAATAAATAAATAAAAAGTAAATGACAAAGTATCTAATCTGTGGTTTTATACTATGTAGTGATTAAAAATACAGTAGAACTGATAAGTATTTCTTAAATTATAAATGTAGTTTTGTTTGATTTTTATTGGTAACCTAATAATAAAATAGTGCACAATGATGAATATAAAGCGACTTGTATGTGACTTATTATTGTTATGTTTTGAAAACGAATAAAAATAATGAACGTTATTGGTGGTAATGAATAATAAGTCCATTATTTATATAAATACTAACAATTAAATTTAATCAAATTAATAAAATTATAATAATAGTATATTTGTATAGAAATACATAAAAAAATCTCTAGTTAAATTAAAGCATTACAAGTTATTAGCATTTAACAATAAAACTCCCGCTACAGACATTTCTAAAGCTCATTCTGAAAAGTTTTGGATATGGCGGTTGTTACTCTTTACCTCTCAGCTACAGAATTATTTATTTGCACTGAACATTGAATTCCATTACGTACAACATAAAAATACACTGATGACTATTATTATTATGCCCCGTGGTAAGCTCTAAGCTTGTGTTAAGACAAACGGCGTAATCTGTAAAGTGTACAACAAAATACCAAAAGATATTAAAGCTTTAGAAGAAAAAAAGTTTAAATACAAATTTAAAAAATTATTAATTAGTCAGTGTTATTATAATTTGAATGATTTTTAATGGACATATGAGCATAATTTTTCTTGACTTAAACAATTAGTTTGACATCTTGGAATATAAATAAGACATTATTTTATTTGTTTATATGAATTTTGTTAATGTACTTATTTCAGATTTGACATTTAAATTAATTGTGTTATTAGTTTTATAATTATATTTTGAAAAAGTTGTGGCATTGGGCAACCACATTTAAAACCTATATTGTGACTTATAATCTATATTATCAATAAATGACTATTATGACTATTATTACACAAAATGTGTGTACAGCGCGATTAATTTACACTGTGTCAAGAAAATCTATGACACTTTTGGTACTTCAATTACTGTGTCTGGGAATTTGAACTTGATTAGGACTTCTCCGATCCTACACTTATTCACACATAATTACACGTACATTCACACTCGTATCACGAGAAAAAACGAGATTTGTGGCTCTTATAATAAAAACGATTATGGCATAGAATCTTCGAAGGTAACAAGGAAACGTCAACATTAAAACTATTGCACAATATGTTCATATTTAGTACTTACCTAGGTCATTTAAATTAGTCTCAATTTTTTTTGTTATATTGTGGTTTTCTGAAATACTGCTTATTAGTTTATTTATCTAGCCTATTGCTTATGTCTTTTAGCCTGAGATACAGGATTACCCTAGTTCAGGCTCATGTATTCCATACCTATTTTAAACGTTTATACCTGTATTTGAATTAAATTTATTATTATTATTAGATTTATAAAATATTCTTCGTTTGTTGTTTAATCTCCTCATTCCATTTCATTAATTAATAATGCCAGTTTACATCGAAACTATTTGACAGTATACAAAAAAATTGCAATACGAAAATTAAGAATGCAGTTGGCACCATTTACCAAGTGCTCTTCGTTGGGAGGCTGCCCCCATGCGGTAGATGGGGTAACAGGAGCAGAACGGGGTACAAAGAAGAGGTAGAGCTGGGTGACAATCTGACAAAGCTAATAGCTTGTTCGAAGATCTCTCTGCGACCGAACTTGCACCCGTTTAGTGGGAGAGCCATTGATAACTGAAATCGTGCAAACGCAGTTTCGTTCTGAAACTGTTACAATAAAATCTTAAAAAGTGCTAAACCTGTGGTAAAGCTATAATTTTTTAAATTATCGCGTATTTTAACATTATTATGACTTAAAACGGGTATACCATGATTTGACGGTATAATAGAGTTTTCCGATATTTCGTTGCAAGCGCCATGATCACGGAAACATCTTAATTGTCTTTGTCTTTGCGATTTACACGCGACATAATACTGGTGTAAAACTTTTTGAAAGGTTGCGAAAATGTTTACAAAACTAAACGAAAAGTTAGGTATGCAAATTATTAGAGCAATAGTATAATTTGCTTTGGTAAAACAAAGAAGCCGACTGCGTTTATTGATGCATCTCATATCCAATTATATCAATGTCAAAACTATCATCATCCTCATCTTCTCTCTGACTTAAATTATTATGTATCATACATTCCTGAAACAGGCCTTGACCTATTCCCGTTAACATGATACAGGCTTATTGAAGTACAGATATGCGAAAAATAATCAGGCTAAGAAATCATTTGCCTTGTTACAGTATTTCAACCTTGAGTAATTCCAATAACACGAACAATAACATTATTAGTGCGACAAAAATATTGAAAAAATAATGTTGTAAAATAACTAATAATATCTTATAATTTATCAAAAATGCACTACGACCAACTTATTTTGTATGAAGCCGAGAAATGCATGATTTCTTCCGGGTGGCTCTGGTTTCGACACCACGGCGTGTGAGTATGTAAATAGCTTTTGCACGTGAAAATGTAGCTTCGGATTTGGTGAATTCGAAATGAATCGCTTTCACGATACCGCTACCGTGAGAACCGTTGGATAATAAATTTTATAGCAGATCATTGAGTCAAACCTGCTGCTGAATTTTGTCAATAATAAATTTGAACGTTGCGTTTTGTCCGGGATACCTACGGATCGATAGGTAGCTGATGCTACTCGTATAGGGCGTAGTGAACATGTGAAGTTACACAAAATTCATAAAACGCGGGCAACGACCAATCAACAGAATTTCATTGGCAAATAGATGGTATTATGTCAAAAGTCAAAACTTGTATTTCCTTACAAGCACAGAGATAGAATACATGGACAAAACAAGGAACTTATACCCAACCTGGAATGTGCACCGACATTTTTACCTCGATAAAAAAAAACCGTATGTATATGAAGTTAAGTTCTATTTTCAAATAACATTTAGTCAGAGAGAAATCCGGTCCGAGAGAGATAGCGCTTCGAGAGCCCTCTGTCCCTTTCTTAAGTGTTGCCAGAAGGGTTGTTTTTAAAACGTAGTAGGAATGGTAAAATAAAAACAAATTTGTCATCTCTTGTTAAAAAATATATTACCATCTTTCTGATTATCCTAATGATCCATATATTTTTAAATTATCGTCTTTAATGAGATTTTCTTTATTGCAAAAATTTAGACACGATATTAAGGTGTTGTTTGAAAAAGAATAGGTTATTAGTAGGATCTATGTAAATTGAACTGGCATTCCATCAGCCATTTTGATTTGTTATTATTTATCCTACCGTAATTCGGCAATATTTCTTTATTCGTACATAATAAATATGGTTAAAAAATGTGCGATTCCAGGCTGTAAAAGCGAATCCTATGCGGGATGCGGAAATCTTTCTTCAAGTAAGTATTTTTTAATTCTTGAAGTAGTATGACCATAATGAACGGATTTTTAGGATTAATTCCGTAATCATATTTTGTTCAAACATATAAATAGTAGGTAATCTAGATTAAACTTTATGTGCTAATCACTGATTTGTGTGTCACTACGTTTTATTTTAAATTATTAATTAATTTCAGATTTCCTAGTGAAGAATCTTTGAGAAAAAAGTGGCTGGATGCCATTCCAAGTAATACAAATATCAAAAAATATTCGCATAATATTTACATAGAAAATATTTACCAAATATATGTTTATAAATCGTACCATGTGATTACTTTTATTTTACGAGTAACACCTCCCTATAACATAATTATTTAATGAAATTTAGGGCCCCTTATACCGCAAATGCTGTTTTTAAAATCAATATGAATCAGTCAAAAATTTACGTTATATTCTGAAAAAAAATATATGTTTCAGTTGAGGATCTTACAGAGTGCAATTCGCTTACATTTACACAATAAGATGAACTTCGCTCGATAGAAAAAAATACCAAAGTTGCCTCTTTTTAAAAAAACATTTTCAATACTGTGCCTAAAATAATAAATTTATTAACCTTATTTTTACACCAATCTTTAGATAAATCAATTTTCTAGTGAAAATCGCTGAGGTGCGTGTTGTAGTGTTATTTTCCTATTTATTATGCCTAAATACCTACAAACCCGCGAGCGGCGCGACGCCCGCGGGCTTCGTCAGTCGCGCGGTGGCGCTTACCGACGACGGACCTGTGCCAGTGCTCTTCCCGCCCGACGAGCGACGTGCGACGTGAAAAAAAAGGTGTGTGTGCGATTCACACACGACAGAAATGAAACTACTACAATTAATAAAAACCGTAATTGGTTTTACAAGTAGAAGGACAACTGCGCGACATTGCCGTCGCGACGGCAATGTCTATTTGGTATTTGGGCCGGGGAAAAAGAACCAGTACATATCGAAAGAATCGAAAAAGATGATGAATTTTGGAAATCAAAGATGGAATCAAAATTATCACACTTTTACCACCTGTCCAATGTCTGCTGCCAGAAATCGTCAACCCCAGACACACTCGTGGTATGCCTATACGGAATCTGACATTTGAATGCGAATCCACCGAATCAGAAAATGAGGAAAAAGAGATTTTTTATCGCAAAACATTATTAATTTGCAATCAGGACCTAGCACTAGAACTCTAAATTACAATGAAATTTAAGCATTTTATTCCTCATATAAAATGTATTTTTTTTAATAAATGAGAGTAAATATTGTACATAACAATTATGTTTGTTTTCATTTTGTTGTTTGTATTCTTTACCACAAACTCTTCAATCATAATTATCACCTCACTAATTCAAAAAGTTTAGTAAGAAAAATTATGTTTACATTCAATACCTACATACCTACTACAATAAACTTTCATTTCAATCAAATAAAAGAACATAGTCAATAAAATAATCAATATACTAAAAAAAATACAGTCAATAAAATTAAAATCACCGTAGCTACTGCATTATGTTATACTGTGGCGTTCTTGCCCGCCGACAAGTCGCCGGAGTTCATATCAAGTCGGCTCCCGCGAAACGCGCATGCAAGTCGACTGGGCGAGTAAAATGCCTAAATCTTCGAAACAAAGTGGCCTTAAGTGATTAGTTCATATTTTTATGTCCAAAATATCTACCTACTGTTTGGGCACCCTAATGAAAGGGACAGAGGGCTCTCACAAAACTATCTCGCTCGGCTCGCGCATCCGCAGCCTGTGCACATTCCAGGTTGGGTATAAGTTCCTTGGGACAAAATAAATTTAAAAATGACAGATGACTAAATAAATCTGAAAAGTTTAACGCAATAATTAAAAAGCAACATAGTAAACTTATATTAACCAAATCCATACCTGACTGACTGGTGTAACTGATACTATCTAACTAACCGAACGCACAAAATCTAGAGAGCAGTAAGTTTATTGAAAAAATTATCCTCATAGTAAAATCCACACAAGCTTTTTGTACGAAACATTTTTGAGCCAAAAGCGACTTTATACTCGAGCATAATGCTTAAATATAACAAACGCGAGTTTCTGGGTTATTATTATTTTTAATGCTTTGAAAATGTACTTCGAAAACTTTGAAAGCCATTGAAGGTCGTCATGCCCCATCTTAGACCACATCGTCACTTTACATCAGGTGATTTAAAGTGACGATCAAAAAATCGAAAAAAGGCCAGTATAAAAAAAAATACATTCTCAACTTGTACCTGGCCAGCTTGGTGAATTAAGGCCTAATTCTCTCTCGTCCAGACAGAAGTGGTCCCATGTGTCCCTGTGTCCCAGCAGTGGGATCGTTAATAGGGTTATTATGATTAACTTAAGTATTAATTGGTCAAAAGAAGAGACTAATACGCTTGTATGAAAACTTTATGGGCTCTGTGCTTGATGCAAGCGCCGTTTACCACCACACGACCGAAAATTGGTTGTTTGGTTACAACCAATTTTCGGGAAACTACACAAACTGTCTCCGCCGATTGTTGTATCGTGATAGGCACCAGGGACAGGTTCTAGTAAGTGCTGTTATAAATGTTTACGGTTATCTCTGCGGCAGATACTTTTATCAAATTATATTAACTTCATAACCCTTGAGGTTTCTTTCATTTACTGAACAGCCTTGGTGTTCAAATTTTATTTTACTATTGTTTTGGGCACTCATCGAAAAAGTAGTACCTATGCTTATTTCAAGCATGCCCAAAAATCGGCAACCGTTCTATTTTTGAGCATGCTACCTACAGCGTGGATGTAAGAGGGCTCGTATAGACCATGCTTATATCAAAGCATGCTTTGATTGCTTACAAATTTAAGCATGCTAAACCTAAACATGGCCAGTAGACTGCCACTTGAAGGAGCTATTCCGTTTGGCTAGGTAACTTCTACAAATCTCATTATTTCTTATTCTTTCGCGTAAAGAAACCCCGAGCATGTTTTGGTACGAGAGACATGCATATTTCTCTTAGATGGTCATTGGGTGCGAAAAGTTCGTAGGATATCCACTACTCAAAGACTTATGTCCAGCACACACGCGCTACAGCTGAAATTATCATGTTTATAATAATTCAAAAACACATGTGTCAGAGCATGCTCATTTCTCGCAGGCTGGTTAGCATGCTACTTATGTAAAAGGATGTCCAACTGTATCTTAATAGACCTTTATTAAAACAATAATGCATAAATTTCTGAAATGAAAATGACACTTCAGCGAATAATAAATCCAATTAAAGATGTAAATCAATCGATATTGGACGAGTGAAATGAATTAATTTTCAACAAAAGCAACGTGAACTGCTCGCTGGTTAAATTGAGGACCTTTATTGTAAAAGTATTGAATGAACAAAGGCGACGGTATTTACAGAAGGAAGTTCGGAGAATATTAAATTGAAAGGAGCAATAAATCATTAATAACAAATATCAGAATTCAGGGAGGAAAAGTCTTCGAGTATTACATAAGTACTGGTAGGTAGTAGTCAACTACAATGACTGCCTCTGTGGCGTGGTGGCCGAGGGTCCGCTTGCGGCGCAAATGGTATCGGGTTCGACTTCTGTCAAGGGGTCAAGTGTTTGTATGTTCTGCAAGCACTTTCTCCTTCTCTGGTCTGGGCGTTTAATATGTATTATTTATTAGTAGTCTCAGTGGCGCAGTGGGCAATGGGTTCGGTTCCCGTAGAGTAATCAGAATTTGTATGTTCTTCAAGCACTTTTTTACGGTGTGTATATTTTCGTATTTATAAATAAATAAAATTTGTTGAGACACACTTTTGCAATAGTAAAAAAAACTAAAATATGAAAAATTCCTACTCTCAAGCAAAGTCGCTTAACTTTATATAAATCACGTATTTGTATGGGCGCCAGATATATATTGATTCTGTGTTTCTAGTATGAATTGTTAAAGCGGCAAAAGAAAAACATCATCACTAAACATTTCAACTCTCTATATATCACAGTTCTTGATACAGCCTGGTGACACACGGACAGACAGTAAGACGACTAAGTCTCATTGATAAGGACCTGTTTTACCCTTTGAGTACGGAACCCTAAAAATATCTATGTAATGTTTCAATCACCCAAGCTCTGCTAAGTTTGCTGCTGATTTTCATAGTCCAGGAATATGTATTTATTAATTATTTCTATTTTAAAACGAGATTACACGAAAAATACTAACTGCATTCATAAAAATATATCACTTTTTATATCAGACTTTTATACTGACAATGCCCCTATACAGCAGCAACAGAATGGTGTTTTGAATTAATTACTAGTTATCTTCACATGACATGTCAAAAATGAAATTATTTAATTAAATTTATTTGTATTTTAGCAAAATTTGACAATGCCCCTGTACAGCAGCTCCATTTATTAATTATTATGACATTCTTTTTCTTCTTTTTTTTTGTATCACTTACTTTATTTTATGTTTGTCAATGCTACTTTTAGCAAAATGTGCTCTTTATTTTTGGATTTTATAATATGACAATTATGTAATTGATGTCTTGTCTGTGACTTGCAGAGTGCTTATTATTTTTATTATTTTGCAATGTACTTTTTTAATTAAGATAATATAATATTTAGTTAAATAGAGTGAACGAAGTCAAGTGTACATAGTGTTACCTACGACGAATAAATTACCAATACCAATAATTATAATAGAACGTTTAAGAAAAAAACGTAATTTATAAAACTTTACTAGTGCCAATTCTGTTTAATAACAGTTCAATAAAACTTTAATAAAATCATGATTCTACAAACAAAACTAATAACACTTAGTACATATGATATGGATTTTTCTTCTTGAGAAATCTATGTGCGCTTTAAACACGTGCTTTAACGGTGAAGGCAAACATCGTGAGGAAACCGGCATGTTCTGAGAACTTGAAAAGAGTTTGAAGAGACATGTGACATTCACCAACCCGCACTTGGCCAGCGTGGTGAATTAAGGCCTAATCTCACTCGTCATTAATAGGGTGATGATGATGATGATGACATATGATAAACGTGTGTGTTGCAGTGTAGCAAAAATGCACCAGTTCAGCAAGGTCTTTGTCTAGCAGTGAGATTCAGTAGAATACCCTCCCAAATTAAAGAAACCCTTAACCGTTTGTGTTGCTTAGTCGTTGGGTATCTTAACAATATTGCCAGTAACTAGAACCGTTATTAGAAGGAAGACCGAAAATGTCTGCAATTTCGCTGGCAGTCAAAAGTTAATTGGATAGACAGGGTGGCTCCTCAAAATAAAGGGTTCAACTGAAAATAGTGAGAATAGATGTAATTTTCTCTTATCTTGTTTACAGGGGCAAACCCGGAAGTAACTACTTACTGTAGGGTAAAATATGATTATTTAGGTATTACAAGGTAAATATAATATTTTTTGCGGTTTCGATAAAAAGGCTTTTTTATCGCTAAATCTAAGCGATAGATAATATTAGGTCGCCCATTGTACATTTGTTTTTCTACGTGTTGTTGTATTTTATTTCCCTATGTGTACGATAAAGTGTTTTTGTATTGTATTGTATATTGTATAAAGTGAAATATTTTTATGAATACGGAGTGTTTCTGTGTCAGGCCTTAATATTGTCTAGTAACCGTAATTTGCATTTTTACGGTGTCTGTGTAAACAGATGCATAGATAGTATTATGTTGCTAGGAGTTCGTGTATAAAGGTTGTTAAAAGCTTTTATGCAAGCCGGGTAATGTTTTTCAGTATATTATTATTCCAAGGTGCATTAATATTTCAGAACTCAGAAGGAGGTTTAAGCTCGGTGGACGAAAATAAGCCTGAGGTTATAGGTTCGATTCCCATCGGTGCGTTTGAATAACATACGTTTATACAAAACTAGCAGTGTTGCGGTGTTCATAAGCCCCTAATTACGTTTCCACTGCTAGGACTTTAATTCACCACGCTGGCCAAGTGCGGGTTGGTGAAAGTCACATGTTCTTCAAACACTTCAGTGCTTAGAAGATGCCGATTGTGTAATGAAGTTTCCGATGTTTCTAATAGTTAATCAGATTCATTTTTTTAGCCAAATTAAAATCATTTCTGATCATTATAAGTGTTTGGGAAAACAAGACCACAGCTCTCTGATTAAATGACTTATGGTATGATGCTGCCAATATGCCAGAATTTTATTTTATTAATTAAAAAGTTTAACATTCTATGTATGTATGTACCTTTGTCCTACTATACAGACCAAACCCCAGGGTCGATTTCTATGATTCACACGTCAATCGATGCCTTTTAGTAAGGATAATAACATGAGGTTAGTGAAAATTCAACATGGCGACTATTGGGCGCTATTTTGTGAAAATAACAAAAATGTATGTCAACAAACTCTGTCATGTGGAATAGCGTTGAATAGGTATTCAATCATTGATAGTTTTCTTACAACATTTTTAACCCCCGACCAATAAAGAGGGGTGTTATAATTTTTACGTGTCTGTCTGTCTGTCTGGGACGTCATAGCTCCCGAACGGATGAAGCGATCAATTTATATTCTTTTGTATGAAAGGTGAGTTCGGCGCGAGTGTTATTAATTAGACATGTTTCATGAAAATCGGTTGTGCAGTTTATAAGTTGAGAGTGAGTGAGAGTTGGGAAGGAACACTGAAAATCTGCATATATGACTGACTACGACTGACGTACTGGGGTATCAAAAGAAAGCGAATCGCGTGCACATTACAAAATATTTTGGTGATTTACTTATAAGGAAATTGAAGCATTGGCAATCGGGGGTTTTTCTTAAAATTTAAATTTAGATTTTATTTGTTAATACTGACCATTTAAGATTCAATTTCAATTGAAAGTTGCGTAACAACCATTCTCACTCAAAAGGCTTATAGACAGTCAAAATTATCAAAAAAGTTAGCTCGCAGTCGGATGGAGTTTTTCGTAATTACAGCTTGTCAAGTTTGTTTGATGATCATATTACAGTTCTGGCGAGATCAATTGTTCGTAGGCACTCGTATCCCAGCCCTTAGAAATTCCTCCACGCAAGGCCCTAGCCTTCACAGATCAATAAATATCTTACTAACTATATCTCGGATCACGTCCCTTCTAATGAAATACCGGTTACAAATCGAGTTTAAAATTTAAGGAATTCCCGATATTTGAATAACCGTCACGATTTAATTTACGGACCGAAGATGACCGGGAATATCTTGGATACTTTGAGTGTAAATAAATAAATATAAATGGGCATTGCAATCAGCAACATATATAGCCCAGTTTTACAAATAATGTATTTTTCTCTCTGAAATAAACTTATGTAATCCTTAGAACAATATTCTTTGACATTTAAAATTTCACCTGACGGCAGCGTCTCTTGGGGCGAATTCATTCTATGTCGAAAATTGGAAATTTGTCAAGTTGTCAATTTATCATCCTTTCAGTAATGGACACTTAGTACGATTTATTTAAATAATAACTCGTTCAACAATTAGTATTATAATTCAACTAATTCTCACACATCCTTAACAAATGATACATGAAAATCTTCCTTTTGTATTACTCTACTTATTCCTGAAACTGCATAACGAACAGTTCAGTAGTATTTGAGTTTATCACGAATATAGAGGGACAGTCAGAAGCGGCGAGGTACTTTTGTTTATATTTAACAAAAAGTATTTATGGAATAAAAATTAATAATAATTAAATTTTTTCTCATATCTAGCACACAGGTCCCTTTCTTTCTCCCAATAAAATCTTATCCATTCAAGGTTGTCTGGTAGAGATCGATCTTTAGCGATAAGACCGCCATTTGTCACATAGTCTTAAAAAATATTTAAGTATATTATGATCTTTTTTTTTAATCTTTTTGCAGGAACAAATTCTGTCATACACATATTTTTTGCAAGACTTTCACCGATTCTGCAGCGCTCGCAGCGAAAGCTATTGCGAAATGAAAAACGAACAAGATTTTGAAATATTCTTAATTTGTGCTAAGCTAATATTATTATTAACGTAATGATATAGCCTATAGCCTTCATCGATAAATGGGCTCGCTAACACTGAAATAATTCTTCAAATTCTAACAGTAGATCCTGAGATTAGCACGTTCAAACAAACAAACAAATTTACTCTTTAGCTTAATAATATTAGTATAGACAAAATCCTTTAAAATATATTGCAGGAGCCTTGCCATCTTAGATGCGTCGCCATGTTGGATTCAAAATGATGTCACACACACACCATGCATTAAAATAAATAAAAATAAAAATTTCCGGACAATCCACACAACAACATCTAGCCCCGTGGTAAGCTCTTAGCATTGTCAACTTAACATTGAGAACACAAAAAAAACCAGTCCAAAAGCAAGAAGATATTTATATTCCTTAAAAATTTAGTTGCAGAATCCACCCGTATAAAATTACATACATGTAAGTTATATTTGTAAAATGCGTTAAAGATCTTTATGATGTTTAAACTCTATTATTATTTAGATTCATAACGCATAATTTAAATTGATTTACAGACTAATACCGCTTTATCCGTCAATAAAACCCGATTCGCAGCTCCAGTTCAACCGTGATTGGCGCATGTAACTGTGTCGAAATATCGGAAAACTCATAAAGCAGTAAATCACAGCAAATATCCCGTTATACATCTAAATACTTCATGATTTATTCAAATTGCTCCGATTCAAATCAAATTTCTTTATCACAAAGCTCATTTTTTCACAGCTGATAAATAAATTATTGAAACATAACGGCAAAACGATTTAAATGTTTCGATAGTTCTCGCTGCTTCTTCCTCTTAGCTTCGCTGATGACGATTTTTAATAGAACAGAAACATATAATATAAAATCATCAATTCATTTCAATTTATTTATTTCACTTTTGGGACATTGAAGAACACTTAGTTACGTCAATAAATTATTACATACATTATTATTTAAGAACTTATTAAAATAATCAATTAATAGTGCAGCTGAACAGTCGCTTTGTTAAAGTAGGTATGTAGAAGCAGCTGTAAAGAGGCCTTGTCAAATTTGTCATACACAATGTATTATCACAATGTACTTTATATAATTTACTAGCTGACCCCAGCAAACGTTGTTTTGCAAAATCAAAAATACATGTTGGCCGATTCTCAGACCTACTCAATATGCTCTCAAAATTTCATGAGAATCGGTCAAGCCGTTTCGGAGGAGTATGGCAACGAAAACTGTGACACGAGAATTTTATATATGATAAAACTTATATAATACAATTAATTACCCGTTTCAAAATCAAATCTCTTTTAATGCCTAAAATTAAAAACAAGGTAAGATAGGACACTCCTCGAGCCGTTCACTAATTATAGCATTAATTAACTAATGGGTTCCAAGGCTGATTAGTTCGGCGGATGCTAATTATCTCCCAATTAGACTATCAAGACGAAGCGCAATTAGAGCCTTCTTTGATGATAGCCTTGAAACTTGTCAAGTGATCTGTTTGGAGCATTCGAAATCTTTTGAAATTTAATGCCTACAAATTCATCATTCATTGCGATCATTTCAGAGGTATCCATAGCTATGGGCAGAGTCGAAGAATGTTGCCATTTGCTATCTGGTGCGTCTATAATAAACAACTTATTTCGGGCATATACCTTACAGACTAGCACACATAAAAAAAAATCTTATAAACTAAAGAGTCCGCATCGAGGATCATCTGTTACGGCGGTGTCGCCTTGCAGTGTAGCCACCGATGAGCCGTCGAAACTTGACCCCTTGCGGCCAAAACAGATGTTGAGTTGGAACCCGCACCATAAATGAACCGAAGCTCACATTACTGCGAGATTCCAACATTTCGACGCGAACCAAAGATGTATTCCACCATATCCTCGGAGTTCACGGGCGCGGAGTCTACATCAGCGGGCGACGCCGCGACGATTCGTGTCGCGTTTTTTGCAAACAACAACGGTGTGGCCAAACACACCGCTTTGACATGTATAATCGCCGTAGGCCGCTAATGTAACCGCACCATTTCGGTTCCGAAAACTCACCAGAGACAGGCCTGGCGCACTTCGCGCTAAAGCGTCAAAACATACCTACGACGCGCTGCGGACAGTTGGCAGATAGCCGTTATGGAGTCACGCGTGTGTTATCTTACCGCGCGCGCCTTTCGCAAGCTTTTTTTAGTTTTTATTAAAAAGGAATTCAAAAATATAATTAAGTTAGCCATTTATAATTTTCTTATTGATTATTATGTATATGTCATTATTACTTTGTATGCAGGTCAGTCGAACAAAACATAATCAATATGAACTATGTAATTTTATTTATTCGGATTAGTAAATCTGGGCACATATTACATTACTGTGTCTGTTTAAATTAATACAACTCAGCTGGTCAGCTCCTATACTGTACCTTTACCATAATCTGAATTAAAATAATATATACCTAGTTTGCTTTACCTACTGAAAATAAAAGAGAATAAACTTTATGATTTTAAGGTGCTGGCTCCTGGGCTATCTTGTTCGCGTCGTATGTCATTCCAATTTTATACGCGTATAATATATATACATATACCTACACATACACACCAAAACAAAATAATTACTTCATAAACAAGGTACATACCACTAACGAATCTATGCTTTCTACTAAGACCTAGCCTAGGTTTATTTGATACGTCATTTGTTTACATAAATAGAGTTAAAAACACCTAGCTGGTAATTCAATAGTCAGATAAAAATATTCTTGTAATGACAACCCTGATGTCGTCAGAAAAGGTAAGGGTTACACGATAGAAAGAGAGGCAACTTCTAGGTGAATATAACTGTAGGTAACTAGCGCTGTGCGGTTTGAATTGAACTTAATTATGTTGTGGAAAGGGTCGCTATTCCTTTAATTGATTTTTCGGAGTGCGTCTTCTGTACTTGTACTATTATGTATTCTGTGCCAGAGAGAGAATAATTTCGATTTAGTATTAATATTGGCTTATAAGAATTATATATTGGGTTTAAATTTTCTACTTATTTGAATGTGTAAGTTAAAAGCTTTGATTTGTTTAATTTAAGGAATTTAGCGTTTCGCATCAAATAAGAAAAACATACATTCTCTGTTAAGTGAACTGTTTTGTTCTTCTGAGTAAATATATCTTTAAACCTACAAGGAAAATAATATTCTTGATTCCCACACAAGTTTACTCGAACTTTCATATTCTAAAGATTTTCTCTTATAGAGCCCCAGGAGACTATAATATATACTATAAAACTAGCGGTCCGCCCCCGCTTCGCACATAGTTGACTGTATTGTGAATATAAACCATTCTCGAACCCTTGTGCAAAAAAAATCATCAAAATCGGTCCAGCCGTTTAGGAGGAGTTCAATGACTAACACACGTACAGAAGATTTATATATATAAAGATGATAAATTGTTTACCTTGATAGATGAAAATTAATTAACAATTAAGTTAGTCAAGTGAATAACCCTCATTATTTACTTGCATCTTTAGCTAGCTCAAGATACTCCCAGGGCGTATTTCGTGCAACTTAATTTGCTTAAGTTACTAAGTTGAGGTATCACTATTAATCACACTAATGGATGAGCAGTTAAGTAAATAAAGCTTCTACTCTGCTAGGAAAGGTTTACAACCCCTTTTATATGGTTGCTTGGCGTAAAGCGAAGTTATTAAGAAGATTAGAAATTATGCCACCCACGCATTTTTTAACTCACTTTAACATTATTTACTTGTATTTTTAGATTCCTTTGTATGGCAAGCGTTCATTTGTTAGTGTTTTTAAGCAGCGTTGTTTTTAAAATTAAATTGTAAATAGTATATATTTTTTTATCGGTATCTGCTCTTAAAGCGTCTGTTAAGTTGACAAGTTCATAAAAATTATATAATGAAAAATATGATACTTAGTTGAGCGCCGTTGTTCTAAATATTACAAAGATTATAAACAAAGATTAATTAGTTTCGTCATTGGTCGTCATTTTCGCCATAGGACGTCAATTTCTGGACATAAATTAAAATTATTAGCTATTTAAATTATTGGCTAAATTGGTGACCCCTGTCAAGAACTCCAACTGCGCCGCCGCGTCCCTATCAAGAACGCCATCAACAACCTGAAGATGATGTCTCGAAGCCCTTCGAGAAATCCAACGTCCGTGGCAGACCCATACACAACAGAACCACCGATCATGCAGCCAGTTTCTGAAAAACCCAGGGAATCACATTCATCCACATTTGTGCAGCACGATCACTACTGCCCGCCTGAGATAGCTGGTATTGCTCTAACCATGCGAATACCGCCATTCTGGAGAGATAAACCACGTTTATGGTTTATTAGTTTTGAGGCTGCGACCAACGATCTGAAGAAAGGGGAAGCACAGCTAGCTCAACTTGTCATAGCCAAACTGGAGAAACAGGATATTGAACAAATTGCCGACTTGCTCCACAATCCACCAGAAACGCACCAGCTAAATTGGTCACCACCGCGCCCCCGCCGGACCGCTCCGGAGGTGCGCTTCGGGGGTTTTAGTATATCGTGGGTTCAAATATCCGTAGCGCACCTCGGGATTTTTCATCATAAAAATGTGTGTTCGCTCATAATAGGTGCTGTAAATGTGAATGCAAAATGCAATGTGAATGTGAAGCTTCAAGTGTTCTGGGAACTTTAAAAGTTCGAATTACAAGTGAATTTCATCAACCCGTATTTGGCTATTCAAGGCCAGTGAATGATTGCCTAATCTCTCGCGCCAAGAGAGAAGTCCCCGTGTCCCAGCAGTGGGAACGTTAATAAGGCTGCTAATGCTATATATGCTTAGAACCAGCGAGCATAGCCGAAGTTTATCTAAAATAGGTTTAGTCCAATAACTATGCCGTACGGGAATAGAATATTAGATACAACGTGCAATGTGTTTCAACAGTGGAACTGAACACCTATTAAAAAGAGATGTAGATCATAATTCCACAAGAGGATTACCAGCGCATAAACGCGTACGGTTATAGCAGAATGTGAATATTAGGTTAGTTTTAATGGAAAATGGACGATCGGGTTTGAATTTCATATTAGGATTAAAGTGTTACAGTTTGTTGGAGGTTGCTGGAGCGTGTTTTATGGCAAACACGTTACGGATGGATAACTATGTGTGTGTTTATATATGGAAAGCCGCCATTTTCTGCTGTGATTCTTATTTACATAGGTCCGACGGTGTAATATAATATAATTGCCAGGATGTTTTTTTTTTTTATTCAAAGCCATAATACAGTTATGTACATCGATACACAAAACTGGTCATTTATTATAAATCGATTTCAGATGATAGAGATGTTCCTATTGAAACGTTATGAGTGTTTTCTGGCATTTCTAGGACTCATACCTTCCATGACCATAGAGTCTTTTTATCCCTACATGAAATAAGATCGTTTGGGATTGAAAAATATGTTTTAACTAACTTAGATTTTTTGAAAATCTGTGTATGCAGTTTTTATCTTTATGATAAAAAAGTATCCAAAATTAAAATTTTGTAGAACAAAATATGTTCGCTTGGTGCGTGCCATTCACACCCATTCCGCTCTATACACCATATCCAGAACACCTTGTATAGAAAGTCTCCTAAGATTTGTAACTATAACGGTTAATGTCCTGAACTTATGGCCCCTTCTCAAATATCCACCCTGTAGAAACATATTATAATATTTAAATAACTTGGCTGATTCTAATAAACATAATTTGTTGGTTTTTCGCACGGCCATAAAAGCCTATAAATGTAATAAAATTATATTAGCCGTAAAGTAATAACGTTTATTAAGTACTAAAATATTTACACAAAATTTTAGGGATCCTGCAATAATTTAAAAGCCACAGGTGTCATGTAAGTAGTGATTTTCAGGTTAAGTACACCAGGTACAACACTCGAGATTGCTGACATTATGCAGAATTGCAGAGTTTCTTATCGCTTCTTATCGGGATCGAAACGAGAAATACTTAAAGTTAACGCGTTAATCTTAGGAACTACTGAATTTGAAGAATTGATTCCGATTTGAACAATTCTTTCACTGTTAGATAGCCTATTCATCGAGGAGGCAAAAGGCTAGTTTTTACAGTGGGAAAATATGTAGTTACCGCGGGAAAATAAAAAAACACGCCGTTGCGTTTTAAGCTATCTCCAGAAATGTGCCTGAACTTCAAGTGAATAATTATCGGCGGAACTGTCCCCATAATTTTGTCTGAAAATGCTTACTATTGGAAATACGGTTCTGTTCAAAATAATTGGAAGCTAGCTACAAGACTTTCAGCAATTTCTATCGGAAGCGGTTTGAAACCATCGAGAACGACTAATTTATCCATCATTTGCCGATCCGTTGTTTCTATTCGAGAACTTTCATCCCCAAAGGTCAACTACGCGCTTGCCAAAGGGATCGAATCTTTATTGAAGATAATATACACGTTTCGATTCAATGTGAAATTCAAAAACGTTAATTTCCTTAGAAGCACAGGGCATATAATGGACAGGTCATCTTAAAGTTAATTAAACTAAAATTACTATTCATGTATGTAAATTAAATAACATAATAAAAATATATCCTTACATACAATAAGAACCTTACATTCCTTAAAACACAGATTATATAATATTATCACTAACATTTTAAGAACTCCTTTTCATTATGTCCATCTCGAGGTTTTTTTTTCCTGGTGTCCTTAGTTTGCGAATTATTGGTACTTATAGCAGTTGAGGTGTTGAAACTTACATGATATTGCAATAAGTACTTTTGTTTTGATTGATAAAACCTTGAGAGAATAAGAAAAGAACAGGAGATTGATGCCAATTTAAAATTTTATGCAGGAAAAGATTACGACACATCCGTAACTTTCGCACACAAAATTTCAAATAGTTTAACATCATAAGTGACGTTTATCACTCATAAAAAAACATTAAGATTTAATTGATTCTAATGTCTTGAAATGTTTACCCATGTTTTCCGCGTCCTCACAATGTTAAATGTTATAAATAAAATTAATCATATAAATATCTTCCCCGTAACCTATAACCTAAAATCGAACATAGGTTAAAAATGTAAATCTCAGAGTGCACCTCAGCTTTCAGTGAATGCGATTGAAAATGAGATTACGGCGAGCACTCAATACAGCTTCCTGTCAGCCACGAAGATTACCGTTGAAAACTGACCCAAATCTGATATTGTACAAAAGAGCAGGTCGGTAGAAATCGCCGGATCTTGGATTACAACACGACTTGTATATGATATAGGATCCTATAACCGGTAGAGTTCAGTAACTCAACTATAAATTAATCAAATTTATCAGATGTTAGTTTGATGCATAAAAAAAATAACAATTAAGGAATTTTCTGACAAAAAAGTAAATTAAATATTTCTTTATTGACATAATTTAACAGAGGTCCCATAAACTCCCGTTAGTTACTAGTTAAAAACTGTTTTTCAGGAACCAAAATAAAACGTAATTATAGTTGAATTACTTTATGGCTTTTCAAGCTGGTATAAAGATAGTCATATTTCAGTCAAATAGAAGGTAGGAGGGAGATATAGAGAGAAGGAGAGAGGAATATAAAACCTTTAATATTATGGATTTGATCAACATAGAAGTAGGTTATACAAGAATCACATAGTCAGCTCGGAGATATGACCAAAAATATGCTACATTTGCATATAATTTTCGCAAATTCTGCTTCTCATCGCGAATATATTGAATATATCAATGGGATATATAACTAGCAGAAATTTGGCAAAACGAGGACACACACACAACACACACAACTCCAATAGCAAGATATTACTTACTTGAGAGACAATATTTACACGGATTATTTGTTTTTGTTAAACAAACCAAAGGAAAAATATGACAAGTTCAGTACTTCAATTACTGTATTTTTTGTCTCTGGAAATTTGAACTTAATAAAGATTTCTAGCTCCCACATTATGTTGATTACTTATATAAAAAAACGAGTTCTGTGTGTTAAGATTAGTTATCCACCAATTAAATAGGCAGATGACTTAGCAAATACTTACTAAAATAACTACAAAACAGAGGGACAATTTATGTCATACTAAATTAATGACGATGATGATAAAGATGATAAAAGAGGTACATACCCAGTACTCGGATCCTTATCTATACCGTTTCTTCGAGCATATTCAACATGGAAGTAAATTGCCGGATTTCGGCTTACAACACATCTTGCGTACAAAGTAAATGTAATTCATATGGATATCTGATGTGGGCCATAAATTTTATTAGCTCGGCTTTGGCATCGTGCCATATCGCGCAAAACTCCCATCGTAAAATGAATTCAATTTTTTTTCCGAGTAAAACTGCGGTTTCTGCTAAATCACAGGTTAAACAGGTATTCTTTGAGTTTGTTTCCGCCTATAATAAAGGGCAGTAAATATTTTTTTGCAATAACAGGAAATTAGGTATTTTCTAAATGGAAAATATAGTAAACATATCGTAAATATATTCTGATATAGATTTCGTTGCAATAGGTTAGCGTAGTATGTAGCCCTACCATACGAGTTGCTACTTACGACTGTTGGAGATTACAACACGTCGTTATGCCATACATTTGACAGGTGGAGATTACATTTTAGTTATGAAATATCTGTCAAATGCATGGGATGACAACATGTATTAATAATCTCCAACAGTCGTAAATAGCAACTCGTGGTAGCCCCATAATAATAAAGGTTGCCTGGAAGAAATCTTTCTTGTTCGTGGTTTCACATAATTACTGAAGGTTTTTTTTTTATTTCTTTTGATCACATACTATAGTTTCCACGAATAAAATGATTAAGTAGCGGAGTGCCGACGTTCAACAATCACTGATAAAGTTGGCAGAGAACGAACTCTCGGCCAACTTTTTCAGTGATTCAACAACAACGCCTCAGTGGCGCGGTGGGCCAAAGCCATTATGTATATCAGATGTCTAGTACCAGTAACACAAGCTTAGAGCTTACCACGGGGTGTTGAATGTGGATTTGTTCTGTGAGACACTTAGATGTTGTTGTGTGGATTGTCCGGAAATATTTATTTATTATTTATAATTTCATGAAAATTCAAAAGTGGCCACACTGCTATTAATAAGCTACATATTTATTTATGTTTTAATGCATTCTAAATTACTTATAGTAACAGCAGTTAGCGCAATGTTTAAACAAATCAACTTAAGTATTCATAGCTTAACTATGTACCTACTACAAATATGATTGTTATGT
This sequence comes from Gymnoscelis rufifasciata, assembly GCA_929108375.1. Classification (NCBI taxonomy): domain Eukaryota; kingdom Metazoa; phylum Arthropoda; class Insecta; order Lepidoptera; family Geometridae; genus Gymnoscelis; species Gymnoscelis rufifasciata. The sequence goes on along the minus strand of OV815312.1, from coordinate 11,957,789 downwards.
GATTCTGTATGTTTTCATTATAAGATATGAAGCCGTACAGATAATTAAATAAATTAATATTTCCGGACAATCTACACAACAACATCAAGCCCCAAGACCATCATGATATCAGACAAACGAGCACAGAACTAGTTATTTTCGCAATAATAATGCTATTTGGAATTTTCTGATCAGAAATGTGTATCACAAACATTATTTTACCATAGTTATATTATGGTATAACATTATTTTACCACTGTAACAACTTGGCAACACTGAATCCACTTGAAACGCGGAATTGCTTAGCTGCTGAATATTTATGCAGAGTTATTTTATTACAGTCACTCTTGTTTAAATAACGGCAACAATTTATTATCGCTGAAGAGAGTCAAGGAGCAAGTGCTTGCAGAACATACAAACGAATGTCTCAGAGATGTAAGACTTAGGCTTCGCGCCCATTGAAGTCAAGTCTGTTTCAAAACATTTTAGTCTTAACACTGACTTGTGGTTGCCAGAGTGCGCGGCTTCATCTACTCTGTAAGGTTAGTTAGTAGTCTGTAAGTAGTTAGTCGCAAAACAGTTTTGTCTTAAAACAGAATATAAAATAGAATTGTAGGAAATAATTTATGGCTGAAATCAGGATTCTCCAAGTTCAGGCACAAGATTACATCATAGTTCTAATTAAATTATAAAGATTTATGTAAACATTAGCTTTAAGTGATTTTCTAAATAAATATAATTGTTTAAAAAAATACTTGTCTTAGGTGAGTGCAAAGCCTTATTAGAACACCCAATGGATCATTATGAACAATAAGAATAAAATTTAAAGAAAGTAAGGTACTTGCAAATACGAGAAAACGTAGCATAAACATAAGTTACGAGTCGATTTCTATTCGATAGCGTTGCTTTCCTGAAATACTTCTAGGGCTATAATAGGGCCCGCCATCTTAACCTGCTGACCATTTCACTTCTACAACTAGTGCAGAGTTAGAAATATTTTCTGGGTCAGAAGTGGCAAGTTGAAATATGCAAATTGGAACTATTCTGTCGCACGAATGTTTCTTTGCGATAATAATAATTGGAAATTTGAGTTAAAGTGTTTTTGATTTTCTAGAAACGGTATTTTCACGACGAAAATAAAGGGCTAAAGTTTCACAGCTAAGACTGTGTCGTCTGTGTAAATGTGTGTGGCATCATGAAGGTACCGTGTATAAAATGGTAACAGTTATAAAATAAACTGTATGAAAAACTATATATGTAAGCTTAACAATTTTTTTTTTGTTAACAATAATAAAACAATTGTACATATTATAATATCGTATCATTTATGGCACACGTGGCCACTTGAAAATACAAAGATTTTGGTTATTTCAGGGTAATATTATAATTTGGGTTTATAACAATAAAAGCCAACTTCAAAATTATTTTAGGGATAAATAAAGTAATAATAGAACATGGAATCAATGGAATTTGAAACTGGGACGAAAGCGTTTTTTTATAGGCCGAACTTTCACGGCATAAATCCTGTTATATTATTTATAATATAATTATATTTTTTATTTGTCTATATTGTCCCACTGCTGGGCAAAGGCCTCCCCCAACTCCCTCCAACAATCCCTATCCAGAGATAATATATTTAATAGTCGCTCGTCGTTACATATTATAGATACACTTATATTTATGTTTATTTGACCGTAGTAAAAATTATGAGTTTTCCATAACAAAAGTATATTAAACTCAATAGCTCATCATCAAACTTGCACACATCAGGAGCATTTTTAACACAACTACATGTCGGTAATTACTTAAGTAGCTACTAAAGTTTAACCACTAGTAGTGTTTAGCGTCGAATTATTTCTCGCACGAACCATCTATCGTGATACAAAATCCGAACCGAACAGAGTTTCAAATTCATATTGCATAGTTTCAATGTAATATCGCTGAAAAAACAGTTTCAGTTAAGTATAGCGAAAAATGCAAACGAATTCAATGTAATATCGTTGACAAAACAGTTTCAGTTAAGTATAGCGAAAAATGCAAACGAAGTAGTCATCAACCCAAAAGAACTTCTTAAACGTTAGATCGGCAAAAGCAAACTTCAGCTTAAATTAATATCTGGTTACGAAATCATTAAAAGTTTTAAGTGTTTGGTTTCCGTTTTACGGTTTTGCTTATGGCATGACTAAGATAAATCGCTCTGAGTTACAGAACGCAAAGGACAGATAACTTTTCATTATTTATGATTAATTGAATAGTTTAATATAGCTATTTGTTTATAATTTATAAGGGCATACCTATACGGGAATGTTTTGGCATCTAAACGGAGATTGTGAATCAGACCCTAAAGAGTATTTTTGCATTATTGTATCAGTGGTGCAGAAGGTTTACTTGCGGAGCATGACGCAGCGGATTCGATTCCTTCTATTGAGGTTTTGTATATCAATAAACCGGCAGAATTGAGAACCACGTCCTTTTTGAAGTCGGTAAAAATGCATTTGGCCTTGTCCTAGGTGTTTTCTATGTATAAGAATATATTTATAAAAAGTATGTGATATATTTGCATGAGGTGTATCTGAAACAGAACCAAAGATTCGAAACAATAAGATATTGATCTCAGTGGCGCGGTGGTATTGTATAAAGTAAGTATATGATATATCTAGTACCATACCCCAAGCTTTAGAGCTAACCACGGAGATAGATGTTGTTGGCCAGGAATATTTATTTATTTATTGTTGGTAATTTAATTATTGTCAGTATGTATGGCACAATTATTATCCTAAAACGTGAGAATACCATATTTTCCACATAGTTCTTTAATATAAAAAAATACTAGACACTTTTAACAATCATTTGTACTTAAAAAAATGACAGGAGATACACCTATTGCAATAATAAAAAGCCGTGTTGGCTAAGTGGAAGGACACTCGACTTTCAATCCGAAGGTCGTGGGTTCAAACCCCGCCACGCACCTCTGGATTTTTCTTCTTGAGAAATTTATGTGCGCTTTAAACACGTGCTTTAACGGTGAAGGAAAACATCGTGAGGAAACCGGCATGTTCTGAGAACTTTAAACAGTTTGAAGGACATGTGACATTCACCAACCCGCACTTGGCCAGCGTGGTGAATTAAGGCCTAATCTCTCTCGTCAGGAGAGAAGTCCCTGTGTCCCAGCAGTGGGAACGTTATGATGATGATGATGAATAATAAGTTATTGTTCCCTGTCTAATTGTTCTTAGCGCTCCGTTAGACTGTGCACGCCTCGTCGTGACAATTCCCCAATTAATTGCTAACGACGTAGGCGCTCGTTAAAAGAAATCGGACACTTCCTTGCTAGTTGGGTAGGTATCAGTTTCATATTCTATTTACTCCTTCTGATAGGTTGTCTTAAGTGTTGTGTGTGTTTTGTGTTACGTGATCTTTATAATAACAGTACAATAATAACTATTCGTTGTGTGGTCAGTAGCCTTGCCATGAGTTGCCGTTTTATCTGCTGTAAATTTGCAACGTTGGTTGTTGTAATCCCATACATTTGACTTGTTATCCTTAGTGCTGTTATAATTAATTTTTTGTTTTATTTTAGTGAACCATAATGTTCGCTAATAGCGGCATACGGATCATAGGAAGTTCAACAACTAGATGGACAAATAATTTAGTAAAGACATAATCATATTAATAATTTATTTATGCTTATATCAATGTACCTTTGCATATAGCCTCACGATGTTTGCCTTCACCGTTAAAGCACGTGTTTAAAGCGCACATAAACTCAAGAAGAAAAATCCAGAGGCGGGGTTTGAACCCACGACCTTCGGAATAAAAGTCGATTGTCCTCCCACTTAGCCAACACGGCTTCATATAACGAAACCGCACTTATCTTAAAACTCTAACTCAGCTCTTTGCAAAAAGCTGCGCCCTTCGCCTCTAACAGTTACGAAGAGAACCTAAAACCAAATAGTTATAGTTATAGAGCAATTCCGTAACACTTTTTGATCTTCACCGTTGAGAGAACAAGACCTTTTTACAACGCGCCTATAGCCCGACTTTACGGACTATTTGCTGAAGAAATCCAGACGTTAGACAGGTTTATCAGTTCTATCCGGTGCTTTCAAGTGTGCTGGTGTTGCCATGCTGTGGCAAAAAATATGAAACATTTTTAATAAGTTTTATAAAACTTTATCGGTTTCTTTTTGCTCCTACATGATTCTTCTACTGGTAGGAGTATGAGAACCAATATGTATGTAAGGATAAGCTATATGGGTGATTGCGATTTTGTGATAAAAATAATAAAGTAAGGTAGATAAAACACGGTACGCGGAAAACACGATTTATACATTTCTTTGACTTATCTATGTAATGTTTGTTCTAAGCAAGGTTGGAGATGATTAAAAGTGAACTTTATGTATATTACATTTATATTCAGACGTCAATACAAAATTTAACTGAGAATAACCTTGTTATGTATTCATTTCACTGATAAATTTAAATGAAACTCTTACGTCAATGGTTTCCATGCTCCCGTTATTTAAAATCGTATGCAGTATTGAATTATTTATTAATCTTGAATTTCAATACTGTTTAAACCTAATTTTAATTCTTAATGCTATGTGCATAACAAAAAGCTCACGTATAATAATCTTCCATGTGTCTAATCTCATTAAAACCAAAATGGCGATTTTAATCTTGTTATAAAAAAATGAATTATGTTTACATTGAATAAACCATTATTATTTCAGCCATAAAACGCAGACATCCCTCATTGATTTCCACTTATTAGTCTCATTAGATAAACCCCGAAGGAAAAAAACTTCTCCACAATTCGTTAAGCGACTGAATTTATTCAAATTGAAGTACCTACGGTAACATATTTTATTTAGTCAAAGATTGGCCTGCCACTGCTATACAACAGTATGTTGAAAAGGGAAGGACTTTGCCCAGCAGTAAGACGACATGGGCTGAAAATAGGGAAATACGTTTATTAATAACTTTACAATAGATAGAATTTGCCGATTGAACGGGGAATTTCGCAATGTGGCAACCCAAATTGAAGAGCCACGCTTTACGTATCGGATTTGAACCGTAATGTGGGTGCTTTGGTACTCTATTTGATTGAGATAAGGGCAGGTACGCATTGTGTTCTAACGATTACTACGTAATAACATTGTTATCAGTGGAATTGTGGCAAAAGGGCTCAGTTTGCATTAAATTTACTTATATTCAATTGTGGAATAGGATATGGACTGAAAATAGCACGAACACATGTCATATTTCTATTTTATGTGCCTTTAATATCTTGAGGCTTATGTGTAAAGAAGGAATGTGTCGAGATGACTGCTAATATAATGAAATGGAGGGAGAATGAAGTTGTACATGATGTGGGTATCAGAAAAAAAACAGGAGAGATGATAATTATCAAGCTTCTAAAATATTTGTATGTCCATATTAACCATCTTAGACCCACAATTTTAACTTTTTAACTACGATTACTCAAATCTACTTTTTTAAAATACCTTTTTTTTAAAACATTACAACACTACAGGCATGAGTGTCCGAGCAACAATTTTTTGTTTATTTATAAAATAATTATAAAACATTTTTTTTCAATACAACGAAATAAGTATTTGATATTATTGGGTTTTACCCATAACAATTTCAATATATACTAACAATTTTAACACAGAATATCAGAATGATGAATATCTATCAAGATTTTTTGGGTATAATTTTGTCACATCGCTAGCGAGGAGTTTGAAGCACGCCCTTAGAAACAGACATCAAGTGCCTGCAGTGACCTCTGCCCTAATTGATACAGTTGCTCAATGACCTGTTTATACGTGATCGGTTCCAAATTCAGCTAATGAAGTAGTGAATAACTAGTTAAGTGCTTCAAACTTGATAGATTCGATCCATCGTTGGCCTCGTCTTTGCCTTCTGGCTAGATTGTAGTCAAATGTAGGCACATTTAGCAAAAATTCAAAAGCAGGCATAGCTAAAAGTGTCGTGACAACTTTTCGTAAGATTTTTTTCCGTCTAGCCCCCTTTCACAACGCGCGATAAGGAACTTCAAAACTAAACCTTGATACATGATACATTTATTTATTTGCCTTCAAATGTTTATTAATAATTTTTGTTACTTTCTGATCCGAACACTTCGTTATTGCTTCGAACTCTGGGAGCGTGTAGTGAATTGAATATACATTTTTTTTCTATATTTTGGATGTGTTATAAATATGTTTAGTAATGTAATAACTGAACGAAAATGGATCACATAGTTCTAGACCTTCTAACACTATTTGATCCATTTTCGTTTCACCTATTCACTCTAGTCATAAATACACTCAGGTTGTAGTTATTAGGAAATACCAGCAGGGAGCGAATTGCAAACATTTGCCGTATTTGCCATAATTATAATGGCCGATGTCGCTGAGTGCGAGTGGACGAAACATCCACTGAATAAAGATGATGCTTTGCCGTAAGTCTCTGCTTATTCTGAAGTATGTCGGGAAGGATGCGCTTCTGACCAACTCGGTTGGTGGCAAATATCGCTTAGTCGATTTCTACAGTGTCCATTATTATATCAACTCAAGATCATCAACGAAGATCCATTTGGTCGACGGCTGGTCCAGATCGTGTAGAAGGCTTATTTGCGATAAGTTTGATGAAGTTTCACGGCGACATGAACGGGCGTACTCCGGGGGTTTTAGTAGGAAAGTGGCCAATTACTCAGTATTCGTGCGTGACTGATGAACTGTAGTAATAACTCTGAGCTGGCCTAAGTAGCGGAATGACAAAGTTTTAAACAGGGTTTGCTGGGATCGTGAATTATGATTAAGCAAAATTTCCTTCCGAGAATAAATAAATTTGAAAAGTACGAGATTTACTCATACCACACCTCCCGTGTACAGTTTATTCGGCTTTTTTTTTATTAGCAGAAAGATGCAGTCAGAGCAGACCTATCCAAGTAACTGTGGCCTAGCGCACCGTTGCTTAACCTTGTAAAAATCACATTATTAGTCGTTATAGCGGCAACAAAAATACATCATACCTTAAAATTTCAACTCTCTACTATCACGGTTTTTAAAATACAGCCTTATGACAGACCGACGACGAAGTCTCAGCAATAGGGTTCCGTACCCAAAGGGTAAAACAGAACCCTTTATAAGGCAATTGCTCTCTCGGTCAATTCAAAGAGTCAATATAACATCTACAATACATCTCTCAGCACATTTGCAACAATTCCATCGCTGAATTCACAAAAGAATATTCACATACTAGTCAAATTCTAGCTTATTTCGCGACATATTGAAGACACGGCCACCGCATGCTTGGAATGTGTCCAATAGTGGAATATGTACCTTACTTATCACAATTGCGGATTTCGAGCAATTTCATGAAGCGAGAGGGTGGGATGAGTCCGAGAGGTGTTAGGATATTTGCGACGTTATATAATATATTCATTGAAAGTCTATTTTTATACCCTCCGGGCTGGGTCCGGGGTGAAACGATAAACCTTCTAGGTCTTCATGCCCCATCTTAGACCACATCGTCACTACATCAGGTGAGATTGTGGTCAAGTGAAGGCTTTTTAATCTAACATAAAATATATATATACATATATAGCTAAAAGAAAATTCAAACTGTCAGAACTAGTATTCGTCACCAAGATTTTAACCTAACAGTGTCATCTGTTTGGCGCTAAAAGAGCCGTTGCTACTACAAAGTACTATAGTTCGGGTAAGCGATCAACTGGGACTACACGGCCGCCGATAGCATTCTCACAAAAATGAGAGCATGTTAGCTTGTTACTTTATCGCAATGAAACGGCTTTGGATTTGGTTTAAAACTAAAATACAAAAGGCTAATTCCTCGATAAACGTGTAAGCTTTATCTGTACTAATATCATAAAAAAAGCGTTTGTTTGTTCTTTTTTTTGTTTGAAAGCGCTAATCTCCGGTTTTTCAAAAACATGTGGCTTGTAAAACTAGTATGAGTTTTAAACGTTAACACTTTAAATGTTTGTTGGTTAATACAAGGTGTTTTGACACAATTCTTGATCCTTGATATTCTGGATCGAGAAAAAATTGTAGAATGTACAAAAACCTGATCGTCCAGCGGGAGTCGAACCAAAATGACGCTGATGAAGTGTAGTCAAGCTAGCTGATGATGATAAACCTACTTTCCCTCATCTCCAAGTTTTCAATTTGTCAAGTTCCTTTACTTATTAGTTTTCGTCGCAAGATTTATATTATGTCTGGCCCTTGAACCTTCAACATGTCTGGATTCATTAACTATCCATCTTTATACAAACTCTGGTCTTTTATATTATGAGTGTAAGTTTGGGATTTATGTGCGGAACCTTTGAAAACTTGAGCATTTCTGGTAAAACTGGATAACCGAAAAAGGTTGATGTGTTGGAGCGATTTGTAAGGGTTTTGCCTCGTTGTTGTAAATCTATTCAGCTTGCCTATTTAAGTTTTTAATGAAAAACTGTGTTTATTGTAAGAACAGTCTCTGGTGGCCATTGCGTGAAGCGATTTTTTCGTGTTTATCCAGCATAAAAAAGGCGTCCTTTACACAACTTTAAGTTATTTAAGTTATTCCTTTTCTTTCGATTCTTACATTTTTAAAATAAACTTACAGTAAACTTTGATAACGTAATTTTTGTTAGTTAAAACTTTCGTACGATATTGTACGCCCATTTATAAAATAATAAAAACGTTCATTAACAGGCTATGAACTTAAATCGTCGTTGCATCTTTATTTTAAAAAAGCTTAATGATAAAAAAAATAACCTCCAGTTTCGACAGAATAATAAGAACCTTGGTTACCGAGCCATGCTCTATAATAATTCCATAAAATCTAGCTTGATCGATTTACCATCACCTAAATACCTTCATACTTAATTTCATTAAATCATCAATCAATAAATCTCGGTAACGGCTCCGACCGATTCAGATTAACTAGAGCAATTCTTGCACGAGTATACATAATAATTCGCTTTATAGGACATTGTTGCCGTTAGTAACTTATCCATTTGATTTGATAAGCTGTAAGTCAATCGATCAATCAGTCAATCCGTAAGCAAATCAGACACGTTTAAACCTGTAATGAACCAATTTAATTGGCCACCAGAGACTGTTCTTACAATGTAAGTCGCTATAAATACGGTCTCTTACAAAAAGTTTTTACACTTGTTTATTTACTATAAGTAGCCTACTAAGTGACTAACGAAGAAAAACTCAAATGATTTCATATAAATTATTATCTCATTTTTCGTGAACAACATAAACTCAGCACTCACCGGGCCTTTAACAACAGCGTTAATTCGCAAATCTTAAAAACCGGCGACTTTTGGTAAGCCTTGATATTGAAACCCTATTTATTATGTACATATGTATTGTGTATAAGTAAGATACAATTTTACTATCAGATCTTCTATATATACATTTGAGACAGCTTTTCTGTAAATGTATATTACATATACATATGTAATATACATTTATATGTAGCCTATAACTAAGCCTATCAGTACCTACTTTCATAAGGTACCACACACATATTTTATGAAATTAAATTAAATTTCATCAAATTTATACATCATCATTTTATTTATAATAACGTCATTCGAAACTGCATATCAGACTCATATCGCTCTAAGCCAAGATTTACGGAATATATCAAAACATACCTAGATTCACGAATCAGATTTCTATGTTTAATGTAATTGAGATCTGTAAGCACAAGCAACATATTGTATTGAGACAATCTGGGCATTGATTCCCATCAAGGTTCCCCAAGTGAATGGCTCGATTCTACGAATCATTCCGTCTTACATCAATAGAGGCAGACAGCGAGTGTATTCATAAGAGACGGCGATTTAGAAATGGTACATTTCAAGATGGCAACAATACAAAATAACATTGGATTAGATTTGAGCATATTACTGGGGTCAATTGTCTTTTCATTTATTTAATTAAATTCGGTTATTTGTGGTTTGTGGATTTGGTACTTACGATATGGCCATCTTTGAGCGCAGGAGCACTGATAATGTATTCTTTATGTAATGTAATGCAGTTGAAAATACAATGCTTTCGTCACAAAACAAAGGGACATTATTTATGAAAAAGGCATGTGCAATATGGTTGGATGATTGTATTTTTAATCGCTATCTGATATGCTTGAGGTTTGTTGCGGGTTTTCAAAATGAATCCCGGTTAACAGGTAAATAACAAAAGCCTAATTATAAGCCGAAACCCTAAGCCAAAAGCCGGAATAAACCTAAAATAATTATAAGGCACTAATTTTCTTCTAAGAACATTAGCACATTAATCGCTACTGTCTACGCTACGCTCATACATCGCCCTCCACCTTATCATTACACAGCTGTTTTATATCACAATAACTCACAGCACTTGAGCTCCATGTACTATTAGCCCACAGAATATTAAGAAGCACCCTCTAATCACAGGATCATGTTCTAGGATCCTTTGAACCTTCCGAGTAAATTATACGCCGCGGTACCCTTTGAAAATGATCTCAACTCTCTTAGTGTGCTTATATGCAGAAATATTTTAGCCTTGCCAAGAGTGATATAAACAGGGTACTAGGGTTATCATGAAATAGATAGGGGATAGGTATATTATTATAACATTACGTTAAACGATTTTATTAAATTGATGCCCTGTTATTACGAGAACACGTCGCATTTAATCCTTTTAGTCATGTTTATTTTATGTTTGTATTTTGTGTTACCTTGTGTTGAGTATCCTTTCTTAATAAATAAATAAACAGAGATAAATGCTGTTTTAACAAGATGAAATCTTAGATGCAGAGCATTCGTTTTATATAGTGGAAGATGGGCACTATCTAGATTGAAGGATGAGGAAAAAACTTGGGAATTAATGATGTATGCCGGCCGCTCTGCCCGAAACAACTAGAAATGTTTCTAATTATATAAGTTATTAGAGGCCCGCCCCATCTTCGCGCAGGTAATAATTCAAAATTGTTAGATTTTTTCTCGCTATAAAACCCATCGTAAGAAGATTAAAAAAAATAAGTGGCCAAATTAGTCCTGGCGTTGTTGAGTTATGATGAACCTGAAGTTTTAAACGTTTAATTTTTAAACAAAAATATTAAAAATAATTGTTCATATATAAAGTCTCAGGGGCGAGTGTAAATAATAAAAAGGTTAGTTCCCGTCGTATTAGATGCGTCATGTTTTTTATCTAGCTTTTGGGGACCCCCAGGAAGGTAATAAATAGTAAATTATGAAATCGATACAATTTTTTTTTTTAAATATATTTGTTTAATAATTAAACGTTTAAAAAACTTCAGGTTCATGAGTTATGCGCTTATCAACACATTTTGGGATTCATTCTTATATCAGAGATTAATATGTAGGTAACAGGAATAAAAAATTCAAAACGAGGGTTAAGTATTCCATACAAAGGTACATAATTTAAGGCTATAAGCCAGGATCGCAAACTACCGGATACGACCCCAACAACGCACAATATTACAAAACTAACCCCAAGGTTAATTAACACAACAGTCTTTACAGAGAGTGTTTATCATCAATTTATCTTAACGATGGCGTCTGTTTACAGTAAAATGAGAAGGAATCTTGATTGTGCGTGATCTTAGTAATGGGTTCAAGTACTGTAACCTACGAACACGCAACGAGGAAGACGGTTTGGTAACTAAATAGTTTGTTCAATGGCACGAGAGGTTTCGGGTTTGATTCCCGACGAGGATCAGATAAATATTTTATACTGGAAAATCCACACAGCGATGTCTAACTTTATAAATTATGTTTGTTTTATATTTAAATCTTTCTAATTCTGGGTCTTCATCGAAATGAGTTTTAAAACTTTGTTTAAAAAAAAACCTTTACAATTATATACCCTTTAGCTTTTTCATATTCCATCTTTTCCTGCCAATAATAAGGGATTTTATACGAAGTTGTGAGTAATGCGCCACGGTTTAACAATATGTGAATTTCCATGAAGAAATCCCATTAAGAAAATAAAAAAAATATTCAAGGAAAATCTATTCCCACAGAGCACAAAGGTAAGTCAAGCCGCCAATACCGATAAAATCTCTTAATCCGACGTAATCTAAACAAAACCACTAATGGATTTTTCCTTGTTTAGAAGATAATGCTACATGGAATAGAATTTCCTTTTTGTTGCTCTCTAATCTATCAATGGATTTTCCTGTAATTCCAACAAATGGAGGCGTGAAAGATTCTTACCAAAATGTACACATAGACACATTACGCACAGTCGAATGGTCGCGACTCAGTCAACTGCGACGGTGGTTTTATTATTTCGTATAAGAATGCGAATCATTTGTATGCACATAGCACTATTAACATTATTTTTTATAATCTTGGGTTGGTTTTAAGCGATTACCAGACAAACTGAAATAAGTAAAAAGTTGATGCAACGGTTGTGGCTTATAAAAAGGTTACGCAAGAGATTAATGAACCTTTATAAACACCGATTCCTTTACCTATGTTTTATATAATTATGAATTTTCATCAGACTACTTCTATTTAGCAAAATAACAAACTCTTTGTGTAGGAGGTCGTGGGCGCCTTCTATTTTGTAGTAAAATAACAGCTTTTTATTTTACTAAGTTGAACGTCTACAAACTTAGTGAACAAATATGCTTTTACCTTTGTAAAGTACCTACAATGTGTTGTTTAACCGTGAAGGTCATTTAATAGCTTTTATTTTAGTAATTTTTAGCGTATTTCGCTATACTTTAAATTGTTTTTGTAAGCTGTAGGCCTTCTTATAAAGACTAGGTAAAAGCCGCAGGTTCAAGGCGGATGCTACTTTCAACCGGAATAACGAAAATCTTTGAGAGAGGCTTATGTACTGCATTGGACGTTTAACGATTTTTATTGATGTTGGCTCATATTCCCAATTGTGAGATAGATGTTATTTCCTTAACTAAATACAATTATACGCCAAATTGGTTTAATTATGTTTACACTAATGATGATATAACCTTATAATTAACTAATGCTATTCTTACACTCCGGCTTTACTATGTCTTTACCTGTATTTATGGATTTTCCCACGGTAAAATCAGCTAACTACTACTACTACTACTACTACTTACAACATGAACATACCTTTCATTAAAATGTTGATACAAAGTTTATAAAGATTATGAAGCAACGTGTAGACGCAAAAATAATTATAAGCTTGAAGTACTGTTTGAACGATTAGGTAGTTAAGCTAATATCAAAACGAATAGTACTGAATATTATTTTATGATATTTACAAGGTTCACAGATTTCGAAGTTTCAAATAGGTACATTAATTAAACTAGAGAGAATATTGAACTGAATTAATATTTGGGTTATGATAGTAAATATTGATGTTCTGATTTCGTAACAGGCGTGTTGGAATAGCTGTATCTGAGCTTTTAACTGCGATGTAAACACAGATGGGCCGCGTGCCTATAGTATTACGTATGTTTAAGCTAAAGTATTATTTTAAAATGCTGTGTAATTGTAGAAATAGTAATTAATAACAAAAAAAAACAATAAAAAGAGGAAATATTTCAATTTAATTTATTAACTGGGCGTTGGCAAATCAAGTTTTACAATTTGTACACAATCAGAAAATGGAATAAAATTAAACAAATTAAAATTGGTAAATGAAAAGACTAGCTGACCCCAGCAAACGTTGTTTTGCTAAATGAAAAATAGATAGTAGCCGATTCTCAGACCTACTGAATATGCATATAAAATTTAAAAGGTAAAATCGATAATTCATAATAATAAGATAATAGCCACTTAATTTTTACACACATTAATTTTAAGACCAATTTTTACACATGAATACAATAAACAATTTTGATTTGATTTTGATTTACTCGATTCAGAAATGTCCTGATCGCGTTTCAAATAACAAAACTGGCAGCGAGAAGGATTACGCCGATTTGTAGAGCATGATTTCTCATTTGTACCGATCGGTCTGTAATACAACTCTTTACACGGCCTTGGTATTAGTGATATCAGGCTATGGGCTAAGGTATGAACATTCATTTTATTATTTTTTATTACTAGCAGACCCCAAATGTTGTTTTGCAAAATAAAAAATAGATGTTGGCCGATTCTCAGACCTACTCAATATGCTCACATAATTTCATGAGAATCGGTCAAGCCGTTTCGGAGGAGTACGGGAACGAAAACTGTGACACGAGAATTTTATCTAAAAGATTAATTTACGACCTCTATGGCTGGGCGTAGGTGCGCCTGAGACGCAAGAGGTTGCGGGTTCAATTCCCGCCGCGGGACCAGATATTGTACTATTTGCAATTTCTGGTTTCGGGTTTGCGTGTTTTCAATGTATCATATGTATGCACTTACAAAAAAAACTGCCTTCTAGCTAGACTGTAGTCAAGAGTAAGCCCATTAAATAATAAAAAAAAAATTTCATGATCCGGACTTGATGCTACGTTGTCTTTTTGTTTTTCAGTCATCCAGCAAAATTTATTCTTTGCTGACTGAGTATTCTGCTTTCATGACGTCCAGCTGTAGAGGACTTTTTGCTGACAGCTTTCATGTCGTCTAACTGAAATGGTCATATAGCAATACGGTAAATTTGATAGCGACCCAAAATAAGGAGCAATATTTCCTTCCTTTAACACTACATATTTAAAGAGAGAGAATCCCCTGTGTCCCAGCATTGGGAACATAAATAGGGTGATGATGATGATTATAAAACGCCCTGACTTTTAGCTAAGCTACACGAGTTTCACGGCAAATATTAAAAATACGTCGCCTGTTTCATTTCTCATACGGACTTCATGTTTCATTCAACTCGTCAGGACGGCTTCCGTGACTTACGCGACTTATGATATTCAAATTTGGCTGGCATATTGACACTTCGAGCACTGTGCATAATAAACAATGAAATGTTCATTTATTCTGTTAATTTACACTGATGTTAAAATGATAAAAAAGATAAAAGGTTTTTTAATTTTACCATTCGACTGGTAAAATTTTCGTACTGAAAAAGGCCGACCACTGAAATGATTCTATCCACAGTCAACACCAAAACTAGTATCGTAATATAATTTAAAGTCAAAGTCAAAACGTTTATTTCCTTAGAAACCTAAGCTTACATGGACAGCTCCATTTAAAAATAAATCTTGTATAGAAGACAAAATACTCTGTGTGTATACCCCAGGTTTATTAAATAAAAGGACCCATATCTTAACTTATTTATGTTTAAAACAAAGAACAAAAGACTAACGAAATCGCAGAAACTATAACACCAAGGAACTAAAAATTTTGCAAGTAGGTTTCTTATAAAATAACGCCCGCTGGTGCCGGATTTTACGAAATTCCACCCCGTAGGAGGTGAAACAGGGTATGGAAGTTTGTATTAAAATCCTAAGACACATTAAACATTTTTTAATTAAGAGACATTAAAGCTCGTGCGAAGTCGCTGTCGCTAACAAGTATATTATAAATAAACATAATATTTATCAAGCTTACTCGAACTTTCGCTTATCAACTCCCAGTGTTATCTCATAACTCTTAGACCAACGTCAATGTTTAATAGAAATGTTCGCAACAAAACACCCCTTTCAAAACGCGAAGTTGAAACGTACCTAATCCTTGGCAAAATGAATAGATTATAAGAGAAGGGATCCATTAGGTAAATTATGCCGGAGGATTATAAAATGGCTAATTTCTTAGAGTATAAATTCTTATTATTAATTAACTGGAAAAATGTTTTGTCGGAGTATAATTGTTAATGGAAATAAGTAAAGTAATTTGTATTGTATTTTAAGTAAGTACCTTTAATCATGTTCAAATTGTGTCACTTAATATATTGTAAAATACCATGTAAATTACTCTTTTTTTCTTACTTAACGTAAGTAAGTATCTTACATATAAAGAATTACTCATTTGTGACTTTACATTCATTGGATAGGTCTTTTAGAATACTCCGATGAACGTCCTATTGACTAACCCACCTTACTAATAAATCTAAAAAAAATCTTAAAATTTAAGAAAAACCCCTGATTCCAATGCTTTAATTTCCTTAGAAGTAAAACAACATAATATTATGAAATGTGGACGCGATGCGCTTTCATTTGATAACACTAGTATATATGCAGATTTTCTGTTTTCCTTCTCCACTCTCACCCCCGTAACTTTTAAACGGCTCAACCGATTTTCATGAAACATGTCTAAGAACACCCGGGCTAAACTCACCTTTCATACAAAAATCTTCATCAATTTCATTCATCCGTTCAGGAGCTAAGATGGAACAGACTGACAGACACGTCAAACTTATAACACCTCTCTTTTTTGGTCGGGGGTTAAAAATAAATCGGTCTTAGAAATTTGCGACCGAGAATCCTAGGTATTCTCGATCGCAAATTTTTAACTGAGATATACGAAAAAACTTTTAACCATAAAACAATTCCGCATTTAAAAATAAACATAAAATTTTATTTAAAGTTACAATACTGTTTAGATAATATTGACGTGCGAATACCGCCACTTTAGGGATGTGTTCACAAAGAAAAATCCCTCGTTGAGTTATATATTAAAATAAAGTTATAAATCACAGTATATATTCGTCGGTACCTGTCTGTCTGTACCTGTTCTGTTGTGTCTGTGTGTTGTATTTACTTATCATGCCTTTGTAAGGTATTTTATACGTTACCTGAATTGCGGGGTATTTCTTTGCTGTAACACAGTTTCTAACCAGCACAGGAGTAAGTAAGTAAGATATTATTTACTTTCTTTGGTTTTAAATAAAATATTTAATTAGTGATTTACTCGCTGCCCGTCGTCCGAGGTTTTGCCCGCGTAATAACAACTTGTCTCGTGGTAAAAAGTAGTTTTTGCCCTTTACATGGAAACCAGCTATGTGTGTGTTTCAGATATTTATTTATTTAATAGCCACGGCTTACACCAATTACAGTAATTAATAAGGCATAATATACAAATTAAAACACAAACATAATTGGTAAAACCAAACAATGGAAATAAATGATTTTGTAAATAATTCATTTTTTTATTTTCTCTGCACTAAATAGATTATTTTAACATGCGCTAAACTCTGCCGCGCGAAAATAAACTTTGAATGTATAAAACCTTATTTCACACAATATTGATTCGAAGACTATAAAGTTGAAATATTTTTTTACGTAACTAATCCGTGAAAAACCTGAAATTACCATTCTACCTAGAAGCAAAATAGTAGTGTTTAAATTTTATATCGAATTAATATTATTCTCAATCCCACACATGTTAGACCATGTTTTAATTATTTGAATAAATTGTCGTTAATTTTATTTACATAAGCATTAACCCTCTCATAATCTATGTGCTATACAATCGGACCATTTTAGTTAGAATAGGTTTTGTTGTAAATTACATAGTCAACAATTAGGTTTATCTAGGTTATAAAGTTTTTAATATATTAAATTAACAATTCCAAAAAAGGCTTACTAGTCACTGACGAACACAAACAGTTAATCAACCGTGACTTCCAACTTAGCCAACCTAAGAAAAAACCTTGACTTCTAATTCCGCCAACATAACAAAAAACTATAGTAATCCTCTTATCAGGATTTCTCCTAGTCTCGTTTTCCTCGACAAACAATAAAATTACTGGACCGCTAAAATAGAACTAAACTTATGGGCCCACTGTTAATGCCTCGGGCTATAGGAAGTCATGGCAAAGTTCCCACTGTTTATCAATAGGACTGTAGTACTAACAAACAAGGCGTTTGTGGAAGATGAATATTGTTTGAAAGTTTTAGGTTAGTCGTTAACTTAGGTACAGTATGCGTCGCTTACTGTTCACCCCTTTGCAGTGGTGGAGTCTAGAGGGGTTAAGCAGTTAGCGACGTATACCACATAATCATTACTAAGAACAAAAAATGACAGTTTATATATTTTTTTTAGACTGGTAAAATAAGAAAATGTTAAGTAACTATTCAAATATGATATCTAAACTCAACACCATTATCTCAGAAATATTATCTTCTTGAATATTTTTATTTATTTAAAAGCTGATTAAAAATAATTCAATAAATAAATCTATTATCTGATTAAAGAAAAAACAGGGATATCTAAAATGCACCACACAAAAAACATAAGTTAAACGTAGTACTGAAACGAAAATTTCATGACCACACCAGCTGCAAACTCTATCCTAATCCCAAAATGATTATTCATACAAATATCAAGTACTAACCTCCGTGACGTAATAAAAGAGATACGATAAGATACAAGGATTTTTACGCATTTTGGCAACAGTTCAAATGCTACCATAAAGTACCAGGCACACATAAAAGGAAGGAGTTACATACAAAAGCAAAGAGTTTTATATATTTTGTTTGCTACCTCTAACGGCCTCTGCCTAAGAAAATGCTCGTGTCATTAAAATAGGGTGAAGGAACAGTTGTACACAAGGACATGTAAGGGTCCGGAGTTAGGGATTTTTCAGAATTTCTAACAGACAGTATAAAATATCCGATAAAGTAGGAATGGAACGGAAATGAAAAACCTAATTCTTTCTTCTGATTTCAAAGTTTCGAGAAAACATTCTAACATAATAGTCTTATACTTACATTTAGCAATTTGAGGGCTAATTTAATTCAAAGGAAGACTGTGTACTTCCAACTGAAATAGGTAAATGGACATTGAAGGAAGCCAATAGCCAAAAATAAGTAATACTGTTTAAATAATAATTATGTCATATACTAAATTAATATATAGACACAGTCACAAAAGCTACCATCTGGTCTGCATAAAGCTATCACTGCATTGATGCAAGCAATGCAATTTCCAGCGACGTGTTCTAACCCCCAATTTCACCATTTTATACTTCAAATCGCGTACTGTTGAACCAAGTTCAACCATTAAAAAATTTCAATTAAATGTCTATTATGATCCCAGTTACGCGGTAAATCGACTTTAGCGTGATCCGATCGCGTTTATAGCCAATGGTGAAATATAAGATTCAGATTATTTATTGTCACAGATAGAACACATAGAAACAAGTTCAGGAAAAAGAAAAAAAAAGCATAATATTATTATGGGTCTATGGCAAGGGTACATTTGATGTCGAAGTGACTATAGTTATTTTCTAAACACTCTTTTATGTTATACAGCGTTTTTTCAATGAAGCTAAATGGGTTCCAAAATTTCAACAGACACTGTTCATGTTCACCTAGCCTATCTTTCAAACTTAGTCGGCAGCACAAAACTGCACGACTGCGGGATGCTGAATTATTCCGGGACAAACGTGTTGGGACGGCCATGTTGCCTACCTAATGTTATCAAAACAACATTTATGTAGGCTTTTGTGACTACACATCTGTGCAGGCCTAGGAACCTTTATGATTTATGTCATGGTCATGTTGCTAGAGACAAATGAGAGAATTTTGTTTTGATTTTTTGGAGTTTCATATTTCCAGCATAACCACAATTACAATACCATTAATTATTTTCAGAGAAGGAGTAAAGGTAGTGGAATTTGTAAAATTTCACACTTCTACTTATATTACAACTACAATTACTGGGTGAGGACAGGCAAATATACTCAAATTCGTTTAGATGGGACACCAGTGAAAATTTATAAATCATGTTTCCGGGGGCTATTGTGGTTGGCAGTTGGTTTTTCTCGCGGTTCCGCGATTCTGTTTATTTGTTTGTAAGCTAGGTTAGTCAAAAGGACGTTCAACGGAGTTCCTTTAGATGTTCCATAAAATAAAATCCATAATATTCATCCACAATAATTACACCTCCATTTCCAGTAAAACAAATGCAAACCATTAATCCTAACAAATCAAAGTAATGAAAGCATCGATTTCCATTTGTACTTATTTTGGTACTATTAATACTTGTTAGGGTACAATTCCTAAACAATCTTTAGCCGAAGGCTGTACAATACGATTCCTTGTAACAATAGAGCCGTTTTATCTTAGCCCTGATTTCTCGTCTGTAGACAAGAGGCATTTGAATTTGCTTATTAGCTAATTCATTATTGTAATCGTGGCTGGTATTAATGCTTTTTGTCTTAATGGGTGAGACGTCTGCCCTTTTAAGTGGGTCTTCGTATATTCAATATTGATTTTAAATGCTTCAATATTAAGGGTTTGATTTGCGAAATGAAACAGAAATATCAATACAGCAATTTCAAAGTATTGTCTACTGTGTGATGTATTCACGCTAATGTCTAAAAATGGAGGAGAGACTTTTTTATGGCATATGCGTTGATTTATTTATTATTTTGATGACTAAAATTTACAAACATAGTTAATGTTTGTTTGTTCCTTGGATGTTCGTTCTTTCATAGCTAAATCGAAACATATATGCCAAGCTACCGTCAAAAACTAAATATTTCGACGAGGTCTTCAAATATTCTCTAATAACATATCGCTACCCTTATTTAAACCACTTATCAGCAAAAACCAAAGCTTTCAGACATTAGCCGCGATCACGTACATATCTACGAAGACTGATGTCTCCGCTCAAGCCAGCTCCTTATTCCCAATTCATAAGGCCTCAAATCCCCTGGCAGGACTTTGACTAAGTGTGGATGGTTAATTTACCGACGTAGGCAGTAGGCAGTTCCTATTTATCTTGGAACCGAACGGCTTTCAGAATAAAAATAAATGCCCTAAGTCCTCTGATAAAATTAATTAGTGGTCCCTAATCTTTTAGGCGTACCTGGGATGGCTTGGGCGGTTTACGTAATACATCGGATTTATGGATTGTGGTTTTAAGGTTCCATTATGTTGGGTGGGGAGTGTTGTTACTTGAAAGATTTAACATAATAGGGTGAACTTTTTGCCTTTAGGCGTTCCCTCGCCGGAGCATTCGCGTGTTATGTAACATTATACATAGGCTTTGAGCTTTACATAACAATAGTAAGCTTCCTGATTGACAAGCCTTCGCGTATAATGTAATATTTATTATGATAGTGGGGTTTTTATTTCAAAAAAATCCCGGCTATTATTAGATTTTTCTCTTCTTTTAAACTTTCCTAGACCTCCACGAACATTTAAACGATATCGGTGTCATGAATTATATAAAAACTTTCAAAACATTTATGCCTGAATTTTGTACTTTTTCATTTATAAATGTTTAGGATTGTTCCTAAACATCTATAAATGAATGTTGTTGTTGATTGTGTTTAGACATCGTTCATATACTTCTTTGGGCAAAGGTGTGACGGTAATGGGTCATCCGATTCTACTGATTTTTTCCATAATTATTTTGTGAACTCATTGTTTAAAAAAAAATACAAAAAAATTAATAGACCTCTTCAAAGTCGTGTCGGGCTATAGTTAGATGTAAAGATAGACTAGGTACGACAAATAAAATGACACTACTTTCTACTATGTTCTCTCAAAATTCCACGTTGTCATATTATCGAAAAAATGTAAAATTTTACAAACGAGAAACAGAATCGAGCGTCCAAAATATTCACAATGTACAATAGCAACACAGAAGCAAAGCTACACAGTCCAATTACAACGGAGCGGAGAAGCATCGGTGACCCCATTCAGTTCGATCTACATCGCAATTAGTGGGACATTACCGAGCTTTGAGTCGAATTGAGATGAATACTCGCTGGCACATTGCTGAACTGTATATTGTTACAATTGACAACTGCATGTATCCAGAGGGAATCATTTTGGCACGTCGTTATTGCCATGTGACGTTAAACTGTTAGGTAGTTTTTCACCTTAACGGGCCAATGAAACATTAATATTTATGAGTGTGGGTTTATTTTAAGGAGATGAGAGGTTTCAAACACCTTAACGACAAGTAAATCCCGTGCTGAGCTACAAACAAGAAACAAGAACCAATTTATTGTTTATAAAACCCAGAGCTCATGGTTTAGATAAAAAATGAAATAAGTTTACAACATCCCTGCAAGACAGCCAAGGTCCAGGAAAGAGCATACACTAAATTCTACCATGTTCTCGCTAAATTTTACATTATCGCAAAAAAACCGGATGTAACGAGTGTAGAATCAGAATCGCGCAACAATAATTCACAATGTACAATAGCAACACAGAAGCAAAGCTACACAATCCAATTACAACGGCGCTGAGAATCATCGGTGACCCCATTCAGTTCGATCTACATCTCAATTAAATAAAATAACCAAAACAAAAATCCGGCCTCACACACAGCATCACCTAACCCCAAACTAAGCAGAGCTTGTACTATGTGTGTTAGGTGACTGATATACTACATAGACACATTTTTTTGTAAATACATACATACATATAATATGTACATAGAAAACACCCAGACCCGAAACCAGAAATAAAATTAATTAAATTAGTGGGATATTACCGTGCGTCGAATCAAATTGAGATGAATACGCTCTGGCACATAGCTGAACTGTTGACAACTACGTGTTTTCCAGGGGGAATCATTTTGATACATTATCGCAGTCATTATCGCATTGTTATGTGAAGCTTTCTGTTTGCACCAGAAATGGCTAGGAAAATGTAATGTTTTTGTTAAAAGACCTTGCCCTTAGTGTAGGATAAATTTTGCAATTTAAATTTAAACCAGTTAACTTCAACTGATGGAACTGAAATTTTGTATACACACTTAGTATAGATGGCGATGGATGTTCACTTTAATAAAAGCTTATTTATTTATTTTTTACCTTTGATTAATTTTTATTGTATTTTTATTTTTGTTATAACCAAATTTTCCAAAGAGTAAAAGGTTTTTTTTTAACTGGTTTAGAAACTGGATCAAAACGCTAAAAAATAGTATAGCCAGTATTTTTGTGGTCTATTTTCTTGTACATTCTATTTTCTTGCGGACATATATTTTTTAGCGATTTCGCGGAAAGCCATGGGGCAGAATGAAATTTAATTTCTACTTACTACCAATTTCTATAGTTTCAACGCTATTGTTTTATTTCCGAGCGGCCGGTAGTTTCAAAGAGAAACGGCAACGGTACCTGTAAATAATAAAAAAATAGATTAAAAACGGAACTTTCCAAACGGCAAAGGAAAATTTACATCGGTAAAATTATATATCTGTTACAAAAAGGATGTAAACAACAATGTACAGGTAATAAATCAAGCACTAACAGTTCGTTATTGTAACAAGCTGAAATGATGAAAAAATATAAACAGACTGCTACTTAACCTTGTGGGGAATTTTTCAGTCTGTAAGCATTTGAGTTAAAATGGTGGTTGCGCAAATTTGATTCGATATAGATCCTAAACGGTTAACCGGATCGAAAAATGTTGTAAGAAAACTAAAATTCATTTTTAAATACCTTTTTAACGATACCACACACATCACGCCATATAAATATAGTTTGTTGACTTTCATACTTAAAATTATTACGACGTTGTAAAAAAATCTAAAGTCCAGTAGTCGCCATGTTGAATTTACACTTTTTTTATGTCTTTGTGACACTCGCCGTACCAAGAGTAATCGATTGACGTATGAATCAAATCAATCGATCCAGGCGTTTGGACTGTATAGTGGGACAAATGCACATACATACATACTTATACTGTAAAAAACATTACCGCTCCTTTGCGTTGCGCAGTCGGGTAAATATGGACGATACTATGAAATGCGAGCCAAATAGATAATTATGTCAAAAAGTTGGATAAAAATAAATGTAAAATTAAAATTCCATTACGAAAAACTCGAATCCTTAATTGCTAATTTAGTAAGAACTCGCCAGTCGAAAAATGTCAGAGAGCAAAAGAAAAGTCGGAATTTCCAAATAATATTTTAATTGATCTAAAACTTTTTCGATTCAGCGGAGCATGAATAAATCCAGTAATTCCTTGTACGCGAAATCCAATTTGGAGACTTTGTTTTCAAGTGCTAAGGTTCAATTTCGTTGGATTTTTTGCGACATTTATGAAAATTTACTAGGGGTGAGTTCGTAGTAATTTTTACAGCTCTGTTGGGCTTTGACCGGTACCTACTGATGGGGTTAGTTTATTAGATTCTGCTGCTCGCTCTGGTCATTTTAGATAAGGCAGGTTGAGGTGACTCTGTAATCCTTAGTATATTATGAGCACTAGACTTTATATTCCTTTTCCTTCGTTCTAGTTTCCCACTAGCCTTACAGAATTTCTGTCAGGATTTTTATGCACGTAGTTTCAGCGGAGGGTAAGATTTGCAATTCCATGTGATGTGAATGTGTAAGTATGACAGTATGTGTGCTTGTTATTTCTTTAACTGAACAGATTTGGTAAATAAGTGTGTAGTATAATATAATAAGTTATTAATTATGTTGCTTATTCTACAGTCCAAAAACATATATGTTAAAATAGAAGGTGTTTATGATGTGTCCATTGAATAAAATGAATATTTCCAGACAATCCACCAAACAACATCTAGCACCGTGGTAAGTTTTAGGCTTGTGTCACGGGTACTTAAACATCTGAATTTTGTACGAATAATTTAATAAATATTTATATTGCTTAAAAGTTTAATTAAATTTTAATAAGAATAGTTCCAGTAGTTCTCGAGTTTTATTAAATATCTATAAGTTGTTTAATTTTTAATACAGTTTTACTTGTTAGTATTTCATCTTACACATCGCTCATCTCTTTCTAGCCTTAGACCTGAAGTTAACTAGATATTTACTGGCATGATTTTTTGTCTCGTAATTGTAACGGTCAGTTGGCGCGACCTTTAGTGACATTAGACCCAGAATTCTGTTAGGATCTCCCATTTTATTGTTATTACGTCTGCTGAACATAATGTGATTAAATGAAAAGATAGCAGAAATAAGCCTAAGTTAATTACTTATTAGTTCAGCACTTTATGTCGTATAGTTTTTGGCTTGTAATCTATTAATACATATTAATTAAGTTAGTAGCGAGTAATATGTTGTTAGCTAATTAAGTAATCATTGTCCTAATATAGATATTAAAACCTTTCAGAATAAAAAAATATGTGTGCCGATCTAATATATTTTTGAATTATAAAAGATCTAGTCACTTGTCTTTTTTTTCAGGATTTTTCCGGTTTTTGAATAATTATAACCACGCCTGAATGAAATTGCTATGGCTGGCTGAATGTGCATAACTAGTTTAAAGATCTAGGTACATTTTATTAGCATATGACTAGTACAGACAAAGTGTCGTTTATATCCTTAGACGCACAGGGCATACATGGATAGGTCAACTTAAAGCTAATTTGAATAAAAACTAAGAATAACCTAGGAAATAACATTATCTTGATAGTTTGCTTTAATTTTTAACACTGAGTTGAAAAGCGAATAGTACAAACCAGCTTTCTTCTCTTTATATTCTAAAAGACGAATATATACAGGATGCTAAAGCGAAAAGCGTCAAATTGGTTAGTTGAAGTCAACCACAGTTCACCTAAACGGTTTAAATAAAACAAATAAACACGAAAATGGTATTTCCACATCACGCAAAAATATGTCTTAACTCCTTCCGGTAGAGACCATTGTCTAACCAAACGACGTCCTTCAAGAAACCCGTAAAGTTGTGCAACAGTTTGCCAGGTAAGCGAATTATTGTAATCTTCGCTGGGTCTTTCAGGAGTCCTAGACAAACAATTGTTTAGTAGTTAGAAGTTTACTAGGAGATTCAGTTAAGCTTCGGCCAAACTGCGCGACCAAAGCGACTGCGAAGCGGGAGCGTCTGCCACGCGGCGGACGCTATCCTTGCTTTACTGCGGCCCTTATCCCGCGTTACTGACGCTTCGGTTTTGCTTTATGGGGTACCTAGCACTAAACTTTAAGCTTTTAATTAAAAAATGTCTTCTGAAAAAAGTATTTTATTCTACAGAAGACTATATTAAAGATGATGATGCTTGGACGGATGTAGCTCCGTTCCACTAGGATGGACAAAATAGCTGAATTTTGATTTTTTTTTCCTGTTATGTGCATGTTTGACTTGCATTTGTTTGATAATGTTGAAAGTATATTTGTAACTATGTTGTACACCAATATTGTTATTATAACAACATAAGAGATGAGAGTTGGGTTGTACTATTCGTTTCTCAACTCAGTGTAAAAAATTGAAGCGAACTGTCAAGACAATGTTATTTCCTTGATTATTCTTAGTTTTATTTAAATTAGCTTTAAGTTGACCTGTCCATGTATGCCTAGGCGTCTAAGGAAACTGTAAGGACTGTCCAATACCACTGAGAGTTAATCACTTTTAGCAATCCTCGCTCTCCATATTTCAGTATTCCAGGGGAATTCATCAATTCGATGTTGGCTGCACTGACTGAGGAAAACTATATGGATCTCTTGGGATCAAAAATTTACTATGTCCAGGTTCACAACACATTAAAACCTATTTTGCTTGATTTATTTTCTCAATGGAAAATTAATCTTTGACATCTCTGATGATGGTGTGGTCTAAGTATCGCAACAAAAATGTTCTACTTTGCTTCCCTGAATAACTAAGCACTCCATGTATATAGAGGTATATACACTCTAATGCATAATACACTCTTAGGTTTAAGACCTAAGCAAAACTGTCTTAGATGAGAGGAAGGATAGATGCTGTATTTCCAACCACCCAGAAAATATTTCCACAGAAATCTCCAATTAATATCTTTGTCAGCCATTGCTATCATCAAATATATTTTCTCCATCCCACGTCAGCGAAAGCCGGCGCTTAATAGAAATATAGAGCCACGACGTGTGTGATAAAATTAATAATGAACAATAAATCTGGGTGCTGGCGACGCGACGAGAACAATAGCTTACGAATACGGTGTAGTTTATGGGTTACAATATTTCCGTTACGCTTCGTTATATCTGTTTAACCGCGGGAACGGTTGGTTAAAAGAAGATTATGCCCTGTCCTAGATTTAAACTATCTCGAGACTTCAACGGCGCACCAGTTAAAAGGGATTGGTCTGAGGCGGTTTATTTTGGATTAAATATTTTTTTGAGAACTTTAATCTCACTACAACAAGATTAGTAACAAAATACAATACAACTACTATTTATTGAAACCAATATTACAAAAAAAAAAACAATTATTTAGACCTATAAATACATGATAATTAAAGTGTGACAATGCCTTATCACTAAATGCGGCCTTCTCCAGACAACTTTTGGATCGAGTGGTGAAAACCTCAATATATTGATTTTATAATATTTACTCTAAGCTTGTGTTGAGTATTGCATATATCTACATTGTAATCTCGCAGATTTAGGAATATGTACCTATACAATATAAAGACACTGTTCCCTCAGTGGAAGCATATTAAGTTACTATGTACTCGTAATTGTTTAATATTCAAATTCAGTCATCGAATGATGCCACCATAGATTTATTAGTACATTTTTTATTCTACATTTTTATCACTAACAAGATTCCTGCCGGACTATTGTTGATCTTTGTCCTACTAAAAAATATTGTAAGGTTTAACACAGAATAGATAAATAAAGCAACGAAAAAGCATTTTAGAAATATCAAGTAAATTTCAACGTTCTTTGATGTCAGAGTTCGTGTTCCAACTTCGCTATACTAAAGTTTTCCCCACACGTTCGAGCCATACAAAAAGTTCTATCGTCGTCCTCCGTAATTTAGTACCTACAAAAACATACTCGTGTTTCGAGTTTAGAGTATAAATTATGCTGCAGGAGTCTGCTAAGCTTATAAGTACTCACCTTTATACAGTGCTAATTTAAGTAGGTACTTATATTCATAGGCAATTGTAACGTTAACTAAATTTATTTATTTACGTTTATTATGTATGTATTTAAAGATATAATTAATATATTTATATATATGTCTACTTGTTAACTTATGTACTAAATGTTTATACTATATTTTAATGTAAATATCTGTATGTGAAAAAGCCGAGTTGGCTAAGTGGGACCACTCTCGACTTTCATTCCGAAGGTCGTGGGTTCAAAACCACACCTCTGGATTTTTCTCCTTGAAAAATTGATGTGCGCTTTAATACACGTGTTTCAACGGTGAAAACAACATTGTGAGGAAACTGGCAAGTTCTGAGAACTTTAAAAAGTTTTAAGGACCGGTGACATTCACCAACCCACACTTGGCGAGCGTGGTGAATTAAGGCCTAATCTCTCTCGTCAAGAGTGAAGTCCCTGTGTCCTGTGATGAAGAAGAAGATCTGTATGATAATGATATTTAGACGTTACTGTTATATTTAATATTGTACACCCAATTAATTAATATTGCAGTGTGCATCCCAGTGAGTGTTCCTACATCGGATCCTCACCAAAACTTGTGAGGATTTAGTTTTTTTTTCGAAACCCATTAATTAGCCCATTATTATTAAATATAAATATTGTCAAACCAAAACTATAAAACATTGTAAGAAAACCTACATGTATATTTTTTGTGTCCATTTTATAGAATTTATAAATAAAAGTTATAGTGTGAAATCTAACTAACAGGTAGAACAGTCTCTGGTGGTAGGCTTCGGCCGCGGCTTGTCACCACCCTCCGGGCTGGGCCAGTGCGTGAAGCGACTTCTTCATGTTTCGTAATGTGGCCCGGAGAAGCCATCTACCTTCTAGGTCTTTATGTCCCATCTTAGACCACATCTTCACTTTACATGAGGTGAGATTGTGGTCAAATTAAAGCTTTTCTAACATCTAAAGCAAAAAAAAAACAAAAAAAAATATGATGTATGTAAGTTTATTATAATTAGTGTATCAGAAGCTTGTGTTTCGGGTACTATAACCCGAAACACAAGCTAAGAGCTAACCACGGAACTAGATGTTGCTGCGTGGATTGGCTATCAAATATAATGAAGTTTTGTTAAAACTAACACAAGACCATATCCATGTCAAACTTATAACACCCCTCTTTTTCGGACAAGGGTTGAAAAAGGGTTAAAATTGTTACATCTTACTTCTCAAAACCAAAAAAAAACTTGGCTATCGAACATTCGGTACTCAAATATTGCCGAACTACAAACTAGGCTTTGTGTCAAAGCTTCCGAATTATAATTCGGTAAAGGAACCCTCAACTTAGATATTTGGTAAACCCTCACCTAAGGGCGAATTCAGACGACTACTAAGAATATTCTACTTACCATTGTAATATACCATACTAATCCAATATACAAAATTTCCATGTCACAATGTTAGTTACCGTACTCCTCCGACACACGGCTTTACCAATTTTTAACAATTTTTATATGCGTATTCAGTAGGTCTGAGAATCGGCTAATATCTATTTTTCATTTTGTTCAAAACAACGTTCCCTGTCGCCAAGAGAGAAGTCCCTGTGTTCCAGCAGTGGGAACGTGAATAGGGTGATGATGATGATGAAAACAACGTTTGCTGGGGTCAGCTAGTAAAACCGCGGAAAAATCCCTTATAACGCGTGAAGCACCGGCGCACTACTAGTAAACAATAAAAAACATGCTTATTTCATCAACATATGAGCTGTAGGACGTACACTGCTAAACTCCTCGAGACTAGACTGCTAGACCTCCTCTTTCATAGACTTCCAGTCAATTTAAACTGCCTTTTTGGCGTGATGTAGGACAGTTAATAGGAGTATGAACTAGTCGTTTTTAGGTACCTCTAAAGGTAACAGAAAACTAAGGATCATCACTTTGTTGTAAAAAATTAAACTTCTCAGTCCATGCAAACAAAAAAATAGCCGTATTTTTTTATTTAACATAATAAACATTTTTTTTATGTTAGATAAAGGCTTCATTTGACCACAATCTCACCTGTTGTAAAGCGACGATGTGGTCTAAGATGGAGCATGAAGACCTAGAAGATAGATGGCTCCTCCGGGCCACATTACGAAACACGAAAAAATCGCTTCAAGCACTGGCCCAGCCCGGAGGAAATTAAAAAAAAAAAACTTAAATTTCCGGTCCAAATTATGATTCCTACATATATAGAGGTATTTTATATATTTTTCTTTTACTTCATTATACCTATAGGTTTGTAAGGAACCCTCGGTGACACGCACTTGGCCGCTTTACATCTTACGAATGAAATAGTGTCGCTCCAGTTCGCTCGTCTGAACTTACCCTTAACGATATGAGAATTCAAGAGGGATCGTCTATAATCAGGGGAATAATGAGTATTGACCCGACACACAAATAAGGGACCCGTTCGTACATAATAAGGAATAATTATATATATATTCATAAATACATGTATTTATAAACCTCTAATATATGTATATTACTTACATCATATCTTTAAAGGCATGGTTCATCAAAATTATCTACTGATGTAGTGGTATATTAATAATACATTTATCGTTTAATGTAATGTTATACTTTGTAAATGTATTTTCTCCTGTTTTTTCCTAGATAATGTATGTATTTTATTTTTATTTCTTTTTAATTATTATTTATGTATATGCAATGATCTTTGTGCACCGTCTTTCGTGTTCCTAGCAGATACTATCCATCCAAAGATTGCCTGGAAAAGATCGCATTAAGCGATTAGGCCGCCGATTGTACAACAAATGTGGCTATTGATTGTTATTTCTATGTTACGTTTATGTTATGTTTTTTATGTCTTTAAGCATTGGTGTGCAATAAAGACATTATCTATCTATCTATTTTAACATAATAAACATGATATAATATCGCTTCTACAGTTGGAATGCTTAGATCTTAACACTACCACTTATCAGTTTTAGGGTTCCGCAGCCAAATAGCAAAAAGCTGAACCCATATGGATTCGTCAAGTACGTCTGACTGTCCGTCCGTATATCACAGACACTTTTTTCCGAAACTATACGAACTTATACAGCAAATGATAGTTGGTAAACCGCATTAAGATTTTTAAACTATACTTAGAACTGAAACTATTTTTTTTTAAACTCATGCGTTTGGTTTCTTTAAAGATTATAACATACTCATTTTCATAACCGTCCTATTACGTTCCCACAGCTGGGACTTCTCTCTTTATATATAGGTTAATAATATTTTTGTTTAATAAACTGATAAAGTGGTAAAGAAAGGTTTTGATGTTTAATTTAATAATCGTACCTTCCTATAACTGGTGCAAAATAGGAATATGTATTATTTAATTTAAATTAAACACTTGGTCTAAGATGTGGCATGAAGATCTAGAATATGGCTTCTCCGGGCCACATTACGAAACACGAAAAAATCGCTTCACGCACTGGCCCAGCCCAGGGGGGTGGTGACAAGCCGCGGCCGAAGCCTACCACCAGAGACTGTTTTTAGCACCACCCGGAGGTCACGTGTAAGGATACGAGTCAGAGGGACATTAGAATCTTGTTGCGAGAAACATGACACAAATCTCTGCCCGCTAATGTAGAGAAGGACATCGCGTTAGTCCGTACACGATGTTTTTATCTCGCCAACGCTGCACGAATCTTCGCTGATGAATCTTTAACAATTATAACGATAACACACAACTTAATCTTAACATTATCAAAACACTGCATATACCCAAAACAACATTACCGAGTCCCGAATAACCAGATGAAACCACACGGAAGAGCCAGTTAAACGCACCGGCTCCTATTGAAACATTTCCTTTGATCTGAGACTGTTTCCTAATAAGCGAGTTTCGTATTTCAGTTATAGGTAAGTACCTACCTGTTGAGCGTAGGAGGGGTCTATTATCTACATTAATTAGTTTTCAAGGTGTTACCACGTACGTAACTATCTAGGTGAATGGTTATTACGAGCAAGATTAGAAGAACAGCCAACTTGAGAGCTAATTTCGTTGTAAGTGGAGTGAGTTTGGAAAATAATAGACTAGTTTTATGAGCCGCGTTGCCGTGCTTTTGGATTTTCTGCTGAAACAACGTATTTTACCGCGGTAAAAAGCCTAAATGGTGTTTAATATAGCCTTCTTCGATAAATGGGCTTCAAATAGGACCTGAGTTCTATCCAAAGCAACCAAACCGGAGACCAAAGAAGTTCCTGAGAAAAGCGCCTTCAAACAAACTCTTTAGCATCATTATATTAGTAAGTATCTCAAAGTTAAATTATTTAGCTAATAAATTTTAATCCTACCTTCCTCAGGACGGTTGTTACGAGTACGTAATTAAGTTGAATAGTTCCATTTCAAAGCCGTAGGCTAGAAAATGAGTAAAAGATATCTCATTAGTTTCAGCGCTGAAATCAAACTCGTTTACAAACAGTAAAGAATATTTTAATCATCACAGTCATTAAATTGTCGGTGATTCATTTCAAACTAAATTTATGAAAATCAAAGTACACGGTGGAAAAGTCAATCTGATAAAATTTACTAGAGTAATTTTATTGAGGGCTGAGTCTCTGCTTACAGTCAGTATATTTATGTATTTTGAGTAGGGAGAATATTAATCCTTCTAGGAAAGACATACTATACTAGATAGATAGATAGATACACAGAAAGTAAAACAAGAGACAATTCATTAGAAAATATTTAAAAAAGACCTATTATTTATTAAATAATAGGTCTTTTTTTAATCACTTAAGAACTAAGAACTTTTTAAGAAGTGTGCAACTTTATTTTCTTTCTTTTATAACCTAAATGATATAGAAGAGCGAGACCCTCTGACGAAAGTTCTTAAGCTTAAATGAGGATCTTTACAACAGAAATCACACTATGGAATTTATTAGTTTTTTTTTTAGACTCTTGATTGAATTGACTGGTTAAATATAATATAACAGATTATGCCAAGTAGCAGAAATTTTAAAAAAGGGCATCATTGGAACCATGGCGTCGTCGCTGTTGTAATTTGTAGTAGTAGTGTGTCCAGGCAGTAATTCTGAAAGGCATGGGAGCCAATGGATGCCAAACCGTCGCCAAGTGGGTTAGGTACCACATATTTCAATATTAATTTCAAATTGGATGTGGTAGCTAGCTAGCGACGACTGTATGGCGTCTGTGATATCTCATTAATTTCAGCGGTGAAATCAAACTCTTTTACAAACAGTAAATAATATTATAATTAAGACAGTCATTAACTTCGGGTTAGATTCCCGCCGAAGGGTCAAGTGTTTGTATGTTCTGCAATCACTTTCTCTTTGGATGGGTGTATAATATGTTTCACAAAAAATACCTATATATATATTATGTATGTCTATGCTATCATGTAAATCAGATGTCTAGTACCCGTAACACAAGCTTTAGAGCTTACCACGGTGCTAGATGTTGTTGTGTTGATTGCCCTGAAATATATATTTTTTTATTTATTTATTAAAGAGTCGGCGGCTCAATGAAAAGAGACAAAATAATATGACTCTTTAGTCATATTATTTTGTCATTTATTTTTACACATCGTTCACTCGAGTACCTTTTATTGCAGATCGGTTCTGTTTTCCCAGTTTCTCCGCCCGTAACTTTTAAACGGCTCGACCATTTTTATCAAACATGTCTAAGAACACCAGCGCTACAGTCACCTTTTAATACAAAAAAAAACTAAATAGAAATCGCTTCATCCGTTCGAGAGCTATGATCACAGACAGGCAGAGACGTCAAATTTATAACACCCCTCTCTTTCGGTCGAGGGTTAAAAATCTATGTAGTTAGTCAGATGACTGGATATATTATTATCGAAAACACCCACTGTTCTCACTTTAAGCGATAATACCGACGGGTTCATTAGGGATATGCTTGTGGTTTCGCCTGCCTTGTATTGTTTACACATTAAACAATGTAAATATCTACTTCCTACATTCAATAATTAATCAAACTACACATTGCTAGGACAAACAAACAGACAATTAAATCGTTAATTACTTTCCGCTACGCACACCTATCAGTTCTCATTACAAGGATTATAATTTAAAATATTAGCAGAAGCTTACCAAAATTATTCAATGTCAAAGACAAAACGTTTATTTCCTTAGAAGCACATGGCCTACATGGACAGGTCAACTTAAAATTAATAAAACTAAATTGTTAAAACAAAAAATATCAAGGAAATAACATTGTCTTGACAGTTCGCTTCAATATTTTATACTGAGTTGAGAAGCAAGTAGAACAACACAGCTTTATCAGTGATTACAATTTTGTAGTTATTACAATTTTGGAGTTCTTATTAAAAGATAATCAGGATAAAAAGAACTACATTTTTTCCGGATATCCGGAATTCATAATGTCCGTTTGATTAAACTGAAGTAGCACGTACAGTACACACAAGAAACTCAATAATGCTGTTGTATTCATAGAACTTTAAAATTCTTATTGTAGGTTTTGCTAGCGAGTGTGTTTGTGCAGATGCACCCAGACAAAAACTTGACTAGGTATTCATGACCTTAGGCACAAAGCTTCTACTACCAATTTAAACTTTTTTAAATACACGTTGGATTGAGTGTGGAATGCATTTGGGTTGATTTGAGAAATAATAATACATAATGACGACCTCATTGGCTCGGTGGGTAAAGGATTTTGTGCGATCTTCGATATCGCTGATTTCGGGTATGGGTGTTTTCTACGTATGATAAGTGTTCACAATAAAAAAATATGTATACAGAATATCAGTCACCTAACAGCCATAGTACTAACTCAGTTTAGGTTTAGGTGTTACAGGGTGATTAAAAAAAAATGTCTGAGTTTGAAATACTATTTCAGGTTAAGTTGAGATATGGTATGAGAAATCATCGGTAGAATATTGAACAAGCCCTTGTTGAGTTTTATGATCAGCCGTTGCAAAACACGATGAAAACCAAAATAATTTAGCACCCGTGCGACAGAGGTTCACTATTAATTAACAATTGACAATAAGTTACATATCTAGCCATATTGTTACAAACCTGTCCAAGCAATATAATGGCATTTACGTGTTCAATGTTGTCATAAACTAATTATTCATCCGAAGACCGTCCATAAGTTGTGGTTGAGAGGTGTCACTGTCGTATGTATTCCTTGAGGTTGCTTAAAGATATTTACAAGTTGCGACACGACAGCCAGACTGCAACTTACCTATATGCTTTACAAAAGACCTTATGGAGTCTTTTGGTCGCTTAAAAACTGTGGAAAGGTCTAAGCTCAAAGTATCTTTAGAGGATCAAATCAGAAATGAAGAGATAAACTCGAAGTTTCTTTGTAGGATCGCATCAGAAATTAATAGATACTACGTAGAAGAGTGTAGGTGACCACAGACTGATACAGTCAATTTAATTTAAATTGGTATATTAAAATGGCCTTTAAAGCCAAGAAATGGAAGACACGGATCGAAAAAGCAAATCGTCAGAACTAGAACTTGGATACAGTATGCTGTGCAGGATCACAATAGATGCAATATTTCAACCAGCTAAATGACATAATATTCTGTTAAAATTAATTTACGGGACACATGAAAATGCCCAGAACGTAGTAACACAGTTGCGTACACTTAGAATAATCACCTTTGTACCTGAGTCATCATCATCACCCTATTAACGTTCCCACTGCTGGGACACAGGGACTTCTCTCTTGGCGAGAGAGATTAGGCCTTAATTCACCACGCTGGCCAAGTGCGGGTAGGTGAATGTCACATGTCCTTCAAACTCTTTTAAAGTTCTCAGAACATGCCGGTTTCCTCACGATGTTTGCCTTCACCGTTAAAGCATGTGTTTAAAGCGCACATAAATCTCTTAAGAAGAAAAATCCAGAGGTGCGTGGCGGGGTTTGAACCCACGACCTTCGGAATGAAAGTCGAGTGTCCTCCCACTTAGCCAACACGGCTTTTTACCTGAGTAACTGCGTTGAACTGTGTGAGTTTTGCCTCAAAATCGTATCGTATTGCATAAGGAGTTCTAAGGGTAAGATGTGACCCCATGTGACAGTGAGTGATGATTGGTGGAACCTGTGTGTGTCCCACATCAATGCGTAACTTATGCGAAATATTTTTGGTTAGCCCACTTATTACTTACATACAACACATACTTGAAGTATCCAATTTATAGTTTATAGTACTTTATTCTTATCATGAGTATTCCATAATCGTAAAGTAAACTTATAATAAAAATAAGCACTATGCAAGTCACAGAAAAGACGCTACCTCAGTAAAATTTAAAGTAAGCAACAACATAAAGATTACATAACTAAAATAATTGAATGTCATTTAAGAGACATGCTAGAAGATAATTAATTAGAGACAGGATAAAATACATTTTGTTGATGATTTATACATATATGCTATAGGACTTATAATGATAAACCGAAACGGTTTATCATTATTAGAAGAAATAGAGGACATAGCGGTCAAACTTAAAGTTTCTAAGATTTGTAAAATAAACAATGGAAATAAATGATTTTGTAACTTGTAACATTTCATGACAACCTCAGTGAAGGGTCGCTTGTGGGTTAACTAAAGGGCAGAGGGCTTGGGCAGATAAGAGTTTGTACGTACTGAACATTTTTCCCGCGGTCTACATATTTTTTAAAACAAATGTTATCGACGCGTACAGTAGGGTGGCTCACGAATGTATAGAAAAAAATATATTTTTAATTTGGGGGGGTTTGGTGCGTAATATTGATGTGATTATGTGTGTGTGATAACTCTTTCTGCCTCCGCACAGACCTCGAATTCAAATAAAAAATAAAAAAGTTTTACTTGGATAAAAACGTAAGAATTGAATACCAGAATTGGAGGTTTTGTCTGTTCACGTCCGTAAGTGGTAACCCTCTGAATCCTTACACGTGACCTCCGGGTGGTGCTAAGAACAGTCTCTGGTGGGAGGCTTCGGCCGCGGCTTGTCACCACCCTCCGGGCTGGGCCAGTGCGTGAAGCGATTTTTTCGTGTTTCGTAATGTGGTCCGGAGAAGCCATCTTCTAGGCCTTCATGCTCCATCTTAGACCACATCTTAACTTTACATCAGGTGAGATTGTGGTCAAATGAAGGCTTATCTATTATAAAAAAAAAAAAAAAAAAAAAAACCAGTGGTTAGTATAGTTTAGTGGTTGTACAATACACTATTGTTGTATGCTGATTATTCAACAACGAGTGTGCGTAAAACTAAGCCCCAATTTTACCATTTTATGCAACAAATCGAGTTTTATTATTATTACTGACAATATTTTAATAGTTGCTTTGCTAGTAGAATCAAAGAAATCAATAAAAAAAACCTCTAGCTGTTCTGGAGTTATAGAATATACGTGTTTGAACAAACACGTCTTGTTTTATATATTACCTACATTAATAGAGCTAATTCGACAAGAAAACAATTCAATCTAAATTCAGACTCTTAAACTAGTGAAACCCAATGAAACGAAGCTATCCTGACCCTTACCTATTCTGTAAGAGAATAGGCAAGATGGCTGGTTTCATTTAACTATTAAGGTTCTTCCGCCCGCAATATTTGTTTTTCAGTTTTCCTCGTCAGTAAATAGCACAACATCATTATTAATTAATTTTGAAAATTATAATATGGTAACATAAATGATTTATATCTTCATTTATTGTTATATTTTTACGTATTTTACTTACCTACTTATTTGATTATTTCTATGCAAAGATATTATAAATTTGATAAGTATAAGATGGACTCGGACACCAAGTGTTCCGTTCACAATTTATACACATTTTGCATTTAAAAACAAAAATAAGTAAGAAGTGTTTTATTTTGAGTGAAAAAATGTGCAGTCAGAGCAATGAATGCAATGAACAAATCAAAATTATGTTTTGATTTGTGCTGCGACAACAGAAATACACTACCCTATAAATTTTAAATTTCTAGCTATCACGGTTCCTAAAATACAGCCTGGAGATAGGCAGACAGACAGACGGACGACGAAGTCTCAGCAATAATCAGCAGCAGCAGGGTCAAAACAGGAATCGAAAATATTGTTGAGGAATTCGTCGTTGACGACCCATTGGCTACGGAATCCTCAAGTGTTACCCATAAAGGGTAAAATATAAGAATTAATCTTCATGCAGTTACTCCAACCGCGGTATATTGAATGGAACCAACAAAACTTGATTAATTATATCGCATAGATATAAAATAAATAGAAACAGAAACAATCCATCGGTTTAATTCCAGTCCGGCACCGACCACTATCCGCGGTTCAAAGCAAACAATCTGAAACTTTGATTAAGCTCGATCGTTCGATCGAAGATGAAAGAGTTCCAGAATATTCTATTTCACTTTTATGAAGCAGTTTTGTGCTTGCATTTGAGATAACTACTTCATAAATTGTTATTATAGAAAGTTCCCAGACATTATTCAGATGACTAGATTAGAAATGTGAGTTTCAAAACTTTTACAATTATGATACTTTTATGTCTAAGGGGCAGACATCAAAAACCATCATCATCATCATCGCCCTATTAACGTTCCCACTGCTGGGACACAGGGACTTCTCTCATGGCGAGAGAGATTAGGCCCTTATTCACCACGCTGGCTAAGTGCGGGTTGGTGAATGTCACAAGTCCTTCAAACTCTTTAAAGTTCTCAGAACATGCCGGTTTCCTCACGATGTTTGCCACCACCGTTAAAGCACGTGTTTAAAGCGCACATAAATTTCTTATGAAGAAAAATCTAGAGGTGCATGGCGGGGTTTGAACCCACGACCTTCGGAATAAAAGTAGAGTGTCCTCCGACTTAGCCAACGCGGATAAGAACACATCGAAAATAACTTTATTTAATACTATTCCAAGTTATTAATAAGTACCTATGACTTATTTATTCCCGTCCGACACCGCCCACACTCCGCGGTTCAAAGCAAACAATCACAAACTTTGATTAAGCTCGATCGTTCGATCGAAGATGAAAGAGTTCTCGAATGTTCCAGAATATTCTATTTTACTTTTATGTAGCAGTTCTGTGCTTGCATTTGAGTTATCGACTTCAAAAATTGTTATCATAGAGAGTTCTCAGACATTCTACAGATCACTAGTTTAGAAAATGTGAGTCTTTAAACTTTGAGATTTATGTTAGTTTGATAAAATAGTTTTTCGACAAAATGCTACGACTGTATTGGAACTGTCAAATGTGTGAAAATATCGACAGATGAGGCCTACTACATGACATTTGAAGAATTGGTATATTTACACAGAATTTTCCCTTTAGATACTACTTATATTTATGTTTATGTTTGACCTACATACTTACTTATTCCTGGTAAAAGAATAAAATAATAATAAAAACCAAGTTTTATATTATTACAGGTCTCGTTAAATTTCCTTAGTTACTAATTAATCCGTAACAATGAACTTTTTGGACGTTAAAATAATAATACATACATACGACTGGCATTATACAAACATTTTTGCTAATCTTAGTTGAATAGCGATTGTGTGGAATTTGTATATCAAATGGCATTATTATCTTATTGTAGAATTAAGAAATTCGTGCGTTGTATTTTTTGGAAATTAAATTGTAGACTGACATAAGTCAGTTGGTAAAATGTATAAAAACTGCATATTTATTTTAAAATTGACTTGATACCAAATTTTTGACTAGTATAAATGTATTTATAATAAGGGTAAAAATCAAACCTTCGTAACTTTTACAGTAGGATCCGTTTCGTACATTCTAAAATGTAACGAAGTACTCGTGAAATGATTAGGGCAATATTTTACACTGATGAGCAGCGAGATTTCAATTTAGATGCAAGATTTCAATTTGTGAAAAGTTGAAAGAAAAAATATGACAATTTACCTTTACAGGATTAGGCCCTTTTGGATTTAAATAGTGGCTGACATTAAAATAAATTCGCTAAGTATGGGTTTTTTAGACCCATACCACACCTAGAACACAAGTGTTTTTTCAAGACCCAATTTTAATATATTTTCTAACATACAACATTTTATACAATATATGTGTCATTTCATTTTCAGCATGATGGAGGTCGATGCAAGTTCGGATCTTAGACTACAAGAGGTCGCTGGGTCCTTCGACGTCCGCGCGAAGAGATAAAATAAAAATCTCCGGACAATCGACAGAACATTTTGGAGATTTTGTCTGTTCACGACCGTAAGTGGTAACCCTCTGAATCCCTACACGTGATCTCCGGGTGGTGCTAAGAACAGTCTCTGGTGGTGGTGGCTTCGGCCGCGGCTTGTCACCACCCTCCGGGCTGGGCCAGTGCGTGAAGCGATTTTTTCGTGTTTCGTAATGTGGCCCGGAGAAGCCATCTTCTAGATCATCATGCCACATCTTAGACCACATCTTCACTTTACATCAGGTGAGATTGTGGTCAAATGAAGGCTTATCAATAATATAAATAAAAAATAATAATAATAACACGATCTAGACCCGTAGTATACTCTAAGCTTGTGTAACGGGTACTATAGACATCTAGATATATTTTATTACACATATTAAACGCCCAGACCACGGAGAAAGTGCTTGCAGAACATACAAACGACCTCTTGGGCTCGGTGGGCGAAAGTCCGCCTGAGACGCAGGAGGTTGTGGGTTTGATTCCCGCCGCGGGACTTTTGTACGATCTACAATTTCTGGTTTCGGGTCTGGGTGTTTTCTAGTAGGTATTATTATATAAATGTATTTAAAAAAAATATCTATGTAGTATATTAGTCACCTAACTAACACCCATACATAGTACCAGCTCTGCTTAGGTTTAAAGAAGCTTTATTTTCTCATAAAAACTTATAAAAGTTCACATACAATGAGATACATAAATATTTTACATTTTAAATTTATAATATAATTCCTCTAGGCTTTAGTAGTAGTTGACAAATCTTAATTTAATTATTATAAACAAATTCAACCAGTATTGGATAAATATATGTGTTAAATATAAAAGTGCTTAGTTTGGAGTTAGGAGATGCTGTGTGATTAGTCCGGAAAAAATATTTATTATTTATTTATTTAAACACTTGACCCCTCGGCTGGTAGGGGGACACGTTACTTAAACGCAAAAAAATATATATAATTACCAAAACAAAAAGACTTAACAATCAGGAATGGAATGAAGGAGCATAAGATTATCACCTTCATCTGGTATATCTGATGTCTAGTTTCCGTAACACAAACACAGCACTTACCATTAGCTTAGCCTAGATGTTGCTATGTCCTAATATTTTGGTACCTATTTGTTTACTGGCATAATAATAATTACTCATTGTCAGTAACGGAAAGCGGTAACAAATTCCATTAATATCTGTTTACAAAACATCTTTATTTATCAACTCTTGTTATTATTTATTGCGAAAAGCGATGATTAATCATAATGGATTTTATCACCCCTTCTTGTTGGAACGCCGATAATTTAGTACACTTCGGCTTTTGTTTAACTGTCTTGGAATTTCCCTGAAATTTTATAAACTTTGCTCAATCTATTTGTTTTTACTTATTTCTTTTAGCAGTGCCTTGCAGTGTTGATAGTCATTAATAGTAAATTATTGATAATCTAATAATTATACGTCACAATTATACTTTGGTTACACTGGTTTTTAGTACTAATAATGTCAAAACAAATAAATCATCAAATTCAATTGAAATATATGTTAAATTGCAAATACGTCAATAACAAATACATTATGTCAAACCGCCGGCTTTATATTGGATTTTCCCGCACAGTGACATGTTTATTGAGGTAAAAAGTAGCCTATGTGTTAATCTAAAGTGTCAGCTTACTCTATATCAAATTTTATTAATATATCTTTAGCCTTTTAGACTTAAAAAATATACCCACAAGTATTCGCCTTTATAATATAAGACTAGATTCATTTTTTAAGGTAAAACAAGAAAAAAAAAACATTATTTTGAAGTTATTGCCAAGTGAAGCTATGTAGTTCACCGCGAATGTTATCGTTATCATTATTACTGCAGAAGAATGTCCACATAAAATCGCTCTTCCATCTAGTAGATGGTCATTCTACGCTACGATTTCCGCGAGGTAGCGTCGCCCATCTAGCATTTTTTTTAGTTTTTAGGTTACCGTAGCTAAATGCCAAAAAACTGAACTTTTATAGATCCGTCATGTCTGTGTGTCGGTACGTCTGTATATCACAGCTTCTTTTTTTTCACAAAAAAACTTAAAGAAATCATCAAAAATAAGAGAATGATATATTCTCTGAAAAATAATAATAATGTAGTTTCAACGAAAATTGATTTGGTGTAATAAATGAACCCTTAGGTATGAGACCATCATACCTAAGGGTTTATACCATAGGGACCATACTTTTCAAGATAATTATCCTACGTTCATAGAAATAATGTTTTAATTGGTTTTAATCTATATCTTTTTTCCTTTCTCGTCTTAAACATTCAAAGACCGTCGTGAAAAATCCTAAGTTCTCAGCCGGTAATATTCTTGTATAAATTTCTACCCATTGCAGTAAACTGTTGGCAGGATCCGCTGTTTATTTAATATACTTATTAGTGACCGCATTAAGCTTGCAGGATGGTTGATGTTAATCTTGTGATTTAGAGTTCTGTATGAGTTGGGTGTGCGGGACTAATGAGAGGTACGTTTACACAGGTACTTATATAAAGTTTATTATTATACTTTATCCGGTCATTTTATTAACCCCGACCAAAAAAGAGTAAATTATCTTAAATTATCGTAAAGAGCGCCTTGTTAAATAATTAGAAATTTCTAATTTAGATTACACAATGAATCTTTACTAATAATTTATAAAAAGAATAAGACACATCCGTAACTTTCGCACGCACAGGATACGAACCTGCATCTCTAGGATAGCGCCCGATTACGGAGGTGTCTTATTCTTTTTCTGCATAAAATTTATAAATAGTTTCACCTACAAAGTGAGGTTTTTCACTTATTAAAAATATTTAAAAGTTTTACTAATAATATTATAAAGCTTAAGAGTTTGTTTGATTGTTGGCTTAATCTCAGTAGCGTCTGGTCCGATTAGCAAAAATTATTTCAGTATTAAGATAGCCCATTTCTCGAGAAAGGCTATAAGCTACTTCTTACGGGAAAA
Source organism: Gymnoscelis rufifasciata (assembly GCA_929108375.1). Classification (NCBI taxonomy): domain Eukaryota; kingdom Metazoa; phylum Arthropoda; class Insecta; order Lepidoptera; family Geometridae; genus Gymnoscelis; species Gymnoscelis rufifasciata. The sequence goes on along the minus strand of OV815312.1, from coordinate 11,914,984 downwards.
CTAGCAAGAACATCCAAATACAAATACGCGAGTTAAGCTAATACCGACTTAAAGTCGTTGTTATTGACAATCTGCAGTGTAATACCCGCCACATATGGCAAAGAACATACGTTTTGTACAACATGTCAAATCCGAACGCTCTCTTACCTCAAAATTTCGTTTCACGTCTGTTAATGGAGCTGTCGAATACAATTATAAAATACAGAATACAGATCATTTATTTGCACACATGGGTTACATACAGTGTCTTGTTTGTCAAATATTATAAGCACCATACATGTATTGCCTTAGTCTAGGGCATGTAAATTATATAATTTTAAGATACAAGATACAAAATCAATTATTTCCATTGTTTGGTTTTACAAAACTTAGACAATTAATAACTAAGGTTTTACTAAATAAAAAAAAATACATTTGTAATATGTCTATTAAATCAATATTTGTTATATAAGTCATCACTCATCAGGTAGTTTTTACATAAATTCTAATATTATAATATAAAATGTCAATGTGAAAATAGTGATTAAACTTATTAAATATTTTTTTAAACAATTACTCCATAAATGAATATGATTATAGCGACTGAATTTAGAGCCAAAGGTGCTATTGTGGCGTGAGGTTAGAAATATCAAATAACCTAGTATCTATGGTTCAAAATATTTTATTTTGCCAAAGATAGCAGAGTGCCTCGGAGACCTTTGGGAAGCGAGCTCTTCCCTACACTCCGAGAAAACAAGATATTTTAAAGATCTTCGTCTTCAAAGGCTTAGCGAAAACCGCCAACCACGCAAAAATCTACCTAAGCTCTACGGCCACACATATCGCAGAGTGTTTTTATCAAAATTTCATCTGGCCAGTCATGTAAGACTAAACAAAGAAAAAATATGGGACCTTTTTATAAGAAATCTAAATGAAGGACTCATTTTATTTTTGTCATCTACCCTATGCTATTGGCCCAGTGTCAGACTGCACCAAACAGGCTGCAAACAGAGAAAGATGGCGGGCGATCGTTAAGAAAGCTGTGTCCGTCTCTAACACCAAATGATGCCTCAATGTGACCACGACCGCTCTGTCAAGAGTGTAACGGCAGAGAAGAAGAGAAGATTGGGATATATCTGAATGAAATCAAAATAGGTAATTTTACAACTGACAGCTAGTCTTTTGGGACCTTAAGTCCACAGTTGCTCACACGACAAGTGACCCAAAAAACGCTGATTATCAAATACCATAATATAAGCCAGATTATCCTATTAAAATACAAAACGAGGCAAAATATAATTTTTCGAACGGTAGCTTCTATCAGCGTTAAAATGTAAGCCAATTTTTATGCGGCCATAAAAGTCTGTGTCTGTTTTAGTTAGATTAAATTCAAATTTTGTCGCATTAACCTTTTGTTCCTCCCCTTAAGATAAATATTGGGGAAAGGAATATGAATAGCGGAGTTTGAGGGGTTTAAAGCTTAAAGAAGGAAAAGTAAATTTTCTTTTTAAATCTTAGTTACTTTACAATTTACTTGCATTCTATACAAGATACAAAATCATTTATATTTATTGAATGTCAGCCTCAGTGGCATAACCAAAGGCGTGGGTTAAAACAGAGGGATTTAAACCCACGACCTTCGGAATGAAAGTCAAGTTTTTTTTTTAAATATATTTATCGTTTAATAAAATAAAACATTTTTATTTAACACATAAATAGCAACTAAAAACCACTATGGTTTAAACCCGTGCTATTTAAACAACTGAGACGCTGGTTTTCACTAACCTATTTAGTTACACAGATTATTTTAAAACTACGACACCAACAAACTATCTAAACCAACGGTCAGCAACAGGCGGACCGCGGTCCGTTTGCGGACCGCGAAAGGTTGAACCTCGGACCGCCAAATATTGTAATGGAGGTATAAATACGTAATATTTTTGAACCAATCTAACTTAGTACCTACCTAATCTAATTAATCTGTTTTACAACATCGACATCGATCAAAAGAATCGCACCGACGCGCCGTCGAGCCATCACTTCAAATGGAAATAATCGATCTGCAAGAAGATGTGTCATTGCAAATATATAAAAAGGTGTCAACTGAAGAATTTTGGGTCAAAAATGTCCCAGAAAAATAAAAAAAATTGCAAATTGGCTCGACATACATATGCGAAATATCTTTTTCAAAAATGAATTTTTTGAAATACAAATATCGTTCCAGAATAAAAGACACTCTTCGAATTAGCTGTTCTTCACGAAAACCAAACTATAAAAACCTGGCTCAAGACCGCCGTTGCAATTTTTCACACTAATTTTAGGTAATAAAAAGCTGTACTTAATTATTATCAGTTGATTTTTTTTTCTGGACCTTTTAAAAATTTTCGAGCAATATCCGGACCCTACCTAAAACTACTTGCCGACCCCTGATCTAAACTAACATTAATTGTACATTATTTCTCTATTTATTTATTTAAAGTGTACTCCCATTTAGCCAAAACGGCTTCTATTGGCTTCTATTATATTATGTATGTCTATTATATTAAACTATATCAGATGCCTAGTACCCGGTAACGCAAGCTTTAGACCATACCGCGATGCTAGATGTTGTTGTGTTGATTGTCCGAAAATATTAATCTATAAATTGTTTGATTTTACAAGATCTTAGATCTTAGAAACGTCAAAAACAGTATACCTCCAGTTTACTAACTTAACTCAGCCTTATGGAAACCAACGAGTCTGAATCTGAACACCAACTCGCATTGGACCAGGTAGCGTGGGGGATTATGGTAACCCCTTTTTTATATACTTAAGTGCGGCCTGTGTCCAGCAGTTCCCGAAATGATGATGACTTATCCATTTATAACTAGTGTGCTAGTAACACACATAGCTGTATAATACGCAAAGAATTTTTTCGGTACAAGAACTAAAAGAAGCTAAAATACGAGTACATGATACGAATGGTAGTCGTGTTGAAAAGTTTAGGAATGTACGATTGAATGAATGAATGAATAGATTGAGCGAAATTGGAATACCGATCCCATTCTAAATGTAGTCCCAGCGCCTACGGTCGGTGTATAAACTAAATATGACGTTTTACTTAGATGTGTATGTGTGGAAAATCCTTTAAACATCAGAGTCAAAGTAACGCAGAAATCTAGTACAATACTTCACAATGGCATTATTTTATCAAACACTTACTTTATTCAAAACAGCGTTGCCCCTGTTTTTGAATTTTACGAGGGTACACCGTATTTTGCTTCACTACAAAGTAGACTAAAGCCTTCCACTATAAATGGGCTACCGAACACTGAAAGATTTTTTTTAATCTGACTAGTAGTTCCTGATATAAGCGCCTTCAAACAAACAAACTCTTCTGCTTCATAATATTAGTAAAGATGACCAAGTTTCGCATCTACACGCCTTTCATCAGCCGACTTGAATGATTAGAATATTATGGTAATGCCTATCATTAGGCGATACATCAAATTGGAGCTCGCATGAAACGGGCGACCCTGGTGTGCCCCAAGTTATTTATCTTCATGACCATTATTGCATGACCCTTCATTTCGTGCCGTGTTTAAGGGTCAAAAGAAATGCTTCTTTGATGTGCGTCCGTGATGAGTTCGAGAAGTGAAAATAGCTCTGACGGGAGAAATTGGGCTGAGTTGCTAATAACGTTCCTTTTTGAGTAAGTACGTTTTGACATTATTTGATCGCTTACGCCCCGCGAAGTCTATTGGATTTGCGTTCTATGAATTTTTAGAAGTAATTTCACATTTACCGCGATCAAATAAGCCTAAGTTACTCCTCATCATCATCACCACTCTATTAACGTTCCCACTGCTACGACACAGGGACTTCAGACGTGCGGGTTGGTGAATGCCACATTTTCTGTAAACTCTTAAAATCTCGGAACATGCCGGTTTTCTCACGATGTTTGCTTTCACCGTTATCTTTTAAAGCGCACACACATTTATCAAGAAGAAATCCACGATTGATGTTTGAATCCACGACCTTCGGAATGACAGTCGAGCGTGCTCCCACTTAGCCAACACGGCTTTTAAGTTAGGTTTTCTGTTTAAGTTACTCCTAAAGCCGCCGCACCCTCAAAGCCTTATTTATGGGTACATTATACGGCTATTAGTTATGCATTGCTTGTTACAAAGAACATTACAAGTTACATTGCTAGTTAGGAATAGCGACGCGGAGGGAAAAGTGGCGGGGGCGCGGTGGCAATGTATGTGAACAGTGGAGCGGTGCGGTGGTGGCAGCATCGCGTGCTAGAGTGCAAAGTCCCGCCAAAATAGACTGGGCGACTTAAATATAAGCCGGTACCAAGCCGTTACAGACAGACAAAAATTAAACAAGCTCTCAGCAATCTCAGAATTTAATTAAGCGACATATTTCATATTTTTTTTAAAAGCAACTATTTTTGTATTTTATTGTTGTCATACGAAATTGGCTTCCTTTGTTGCGTTTCGATTTTTCGATCCACTGTTTCTTTTTTCTTTTTTACTATAGCTTTTTGTTACTTTGAAGGAAAACAATTTGGTATTGTGTTTCGTTCAAACTTAATGATTAATTTAGTTTTCAAAAAAAACTGCTTCAACACATACCCGACCCGAGTATGTTTTTAATAAAAAATGCTTTATTGGAATGAAATCGAAATTCGAAATTCATCCACTCAAAATGGAATAAGAATAAATTATTGACATTAAAAAAAGAACAAAATCGTTTAAACAAGGGGGCTAGATAGGAGCTATGATGCCACAGACAGACACGTCAATTATTGCGAGGTTGACACTCACTAGTGTATAATACGAATCTTTGCTACTACATTTAGACAGAATATAAGGACTCCTGCATAGTCAGCAAAACATAAAACCCAGTTTCACAGCGGCTCCTAAGCCTCGCGTAAACGCCACTTTAAATAATAAAAATGTTCGAGTCCCCAAGTGCAATTCACCTCAGATCGAGAGAGAGTTCTAGAAGGAACGTTTCCAATTAAGCATCGTTATGTTCCACGGTAGAATTCAAAGCGCTTTGAAACAAGGAGGGCGTAGCAAAAACAAATGAGGTCCCCTGTATTTGCATAAGCCTTGTCTATTCTGTTGCATGGTATTGTATTCTGTGACTACGGCAAATTTTACTACCAATATATCTCAGATGTGATCTAAATTTAAATTTAAAAAAAAACCCCGATATGAGAGCCTTAGTTACCTTGAAAGTAAAGGTCATACTATTATGTAATGTGCACGTGATGCGCACCCCACTACAATGTATATACTTACAATGTACTTGATATTTGCAGATTTCCGGTTTTCCTTCCCACTTTTAACGTCATAACTTTTAAATGGGTCAACAGATTTTCATCAACAAAAACTAAATTTGAAATCGCTCCATGCGTTCGGGAGCTACGATGTCCCAGATATGAAGACACACAGACAGACAGACACGTCAAACTTATAACACGCCTCTTTTTCTGTCGGGGGCTAAAAAAGCGATCCGTTAGGCCGTGGCCTTTAGCCCTTCACAAAAAAAAACAGAATAATTAAAAAAGTAATAATTAATCGGAATATAATACAAGAAACGAACCAATTCGAAATGTCGAGAAATGAATTTTACAGTTATTGTTATGATGTTCTGGGTTCGTATTTCGAACTGAGTTATTGTACCTGATTCCCATTATTGTGTTTCGGTTCGACTTTCAAATAAATTAGATAAGTATAGGATATACCTACTACAACTAGGGTTCTGTGTAAAATTGTTTTTTTTTGTGCAAAAAATATAGTCAGAGCGGACTCCCATCCGAGTACTGGCATATAGCAACGTGTCTTAACCTCATAAAAATAACGTTTGCAGGATGGGAGCACCCTTATGGTACTAACAGACACTCCGATTCGGTTGGTGCCAGCCATATTGGAACCGACATAGCAACCATTCCAACGTTGCTACAGATTGTCCGACGGTTGGCCTTCCAGCCGTCAGAAGTAGTGAACGGACGTCTTGCCACCCGATATAGGGATGGCGATCTGAGATCCATTAATCGAAAGACCGATTTCGCTGGCTAAAAATATAGATTTTTTTTAGATTGATATGTAGTATTGGAACAATTTATTGGATCGATACATCAACCTTTTAAAATCAACATTTGATATTTTCTGTTTTGGTATAAACCGTACCATTAGTTGAGTGCTGCCCGTATAACAAGAGTGCTGCCGGTAAATTACTCCAAATCTCGCGAGATGGCTGTGTTTACTTCGCCTCACTTCTCGTCAAGAAAAAGAAAGTCGGACAAAGGACAAGCTAGTTTTTATTACTATTTTAAATACTAAAATCATCATCATCATGTCAGCCATTAGACGCCCACTGCTGGACATAAGCCTCCCTCAAAGACGACCAATCATTCCTAATAATACTAAAATGATTTATTACATCTCAAAACAAAAAACTCAAGATTGAGAACTCATGTTTATTTTAACTCATTCCCTTACAAATTATAAATTTATAGAAAAAATTTCATAAGCCCCCTGACCTCCGCCCAAATTAAATATTAACGGGGACATTAAGTTATGGAAGGTCCAGAAGTGTACGAGCGGTCGCACAAAGTGACCATACGTCCAGTAGATATGTAGCTCTAGCACGAGTTGCCACATACGACTGTTGTAGATTAATTATTAAAACATTTGCCTCTTAAAGATAAAACATAAAGATAGATAGATATGCATGGGATTACAAAATGTTGTTATCTCCAACAGTCGTAAGTGGCAACTCGTAGTAGTGGGCTAATTAATGTTAATTCAAGAAGTTTGTTTGTTTAATTAAAAATAGATGTCGCTAGTAGGAAAATCATTGTAAAGTTTCAAAACAAAAATGAGTTAGAGTTTCTAATCGCTGCTTTGCTCTAGTATACGAAAAATCTATTTCCTATTTATTTTTAAGTACCTATGTTGAATTTGTTTGTGTTTTTTGTTGCATTTTATTTTGTTTCTAAGATTTGTAATATCAAACAATGAAATACATGATTTTATTTCTTTTGTAACTTGTATCATGAATAACATACCATTTCTATGAACATAACATTTTTGTAAGATAATAAATATGCTGAATATTCAAAACTATTGCAGACTCGAGGCTTTTATAGGTACTTCAATAAAAAAATTATGGAGTTTACAGACTTTATAGTCTTGGAATAAAAATGAAGTAAGTAGGTAGGTATTTTAAGTGTTCTGATTCACCAATAGTCGTAAATATTTGGATCAATATCGTGAATCTATCGTCCGATGTTCTTTCCTCATCTTGCATTAACCTAAATACCTACATAATGAGAAATGGTTTCGCAATTCGGTCTTTCAGCATTCTATACTAAGATTATTAAGCTGAAGTGTGTTTGTTTAAATCGCGCTAATCTCAAGAATTACTGGTCTGGCTAAGAGCTAGTCTATACCGCGGGAAAAGACGATGTTCCCGGGAACGCCGTGGCGAGTAAAGCTAATCTACTTATGAAACCTGAGGATCATGAAATATTTGAGGGAATAATATTGTTAATGGACGTTATATAAAAACTATTAACCTGAAGTTATACAAATACAAATACAAAAATTTTATTCACAAAAGAGGTTTACAAAGTAGGTACTTATAATCTAGAATCTAGATTATCTGCTTAAGAAGTTTGTAGTTTATTACATACTTAATACCTACTTGAGTAAACCTTTCAGGTTAGTTTAAAATAGATAATTTGGACATCATGAAACAATGACTAAAGGAAACCAATTATAAAAATTCTAGAATAGTAGTACACAGAAGGTTTTTTACAATAGCAATAGTACCTTAATAATGTGTGTTAAAAAAGCCGTGTTGGCTAAGTTTGCACACTCGACTTTCATTCCGAAGGTCGTGGGTTCAAAACCCCGCCACGCACCTCTGGATTTTTCTCCTTGAAAAATTGATGTGCGCTTTAAAACACGTGCTTCAACGGTAAAGGCGCACTTGGCCACCGTGGTGAATTAAGGCCTAATCTCTCTCGTCAAGAGAGAAGTCCCTGTGTCCCAGCAGTGGGAACGTTAATAGGGATGATGATGAATAATGTGCGCTTAAAAGAGTTCGTCTTTATAGCATTTTCTATTGTCCAACTATTGTCGCAGTTAAATTTGCTTTTAATATTATATGACGACCTCTGTGACACGGCAGGCGAAACCAGATTTTATAAGATCTACAATTTCTGGTTTCGGGTTTGGGTTGTTTTCTATGTATCATAAGTATGTATTTACAAAAAAATATATATATATCAGTAGTAGTAGTATATCAGTCACCCATAGTTCAAGCTCTGCTTAGTTTTGGGTTAGGTAGTGCTGTGGTATTATTGTGTAGCTATTGTGTAGTATTGTGGAGTGTACTAACTCAAAGTATAGTTTATATTGACTTAACCCACAATAGTTCAAACCAAGTTACACAGATCGGTAACCGAACAACCAAAACTATGTTCTCAACTGATTAGGCCCAACTCCCAACCCACTTCAGTCCCTAAGTCCCTACGTCAATCGTATTTTATTTTTATTCGATGATAGGGATAGTTATATTAAGTTATCCATATGGAAACCGCTTACGAAGTTCCTCAAGTTTGACCGATCTTATCTCGGGTATTGGGGAACGGCTTATGAAATGTTAACGCAACTTTGGATATACGATACGCGTCAGCTGTCAATTCGCGCTTCGTCGATTTGGACAGACTCCTGTTGAGTCGAAACAAAGGTAAGGAAATTGGAAAACGGTTTCCGTGAGCAAGGAAATACCGTGTTACTAGGGAGTTTTATTTTTTAGACGTTGCTTGGAAGTATAATAATTGTAAATGATTTATATCACTGTAGGTTTTTAAGCAATATTAAAAGAAGATCAAAGTAAATCAAGACATTAGAATTCATTACTATCGTATAACTAGAAGCGGGTAACATATGTAATATAATGGTTTTTGAGTTTTCAGTTTCAAGGTTTAAATATAAATATATAAATAAATATTTCCGGACTAAATCACACAGCATCAACTAAGCAGAGCTTGTACTATGGGTGTTAGGTGACTGATATACTACATAGATATTTTTTTTGTATGTATTATACATAATGATACCTAAAAAACACCAGACCCGAAACCAGAAATTGTAGCTAGTACAAAATCTAGTCCCCCGGCGGTAGATATATATTTTGTTAAGACACATGATAATTTCAAAATTTATATCAGTACCTGCACCGTTGGTTAAATAGGTTTAGATATGTGATACGCCCTACAAGATATGGTATTATTAATCATAAGTCAACTTTCACTGACTGACTCCACGCATTATTATGTTGATGAACCTCGTTCTACATTATTATTGTCAAGAACTAAGTTATGGAGCATGTATCCTTTTCAGCGCGCTCTACGCACTTTCAATAGCTTCTGCAGTGCGCGCGAGGATGTCGACTTGTTTGTTATATCGGAATTTTTGAAGTGAAACTTCTTTAGAATCGTTGTGATTTGAAACCGGATGCAACGGAAATGGAAATAAGATTGGCTTACCTGTCGGGTAAGCCAATCTTAAACGCTAACAAGGTTAAGCAACTTTGCGCGACGCCAGTACTTGGATGGGTGACCAAAATCCGAGCAAAATCTTTTTGCATAGAATTTTTTTTTTGTTTTTTTTTATTCTTCTAATTCTTTTGTCGATTTACTGAAGTTTCACTTCTATCGTGTGTGAATCGCACACACAGCTTTTTTTTAATAGTGCCGTGTCCCAGTACTTAAATGAAATAAACAGAATCAATTGGAAATAGAAATAATAATTCAACAATATATTTGTAATTATGTAAATCAATTTATATCTACTTATTATTTTCCATTGTCGCATTAGTTTTGTACTGTAATGGCAATGTAAAAGTGTAAATTAACAGAAAATAAACGCTGAATACGCGAAAATTATTTTTCATAATGACAAAACAACGGAGAATTCTTTAATAAATTTATACTTTAACAAACTTGTATTTATTGATTATGGATCAAATTGTGTGTCGAGTAAAATATATTTAAAAGTTTAATTATTTCATTAGATTTGGAGTGATGTCCACATTACTGCGAGTAATGGCGCATTTTGCCAATTTCCGGTACCGGTCGAAAACCAAACAACAACTATTTTGGTATTTCCTTTCGGTAATGTTATTGAATACATGTTTGTAAACTATTACGAAATGAACAGTGAAATTAAAATTATTTGCCATTAGCAAGACAATAATGAGATATGTTCAACGTCTGTGCTGGGACGTGGGTGGTTATGTTGCTGCTACATGGTATGTTATATTATAATGTGGCTCTTGTAACTTAGGTCTTTATGACTATTGTGTAGATGTTTAAACATTTTCACCTAGTGTTATTAAAAAAAAAAAGTGTGTGTGTGTCAGCTACGACGCACGATTGGAGTTTACTCCTTACGAACGATAATTATGATATATATCGAATAGAAAAAAAGGGTAAATGAACGGAATTCGGATTAATTATATTACTTCAATAAAGCGTATTACATAAAGTATGTTACAAAATAATATAAATAAAATACAGTGAGACTACGAAGTATCGCGCAAAGAGGAGACCCCGAGAATGAGATACGCTGTGTAATGTATTCCATCTCATTCTTTTACACGTTCAATCCTACAGATATATATGTTTGTCTTTTTCTACGTAACGCCTCAACTTTTAATGTTACACTTGATTTTACTCCTCATAAAATTTCCGTACCGGGCCATATAACTCAAATCGTTTCTAAAGGAGTAAACTCCAAAAGGAAAGTATGACCTCTTAGGCCTGGCGTTGCGTTAAGCGGGCGCGGTTTTATGTCAAATACGTGATTTGCGAATGACTAATAAAGTGATCCGACGCGGGCCCGACACGACAGCACATTTGTATGAAAATGCGCCCGGTCCCGCGTAAAACAGCGTCAGTCGTTACTGGAATATTCTTGTGTTATGTAGTTTGTTTGTTACACTGTTTTTTCCAAGGATTATGTATCGATTAAGTCGAAATTTAGTTTCATTATCTTTTATTATACCGAATTTAGCAAAAACGGGGCTGTTCTTTACTTATTGATCTAATATTATTGTTTGTGATAGTTTCAAGAGGGGTTGGATTGGACCTTAACGTGATTCTGGTGTTCTAGGAGTATTCGTGTCTCCGATGGGAGACCTGTACCGGATGGATGATGATAATAATTGCGATTCCGATTCCACCATCGCTCGAAGAGGAATTATTGGACAAACTGCTATTTTCCCGTGGCTTGGCATTTTGAAGGCGCGACTACGTAAGACTGTTTTGTTTTATATAGGTATTCTCCTTCTTCTTTTCCGTTACGCTCTTGACAGAGCGGTCGTGGTCGTCATATGTCGGGGGTGGGGGCAGATAATATTCGCCTCACGACAGCGCGCCACTATATACACTACACTATATACTATATAGGTATTATATATATCAATTCAGTTATTTAAACTTGCAAAGTTTATAATACGGTAGACAACTTAAACATAATTATTATTCCGTTATAATGTTATAATACGAAAACGAAAAATCAAGACGTTACTGTGCATTGGCCGGTGTGTGGCAGCGTAGGACGTCCACCAACTAGATAGACGGACGACCTTTTGAAGGCTGAGGGCTCACGGTGGATGCAGGCCGCTGATAGCCGAAACTACTGGAGATGATTGAGGGAGGCCTATGTCCAGCAGTGGATGTACTATGGCTGAGATGATGATGATGATGATGATGATGACTGTGGATTGAAGTGTCGCGTGCCGTAATGCTTTCGAGCAAAATAAACTAAATGTATACGTCACAGGCCGTCCGGAACTATGATAAAGTAAAACTAGGTGGCCAGTATTTTTGGACGGCCTAACAGGTCCATCTGCTACCCATTTTTAACACCCGACCAAAAAAGAGGGGTGTTATAAGTTTGACGTGTATGTCTGTCTGAGACATCATAGCTCCCGAGCGGATGTCGCGATTTCAGTTTAGTTTTTGTAGGAAAAGTGAGTCTGGCGCGAGTGTTCTTAGATATGTTTCATGAAAATCGGTTGTGCCGTTTAAAAGTTATAGGGCTTAGAGTGGGGAAGGAAAACCGAAAATCGTTATTATGGTGTTTTACTTTTATGGAAATTAAGGATTTAGAATCGGGGGTTTTTCTTAAATTTTAAATTTAGATTTATTAATGTAGTCATCATGCTTATTAATATTAAACTCTGCGCCGCTTGTTAAATAAATCTCAATTCGACTGACATTATTACAGAAATCTTGTAACGTTAGTTAAATCAAAACGCTGAATCAGTTATGATGATTTTAAGTAATCTGACTGATCTGAATTTCAGACGGAATCGACACATTCACAGAATTTATCACGACAATAGTGATGGTGAAAGATGGATATGCTCTTGTCATTGCTGATGATGTGGCCAGAATGCCCGAATACGTATTCAGGTAAGGGTTATTACTATCCGCAGTTTGGCTGCACCCGTAACCTGTTATGAGCGAGAGCGTTGCCTGTTGCGAGCTAGAGTATTATTTATGTATTAAAGTATACTAACACGATTTATAAAACCAATTACATTAATTACTAGACATTATAATACATAATTAATAATAAAATAAATATAATATATATCTGTGTATGTCCATAATATTAAGTATATTACCCGTAACACAAGTTTACAGCTTGTCATGTTGTTGTGTGGATTGTCCGGATATAATATATAAAATTATATCTAATAAGTATTTGATACAATAAATAATTGGAATTGGAAATAATATATAATTTTCTAACTACAAACTAAAATAGACGTACATATCATATTATATTGTACGTATTGTTAAGAAACATTTGCAACAAAAATGTAACAACATACGCCTTTTTCTTATATTTCTAATATTATAAACTTTATTTGAACAGCTAATCTCAGGGCCTTCTGATCCGAATTGAATTATTACAGCGATAGATAGCCCATTTAATGAGGAAAAAATTATAGGTGGTAGTTATTATAAGTTTAAAATATCAAATATAAAAAAAATACTTTCAGGTTTATTAAATTATTATTTATATAAAGGCATACACTGCGAAACACACTGCGACATCAGCTGTGCACTGCGATCTAATGTATGTCAAGTTTCCTTACTTTTTTATAACTATAAAATTATAATTACTGATTAAGCTGTGTTGTTCTATTCGCTTCTCAACTCAGTATAAAACATTGAAGCGAACTGTCAAGACAATGTTATTTCCTTCATCATTTTTGTTAAAACAATTTAGTTTAATTAATTTTAAGTTGAGCTGTCCATTTAGGCCCCGTGCTTCTAAGGAAATAAATGTTTTGACTTTGACTTTATATTTTCTTAAAATCGACACCACAACATCTAGAGGTATTATCACAGTTATCTTACTATTTCTGTATCCATGGTAGACTGAACACTAACGTTTGAGATGCTACGTTAATTTAGTTTTCTTCGTGAATTAGGAGTAATTGAAATGGACATAGGCTGTTTAACGAGAGAGTAAGGCTATTAGACATTTATAAACTAGTTAGGGACTGACTCTGAAAATTTATTTAGTTTAGGAAAAATCAGTTAAACAAACAAAATCAAAGTCAATGCACCTACTCAATAATAATGGATTAAATCTGCTACTATATACCAATAATAATATATTTAATGAGATTGAGGTGGTTTCATGCTACACCAAGAGTCCCGCGTACAGTCTATACACATTTTGCAATAAAAAAAAACTTTGAAACTATCATGGTTATCAACACTATTGATACAACTACTGAGAACAATAAATCATAATAAATATCCCGTTACAAATATAATAAAACGATTTTAGTGCAAAAAGATGCCGTTAGAGGCATCACCCATCCAAGTGCTGGCCGCTTGCAATGTTGCTTTACTTTATACTAATTTAATTTTATATAAACCATGTCTGTTGTATATGTCCCTTCATTATATGTTATTTATTATATGTTTTTAGTATGTGTTGAGAACTTTAAAAGAGTTTGAAGGACATGTGACATTCACCAACCCGCACTTGGCCAGCGTGGTGAATTAAGGCCTAATCTCTCTCGTCAAGAGAGAAGTCCCTGTGTCCCAGCAGTGGGAACGTTAATAGGGTGCTGATGATGATGATGATGTGTTGCTAGCGCCAAGAGCAATACATCATCCCTGAAATTTCAACTCTATATCAATAACGGTTCTTGAGAATACAGCGTGGTGACAGACAGAGGACTAAGTCTCAGTTATATCCCGTTTTACCCTTTATGTACGGAACCCTAAAAAGCAGTCGAACATTAACGATGCTCAAATTTTTCAGAGGTTTCGTCTCAGTAATGTTCCTGACACAACCAGGGAAGTTCTGGTACAGCAGACTGCTGGACTTTATCACCCATCCTGAGTATAATGAGGAAACCTTGGCCAACACCCTCGCTATAGTTCAGCTGGAGCTATTGCAAGATAATTGTAAGCATTAATTTATAGCGCGTAGAATGGATGGCCGTTGGGGTTGAAGGTTCAAGACTGGAGACCACGAAGTAAGCGCATAGGACGCCCACCAATTAAATAGGCGGACCACATGGTGAAGGCTGCGGGCTCACGGTGGATGCAGGCCGCTGCCAGACGAAATTACTGGAGATGTTTGAGAGAGGCCTATGTCCAGCAGTGGACGTAATACGGCTGAAATTAGGATAGAATATAAAATCGGCTGATAACATGGTTTTAGCCATTCATGATGGGCGCAGACCGTTTCAAGACCGTAAAAAGCATCATCAACACCCTATTAACGTTCCTACTGCACAAGGACTTCTCTCTTGACGAGAGAGTTAAGGTATTAATGCACCACGCTGGCCAAGTGCGGGTTGGTGAGAGTCATGTCTTTGAAACACTTAAGTTCTTAGAACATGCCGGTTTCATCACGATGTCAAAGCACGTACCTATTTTAATTTGACATCTTATGTCAGAAATGATGATAATGACTGCGACTCTTTTAGTGCATTATCAAATAGGTATTTAAATTATTTATTGATTATCCATTTACAAATAATTAATTAATTACAGTTAAATCAGTAATTCACCTGTAATCCCACATAAGGTCTGTGACATACGCTGATATTGGCAGCCGAATTGAAATTACAAACAAGCTATTTGGTTAATGATTATCTATAAATATTAGTAAAGGTAAAATTATTTAAGCACATCATTTATTTAATTTACATAATGTATATTTTTGTTTTTTTCCGAAAGATTGCCTTATACAACTGTATTATGTTGGTCTAGTTAGATTTTTTGTCGTCATAAACCAATATAAATTTTCAAAACGGATGAATGGATTCATCATTTTTTTTTCATTCTTAAATCTAGAAATTCCCAATTTAAAATAAATAAAAAAAACCGTTTCCAAAGCCTTCAACCTAATTCAAAAGTTATACTTTTTGTAATGAAAACGTGATGCGCTTGCATTTAAGACCCCACTCGAGTATGTTTGCAGAAATTTAATTTTTCTTCCTCACTTTAACCTCTCATAACTTTTAAACGCGCATTTAAACCGATTTTCAGCAAACATGTCTAAGAACATTCGCGCAAAAACCACCTTTCATAAAAAAAATGTTCCGTTTCATGCGTTTGAGAGCTATGATGCGACAGATAGACAAACTTATAACCCCCTCTTTTTTATTCAAGGTCGTCACTGTTTACGTAAGTAAAAAAGTAGTGTGTGTGTGTATTAACCGTTATTAACACGGGTTTTACTTACGTAAACTGTCAGCATTCAGAAGGCACTCCCGCTTCCCTGATAAAAATTCCTTCTTGATCCCTTTCAATCGATCTCCCTAGAAACGTCGGAGGATATACATAATATCGCCGCCGTTTACGTAAGTAAAACCCGTTTTCAAAATAAACAATATTCATTTATTTTTCATAAAATTATTCTATTTCAGTTCCAGTGAAGCCAATCTGCCTTCCTTACGACCTGAATGCTTACAGCTTGTCAGATCATTTGTATGCAGTCATGTATGATGACGGTGAGGCTTACCATAATACCGCTTATAGCTTTTAAGGGTTTCGTGGCCAATTATAAAATCGCCAAGATACAATATACATAATCTTGTTTGATTTGACAAATTTTAGAAAAGGAACCAGTATCGATTACTCATGTCTGTCTGCCTTTTTGTCTGTCCGTATGTCGCAAACAATTTTAATTAACAATTTGCTACTTGGTAATTAGATTCTGTGACATAATGATTTCCTCACATACATAGAAAAAAAAAACAATGAATTTTGAAGTTCCATACTTAGAACTGAAACTCAAAGATATTTTTTAAAAACGTCATAAATTGTAAACAGCAATATACCTTTCATTTATATAGTTAAGCAACGTGATTGTGGTAAAATTGGTGTCAATTTTTTATTTATTGCGTTTCTTTTTACTTTTAAAATACACGGAATCTTGTTAAAGTCCATATTTTATTTATAAAATTTATTTAATAAGGTAGCTATCTAAAATATATATTTGACGAAGGCTTAAATAGGTAAATACAAGCGACGGAATCAAATTTGGAGGTTTCTATAACCATCTTAAAACTCAACCCAATCTCAACAAGCCGTGGCCCATTCAAACATCGAACGAGGGTTTGTCAGACTCACCAGCTCGAGCGTGATGGGTTATGGTCCAGCCCCCCATATACTATTTTTTTTAAATAAAATTCACATTACATTGCCGCGTTTGCTTTGCGACTGTTGATCTGACTTTGTATTAGGAGACGATAAATATCGGAACAAGCGATACTGTCGCGCATCACTTCGACTTCATAATACAGGCAAAAGTCGGCACGCTTGGTTTCTATACAAATAATTATACTGTTCTCGCATCTCTCTTGTCATGTTCTCTGTTGTCGACCTCTGTGGCTAGGTGGGCGAACGTCCGCTTGAGGCGCAGGAGGTTGCGGGTTCGATTCCCGCCGGGGGACCAGACGATATACAATTTCTGGTTTCGGGTCTGGATGTTTTCTATATATCATATGTATGTATTTACAAAAAAAAAATGTATCTATGTAGTATATCAGTCACCTAGCACCCATAGTACAAGCTCTGCTTAGTTTGGGGTTTTTTTTTTGTTTTTTTTTATTTAAATTAATCTTTACATACTGTCGCTGTTAAATGCGACCACATTAAATCAATCTTATACTAATAAATACATAAATTAATTACAAAACATCATCATTTATAATTTCAAATTAAGATTACACAATACATAATCATAGGAAAAGAAACACAATATTTAATAATAAAAAATTATAAGCATTAGTAATATAGATTTCAAATAAAAAGAAAAGATAGTTAAATCATTATTTGCCATCTCTAAAACAATATTTAGAGAGGCAAATAATTTCACTCATATTAAATAATAATATACATTACAATAAAAATAATAACATACAATACAGAAACTATAACAAAACATAAAATACCAAAGTAGCTTAGTTTGGGGTTAGGTGATGCTGTGTGAGTAGTCCGGTAAATATTTAATTATTATTTATTTTATCTAGGTATATGTATGTTTGAAATGTATGTCTGTGATCTTTACTAATCGTAGAAAGCTAAAAAGTACGTTTGTTTGAAATTTTTCAATAAATTTAAAATTTTGCAAATTTTATGAAATATCAATCCGATTTGAGAATTATGTACAAATCCCTAAAATTATTTCACTGTTAGATAGCCCATTTATTGAGCCAGGCTATTTTACCACGGCAAATACCATGTTCCCGGGAGAAAAAACAAACATCGCGGCAACACCTCAGCGTGAAGAGATAATATTGGCATGATGTGGTGGAAATGATGTGGATGAATGATGATAATTTAATTACTAAAGCTTTTCGATAAGACTCCATGTTATTTAACGTGATCTAAGCTGGTGAAATATTTTACAGAAAACTTGATCCTGGAAAAATCTATTCACAAAATGCGATACCATGAAAGGTCTTCATGTAAATCCTTCTACCAAAATCGCGGGGTGAGTTTCCCTCGAGCCAATTCTTTATTATTTTTATTATAAGGGCAAGACACAATACAGCAGTAAAACCTTGGCACAATGGCGACAGGGCTTCGAGCTATAATAATAAAACACACGAGATGGAAACAGTTCAGAATTCTCACTTAGATACGCTGTACTGAGATTTGGGATAATAAGAACTTCAAGGACATTTCTAGAGGGCTTGTAGATGAAATGTACATCTTATGACAATAAATATGCACGACAATAAAATTTTAACCCCCATATCCTATAGTGTATTTTTGCTCTTTGATAGCTGATCACCTATAAATGCAGTTTTGTTCCTTATCAAAAATAAAATAATGTTTCAGAAAATAAGCTAGCTAAAGCGTTTAAAGTATTATCTCCCCACCTCCAGAGCCTATCGTTTTTCCCCTCTTTATGATGTTTTTACTTAAAAAAAACAGTGAACCGCTGTGCTTTTTTTTTTTAATCAGTAAAAATGTACTAGATTTTTTTGTAATTATTATTTGTCACTGAAAAATATTATAACGAAACCTCTAATTGGGAATTAGGAACTGATAACATTATAGTAGGTCAGAGTCACAAACCCATAACAAAGTGAGTATCGAGAAATATCGCCATATTTGTTCTTGTGGGAAACCAAACAAATGCGTCCAATTCGATGTCAATCAAAAGCGAAATCGGAGATGCGAGTAGTTATTGAGTGTGGGAGTAGCACGGGTTTTGATTACTGCTGTGGTCCCACACATTAACATTACTGTTATCTTAATAAAATAATAATATTATTTGATATATTTTTTTGGAGATTTTGTCTGTTCACGTCCGTAAGTAGTAACCCTCTGAATCCTTACACCGGATGCTGTGGTCCCACACATTAACATTACTGTTATCTTAATAAAATAATAATATTATTTGATATATTTTTTTGGAGGTTTTGTCTGTTCACGTCCGTAAGTGGTTACCCTCTGAATCCTTACACGTGACCTCCGGGTGGTGCTAAGAACAGTCTCTGGTGGTAGGCTTCGGCCGCGGCTTGTCACCACCCTCCGGGCTGGGCCAGTGCGTGAAGAGATTTTTTCGTGTTTCGTAATGTGGCCCGGAGAAGCAATCTACCTTCTAGGTCTACATGCCCCATCTTAGACTACATCGTCACTTTCCATCAGGTAAGATTGCAATCAAATGAAGGCTTATCGAGCAAAAAAAAGTATTACAATTTTTATATTTAAAAAAGCAAATTGAGGCACCTAAAGTATCTCTAATACTGTTATAGCTCTCTTGGGGGACAATAAATTAATAACTCTTTATAATTGTACAACACCATTTATTTCTACTTATCTAATACACCGTACAAAATATGAATGTCCCACAACATGGCCGACTTGCACTGTGCCCGTTTTGTAGTGATGGGCTTAATCGAAACATAACAAATAAATCTAAATTTAAAATTTAAGAAAAACCCCCGATTCCAATGCCTTAATTTCCTCATAAGTAAAACACCATAATATTTAGTACTTAGGGCACGCGAAGCTCTTTCATTTGATACCTCACTCGAGTATATGTATTTGCAGATTTTCTGTTTTCCTTCCCCACTCTCACCCCCATAACTTTTGAACGGCCCAACCGATTTTCATGAAACATGTCTAAGAACACCCGGGCCAAACCTTTCATCCAAAAAAAACTAAATTGAAATCGCTCCATTCAATCCGGAGCTATGATGCCACAGACAGACAGACAGACACGTCAAACTTATAACACCCCTCTTTATTGGTCGGGGGTTAAAAAATACTTTAAACCTGAAGAGTTTGTTTGAATGCTAGTCTCAGGCCCGATATGAAAAATGCTTTAGTATAAGATGGAGTATTTATCAAGGAAAACTATGGACTCATTTATAAAAATATGTTGTTCCCACGGGAACATAAATAAAACACGGGCCACGCCGTGGCGTTAAAGCTAGTGTTTGGTAAAAATATATATATATTATCATGTATGTTAAATTGTCTTTACGTCTGTTATATTCTCTAGTCTGCATATTTGCTGCTCAAGCTTATTAGAGCTTAACACGGGGCTAGATTTTGCTGTTATAACAATCCTTTTTGCAAATCTAAAGAGTATTTCGGTTATAACAATCCTTTTTGCAAATCTAAAGAGGAAAATCAACAAGATACTCTTACATTAATGAATTGTAAACTGAGAAGGTGGATTAGCATATTTTAATTAGACCTCGGTCAACTTTGTTTGACTTATATACAAAGTCCGTACTGTTTTGAAATTAATATGATTACCGAAGTCACGAAAATCACGCCAGGCTCAACCAACACGTACTCAAACTCCACATCGCAAAGTATCAGCTTTTTTTACCAACTTAGTTACGCAGTGTTGTCGCAAGTACATAGTTGCGATGTGGTTGCGTTGTGGTTGCGATCTGATCGGTATTAGACATATACACGCGGTCGATAAAGACTGCAACATGTGGTACTACACTTTTAAAATCTTACTGTTTTAGTTGCAATATGTTTCTGTTCGTTGTAATTTTTAATTTTAGTTCGTTCAAGGAAAATTGGAGCCAAAGCATTTACAATGTGCATCCGCTGTCCACATTCCAGTAAGTTGCGTTTGGGAGGCAGGGGTCGCCTTGGTCTCTAACGCTACTGGACCTTGGCTACTGGTGAGTTTAATTATCCATTTACGTCTTGAATATCTTACATTACCTACTTCGTGATAATGGCTCATTAAATTAGAAAATGTTAGATCTAAAATGAATAAACGTATTATTTTCATATTTTGTAATTTATTTTATAAAGTATTTGAAATACCACCATTTTTTAACACATAATTTTTAAGTATTTTTGTTTGTTTGTGCCACAAAACGTTGCTGGTGCCAATTGTGTAACTTACACTTTTTTACTTAAGTATTTATTTATTTATAAGTTTGGTGTTATTTTTAAATACCTACTTAAATAAATTACCTACTGCAAAAAAATGCATTTAATTCATTTTTGAAATCATATTTTATTATAAAATGTATTGCTTAAGACCTACACAATCGATATTAAAATACATATAGTGAAGGTTTTACTGTCAAAAATAAGTTTCAATAATTATTTAACATTTTACTCAAAAAAAAAACAATGATATGGTTTCTAGTTACAGATCTTCGTAGTCTAGCAGTTTCAGACCTGACCGAAAGTCATGTTAAACCCTGTATAGATTGTTCAAATATATTTCAGCTAGGACTCGGTACAAAAAGCCTCGGCTGCGCGCATCCAACACGTTTCATCGACATAGTCCCCTACATTCCGTGGATAGATTCCGTTACTACAGAGCAAGACCAGGAACAAATTCTACGAGGGGAAGTTCAGTATAGGAGAACTGCTTATAATAAAGGTATTCATGGTTGTAATAACACGTAGATAACGCAAGTATCATTATTTTGTATTGAAACCAAGCGTGCTGATTATGCCTGTGTTGTGAAGTCGAAGTGATGTCGACGGTATCGCTTGTTCCGATATTTATCTTAAAGAATGTAACAACTCTAAAGACAATACAGGGTCTGTACCTTTTATTGCTTATTTAAAATATTAAAAATATATGGCAATTCATTTTTAGAATTACGTGTTCTAAAAAACCTTTTTTTGCTTATTTATAATTCGCTCTTCTCAAAGAGAGTAAGGATTTACTTACACACTAACACTCAATGCAATAAGAAACTCAAATGTAATATGCAAATTTCAAAATATATCCCATGGGGGTGACATCTTCACTGTGTGACAAAACCCTCTTTATACACAATAAATCAAAAATAAAAATTCAAAATAGGTTATAATGATTTAATATTGTGTATCGTTGAAATACTATCACGTATTTAAAATAGAGTTGGAAGTATAAAGAAAATGATTTAATATTGTGTTTGTGAAGGTTTCGGGAAGGAGAAGCAACATAGACGTGCACCCGAAGAGGAGCCAGAACCAAACCTCTACCAGGTCCCAAAGACTCTGTTCTCGAAGGAGCAAACGGAACTGGACCAGTCGCAGGATGAATTTATAGTCAAGAGAATCAGTCAGCACGAAATTCAATATAGTGAGAACTCTTTTATCCCTCCGTCTTAGCAAGAGTATTTTAGCTCTTCGAAATTCGAGTGCAAAAAAGATAAAGTAAATTTGAATTCAGAATGTGCACTAAGTTTGAGAATACAAAACATCATTAAGCCTATTTATAATCTACCTCTTTTGTGCCGAAATTATAATAGGGAACATCTTATTTTTATTTGTTAAAAACTCTAACTCAGAACCCAAGGAGGTTTTTTTTTACAAGCATTTACTCGTATTTTGGTGAACCCGTCCCGATTTTTCTCTGAAATAAAATTTTAAGGATTCAGAGGGTCACCACAATGCAAGGCCAAGGCATGTTATCTTAGAATAGGTTACGTTAATTATTTCGCATAAGGGCGTGAGACGTTCGACGTTAACTAAAAACGAATAACGATGTTTGTTTTAGTTCCATCAAGAATGCAGGATTTAGACTTTTGCGATTATAAAACCAACAGGATCTTCTTCCAAGACCAAGCGAAGATCAAAGCACCAAATCGGGGCGGTGTTCTTGATTTCAAGGTAAAATATTTAAGCAGATATTTTTTTTCTTCATTAGTAAACTGTAACGAACATTTTGTTTATTTATTTTTCCCAAAGACTTTATTTTCCATTAATAAAATTGTGTACAAGAAGGTGGCTTAATACCTAGGCATTTTCTCCGTGCCAACCTGTAATGGTTTGTATGCGGCCGAAAAGAATTACCTACATGTTTGATGTTTTTCAGAATATTTTGACTCGATATTCTAGACGCTCGTGTCAAATTGACTGTACCAACTTAACAATTTTATAAGTTTCAGTTCGTACAGTACACGAATAGTTGGAAAATCACACTGCCGTCTATTCTCCGATTTTTTCGAGGTTTACTAAAAAAAATACTTAGCTCAGCAGTTTGTAGCGAAATTCTTATAATGATATTACTAGTTTTGTTGCAGATTACTATTTTTGACGAGAAGCACTTGAATCACACCTGCACCAGAATATTCGTAAGAAGTTTTCTTAAACGTTTTAGTACTAGAGTTTTAGAAATTAACCCTTGAGTTCGCACTTTCGTCGAATATACGACAATAACCATAATTCTGGAATTTGATCTCAGTACTTATTTAGAATAAAAGCCCTCAGCCGTATTAAATTATCGGCCGCAAGTGTCCGTGTTATCAAAACAACTTAGTAACTTAAAACGACAGCCCATAAGCACACACAGCTTATAAAGCCCGCCAAAGCGCCAAAGGTATTTGACTTGATTAGACATGCCTATATTTCCACGATTTTTTATATATATTAAATGGCGAAAACAAGTTTGAATAACAAAAAATCCTATTGTTTTCTTAAATTTTTTGGTCATATATATTTTTTATTACACAGCTAAAAGCTACATATCCAGACACAGCCGCCCTATACGTAGACAAGCTCACGAACCAAAAGGAAGGAGAATACGAAGACGCCTTTCCTGAAGATGGACTACAGATGGTGGTGCCTCCCCCAGATGCACTTCCCGACTTCAATATCAGAAGAATGGCAGAGAAACAAATGAAATTCCATGATGAAGACTTTACTTACTTCGGCGATATTAATATGATAAATTACCCAGGCGATAAACATAATATTTTTTTAAGGTTTGTAGACTATAATCTACTATAATCAATGAATAGAATCTAGAGAATACAGAGAAATCATATTATTTTTGTAAGAATCTAACACGATTAAACAACCAATTAAGTACATTGGTTACACATAAATAATTAACATTATATTTTAAAATAAGTCACAAATTATTAAATAATATTAAATAGAATTAAGTATATATTATAATTAAAAAGTTTTGGGTACATTTGATTCATCAATTAGAATTAAAATCAATTAGAATTCATCCATATATATATCATTTTTCAAGGTTGGAATTCGAATACGACGCGATTTTGGAGCTAAAAGTGATGGTGCCTTATTTCTTCCCTACCGTGACAAGTGAAACACCAGGAATGACCCTGACACCAGCGCGTCGTCGTTTTGACGTCATTCCAGCGCCTAATATGTCCAAAATTACGAACTTTATACGACAACCTACATACGAGGTGTACGAAACTCGGACGACTGAGAGTTCTTTCATGAACGCTATTCAAGCCCAATTGGTTTACAGTCATGCAGACATACTAAGAGTGCATTTGAGTGTTTCTATAGTGGCTATTTCATTGTTAATAGTTCGATGACATTTTTTGTATGATGTTTAATTTAAGGTTATGTTATGAACTTAATCTTAAATTACAAAATGATTAGATTTTATTTGAATTGTGTAATATAACGTTAACTTTTCTTTAAAATATTAGTTAGAAACTACATTTGTATCATCAGGTATTTTTCCAACATAACAATTCAATCATTATTTATTTATAACGGGTTGTTTTAGTTAGTCATAAAATTTACAAAACTAACGTGAGTTACACTAATCATTGTTGTGTAACATTTACACGTGAGTGAAAACCCTTTTTTAAAATGAATACCATTTACATTTTGTTTTGCAAAATAATAGGTTATCATCATCAGAGAGATTAGGCCTTAATTCATCACGCTGACCAAGTGCGGGTTGGTGAATGGGACATGTCCTTGAACTGGCAATGCCGCGCCAAACTTATCAGTTCCGTGACGTAGTACATCGTGTTTTCTGTTTTCGTTGCCGATGTTTATAACATTCGGCGAGCGTGGAAGGCCTAAGTTGTAACAATTCAACGGCCGCCGGATAGGTCAATTGCGCAGGTTTCCTCGGGTTCGCTAGTTTCGCCAGTAACTCGTATACTTCATCACCCATCACCGAGATCATTATAGGCATTTTCAACTCATCCAAAATAGCGTTTACTTGAAATTACATGTCCAGGCGGTCCACGTAAACTCGGAAATTTACACACACTGCACAGCCACAGAGTAGGCAAGAATAAGGACGGGGTTGAGGCGTCTAATGGACGCGGAGGCCCCATCCTCACCATCAGATATGCTGACACGACTCTGTAAATCTCCGAAAGTCCTACTCCGGTACATCAAGGAGTTAGGATGGTTAGGGCCTAGCTAGGCATGGGGGTAATGCACAATACACTCCAAAGCGAGATGTCAGTGCAGTCCTTAGTCCCCCCAACAATGAATTAGAATTCGAATTAGACTCGGAAATTTTCTCAATATACATTTTGTTTTATTATGAACTAGCGGCCCACCCCGGCGTCGCAGGGGTAAAAAAAGTTCCCGGCAATTTTTCCTTATTCGCTCACCGTATAGACCTACCCTGGACTACGACAAACATTTTAAAACCAAAATCAGCTCAATCGGCCCAGCCGTTCTCGAGTTTTAATCAGACTAACGAACAACAATTTATTTTTATTTATATAGATAGATTGCACGCACTTTATTAGTCCAAGTCTATATAAAACTTCCACACTCGCCAATGCAAGAATTGCATTGCTATGGAATGATAATTAATAAATGAGGCAGCCAGTTTGTAATCACGTCTTTAAATTTTCTGAGCTTCCAACGGTCTTGGAACTACCCACCACCATTTATAAATAATGAACCCATCGCTACCCTCATACATGACAGATTCAATGGCGTCGTTCCGATAAGAAATGAAATTAACTAGTTATTTAATAAAACTCCTTCATATTCATACACAAGTTCAGTAACAGTTAGTTAGTTTAGTTTACACATATTAAAGAAAAGACAAATAAGAAAAATTAGTATGTCTCGAACAAGGCAAAAGTTCTTGTATTGTCTTTTGAAACTTGTTTATTTTTGAAAAGTTTTGATCAATGCCTACCTACTCGTATTCTACTAAGTTAGCAGGTTACCTTTACTTAAATAATTCTTCATCATCATCATTTCATCCGTAGGACGTCCACGTCCACTGCTGGACATAGGCCTCCCTCAAAGACTTCCATTGCCTTCAGTCGGTAGCAGCTTGTAACCACCGCGACCCTGCTACCTTCACCAGGTCGTCCGTCCATCTAGTTGGTGGACGTCCTACTCTCCGTTTGCCTTAAATAATGACTGTAGTGTAATACTGGCACGTACCTGGAAAAGAGAAAAACAAAAATTAGTTTCATGATGAAGTAGTTGATTAATAACTAAGGTAGGTTATTAAATGAAACCAAAACTCGAGGATTCGAGCAGATTGGCAGGTTCACGTTGGATGCTGGCCACATCTAACTGAGACAACTAGTTTGAGATTAATTTTCCAGGTCCGAGCTAGCTGGGTAGTAGTTACCTAACTACTTTTATTTATGCTCTCCTAGTAACCCGCCCCGGCTTCACACGGAAGCAAATTATGCCTATAACTCGTCCTCTGAATACACAAATCTGTATTAAACTCCGTAGGGCATTCAAAAGATCTAACTGAACACAAACGGAAACAACTTCATTTTATGCTATGTATCTTCATTTTAATACATTTCGTGCTTTTCACCAAAATTGAAACGGATATTAAATATTTTTATTTCAATATAAATATTTGAGCAAACAACATGCAATTGTAGATATGACTGCAACAAACAGAGATATTAAATAGAGCGCACATTTCGTCGTATCCTACGAATAAGGCCACAGCTGCCAATGTGACTTTTTATTGTATTGGATTCTTCATCATCATTTAAGTTTTTTTTTATGCTGGATAGCCTTCATTTGACCACAATCTCACCTGATGTAAAGTGACTATGTGGTCAAAGATGGGACATGAAGACCTGGAAGGTAGATGGCTTCTCCGGACGACATTACGAAACACGAAAAAATCGCTTCACGCACTGGCCCAGCCCGGAGGGTGGTGACAAGCCGCGGCCGAAGCCTACCACCAGAGACTGTTCTTATCACCACCCGGAGGTCACGTGCCCTAAACCACCGTGTCCTAAATTTCACCCAAATTAAAAACGAATAAATTAAAGTTAAAATGGTTATAAAAATAGGTAACAACAATATTTTCCCACGAAAAAGATCACAGACTGCTTCCTGAACCTTTTGTTCCCTTTGCGAAATGCAAACTACGCGCGGGTTTCGCGGCGAATAAAAACAAACTCGAGTGTGCGGGACACGCTGCTGTAGTAAATATGACTGCGACTTTTTTCTTAGTTTTTATTCAAAACGTAATAAAAACTAAGAAAAAAGTAATTTTAAATCTATGAACTAAAATCACAATTATGCTGGACATCTTTCGAGATAAAAGATCTTTTTAGATTCAATAAAAATATACAATTGTCGTATAATTTTTATCAAATAATAAGAAAAAGTCGTCTGCAGTAAAGTTAGTGGTTTGCAACTATGCCTTCTTTGTAGGATACGTCGATTTATACGGTGTTTAATAATCGTCATAATTTTAGCCGACGTAAACATAGGGAATTCCCAGATTTCCGAGTACATTTATTGTTTAAGCGTACAAAAAAAAATGTTGTGTCGGTAGGTAATCTTATTAAAATAACCGCTTTTTCCGTCACCGCGCGGTGACAAGTAGACCCTACCATGAGTTGCCACTTACGTTGGAGATTACAACATGTTGTAATCTCACATTTACATACAAACATACATTTAACAGATACACACACATTTACTTTTTTTTTACATTTGACAGATGAAGATAAAACTTTAGTTGTGAATAATCTGTCAAATGCATGGTATTACAACATGCTGTTATTTGAAACAGTCGTAAGTGGCAACTCGTTGTATTGCTACTAGTGTACCTACCATAAACGTATATATATATAATGTGTGTATATGTCACCGGAAAATAGTATGAGCCGAAAATGTATCATTTCCCTAGTAAATGGTAATTTCATTTAATTTATTCACACACATATTTTTTAATATTTGTCAGTCAGTCTGTTTGTTTTAACTAATATCTCAAACGTCTGGAATAATTTAGAAAAAGGAAGGAAGGAATATTTAATTTATGAAAGCAGTACAATATCTTATTTCAGTTTCAGATCTGAATGTGATCTCCAGCCATTGCGACCTCTCCCTAAAGATGAGATGGACATTTATTAAATATATCTCTTAATCTAAGCAATTTATTTTCCTTATGGGTATGAGAGCGGGCCTAATCTTTAGTATAATGTGACGCTAAGAACTAATAATATTTGAAATGCCTATCAACATTAGGCACATCTCTTTGCTTTTAGCCCTATTGTTAACAGGGTAGATGGCAAAAAAATATATGTTTGTCATTTAGTATAAATAATACAATGGAGAAGAGAGTGATGTAAAGCTTTCGAGCGTTTTATTTTATTTTTATTTTGTCCTAAATTCTCACGAATCCCCACTTTGGATCTTTGACGCTTTTAACTTGGCACTTTCTTATTATATTGATAAAGCGCAAAATAGGTGTCGGGTATTTTTTGATTGATTTATTTATTTTATGTAGTCATCATGCCTATTGTAGAACACGTAATACGTATGCCTATTGTAGAATAGACATGACAGTATTATTTACTAATGACTAAAGGCGGTATGGCGGCACTAGTCCTAATCTCTAATCGCCTAATCTCTCTCGTCAAGAGAGAAGTCCCTGTGTCCCAGCATTGGGAACATTAATAGGGCGATGATGATGTGAAAGGCGATATGTAAGTGATAGTCGTGAGTACACAAAGCACAGCTATTGACGTGCGTAGTTCGAGTCTAGAAAGTCGATTGTACTCCCTTTTTGCCAACACGGCTTCTTTCATGCAAAAGATACTAAAATATGCTGTCTCTAGAAGCAAGAAGGTATTACTGCATTTCATTTCTAATTTATTCTATAGACTCTTCTCTCTTGTTCTGTAATGCTCCATTTGTGTACAACAAATTACCGGAGAGAATAAGAGCATTACCACTCTCATTATTTAAAAATAGGTTAAGGAATAAATTGGCCGAAAAATGTTATTATAGTTTAAAAGAATTTATGGACGATAAAAATTTTTAATTTTCATAATTTGCAATTTTTTTTGACATTTTTTATTTATAAATTAATTTTCTATGATGTTAATTTCAATTGTAATTAAATTCAATAACGTATGTAACATGACATTGCACGCCATATATTGGTAAAATACATTGTTCTATGTAATTTATTTAACACCTTTATCCACATGTATTTATGCAATAAAGATACTTTTACTTTTACTTTTAGACGGCATAGCCAGCCAAAGCAATAGTTTTGGGAGTGGGGTTAAATAAGCCCCGTGGTAAGCTCTAAGCGTGTGTTACGAGTACTAGACATCTGATATACTTAATATAGTAGGCATAAAAGTATTGATATTTTTTTATCATACATATTAAACACCCAGAACAAAGAAAAAGTGCAGAACATAAAAACACTCTAGCCTCGGCGGGAACCGAACCCGCTACCTCCTGCGCAAGCGGACCCTTGCCCACCGCGCCGCAGAGGCAGTTAAATTAAAGTCAAATAGTGTGGATTGGGCCCCCTAAGCTACCAGAAATTCATGCAACCTCTCCTCTTTGACTGATATCTTCATACAATTTAATTTATAACCTTAAATTAGTCTCGAGCCTATGAAGTATATGTAGTATATGAATTAACCTTATCTTTAACCCTTTGTTTTATCTGGCACTACCGTGATAAGAAACAGAGCAGAAAGAGCCATAAAAATACCGGAACATAAAACTAGGTTGGAGATTGAAATGTTTAATCGTTGATAAGCTACATTCTCGTTTAGCAATGTTGAGTGAAGATATCAAGATAACTTTAACTAGTTTGCGTTAATGCTATCTAGTATGTACAAGATCTACACTCGGTTTCAAAAATAACGGGTCAGTCAAAAAACTTAATATCTCGAGAACTGTTAAAGTTAGATCAATGAAATTAACAAACAGAATTAAAACTATTTAGTAGCGCTTCTTATAAAAATTTATTAAAACCGGTTGGAGGTTGGTTGAGGAACGGGAAGGTATTCCTTAGCACAGGCACCGAAATTCGGTGCAGAGCATGCCTAATCGCCTGGAAGCTGACAGAAGAGCTCGCGGAGGCAATACAAAGTACTATGAAAGTCGGTTAAAAATTAAGAAAGTGATGAAAAACACAAGGCTTAAAAATATTGCATTTTCAGAATAATATTACTTTGTTTTTTTTTTATTACGAAATTGTGCACATAAGTTTTTTTGATTTAAGTTAAGTATATCTTTATAATTAAATTGTCTATTGAATAGTCTTCGTTTCATTAAGATAGCTAGATAGATTTTTACAAAGTTATAAACCCCACTTTTAGTTGAAACTAATATTCGAAATCTACACAAATTTACAATTATAGCATACGAAGTTCGGGAGATATTTGGGTTTTTGTGACTGACCCGTTATTTTTGCAAGCGAGTGTAGTGTGCACAAGAGTAACTTAGTACGAGTACTTTGTTCAAATATTTCGTTGCTGTTAGGACATCTTACATCTTTAGGACAATGCTCTGAGATAACCCGAGTCCCTTGACACCTTTAGTTAGTAAATATTTCTGCTTAATTATTCTTATGTACACTATGATTTTCGTAAGGTAAAATTGTTATTGAGAGGGACTTTATAGTAGAAGTGAATTACTAATATACATATATGTATGAATATAATTGAAGTTCAATTTACTTACGAACTATTACGGGCTTATTATAGCGCTTAGAATATATATAAACCAATATAGTTTATACAGCAGGCTAGCAACAAGACAGGGGTTTACCACCCCTGCCTTGTTGCTTTTGACATTAAAACCCCGAAAAAAAACATAAGTAATTGCAGAACACAAACAACACAAAGGTTTCGGTTATGAAGATATTCCTCAGCGGAAATTCACGAAAGGTTTATTTCTATACCTCCTCCAAAACGGAAATTGGTAAATATATGAATTCAATACACTTATAAGTAAAAGAACAGCCGTTATTTTATCTTCCAAATTACCATCAAAGTTTTATATTGAATTTGGAAACCGCAGAAGAAGCTATTCTTACAAAACTCACAAAACTCGAAACCGAAAAAATGCCTATTGAATAAATGAATTCGTCAAGAATTACCAAGTAAATAGAATTAAACTTTCCCCGTCAAACGAAAATCCCGGTTTGTGTAATCTCACGAACTTTGATTTACTTTTATTGCGTTGGCTCCAGATTTCTCTTATTTATTTACATAATTGAATCTTTCATATTTCGTAAGAACTAACGAAAGGTTTAACGAGCTATCTATAAACTTAACAATATAACGCTTGCTACTGAGATAGTTGATCGAAACAAATAGTTTAAACAAACAAAGACAATAATCGTATGAAATTTGTCGTAATATTGCGCAAATATTTAGCTGGTAATTTATCACTGACTTTGACTGCAACGTAATCTATACTAATATTGGCCTGTGTTTAATATATATATTATACATATAAACCCCCGATTCCAATGCCTTTATTTCCTTAAAAGTAAAACACCATAATATTTGATACCCCAATCGAGTATATTTGTAGATTTTCGGTTTTCCTTCCCCACTCTCAGCCCCATAACTTTTAAACGGCTCAACCGCTTTTCATGAAACATGTCTAAGAACACCCGCCCCAAACTCACCTTTCATACAAAAAAAAACGCTCCATCGCTCCATCCGTTCGGTAGCTACGATGTCCCAGACAGACACACAGTCAGACAGACACGTCAACATTATAACATCCCTCTTTTTTGTCGGGGGTTAATAAAAGCTTTAGACTCAAGACTTTAAAACAATCACAAATTGCCGTTCTGTTAAACAATGGGCTTTCCCAAGGAGTTCTCTCAAAGCAGGCGTAATGTTTATTTTTCATCCATTTCTATTGCGCGAAGGATCAAGTAGCTTTTTATCTTAAGACGAAATTCTCTGTTATGTTTGTAGAAGACATTGGTTCCCTTGCTATTTTATTTTAAGATCACTCTTAGCGTACTAACATTAAATGTTAAAATCCAGTTAGAATAACGCAATTTGTTTGGAACTTTCAGTTTTTTCAACAAGTTTATATTCACTAATGTTGTTACTGAGGATTACAAAATAAAGAATGTATTTTGAATAATTAATAAAATAAAAATAATAATAAATATTTCCGGACTACTCACACAGCATCACCTAACCCCAAACTAAGCAGAGCTTGTACTATGGGTGTTAGGTGACTGATATACATTTTTTTTGTAAATACGTACATTATGATACATAGAAAACACCCAGACCCGAAACCAGAAATTGTAGATCGTACAAAATCTGGTGCCCCGGCAGGAATCGAAGCTGGAGGTTTTGTCTGTTCACGTCCGTAAGTGGTAACCCTCTGAATCCTTACACGTGACCTCCGGGTGGTGCTAACAACAGTCTCTGGTGGGAGGCTTCGGCCGCGGCTTGTCACCACCCTCCGGGCTGGGCCAGTGCGTGAAGCGATTTTTTCGTGTTTCGTAATGTGGTCCGGAGAAGCCATACCTTCTAGGTCTTCATGTCCCATCTTAGACCACATCGTCACTTTACATCAGGTGAGATTGTGGTCAAATGAAGACTTATCGATCATAAAAAAAGAACCCGAATATCTGTTTTTAACAGATATTGGTTTTTAATACTTATAATTCTTATATATTTCTAGGTGTCATCTTCTGTAGTGTTGATAAGGTTCCGTAAGCAAAGCTTAAAACTGGACACTATTACTGAGACTTCGTCGTCTGTCTGTCTGTCACCAGGCTGTATCTTAAGAACCATGATAGAGAGTTGATATTTTGAAAAATGATGTATTTAAGTATATATATTAAAATAATTATTATTTATAATTTCTTTAAGAGCAAGAGGAGGCCTATACCAAGCAGTGGGTGAAGTCAGGTGCGGATGATGATGATGTTTTTTTTATATATATATTTATTATTTGTTAGGAAAATAAATGTATTTTGTTTGTTTGTTTTTGTTTATTTCACTTGCCGCTTTAACAACAAATACTAAAAACACACAATAAATAGATAAGGGTATAATAATACGTTATATAATACGTTGCGCGATGCCAGTACTTGGATGGGTGACCAATCAACCAATCGAACTGCATCTATTAGCACTCAATAAAGAAGAATTTAACCTTCATCAAATATCTTAATATCTGTTAAGTTTTTTATTAAATAGGAAATGGAAGAATCATGGGTTATTTAAATTCTAATGATTTAACCTCTTATCTTCCGGTCGGTCCTAAAATTTTTCAAACTCAACTTCCTTTAACGCCTGCTGTACAAGTTTCTTAAGATGCCATCTTGATTATCAATTCTAATTTTGGAGTGAGGCAACCTTATTAAAATTTAATTAATTTGGAAACCCACCCCAACATTTAAGTTCTTTCTGTTCTTCTACTCGAGCTACTTAACGTTCATTATTTCCATAGTCAACAAGGGATGTTTTCCTATTTCGGAATACGCTGTGTTAAAACGGAAATGTCAAGAATAGGACGTTACTTGTGCGTGGGGGGCGGCTTCACTTCAATGGTAATTTTTGTTTGTTTTTAACTTTTGTGTAATTAGATGCTGTGACCGTATTTTTGTGTCAACTGAAAAATGTTAATTAAAAATGATTTCAGTAATGCGGGCAACGAATGTTTTTTGGTAGAATTTTATTTGTACTTTTTTATTTAATCCTGTCAGTTTCAGTAAGAGCTCGACTATCATCATCATTTCAGCTGTAGGTTGTCTACTGCAGGAGATTAGCCTCCCTCATAGATTTCCAGTAATGACGGTTGGCTTGCATCCATCGTGAATCTTTTATATCTCGATTTAAATGTTTAAAATGAGACAATAGAGTGATCAATTAGTAAGACATTGAGGAACAATAAAATTGATAACATTTGAGGCATGAGTGAAGTGTACATGATAATTAGAGAAATGCACAGTAAAGAAATCAAAATTTAAAATTTATGAAAAACACCCAATTCTTATGCCTTGATTTTCTTAAAACAACACACCATACTATTTTGTGATGTGCACGCGATGCGCTTTCATTTGATACCCCACGAGTATATTTGCAGATTTTCGGTTTTCCTTCCCCACTCTCACCCCCATAACTTTTAAACGGCTTTACCGATTTTCATCAAAGATCAAACGCGCCAAACAAAAAAAAAACTAAATTGAAATCGCTCCATCCGTTCGGGAGCTGTGATGTCCCAGACAGACAGACACACAGAGAGACACAGAGACAGACACGTCAAACTTATAACACCCCTCTTTTTTGGTCGGGGGTTAAAACATGCGTGGTCATACATAAAAAAATATATACATGTCTAATAAAGAACCTCCTCCTTTTTTTAGCCGGTTGAAAATAAGAAATTTGGAAGAATTATAAATGTGTACATGCTAAGAAAAACGGAAACAATTACAATAAAGGCGACAGGAAAGTACATATAATGACGAAATGATAAAGGTAGATAATAGAAAAAACCATACAGTTCAAAATGCTTAGTGAAGATATGAAGTAAGTACGACATAAAAAAAGGCCCAAACCACAAAATAACTAAACGATCTCTAAAAATTCGGCAGGTTACATAAAATTTTATGCCACTCTATAACTCTTTCATGTTAAAACAAACAGTTTAAGCCCCGTCAGTGCTGACATGAATCGAGTGTTTCGTTTTAGTAGAAATAATGTATAGATGCAGATTTTTATGATATCATTTTAACGTGATACTGATATAAATTAGACTCATACTAAAACTAGGGTTCCGTGAACAGTTAACTCACATTTTGAAAAAAATAAAATATTATTTTCTGCAATAAGATGCAGTCAGAGCAGTCATCCATCCAAGTATTGGCTTAACCTCATAAAAATCACGTTTTCACAATCACCATAGACTTTTTGTCCACGCCTTTTTTATATTTGTTAGCTCATTAATGTTAAGTAAAACTGATTTTCTGCTTTCGACTATTTTCGACAGCAAATACCATACCAGCATACCTTAAAAATAAATTGACAGTGATAATCCAAAAATATTTCTAAAGTATTTGTTGTTATAGTGGCAACAGAAATGCATCATATATCAAAATTTAAAGACTGATAGATGGTTGAAATTTTGAGGTACCAAGGTTCTTGAGATAACCTAATCACAGGCAGACAGACAAACGACGAAGTGTCAGTAATAGAGTCCCGTTTTACATATTGAAAACGATGTAAAATGAAGAAACTTCTTTGAATGTTTTCCTGACTTCGAGCATGTCTGATTTATTGATTCAACACATCAGACGCTTGAAAATTCAAGTCAAGTCTTTAGGAACACGTGAATCTTTTTCACAACTTTGCCTTCAATAATACATCGGGAGAAACAGAATAGCGGTTTAAAATTTTTCAACAATCACGTTTCATATTTTTTTAGCAAACCCACTCAACATTTCGTCACACACAAGCTATTATGTTGCAATCAAATCTAATTTAAGTCTTATTACAATCAACGAGGAGGAAAAAATATAATAATGGGAAAACTATGAGAATGGTAGATACAGAATTTAACTAGCTGATTAAAATATATCGTAGGCAAATTAATAAGGTAGTAGGTTTAAGTATCTTGTAAGTTAAATCGCTGTATAGCTAATCTCGTCTTTGCAAATATAATTAATTTTGTTTATTTTTACTCGTACTGGTATGCAATAACGAATTTATTGTTTAGATAACTCTAATTCTAAAAAAGATGGATATGTCAAATATCAATATCAGCTGCACGACACAAGATTACCGTGCCAAGAATCAAATCAGAGCTTTGCCGAGACCGCGTGTCAATACGTCACGAGCGTTAAGGCTTAGTTCACTGGAAAGCGAACTAATCCGCTGGCGCGTTCTAAACGGACTTGAGAGCTTCCGTGGAAAGCCACTTCAGTTTGTCATAACGACAAGGCAATTTAACTTGCTTCAGACTACTCGATGTAACTCTTTGGCAGACGCTCTTTTAGCTGTGAATCTTCAAGTTTAAAAGCAGTATCTAGGTAGTCTTGAGAAATTTCAATTTCTACAGGCTTTTTACAGATTAAAAGTGCCTTTACTATGTATTCATGTTTTTTGTACTTAGATTTTCCTATAGACTTTTTTACAGATTGGTAGTGGTTAGCAGTCGTGCGTGTTAAACTTCCGGTAAGCTTTTGCTACAGCCAAGAGTTGCTAGTTACTACAGTTTGAGATTACAACATGTTGTTATCCCATACATTTGAAACATATATATAACATTTTAGTTGTTAAAAATCTGTGAAATGCATGGGATTACAACATGTTGGAATCTCCAACAGTGGAAACTCGTGGAAGGGCTACTTGTGTGTGTAGTGGGCGGGCGGGCGGGCGGTGCACTTGTACGATGATTTTGTAGAATCTTGCCAGGCAGAAGTGGGTACAATTAGTACTAAATATTTGGTTCCATTTAGGTATTTATAATGGATTTCCGCAAAGTAACGAATTAATCCATCAATAATATGATGACGGTTTTGGTTAGATACATTCTTATTACTTACCTTAATATTTCGTAGCTATCAGCTGCTAAAATACTACCAGTGCTTTGCAATTGAAATGGTATACAAAAAAATGCCTCGAATTAATTTCATACATCTCACAAATTCTTTTTTGAGAGAAGAAAGAAAACTAAACAGAACATCCATAAAATGTAACGTTGCTTACAATTTATTGTTACATCCAACAAAACATCGATTTGTCGTTTTGCAGAGTTCTTATCTAGAAAGACCGTAGTTTCCAATTTTATGGGAGAGTCTAGGAGTACTATAGATATTTACTACAACTTGCTAGGACACATCTGGTAATCGAATAAAATGGGAGTACTTAAGCCTTGAGATTAGTTTGTACATTAGTGAATTTAATCGTGTTATTTCTACTGATTTTTTAATTTCTTTAAAAGTGAAACACCATAGTATTTAGTAATGTGCACGCGATGCTCTTTCAATTGATACCCCACTCGAGTATATTTGCAGATTTTCGGTTTTCCTTACCCACTCTCGCCCCTAGTATAACTTTTAAACGGCACAACCGATTTTCATGAAACATGTCTAAGAGCACTAAACTAAACTAAATTGAAATCGCTCCATTCGTTCGGGAGCTATGATGTCCCAGACAGACAGACACGTCTAACTTACAACACCCCTCTTTTTTGGTTGGGGTTTAAAAAGTAGCCTCTCGATAAAAAGGCTATATGACAATTAATTATTCAAATCAGACTAGTAGTTAATATTATAATACCAGCTTCATATTATTTGCATACCTATACATATAAGAGAACACAATGTTTTTTAATAGAATCGATACATTATAAAAATTACACAATGCAAGCTTGCAAATTCCAACAAATAAATCATCAGAATCTAAAATGCAAAGTTTTTCGAACCTCATTACTGAAAAAAACCGAAAGAAAAAGAAAATAAAAGACAATCATGAATATTTTACTATTCCATTCTTTCAACCCGCATTTCTATTTATTTGGAATTCGCACCGAATCAATCATGCATTGAATAGAATCGTCACCGCGACTTCATAAATAAAGCCTGACTAGAGTACGAATCGTCTGCTTCACACATTCCAGCGAAGGGTGATTTGTGGCGCAAATATTACGCACGTGTTAGATTATTGTCATATATTTCTTGAAATTAATGGGGGTTTCATATGACAAGACACACAAAATATTTTAAAATTATGTATATGCTCTGATTAAATAACGAATATAACAATTAACCTTGATTTGGATGAGTTTAGAAAACATTAAGTTGATAAAGAGGTTATGTTTTTGTTTTGATTCACAAATAATATGTTTTAGTACGTAAAACTTAACGTATTTTACGAAACTACATGTGTATAGTGATAATAAGAAATATTTTAATGATATTTTGTAAAGAAAACTACTTATAACAACGTTTTTAAAAAAAAACACCTTTTTGCTAAAAACACGTTCCTTGCTATAAAAGAGCGACCGCTCGGGTCGTTATTTCACTTTTTGAATAGCTGTCGACCAGAGCGGAGCTCCTGCTACTAGTGCCAGTGAACTAAAGCTAAGTGGTTTTAATTATAGTTACGGTAGAAATTATTTTTAATTTGTCAAAATATATTTGCTTTTGTTAAACTATTTAATTGTAAGAAAAATTGTAATAACTGATGAAACTGTGTTGTTCTATTCGCTTCTCAACTCAGTAAAAAAAATTGAAGCGAACTGTCAAGACAATGTTATTTCCTTGATATTCTTGTTCAAGCAATTTAGTTTTATTAATTTTCAGTTGACCTGTCCAAGTAGATTATGTGTTTAGAAGGAAATAAACGTTTTGACTTTGACTTTGACTTTAATTATTTTGGAATACCTTTATAATATTTATGTAGGTAGTATTTTTTAAACTCTAATTATTAGAGAAAATCTATTATCAGAAGTGGGATTCGAGCTATTGCTATTATTAACACCTTTTCGCATTTCAGATACGACTCGTACGACGTTCCATGTAAAATGGACCCAGCGGTCTTGGAGGGCTTGCAGAAGGCCATTCGAGATGCGGTGACTGATCGACATCGGGGCGATGACGTGGTGTTGCCGCGGTGTAAGCCGCCTTTCCCGATCCCAAATAGAACAACAATCGTGCAGAGGGCTGGTGCAACTGTAGCAGCTCTTATCGCCGAGGATCTGAGATTGAGTAGCATCACTACGGTCGCTAAAGCCGGTAAGGCCCTAAAGGGCTCTGCTTTAATCTGGTATGAACCCTGGGACACTGAGATGCTGCAGATTCATACAGTGAATACGTTAAGGAAAAGTAAAGACTTTAAAAATAATAATAATATAGGATCTTTTTGAGGAACAAATAGTCGAGCTTGTTTGTGGAAGTATAACTGATGTATCCATTCCAATGGCGTCTCGTAACAGCCGTTAAGTCCACTGCAGAACTACTTTATTATTCACGACTTGCGTCAAATCTGCTTAGTAAATGCCCAAAAGTATTTTTAGGTTATTCTGAGAAAATATGCTTCCTTTGCAACAGACTGTGCCATATTCGAGCTATCAAAAACAATAATAAGAAAATGATGCCACAACCAGATCCGAAACCAAGTACCTATAGTTAGTCACCATGTGCTTATTGTAAAAAGAAGGGACACTTTGATGAAGTTTGTTTTTTTTTATACGGCGAAAAATTCCCATTTTTAGTTATGCAGCACTAACTTCATAGTGAGAACTTCACATATTTGCTAACACGGCCATCCTGACGTAATCCTGTAGTTACAATTACCTTTATTATTATTAATTATACGATTTACGAAATTCTGCATATTAAAAACCTCTAAAAACATTAAAGGGTCAAGAACTTTTGGGTATTTTACGTGAAACAATTGCCTTGTTAGGAATTACCAGCCTCTTAGTAACCATTGCTAAGAGCCTGTATCTAAAATCGTTTAGAGATACACAAAAGCATCACCCTACCGGTAGCCCCCGAACGACCATGCAGAGCAATATGTTGCTACCGTTACTAATATGCTTACACCTTCAATTAATGACACATCAGATAGGCCGAACGGTTTATGGAAATTAAAACAAACTATTTTTCAACTACAATAAAAAAAGTAACGGATTTAATCATACAAGGTTATTAATAGGCAGAGTAGGAATTATACCAACATACGGGCCATTAATAAAGGTAAATTATGAAATTTTGGACGACTTGCCAATTTATAGAATAAATTTCTTTTTATTTATTAGTGTTGCCGAAGCTAAAGAGAAACTACGAAGTGAATGGTTTGATTAAACCGTGTTAGATTATTTTTTGGGCAATGACTAGTCGTTAATAAATATCGTATCGTATGATATAAAGTTAATTTCAGAAATACGTAATGACGTATGATTATGTAAGTACATAAATATTGTTAGTGAACGTTATAGATAGACTTTTTATTTATTTCACCAAACTAGTTGTATTTTTTTTTATATCATATTAATTATAGATAATTATTTATGCTTTTATTAACTTGATTAAACTAAGTATCTTGTAAACATTATGTCAATTCAATTTATAAGGATTACTGTGTTAAAATTGATTGTTTGTCAATAAGTTATGCTTATGATCCAAGATTATGAACTTTCTTTTAGATTTCATTTATTAAAATGTACATTAAAAATATTAATCTAGAGCATACACGTAAGTGGGGGGAGATACCACTGGTCGGTTCTTTATCTGATGTGGACCTAAATGTCTACAGCGGTGGGTGACAGGGTAACATGACAAGGTAAAGAATCATTTACTGCTGATCTTTGTCCTGATACTTCACTGAAACTCACGTGCAGCAGGTGACAGGTGTTGTATGCGAAGGCCAGAGAGAGACTGTTGTTTACAACAGGAGGAACTGCTGATCTTTGTCCTGATACTTCACTGAAACTCACGTGCAGCAGGTGACAGGTGTTGTATGCGAAGGCCAGAGAAACTGTTGTTTACAACAGGAGGAAGTACTTCGAGAGCGAAGTACTGGTCAGTTTGGCCGTGTTAGATTATTGTCATATATTTCTTGAAATTAATGGGGGTTTCATATGACAAGACACACAAAATATTTTAAAATTATGTATATGCTCTGATTAAATAACGAATATAACAATTAACCTTGATTTGGATGAGTTTAGAAAACATTAAGTTGATAAAGAGGTTATGTTTTTGTTTTGATTCACAAATAATATGTTTTAGTACGTAAAACTTAACGTATTTTACGAAACTACATGTGTATAGTGATAATAAGAAATATTTTAATGATATTTTGTAAAGAAAACTACTTATAACAACGTTTTTAAAAAAAAACACCTTTTTGCTAAAAACACGTTCCTTGCTATAAAAGAGCGACCGCTCGGGTCGTTATTTCACTTTTTGAATAGCTGTCGACCAGAGCGGAGCTCCTGCTACTAGTGCCAGTGAACTAAAGCTAAGTGGTTTTAATTATAGTTACGGTAGAAATTATTTTTAATTTGTCAAAATATATTTGCTTTTGTTAAACTATTTAATTGTAAGAAAAATTGTAATAACTGATGAAACTGTGTTGTTCTATTCGCTTCTCAACTCAGTAAAAAAAATTGAAGCGAACTGTCAAGACAATGTTATTTCCTTGATATTCTTGTTCAAGCAATTTAGTTTTATTAATTTTCAGTTGACCTGTCCAAGTAGATTATGTGTTTAGAAGGAAATAAACGTTTTGACTTTGACTTTGACTTTAATTATTTTGGAATACCTTTATAATATTTATGTAGGTAGTATTTTTTAAACTCTAATTATTAGAGAAAATCTATTACACGCGTCAGTGCGCCTCAATGAGTCTTGTATGTAATTTTTAGAGTGAGGCCGTGCGGGACGTTTATATTCTTTGAATTTACGCGATTATGGAAGGAATATTTTATATTAATGCATTTAATGAACTGAATATTTGAATTTATACTAATATTATAAAGGTAATGTTGAAGTTTGCTTGAACGCGCTAATCTCAGTAACTACTGGAACGATATGAAAAAAAAAATGGCAGTGTTAGATAGTTGATAGCTAATTGATCCCGCGAGAAAATCCAAATACATTACAAGTTATTATATTAAGTATATCTAGGTTTAGACCTGGGAGTTTTTCAAGGGAATAACCAAAACACAATATCTAAAAAACAAGCAAAGTGTTATTTCATAACCTTAATAAGTACAATAATCATTTTGTAGCAAAATGTATTCATCCACTTTGATTTGATAAAATTAGTAGCACACTGAAAATCTACAATATTGAGTAAAGGGAGGATTTTGGCGTAGAAATTATCCTCCCAAGCTAAGGACTATTAAAGAGCGGTATACATGGGATTAACATTAGTCAGATTAATTATTCACCTTACTGTAGATAGTCTACGGGCTTATTTCACAAAATCCGAGTGAACTAAGTCTTCGCGCTTATTGAAGTCAAGTCTGTTTCAAAACATTTTAGTCTCAACACAGACTTATCTTTAGTGTGCGCGGGTTCATCTGTGAGTCAGTCGTAAAACAGTTTTTTCTTGGTCAGCGTGAAGCTCAAGTAATGGTTAGCTGTGCCAATGGTTAGGTATGTCAAGAGCTATCTGTCCTTGTCGCATTTGAATAAGCGTATAGCTCTATATTTTCCCTATCTCTCTCTCTATAACCATTATCTCTATTTTTACTAAACCATTGTCTTATATTACTAGAAGATGGTGAAACAAGCCTTAAGCCTAAATAAACTTTAGTATTCTTAACGAAAGTGGTGTTAGTCATGATTTAATGGAAAAAAATCCCGATTAAATCGAGAAGCCGAAGCAAAGCCGGATCGAGTCGAGCAAAAATAAAACACACTATGCTATACTCTTAACCCCCTCGCTCGTTGATAATCCTGAAAGACTTGGTAAAGAAAACAAATGGCAGATCATAATATTTTTCAAAAAAAAAAACACTATAGTTCTATGTTGCCATTCTAATCTATACTAATATATAAAGCTGAAGAGTTTGTTTGTTTGTTTGTTTGTTTGAACGCGCTAATCTCCGAAACTACTGGTTCGAATTGAATAATTCTTTTTCTGTTGGATAGTCCAGTTATCGAGGAAGGCTATAGGCTATATAACATCACGCTACGACCAATAGGAGCAAAGATATAGTGGTAAATGTGTAAAAAACGGGAGAAATTGTTCATCTTTGAAGCCTTCCGTTGCGTGCGCCGTGAAAACGGTTCAAGATACACAAAAAATATGTATTAAAGAATAATAGCTCTTTTAATGATCTAAAAAACAGTCCGCGATAGTATATGTCTATTTTTTAGGATTAACTCACAAAAACCGTTTTTATGGTACCTAATTTGGTCGAAATAATTTGTTTAAGTTGTATCAACATAATAATATGAATCTTTATTCAAATAAATATGTTATTGGTTAAGAGTACTTCATCCATTATAACGCGGGTAGCACCGCAGGGCACAGCTAGTGTTGACATAAAAACGAAAAAAATATAATGCAAATAATTAGAGAACAAGTCTCGGTTCCAAAAAAACTAAATATTTCCAGAACTGTCAAAGTTAGCAATTATCAATATGATACTCTCAGCATAGAAGAATACTCAAATTATTATTATCTTGTCATTCGTCAGTGGCGCAGAAGGCGAAGGCACGCTGGCGGCGCGTAAGACGTAGCGAATTCGACTCCCCTCTTGTCGGGAAGAAACCCCTAGTGATTTTATGTTATTATAGCACACAAAAAAAACTGTATAATATGTTTGTCTATTATTTTAAGCATATCAGATATTTTATAATACCTGTAATACGAGCTTAGAGCTTACCACGGGGCTAGATATTGTTGTGTGGATTAACCA
Source organism: Gymnoscelis rufifasciata (assembly GCA_929108375.1). Classification (NCBI taxonomy): domain Eukaryota; kingdom Metazoa; phylum Arthropoda; class Insecta; order Lepidoptera; family Geometridae; genus Gymnoscelis; species Gymnoscelis rufifasciata. Next base: position 11,871,585 of record OV815312.1, on the reverse strand, counting down.
CATGTATTATTTAAAAAATTTTATCAAATAGTTTATTTGCAAATAAAAATTTCATACAAATATACTTACATATTCAATAAACGGACAAATAATAATCAACCAAACAAAAGTATGTACATTAAAAGAAAGAGCAATTATGTTACATGAAATATAAATTAATAAAATAAGATTGAAATAAAGCAATTGTTTAGTTCCAAATTTATTTTACATATTACTTATTCCAAGATCACAGTTAATTTGTATTTCAACCGCTTCCCTTCGAGATCCCATTTCTCATTTCTTTCACATACAAAATATATCTCTAAGTTATATAATATAAGAAGCAGAACCACCATCAATCAATGTTAGTAACGTGGAAAAAATGTCGGTCAGTAAGTACGTTTTGCATCGCGGTGCTGCCATCAATCTAAATTCCGGAGGAAATGCCCTGGCCAATTTGTCAACGTTATGTCCATTAATTCTAATGTATATAATCAACGGTTATAATCGCTTTCGGCTTACAGCATTCGAATTTATTAAGCTGTACAAATAATATTAAGGATGAGTTATTTCATAACTTTTGAAACTATCATGGTTCATCATCTTCCTGACCTTATTCCACATTACGTAGGGTCGGCACAACATGGTTTCTGCTTCCATTTCCCTTCACCCGTCATCTCAACACTCACCTCTTTCTTACACAATACATGTCATATTTCACACAGTCCATCCATCTTTTCTTCGGCCTACCTCTTCTCACATATCCATCTTCATTCATATCTAACGCTCTTCTAGTCACATGACTTTCATCCCTTCTCATGACATGTCCATACCACGTTAATCTATTACCTCTCAACTTATCCGTAAGTAGTGCTACTTTCAAACTACCTCTTAAATACATGAAACTATCATGGTTATTAATACTATTTAGATTTATAACAGGATATTTACCGTGATTGATCTCAACTCTAGTGATGCATAGACTCGTTATAGAAGACTGAGAAAGAGACCGATTTATCTGCCAATAAAACTGTTACTCCAATCGCTGCAGCTTCAGTTCAACTGCCGAAATATCGGGAAACTCGACAGACAAATGTTATTAATTTTATTTTAAAAAGTTTGATTCTGTTATCTTTTTGTGTGGATTTTTAAGGCTCTTTAGTAAACAGGTAAATATGAATTTAATTTATTTTTAAATAGTCTTGCTAGAAGAGGGAAACACCACGACTGAAGTACAATATTTTATTTATATCAAGAGTTTAGTAAAAGTTTTAAAACGTAGCACCCTCTAGAGAGAAAAGTTCAGTCAATGCATCGATCATATTAATTTTAAGAGTTTTACCGACTTTGAAGAAGGTGAAGGTTATATATAGTTCACATCGTATTATTATGATTAATTTTCAAAACAATTTTTTCCGAGGATTTGATGATGATTGAGTTTTTAGACTTTCAAAATAAGGAGACGTTTCTTAATCCGATACGTTTTTTTTTGTTAACAGAACTTCTTAAAGCAACACTAATTTAATATTTAATTATTTATATTTGATTAATGTCCGGCCGCGGGTAATAATAAATTTTAACCGCGGTGAAAAGAACATTAGATAGATAGATAACTCCTTATGGTACACCACAAATAAAATACAAACAGTAAACAACAACAAGACATTACATCGGAGTACAAAGGGAGGGAGCTTTATCACTGTGAGCGATCTCTTCCAGGCAACTTTTGGTTGGACAGGAAAGAAATAGAACGACATAGACATAGACGTAACGTAAAGAAGATAAAAGAAGATATAACAAGATAAACTAATAAATACCAAATAAACTATTGTAAAACCATTTTCAGAAAAAAAATACTTAAATATATAATAAATAAACTTACAGAATTTTAAATATTAAGAGAGCGAAAATTATAAAAAAAATCTTAAATTAAAAAAGAATAATAATACTTAAAAGACTATTAATATAGATGAGTATAGGTGTTCGTGAAGCAGTTTTTGAACAGTTTTTGAGTCGTGAACATTTTGTCCTTTTCTGGGAAAACAGCTATGTCTTACACTTATTCTGCATTAATTAAAAATAGTTTAACCTAACGGTGAAGATGAAATGAAATGAAAATGTTTTTTATTCAGTAATAATTCATTTCATTTCAGTTTAACCTAACGGTGAAGATTAATCACTAAAATCATTAAAATTGATTTATACGAATTGTTTCAGTATTTCCAAATTTAATAAGAATCAGACTGACAGTTCTATGTTTCTTCATCACCCTATTAACGTTCCCACTGCTGGGACACAGGTACTTCTCTCTAGACGAGAGGTCTTAATTCATCACGCTGAGAGCGGGTTGGTGAATGTCACATGTCCTTCAAACTCTATAAAGTTCTCAGAACATGCCGGTTTCCTCACGATGTTTGCCTTCACCCATAAGGCACGTGTTTAAAGCGCACATAATGTTTTAAGGAGAAAAATCCAGAGGTTCGTAGCGGTTTTTGAACCCACGACCTTCGGAATGAAGGTGGAGTGTCCACTTAGCCAATACTAGGTTTCTCTTCATTATTTCCTATTTTAACACAACACGTTTGTTAATTCTTAAAAATTTACTTGTTTACCATAGCCCATGTGTACTAAGTTTACGACATCGGAATCCATAAGCAAACAAAATTTACAAGTACCTGATTGTGTTTGTAGTACGATAACCTGTAGTTACCTTTGTACCTTCTAGGTCTTCATGCCCATTCATACATTGTCTACACCAGGTGAGATTGTGGTCAAATAAAGGCTCATCTAGCATAAAAAAAAAGTTTTCCGAGAATTAGTCTTAAGGTTAACTCTTTACGTCAGAGAACAATGGAATAAGCTTTCTATGTATTTTACACACAAACATAATCTTAGGATCTTATGTAAAAGAGAGCTTGCGTACGTAAACACCACTTATAACTTCGAAAATTCGTTATTATTTAACGGCAAGTTAGTAAAACTTTATAAGTTACTTGTTTAACCCTCGTATTCATATAACTGAATTAGCTAAAACACACAATAAGCTTATTTATGCCTTATTTGGTGACTATTATAGAGATAAACATGAAATTAAATACATAAATTGATATGCAGGGTGAAATGCTATTATTGAACTGTTATTAAACAGATTTAACACTACTTTAGATTTATGAATAACGTTTAAGTCTGATTAAAAACAGAAACATAATTTTTATGAATATAGGAGTAAAAAATTAGGTATCTCACATACTACTCACGAGATCACAAAATAACTCAAGCTAACTATCTATAACGGTTTATGAGATACAGTCTTCTGACAGAAAAACCGATGAACGTCCAGCGAAGTCTTAGTAATTAGGTTTTACTCTTTGAATACGGAACCTAAAAACACAACCGAATTCAAATGTATCGTTTCAATTACCGTTGAATTAACGATAACTCAAGAATCAAAGCATCAAGTCACGTGTCCAGCAGTGGACGTCCTAAAGCAGAAATGATTACATATTATAGTAATTTACTATGCAGTCCCATTTCTATAGATTTTACTCATTCGCAATTGAATCAAAGAACCCATATTTACGTTCCCACTGCTGGGACACAGGGACGACTCTCTTGAGGAGAGAGTCTAGGCCTTAATTCACCACGCTGGATAAATTAAGGTGTCCTTCTTATTCAATTAAAATTAAATATTTCCAGACAAAATTAAAAATTAAATATTTCCAGACAATGCACACAACAACATCTAGCCCCGTGGTAAGCTCTAAGCTTGTGTAACGGGTACTAGATATCTGATATACTTAATATAATAGTCATACATAATATAGATATTTTTTATTATACATATTAAACACCCAGACCAAGGAAAAAGTGCTTGCAGAACATACAAACACTTTCACCCTCTGCGGGAATCGAACCCGCTACCTCTTGCGCCGCAAGCGGACCCTCGCCCACCGCGCCACTGAAGCAGTCAATTGTACTCTCATCATACCAGTTCAGTCCCCATGTTTGCCGTTAAGTGTTTAGGCACGTGTTTAAAGCACACATAATTTTAAAAAGAAAAAAGTTCAGAGGTTTCCGGCGGTGTTTAAACCCACGACCTTCAGAACGGAAGTCGAATGTGCTCCCACTAATCCAACACGGCATCGGATTAAGAGGCCATTATCAATTCGATAGTATGTCACTATCACACGTAATATAATTACGCAAATCACTGAACGACCGTAATTGAGTTACGAACACTCAACCCATTTATTCCCATAAAATAGAAATCATGCTATTTAATCATTATCATTGAGACAGTGTATTGATCAATAGAGCTTGCTAATAGAGATTGATTCAATCGTAATATTCTGAGATCTGTCTCTTGTATTGATTAATTGGTACGTGTGAATATTATTAACATATGTACCTACGTCTTTGTTATCTATGATTGACTATGGCATTAATGATTTATTTAGTGTAAATTTTAAGTTACAAGCAAATAAATACGACTGACGGCTGCTTCAGTGGCGCGGTGGGCGGAGGTCCGCGTTCGGCGACAGAGGTAGCGGGTTCGCTTCCCGCCGAGGGTCAAGTGGTTGTATGTTCTGCAAGCCATTTCTCCTTTGTCTGGGTTTTTTATATGTATTATAAAAATATCTATAAGTATATGTATGTCTAATATATAAATTATATCAGATGTCTTGGACCCGTAACACAAACTTAGAGCTAACCTGCGGGGCTAGATGTGGTCTTGTGGATGGTACGGAAATATATATATATATATATTTAAGTTAGGGGGAAAACGATCGACACATATATTGGCATTAAGTAAAATGTTTGCATTAAGTACAGAGACTGCCTTGTTACAAGTATATGAGTTCTACAGAAAAGGTATCAAATAGGTTTATTTCTATTTTACCGAACGATAGGTTTTCGAAGTGGTAATATTATAACTTCTTAAGGGAGGATTTTTTCGTATTCGTAATGTGGTCCGGAGAAACCATCTACCTTCTAGGTCTTCATGCCCCATCTTTGACCACATCGTCACCTTACATCAGGTGAGATTGTATTTGATTGATTGGCTTACCTAGCATAAAAAAATAAAAACTCCCTTCCTCCCTTCCTAACGGTAGGAATAGTCAGGCTCCTCTCCTCATATAAATACGATTCGAGTAATGTTAAATCAAATCAAATCAAATGTTTATTTGCAGAATACAATTTTTCAAACATGTCAAGAACTTAAGGACTAGATATAGTTGTATTCAACCCGCAAGCAGGTATGCAAATATTATCAAATGTCAATGTTATGAAGCTACAAAATAAAGAATAAATTAAATAATAAACAAAAAATAAAATTTAAATTACAATCTAAATACAAAAATGAATAGAATAAATGTTAAATAATTATAAATTACATTTTAGATATTCACTAACACTATAAAAACATTTGTCAAGCAGCCAACTATTTAGTTTTGTCTTAAAAATATTCCCCTTCAGCTCCTTTAAGGCTTCAGGTAACTTATTATAGACTACAATAGACATATTGTAAACATTTTTTTTATAAATTAAGTTAATGAAGACACGCAAAACACACAGCAATGAAAAATCTATTTGTACATTAAAATTCAATTTTATATTGCAACATTAACTTTACTCAAATGTTATTCAATGAAATGTTATATTATTGCATTATTATTAAATCATAATATTTTTTATATAGCCGTGGCGTGAAAAAACAAAAAAAAAATATTTCCGGACTACTCACACAGCATCACCTAACCCCAAACTAAGCAGTGCTTGTACTATGGGCATTAGGTGACTGATATACTACATAGATACTTTTTTTTTGTAAATACATACATATGATACATAGAAAACACCCAGACCCGAAACCAGAAATTGTAGATCGTACAAAATCTGGTCCCCTGGCGGTGAAAAGCCAGTATACCTCTAGATATAATTAGATAAGTGTATCAAAAATTCTGACCTCCGTATATAAGGTACTTACGAATACGTTAATTACAGTATTATCATTATTTATAGTGGTGGTTAAATACAAACTTTTACAAAGCTCTATAAAATATCATATTTAATTTGTATATTTTTGGATCAGGCTTCCGCGACAAGATATTCTTAGGATAACTCCTCATTATAACAGTTTTAACTTAATATAAAATTCTTTAATATAAGAATATAATAAGGAACAATCATTAATATAATTTCATATTCTTTTGAAAAACGTGTATTAATCACGCATATTATGATATAATGCATATCCTCCGACTCTTCTCTCTATTTCCTATCGTGTAAAGTCAACAAAACATAATGTTGACTATGTAAAATAAAGAATATCCCATTTTTCTCGTCTATTTGTTTTATATCGTAAATATTATACAAAACGTTTTTAGTCTCCCTAGCAAAACGGCCCCGCCGAAAACATAGCATATTGGCTCCAAAGCCCGTATTGGGACAACAATCATTTTATTATGATAAAGGAGTTGATAGTCGAAAGCTGTTCTCCGCCATACCCGATTTATTGGCAGACTGCCAAGGGATTATCCTAGGGCTTCACTCAAGGACACTGCCATTGTACGGAGTGCTAAATGTGCTAATTGATAGTTTGCTTGGCTTTTTGCTTCGTTATGCGTTGTTAGTTTTTATGTGCATGTTTTATAGAGAATTCGCTATCGTTTCAGCGGTATGACGTCACTGGTGGGATATTAACCTCGTTGATTTCCGGTTGTTTCGATTGCGGCCTGATTCCACAGAAAATATTAGCACAATACTGAGTGTCAAAAACTTTTCAGATAACTTTACGTGTTACCTTGTAAAGGTGTTTTAAAATTGGTATATAAAGCGGAAGGGGTGTGAATGGCACGTAAACATATAATATGTAATTATAGAATTTTAATTTATTTGAACTTAACTTTTTTCCAAAAAAACTTTAATATTTTTAAGAGATTTTTATAATGATACTCTAAGAGATAGTCTTTACTAAAATTGCTATTACTCACGGAATCCAAAAAAAATAAAATTATATTATACTTAATTATTTTAAGTAATTCACAAAAAAAACTGGATTTATACATCAAACAGATTTGGAAATGTAATGTTGAAAACAAACGATTTGTAATTTGTAAATGTCATTGTAATATTTAAGACCTTTTCCATTGTCACATTAACAGAAAAACTAAAAGTTAGTTAATAACCTTTTAGTTTTTCCGCGTCTCATCTCAAGTTCAACAAACGTTACCCGTTCTTGAAACTAAACTACAGAAACACTCTAAGCTAACCATACCATCAACTAGAAATCAAATGGAGTGGAAAGGTAAAGGACATATACATCCCAATTTACAATATCATTGGGGATCACAGGCCAAAGAACGCCGAAAACTTATAAAACATCGCCCGGGAACTTGCACGATATTTTCCCCAACAAATAAAGGATCACCCCAGCAATTGACGCCGCGCCAAAAGAAAATAACCTACTATACGACTGTAAACTTAGTTACTTTCTCGGATGTTTGTTTTGTTCCCTGCAGAGATTTCGTTTTCCCTCAGCTTGTACGATACTGTATCGGAAATACGCGTTTTGTATTTCAAATAGTATAAACTTTAGGGTCCGAATATGCTTATATACGATTATAGATTTTACGCGAGAGTTGAAAATTGCCATTTGAAATACAATAACATTTCAACACATTGTATGGACCGTGAATTCTATTGACTTAGAAATACACAAAACTGCGGAGTTTAGTACCTACTTGTTTAGAAGCAAAGAGAGTTAAAAGAAATTGATCATTGATTGATTGGGCCAGTACGTGAAGCGATTTTTTCGTGTTTAATGATGTGACCCGGAGAAGCCATCTACCTTCTAGGTCTTCATGCCCCCTCCTTAGACCACATCGTCACTTTACATCAGGTGAGATTGTGTTGAAATGAAGGCTTAACTAACATAAAAACATTGACACCCTAATACGTACAATATTATAACTTTAGGAAACTGACTCGAACTTATCTCTGTCAACATCCGAAACATCAATATCCAAATTAGAATTACGGGAGTCAACACAAATAATCCTTGATTGACAAACAATATCACTAGCTCACTATTTGCTTCTTATTGTACTGTCGTCACTATATCCATACTAATAATTATATAAATGCGAAAGTAACTCTGTGTGTATGTGCGTCTTCTACGCAAAAACAACTGAACTGATTTAGATGAAACTTGGTACACAGATTCCCGAGAGCCTGAGAAAGGACATAGAATACTTTTTATATCGGGTAAAAATGCCATTCCGCGGGAATATATAACGCGGGTAAGATCGGGGCACTAACCCGTTATAGGTACATAATCGCCTGCCAACAAAACATTAATCTTCTGATAAGGAACATGTGTCATAGAAAGTGAATTATCGATACAGTATCTTTATTCACGATAACATAAAATCCCTTTTTTGCTACATCCTGGTTATTATCATTCAGTTATGACTTTAGTGGAACAAAGTCGACAATGAGTCTAAACAACGACTGTATAGAAAAGTATAGCTACTTTTCTTTGACTATTACGTTTTTGTACAATACTGGCTCCTTTTCAACTAAAATATAAAATGAATCTAAATTTAAAATTTAAGATTCCAATGCTTTCATTTCCTGAAATGTAAAACAACATAATATTATGTAACGTGGACGCGATGCGCTTTCATTTGATACCCCACACTAGTATATTTGCAGATTTTCTGTTTTCCTTCCCCACTCTCAACCCCATAACTTTTAAACAGCTCAACCGATTTTCATGAAACATGTCTAAGAACACCCGGGACAAACTCACCTTTCATACAAAAAAAACTAAATTGAAATCGCTCCATCCGTTCGGTTGCTATGATGCCACAGACAGACACGTCAAACTTATAACACCCCTCTTTTTTGGTCGGGGGTTAAAAAGGATATTTCCGGACAATCCACACAACAACATAATCATTATTATCATAATCCCTGTGGTAAACTCTAAGTATGAGTTACGGGTATCTGATATACTTAACATTATATACATTCACTAGCGGCCCGCCCCGGCGTCGCACGGGTAAAAAAGTTCCCGGCAATTTTTCCTTATTTTCTCACCGTTTAGACCTACCCTGGACTACGACAAACATTTTAAAACCAAAATCACCTCAATCGGCCCAGCCGTTCTCGAGTTTTAATCAGACTCACGAACAACAATTCATTTTTATTTATATATAGAGATAATGAGATGTCTAGTACCCGTAACACAAGCTTAGAGCTTACCACGGGGCTAGACGTTGATGTGTGGATTGCCGGACATCTATTGATTAGTCACCGAAAAATGAAGATAATAAACTGACTAATTTATCTAAGACTAGCTGTGCCCTGCGGTGCTACCCGCGTTATAATGGATGAAGTACTCTTAACCAACAACATATTTATTTGAATAAAGATTAATATTATTATGTTGATACAACTTTAACAAATTATTTCGACCAAATTAGGTACCATAAAAACGGTTTTGTGAGTTAATCTTAAAAGATAGACATATACTATCGCGGACTGTTTTTTAGATCATTAAAAGAGCTATTATTCTTTATTACATATTTTTTGTGTATCTTGAACCGTTTTCACGGCGCACGCAACGGAAGGCTTTAAAGATGAACAATTTCTCCCGTTTTTTACACATTTACCACTATATCTTTGCTCCTATTGGTCGTAGCGTGATGTTATATAGCCTATAGCCATCCTCGATAACTCGACTATCCAACACAAAAAGAATTATTCAATTCGAACCAGTAGTTTCTGAGATTAGCGCGTTCAAACAAACAAACAAACAATCAAACAAACAAACAAACAAACTCTTCAGCTTTATAATATTAGTATAGATTAATACATATTTTTTATCATATGAGTACATATTAAACACCTAAGGAGAAAGTGCTAGCTGAACATACAAGCATTTGGCCCATCGGCGGGAATCGAACCCGCGCCACCGAGGCAGAGGTCAACTAAACCTCAATCTTTTTCTACACGTATTAAAATAGTATCATAATCCTAGTAAGTTTTACCTCCTAGATAAATCAAAAGATTTTAATTTAGATACGACACGTACTTAGACTTCTAGAGACTTTGACTTCTAAATATAATAAGTATTTTAATAATAAAAGAGGCTTAAGCGTCTTTGAGTGGTCGGTTAAATACTGTCAATTAACATAATGAAGCCACATTCAAAGGGAGCACAGAGTTTGGACACTCGACGGAAAATGGAGAAATGCCTTTGTGACTCGCTTGTAATTCTTCTCGCTCTAGCGTTCTTATCGTAAGTACCTACTCTGGGCAGATATTTACAGTATTTTGTTAAACTTTATCGAATATAGACCGCAGTTTTTATATAAATCTACAAGGTAAACGAATGATTTTGTTATTGCTTTAGAAGAACTGATGATCTATGAAGGAGTTGTAAACTCCGCAGTCTTCATTGCCAAATTATGATGTTAATATAATGTCAATTGGGTTTACCCGTATTCAAAGGGACATAGGGCACGGGCCCTTCTCAATTAAACGCCAAACTAAAATGGAGATTAGCTTTAGTCACTGGAGTGGTGATGGTTACCTATCTTCTTAATAAAAATAAATCAAATTGGCACAAGGAAATGTCGAAGAAAAGCCGCAAGAATTGACGTTGTAAAGCCGAATTCAGAATTATAGTGCTCAGCAATTAAACGGGAAGCCAAAATGGAGATTTGCCTTTGTGAATCGCTTGAGTAGTTCTGATGGCTCTCCTACCTATGACTATAGAAAATAAATAAAATTCATCATCGTCACCATTATTTCGGCCATAGGACGTCCACTGCTGTACTGCTGTACACAAAATCAAAAACAAGACTAACAAATAATGATTGTAAAGTTTCAGTACAAAAATGAGCTAGAGTTTCTAATCGCTTCTATGCTCTAGTGTAAAAAAAGAGAAGCGACCAGATACTATAAAATTTCCTGTTTATCTTTTAGCACCTATAATGTTTTTTTTGTTTTTTGTATTTTATTTTTGACGTGTCTAAGTTTTGTAAAACCAAACAATCGAAATAAATGATTTTGTATCTTGTACTATATAGGTCTACTACTAGGGTACATAGGCCTCCCTCAGCGATCATCAGTTATTTCGGTTGAAAGCAGCCTGCATCCACCGTGGACCTGCAGGCTTTACCAAACCATCCGTCCATCTTGTAGGTGGACGGTGGATTAGCCGATTCGTGGTCTCTAGTCGAGAACTTGTCAGCCATCTGTTCTATGCCACGCGCTATTGCCGCCCACTGCCATTTCAGCGAAAGTTGAAAACAGGTCTTATTTTCGTTGCGCTTTCCCGGAGGTTTTTCGGTTTTACAGGTTCGAATCTTGAATATCTTCATATTTTTCTGCATAAAATTAAAAAAATTAGAATTTATTTAAATATTTTGTTCCTTTTGAAAATCCGTTTAGAAGTCAAGAGAGCAGTATCTCTAAATTCTAAATCTGGACGTAGAACTCTCTATTTACGTTATGAATGCGAGCTCAAAGGAAAATAGAGCTCGGCAATTAAACGAAAAGCCAAAATGGAGATTAGTCTTTGTGACTCGTTCGAGTGGTTCTGATCGCTCTCCTACCAAGTGCTCGAAATAATGAAATTCCCTCAAAATAAACCTCACAAGAAGCAATCGCGAGTCAAGGGGATTTGCATTGTGTTGGACACTAGGCATTTGACTTTGAACTAATAATTTATTTTAAGAGGGGTTCTCTGATTGGACGTCAATTTAATGGTGGTAAGGGAATGGTCATTTATTATGTAAAATGTAATGTAATGTATTTAATCCACACCGATAGCGCTGAGTCAAGAAATATGAGCAGTCTGAAAACCAGCGTTGCTTCGATCCCTCTCCCGGGGAGCGGAGTGGCATTAAGTTGAGACTGTTCCTCTTTTGGTACATGGCAGCACAGCCTGGCAGCTAATTATCTGTTTGTGGTTTTTATGTTTATTTTCTTCTGTTTTAAACAAACTGTGTCTGCTGTCTTCTGTGCTGTTGTTTGTTAATGTACCAAAATAAATGTATTTCATTTCAAATATGTAACCTTAACCATAAGTAGGCATTATAAAAAAAGTTTAATAAAATAGCCATGATAAGTATTGCAAATTCTATAAAAGTCATAGAGCAAAAATATAATTAATATATGAGTGGACCAACACAAATATCAAATAAGGTATTTACTCTCTGGATTAGACACAAAATTATTCAAAGGCAATTTTCATTAAAACGGTATGAAATAATGTTTTTAAAAATAGATCCTACTAATATTTTCCATGGCAACCTTTCTTAAGTTATTCTTAGAAGAAGCCTCTTAACTTTTTCCTCTCCCAGAAAAACGTCTGCAGCAATAGGATATTGCGAAATTCTAAGACGTTCTAGACTCTGTATTATTGTAACAATAAAGCTTTGCGACACTTCAGCGCACAATTCAATAAGATTACACGCGCCCGTAGTAGAGGTAAGCAGCTCACATGGACCAAGCGTTAACGAACCGAGCGTTAACGCTTTTAAATTCATTTCGCTCCTTTTCGGGTATTTTCGGCTTTTTTAGACCTTCCCGTCGCCGCATGACTTCTCATTCAATTAAATCCTATTCGGTGTTTCGTTCCGTAATATTTAACAATTGGGGTCGTTGATTTTACAGTAATTGTCTTTTGCAATGTGAAAATTGGAGTCAGCGGATGGTAAAATTGGATGTTCCTAAATTACCTGGTTACGAGCATATATTTTTAACACTAACTCAGCTAAAACTTTTTCCTTTTCTACTCGTTAGAACAGGAAAGATAAAGCATAAAAGCTTTAATAAATCTAAATTTAAAATTTAAGAAAAACCCCCGATTCTACTGCCTTCATTTCCTTAGAAGTAAAACAACATAATATTTTGTAATGTGCACGCGATGCGCTTTCATTTGATACCCCACTCGAGTATATTTGCAGGTTTTCGGTTTTCCTTCCCCACTCTAACCCCCATAACTTTTAAACGGCACAACCGATTTTCATGAAACATGTCTAAGAACACTTGCGCCAGACTCACCTTTCGTACAAAAAACTAAATCAAAATCGCTCCATCCGTTCGGGAGAGACAGAAAGACACGTCAAACTTATAACACCCCTCTTTTTTGGTGTGGGGTTAAAAACAGTGACAATAGGCATGATGACTGTATAAAAAAATAGGTATTCTGTTAAGTCTCCTTGTATTCCTTTTATGCTTTATCAATTTAATAAAAATGTGCCAAATATAAAATGCATCAAGTTCCTTGCAATGTAAATGTGTAATTGTGTATGTACAAATCGCACGAAAGCGGTAACGCGAAACTTCAATGCACACTTAATCGTCTTTAATTTGCTTTTGCAGGCTAATAATATTGGTGTACAATAGTATAATCAAAATGTAAATATTATGGACAAATCGCACGAAAGCGATACCGCGAAACTTCAATGCACTGAATCGTCTTTATTTTTATTTTGCAAGCTAAAATAGTGGTTTTCAATTAAATACTCTAAAATCTAAATTACAATTTTTTTAGTCTTTACTCTATTGTTCATACGCATACGTTTTTACATACGCTTAACTTAACAAATATCTACATTAAAAAAAAAACATGAAAAACTTGCACGTGCGCAAACTTATCGCGCGCTGCAGTGGATGACCAGCATAACTAGGTTGCAACAGGATGGTTTGTTGTTTGAAACTAGCGCGTCCAGTGTTAACTTATCTTACAACAAGGTAACTAACTAGCCTCGAGCGAGTGCAGGCTAACTTGATTTCAGCTTGCTGAAAATGCCAGTATATTTTCAGGGATATTGGTACCAACGGTATCTCGAACTCAGTTACGTAAGCCAGTTGTATGAAAAATAACGTTATGTGGGTGTAAAATATTGAAACATAACCAAAAATTTCATATTTCGAATGTGTAGTTCAATCAACAGGAACCTTCCGGGTATTTTTCTGAACCTAACATCACCGCAAGGTTTATATAGTATAAAATGTTTTATTTTCTGGTGATTCCAAATTTGGTTTATATAAATTCCATAAAATGCCAATACTATAATAAGACCAGCACATTTTACTACCTTTATGCATAAAAAAAAACATATTAAGAACGAACATTATTTAACAAACGAACGAATATTATAAAAACGCCGAAATAAACTTGAAACAACAAATAACACAGTAATATCTCTGATGTTGCTCATAAGCATAGCATAGTCATAGGCTTCGGTAGCCACTTCCCATCAGGTGGGCCGCATGTTGTCTACCACCTTTTTGGTATAAAAAAAAATTTCTTCATAAGATGATTGCTAAAAATCTCATCTATAATAGTATACACATAATTAAAACCAGGAGATATACGAATTTCCCTATTCGTATCTAATACATAATTCCGTCCTGTCCTACTAATTGACCACATATGGACTCGGCTACATAGTATGTTGTTTCGCTAAATTTAACTTGACGAGATTTAATGGCCCCTGAAATGGGGATACATTTTCAGGAGAAATTATTGTCAAATTACTACACAACGCTGGAACAACATCGTTATTAATTCAGTCAGGGTTGCAGAGTTTTCGTGCCCGTTTCGTGGCAGTTTAAAAGACGAAAAATTGCTTTTTAGTCGCGTAAAGTAAAACGTATGTTGTTAAACAGTGTCGTGGAATATTTTAAAATTATCACGCCACAGCGTTGCCCGTGATTTTGGATGGAAAGTACGTTATTCCTATAGTAGTAGAGACTATAATAGCTTTCCTCGATAAATAACATCTACATCACTACATCACAAAGAACAAATTTTTTGAATCGGACCTAAAAGTGGTTCCGGAGATTGGCGCGTTTAAACAAACAGTTCAGCTTTTTAATTTAAGTAGTTCTAGTTATCTAGTTATGAGAAGGATTTTTTTATCAAATCATATAGTTTTCATGGGATATTTAAATTGTGTGATTTTTCAAGAAGAGTAGACTCAGTTGTACTACAACTACAATTCGTTACTTGTTCCATCAGTATATTTGGATATTTTAAAACTTCATACAGTTAAGTTATTTTAAAGATTAGAACGTACGTGGATATTATTTAGATGCGTGATTTTTGATTAAGAACTATAGTGCCTTGATAAACCTGACATAGGCTTGAAGACACTATAAGTCATTGCAAAAGTGTATTTTGTGAATAAACAACTTATTATTACAACTGAATTAAAACAAACTCAACAATAGTATATACCTATAGACAGACATTGCAAACGCCTAACAAGGAAACGCTCCACGAATTCAAATTAAACAACCTTTTGAATCCCTAAAGCGTTTCAATAAAAACCTGCTTCTAAGCTTTGTAGTTTTAGTATTGACCCCATTCGGGCACATTGAATCACTTCCATTGGCACGCATTGAAATGATATTGCTGTGTTAATGATATTGGCATCGGACCAGTGTCTTAGCGAAAACATTTCTATATGTTCGCAATGATTTGTTGTGCCAGTAAACCAGCTTTCGAAAGAGTATTGTGGCAGGGTTTATGAAGTTTTAGATCAATTAGTGAAAATTTAGTTTAAAAAAAGTGTTTATGATCCCAGGTTATTGGAGATGAGAGGTTGACTTTCTTTTTTTGAAAATTAACGGTCATTATGTGTATTATATAGTCATCATCATCATCGATTCCGCCGTAGGACGACCTCTGCTGGACAGGCCTCTCTCAAAGATAGCTTTTAAAAATTTAATTAGACAGATGAAGTTTTAAAATTACGTATAAAAAAATAATAAAAAAAAGAGTAATTTTCGTTGGCAGCGGCTTGCATCCACTATGTGCTAGCGGCCTTCATCAAGTTTTCCATCCATCTATTTGGTGGACGTCCAACGCTGTATTTGTGATCCGTGGTCTCCATTCGTGGAGCTTTTCAGTCCCAATCTGTACTTAGGGATATAAGGCCTTCCCACTGCCGGTAAAAAAATGTTACTAAACTGTTATTCATCTATACTAATATTATATAATAAAGCCACTGTGCCATTGTGTCACTGTATGAAACATGTATCTCCTATGTATGTTCCTGTATTGTGGTGTTGCAATAAAGAATTTTGTATTGTATTGTATAATAAAGCTAAAGAGTTCGTCTGTTTGTTAGAACGCGCTAAGCTCAGGAGCTACTAGTCTGATTTGAAAAGTTATTACAGTGTTAGATAGCACATTTATCGAGAAAGGCTGTCATTAAAATTTTGCGTAAAATTACCATTTTACGCGGGTAACACTGCGGGGCACAGCTTGTTTCATTTATAAAACAAAATGAATTAATTTTAAATGTGATCGAAAAAAATTCCCATTGAAATATCACTAATAAGTTTTTCGTTGTTCTAGTAATTAACCAATTGAATGGATTGTCATGCCAACATAATATTTAAACTCAAGTACAAATACACTATCGTCCAATACCTCATTATATAACCAACAACTCATATCCATATCATTGTTTTAATTTGAATGTCATTTTCATTACATAATATTTAAGCGTCAACGTTGGAGACTCAATTTATAGATGCCCTTGACTTTAATTTGGAGGCGAACAACATAATACACCAAACACTCGAACGAAGTATTTGACTTTAAAACAAGGAATAAGTTGTTTTTCGTAATTTAATGGCTCATTACTTCAATATGAGGACATTCTACAAAGTATTAAAGTACTTTATGAAGAGACGTTTCGACTTGAAGTAAAGGGTAGTCTTCATCGCAATCAATAAGATCAATAAGAATCAATAATATCTGAGAGATTGATATCTCAAATATTATTGACACTATTGTAAAATTTGATTAACGCAGTTACATAGGGAGAAAAGTTCTAGGTATAATAATTCAGTTTACACAAGCACCGCTATTTACGTTCCCTTGACGACACACTTTATGACTTTTCTCGTACACGAAATAGAATATGCCTTAATTCACCACGCTCCGGCCAAGTGCGGATTGGTGAATGTCACATGTCCTTTAAACTGTTTTTTAAAGTTATCATAACATGCCAGTTTCCTCGAAACTTGCCTTCACCGTGGCAATTGATTTGAAAGCGCACATAGATTTTTTAAGACGAAAAATCCAGGAGCGCTTAGCGGTGTTTGAATCTTCGGAATGGAAGTCCAGTGTGCTCTCACTAAGCCAACACGACATTTTATAAATTAACTATAATGACTTAAACAAAAGGCGGGGTACAAAGGATCCCAAGTATATTCTGTTATTTGCCTGCGTTTTGGTTAGTAATCTAAGTTGCACAAGTGTCCTACAAATGTTAGACTTGCCGGCAATAGAAGCCGAAGTTGCAAATTGTTGTAATAGTTCAACAACTTGCACTGCATTCTCCGGAACGTAAATAACCAGCTGACATCATGGAGTGCAAAAATGTAACGCTCATAGACAGGATTAGAACTTGCGTAACAGACATCACAATAACAAACACATAATTTCAGCATAGGAAGTCCAATGGTGGGATCACAGATCATCACATTACATGATTAGATCATCGTATTTTTGTCGAAATACCACAAAAATAAACAAAAGTATTTGACATAAAGAGCAGAATACTCGTAGAATAGTTTAACAGCCAAGCCAACGGAAGTAGGTGGACGTCACACGGCTCAAGTTATACTCAATCCAAACTAATATTATGTGTGTTTGTTTGTCCGTATTTTACGGCAAAACGACTGAACCGACAAGCCCGAAATTTGAGAAGATGATGCATGTTACATTAAATTAGAACATAGGCTACTTTTGACCGCGGGATGATATGTCGTTCCGCGAGAAAATACAATATGACGCGGGTACAGCGCGAGCACAGCTGTAGTTTAATATATTACAAACTAAAAATCGGTCGTTTTTCGTAGAAAATCTACTTGTTATACACAAGAAGTGTACTGTTGAAATACATTCCTTAGTGTATAAATTTGTATTTTTAGAACGGAAAGTGGGCAAGTAAACCTAGCAACAAATCAACTATTTTGCGTCATAGGATGGAATGTAATGTTTTTATTTTACAAATAAATATAAAGCATAATTTTGACTGAATTCTTGCACCGATATTTCTGTAATATTAAAATAGCTTTCCGCCTACACTCCTTTTCTAATTTTGTTTTTCAGCACATTTATTTAAATGTCTGTTCACATTTTGACACTAAGCTCCGATTCCATCATTCGCTATAAACTCGATCAGATCAGGCTAAGCTCGTTTTACTGCGATCAAATTTACATTTTTCAATGGTTGAACTGGGTTCAATTAAACAGGATTTGTAGCATAAAATGGTGAAACTGGGACTAAATTTCTGATAACATGCTAACCATATTTTCGATTAAATGTATAATAGAAAATATCGATCTATGTACACACATGTCTAAAATATTAAGTAAATCAGATGTCTAGTACCCCTTACAAAAGCTAAGAGCTTACCACGGGGTTAGATGTTGTTGTGTGGATTTTCTGGATATATTTATAAGTACATTACCCATACACTGTCTAGGTAATTTTAGAATAAATGTTCGAAGGCTTTTCTAGTAGAGCACCACATTGCGCTCTGAGGATTAATCGAGGAACAGTTCGGCAGCATGGGCAGAGAAACTTGATAAACTAAACTAAGATATTGAATGTTGTGATTCATAGAGCGATCAATACATTTTTGTTGAGGTTTTAGTTAATTTACGTTAACAAGCGGTTATGATGTACGTTGTTTCTTGTCCAGTAATATTTATGAATTTTTCAAAACATTAATAATATTTAGATTTTTTTATCATAACCTACTTTAAAAGATTTTGTTTGACAAGTTTTAGATAGTTTCACGGTCGTTTAGTCGTTTCATACCATGGTATGAATCGCCCAAGGACTCTTTTAGAATGGGTCGTTTCGCACCGCTTATAGCGGTGCGAAGCGCCCAATAAACATGTTATTGGTTCATAGATATGTATATATTTTTTGTGTTAGTAGTAGTTTACTTACTTAATTAGTTTGTTTTCTGATTAAAATAAAATAACTAAATTAGTACGACACGGCGCACACGTATGTATTTATTTTTTGCATAACGCATGTATTTTTTGATGTATCATAAAATACTACAAATGGGTACATGGCCTGTGTAATCTAGTTTTCAAAGCAATATTATATATTTTTTTAATTATAGGTAGCTAAAACTAGTACCATACTTATTTCACTTTACATCGTTTACCGCTTAGAAATAATAGCATGAGTTTTTAAAACAGCCTATCTTTACCTTAAAAACGCCATGCATCAACATGATTAAGATTTAGGTGTCGTTCAAGAGACTTTCTAATCACCTTTCCCTTAAAGCCAACAATTACACTCTAATCATTACTAATGATGATGACTTTCTACCAAAATTTCAGGTAACCAAAAGATAGATTTGATTAAGTACGGAGTACTCAAATGAAAACAGAAAATGAGCTTTGCGTAGGAGATTAAGATACTTGAATCTAGTGAAGGTAAAATTGGATTAAGATAAAGTTGTAATAAAAGGAAAATTGCCGACTTAAATGAAGGGTGGGGCGATGAGGAAATCCATTGCTTTTTCGAGGGTGGGTTTCGTTACTTATAAATCTTATAAATGAATAAAAATGAGGTTTTTTGACAAATAGAGATGTGAGTTGAGCCGTGCGAAACAATAGGGCATGGGTGGTCTAAATTATGATTGAGTGGCTGTGGTCTGGCTAAGTTAAGTTAATAAATTATCCTGGTAAAGTAATAGCTGAATGAGGGTAATATTTCATTTTTTTTATTATGTATTAATTGCATCTGGAGTAATTTCGGCTGGCAGCGGTCAGCATCCACCGTGAGCCCGCAGCCTTCACCATCTTATATATAAAATTCAACTTTTACAGTGTTTGTTACCATACTCCTCCGAAACAACTAAACCGAATATTATGAAAATGTATATATGCATATTCAGTAGGTCTGAGAATCGGCTACTATCTATTTTTCATTTTGCAAAACAACGTTTGCTGGGGTCAGCTAGTGATGATATAAATTTATAAAAATAAATTCCTCTAAATTTCACACGGCATCATCGAATCTCTAATGAAGCAGATCTTATATCGAACTTCGAAGTGCGCCGTTTAGAAGACCTTGACGCAATACGTCTTAATATAAATACCTGACCGAAGCCTTATTACAATTATACCTAGGATAGCAGTGGACAAAAGCACATTTTTAAAACGAAACTTCTATTTATAGACTTTAAAGCAACATTCGGACACACAATAGACAAATTAGAACAGTTCATGTTCGCCTCTGTCGGATACATGGAGTCATGGAGGACATCATCATATAACTGATTGATAGACTTTTTAGACACTTTTTATTCTGTCAATATAGCATAATGATCATCTTTCGATATATTGACAGAATACATATATACACAGTCAGAACACATAAATATATAGGTATTATATTTTTGGATATTTCTAGCATTAAGAGTTACACAAACCTTATTTTATAACTACATTAAACAGAAATAAATGATTTTTTCTATTGTATCTCAAACAAAAACAGACATTATTTTGGAAACGTGTAATCATTTCGTATGTTTACTTTGTTATTGAATGTAAATTCCTTTTTTATCGATACAAAGGGAAACGTTTTCCGATGAAACAATGAAGCTATTGTCCTCTTCCATGTTGCTTACCTATGTACTTTATGTATTATTGTATACAAGGTGCCACAAAAGTTTCGGTCAGTTTGGGAAGGTCTGAAAATATAAGAGATAGGAAGATTTGTTCTTAGGAACCATGTCAACGAGTTTAGCAATATGAAAAATTGCATTGACACATTTTTAAGGTAAATTTTATACGTCTTGGTATCGAACCGCGACTTTTAGAATTATAAAAAAATACTAGTATTTTTTTTTAATTTAATATTCTGACATTTATTTTATTAAGTGTTTGCAATGGACACATCAATAGAATAATATTATTTTTTTCTTTTTCTCACGCCGAACAGGCCTATTTATTAATTTATTTAACTTGACACTGGCAAACTGTCCAATTATAAGGAATTGAATTGAGAGTAATCTGGGGACTTACGCGATTATAAAACGAATTCCGCACTTGACATAACACAAATTTGTTTCAAAATGTCGTTTTGACTGCGTGCGCACAGTGCGCTAGACCACTGCGACATATCCATTCTAGGATAGGGTAACATTCAGCTGAGACTAATTTCTTTTTGTACGCACCTAAGTACGGACATCAAACTTTTCGCTCCTACATACCTACTATTGGTATGTCTAGACATATATATATTTAGTGTCCTATGTGTTCGATGTTTTGCTTTCACATTCTGTAATGTTCCTTATAAGTGTTTCATAAAATCTGTTTTTTGTTTATTTTGTTTTTGATTGTACTTACTGTGTTTGTCAATTGTCTGTACTTATGGATGTCCAAATTAAATGATTATTATTATCATCCAATCAAAATCTGCACTTTTAACCTACCGAACGATATCACTAGCCTTCCTCTAGCTCTAGTGTTTAAACTTGAAAATCTAAGCTGAGACACAACATTTCAATAAACGATTATTACATCTGTGTTTTCTAACAATTGACATAAGGCAAATTATAGTTGCAATTAATGATTAGTAGTAATCAAAGATTATTTGACTTTGAATTCGGCTTTACTGTTTTATTTGAACCAGTTAAGTAGATTAAGTGACAGTGTTCAAGGGAAATGGAGGGGAACATGTTCACATTGTGTTACATCCGGCTTGATAGCATGTAATGTGCAACACGCCAAGATCCAAGCTTCAACATAACACGAGCATACTCCGGACAACACAACATAAACACGGTGTGTTACACGGACTTGTGTTGTTATCTACAATTCTAGAATTTCGTGTGGGTTATTTAGATTTGTGTAAATAAATAAAATACACATTCCGTAACTAAACCATACATCAATGCGTCAAGTTCGTAACCAATTGAATTCCTTCTACACTTGAAGTAAAGTGTTAACCTTAGAATAAATGCGATGTGTTTAACCTGTTTCACCACAAAGAAGGTACGATTTATATATTAAAGACGTTAACATCGCATTTGATATCACAGAGTAGTCATAACATTCTTGTATTTTTACAAATGTACTGTACATCACTAATAAAACGTACCATTGAATCACCAACAGATGTTATGCCTCCTATCCGGTATCTGAAACAAAAAAAAATACTATTAAAACGAAAAGGGGTTGTTAATTATAAATCAGCAGATATAATTGACACTGCTGTAAGGATTACGAACTTCTTTCTTCTTGAGGTGGTTAGGAATGACCTCTATTTCTACTTGATACACATTACAAAAAAATGAAAAAAAAAAAATAATAATAAATAAAATTCTTGATTCTACAATACTAACGAACAAACTCTTCAGCTTTATAATATTTTAAGTATCGACGAGAGATTATTTTAAATATTATTTCTCTCGTCGTCTCGTCCCGCTCGTTAGGCGCACTCGCTTCAACGAGTAATGTTCTGAGCTAGGTTTTACTCGTAAGATAATTCGGCTATGTGAGAGAGAGAGAGAGAGAGAAAACATTTATTGACACAACACACACATAACCAGTACAATATATCACTCATGGCGCTGATTTCTCATTTTAATTTCAGCTGTAAAACGTCCATTTCCGTACATAAGCCTCACTTAGGTATCGACTTTCAAATTGGCAAATCAAATGACCAGGTCATTTGATTTGCGTCTGTTTATGTAAAAAATTGTATATTTATATGATGTCCTCCGTATCCGACAAAGGCGAGCCTGGACTGTTATATTTTCTACTGTTTTCTATTGTGTGCCCGAATGTGGCTGGCGAAGCCAAATTTAGTTTTGAAAACTTTCTTGCAGGGCGCACAGTGCAGTATAATATATATTTATAAATTATGAACACTTTATATATTACTAGCAGCCCGCCCCGTCGTCACACGGGTAAAAAAAAATCCCGGTAATTTTTAAAGTTTTTTGTTGAAATTAAGTTATGTCAAAGACAATTTAATTCACAATGAAGTACTCTTAACCAACAGCATATTTATTTGAAGAAAGATTAATATTATTATGTTGATACAACTTAAACAAATTATTTCGACCAAATTAGGTACCATAAAAACGGTTTTTGTGAGTTAATCTTAAAAGATAGACATATACTATCGCGGACTGTTTTTTAGATCATTAAAAGAGCTATTATTCTTTAATACATATTTTTTGTGTATCTTGAACCGTTTTCACGGCGCACGCAACGGAAGGCTTCAAAGATGAAATAATTCCTCCCGTTTTTTACACATTTACCACTATATCTTCGCTCCTATTGGTCGTGGCGTGATGTTATATAGCCTATAGCCTTCCTCGATTACTGGACTATCCAACACAAAAATAATTATTCAATTCGAACCAGTAGTTTCGGAGATTAGCGCGTTCAAACAAACAAACTCTTCAGCTTTATAATATTAGTATAGATGAAACCAAGCAAGTATGTGACCAAAGCATCAAGTTAGTTTGGTACAGGGTGAACAAAAACAAACCCGTAACTTGGAAGGAGTGATACAGTGAAATTTATTGTTGCAACGATTTAAACGGAGTGGAAAGAGCAGAGGCGAGCGTTACACAGCATTGACAGAAACGCCTGATTTAGGAGAGCCATTATGGAACACCCATTGCGGCTAAAAGATAACGCAAAATGTATGTAGGGATTTTTTCACCTTCTTATTGTTATTATACAACACTGTTATAAGCACAAGATGCCAAAATATATGAAAGAACCCTTGGTTTTATTTTAAGGCTTTCGTATATATACCAATGGGAAAAAATGGGAACCTTTTACTGAGATATCGTCTTATGTCACCAGGCTGTATCTCACGAACCTTGATAGATACAGAGTTGAAATTGTGATTGTGATTTGTGTGGGTATTTTTGTTTGTTGTTGTTGTTCCCAATTCATCGTTGTTGCGTGAATAGTTTGCAAATATAAAGTACTAGCTTTCCGCCGGCGACTTTGCCTGCGTAATAAAAGATTCTCCCGCGGTAAAAAGAAGCTTTTGTCCTTTAATGGAAAAACAGTTTATGTCCGTGCCAAATTTATTAAAATCGGGCTTTGCTCGCAATAATTTATTTTCCCACGAAACGTGGTATTCCATCGAGCCAAAAGTAGCCTATACATGTGTTATTCTGATATGCTATATCATTGTAAAGTATCATTATAACCTGATATATGTATTTTTATATTACTCAGTAGTTTTGGGTGAAAGAGTACACTAATAAAAAAAAATTAAAAAAATAGCAAATACAACTTCACAAACTTTCGCGTATATAATATAAATATAGCTATTCTAATAAATATTAATTTAAAATTTAAGAAAAACTTCCGATTCAATGCTTTAATTTCCTTAAAAGTAAAACACCATAATATTTTGTGCGCGCGATGCGCATTCATTTGATACCCCACTCGAGTATATTTGCAGATTTTTGGGTTTCCTTCACCACTCTCACCCCCATAACTTATAAACGGCACAACCGATTTTCATGAAACACGTCTAAGAACACTCGTGCTAAATTGAAATCGCACCATCCGTTCGGGAGCTATGATGTCCCAGACTGACAGACAGACAAGTCAAACTTATAACACCCCTCTTTTTGGTCGGGGGTTAATAACTAGAAATTCTGTACACACCTTATTCTTAAAGGACGACTTTGTTCCAACCGCGGTTTTGCTACGCATCGAGCACGGATAGCCTAAACCGAATATTACGGTTCACTGAACTGGAAGTCGAATTTGAAAGCCAATAACTTCAATTTGCAAACAGCTGTTATTTTAAACTTGCAACTCGAACTGGCCTCAAACAATGAAATTTAATAAAGATAAGTAAACAAAGACGGTTTCCGGGTTCCAAAACTCGATTATCATCATTTCCGACGACCTCTGTGGCTCGGTGGGCGAAGGTCCGCCTGAGGCACATGAGGTTCGATTCCCGCTGGGGGGCCTGATTTTGTATGATCTACAATTTCTAGTTTCGGGTCTGGGCGTTTTCTATGTATCAGAAGTACGTATTTACAAAAAAAAAGTATCTATGTAATCTTGTCACATAACACCCAATGATGATGCTGTGTGATTAGTCCGGATATATAATAGAAGAGAAAACACTTTATTCTACAACAAACAAATAAATAACAAACTTTAAAAAAACCTTCACTAATTAATAACAGGGTACAAAGGGCAGCCTTATCGCTATGAGCGATCTCTTCCAGGCAACCTATAGGATATAATTATTTATATAAATCGTAAGACGTTCTCAGCAGGATATACGCCTCTTTCGTAGATTTCTGTGAAAACGCAGCCATCAGCGAGTCGTCAATTATACTCTAAGTTTTATGAAGTACCTAGTTCAAAACTTTGGGTAACATGTACCTACCTAACTAAAACCCATGAGTATTAAGTTACACATACGATTAAAAACTATCATGGGTTATATTAACGTTTACCTTATTCACCCCTCAACTTCCTCGAACTAGTTTAAGTTATGGTTGTTTGAGCAAGTTCGAGATTTTGAGATGAACATCTTCGCCAGTACTTCTAAAGAAATTCTACGGTGTACCATTTCTCATATAATGTAAAATGTATAGTTTTATTACTGAACCATCAGATTCATCATCACCAATACAGCCGTAGGACGTTCCACTGGGCATAGGCCTCCATCAAAGATTATCAGTAATATCGGCTGGCAGACGCCTGCATCCACCGAGAGCCCACAGTTTTCACCAGGTCGTCAGTCCATCTAGTTGGTGGACGTCCTACGCGGCGCTTGCCGATCCGTGGTTTCCTTTCTTTCCGACGACCATCTGTTCAGTGTGCTATATGGGCTGCCCACTGCCACTTGGCTGTTTGGCTCTGTTCTTCTACGAATCTCCTCATTTCTGATTCGATCCCGTAGACAAACCAACAGATTATAAACAATTAAATATCAAACATTATATTGATATATGATTGATTATGATATTTAACAAATAGCATCATGATCATCAACACCCTTTTAACGATCCCACTGCTGAGACACAGGGACTTCTCTCTTGCCGAGAGAAATAGGGCCTTAATTCTCCACTCTGGCCAAGTACGAGTTGGTTAATGACACATTATTCAACATAAAAACCATAAAATTACCACAAAATGGCGAATACACAAGGATTTGACTAAATATAACCTAGGCAAGTTTGCGAACTTCCGGGGCAACTCAAACAAATTTTATCATTTCCCCGGGCCCTCAGCCCTGAGCTAACACCGCATCACGTTCCGAGATAATGCAAATAGCCTGCACATACTACCGTTTGAGGTGGAGCAAACGGGCCACTTATTTAAGACACTGTAATTATGTTCGTTTTTAACTATTATTATAAATGCCTACTAAAAATGGAGATATAATATCTCTTCCCTTCAGCCGATGACTGTCGACGACTTTACCCATAATATCGCAGTTTCATCCACCGTTTAACATTACCGCTTTTTTTTTTTTTTTTTTTAAGTGTTTATTTGACCACAATCTCACCTGATGTAAAGTGACGATGTGGTCTAAGATGGAGCATGAAGGCCTAGAACGCTAACCGACGCATAACATAAAATCTAAATTTATAATTTAAGAAATACCCCCGATTCCAATGCCTTAATTTCCTTAAAAGTAAAACACCATAATATTTAGTAATGTGCACGCTATGCTTTTTCATTTGATACTCCACTCGAGTATATTTGCAGATTTTCGGTTTTAAACGGCTTAACCGATTTTCATGAAACTTCTCTAAGAACCCCTGGGACAAACTCACCTTTCATACAAAAAAAACTAAATTGAAATCGCTCCATCCATTCATCCATTCGGGAGCTACGATGACCCAGACAGACAGACACGTCAAACTTATAACACCCCTCTTTTTTGGTCGGGGGTTAAAAACGGCGCTCTTTCATAATTTTATAAACGATTTACCGGATTGAATGCATATGTTATACACCACGGCTAGACATATAATATAATAAATTTTTTGGTAGTTTTTGTTCCGATTCTTTGCACTCGAAGGTCTTGCAGATGTTTTTTTTCATTTACTTTAACAAAACCAGAATCTCTGTCGCTTCGGCGGCCACTTCGCTTCGCGCGTGGTTTTTTTATAAACAATCATGAAATAACCTACAATATGACAGTAAACAGCGGGCAAAAAAAAAAGTATTTTAAAGACGTCCAAGGCCGGTTGAAAACACATGTACATGAGGAGTTGATTTACTGTGGCCACGCTGGCAGGCGGATAAATCTATACACTAAATATTTCGCACCCGCCAAAAGCTTTTGGCCACAAACATAGTCCAGCAATGAATGACATAGGCCTAATAGATTCATTTCCTCGCTAATGATTCTCGCTAAAAAAATAAACTTATTTAATGATTTTAGTATAATGATAGTTTTAACCACCCGCAAACTCAACCAAACCCAGAACATACCTAATTATGTATTTTTTTACATATCTTCAGGGATAACAACTTGTTTATTTTCTATACTCAAAGATAAAGATAAAAAGCGTTTATTATGTCATCAAACTAAAAGTTAATAATGATCACTTTGCTTATCCAAGCAGACCTGAGAAAATACTTAGTTGCTAAAACATAGATTTAATTTTATCTTCCATTTCCATTTGCCGCAACTTCAGATAATTAAGCGATAGTGCGCTCGTTTGTGCCGGTTCTAAGGTTTCCTCTAAAATCTCAGTTTGCTTTGAAGTACACGAGAAATAGCCAAGACGGACCAGAATTTCGGTGGGAGAATTGCCACAATCTAGCGGTATTATTCGGTTTCCGGAATAGTATAAGGAATAATCTTATTTCTATACTAGGTCTATTTATCAGACAAACCGAAACAGATTTTAGGCATCAAAAGAAAAAGGTAGTTTCATTATCTTGATGATACATGACATAAAAAGTGAAATATTTTTAATTATTTGATACACTGACGCTGATTACACAAAAAAATACGAAAAACGGCACCAAGCTTTGAATAACATTTACCAAGGATTCCCACGAAACGGGAAACCTAAAACATCATACAGACACACGTAACCACTTTTATATATATAATAGTTTGCGTCAGTGACGAGTGAGTCACTTTAATTATTAGTGTCTTATTAAAATTATAAATGTAAAGAAATAAGTATACATGATAATTTTATAAACCTAAAATTAGGTAATTGCTTGGGACAGAAATAATTGTGGAATCAGTTCAGTTCAGTTTCTTGTAATTGGACTTTGCGCTTGAAGCGACAATTTGCCAGTGTCAAGTTAAATAAAATTTTAAAGTGAAAAACATGTTACTCAGTTGAACGCCATTTTGCGTCTCCCAATTGTGGAATCATAGAATGACATTGAAATGTCTTGTCAACGTCGTCAACATAATTTAAAGTAGGTAATTCATGTATTGAGCAATTATAGTTTTTATTAGTAGGTTATTGTGCTTCAACCAAATCACGCTGTTTGTATTTGGCTGTTCACGTCCGTAAGTGGTAACCCTCTGAATCCTTACACGTGACCTCCGGGTGGTGCTAAGAACAGTCTCTGGTGGTAGGCTTCGGCCGCGGCTTGTCACCACCCTCCGGGCTGGGCCAGTGCGTGAAGCGATTTTTTCGTGTTTCGTAATGTGGCCCGGAGAAGCCACCTTCTAGGTCTTCATGCTCCATCTTAGACCACATCGTCACTTTACATCAGGTGAGATTGTGGTCAAATGAAGGCTTATCAACCATAAAAAAAAAAAAAAAAAAAAAAAAAAAAAAAACCGCGACCAAAGCTACTGCAAAGCGGGAGCGTCTATTGACTGCTTCAGTGGCGCGGTGGGCGAGAGTCCGATTGCGGCGCAAGAGGTAGCGGGTTCGATTCCCGCCGAGGGTGAAAGTGTTTGTATGTTCTGCAAGCACTTTCTCCTTGGTCTGGATGTTAAATATGTATAATAAAAAAAAATCTATATATGTACGCCTATTATATTAAATTTATCAGATGTCTAGCACCCGTAACACAAGCTTAGAGCTTACCACGGGGCTACATGTTGTTGTGTGGATTGTCCGGAAATATTTATTTATTTATCTATTGCGCGGCGGACTCTAACCATACTTTAATATGGCTATTTTGCATACCTACGCGACCACGTAGCGGGAAATTATCAGTCAAAAATATTCCGCGTTGCTAACGCTTAGGTTTGCTCGAAGCCTTAAAGTTATGAAATATAATTAGGGAACTAAATACACAAACAATGGTAATAATTATAACTTGAAATTAATTGAGTTTGAAGGACTGCAATGGATGTTTTACGGCTGAAATATTAATAATTAAATGTCGGTAGTAAGTAAGATATCTGTTTGTGTCATCGGTTTATATTATACACAGACAGATATTCCGATACAGAGAATTAAACATCTCAGTGCATCTGAAGTGACCTGAGCCGAAAGCGACCTAAAGGTAGGTACTACCTACAAAATCCTTGTTCGATGATACACCATCGGAGATGATACACCATCATCATCAAAATCATCATCCTGCCCTTGTCCCACACTATGTGGGGTCGGTACAACATTGTTTTTTTGTAATCTATTTTGACGTGTCTAAGTTTTGTAAAACCAAACTATGGAAATAAATAATTTTGTATCTTGTATCTTGTATTGTGTTTTTCTTCCATTTCCCTCTATCGCCCGTCATCTCAACACAAGATACACCGAGGGACAATAATATTAATTTTAAATTTCGTAGTTTTTTTTTATAGCTAGAACAGTTTAAATAAAAGAAAACATTCAACGTTAGCAAATTAATTTGAATACAATACCATATTATCTCATAAAGAAAATCTCTTTTGCTCTCTGGATTTTCATAAATTAAAATGAATTAACTTAAACATTGAAAATCTCCTCGTCATTGGTTCTTTATTTAAAACAAAGTTTTGTTTTATAGAGCGCTTTTTAATTATCTTTAAATTAAAATATAAAAAAACAATATCATCCAACAATTTAATTCAATTAATGTATGCAACTATGTACATAAATGTGTAAAACCCTTCATACAGTGCGGCCTAGAGAAGATGAGTAACAGCTGGTAAACTTTACAAATTTTAACCTTTTTAACCTGTCTCGTCGATCCTTTCGGCAAAAGAGCAATTTGACTGCCCCAGTGATAAGTAGTTATTAAGGATCCATCCATCTATTTCCTTTGCCATATTATTCACTTCAAAGCTTGCCTTAATTAATGTTTGATGACATATTATTGCCGCAAATGGAAACCTTTGAATCCCATAACAGTAATCGGGTTATACTATTATATAATCCTCAAACTTGAAAAACCAGTGAAATAGCGCCCATTTCTCATTGATTATACACAGGTTTCATTTGATATTGTTAGTTAAAATAATATTCGTTCCAATTTTCTATATCAATGACAAAATTGGAAAAATAGAGGTTACAGTTACAGCTGAAACAGTCACTAGCAGATCCCGTTAAGGGGATCACACGCAGGGGATTTGTGAACCAAGCCGAAATAAAAAGTACTAAACTCTCCAAGCCGTTGTTTATTTTCACTGCATCGCTAAGTGGCCCATATAAAAGCAGCGAGCTCTTTGCTAAGTTATGAGCGTTGACAACTTTAGAAATTCACAATTCTACCGCCAACTGGAAACAAAGTTTTTTTTATAACGGCGGTACAGTCAACAACAAAAGTATGTGATCAAAATCAACGTTTCAAAACATCTTTAAGTGTAACGTGCCAGATGTAACTATTTATACTGAGGATGCAATTTCAAATGGAGTTTTCATTAAGTATTTTTTTTTTGACGTTTCTAAGATTTTAAAACCAAGTAATGGAAATAAATGATTTTGAATCTTGTTATTAGTCAAAAGCAAATTAGCATAATAACACAGAGGATCCAATAAAATGTGATCACTTACTTATGACACGTGATTTGGTCCTATACTTGTAACAAACTACTGAAGTCAGTAACTTTTGACTCAATATACTGTAAATATTATTTTTGAGGCCGTATATCATAAATTCCTTATGCTATTGACTGTACTACGAGTTATCCTTATGCTATGGTTTTGTTAATAAAAATAAGGTAATCCTTAAAGAACGCGATGGCTATGGTAACACTCGCTCAATAATTTAATCAAATTTAAATTATTGAGCGAGTGTTACCATTTTAAGAAAAAACCCGATTAGGACAAAACCTTAGTTTCCTTTATAGTACAAAATGACATTATTTTGTAATGTGCTTTCATTTAAGGCCTAGCTCGAGTATATTTGTAAATATTCTGTTCTTCTTTTCCACTTTCAACCCTCATTTCTTTTAAACCGCTCAACCGATTTTCATCAAACATGTCTAAGAACACTCGCGCGAAACTCACCTTTCATTCAAAAACCTTACTTAATTGAAATATCTTTCATACAAAAAACTGACTTAATTGAAATCGCTTTATCCCTTCGGGATCTAGAATAACAGACAGACACGTCAAACTTATAACAACCCTCTTTTAACGTCGGGGGTTAATAAACACTTCTTAAACAACTCACATACTTTCAAATTATAAACAATTGGTGAAGTGGCCACCTCATTAGTAAGATACAAGTTGGTAAGTTTAAAGTAGTTTTTCTAGGTAAAGCTTTTAAAAGATTACGATTTAAATTATCCATTGATTAAGCGGCTTAGGAGATTGTATAATGTTTAACTTTAAAAACGGTTTTTCAAAGATAAGGTTCTGAATATTCATAAGACAATTAGGTTATTTTGTCAGTGAAAATTCTAGAATTTTCGAATTATCGCTAAGCTTCATCAGCATGGCTTGAATATTAATTAATTTATGTTTATACTTGCTAAATAGCATTTAAATTACTATTTGTGTTTTAATTTTGTGTTTTAAACGATAAATTCGAAAATGTTTAAGTTTTGCAGTTTCCATTTACGCGTCTTATAATATTGGACAAGCTTTGTAGGTACGTAACAGTATAGTAAGCTGTATTTAAGAATTAAGTTATGAAATTAAAAATATTAAGAATAGTTCGATGATACTCGTAAATCCTCACAATTTTTATTTATTATTTTTTTATTATAGATTTACCTTCATTTGACTACAATCTCACCTGATGTAAAGTGACGATGTGGTTAAAGATGGAGCATGAAGACCTAGAAGGTAGATGACTTCTCCGGGCCACATTACGAAAAACTAAAAAATCGCTTTACGCACTGGCCCAGCCCTGAGGGTGGTGACAAGCCGCGGCCGAAGCCTCCCACCAGAGACTGTTCTTAGCACTACCCGGAGGTCACGTGTAAGGATTCAGATTAGTAGATTTCAGATTTTCGTGAAGATTGGAGCTAAGACCACTCACAGCGCATACATATTCAAATAGGTATAAAGAATTAATTATGACTATACAAGAAACGTTTAACTAGAGAGTCATTCATTTCAAGTAAAGCTTTAAGAATAAGTATCTGTAATCCTCATCCGGCCAGCAATTTGCGCATATTTCCGTAATAACTATTTGAATTACAGATATTATCCTATTTCCAAACAATGTAGACATACCTACATTAACTGCGACATGATATTGGTGTCAAGTCCTTGCACGATTATACGATTATCTGTTGTGTTTTGCAAATGAGTTTCATAATAGGGCACATTTAACTGCCTAAGCCACACCCCACATTTAAGCCGTGTTGGCTAAGTGGGAGGACACTCGACTTTCATTCCGAAGGTCGTGGGTTCAAACCCTGCCACGCCTTTCTGGATTTATCTTCTTGAGAAATTAATGTGCGCTTTAAACACGTTCTTTAACGGTGAAGGCAAACATCGTGAGGAAACCGGCATGTTCTGAGAACTTTAAAGAGTTAGACGGACATGTGACTTTCACCAACCCGCACTTGTCCAGCTTGGTGAATTAAGGCCTAATCTCTCTCGCTTAGAGAGAAGTCCCTGTGTCCCAGCAGTGGCAATTTCTCAAGAAGAAAAACCTCCCACTTAGCCTACACGAGTACCTACAACACTTAGCAAACATATAAAGAAAGATAAAGAAAAGTTTATTATGAAACATCTGCATTACAAAATATACATATAGGTATGTGAATAATACTAAAACTCTTCAACTTTTGTGTTGTCAGTGGTGAATAGTGATTCGAAACGGAGTGCTGCATTAAGGACCTATGTAAATATTGGAGATCGACAAAGCCTTTTAATTGTTTTCGTAAATAAAAATAAAAAAAAAATTTTGGAGACCTCAAAAACCATACATTTATGATAAGTCTTACTTTTTATACGATATACACATATGTATAATGTATACTAGCTGATCCTAGCTACCGTTGTTTTGCAAAACAATTATAAACCTAAATTTAAAATTTAAGAAAAACCCCCGATTTCAATGCCAATAATTTCCTTAAATGTAAAACAACATAATATAATATGTAATGTGGACGCGATGCGCTTTCATTTGATACCCCACACGAGTATTTTTGCAGATTTTCGGTTTTCCTTCCCCACTCACACCCCCATAACTTTCAAACGGCACAACCGATTTGAAATGAAACAAGTCACATGTCTAAGAACACTCGCGCCAAACTTTCATACAAAAAAAAACTACATTGATATCGCTCCATCCGTTCGGAAGCTATGATGTCCCAGCCAGACAGACAGACAGACACGTCAAACTTATAACACCCCTCTTAATTATTATTATATTATTATTATACTTAATATACTATTATATTAAGTATATCAAAAGTCTAGTACTAGTAACCGTAACACAAGCTTAGAGCTTACCACGGGACTAGATGTTGATCTGTGGTATTGTATTGTCCAGAAATATTTAATTATACAATACAATAACACTTTATTGCACGCACAGGAAAACAAACTACAACAACACGTAGGAAACCAAATGTACAATGGGCGGCCTCTTCCAGGCAACCCTTTGATGGAAAATAACTTTGATAAAATAATAAATAGGCAGGGGTGTACAATATTAAATAAAACAATTTAGATTATCATGACTCAATATGACAAATAAAAATATATGTGTACAAATATAAAAATACATTTAAACATAAATATATAATAATAAATAAATATATATTCATTTTAAAGGATTCATTCTAGTAGTAATAGTAATTATTTGCACAATTTCAACGATTTCGCGTCCTGCAGCGTACAAAAACAGCCAATTATCATACACGTGACATCACACCAACTTTAGACTAATAGCCGTAAACATTGGCTATTCTTAACTAAATTCTATTGTACAAGAAATGTATATTTTAAAGCAGTAAGTAATATAAACATCATCATCATAAATGTATTTTGTACAAAAAACATGTATTTCATATAATCTGTACCTGTCCATGTAAGCATAGGCTTCTAAGGAAATAAACGTTTTGACTTTGACTTTGACTTTGAATCATTTCAGCTATTACACGCCCACTGCTGGACAAAGGCCTCCCTAAAAGACGATCGGTCGCTACTTGCATCCACCGTGAGACGGCAACTTTGACCAAGTCATCTGTTCATCTTTTTGGTGGTCGTCCGACGCTGTGCTTACAGATCTGCGGCCAACGACCATCTGTTCTACGTGCTATTTGGTCTGCCTAATTTAAAAAGCTATTACGTTTGGCTATGTCGGTGACCCGCGTTCTTCTACAGTACTGTTATAAAGCTAAAGAATTTTTTTTGCTTTGTTTGCACGCGCTAATTTTAGGAATGGAACTAATTTTAGATCATTAAACTGTTGTTGGAGAGCACATCATTTGAATAAAACCTACATCATCATCATCCGCAGCCTGACTTCACCCACTGCTGGTTAGGGGCCTCATATGGTGGGTTATGGGAAAAAAAACCTTGAGGCTTCTTTACTATTACTGAAAATAAGTGTATTGTAATGTACCTATGGTTTGAATAAATGAATTAAATTGACTTACCTTCGCCGCCTAAAACTCCCCAGAATTTTTAAAATCTATTTAACGGCTATTTCAAGTCTTAACATTGAAATAGCCGTTTAAATAGATCGATTGTTTGAATTGATATAGCCGTTTTATATGCGGAAGATAGTTGAATCGGCATCTAATTCCTAAGCTGCTATAACTTGAGAGCAGCCTGCAGTCTCATTGGACTACCGCTTCACCTTTATTGTCTATCCATCTGTCGGCCGTCCTAAGTCGTAAAATCTGAATTAATTCACTACGTGCCTGACCTAAATAGCCTATACTATAATGTTGCCACCATCCTGTGCTCGCTGTAGAACCGGTAGGTCTATTACGTAAAACTTTGCAGTAGCGACAGCAACAGCAAAGCGACAACGACCGCTACGCGATTGGTTGTAAATCGTTTCTGATCTGTTTCAACCAATCGCGTAGCGTTCGCTGTCGCTTTGCTGTTGCTACTGCAAAGTTTTACGTAATAGACCTACCCGCCAGGGGAAATTACCTTAATATGAGCAGAACGTCTTCTTAACCGACTTTCAACGAAAATAGGAGGTTCTCAGTTCGGCGCGTTTTTTTTATATGAGTATGCTATGTTGGTTTCCTCAGAATTATTTTGATCTCCGAAAACCGATTTTTATGATTATTTTTTTAAATGAGAGCTGTTGCTTGCTTGTTGGTACCATTTAAATTGTATTATTTTATACAAATACCGCGCTCACCATATCGCCTACGAAGCGTGACGACTATTGGTGGATTTCTAACAGAAAATAGTTATCAAAATGCGTTCAGGAAGAAAATAAAGTAAGTACGCTACGTTACTACGCGTCTTAATTTATTCTACACTTTTAAATATTATTTTCTACCTAAAGTGGGGTTTATCACTCTGTAAAATCATAAAGGTTTCTTTTACAAACTATGAACAGTATTTTTTGTTACAGACTATCAATACGAGCTGAATCGCTGCTGAGAACCTATTTTTTATAATCTAAGCTAGTTGATAAATATATAGTTTAATGATTATTAAAAAATAAAAATATCAAAAAATTTAAATAAAGATATAATTAATTATGTAGTTATAGCTTTTCCTGTTTTTTTTTGTAATGTTCGTGATAGCATACCCAATGTATGTAGGTACAAAACTATATTTAACCTAAAGGAATTAACAGTACGTTTATTTTATTATCACTAATGCGGTTTCTAACCACGTACAATATCTTATTAATACTTAGGAACACTTAAAACAATATGTACTTACTTATTTTGTAAGAGAAAATCAAAATAACCTTTAACTCTTAGAAGCGTTTATTTTGAAGTAAATTCTCTAAAGAACAGATGCAAATGAGGCAAACTAAGCGAATACGTCACGCTATTAAGTTGGATTATTTTTAGAAATATGGCACGTAATGTTTTATATTTTTCGTTCGTTGTTGTTATTCTATGTTCTAAAGCTGTCTGAGTGTTTGACAGCTGTTAGAACTATAGAAATGATGAAAATTTTTATTAATCAAATAATAAAGCCATTGCAGTTCTACAATTATCTTCCTTAAAACTTGGATTTCTCAGAGGACGCAATTTAATTTTTTTGATGTCACAAGCCAAATTTTTGGGTTCTATACCCCATAATTTATATATATTTTTTTGTATGACAATCATAATGCGATTTATAGAAAACATCTACTTATCAAGTAACAGCACTATAACTCTTATTGTTTCGGAAAAAGGTTGCTGTGACAGACAGACGAACAGACAAGACCAATTCATATAAGTGTTCCGTTTTATGCCGTTTTACGGAACCATAAAAAGTAGAAAAGGTATTCTTACTCAGGAAACAAATTAAGAAATGTCTATAACAAATGTAACAAATGAATTCCTTTTAAGTAGCCCTACCACACGAGTTGCTACTTACGACTGTTGGAGATTACAACATGTTGTAATACAAACCCATACATTTGACAGATTTTCACAACTAAAATTGTATTATCTGTCAAATGTATGGTTTTACAAGATGTTGTAATCTCTAACAGTCGTAAGTGGCAACCCGTGGTAGGACTACTTAACATCTATTTAACTACCGCTTGAAGCTAGCTTTAAGAGGCCACATCACAGAGCAACAGAAGTTATGCAGTTGTGTTGCTAATACCATTACTTATGTCGACATGTCGCTAAGTTTATGGGACTGGGAGCTGTAATTGTACGCAAAGCTATGGAATGCGTTTATTCCGCTCCGTCCATCGACTTTGTCCACTTCCTCACTTGACCAGTTATAAAGTCTTATGTCATTATCGGAATAACTTATGAAGTGTTGCATATTAAGGGTAAATTGAAATTATATAAAAAAAATTGCGAACAAATCACATAACAACATCTAGCCCCTTCATAAGCTCCTAGCTTGTGTTAGGGCTACTAAGTCTGATATACTTAGTATAATAGACATACATATACAATTATATATTCATGTACATATATTTTTTTCCTAATTTCGAACTTATACATAAAATTCTCGTGTCACAATGTTCGTTCCCCGTACTCCTCCGAAACCGGTTTGACTGATTCTCATGAAATTTTGTGAGCATATTGAGCAACGTTTGCTGGGGTCAGCTAGTAATATATAAATAAATAAATATATCCTTATCACACCATAAATCATCACCAAACAATAATATTTATTTTAACGGATAACCATTTTCATCTCTCCCTTATCCATCCAAACTTTTGCCGTTTTTATAATGCGTTTCATAATAATTTTACATAAACGTTAAATTAACCGAGAGTTACAAGCTGACAGAAAGCCGCACATAATACAGTTTGTGTGATATTTACAACAATATTAATTATTGTATCATTATAATTAATTACACTAACAATA
Organism: Gymnoscelis rufifasciata; assembly: GCA_929108375.1. Lineage (NCBI taxonomy): Eukaryota > Metazoa > Arthropoda > Insecta > Lepidoptera > Geometridae > Gymnoscelis > Gymnoscelis rufifasciata. The sequence continues at coordinate 11,833,722 of OV815312.1, read as the reverse complement.
TATATCCGGTTGTTGTACTTACTCCTGCTCTGTTTTCACAAAGAGGAGATTTTGAGTTAAATGCAGCGCAGTTATTATCATTTGAATTTTTTACATGTGTAAATATTTATAATGCTTAAAACTATGTGTCAAATGACGGTCTTTTCGCTTCTGAGCGATCTCTACCAGACAACCTTGAATGGATAGGATTATTGAAATTTATTGCAGCATTCGACTAACAAAAATATATATATAATCCTACTACTATTATAAAGGCGAAAGTTTGTAAGTATGGATGTTTGTTACTCTTTCACGCGAAAACTACTGAACCGATTTAAATGAAATTTGGTACACAGAATCTTTAGAGCCTGAAAAATAACATAGGCTACTTTTTACTGCGGGAACACGTCATTCCGCGGGAAAATACATTATAACGCGGGTAACACCGCGGGGCACAGCTAGTTATATCTATACTAATATTATAAAGAGGAAAGGTTTGATTTTTTGTTTGTTTGTTTGTTTGTTTGTCTCGAATAGGCTCTGAAACTACTGCACCGATTTACAAAATTCTTTCACCATTCGAAAGCTACACTATCCCTGAGTGACATAGGCTATATTTAGTTTTCAAAAATAATATGAATTCTTACCAAACTCCGATAATGTAACCCATGGTGAAAAAAAAGAACCTAAAATCTTTCTTTAATCGCGAATGCTGCGAAAACTATTGAATATATAACAAAGTGATGTATTACAACTTTGTAGAACTTATCATTATCTACAAAAAACGTCGTTGCATCATATCTCTAACTATTATAGTTTTGTAACAATAAGCGATTTTTTTGAAAAAATAAACCTAAAATCTTTCTTTAATCGCGAATGCTGCGAAAACTATTGAATATATAACAAAGTAATGTATTACAACTTTGTAGAACCTATAATTATCTACAAAAAACGTCGTTGCATCACATCTCTAACTATTATAGTTTTGCGACGATAAGCGATTTTTTTGAAAAAATAAACCTAAAATCTTTCTTTAATCGCGAATGCTGCGAAAACTATTGAATATATAACAAAGTAATGTATTACAACTTTGTAGAACTTATCATTATCTACAAAAAACGTCGTTGCATCATATCTCTAACTATTATAGTTTCGAGACAATAAGCGATTTTTTATATTAAAAAATTAAAATACCACTGTTTGAAAAGGCTCTTTATTTGTATCTTGGTATTAATCCTTAACAAAATAAATTATTTATTATGTAAGATTGCTTTAAAACCTTTATATAACTTTTTGAATTATTAGATTCTGACATTCCATTCAAAAGATATCACGAGTTAATTTTTTTTTAAACACTCGGCGGCTAACTATGCGTTGTGGAGTGGCAGGCGTCACTCGGGCACGGAGGTACGGGGGGTTAAGATCACGAAATAATCTGGCGCGCGGGGTCGGCTCCCTACTGAATGGTCGTGTGCGGAAACAAAAAAATTGTCGCTTGATTATGTTTTGTCGCTTAGTTAGTAGTTAATTATTCGTTAACAGGTAACTAATCCCATTTAAAAAGTTATTTTCAGAACTAAACCCTAGCATATAGCATAGATATTGTACATTATCGTCGGTTGCAGGTTCAATTGGGTTAACCACCAAAACACGTAAAATAAGTTGAGTATACAGTTTTTTTTAGTTTTTGCTGCTCTTTCGAATAGCATAATAATAGAATTCTAGCATTAAAAAAAAACAGTTACGCTACACATTTTAACTGTGAATTTGCAGACTTCCGTCGAAATTATGTTGAAACTGAGTAGGTATGTGATCCATTTACATTTTTTTTTTTTTTTTTTTTTTTTTTTATTATTGATAAGCCTTCATTTGACCACAATCTCACCTGATGCAAAGTGACGATGTGGTCTAAGATGGAGCATGAAGGCCTAGAAGATGGCTTCTCCGGACCACATTACGAAACACGAAAAAATCGCTTCACGCACTGGCCCAGCCCGGAGGGTGGTGACAAGCCGCGGCCGAAGCCTACCACCAGAGACTGTTCTTAGCACCACCCGGAGGTCACGTGTAAGGATTCAGAGGGTTACCACTTACGGACGTGAACAGACAAAACCTCCTAAAAATAAGTCGAATTGTTGTATTCCTATCCTATGACCAAAGAAGGTTAAGTTGGTGTATGTATCTTGGCAAACCAGCATTGCTCTTACACTAATTCTTAGCTTGAACGAAAAATTATAACCACACATACACCAATATAAAACCAACTTTCTTCAAAAAACTAACGTTACACCAATTGACCAGAACCAAGTTTATGTTTGTTGTCGGTTACACCAATTTGAGCATTGCAATCAATAGTATGTTTTCTCTTACCTTAATCTTCTTAAAAATAATATATCTAAATTTAAAATATAAGAAAAACCCCCGATTCGTATCCTTCAATTTCCTTAAAAGTAAAACACCATAATAATGTGTAATGTGCACGCAATGTGCTTTCATTTGATACCCCACTCGAGATTTTTGCAGATGTTCGGTTTTCCTTCCCCACTCTAACCCCCACAATTTTTAAACGGCTTAAAAGTAAAACACCATAATAATGTGTAATGTGCATGCAATGTGCTTTCATTTGATACCCCACTCGAGATTTTTGCAGATGTTCGGTTTTCCTTCCCCACTCTAACCCCCACAATTTTTAAACGGCACAACCGATTTTCATGAAACATGTCTAAGAGGACTCGCGCCAGACTCACCTTTTAGACAAAAAAACTAAGTTGAAATCGCTTCATCCGTTCGGGAGCTATGATGTCCCAGACAGATAGATACGTCAAACATAATGACACACATCTTTTTTTGTCGGGGGTTAAGCGCATAACTCAACAACGCCTATACCAATTTAGCCAATGTATATTTTAAATGTTTGTTGGAGTTTAAGGATGGTTTTTACGGAGAGAAAAATTCGAATAATTTTGAAACAATATTAAATAATTACCCGTGCAAAGCCGGGGCGTGCCGCTAGTACTTAATATTAGGTCCTTACATATGAAATTGGCGTTTTTCGTACTGGCCACTTTAATCACAAATTTCTCCTCTTTGGTAAGGAATTCCAAATTCAAATTTGTACAGCTATAGACTCATGTATTTGTGCTTCGATGATCGTCATTCATTTGTTTTTTTTCTTCTGTTTTTTTCTGTTTGCGTCACTCATTTTACAAAATGGAAAACTTAAAATATCGCATTATTTACGAGTACGAGTTCCGCCGTGGCACTAGTGCTGCGGAAACAACTCGAAGGGTGAATGATGTGTATGGCGGTCGTGTTGCAAAAGAAAACACAGTTCGTTTTTGGTTCCAACGTTTTCGTTCTGGAAATTTCGACTTGCAGAACAAGCCCCGTGGACGGCCTGAGACTCAAGTTGATAATGAAGAGTTGAAGGCTATTGTGGAAGCGGATCCATCGCAAACCACGTCCGAGTTAGCTGCAGGCTGCGGTGTTAGTGATAAAACTGTTTTAATTCACTTGAAGCAAATTGGGAAGATTAAAAAGCTTGAAAGGTGGGTACCTCACGAATTGACTGAAGCAAACCGGCAAACGCGCGTCGACTGCTGCGTTACATTACTAAACCGGCACAATAATGAAGGTATTTTAAACCGAATCATTACCTGTGATGAAAAATGGGTTCTTTACGATAATCGGAAGCGCTCAGCGCAATGGTTGGATCCTGGCCAGCCAGCCAAATCCTGCCCCAAGCGAAAATTAACCCCAAAAAAGTTACTTGTAAGCGTTTGGTGGACTAGTGCCGGTATTGTTCATTACAGTTTTCTCAAATCTGGCCAGACTATTACGGCTGATGTCTATTGTCAGCAATTGCAAACCATGATGGAAAAGCTAGCGGCTAAACAACCTAGGCTGGTCAATCGCTCCACGCCACTGCTGCTTCACGACAACGCTAGACCACACACTGCGCAACAGACGGCTACTAAATTAGAAGAGCTTCAATTGGAAAGTCTAAGACATCCTCCGTACTCCCCGGACCTTGCTCCAACAGATTACCATTTTTTTCGAAATTTGGATAACTTCTTGCAAGGGAAAAAATTCAACTCCGATGGGGCAGTCCAAATCGCCTTCAAAGATTTTATTGATTCCCGTCCGACTGGTTTTTTTAGTAAAGGGATCAATGAACTACCTATAAGATGGCAAAAGTGCATAGAAAATAATGGTTCATACTTTGATTAATTAAATATATTATATTAAAAAATATTCGACTTTTTGTTCCTCCCATACAAAACGCCAATTTCATATGTAAGGACCTAATATATGAAGAAGGTATGTGTAAGAAAATAGTGTTGGGATGACAGGTGTTAGAGGGAAATGGAAGAAAAACACACGTTGTGCTGACCCCACATAGTGTGGGACAAGAATAGGACGATGATGATGATTGGAGCATTCGACTTTCATTGCGAAGGTCGTGGGTTCAAGCCAAGCGACGTGCATCTCTGGATGTTTCTTATTGAAAAAACACGGCCGCTTTAAGGACTTGCTTTAACGGTGAAAGCAAAGTTCATCTCTGGATGTTTCTTATTGAAAAAATCATGGCCGCTTTAAGCACTTGCTTTAACGGTGAAAGCAAAACTTCGTGAGCAATCTTGATCATTCAACCACGCACGGCCTTATCTATTTGAAACTTTGACCAGTTCCATTAACGATTTGATAATTTGCTTCAAATTACGGAGTAACTTAGCTAAGTTCCTTAATAAGTAAATTTGATCGCTTTACTCTGTGATTTAGGAAGTTTGGTATTATCTTGATCAAACTATCTTAATGGATCATCGCGAGATCTCAGCTAAGGTTCTGCAGCTATGTTTAAGTGGTTATACGCACTCCAAATAATCCCTTAGTGCTAGAACATTTATCATCATCATCACCCTATTAACGTTTCCACTGCTGGGACACATGGACTTCTCTCTTGGGCTTAGATTAGGCCTTAATTCACTACGCTGGCTAAGTGCGGTTTGGTGAATGTCACATGTCCTTAAAATCTCTTTAAAGTTTTTTGTTCCCTAAATTGTTACAATATTTTCACCTTTCAAATTAGTTTATCTATTGCCAAAAACTCCATGAAGATGCGATTTGTAGCTTTTGAGTATATTTCGAACATAAAGACAGACAGACGATTTTGTATTTACGGTACGCAAGTAAATACAAAATCATAAAGAGGACGTCCAACATAAACTTTATATTTCCCTTACGAATAAACAAGATTTTACGCAAGAGTAATATCCAACCTATCCTATGTACTTAACTTATAATAAACTTTTGGGGTACGGCAAGCTATTCCGACCATAACTTATTCTAAAGTACCCGCATTATATCGAGTTAAGTATAGCTACTATGTCTTATTCTACGATGTACTTATTACAAGGAAGTATTCCATAATATTAATGCAGCCTTATAATTAGGCTTAGAGTTACTCAACGGAGGATGGAGATTATTTTTTAATTTTTATGCAGAAAAAGATTAAGACACATCCGTAACATTCGCACACAGGATCCTTTGTCAAGAAGCTGAGCTTGTGCTGAATATCTACATGAGTTAGATTACCAATTATTAAATTGAATTTACTTTTACATTAAATCTTCTTTTTAAAAATTTTATTTAATAAGTAAAGTATGCCAGGAGAGCTGAGGGCAAAAGTAGCGACGAATTGGTGCCCTGATACGGCGAGAAGGCGACGCGGTAGACCAAAACAAAGATGGCGGGACGAATATGACCGATTTCTAGCCGACTGGATGACGGTTGCTATGGAAAGAGATGCCTGGAGAGAATGGGGGAAGGCCTTTGCCCAACAGTGGGATGATACCGGCTCATAATAATAATAATAAGTAAAATAATGTTTATAAGTACTAACATACCTTTATAAATATTTTGAATTAAATACAACACCCGTAAATAAGTTTTCCGGGAAAAAAAATCTCTTGCCACGTAAGCTCCATTAGCTTTGAGAAAAATGCGTTTGAAAGGCTGTTTCATTGTACACGCCATAAGCTGGGACGAGCAATGAAAAAATCCGCAATATATTGACGGTTTACTTTTAGTAATATTCCGGAGTTACTGGGTAAAAAAAAGAATTAAAAAGGCAGATGTTATGTGAATTTTCCCAAAATAAATAAATACCTTCGTACTTACTTAAATATTGCTGAAATATTTATGAACTTGCTTAGCTGAATATACCCTCTCATTTGAAATATTTAGCTATTTATTTTGAGTCATACTGATGAGTAATATTTTTTATTGGATTATTTTCTATGTGAAAACAAATAATTGGTCTGAAAGCTCTTTTTGGAATGTGTAATAGAGTTGGTCATTGCAAAACGTGTCTGTTTTCCGAATGAATGTGTTGTTTTATAAATTTCATAGATACATGAAGGTTTTGTTACAATAGTCACTTACAAAGGCGAGCTTAACCCTATAAAAGTTTCCCTGTGGGGATGAAGAAATATGAAATAATTATATTTAATTATTATTTTTATAAAATTGTATATAATAAATTCTTCGTCGGTTTCAATGTGTCGTATGTCTTTTGTGTTGTATGTATTTTGCATAAAATCGTTTGTATTAAGTGATGCAAGTAGCAATCAAACGTACGGATTTTTAATACAACATTCTGTTCTGCTCATTGACCAAAAAAACAGTTTATTCAAATAACGTAACGTCGTGCATTAAATGTACATTTAATTTTACGACGGAATAATTCTAGCATTTTACCGCAACGTGATAATCTTCAAAGCCCGCAAAGGACGATAATAATTTTACAATGTACGACGAAACACATTTTCTATTTAAATCATTTTGCTATGAATTCTGAGCAGACTTTATATTAGTGTAGAGACAGCTTTATAAATAGGCTTAATTTTAATAATGAGAAAGTTTTACATTGTGTTTTCATTTGACTGCTTCGGTGGCGCAGTGGGCGACGGTCCGCTTGCGGCGCAATAGGTAGCGGGTTCGATTCCCGCCAATGGTGAAAGTGTTTGTATGTTCTGCAAGCACTTTCTCCTTGGTCTGGGTGGTTAGGTTTGTTTGCTAGATCGTTGTTTGGATAATGTTGAGAAGTACCCTAGCATATTTCTAGAACGACGGAAATGTAATGCGTACCTACCTATAGTTTATGCAAGAACATCTCTGCCAACCCATGTGGTTAAATTAAGGCAAACCCTAGAATAAACACGGTTTTTTACCCCGACATATCTCAGTAAACTTTATCAAGATAAGTGCGTCACCCTCAAGGGAGTAAGAAAGCGTTTTTAACGAAAGATGTATGTACAGGCGAAATGGCTAAAGTTAAACAGGGACTAAAGTGCTCTGAATAAAAATACATAATTGAAAACCTCGTAATATACAGCTGAGCAGTAAATTCGGAAAGTTCTGCAGATTCCCCGAAATACTATAAAAGCGTAAACGTGAGTTTCACTCTAAAATAAAAGAGTTTCTCGGCAAGAAAATACTTTCAGACAAAGCTACATGCAATGCAGTTTGAAGCGGTGAAAAGAAGTCTTTTTTACATTGAAAACCCTCAGAAAAACATTGAATATTTTAGAATAAACACATTTTGTTGCAAATATACGGTGTCAAAGCATCAATTGTTATTCATGACGTCACAATGTGCCGAACGCGGTCGACCCTTTGGAAGGAAAGAGACATGTAAGTAAGTTTGGACTGTATGGTAACAGAGGACATACATATTTACATACAATACCATCGAGTTACACCTGAACATTTTTGGCAATAAAAATGGTAAGTTGAAGTTGACTGCCTCAGTGGTGCGGTGGGCGATGGTCCGCTTGCGGCGCAAGAGGTAGCGGGTTCGATTCCCGCCGAGGGGGAGAGTGTTTGTATGTTCTGCAAGCACTTTCTCCTTGGTCTGGGCGTTGAATATGTATAATAAAAAATATCTATACTTATATGTTTGTCTATTATATTAAGTACATCAGTTTCTTGTAAGTGAACTCTGCGCTTGAAGCGAAAATTTGCCAGTGTCGAGTTAAATAAAATTATAAGGTGTAAAAGATCTTCATGACCTGATTCCACCATCTCCCTTCCACTCCAGGACAAGCCGACGCACAGCGAATTACCACCCTTACTTAGTGGATATTCCATCCACTCGTACCAAGCGATTCTCATCCACCTTCATAGTTCGCACTGCAGGATTTGGAATTCGCTCCCTGCTGCTGTGTTTCCTGATACCTACAATCTGAGTATCTTCAAGTCAAGAGTGTCAGGTGAGATTGTGGACAAAAAAAAAAGAATCTACTCAGTTGAACGCCATGCGTAAAAATGATGGTGTGTCTCTCGTCATAAGTACATGACACGAGGTAAAATTGTGGTCAGTTCAGTTCAGTTTCTTTTAATTGGACTTTGCGCTTGAAGCAACAATTTGCCAGTGTCGAGTTAAATAAAATTATAAAGTGAAAAAAAATGTTACTCAGTTGAACGGTATTTTGCCGATTTGTTTTTCGAAATTGTGGTCAAGCGAAGTATCATTTTGACAATTACAGTAGGATACACGTCTATTTGCTGAATATTTTTATTTTTCTATCAAATCGCCAAACTGGCAAACTCTTTCCGATGTTCTTTTGAGTATTAACGGAAGTTTATTCGGTAACGAAAAAGATTTACAAGCGTAAAATATTCCTTTTTGATTTTTCTAAAGAAAATCTTCATGTAGCCCCGAAAAGAAATGGATTTCTGATAAGCCCATTCTTACTTATCTTGAATGTTGAGCTCGAGTTTGAATTAGGTATTTTTACAAGCATTTCATCCTAAATCCATGGATTACAAGGGTAGCTATAATATTGGAAGGGTTGGAGATTTCATGTCCCGTGTCTGTTATGTCAGTTGGCTCGTGCCTGACCAAGAAGAAGAAAATATCAGTTATATCTTCATACACTTGTAAGGGTTCGTTTCCCGCCGAGGGTAATGTGCTTCTATGTTTTGCAAGCACTTTCTCCTTGGTCTGGGTGTTTAATATGTGTATAATAAAAAATATCTATGTATGTATGCCTATTATATAAATTATATTATCAGATGTCTAGTAACAGTAACAAGAGCTTAGAGCTTACCACGGGGCTAGATGATGTTGTATGGATTGTCCAGAAATATTTATAAAGATAATTTAATTTATATATTATGTTAATAATCTTACTTTCCTATCTTATTAATCCTACTGCCCAATAATATTATAAATGCAAAAGTTTGTAAGTTTGCAAAAACTACAAAACGGATTATTGACAAACTTAATAATAATATAGCTTACATAATATCACTTTAGTACATAAGACTGATTTTCAATGTGGTAGAATACCACGTGTCGCGGGGTAATCAATTATTGCGAGCAAACTCCGATTTGGATCAAATTTGGCACCGACATAGCTGTTTCCCCAGTAAAAGACAAAAGCTTCTTTTTACCGCGGTAAACCCTATTATTACGAAGGCAAAGCCACAGGGGACAGCTTACATTTTTCCTATCTTATAATAACTCTTTCCTATTTGATAATACTTCTTTACGGCTAATGCGAATCTTTTAAGATTTATGTATCTTTCGCTACGTTTAAGAACAACCATTAAGAACCTTTAAAAACAAATATTGGCACAATTTTAATTACGTATTGAAAATTTTACCTCCCACTTTTACTTAAACAATATTTATGAAAGGTAAAACAAGTTATTTACTTTTACAAAAACACAGGTTCGAAAACCTCTGGATTTTTCTTCTTGAGATTATTATGTGCGCTTTAAACACGGTGAAGGCAAACATCGTGAGGAAACCGGCATGTTCTGAGAACTTTAAAAAAGAGTTTGAAGGACATGTGACATTCACCAACCCGCACTTGGCCAGCCGTAGTGAATTAAGGCTTAATCTCTCTCGCCAGAAGAGAAGTCCCTGTGTCCCAGTAGTGAGAACGTTAATGGGGTGGTGATGATGATGATGTAACGTAAAAATAGTTATTTCCTTTAAAAACACCGGTTTGCGCTATGTAATGGAATATTGGATGAACCCGACAAAAAGCCTTGTAAAAGTTGTATCGACTTATCTATTATACTTCAGCTAAGAGTTTATTGTTTATTCAAATCCCTATTACTTACCTGTAAGCTTTATGGACTCGAGAGTACTTGTAACGACGTATAAATTTGATACTGATGGTAACCTAAATTGAATAAGTTAGGCTGCTCAAGCCTGTATGTACTTTCTGTACCAGTGTTAGAAGAATACGTGTGGGAGGGAAGATAGGTATTACTAGGCTATAATCTAAATTTAAAATTTAATAAATCCTTGATGCAAAATCTTGGATCCCAGTAAAAAGTCGTACCATTTTGAAACGTGCGCGATTACAGCGAGTATGGTAAGTAAATAATTATAAACAGTGATTATGAAATAAACATAACTATATATAGGTTTTAATGCAGTGTCGAATAGGAAATCCTAATAAGATGCTAAGTAGATAAAATCGCGGTAAGGTTATAGTTTTCCTAAATTAAGCTTGATGTAAACAGGAGGAGTTGTGAGGGAATTCTGATTTCATTACAGATACCGCGATTATAGAATGATTGATGGAAAAAAACTTTACTAAGCGTGTTTATTAATTCCTCCGTGAATACTATATATTATGTAAGTACCTTCTGTAAAAGATAGATACTTAATCATCGTCTTTTCAGCCGTTTGATCGTACACTGCTGGTCATAGGACTCCTTGATAGGTTTCCAGGCCCGCATCGAACGTAATTCCGGCGCATTTACCTACCATTATCATACTTCTAACTAGTTGAAGGACGTTCAACGCTGCGCTTGCCGGTCTGGCATCTTGCTCTCCATGACACAAGAGTATGGACTGCACTGTCTATGCCTAAAGATACTCTATTGAGCTAATTGGCTATGACGGTGACCATCTACACTCATTCCTGATTCGATCTTCTACAGAAATCCAGGGCTTACTATTTTGTAGCTAGTTATCCGGCCTGTTAACTTTATTTAAGCTTAAACCTTTACATTTAATAAATAGTGGATTTTTCCAGAATCTACATTTTATCTCTCCTACAGCCGACAGCTATTTCACAGACTTTATTTTATTTGATTCTAATAGTCGATTTTACATCGTAAATTGTCTGAAACACGATCGTAAAAGCGTAATATGCGAACGGTTTTTCTTTACGTCGACGCGTCCTAGAATATATACCTACCAAATTCTTTTTATTCTGCTCTATAAACATGGTGAATATCATCTAACTAAACATAAAAATAGTTTACTTGAAAATAGTTTAGAATAGTTTATTTGGTATTTATTTATTCTCCTTGTTATATCTTCTTTACGTTACGCCACTGTCTGTTGTTCTATTTCTTTCCTGTCCATCTAAAGGTTTCCTGGAAGAGATCGCTCACAGCGATAAGGCCGCCCTTTGTACTCCGATGTAATGTCTTGTTATTGTTTGCAGTTTGTATTTTATTTGTGGTGTACAATAACGAGTTAATATGCATAAAAAAATATCTATATATGTATGTATATTATATTAAGTATATGAGATATATAGTACCCGTAACACAAGCTTAGAGCTTACCACGGGGCTAGATGTTGTTGTATGGATTGTCCGGAAATATTTATCTATATTTTATTTATCTATCTATCTAAAGTTATTTATAAAACTGAGGTCCCTTTCACCATGAGGGGGTTGAACAATGCACGCCAAGCTTGGTAAGCGGGTTAGTGAGAGCAGTTTCAAAAAGATGCTGCAGAAGCCAGAAGAGGGTTCAGACAGTCACAGTCGCATAATACACTATTATTCACCATGTTTTATAACACAATTTAAAAAAACTTACGCATCCTTTACAAAAAAGTGTGTGTGTGTCAGCTACGACGCAAGATTGGAGTTTACTCCTTACAAACGATAATTATCTTTTTCTTTTTTTTTTTTTATTATTGATAAGCCTTCATTTGACCACAATCTCACCTGATGCAAAGTGACGATGAGGTCTAAGATGGAGCATGAAGGCCTAGAAGATGGCTTCTCCGGACCACATTACGAAACTGAGAGACTGTTCTTAGCACCACCCGGAGGTCACGTGTAAGGATTCAGAGGGTTACCACTTACGGACGTGAACAGACAAAACCTAAATTATGATATATATCGAATAGAAAAAAAGGGTAAATGAACGCATCTGCTAAAATGATAAGAGAAACAAACATATATCTGGGCAAGGCTCACGAAATTGTCAATTATAACACAAAAGTAACACAACAGCATTTTGTGTTATCGTAACGCGAAAGTCACCCAAAAGTAACACAAGTTTTGGGTAAAGGTTGTTTCATAATGATCAATAAAATTATGAATTAATAATTAATATTTAATTATTATCTTTAGTTTGCTCCAAACCTCTTAAAATAACAAAAATAAGTAAGTATATTCAAATCACGTTTATTGTAATTTTTATTGATCCATAGATCTAAATAAACCTTAGATAAATCAAAAGAAAACATAAAAATTTACTTCCAAATTAACATTATCAAAATTATATTTTAAGGGCCAATTTATAAATAGTTAGAAAACTACTAGATATCTGGGAATCAACTGCCAGCTTTTCATTTTAAGCTGTCAGTTTATTACCCAGATAGTAGTTATCTGACTATTGAAAATATTATTTTTGTTCTTCGCTGTAATTTGCAGTTTTGCTTTTATATTGCCGTAAACTTCTTTCATTGTTTTTCTTCTTCCGTTCATTAAATTTTTCAGGATTAGTTGATTTCAATTTCTCCCGGTATCTCTTTTGCCTCTCAGCAGCAGTGAACGGCGGCATTTTCTATATATAAAAAAAAGTTTTAGTTGTATGGTGAGGAAATTAATCTAGTGTATAATATGCTATCACTAAATGTTTAAGCCTCTATAGACCTAAACGTGCAAATAGACGTATACTCAACATAACACTTAAATAGCAATAGAAAATAAGTATACAGCAGTTTTCTACTAATAGAGCATCATACTGACATAATATTTACTTTTAGAATAATAGTGCCTCAAGAATAAGTTATCAACAAATTATTTTATTTTATCGTATGATTATTATAGATGTGCCTTTATATCTCTTTTGTGTTACGTAACACAAATACTTGTGTTATAGTCACACAAAAGTAACGCAAAAGTAACACAAAAGTGTCACAAAAGTAACACGAAAGTAACACTAAAGATTTTTTCCACAACTATTTTAGGTTATAACTCGTGTATTTATTGAAATAATTCGGTTTTAAATGCTTTAAAATACACCTAGTATACCGCCGCTAACAAACATAGATACAAACAATCATATTAAAATATCTATTACTTACCTCATAAAACACATTTATTTAATTAGTTGATGAAAACACCGCACATGTCGCAAAAACTCGACACCTTCTGCAGACGAAACAAAATGGCTGATTTGTTTTTTTTTTTGTCTACGGTTATTAGTGTTCCTATTATCTTTCTGATAATTTCAACTTTTTCTCCAAAAACGCTAGGCAAGTGGCAAAATTGCGTCACACAAAAAAAAAGTAACACAAAAGAAAGCCATGTTTTTAACTTTATCTTTTTATAAAAATACTAAAAATCAAGTATTATTACATAAATCAAACGTTAAAACACGGGCAAAACATTGAAGAGTTGTAGTAAAGTCATTCTAGCAATATTATCTTAGGAAAATCATGAAATATTTTAACTTCAAGTTTAAGCGGAAGAAAAATCCAAAAAAGTAACACAAACAATTGACAATTTCGTGAGCCTTGCCCATCTGTATTATTCGGATTATTTATATTACTTCAATAAAGCGTTTTACATAAAGTATGTTACAAAATAATATAAATAAAATACAGTGAGACTACGAAGTATCGCGCAAGGAGGAGACCCCGAGAATGAGATGCGCTGTGTAATGTATTCCATCTCATTCTTTTACACTTTCAATCCTACAGATATAATTATATATGTTTGTCTCTTTCTACGTAACGCCTCAACTTTTCGTGTTACACTTGATTTTACTCCTCATAAAATTTCCGTACCGGGCCTTATAACTAAAATCGTTTCTTAAGGAGTAAACTCCAAAAAAAATAAGGAATTAACTCATTTTTGAACAAGAAAGCTTTCTGTGACAAAGACAGAACAAATTGGTTTGTTTTTCCGACCGTAAAGAGTATGTACTGTTGCCGAAAAGTCCATTTTTTGCCAACAAAATCTTTCGCAAAAGCGAGTTGAATATTTATCCCTTCAAGTGAATGCGTTATTCATACGAATAAAACATACATGAGGTCAAAGAAGGTTCGGTCAGTGAAGTTGTGCCGTGTTTTATATAGAAATCTTTTGTGATGTAAAATGGTAATTTCAATTCGTTTGTAAGGAACAACTTATAGTGTCAAGCAACTTATAGTGCTGATAAGTAAGTCAAAATCTTAAAAAAAATCCATCATAATTATATTATAAATCTAAATTTAAAATTTAAGAAAAACCCCCGATTCCAATGCTTTAATTTCCTTAAATGTAAAACAACATAATATTATGTAATGTGGACGCGATGCGTTTTCATTTGATACCCCACACTAGTATATTTACAGATTTTCGGTTTTGCTTCCCCACTCTCACCCCCATACCTTTTAAACGGCCCAACCGATTTTCATGAAACATGTCTAAGAACACTCGCGCAAGACTCACCTTTCATACAAAAAACTCAATTGAAATCGCTCCATCCGTTCGGGAGCTATGGTGACACAGACAGACAGACAGACAGACACACAGACAGACAGACAGACACGTCAAACTTATAACACAACTCTTTTTTGGTCGGGGGTTAAAAATTGTTGGTATTTTTATAACATAATTGTTTGCTGAATTTCTGATCTGTTTGCCCTCGTGAAAAAAAAACAGTTTAACAAAAACAAACAAAGCTGCACATTAATAACTAAACAACACACTCAAGTAACGATTACTAATACATATATAATTCATATATGTTCATAAACCAAGAGATTAACTATAAATAACAAACCTAAAAGATTAACTATTACTATAGGAAACCCCAGTATCGCTAAAGATACATACATTTGACATTACAACATGAAAATGTTATAAAACAGAATTATTTTAACATGACTTCATTAAACTTAATGAAGGAAACTCGAAACGGGAATGTTTCTAATTTCTGTTTCATTCAGTCGTGGAAGTAGGAAATATAGCAATAATATTTCTGCTCACACATTGCACGAAATAAACTTGTTAAATGCTTTACTGCAAGTTATATGATTTTAAATTCACAGCCTAACTTTGAGTAATATAACTTCATAATGGTTGTAAGCGGATTTCCTCAATGCACATAAAGTACTTAGGTAAGTAAAAAGAAATATTTATAAACAGCAACGCTGCTCTCAATTTAAGCGCTTCGTGACGTACCGCTGCGGTACGTTAACATACAAAGCAAAGAGTTTGAGTCTACATGAATATTTATCTAAAGTTTGACTATGAAAGTCATAGATCGTAAACGTGCATTTAGATTATGACAATCGTGTCTCAGAACGGCAAGTTCTTTAGCTTGTAAGTGAAATGTCACGGAAATAAATGATGGTGAACGTTGAGGAAATTGCATCGGATTGACCGCGGTCCAGAAATGCACTCTGGAGATGACACAGTGAAAGATAAACAGCAAAAACAGGCTTAATCTAGGTCTACTTATCTCGGTTTGAAACAAAATGACGGTTTTTATCCAAAGTGTACAACCCTATTGGTGAAGCTTCGTCGTCTGTCTGTCTGTCACCAGACTGTTTCTCAAGAACGTCGGCGGGAATCAAACCCGCTACCTCTTGCGCCGCAAGCGGACCATCTCCACCGCGCCATTAAGGCCGTCAGACAGTGTTTACATCTACGAACGTTTTTTTTTCTTTTCCTTTGATCTTTATAGCACCAACGCTTGAGTTGAAAGCTTGCCAAAACAAAAATCTGATATTTGAAACAACCGATGTTACGAAAAGTTCGGACACTTCGGGCATTCTGTCAACGTTGGAAGACAAACAATCTATTGGATTGCAGCGATATGCTATCAACTATTTATTATTTACTAGTAATAATTTGCAGGCAAATCATCCGACTTCCTGTCTGAAAAATATGGATTATTAAACATGAACGTACGTTCATGTTTAATAATCCATATTTTTCATATTTATTTCCATGACCGAGACCATTCACTTGTTTCAATGTAACATGACATAATTATCATCAGCCATGGAGGTAGTAATGTAATATGTTAAGTCGAATCTATTTATATTATTAATTCTTTATCGCACAAAAAATAAAAACAATTTGCACAAGAGGCGGGCTTAATGCCAAAGCATCTTCTACCTGCCAACTAATCAAAAATGTTATAATGTTATCTACATTACACGCGAATGCGAGCACTACCAAAACATTTTTTATAAATAATATATTTTTAATATTAATCTGTACTAATATTATAAAGCTGAAGAGTTTGTTTGTTTGTTTGATTGTTTGTTTGTTTGTTTGTTTGAACGCGCTAATCTCCGAAACTACTGGTTCGAATTGAATAATTCTTTTTGTGTTGGATAGTCGAGTTATCGAGGAAGGCTATAGGCTATATAACATCACGCTACGACCAATAGGAGCAAAGATATAGTGGTAAATGTGTAAAAAACGGGAGAAATTGTTCATCTTTGAAGCCTTCCGTTGCGAGCGCCGTGAATACGGTTCAAGATACACAAAAAATATGTGTTAAAGAATAATAGCCCTTTTAATGATCTAAAAAACAGTCCGCGATAGTATATGTCTATCTTTTAAGATTAACTCACAAAAACCGTTTTTATGGTACCTAATTTGGTCGAAATAATTTGTTTAAGTTGTATCAACATAATAATATTAATCTTTATTCAAATAAATATGTTGATGGTTAAGAGTACTTCATCCATTATAACGCGGGTAGCACCGCAGGGCACAGCTAGTTTAATATAATCATTATAGCGGTTCCGAAATTACAAATATAAAAATACGCGTAGAATTTACATCCTTCATGTTTTAATATTATAAACTTTAATATTTGGATACTCACATTGCCATTGAAAATTTAATACCTCCTTTAATAACAGCATCAGCCTTGACAATGCTAAGACCGCAACCTTAGTTGTTACGCAATGATTATACCTACATAATTACGAGTGGAGCGCCGAATAGCGATTTTGCCGAATAACGAAAACTGAGTATTATTCGGTTTTAACCTCTACCGAACCGAATATTGGGCCGAATTATTCGGTTTGCCAATTCATTGTCTTTCCGCATTAAAAGCCTATATACATTACCCTGAAATTGTAAAAAATAATAGTATAATTTCATTAATACAACGCCAATAAAGTCAACGCTGTAATCAATCTCTTTTTCTTACCTTTGGACTTTCTGAATTTGGGCTTACCGATTCGAACTATTAAAGGTTCATATACCTACGCGTGAATTTTCAAGTACTGAATTTTCGTCAAATTGAATGCATTCGCTGTTAATATTATTATAAAGAATACTAGAAATCCATCCCAGAAATTTGATAGCGTCTTCCAAAGTGACCGTTAACAGGTATCAACATTCGATTATTTTTTGCTTTATTTAAATCTTACTTAAGAGCTGTGTTCTTTTTCTATAAGTTCTGTTTAATTAGTGTAGAAAAAATGAGTAAAATTATTTCACTACATATATTGAATATTTGTACCGAATAGTGAAAACAGTGCAAAATACGCCGAATACTAACCGAATATCTAGCGCATCTCTAATAATTACCAATAATACATATTACGTAGGAATTTCTTGTGTCAACGAGAGACGTGAGGCTAAGTGAACCAAGCCTAGGTAGTTATTTTAAAGTATAGGTTTGTAAATAATATTTCAATAAGAATAAATTTATATAAGAACATGTATTAACTGAGATCTCTCAGTTTCTGAAATTAAAAATATTCAACATCCCCAGCCCCCACCGATAAGAAGCGAAACATTGTTTAAGTTTAAACAACAAAGCCAGAAATAGTTAAAATTATAAATTCTCTCTGATGTAACAAATTGGCTGGATGACATAAAGCCATAGTTTAAGTCACTCTAAGTAGATACCTAGTAGGTTCAGTTAGCGTCAAGTAAGTGTCTAAGGTAGTAAAAATATTCTAAAAAATCATTTAATACTTGTAATCTTTTTTTTATTTAAATCCTTGTAAGATCCCGTTATATAGTTAAAAGGAATAGATTCTGATAGACAGAAAAATAAAAATAAAATAAAAAAAAATATTTTATTTATCCTACAGAGTACCTTTCGCATATTGCATATTAGTAAGACATTTTAAACACTTGGTGCATAAAACATTATGACGGTTCGAACTGTTTATATCGTTTTGGTTCTGTTTTCAGCTTATTTTGACAACTCTACGAGCTCACATGTCCTACCTATTCTACATTTTAAGATCAACACAATATATATATGCAACACAATTTTACAATGAAGTTTTCTTATTCTTATTCACATCAATTTGACGCTGACTGTACGTAGTAGGTAAGTACCTGCTTTGAGCGGAAAGCGACTTCACGATATTATGCACGTAATTCCGTTGGAACAACAGACTTAACTCGAGAACTGATTGAGATGCTTTGATAACACGTAATTGGATAAGCAATGCTATTTGACAGGGCATGGATTTAGACTAAATAGGTTGCGTCATCTTTTGTGTTCCAGAATTCTTGTCTCAAGTTTCTTAATATGTATCATCATTACTTCAGATACCTATAGGGCACCCGTTGCTTATACCTCCTACCGATAGGTATAAATATTTTGACTATATTTCAGTTGTATTGAAAAGACAATTTATATCCTGTGAATTGAAACGGATTTTATAAATAAATTACCTAATTACATATGATAATAGGTACTAACATAATTCTGATTAAATAAACCCCTAACCTTTTAATAAATTTGAATTGAAATTAGATGTAGGTTGAAATTCTGAAGTTTAAAAAAAGATTATCTTTACCGTAATCAATCTGCATTACGGTAGGTACATCTAAGGTGATCCAACATTTTGGTACCCAATTCGTCGGCCATTTTAAGAATTTAAAAAAAAGTTTATCTACACCCATTGATATAACAAAAAAAATATTTATTTTATACTTGTTCAACCGAAATATCACAGACAGCGTATACGTTACAGATTTAGTTCCTTAACACTTTTTATTTGTAAGCATTTCCTCTGTCGATTGGCATGCGTTTTATCGGCCGCAGAAATGTTTTTTGTTTTTTTTAATGGCGGACGCGTACTCCAAGCTGTCATAACCCATTTGATATAGGTATTTTATATTTTGAAGCTTTTCCCTAGAGTACCATAAATTTTATTACAGCAACATTTAAATCCCTATACAAATGTACAAAAATATAATGCTTGGATAAATCTAGTGTAAATTAAATGTTTAACATATATATTCATATTATACATACTCGTACATATACACCACATATAATTATCAAAACGGATTATTTTGATAAATATATGTATATGTACGAGTATGTATAATATGAATATATGTTTGAGAACAAATCCATTACGTCGCGTTCAATTTAAAGGCGAACTTTACGCGATACTCAATTGAAATTGTCAAATTATTTGACCTAAGCGCGGCCATAAATTAGGTATTTTTGGATCATCACAGCGTTTACAAGCAGACAAATTTAGCTTTTTAGGGTTCCGTAGGCACTTTACGAAGACGACAAAAATGTAATTATGCATTTCAAAATGTCAAATTACGCAGTACGCATTTTTTTTTCGCATTGTAAAATAATCATTTATTGTTTTGGGTACCCATATCATGTATTTTATAAAAAAAAAATACTCTCATCTTCGCATCTCTCATTTCATCCTGCTAAAGTTGTTTGTTTATCAAAATTGCCCAGTCAGCAAATTCCGTAAAACGCCAATTCCAGTAACGTTAATTTTTACAAATTTTCCAAACTGGCTCCATTAACCGGATAACGACTCCTAAAATCTTATTACTAACATTGTTTTGATGATAATGTCAGAATTTTGAACATTATTTTAATAATCATAAAGTTGATTTTCGCTGACTCAATTCCCGGTTTCACGGCTTAATCTCGACAGTGACCTATCTCTGAGCTGTCAAGCTTTCATTTAAAAGTGATAAGATTTGAAATTTAGATTTGCTTTTAACGAAGTTGGACAATTAGGACAATCTTTTGGAGTTACCTTGTTAATAAAAATGTTACAAGAACTTTCCGGGTTATCTTAAAACTGTAATCGAATTTGGTCAATGAGAAACCCAAAGCAATTGACAGTTTAGAAAACAACTATGTACTAATAATTTATCAATATCATCGCGCATATAAAATTCAAGGGCAAACGTAAGAAGCAACCATTATGACGTCATCAAAAACTATCTGAAAAGTTGTTCAGATACATAGTTTTTTTTTGACGTCACCGACTAGGAAACCAAATAGTTAGGTACCTATTAATATATCTATTCATACCTAAAATAAAACATACTTAACAAAATAAAACAATTTCCACACATCATTAAGGAAGCTTCTCTCTCACGAGGGGCGGAAGAAGGCTTTTATTTCAAGTCATTAATTGTCTAAGAGGGTGTGTTGGTACTTATCATTTCAAAGAAGCTGTTTATTTTATACTCGGGCTATTTACTCCTTAATGACGGGATTTTCGTTATAGTCTTAGATCGAGTTTGTTACAGGAGTTTTTGCCTTTTATGTTTTTAATGAGTCTTAGGTAGGTCATCTTATTGTTGTCTGATGGCAAAGATCATAATTATGATCGACGAGGAGGAGGATAATATGACGTAGGCTAGGGTAACATCAAAACACAATACCCGCGTGAAATCGCTTTTTTTAGCAACGAGGATAACGTTTAGATTTAAATCACCTGACACACCCAAGGGATTTGCTAGCTTTCGCCGAAAACAAAACGTAAATGAAATTCCAACATTTCGCTCTTGATCCTAAGAAACTGTGATAACAAAATAAACTTAATTCGGATGAAACTTCACTAAGGCCAAATTGGAGTAGCCCCCTAAGACAAAATCCATACTCTGCGAATTTGCAAATCCACAGAAAACGTCCGAGTAAGCCGGTTTCCTTGCGGTAACAGCAACTTGCTAATTAGTAATATTACCGCTTGTCCTACCTCGTCGACAAATTTGTCCCAAACTTCAAAACTTCAAACCGAGACAGAACGAGGAAGCGCAATAAAAATAAACGAATAAGTGAAGTGTCAACTGCGACTAAAGCGAGGTTGTAAAACTTGTAAGATGGAAACACTAAAGATTCCAAGTTTGCAGACAACTAGACGTAAAAGAGTTGGAAGCCCGTTTCGTCGTCGGTCAAATTTACAATGTCTCTGGAAACGATCCGTTTATTGGATGAAGCATTCGCGCGGACATGAAAACTTTTTAACTGTAATGTTAACATTAAGAATTGGTTACGGGACGAAAGCAATTTTTGGTGGGTTGAGCGATAGGTTTGGGAATGTTGCCAGTGTCTAAAAAAGATAACATAAAGATAAATATTCTTTAGTGAACACATAATAAAAACACAAAACAATAAATAAGCACACTGTAACAAATGGTTGTCTTATCGCTAAAGCGCGATCTCTACCAGACAACCTTGAATGGATATGATATGTTTGCCCTTGAGGTTTTTGTATATTGCCTATGTCTGCAAAATGTTGCCCGAAAAGGTTTGGATTCTCGTTTCTTTCCCATGTACCCCTGATACTATAACCTTAAGAAAATACTTATAATATACTTGTAGATCTTAGTGATCCATTATTAATTAAACATATGAGCAAGATTGTAGCCAAACAAAGCCCTAAAAAACATTACTTAAATGTTTAAAATTTTTAACAATCGAATACTTTCTACTTTCTTTACAATGCTTAGGAAACAAATATTAGAATCAAATTGGATATGAAAGAATTCGCATAGCTTAATGTTAAGACAGAGAAATAAGAAAATGAGGAAAAAGTCGATATTCTTTTAAGTTACATAACCTTGTTAGCGAAAAGTCGCGGCAAGTTAGTCCAAACTTCGACAGAGGGTTCCGGAGGTATATTATTTACTTTTGATATATTAGGTCCTTACATATGAAATTGGCGTTTTTCGTACTGGCCACTTTAATCACAAATTTCTCCTCTTTGGTAAGGAATTCCAAATTCAAATTTGTACAGCTATAGACTCATGTATTTGTGCTTCGATGATCGTCATTCATTTGTTTTTTTTCTTCTGTTTTTTTCTGTTTGCGTCACTCATTTTACAAAATGGAAAACTTAAAATATCGCATTATTTACGAGTACGAGTTCCGCCGTGGCACTAGTGCTGCGGAAACAACTCGAAGGGTGAATGATGTGTATGGCGGTCGTGTTGCAAAAGAAAACACAGTTCGTTTTTGGTTCCAACGTTTTCGTTCTGGAAATTTCGACTTGCAGAACAAGCCCCGTGGACGGCCTGAGACTCAAGTTGATAATGAAGAGTTGAAGGCTATTGTGGAAGCGGATCCATCGCAAACCACGTCCGAGTTAGCTGCAGGCTGCGGTGTTAGTGATAAAACTGTTTTAATTCACTTGAAGCAAATTGGGAAGATTAAAAAGCTTGAAAGGTGGGTACCTCACGAATTGACTGAAGCAAACCGGCAAACGCGCGTCGACTGCTGCGTTACATTACTAAACCGGCACAATAATGAAGGTATTTTAAACCGAATCATTACCTGTGATGAAAAATGGGTTCTTTACGATAATCGGAAGCGCTCAGCGCAATGGTTGGATCCTGGCCAGCCAGCCAAATCCTGCCCCAAGCGAAAATTAACCCCAAAAAAGTTACTTGTAAGCGTTTGGTGGACTAGTGCCGGTATTGTTCATTACAGTTTTCTCAAATCTGGCCAGACTATTACGGCTGATGTCTATTGTCAGCAATTGCAAACCATGATGGAAAAGCTAGCGGCTAAACAACCTAGGCTGGTCAATCGCTCCACGCCACTGCTGCTTCACGACAACGCTAGACCACACACTGCGCAACAGACGGCTACTAAATTAGAAGAGCTTCAATTGGAAAGTCTAAGACATCCTCCGTACTCCCCGGACCTTGCTCCAACAGATTACCATTTTTTTCGAAATTTGGATAACTTCTTGCAAGGGAAAAAATTCAACTCCGATGGGGCAGTCCAAATCGCCTTCAAAGATTTTATTGATTCCCGTCCGACTGGTTTTTTTAGTAAAGGGATCAATGAACTACCTATAAGATGGCAAAAGTGCATAGAAAATAATGGTTCATACTTTGATTAATTAAATATATTATATTAAAAAATATTCGACTTTTTGTTCCTCCCATACAAAACGCCAATTTCATATGTAAGGACCTAATATTGCAGAAGCTCGACATTTGTTCAAAGAAATTGGAGATCGATTGAGTTCTATTTTTGGAACCCGTCGCGTAGGATCTCTGAAAAAGCTATCAAAGGTAGGAAGCATGCAAAGTCTATAAGACACGGATAGTTTTAAACACTTGTGAACTGTCAACTTAAATTAAGCTCGCTTAACAAAAACAACCAAAGAACGAAAATGTTATGGTAACTTTATATATTCTAACTGCTTATATCAATTTGGTTGTATATTGTCCAGCTTATTTTAATTGCTTTAGAAGCATATAATCAATTCGACGCTGAATTTGCTTAATGTACGTAAGACAAATTGTGTCAATTTCGCAATGAACGACATACAAAACTAAAGATTTTTATTTTTTCTTAAGCCACTTTTACTTTTACGACCAATACTCCCAAACACCTAAATATATAATAATACTACTTCTTACGAGCTTTAACTAAGCCTAAAATAATTGATAGAACAACGTCTGCGTTACATTTTACAATCGAATCCATCATCACGGAACCCCAAAAACTTGTTCGCGCCAGTTTTTTCAGCGGCAACCTTAGAAAAACAATCAAAAACTTATATTTCCTTTGGGAATCGAGATTATATTTCTATCCAGGGTGTTCACTTAGTTCGTTATGTTAGTTCCGGACATCCAGTTACTTTTGGGACCACCCAGTCTCCAGAGTTTAACTCTAATAGGCTTGAGTCATGGACTGCCTCGACGAAAGCTTCGGGTCAGTATAGTACTGACCTATATCTACCTCTATAGACTAGGTGTAACCATTAGATACAACTATTTACCTACCTATCAAAATGTAACCTGCAACCACCAGGTTTATCCCATTTACTTAAAGTAGCGTTAAATAACAATAGTTTTTTTCAAATAATATTTACAATTATAGTTAACTAAGGAGTCACGTAATTAATGAGATTTAAGATTTGTTAATATCTTTATTAATTATCTTTATTCGACGACCTCTGTGGCTCGGTAGGCGAAAGTTTCGCCTGAGGCGGAGGTTGCGGGTTCGATTCCTGCCGCGGGACCAGATTTTGTACGATCTATAATTTCTGGTTTCGAGTCTGGGTGTTTTCTTTGCATTAAATGTATGTATTTACAAAATAAAATGTATCTTAGTATGTAATAAGTACCTAATATCAATCACCTGATACCCATAGTACAGGCTATATCAACTGCGACTAAAGGAAGCGAATAGGTTTTCACAATTTGTGAAAACCTATTCACGAAACTATCAGTAAAATGTCAGGATTTTATTTTCAATTATCCTACAAAGCAATTCAGTTTTGTGCGGTTACATTTTATTTGGATTTTTTTGTTTTTGGGAACAAAAAAAAAAGCGGTTTAATTGGAGGTTTCAGTTGAATACTCAATTACTTAAGTGCTTTTCACGCCACTATCATCATCATCATCACTCTATTAGCGTTCCCACTGCTGGGACACAAGAACTTTTGTCTAGACGAGAGAGTTTAGGCCTTAATTCACCACGCTGGCCAAATGCAGCTTGTGACAGTCACATGTCCTCGCGATGTTTGCCTTCACCGTTAAAGCAAGTGTTTAAAGCGCACATAACTCACTCTTGAAGAAAAATCCAGAGGTGCGTGGTTGGGTTTGAACCCACGACCTTCGGAATGAAAGTCGCGTATGCTCCCACTTAGCCAACGCGGCTACTCCAGTATCACCGTAATAAACTTAATTGATAATTTAACAATGCAAGGGGGTTTTATTTATTTATATTAAGTAATATTATACATTTGATAAGTACCTAGGTGCCGCAACTGTTGAAATTCATGAAAGAGCAAACTTTAGCTTTTATTTAGTTCCAGCTGACACGGCCAACGTTGTTTTGCAATTTTTAATTACCCAATCCCACCTACATTCCTATTCTTACTTCTACTCCTACCCTTACCAATACTCCTTCTCCCACTATTTCTCCTAGATGAGCCTTCATTTGATGTAAAGTGACGATGTGGTCTAAGATGGGGCATGAAGACCTAGAAGGTTGGATGGCTTCTCCGGACCAAATTACGAAACACGAAAAAATCTATTCACGCTCTGGCCAGCCCGGAGGGTGGTGACAAGCCGCAGCCGAAGCCTACCACCAGAGACTATTCTTAGCACCACCCGGAGAGGTCACGTGTCAGGATTCAGAAGGTTAACACTTACGGACGTGAACAGAAAAACCTACCCTCACTCCTACTCCCTCTCAATTACTAGTTCAATTAGTTATTTCAAATCCTGAACGCATTCAATAAAACCTCTTTCATTCACGTTTAGTTTCTCTATACGGCTCGGCGCGTATAAAAACCTTTTCCATCTGATACTATTCTAATCTACGAGTATATTTGTGAGAAACCCAAGAACATTTTGTATGGGTAATGGGTAATGATTATTATTTCATTTATTTAATTCAATTTATGCACGTTTTTAATTTATTTTATTTATTTATTTAAAATACTTTATTTGAACAAAAACTTGTACAAAAAGGTGGGCTTAATGCCTAGGCATTTTCTACCTGCCAACCTATATTGGTTGCTAATTGGGAATTGTCTAGTTGCTAATTTAATGGGGAAACAAATCAACAAATCATAAACTATTAAAATAGGTTCAGCCGTTACTAGTTAAAAGTGCTGTAACGTGCGTGCGTTTTACATTATTATGTATTTATATTATTCTGGTTGTTTTACATTATTTGAAGAACGTGTAATATATTTACCAACTAAATTACAATAACAACTTAGCATAACAAACCTTTTTAGATGTTATTAAATACTCCGTGGGTGCGACGTAAAGGTTAATAATGTATACTTTGTTAATGTTCGTTTGAGCTGCGAAGGAAAACATAGCCTAGGGCTTGCCTAGGTTTTAAAAGATAATTAGGAATTTAGCAAAACTGAAGTTTAATGACATGATGGTAGCAAATTATTTTTTCTCGCGGCTTTCCCTGTAAAATAATATATTTTAAAGGCGCTAAAGGAATGTGAGTATGCAAATTGTGAGGACCTTAAATATGTTCAAATTAACACCAGAGAAAATAAAAAAAGCATGTTGCCGGCAGCTGTTCTGCTGTCGTCTCTGCCTACCCCTTTCCGCCCCCCTTCACGCGAACTGGTGAACCGATTTCAATTCTGGTTCTTTTGTTTGAAAGATGGATTAGTCAAAATCATATACTATGGATGCTATATAATAATGGAAAGTGTCGGTGTGGCTGGACCACATAGTTCTTTATGGTGCTCTTAAGGTACTATAGTATGGCCACTGAGAAATTGCGTTTTTGACACTTGTTCATTTACCATGACTAGTGATGTACCTCAGATAACATTTAGTAACGTTATTAATAAGATTTACTTACGTTGTAACATTGCATTTATTAGGCATATGTTTTAAACATACCATGATTTACGGTTTCAAGTCATAATATTGTTAAAAAACATGATAATTAAAAAATTATATATTTATTAAAGTTAGTAAATTGAACGACAGTTCGAAGTTACATACCGCCGCCCATTCGATCAAGACTAGTCAAAAACACAATCTAAGAAGCCAGACTAGATTGGATTCTATTTAGGTACTTACTATTATTTTAGATTTAGTGTGCCTGTAAATAATGTTTTAAACCTACATTTTAGTTTAACACTATGGAATAAAATACGTTTTTTTAAATACTAGTTTATAAACCATCATTTTATGATTCATCTCTTATCACTAGATAGGTCGGCATGCCCATTATGTATTACAATGACAGCTATCGTCTGTACTATTAAGGAATTCAGGACATGATAGGGGTGATTTTAATGGCAGCTGTCAGGAACGCAATCTAAGAGCGGCCAGACTATATAAAGATATTCCCTCGATTTTGAAGAAACTTAGTTTAAGTCCTGACGCTGAAATTATAATAGGAACGCCTATACCCCATTAGTAAGACAATAAGTCGACAATGCGACTCAAACTTGCCTAGTTTGAGTAATTAATTCGGTTCGTTGTCTAAATCGATTCGGCTTGGTTCGGTTCCCTTAGCTTTATGTTCGAGAATGACAAGCATACTTTGTTAATTGTTGCTTCTGTTGGTCTGTTGCTAATATTTTGTTAGGCCCCTAGCACACGGCATATTTTACACAGTCATCATCATCATCAGCATCATCATTTAGGGAAATTGCTTTCTGGAAAATTTTGGTTAATGCATATTTTATATTAAATGAAAAAAAATATGGTCTTGTTTTAATCACAGGATGACGACTTGTTATTAATTGTTCGTATTTTATCTATCAGGTACATTATTAATATAATCTGTGTTAAAATGGGAGGCTGTCGGTATTGCTAGGCCTGAGTACTTCTAATCTGATAACAGCTATAATCCATCTAGATTATGGGTCTTATCAGATTATTAGCGAGCCATTATTACAAGTACGGCACCTACTAACTAATATATTATTTCATTTTATTGAACCATATGAAATCACGAGAATCAGGAATGAGGACATAAGATAAGAATTCATCTTGCGTACACAATTAACCTACACACTAGCAGAGTGATGATCAAAATGTTTATTGTTTGCTTTAGTTTCTTTCGAGTTCATGTCAGTATTAGAATGGTAACATAAAGGTTATATAGATTTGTTTTTTTGAATAAATCAAAATTTTAAAAACCCCCGATTTAAATGCCTTAATTTCCTTAAATGTCAAACAACATAATATTTTGTAATTTGCACGCGATGCGCTTGCATTTGATACCCCACACTAGTATATTTGCAGATTTTCGGTTTTCCTTCCCCTCTCTCACCCGCATAACTTTTAAACGGCACAAACCGATTTTCAAGAAACATATCTAAGAACAATCGCGCCCGACTCACCTTTCATACAAAAAAAAACTAAATTGAAATCGCTCCATCCGTTCTGGAGCTACGATGTCCCAGACAGACAGACAGACACGTCAAACTTATAACACCCCTCTTTTTTGGTCGGGGGTTAAAAATATAATTTTCTGTCACTTCATTAGTCACAAGTCTTGTCGATTTGGCGGTAAATATATAAAATTCATAACACTATGTGACAATTTTGGCGGTGTTATCGCTCAAGAGCGATCTCTAGCAGACAAACTTGTAAACAGTAGTTACTGTACCTAGCTTCTTTAAAAGGTATAGATACAATTGATAATGGCAAATTACGCAAAAAGCTAAGCGGCAATAAATATATTGGGGAACAAGCGCTGTACTCACACTAATCTAAATTTTATGTGTATCTTAATCAATTATTGTTTAAGTACCTATTTAAATGTGTTTGCTTAGATGCTTTTGTAGCAATTAAGCGATGTCTATGTTTATGTTTTATTATTTAGATTTATATTAATTAAAAGGGGACATTCAAATTCAAATATTTAATACATTAATTTCCTTTGTCAACGGGCATCTAGTTAGTCATAATTCTGTTTGAAACTTTTCTCATTAGTATTTCTCTAGCCGACTGTTTGAATTAGAAAATTAGTTTCAAAGTTGGTCAACCTCCCCTTGCAACGTATCTTTCGAGACCCTCCAAATTATTCCGATCAAATATTAAATTTACTGCATTGAAACTCATTGGATTTCTACACTGACAGATGCTGCGAATTTTTGATTAAAAACGCTTTTATAGTTTTTCATTTTGAATACAAAATGAGGTATGAATATTAGGTTTTATAGTTCGATGACACAGACACTTAACAACATTTATAACATTTATTCAGGAGAATTCTTTACAATTTATTTTTTTAAATCGGTTAACTGCAGTGCGGATTAGCTCGTACAAGACACGATGTTTTATCACGTAAACCTAAAGCTAGACTTTTTAATGTCTTTAGATTATCTTGCAAGTTTCTTACATGGGCCCATAAAGTTCAAATTTATGATAATTTCAACCGTAACATCCAATTTTTTGGCATTGGCCCTACCTCAATGACTTCCAGACATTTTGTTCGGAAGCGCCTGGCAACCCCGTGACCCTTTCACTAAAATACCTATCCATCTTTTTGATGGGCATCCCATGCTTTTGTCAATCCTCGGTCTCTATCTAGAACCTGTTGGCCCCTATTTTACATGTATATACATTAAGCTGTATAAAATTCCTGCCTACTGCTACTTCAACAAGAGTTTTGGGCAATAGTAGGAATAACGTAGTTAATAAGCATCTAAAGTATTTCTAGGAAACTAATCCTAAGAGTTTGGCCGGAGCTTAAAACCAGAATTACTAAAAGTAAATATTACCAGATTTAAGAATCAGTACGTCACTCTAACTGGCAGGCCACAGATAAGATCAGCAAGCAGTGTACTAGCCATCTGACGCTGGCGGCCTGGCCGATAGCCGAATACCGATGAGCTAATATTGAATTTGAATTGGCTAATCGGAAATACTAAAAACCTGTCCTCATTGGACACATTTTACCCTTAATTTGTGTTTAATAGTAGGAGTCCAGTTATATTAGTATTGTTAGACAACAGGTATTCAAATTAAAGATACCGATTCAATGTACTTGAAATATAACCAAGGGTGATGTTTTTCTCTACTCTAAACACGGTTGTGTGGAAGAAATTTCTTTGAGAAATAAGACCGCCCATTACGCATTCCAGGTTTAGTTTTGAGTTTCTTATTGTATTGTTTGATGTTTCTATCTGTTTGAAATGAAATGTCGAGCACAACGTAATAATAGTGGAAGTTGTTCCTTTAAAAGTCACGTAATGGTCGCAATAAAACATCATCAGTATTTTTATTTCTTTACGAAATAGAAAACAGTATTGATTTTGTTGTTAAAACATTGAATGACTATCTAAATCTAGAGGTGCCAGCCCTGGTGGGGCTCCGTCCACACCTTTTTATCAGCCTCACTATTTCGAAATAGTGGGGCAGATGACACCACTTTTTGTGCTATGACGATGCTCCACTGGTGGGTCATCCTAGGTGGGGGAACGTGGAATAATTAATAAAAAACTAACCACTCAAAGGCTTACCACTCAAGTTATTTACGAGTACTTGTTTTAAATGACCCAAAAACTTTTTGACGAGAAGTTCCTGAGATTAGCGCGTTAAAAACAAACAATAGATTGTAACTCAGCAGCATCGCCTTAGCCGAAGGATGTCCACAGTTCAAAAATCACTGATGCTTAGGCAAGACTCATTAAAATTATGGGTCAACGTAACGTGTTTGTCTCGCCATTTTATGAATCATGACGTACATACCTACCTAAATCTTATAAAAAGACCAGAAACTCTCCAATATTTGAGCGACCCTGACCTTAAAAATGAGTCGAGTTTTATCGTAAAAAAATAAATCATCATTATCACCCTATTAACGTTCCCACTGCTGGGACACAGGGACTTCTCTCACGTCGAGAGAGATTAAGCCTTAATTCACCACGCTGGCCATGTGCGGGTAGGTGAATGTCACATGTCCTTCATACTCTTTAAAGTTCTCAGAACCTGCCGGTTTCCTTAAGATGCCTTCACCGTTAAAGAACGTGTTTAAAGTGCATATATTTTTTTTTTAAAGAAAAATCCAGAATTGCGCGGCGAGGTTTGAATCCACGACCTTCGGAATTAAAGTCGATAGACTCCTCCTTAGCCAACACGGCGTTTTAAAAAATAAATTAAGTAATTGCTTCTGATTATGATAACCTCTCAAGTAGATATAAATCGGTATAATCAATACAAACTAGTTCAAGGTTAAACGCAACGCAACATCAAAGCGATGTGATATTCTACTAATGATGGTAATTGCTTGTCGACGACATTCACACTTGTTTACACGGTGTTCTATGCGTTTACTACATGTATAGGCATTTAGTAATAAAACGCTGATAGAAACCTTAATAAAACAGATAAAATCTAAAGCAAAACTAGGTACGACCTACTAGACATAAAGTGATAATACTGCATTTGTTAATTTACTATCAATATAGGTTGCCTACTAGTGTTGCCTGGTTCCAAGATTTGCGCGGGACTGTAGGATTTTCAGAGATTCGTAGGTGCTGTTCCGATCTGCAACTTTGACCTCCTGATTTAAAATAAATAGGACCTGGCAACACTAGTAGGAACCTGCCTATTAGCGTTGCCAGATATTATTTTGCCTTGGAGGGAATTCGCTTTTTTAATGTAAATCTACTTTGTACATACAACAACGCACTGCAATTAAATTATTGCTACACTGGTAGTATGTATACATAACTAGCTGTGCCCTGCGGTGCTACCCGCGTTCTTTTGGATGAAGTACTCTTAACCAACAACATATTTATTTGAATAAAAATTAATATTATTATGTTGATACAACTTAAACAAATTATTTCGACCAAATTAGGTACCATAAAAACGGGTTTTCTGAGTTAATCTTAAAAGATAGACATAATACTATAGCGGACTGTTTTTTAGATCATTAAAAGAGCTATTATTCTATAATACATATTTTTTGTGTATCTTGAACCGTTTTCACGGCGCCGGCGCACGCAACGGAAGGCTTCAAAGATGAACAATTTCTCCCGTTTTTTACACATTTACCACTATATCTTTGCTCCTATTGGTCGTAGCGTGATGTTATATAGCCTATAGCCTTCAAACAAACAAACTCTTCAGCTTTATAATATTAGTAGGTATAGATTTATAAATTTACTCTGTGGTATTTTTAATAAGTAGGTAAATATAAAATTCGGGTGGCCTCTCTTCCACCAGAAATAAAATGCCTATTAATGTAAAGCCAATCTTAAACGCTAACAAGGTTAAGCAACTTTCCGCGACGCCAGTACTTGGATGGGTGACCGCCCGAACAAAATCTTTTTGCATAGTTTTTTTTTTGTTTTTTTTTTATTCTTCTCATTCTTTTGTCGATTTACTGAAGTTTCACTTCTATCGTGTGTGAATCGCACACACACCTTTTCATTATCATATCATCATCTTCCTGACCTCATTATCATATAATTCTAGACAAATTCCAGATTCGTAAAAAAACAATCTCGACGAATTGAGAACCTCCTTTGTTTCGTTCAAAGTCGGTTAAAAAACCTAGGTAGGTACCTACCTAGTTAAGTCTCTAAAAAGTTTGCAAGTCAAAAAGAAAACAGAAAATAGCAAATGGCCTGTGCTGGTTGCCAGCAGAGAATTCCAGATTCAATTTTATTTTTAACTTATACTAGGTACCTACCTATCTACCTACTAAACACTAGATCTTAAAGAAAAATACCTAGCAAAAATATTTTAGCACGTTGAAAACCTACCTACCGACCAGGGAGCTTATAGGTACTATTTTACAAATTTAATCGTTTCGTACTATTCTCCTTCATAAATGTCATTTATCTATATTGGTTCAATTGTTTTTATTACAATTTGTAAATTTTAATTGTATGTAAAATGTCTACTTTAAATACATTTACTGTACATAGATTAGCACGCCAACAATGACAGCAACCAATACAGGTTGGCAGGTGGAAAATGCGGAATTAAGACCACTCTTTTATACAAAGTTTTTGTTATAATAAGAAATACCCATTAAATGAAAAAAAATAATACCTAATTAAAATCATTTCTAATTAAAATCGCTGGTAGAAGATGGACAGAAGTCGCAGAAGATAGTGAAAGCAGATTGACTGCAAGGTAAGCGGATTCAACCGAAATAACTATAACTTATAGGTTGGTAGGTAGGTACCTACCAGTTAGTTCTACAAAGTCAAGGATAAAATGTCCAGCAGTGATGAATATCAGCAAGTTGGTATGTTAGAAGGTAGGTGCTTAACTGAGTATTCCTACCTACCTCCATGTGTATTTAATCTGTTTATTACCGACTGAATTTATGATCAGAACGTTATAAGTTATAATAAATCAATATTAGCAAATTATCTAGCTGAGAAACCCTAAATATCGATAAGGACAGACTTATGTGATAACGCATTCACCTACAGACCTAGATTGACACTTCTTATCATTATCACATCCTAGCTAACAAACGAACGATGACTCGCAAGAGAAGCAACACTGAACTTTACCCTCATGTCCGTTTTTATAAATTTAGTGCAGCCTAGCTCGTATAATAATAAATCTACACTAGTCTTTCAAATAAATAATAAAGTAAAATAGCTAGTGTCTAGTAATAACCCAAACACGCTAACCTTGAAAAACAGCCAGATTTTGTACGCAACGAAACTGTAAATTGCAAATAACTTACGCAAAAAACGCCGGTGGACCCGTTAATCCACTGAAACCTTGTAAAATAACTCACAAACACAACAAACATTCACTAGTTTATCACTTAACACACTAGAACGTCATTTTGTGGGAAAACTATACGATTTGAGAAGTTTCGATTCGTAACTCGCGAGTTAGATAAATGGTCGTGCGACGCGACGTGACAGCACGGAGGTCGACCGCAGACTGACGAAGTTTTGTTTTATGCGACCCGCGGCGACCGCGGTCGCGCGGTGAGCAAGGAATTTGTGGTGAACGAAACAGTCCGAAATTGAATAGAATAATAATTAATTAATAATGATCATTGATAGATTTTTTATGTTTTCACCGCACTTATTCGTTTGGGGTACTATGTCTTAATTTTTTGCATACCTTCTCGTCAAATTATTATTATTAATTAAAATGTATATTGATGGAAAATATCGATGAGATATCGATCTGGAGATAAACTAGTTTAAATTCCTTATTCGTTTTTAGCTCGCTTAACTAAAAGGAAACATTCCTTCTAGTCCGGTCAATATAGACAATTGAAATAAAGAAAATTCCGACACAGCCAAGTCTCCGTAGAGACCTTAGGTTTGCTATAAAAAATAAAGTGTCAAAAGTCCCCATCGATCCCATGTGAGCTAAGGGAGTTATTCGCGCCCAAATGTCAACATTTTGGGTTTTTTGGATTTTTCTCGAAAACGGTAATTTTTATAAAAAAGTACCTCAGGAAAAAGCTGTAGATCTCAAAATTCTCTATAAAAATATTACCAATGATT
Organism: Gymnoscelis rufifasciata; assembly: GCA_929108375.1. Classification (NCBI taxonomy): domain Eukaryota; kingdom Metazoa; phylum Arthropoda; class Insecta; order Lepidoptera; family Geometridae; genus Gymnoscelis; species Gymnoscelis rufifasciata. Next base: position 11,799,299 of record OV815312.1, on the reverse strand, counting down.
TTTTCTCTAAGACCCACCATTTGCTAGATATTGCGCTTGTAAGAATCACGATCTACATAATATGCACACATTTCCACACCACCTGTGAGGTATAGTGTACTCGGCGCGTTTTTTTGAAAGTAGTTTCCCCGGTAGGCCTATTCCACGAACCTGTATGACGTCATTTTCAAGAACAATAGTTATTTAATAGTATGAAGATTATTGATATTGGTTGTTGAGTTTAACTGTTTAATAATACCACAGATAACATAATATACTTACTTAACATAGAACGCTTACGTACCGACATGAAACGTAGACGTAGAATCAATTTATAATTCTGAATTTTTTTATTAATATAAAAATTTGTTTAATAATAAATTAAAACAAAGAAACGCGTAAAATAAAAGAATTGGTAAACATTTTTTGGGCGTTGTTGAGTTATGCGCTTACCAACACATTTTGCGATTCATTTTAATATTATAGAGAATATCACTATTATATCAAGTAATCAGAAAAATTTCTTTATCACTTAAATAAGTAGCAGGCAGGTACACAGTAATAGGTACGAGGTAGGTACAGAGTGGGCTGGGCAAAGTTCTCGGATCCAAGACTAAAATTTAATCAACATCTTTCAATACCACCTGCGGGAACTAATCAAATCACTACAAGCGCGAGTGATCCGGCTCCACCTTGTAGCAGTTGTAGCTTAGGGGTCAACTGGGTAACTATTATTTCATTTTAAACTACAGAACAATAAAAATCGATTTAATATTGTATCGATATTCTGAAAGTATCTGTATATCGCTACAGATATTTTTTGAGTGGTTCTTTTTAGGGCTCCGTACCCAAAGGGTAAAACGGCACCCTAGTGAGACTTCGTCGCCTGTCTGTCAGTCTGTCTGACTGTCACCAATTTTGATGGATGACTTATTCCCGTTGCCGCTATAACAACAAATACTAAAAACATACAATAAATAAATATTTAAGGGGTTTTTAAGGAGAGCTCCCGTACAACTAACATGATTTTAAAAAAGAAATGCAATATTTTTTTTTGCTTCATTTTTATATCTTTGTTGAAAAAATTGTACAAACTATACACGGAACCCTAGGTGTAGCATAAGTCAAATTTATTTAAAATAACTTTCAAAATATGTTCATAAAAAAAAATAAACAACAAATCTGATTATAGGCTGATCGCAGATAGAGAAAAATAAAAACTAAATTTGATTGCTTTACCTTATCATGTTTGTATCCCTCTCAAAAATTAATTTATAACTATTGAAACTATCATGGTTATCAATTCAAACGTGATCATGGCGCATGTAACTGTGCCGAAATATCGGGAAACTCCAAAGACAATATAATTTATTGTTTGTAATCATGGTAAATATCCCGTTATAAATCTAAATATGTAGTAATTAATTTATTGTTAGTATTTGATTTATAGAGGGAACATAAACATAATCTGTCATAATTACAATTCTCTCGGATCTTGAGATACTGTCTGGTAAGAGACGAACAGACAGATGGCAAATAAGAAACTACCAACGTAAGTACTATGGTCCCGTTTCACTTTTTGGTTACGGGACCCTAGAGTTATACAAGACAAAAATGATAGTAAAATTTTTAATCATATTTGTGTACCTACCTCAAAAATTTAATTCATTAGGTACAATACAGTCAACAGCAAAAGGAACTTTCTTTTATTTTTATTCTGGATAAGTCTTCATTTGACCACAATCTCATCTGGTGTAGAGTGACGAAGTGGTCTAAGATGGGGCATGAAGCCTAGTAGGTAGGCTTCTCCGGACCACATTACGAAACACGAAAAAATCGCTTCACGCACTGGCCCAGCCCGGAGGGTGGTGACAAGCCGCGGCCGAAGCCTCCCACCAGAGACTGTTCTTAGCACCACCCGGAGGTCAGGTGTACCTTCTTAGGTTATCAAAATGAATTGTACGGTGAGCTTGGCGCGAGTGTTCTTAGACATGTTTCATGAAAATCGGTTGTGCCGTTTAAAAGTTATGGGGGTGAGAGTGGGGAAGGAAAACTGAAAATCTACAAATATAGTTGAGTGGGGTAGGTATCATATGAAAGCGCATCGCATGCACATTACAAAATATTATGGTAGCATTAGAATCAGGAGTTTTTCTTAAATTTAGATTTATTTATGTCGTCATCATGCCTATTTAGGTGCAGTTTTCGGAAATATTTTACACTGATTCAATGTTTTTCTGTACATATAATTTTCACCCATTGAAAATCGGGCGGACTTCCAAAGAATAAACTAAGAATAGTCAACAGCAAAAGTAGATGATCAAAATCAGCGTCTCAAAACATCTTCTAGTGTGACGTGCCAGATTTAACAAGTTATACCAAAGTCAATAATAACAAAGTTATATTTATTATTCATTTATTATTTAAAACTTGACATTATGTGTTATTGACTAAGTATTTGCAATTTGACATATATATTAAGTTACTAAATTGAATTTGATCATTTATTTGTTTTGACATTATTAGTACTAAAAAACAGTATAACCAAAATGGAATTGTGACGTATAATTATACTATCAATAAATTACTATTTATAAAATAAAAAATAAAATAAATAAAATAGTTTATTTTCAGTTACTTAATCTATACATTATATTATAAATACAGCGGAAACCCCCTTTTAAGTATAGAGATACCTGTGTTAGAGGGTTTCGCTCTTGCCTATTGAGAGTATCTATGATTAAGAATGTTTAACTATTATATACATATTTACGACTTAATATATATTTATCTTACAATACAAACATATTTATCTTACTATACAAACAAGTGAATACGGCTAGTATGATAAAATATTAGGTATATAAAAATTAAAGGGTGTTTTGTTTTTGTGTCTGTGTGTGTGTATCTGTTTTTGTGTTCGTGTGTGTGTATCTGTAGGAGTATTAAAACAGGGAGTTATTCAATAACCTTCAGAAGATTTTCTGTGTCCTGATAGGAAAGGGTTAGGAGCCAGTCCGTCAAGACCTTTTTAATTTTAAATTTTGTTTGATTATAGATACTAAAGTTTTATTGATTTTATTGTACAAATGATTAGATTGTTTGACAAACTGGCGCTTTGCAAATTTTGTATGAACTATCTCATTTGGGGTTACATTATCTTTTCTTCTCTTTTTAAGTTTAGTTGGGTCATATTTTAAATTACTATGAAGTTGTAAAACAATATTGAGTATGTAGAGCTTTCTCACCGTCAAAATTTTAATATCTGAATATAGCATCTCTGTAGGAAATTGGTAAGGTCTTCGAAATGTAACTTTAAGAAGAGCTCTTTGAGCTCTCTCTAACTGAAGAAACTTTGTTTTTGTAGCACCACCCCAGATTGGTATACAGTAGTTTAAAACTGTCTGTGCTAAGCTAATATATATTTGTTTAAGGAGTTCTTTATCAGCTACATGGCGAAGAGATTTAAAAATCCAGATAAGTTTTCTAGTCCTGTTCATTAGAAGTTCGAGGTGATCATACCAGGATAGCCTTTGATCAATCATGATACCAAGATATTTTGTAGTTGTTACTTTTGTTATATTTGGGCAGTTACAGGTTATTTTGTCACAATTCTGTCTATGTATTTGAATGCAGTAATCACCGGGAGGTTGGGAGTAGTTATATTTTGTGAAGGTCATGAAATTCGTTTTTGAAATATTTAAAGTCAGTAAGTTAGAGTTGAGCCAATCATGAATTTATGACTGTTATATGTTATTTCTAAATGAAGTCAAAGTCAAAACGTTTATTTTCTTAGACGCATATGCATACATAGACAGGTCAACTTAAAGTTTAACTTAAAGTTTTTGAAGTTTTAATTAATCAAAAGTAAATGATGCTCGATATAAATGTAATCACTTACTTATGAGTAGGTAGAGGGTATACTTAGTATTAGGGGGTAGGCTTATTAGTTAGGGGTACAGGTTATTTGTTCCTTTATTTCTAATTAACTACATTATTTTGGGACCCTATTTCATAAGTTTCTTTTGCTGTTGACTGTACGCCCAAATTTTAAACACCCTTCTTTTGAGTCGTGGGTTAAAAATGTTTGCTTATTTATAAACCGCGTTTCTGTATTTACTAATAACCAAGACACGAAGTGTTAATACAGAGAACACGTTATATTTGATGAGCAAAGTTAGGTTCTAATTAAAATAGTGGCGCTTGCATAGCTCTGCACTTTAAACTTTATACCTATAATCGACACATTATGATCAAAGTTAAACCTTAAGAATTTCTCCTAGTTTCTTTATTTAGTTAATTTTTTAAACTTAAGATATGCCCCTACATTTTTCTTATCTTCATTGTTAAATCCCATTTAGCTCAGTAGGTATTGAATAAGTGAATGTTAAAATCGTTAACTAATTTAAAATACTCAATGATTTACTATACTGGCTCAGAAAAAGCAATAGGTATATATTTACATAACTTTGTGATCTATTTAATTTATATATAGCAAAATTACTGATAGCATTTAAAATTAAATTAGTATAAGTTGAGGTATTCTCTCAGTGTTCTTTTGGGCTAGGAAATTAGTTTGAAACACGATTTGTACAGTAGTTTGTGTGTATTTCTGTTTTTTTTATTATACCTGTGAAGGTATAATAAAAAAAACAGAAAACACAATAACAAAGTAGTACAGAGGTAAAAACACATAAAACAATGGAATACACAATAATCTCACAGCGCGTGTATCGCGCCGGTTTGCGGGGCTCGGGCGGTCTCGCTACGCGACGCTAGCTCCATCTCCACGTCCAAGGCGGAGGTGGTGTGAACTTTACCAATAAAGGGTGCGTACCTTACAGCGCTGAAGGGTTTATTCCCTTCGTGCTACATTATAGTATGAGAGAATGCGTTTTTGACACTTGTCTTGTCCATTTGCCATGACTAGTGATGTACCTCAGATAACATTGAGTAACGTTATTAATAAGATTTACTTACGTTGTAACATTGCATTCATTAGGCATATTTTTTAAACATACCATGTATTGACGGTTATTAAGTCATAATATTGTTAAAAAACATGATAATTAAAAATTATATATTTATTAAAGTTAGTCAATTGAACGACAGTTCGAAGTTACTTACCGCCGCCCATTCGATCAAGACTAGTCAAAAACACAATCAAAGAAGCCAGACTAGATTGGATTATATTAAGGTACTTACTATTATTTTAGATTTAGTGTGCCTGTAAATAATGTTTTAAACCTACATTTTAGTTTAACACTATGCAATAAAATACGTTTTTTTTAATACCAGTTTATAAACCATGCACGATGATACATCTCCCATCACTAGATAGGTCGGCATGCCCATTAAGTATTACAATGACAGCTATCGTCTGTACTATTAAGAAATTCAGGACTTGATAGGCGTGTTTTTAATGACAGCTGTCAGGAACGCACTCTAAGAGCGGCCAGACTATAGTTAGAAAAAAAATGGCGTTCAATTGAGTAACATTTTTTTCACTTTATAATTTTTATTTAACTCGACACTGGCAAATTGTCGCTTCAAGCGCAAAGTCCAATTACAAGAAACTGAACTGAACTGACTATAGTTATTTATTATTCAAATTACATAACAAAGGTATATTCCTCATAATAAACTCTTAGTTGTCAAACCAAAGTACAGTCGCGGAACGCGGACAAGATATCCTAATTTCTTATAAAGAACTACGCTGTCCTGAAACATGCTTAAAAATTACTTTAAATAATAATAATAAATAGAACTGTCTCGAAGATTGATATAAAAATTGGATTGAAATATAAAAAGCTAATATAGCGGTGGCCGCTTTCATAATAAAAATTAACATCAAAATAGGGCACTGCGGAAAAGGATTTTAGTAAAATAACATTAACAAAATTGCGTCAACTTGAGAACCTCATTTTTAGGGTTCCGTACAGTGAGACAGTGAAACGGGATTTACTCACATAATGAACTAGAGTTGATAAACTTATTTAGAATTAATATTCAACCTAACGATAACTTTGAAAGTGAAACAGTAGCTTATTAGAAACTAGGGAACCACTAGTAACCGCGACTGTACCCAACTATTAACTTATCTAACTGATCTTTTTAATTAGGTAATTTTAAGAGTAAAACGGAACTCTATTACTGTTTTTGCTAGAGTAACTTATATAATAAAATACTAACGAATACTATATACATTCTTAATAATAAATATATAAGGGGCCTCCAATGCAACATACGAGATTTTTATACAGTTAAGCAACGTTGTGAGAGGCCAATTTTTGGATGGGTATCCGCTCTGCCTGCATATTTATGCATTAAATAATATTTTTGAACTTATATTTGTGTGTTTTTATTGCAAAATGCATATTAACTGTACACGGAAACCTAAGTCTATCTAATTCCAATCAAATTTATTTTGCACGGTTGAATCTGAATGTTAGGTTGGATTTTAAGATTCAGGACCGTGCGCGGAGACATAAGGCAGTAAATGGATCGAGAACCGGATCCGGAAATGCAGAAACTTATCAAGGAAATGAATGTTACTTCAAGCGCTATCTTAACATGAAATGCTTAAAAAAATGATCGTGATTTTTAACGTGATTAAGATTTTTTAATAAGCTTTTTATAAAAATTCATGCTTTATAGTTTAAAAATGTATAGAATTTATACAAAATTTTACAATAAAAACATTCACAAAAACAACAACAACAATCCTAAACTAATAACAATTAAATATGCCTTAAACTAAGTGAATTGAAACATTGTGTAATAAAGGGTCCCTGGCTCAGCATAATGCATCTGCCACAGGGCCCGTAGGAGCACTATGACTGAGCGCTGGTTTACAACCAGGGCCCGTGAAGGTGGCAACACCTTCGTCAAAATCGTGAAAATGTATTTACCTAATCCATATGTACCTCTGATCTAAATCTCGTAAACTCTATGTACTTTTCTTCAATCATTTGGATATATATTTCAGAAATACTTGTTATACCGATTACAAATATAATTTGTTACTTTCAAAGATGAAAAAAAATCTGAGGGAATAGCACTCCTAACAACCGCTGTTGCTTATGACTGAATATATATTTTTTTTTTTATGTTAGGTAAGCTTTCATTTGACCACAATCTCATCTGATCTAAAGTGACGATGTGGTCTAAGATGGGGCATGAACACCTAGAATGTAGATGGCTTCTCCGGGCCATAATAAATATTATTTATACTATAGCACATAAATAAATAGGCAATGTTTAGTTTATAGGCTCACGACACTGGTCGGTACTAAAATAAATACCGCAATCGATGTCTTAGACATGTCTTGATGTATTAGTCAGATGTATTGACTGAAAGTATTCGCTTTGTATGAGGCGTCTATTTGGATTTGTGGTTGAATCTTCCGCCCAATATTCGGTTGGATGTAGATGTAGCCGAAATGCTTCTTATCTACTTGGTATTCATGGCAGGTGCCGCTTTTGCTTGGTTTAATACGTGAATGCATAATTTAGTCCGATTTGTCACTTATCGAGTGGGTACGGGATTTGTAAAAATTATAATTTCTAAATGTTACATAAATATTTTTTGCTTGTTTATCGTAAAAAGCTTTTCGCATTGGCATGGTACATTTCCGCAGAAACCTGAATTCGTGGGTGGTTTTTTTTTTTATTAATTGTTTTAACCTTTTAAAAACACTTAAACGCATGTGTAAGGAAAATAAAATAAAAGTTTTCATCTAACAAATATGTTTTTTTTTCTAGTAAACATGTCCGTATCCTACAACCATCTTGTTCCTTTCATTACCTATATTCATTCATACATACAATATCTTGCATTATATTGTTATCATACCACGAACGTAAATTTACGACATGTCTGAGGAGTTTAGTGGGTTAAGCAACTAATTGCTTAGCTAGATAATAGCTACATTAGCACTGATTGCAGCTTAAATTGCCATGTTTATCAGTTAACTAACTGTACTATTAAGACATCGAAATCCAAAGGTTGCCTGAAAGAGATCGCTCACAGCGATAAGGCCGCCCTTTGTAATACGAAGTATTGTTTTGTTACTGTTTGTATTACATTTGTGTTGGACAATATAGAGTTATCTATGTATCTAATATATCAACTTTATAAAAACTACAATCTGGCATCGTTGTAGGTAGATTGTAGTTTTTCACCTATTTGGAACATATTATGTTTGTTTTTTACTATTGATGAATTTTATACCTAGTATCAAAAAATTTGACAAACTCCTGATATCAAGCAGAAGATGCGTTTTCAAAATAGGAGGAGGTTCTCAATTTGGCGCGTCTGGTTGAACCTTTGTACTCAGGACCATAAGAACTTAAATCACGCTAACTGTTCTTCCGTTTTAACTACATGTTACTTGAAGATTTTTTTAAATTTTTTTTTGATTTGTGTTAGTTAAGTCTTTTTCAATTCATCCTTCCATCTTATTGCTTTGCGACCTCGTGTTCTACTGCCATCTATTAGAACAACAGAGGATTTATTCATAAAATGATATCATCATCATCATTACCCTATTAACGTTCCCACTGCTGGGACACAGGGACTTCTCTCTTGGCGAGAGAGATAAAATGATTATATTCATTTTATTCTTTAATTTTAGTTTTCCTTAGCATCCCCTTTATGCCCCCTTTAAGCCCCCCTTAACCTACTTCTTCATATGGCGAAAGTTATTGCTGCAGTGACTGGTAACACCGAGGCGTGGAGAACTACTGGCTACCAACTTAAACAAACAGAGGGAAACTTTGCCATGAAACTTGCAATAGCCATTGTTGGTTTAACCTGAAATTCCAATGAACTAATACGGGAAGGAAATTGAATGATTATAAGAGCACAATTTACTACTTCAATGAATTTATCTTATGGACTAATCAAAGGAGTTGATTTAGATATAAATGAAGAGGAAATAATTCAGTCACTTAGCTGTTCGGCCGAAATTATATCTGTTATTAGGTTGAGACGCGTGGATATAAATGGTAAATGGGTACCTAGTGAGACGGTACGACTTAGCTTTAAAAGCCCTACTTGCCCCGCCTTCGTAAATGCTTATGGATGCAGGTTTAGAGTAGATCGCTACGTGTTTCCAGTAACACAATGCTCTGGTTGCTGGAAATTTGGACACATTAAAAAATTCTGCCCCACTGCTAAAAGTTTATGTCCTAAATGTGGAAGTGCCCACGAAAATTGTGATGTAACAAAATATACATGCCTAAATTGTAAGGGCCCACATATGTCCCTAGACAAAACTTGCCCTATCTTCGTCAAAGAGAAGAGAATACGTCTGATAATGAGTGAAGAAAATATGACGTATAAAAAAGCCTTAGAACTTTTTTTGAAGAAAAAAGTACAACAAACAGGCCACGACGATCATGAATTCCCGCCTCTTCTACAAAGATCTGTAACTAAGCAAGTTGATTCGCATATTGAAGTTACTTTTGATGAAAATGTGGTAACGAGTGATTCAATGGAATATGAAGCTCCTCGTCAATCACAACCCCATGGCATTGTTAAGAAAAAAAGAATAAGAAACAAGAAAAATAATGAGAACATGAATATTGATTTATTTTTGGAAGATAATGATAAAATTAATAAAAAAAGTAGTGAGAAACCAAAAGATGATAAAAATGAAGAGACAGAGCAGAAAAAAAATAAAATCGAATGGAGGAAAGTATTTGAAAAGATAAAAAATGTAATGTTATCGAAAGAACCATTAGATGTTATAATAGTAAATGTAGTGAAAATTTTATTTGAAGAATTACAGTCGTTTTTGTTGAATACTTTTGCTGCAGGTGAGTTTTTCAAAAGAATGTTTCAACATTCTTTTGAATATTCATAGCAGAAGGCACCTACAGGAAACTTGGAATCAACATACTACAGTGGAACTCTCAAAGTTTGAAACCCAAAGTGAGTAGTTTTGAAAACTTATTATTACAGGAAAAGATACATATTGCTATCTTGAGTGAAACTTGGTTCGACATAGAAACTGTGGTGAATATAAGTGCCTATCAAATTTACAGAAAAGACAGGTATGACTCATATGGTGGAGTGGCCATCTTAGTACATAGTTCTATTTCTTCTTATTGCTGTCCGCTTGCTTTACATAACTCTGGTATAGAGATTATACATGTCAAAATTTTAAATTGTAGTGAGTTAGAAGATATTGTCGCTATATATTGTCCTTCTTCTGTTACAACAACATTGGCCGATTGGGATGCAGTTTTTTCAGCTACTTCTAGTAAAAGTCTAATAGCTGGTGATTTTAACGGTCACCATACAAATTGGTCCTACAAAACGGATCAAAGAGGAACTCAACTTTTAGACTCGTCTCTGGACAATAATATGGTGTCGCTTAATAATGGGGAAGCAACCAGAATAAAATTAGTTAATGGGAATGTACAAAAAACATCACCCGATATCACTTTTGTTTCAACTAGTATTGCAATTAATTTTAGTTGGAGAATTATGAATGAAAGCTTGGGAAGCGATCATTTAATAATAAAAATAACTTTAGATGTTCTTGATAGCTTTGAATTAGAGAAAAAACGTAATTTTAAGAAAGCGGACTGGGTTAAATATAACGCAGATTTGGAAGAATTATTTGCTAACAGCACCAGCATTAGTTGTTGTAAAGATATCACTCATGCAGTAATTCAAGAAAAATATAATACATTTTTAGATAATATTTCAAAAAGCGCAGATAATAATATACCATTTATTAAAATTTGTAAGAAGCCTTCTTCAAAATTCAAACCGAAAGAATATTGGACTCCTATGTTGTCTAAACTAGTAGGTGAACGTAGACTAGCGCTGAGTGTATTCCGGAGGAATCCCACCCCGGATAACTATGAAAAATTGCAGGAAAAAATTGCAATTGCTAATCAAAAAATTAAGGAAGCCAGATCGAACAACTTCAAACAGTTTTGTGATGGACTTAACGAGAGCACATCAGTTTCGGTTATGTGGCGTAAGATGCGTTGGTATAAAGGTTATAAACAAACAAAATTTTCGACCACCGATACAAAATTAAAAGAATTATTGCATTCATTAACTCCCGATTCGGTTCAAAATCAACAACCCAGCATAACGTCTAGCAATAATATCATAGAAGTACCTATAACCATTCAAGAACTATTACATGCCATTAAGAAAAAAGATACTTCTCCAGGGAGTGACCAGATAACTTATTCGATGATTTATCATTTGCCTTTACTCGCGAAAAACATCTTACTTGAAATATACAATGCTATCTACGCAACTGGCTACGTACCTACACAATGGCGAAACATAGTTGTTGGACCTATACCTAAAGGTTCTATAGACGGCTCATCAGAACAAAAGTTACGGCCTATTTCGCTTATCTCCTGTTTGTGTAAAATATTTCATAATATATTAGTCAGGAGACTGGAGTGGTATATTGAGAAAAATAACGTCCTTTCATTGAATACTGCTGGTTTTAGAAGAGGTCAGTCCTGCCTCGATTGCTTGTCTAGGTTAATTACTCATATACAAATAGCTTTGACTAATAATACGCCTACAATAGCTTGTTTTCTCGATATACAAAACGCATATAATAATGTTCTGGTTGAAAGTGTGGTGAGTACACTGAACGACATAAATGTTGGTTCCAAAATATGCACTTATATTTGGTCTTTTTTAAGTAAAAGGTGTTTGACGATAAAATCGAAAGAAAATGATAGAATATCGCATTCAAGATGGACATCAACAGGGTTAGCTCAAGGGGATCCGATGTCACCCTTGTTGTTCAACATAACAACACATAATATATGTAATCAGTTGCTGCAAAAAATAACTGTATCTCAATATGCTGATGATTATGTTTTTTATATAAGTAATGATAATTTGGCACTTTGTGAGGAATTCATGCAAAGTTCATTAGATATAATGGTAAATAATTTAAATCAATTAGGGCTCGAGTTATCGAGCAGTAAATCCGTTGTTTGTATGTTTAGTCGAGGTAAAAGACGAAAAACAATAAATCTGAAATTAATAACATTAGATTGAACCAAGTGGAAAATGTCCGTTACCTTGGCATGTGGCTTGATAGGTCTTTACTGTGGAATAGGCATATTAAAGAAACTACCGAAAAAACATCTAAATTTCTTAACTTACTTAAAGTGCTCGCTGGCTCGGGATGGGGAGTTCATCCCAAGTACCTACGCACATTGTTTATATCACTGATAAGAAGTAGAATTGATTTCGGGTGTTTTTTGTACGATACAAGTGCAAAAGTTCATTTATATAAATTAGAAAAAGTCCAAAATCAGGCCCTGAGAGTTATTGGTGGTTTCATCAAAAGTACGTCCATTCATGTCATGGAGTGCGAAACATTTTTACATCCATTACATATAAGACGATTGTATCTGGGTTACAAATATTGTTTGAAAAGTATGTCTAGGCAAAACAATGTAACTATACAGCTCTTAAGCACCCTACATTCTTTGAAAAATAATGAATATTGGTTATCAAAAAAGCTACCGTTACTCGTCAAACTATATGATGTGTGTAAACATTTTGATATATACAGCTCAAATCAACTAGATATGTTTTCAATGGATGTTTGGGTCACCTATGTAAATATTGAGGAGATAATTAATTGTAATTTAGATAGTGTAAAGGGTTCAAAAAGAAGTCATGATATTACTTGTTTGAAATATGAAATAATAAAAGAATTAAATTGCAAATATAGGGGGAGGCAAACTATTTATACGGATGGGTCAAAGAGTGATTCTGGGCAAGGGGCTGCATTTTACGACATAACACATCGTAGAAGTGGTGTTTATAAAGTTAATTCATCTGTATCAATAATGTCACTGGAACTCATTGCAATTTCAGAAGCTCTTAATAATATTGATAGCCAAAATATAAATTATGTAGTAGTTTTATCTGACAGCATGAGTGCATTACAACACTTAGCCCGATGCGCCTCTGGTGTCAGTGGAGATTTTGAGCAGTATTTATAAGCTCGAACTTAAGGGGGTCAATCTGAAGTTGCAATGGGTTCCGTCGCACATAGGATTACGGGGCAATGAGGAGGCTGATAGATTAGCCAAATTAGGTAGCACTGAAGGCAATACCTATAATTTAAAACCAAATTATTTGGAGAAAATGTTTACAATTAAAAAAATATGTTATGATTCATTTACAGAGTACTTTGATGAAAGGAGCAAGGAAAAAGGTCTTTGGTATAAAACAATACAATATCAGCCTCCTCGTTACCCATGGTTTGTTAATTGTAATTTAAAAAGAAGGTACATTGTTATGGCTCACAGATTACGTTCAGGACATTATCCAACTAGAAAATTTGGATACCTGATGAAAAAAGTAGATTCACCTAACTGCGAAACGTGTAGTGTCCTAGAAGATGTGCATCATCTCCTCTTGGAATGCAGTAAGTACAATGATCAAAGAGAGGGCATATTAAAAAAATTTAAGTTAAATAGATTTGATTTAGGCACATTTATAAATATTTTAACAGATCCTGCGTCGGAAGCAGCCATCTCTTTGTTTAATGTATTTATTGCTGAGTAAGGAAATTATTAATAGTTTATTGTTATTGTTTTATTGTTTATAAGTTAGTTAAGTTATAGTGTAATTAGATAATTGTTTAGGGTATGATAGGACTGACATGTCATTGTATGACAAAAGTCCTTACAAATAAATCAGAATAAAAAAAAAAAAAAAAAAACTTTGCCATGAAACTTGCAATTGCCATTGTTGGTTTAACCTGAAATTCCAATGAACTAATACGGGAAGGAAATTGAATGATTATAAGTTTCTAAATAGTTTTTATAACGCGGTTTACTTGTAAAATCCGTTATTCCATTCTGGAAAAAAGGCGTTGTTATATCGACGCGTATTTTAGATACTTTCTTCGTGAACGCATTTTAATATTTCTTATAGGAAATATTAAAATGCGTTCACGAAGATTATATTAAAGGAGGTTGTTTTATGTTGGTCCTTATTTATGAATAAAAAAAAATAACGATTTATTTTAATTTGATTCGCTTTTACCCGACTGCGCGACGCAAAGGAGTGGTAATGTGTTTATCAGTCTATGTAATAATGTTTGTATGTTCCTTTGTAGCACTATACAGACACCAAGCATGGGTCGTTTCTTATGATTCACACGTTGATCGATTCCTCTTAGTCCGGCGAGTCACATCGATCACTAATGACAATGACGTCAATGATAAATATGGCTACTACTGGACGACATTTTGTAAAAAAAAAATCAACAAACTAGGCTTTGTGGGGGTTAATAATTTTTCGTTCTGATTGACCGTTCGGATCTGTATCGATTTAAAGTTGCTTAACAACCATACTTTATTTCGGTTTGTTTCTTTAAAATACTTGTTAAATCAAACAACTATGACGAAGCGAAGTATAAAACTTGGGCAGCATTGCTGCAGTCTTGAAACAAAGGCACAATATTGAGGCGTGGTGAACTACTGGTTACAAAGGCGGTGGTTAGCCAACTTTCAAACAGAGCCAAACTTTACCACGAAACTTGCAATTGCAACTGTGTCGGTCCAACCTGCAATTCCAATATATTAATTCCATTAGTGGGGTGAAACTGAAGTAGTATTTTGCCTTCTTATGCTAAATAGAAATGAGGAGATCCGTAGAAGAACGAGGGTCACCGACATAGCCAAACGGATTAGCTCTTTGAAGTGGCAGTGGGCAGGCCAAATAGCACGTAGAACAGATGGCCGCTGGGGCCGAAAAGTTCTCGAATGGAGGCCACGGATCGTCAAGCGCAGCGTCGGACGACCACTAACAAGATGGACAGATGACTTGGTCAAACTTGCTGGCTCTCGGTGGATGCAAGTAGCGACCGATCGAAATGATTGGTCGTCTTTGAGGGAGGCTGATGTCCAGCAGTGGGCGTCTAATGGCTGACATGATGATGATGATGATGCTAAATAGAAGCAAACGTTTGAAAGTTAGCATGAAAATGTTTTCTTGCCGTGTTGGCTAAGTGGGTCTCAACTTTCATCCTGGAAGTCATGGGTTTAAAACCACGCACCTCTGGATTTCCTTTTTGAAAAATGTATGTGCTCTTTAAATTTAACACGTGCTTTAACGGTGAAGGCTTACATCGTGAGGAAACTAGCGTGTTCTGAGAACTTTGAATAGTTTAAAGGACATGTGTCATTCACCAAACCGGACTTGGCAGCTTAATCCCTCTTATCATGAGAGAAGCCCCTGACTGAGTCCCAAGTTCCCAACAGTGGTAACGTTAAAAGGGATGTTTATGATAATAATGCTTTCTCATAAACACAATCGGCATAGACAAAGGAATGCTAGCGACATTTTATCTAAAATAGGTTTAGTTGACTATTTTGCTTAGGGGAGGTAGAATCCGCATTGCGCGTCCTATTCCATTTATCTCATAATTTCTTCGTATTGTAGTAATAGTTAGAATATGCAAATACTGAATCGTCCAGATAAAGGCATTTATTTAATCTCTTTATATTATAAATATATGAATAAAATTATTTATTTACAACAAATCTAAACTTGAAATTTAGAAAAACCCCCGATTACAATGCCTTCATTTCCTTAAATGTAAAACAACATAATATTATGTAATGTGGACGCGATGCGCTTTCATTTGATACCCCACACTAGTATTTTAGCAGATTTTCTGTTTTCCTTCCCCACTCTCACCCCCATATATAATAACAACTTTTAAACGGCTCAACCGATGTTCATGAAACATGACCTTTCATACAAAAAAAAACTAAATTGAAATCGCTCCATCCGTTCGGGAGCTATGATGTAACAGACAGTCACGTCAAACTTATAACACCCCTCTTTTTTGGTCGGGGGTTAAAAATCGTCTCTGACTCAGCATTTTATCGTTAGATATGTTAGACGTTTCCACGGAAATTTGCTATTATCCCGCGGTAGACTACAATCGCCTTAAACATCATTTAAATTATATGTACGAACATACCTCCCTTGGTATTATGGATTTCTGACATTACCAGTTGTGTGGAAATCGCGAGAAGAAGCCTTACCACGAGTTGCTATTAGATCTGCTGTAAATTTACATAATGTTGTAATCCCATACATTTGACAGATTTTTCACAACTAAAATTTTATCATTATTATGTTAAATGTATGGGATTATGTTGTAAATTTACAGCAGATAACACAGCAACTCATGGTAAGGCTACTCCTCACGATGCGGTACGCGATAATGTTCACAACACGATAAAACAGTTATTGAGTCGATGTCATAATGGCATATAATATGAGAAGGCCTAAGAAGTATAGTAGCGAAGCTTCCAATCCTCAGAAAGTTCGCAAAAACGATCCAATACACGCTGTTTGAAATTTCAGAACTTTAACCTATGAAATTGCCTATTTTCCTCAAACTTTTCCCATCAAAACGCTCTGTATCGCGGAACATTCAAATTAGGCTATTATGTGAACACACACTCTGTTGAATTTGGGAATATTTTTTTGGAACCCAACAGTTTTTTAAATCTTCTTATACACTAGCGATTATGCTAAACCCTTCTGAATTGAAACGGATTATTTGAAGAAAACATAAACGTCGAATCAACAAATTCAACAAAAAATTGTTAAAAGTCGGCTAAAAATATGAATTCTCTCTGTCAAAAAAGGCAATACCTATATGATAACTGCACTGGAAACAGGCGGGACAATTAAAGGTTTGCAAGCAGTTTTCTAATCCCAATTGTTTTTAACGCAAATTCGATCACCTTTTAGCCTTCTCAAGATGTTGAGTGCCGAAATAGTTGTAGTATTATTGACCACATTATGCTTGGATAAAAGAGCCGTGTTGGCTAAGTGGGAGGACACTCGACTTTCATTCCGAAGGTCGTGGGTTCAAACCCCGCCACGCACCTCTGGATTTTTCTTCTTGAGAAATTTATGTGCGCTTTACACACGTGCTTTAACGATGAAGGCAAACATCGTGAGGGAAACCGGCATGTTCTGAGAACTTTAAATAGTTTGAAGGTCATGTGACATTCACCAACCCGCACTTAGCCAGCGTGGCTCTCTCGTCAAGAGAGTAGTCTCTGTGTCCCAGCAGTGGGAACGTTAATAGGGTGATGATGATGCTTGGATAGGTTATAGACAACACTGATGGTAAGTCGCTCTGCTTTGTCAAGCGTTTTGCACAAGTCGATGCTAGTGGTTTGTATCTATATCCTCTCAAGTGATGCCGTATTGAATATGGGTATATCGTAGTAGGTAAATACACGGATAAACTCCAAAAACAAAATTCATATTTACTTTATATAATGCAAACAGTTATTGTAAGTAGAACAGTAATTTATTACTGGTTATATCTACAATGTGTATTTTCGAACCTTGATCAAACGAAATGTGCATAAATACGACATAAATTTATCAATAAATATAGGATAAAAACAATTAATATGTTGGCTATTTAAAAAAAAAGCCGATTTAATTTTTTTTTAATGAAAACGACTACATCTGGTTTCTGTTTGAGTAAACGGTGTACTTACCTAGCTAAGAAAATTAAAAGAATATACAATTTCGGTACAAACGCATATTATTTTTTTAAATTTTTTTGTTGAAATTTAACAAAAAAAAACGATCTGTAACTTTTAATCTGGATCATTGAGGTGTACTTTTTTGCATGTTGTATTAAACTTCATAATTTATTCTACGAATCTCTTTTCGCTGTCATGTTATTAGCCATTAGAATGAGGTACTTTCTGCCTTGTACAAAGATCAACTGCCAACAAATTATGTTACATACAAGGCAAGATAAGATGAAACGGAACGAAGCCTCTGCCCAACAGTGGATAGATTAAGATTAAGTAAAACAAAATTTTAAGTTATTACTATCAATTAATTAATTGATTGTTCAAAATGTGTACCATTTTTCTCAATGCATATCGTTTCACATAAAGGCACACTGCGCATTGTTCACTTTAGTACACCGCGATCGATTTCATCATCGCGGTATTTTATCGATAAATTTATGCCGTGTATCCATTGTGCACATTTTGTTTGGTCAAGATTCGACAATACACATTGTATGTTGCTAGAGTTTTCCCGTAATTGACCACCTACGACGTAGCGGGCTCGCAGTGGTTACAGGCTGCTACCGACCAAGGTTACTGGAAGTCTTTGAGGGAGGCCTATGTCCAGCAGTGGACGTCCTGCGCCCGAAATGATGATGATGAAGCGCTTCTACACACGTTGCCGCTACTACGCGCCTTCAAAGTAAAGTCAAGTCAAACAGTACAATCAAACTCGCTACCTCTTGCGCCGTAAGCGGACCCTAGCCCACCGCGGCATTTAGGCGGCCTTATTTAGGGAATCCCGCCTTAATCCCCGAATATGTATGTTAGCGGTTGATGGTCGGTTCATAGTGTGAATCGCCTGCCAAATATTGATGATTCTTAGTAACTCCAAATAATATAGACAGTGCCTCGTTATCTACTATACTTTAGTTATGACCCCCGACAAAAAAGAGGGGTGTTATAAGTTTGACGTGTCTGATTGTCTGTCTGTGGCATCTTTTGACTGCCTCAGTGCGCGGTGGGCCAGGGTCCGCTTGCGGCGCAAGAGGTAGCGGGTTAGATTCCCGCCGAGGAGTCAAGTGTTTGTATGTTCTGCAAGTACTTTCTCCTTGGTCTGGGTGTTTAATATGTATAATAAAAAATATCTATGTATGTATGTCTAGTATATCAGATGTCTAGTACCCGTACCACAGGCTTAGAGAGCTTACTACGGGGCTAGATGTTGTTGTGTGGATTGTCCGGAAATATTTATTTATTTATAGCTCCCGAACGGAAGAAACGATTTTAACTTAGTGTCTTGTAATTGAATAAGTTTTTTTTTTTCTATGAAAGATGACTTTTGCGCGAGTGTTCTTAGACATGTTTGATGAACATCGGTTGACCTGTTTAAAGATATGAGGGTAAAAGTGGGGAAGGACAACTCTGCAAATATGTATATGTACTCGAGTTGGGTATCAAATGGAAGCGCATCACGTGCACATTACAAAATTATATGATATTTTACTGTAAGGGAACTAAGGTTTTGGAATCGGGGGCTTTTCTTCAATTTTAAATTTAGATTATTACTTTATTGAATATAGTTTCGTTCGGCCGCGTTCGACTTGCACAGGTGACGAGGCGCTCGACGCCGCTTATAAAATTAACTCAGACATTGCTTTGTCACACAAAGATCTTTGTCTTCACAAAGATCTTTTGACACTCATCGTCCCATTTCCATTTTTAATAAATTATGGAAGGTAACAATAGGGTAGATGACAAAAAAATAGTTATTAGTCCGTCATTAAGATTACTTTTTTTTCTGGAAAACGAAAAATCAAGACGATACAATGCACTGAAGTTTCGGGTGGCGTAATGCTTTAATTTTCAGGAATGCAGGATATGTCGTAGTTTGTGCGCCGACAGTCATATGTCCCCAAGTGAGTAGTGATCGCGATGTAAGGTTGCGAGTCTTTTGGCAAAAACCCTTTTCGTGGGCATGTCAAACATCAATTTTACTAAATTTTGTACCTCCGCTAAGGTTTCAATCGTTAACAATTCGTAACAAACACTTCAGTTTTATATATTAGTATAGATTTTGTGATCTAAAATAGAGGAGAGGAAAATATTATACCACGGATGAAATATTTACGATTTAATATATTATTTTTCTTTGTTTATAGTTGAAATTTCTTGTTGTAATGTTAATGGTTAAGTTATTATAGTTTCTCTTTATTGTTTTCTTTCTGTAACATAATGTATGCTGTATAACCAACACAACTCAGGTAACCATGGAAGACCAGCGCTGTGGTTGGACCCGTTCTGCCGCAGCTTATGCTGAATGGTTACCTTTTTTGTCGCAACATAGTTATGACCTAATGTTAATTTATGTATTTGTTGTATTTTATTGTGATTGTGACAAAATAAATGATTCTTATTCTTATTTCTCCATCCATGAAGAATTAAAACGGTTTTGAATTATTAATAATAAAATCTCTATTTGGAATTAATTCATAATCTAACCAACAACGGATAGTTACGGCTCGGTGAACGATGACAGAAGGTTACCTTAAGGTTTATTATCCCGGAAAGTGAAAACGCTTTTCATAGCGACATGTGTTGTAAGGAAAAATATGTTTGGGCTAGTAAATTGTATCATTTGTAAGTAGCTAGTCATATATTATTTATGTTTCACGGCTAGTGTCTGTAGGTATGAGGAAGGCAGAATACCTATTCGGGCTAGCCAGGATAACCCCACGTTAAAATGATGGGGAGCCACGCTTAAAACCATAGGTATTGTGGAGAGCAATTACTTTAAATTCTTTTGTTAGTTAATTTTACTGAATGGATACATTCCTTCATTTTCTTATAAATATATAAAACAGCATTCAGAAATTAGATTACAATTAGCATATAGTTTTTGTTTTCTGAAAAATAAAGGAATGTTTCCTATCAGTAAAATTAGCTTAAGGATTAAATAAAAAGTAATTCCCTCCAGAGCCCATCAATTTTATTCACCGGTAAATAATACAAATTGTAAATAGATCATAGAGATGTCCTAATAATCGAAAAAATTTAACAAAAAATTGTTTAAATCATTTTACTATAGGGTAAAAAAAATAAAAAAAAATAATAAAATGAGGTTTCTTTATAAACCCTAATAAGTATGAAGTTGGATACACAAAATGACCGAGTACTCATTATAAATTGTTTTTTTTTTGGTAAATTTACTTTGCTACTTTTCTACATAAAAGCATTCAATCTCTAACAACTGCTTTAAACACTATAATTAATTAAACCATTATCAAATCTACTGGACCTAGCATTCTCTTAAAATAGTTGGTCACCCATGTTTATATATATTTTATACCCATGGTGCCAACACACAAAAAAAAATGTTTGAAAAACAGCACACCTCATGCATCCAGTAGATATTTTTGTATCAGTTTAATAGAACAAAATATTGCGTTCCACACTGAACGTGGCACAAAAGCAATATTTAGGAACCGAGCTAGTCATTGGACCCAGGAGCACGCTAAAATCGCACTAAATTATGCTAGAACCTCATTAAAATAGTGCACTAAAATCCTACCAAATTATGGAGCAGTTTGGAAACTAACGGGCGTTGCTACTGTGACGCTTTTTCATTTATTCCCAAGCTAATCAACTTAGTCTGGTTAAACGACTGTAACGAACGGAGCTAAGACTTAGCTCACACGTACTACAAGCACCACAACAACAAAGCAACCACAGCCAACATTAGTGATCGGGCGTATATTTTGTATTAAAAATGAAAAAGAGATTTCACATGTCACCCCATTTTAAATTAATAAAATATTTTCGGACAATCCACACAACAACATCTAGCTGTCACATTTTTACATCTACATTTTGTAGTCATATTCGACCACACGTGTGTACCTAATGCCGACCACATCGAAACCACAACGCAACGATAGTGACAGACATAACACTTCCTTGCTTGAATGCGTTGTTGTATCGCAACGACAACGCAACCACAAATCCCTATTTACTTTTGGGTTTGGTCAGAATAAAATCCACTTTAATTTTTCACAAAATTCCCACTCTTTATTAGCTTGTAATATTACATGTCTTGCCTAGACTAGTGCCACCGTTCCAATGCCCGCCCGTCGCGTTCCGCCGTCGAGCGCTCGAACCCTACTTGACAACTTGGTCTCGCTCCTCATTGGTCGGTGCGCTCGACAGCGGTGGCGTGTGCGAGCGCCGATTGGCTTACGAAATAAAGTCAAATCAAACAATAAACCAGAAGTTGCCTTTAAATACATACTTTTAGGTCACGATAATACATGTAAAAATTATAATTAACAAAACTATGAATTTAGAACGAATTAAACATTTGATTAAAATATACATAAATTAACTTAGTATCTATATTAACCTTACAGCTCGGCCATCCTACTTGAAGCAAGTCCTCTCGCTTAACAATCGGACAAGATATATATTAATTATTAACTTAATGATATTAATTATTAACCTCATATCAGAAAAGCAGAAACAAAAGACCACTTCAAACGAGCAACTAAAAACTTCTATCTTGATAAATTATATACATAACTTATCAAACCATCCCTTTTATTCATCTCTTTTTGTCATATATATATATATTACATTTGTATGTATATATGTATGTGTTTATACAAACACATGCCAAATGTAGTATATATATAATATGTATGTGTGTGTGTTTTAAATATAAAACATATATTTAGAATTGTTTTTGTTATATTTTTGATTGTTTTAATTATGTACCTTACACTTTAATATTGTAACTCTTTAGATTAAGCCACTTTTATACATTCTTGCGCGCCAACTTTTTATCCCAAACCTGTCCGAGGTTGGCAGGTAGAAAATGCCTTGGCACTAAGCCCACCTTTTGTACAACTCTGTATTTATACTGTGCAATAAAGTATTCTTAATAATAATAACGATTTCACATTTATTTTTTTCTTACAGTTACTATGATCTACCTGATATTTGTTTTAACTATTTAGATTAGACGGTGGAGGCGCCACTGTGCCTATGTAAACATTGTCTGTGTACTAAATAATTACAAGTAATTGAAAAAGTGAAAAATATAAAGCAAAAACTTAATAAATTCATAGATAAACTGTCAGTGCACATCAACATGTTATTTTAACTATTTAGATTGATATTCGAATAAGTTTTAAATAAGAAGATATTATGAAAATGTAAAAAAAAAAAAAATCCGTCAGAAGAATAGGAAAACTAACAAACAAAGTGAGGCCTATAACTGTAACCTTTTGCACGCTGGGTATGAAAATACAAATCTTAAAAAAAATCGACACCATCTGAAAGATTCTACCACCTACCTAAAGGAAGATTTCACACCAAAGATATTGGGAAAAAAGGAAAGAACTTAGAATTCAAGCAACGCAAAGAACAAGGTGAAAATATTGCCATAAGGTATGATAAAATCATAATCTTGAACAATGAAAATCATAAGCAGACTAGCTTTCCGAAATATTCCAAACTAAATATGCCGTCTACAAGTAATCGTAAACACAAAAAAAAACAAAACTCATCACCGGAAGCTATTACAAAGATTGCACACAAAAAAAATGTTCTAAAATAATAAAAAAAAAACACAAATCCATAGAATCCTACATACAAGCACGGGATATAACAAATACACCAACAGCAGAAGTCACGAGTGACACTGAAAGTGATGACCAACAACAGTAGCAACTAGTGGTCTCCCTCCATAATAATAATAACAAACATCAAGAAACAAAATAAAGAAGAAAACCATAACTCTCCCAAAATGGCTGGTCACCATGGGAGAAGATGACTACCACCCTCCATTTATCCACAAAAACAAACCAAATAACATAACATATATTTGCACCTTAAATGTAAGATCTCTAGTAGAAACCGGTCGACAAGAAGACCTTGAACATGCCATCCGCAACATTAAGTGGTACATAATAGGATTATCTGAGGTAAAAAAAAGAAGGTACACATATAATTGAATATGAGTCCTATATTTTTCTTTACACCGGTAAGAAGAGTGGAAGGAATGGAGTAGGATTTGTTGTGAAAAAGGAACTAAAGAAAAATATAGTAGATTTCCAAGCCATATCCGACAGAGTAGCAAGACTTGGCTTACGCTTTAAAAATAATAATCTGTGCTTGATACAAGTCTACGCGCCTACCGAGAAAAGAAACAAGATATTGATGGGAGATTTCAACGCCAAAATTGGTCAACGCTGTTCTAATGATTCTTCGGTGTTAGGACCATGGGATACGGGTCACGAAACAAACGAGGCAAAATGCTCATCCACTTTTGCCTAGAGAACGAGCTATACATTATGAATATTCATTTTAAGAAGAAATCGAAGAACAAAATGGACTTGGCGCTCTCCGGACGGAAACACACTTAATGAAATCGATTTCTTCATTACTAGTAAATCTAACACTAAAGTTATACAGAATATCGAAATAGTAACAACCACACAACCAACAGACCATCGAATGGTACGGGCTTCCCTATCTCTTACTACTACAATAAGAAAAGACAGAAAATCATTTAAAATTAAACGGCATGTACTTACAAAAGCGGACGTCCAGTCACTCCAAACAAATTTTGTGAACTTATCAAAAACAATCACAGAAAAACCTAATATCCAAGAACAATATGAAAAGATTGACTAACAATAAAGAATGGATACAAACACTGAAAGACAATACAGAAGGAAAGATCACAAACAGAAAACATATCCTAAAAATCTCAACAGATTTTTACAAAAATCTATACCGCCAGAATAAAAATCAATGTCAACCTCATTACAGACCTGTTAACCAAGCTCACTTAGATGAAGTACCACTAATCTTAGTAATTAAAGTAAAGAAAACCATAAATAGTTTAAAATCCATGAAGAGCCCGGGAGAAGATAACGTTATCAACGATGTACTAAAAGCTATGTCTGAACCACTCGCACCTTTGCTAGCAAGTTTATTTAACAACATCATCCATACACAACATATTCCGGAACAATGGGAAACATCAATTATAACCTTACTCTACAAAAAAAAAGACCCACTAAACATAAATAACTATAGGCCAATCAGCTTATTGCAATCAACGTATAAGCTATTCACCACTATAATAATTAATAGACTCAATAAAATTCTAGACTTCGAACAACCTCGTGGCAGGCTGGCTTTAGAAAGAACTATTCTACTATTGACCACATATTTACTATAAGACACATCATAGAAAAATACTTGGAATACAGAAAAACGCTATAAATAGCCTATGTTGACTATTCCAAGGCAGTTGATACAGTACCCCATAACCATCTATGGAAGGCATTGATAGACCAAGGAATACCATACAACTATATTGAAAGAGGTCTCGTGGTCGCTCTCCGACAAGGTGGTCGGACCTCATCTCAAAATTGACTCAGTCCACCATTACCGACTGCTCCCGCACCGCAACTAACAGGGAACAATGGCGGCGCATTGCAAAAGCAGCAACCCAATATAAGGACCCCCCCATAACCACGACCACTCTGTCAAGAGTGACCGACTAAGACGGGAGATATTAAAATAATGATTGAAATCCATAAACGCAGTAAAGCCACTGTCAGAATAGAAACCAAAGGCGACGTGTTCCAGCTGGAACGAGGCGTGAGACAGGGGGACCCGATTTCACCAAACCTATTTAACTCTCTCTTAGAATACATATTTAAACAACTACAGTGGTCGGGACTTGGTATAAATATAAACAGTGAATATTTGAACCATCTACGATTTGCGGATGACATTGCCTTAATAAGTGAAAGACAGTGAGCTACAATATATGTTAGAGGCCAATAGAAATGTGAGTTTGTTTTCGCCTCGCATACACTTCACCATCGTCCTCAGTTGAGTAGCACTCCTTACTCTCCCCTTTATTGTTCGACATTTCCTGAAACCTTAAAGTCAACCCATCCCACAGGGATTTGACTTTCCTGTGCCCACCCACTTGGGACTTTACCTTCGTGAACCCTTTCCGTGAACCTTGGGTCTGTCCTTCTTTGTACCCACCACCTTGGGTCTCTCCTTCATTGTACCCACCACCTTGGGTTAAAGTCAACCCATCCCACAGGGATTTGACTTTCCTGTGCCCACCCACTTGGGACTTTACCTTCGTGAACCCTTTCCGTGAACCTTGGGTCTGTCCTTCTTTGTACCCACCACCTTGGGTCTCTCCTTCTTTGTACCCACCACCTTGGGTCTCTCCTTCTGTGGGCCCCTATCCTCGGGACTTTATTTTGTCGTACCCTCCACCTAGGGTCCTTCCACTCCGTTGCCCATCACCTCGAGCTTCTCCTGCATCCTCATCCATTGTATCTGAAACTTCCAGAAAGCAGCTTAACCGGGCAAAAAATAATAAATAAGTAAATAAATTGTCTAAACAAACCAAAAGAAAAACATTTGCCTTCCCACCCAGTTGACCTTTCAACCCATTTGACCATTCCACCCAGTTGACCTTTCAACCAATTTGACCTTTTTACCAATTTGACCTTTCGACTCATTTCACCTTTCAACCGATTTGACCTTTTGACTTATTTGACCTTTCAACCCATTGGACCTGTTTGACCTTTCGACCCATTTGACCTTTCGACCCATTTGACTTTTCGACCCATTTGACCTTTCGACCATTTGACCTTTTAACTTATTTGACCTTTCGACCCAATTGACCTTTCCACCCAGTTGACCTTTCAACCAATTTGACCTTTTTACCAATTTGACCTTTCGACTCATTTCACCTTTCAACCGATTTGACCTTTTGACTTATTTGACCTTTCAACCCACTGGGCCTGTTTGACCTTTCGACCCATTTGACCTTTCGACCTGTTTGACCTTTCGACCCATTTGACCTTTCGACCCAATTGACCTATTGACCCATTTGACCTTTGAACCTACATCATCGTAATACAATTGAACTACGTATTTGAGATTTCTAACACAATCTAGGTTCTATGTTATGAAAACTTGATACTAATACTAAAAAAAATAATAGGATTATGCAAACATCACACAGCAATCCTTAAATATCTTTATAGGCATGGTTCATCAACACTATCTACCATGTAGTGATATATTAATAATACATTTATCGTTTATTATACTTATGTATTTTCTCCTATTTTTTTCTTATTTAATGTATGTATTTATTATTTATTTTTCATATTATTTATGTATATGCTATGATCTTTGTGCACCGTCTTTGGTGTTCCTAACATATCCTATCCATCAAAAGGTTGCCTGGAAGAGATCGCTTTAAGTGATAAGGCCACCGATTGTATTGATTGTGATTGTATTGTATTGTATTTTTAAGTTAGTCTGTAAGCATTGGTGTGCAATAAAGTTATTATCTATCTATCACACAGCAATATCTAACCCCGTGGTAAGCTCTAAGCTCGTGTTATGGTTACTTTACATCTGATATATTATATACTAGCTGACCCGGCGAACTTTGTTCCGTCTTAGACGCTATAAATGAGCAAATTCTTGATTTCATTAAGTAAATTAAATCATCCATCCTCTTTTGAATATATTTTCAGCACGCATTCAATCAATTCTATGTCAAATGTCTTAAAGTTACATTAAAAAATTTAATAATTTTATATGGTGGTTAAGTAATTTTAAATTTTCTAATTTTCCGCGCAATTTCCTTTATTTTTTTTTCTTTCATAAGAACCTTCTCCTGATAATAACGAACAGAACAAAAAAAAGAATTAGCGAAATCGGTCCAGCCATTCAGGCGTGATACCGTGACCAAGGGTAATAGGGGTTCATTTTTATATATATAGATAGTTTGAATATTGATTTCTTACAAATATCAAATTGTCATCTATACGTCATTACATAGCTGTCATTATACGTCAATTACATAGCTATCATTTGCGTTTTGTTATTCCAAGTCTGATTCTTTTTTGTTATAACACGTTTTATAGTGACTGACGTTTCATGTCAAGTCACACGGGAACGCTGTCGAACGGGATGAAAAGTATCTTATGTCCGTCTCCTGGCTCTAAGCTACATCCATACCAATTTTCACCCAAATCTGTTCTACCGTTCTTGAGTTATAAGTGGTGTAACTAACACGACTTTCTTTTATATATATATAGATATACCTACATAAACAGATTATTAAACTCGAAGGAGAAAGTGCTTGTAAAACAAAGAAACACTGGAGCCCTTGACCGGACCCGCGCCGCTACTAGACTAAAGATCGGTTCTAGACAAGTTTTGGATTTATCGCATGTTAATTTTATTTAATTAAACGATTTCATAACCAAAACAAAGTACTAAATTGCTAGTTTGTCAATATGACATGGTAGATAGGCAAAATTTAAAATTTAAATATATTTTATTAACTGGAAAAAAAAAATACTCAATACCCATACAAAAAATGGGGAAAAGGATTAAGGACTTAGTAAATAATACTGTAAACTTACATGTAATACTAAAAAGGAAATCGAAGAGATAGAGGGAAAACAGAAACGATCTACCCGTTAAAATAAAATGTTTTTAGGAATTAAATCAATACTTACGTTTTTCCGAGCCGTGGGCGTTTTTAGAAGATATGAAATCCTCTCGTCTATCCCACTTCTGACCTTTTGGGTTTGGTCAGAATAAAATCCACTTTAATTTTTCACAAAATTCCCACTCTTTATTAGCTTGTAATATTACATGTCTTGCCTAGACTAGTGCCACCGTTCCAATGCCCGCCCGTCGCGTTCCGCCGTCGAGCGCTCGAACCCTACTTGACAACTTGGTCTCGCTCCTCATTGGTCGGTGCGCTCGACAGCGGTGGCGTGTGCGAGCGCCGATTGGCTTACGAAATAAAGTCAAATCAAACAATAAACCAGAAGTTGCCTTTAAATACATACTTTTAGGTCACGATAATACATGTAAAAATTATAATTAACAAAACTATGAATTTAGAACGAATTAAACATTTGATTAAAATATACATAAATTAACTTAGTATCTATATTAACCTTACATTACTCACACATCGCAGCGTCAAAAACTCAAGAAGTGGTTAAGCACTTCTTGAGTTTTTGACGCTGCGATGTCGTATACCTACTCGTGGTATGTGTGCGTTGACCTTAAACGATGTTAACCAACGAAGCTTAAAGTTAGTCCTTCCTTATCGTTGTCATCTAGACTACACTGTCTGTTTTGTGGAAAATGGATTACAAAGCAAATATTACCGTGCAGAGTTAGTTAATAAGTCCAAGGGCGAGATGTGTAGGAGTTAGCTTTTTATCATGACCTAAGAACTAAGCTACTTTTCTAAGCAGATTTCGTTTACATTTGCCTATTATCGTAATCCTAATCCTATCCTATAGATGCCTATGGGTACAAACCCCAATAATTTCGTATTAAATTATAATTGTTAAAACTTTAATGGTATTGGTAATAATTCATTACACATTGGAAATGAATTTTTAAATTTTAAGTAGCTGTTCAAATCCATAACATTTTCAATGAATCTCTAATTCAGCTCGCATACATATTAACAGACGAAGGCGCCTGTCTGAGTGAAATGGCTTTAGGTCAGAATGTCTTTTAATAAAACATAAATGAAAATTATTATCTTGGTTGCTGACGAGAAACTAACTAATGGCTCTGTCGCACATGTGATAATAATGCGTATTTATAGGAGGACATAATTTGGTCTCTTTGCTGTTATAATGAAGTATACATACTTGTAATAATGGGTAATGTTTGTATGTACAATATGTGCACCAAATTAACTTGTTTACGATAGGCTTAACTAACGAACGAACCAGCGTTTTTTTTCTTTAAAGTTTGTTTAATTTTAATGAATATTTAATTAAAGTGTTACTGACACTTTTTAATATTGTATTTCTTTCTTTTTTAATTTATTTTGTATGTTTTTATATTTACTGTGGTCCGAAATAAATGTGTCTTATTCATATAAGGCGCAAGAGGTAGCGGGTTCGATTCCCGCCGAGGGGTATAGTGTTTGTATGTTCTGCAAGCACTTTCTCCTTGGTCTGGGTGTTTAATATGTATAATAAAAAATATCTATGTATGTATGTATATTATATTAAGTATATCAGATGTCTAGTACCCGTAACACAAGCTAAGAGCTTACCACGGGGCTAGATGTTGTTGTGTGGATTGTCCGGAAATATTTTTTTTTTTTTTTTTTTTTTATATTCTTACAAGCTAAGTAAGTTATAAAACTACCATTCAATTAGTAATATAATGTCAGCCGTAACATTAAAAAAATAATGCTACCACTACGCCACTAAGGCAGTCAAGCCATCTTAGCTTTTTCCTCCTACGTCACTCACGGAAGCAGTTTTACCCTTCCAAAATACCTCTAAAAGCAATTTTGTAATGAAAAAGGCAAAAATCCACCATGAACCAGTTCAATTATTCCTCAATAAGCATTTCCACTGAAGTCAAGGTATCTGTTAATTGAAGCAATGATCCCAGCTCAAGGCTATTAATCATCTGAAATCATAAAATCAGGGGAATTTCACGGTTAAGTTTCCAATGATTCACTCTGCGTAGCAATTGTGATAATTAATTTTATGATTCGCGACTTTTTATCTGAAGTAATCAAAAATTCCTGATTTTTAAATGTGTATCCATGTTAGTCAAACGGACAAACAAAGACGAAAATGTACATGTTTTATTTATTAATGAATTTTTACTATTTCGCTGGTACTACACCAGCAAATATGGCTTGCAAGCCTAAATTTAGTTTTATAAACTCGATTGCATGTTGCGGAATATATACAGTACAACGATTACACCTCATTATCATTCGTCCACATCACACATCACATCTACTCATCAGCCCGATTCCTGCGTGTCTATTTAACCGCTGGCGTCAACGTCAACAAGTAGAACAGAGTTAAATAGCTACTTGGGAAGAGGTATTTTCATAAAAAAATTATAAAAAATTTCATTCGAAGGCTTATTGACTAGATATTAAAATCTTAATACCTACTTTATAAAAAAAATTATTGAACACGATAATCTTAAGGTCGACATCGTAAGCGCTCCTGAATACGATACCAACACCGCGCCGCCGGCCCCGCCGCACTACTCCACTTTAAACACACGCCGTCGCCGCGACGTCAAAATTGTACATTGTTCTGAAGAACGTAAAAAGTTACTTACATTGCTAGCTATATAAGCAGCGACGCGAAGGGAATAGCAACTGGGGCGCGCTCGCGGTGGTGCGATGCGACGACGGCACGCGGTGGCGGCTTCGTGTGCAGGAGCGCTAAATGATGACTAATCAATCAGACAGAAATTTAAAACAAGATAACCAAGCAAGACTACTTTACTCGATAGCTACAACCTGAGTTACTTCAGAAGATATCGTAGTAGGACCAGAGCTTGTTATCAATCCACAGTTAATGAGGATATATACTGCTTTTTACAGCGAGAAAATAATTAAATTTTACCTTATTTCGAGTGTGTGTTTTACACTTCGTCTCCATTATTAATTCAAACGCGACCTAGCACAGTGTGACGTCATCGTTGTAGTGTCGACGACATGACGTGACGCCACTGAAGCCTTTCTTGTCTAGTCGGTTCTGGATAACAATGGAAAACTTCAGCTAGAAATAACTTGATCGCATTTTTAGGGTTCCGTACCCAATGGGTAAAACGAGACTCTGTTACTGAGAATTCGTCGTCTGTCTGTCCGTCTATCACAAGCCTGTATATCAAGAACCGCTATAGATAGAGTACATTTTGAGGGATGATGAATTTCTGTTGCCGCTATAACTAATAGCTAATACAAAAAACACATTGACAAATAAATATAATAAGGTTTGATGTATAATTCTTATGCAACAAACGTGATTTTTATGAAGTAAAGTTTTTTTTGTGCCAGGTCTGTAGGTACTTGGATAGGTGATCGCTCTAACTGAATATTTGCACTTGAATTTTTTTGTTTACTTATCTTTGTGTTTTTATTTTTTATTAAAAGGCGTAATTTTTATTTTGATATTTTATTTTCTTGGTTGGTTAGAGCATTATTGGCCCAGGCTAATTTATACTGCTGTAAAATAAGTTGTTTCTACGGAAAAATCCAAAATACTCGCAACGTCGTGGCTTATAAAGCTAGTATAACCAATATAAGCATAACAATTGAGAATTTACAACCACACTTCCGAAGCGACGTAAAAGAGTTTTACTATCCACCCAGGTGCTAGCGAATACGTAATGCGCCTAACGATGTGACGCAAAGTTATCGGATATTACTTACTGGGTAATTTTGCGGTGAACATGGTTAACCTAATTCTATGCCAACTTTGATACAGGCTTACAGAGTGTCCCACGGTTATGCCTCATGGAGGGAAAGTAGGTATCTTAAATACGAGAAGAAGATATATTATTGAACATAGAAAAAAGTACTGGAAGGAGACCTCATTTTGATTTTAGCAATTGAAAACGAATTCGTAGATTTTTGATAAATGGCCAGTATGAACTGGAAATTGAACCTGCCAAAATGTAAAAAAAATCATAGGTACATAATTAAACAATACGCATCATAAGATTTGTAAAATCAAAGAATAGATATTAATGATTTTGTACCTTGTATAAGGCTCAATGGTAACTATTATTTTTTTCTTAGTAACTTAGCATCTAAAGTAAAATGAAGACCCTGAATAATTATAAATATAAAATAAGTTATTATTACATTTAAAATAAAAAAAAGTCGGCTTTCAGTAATGTGGCCTTTGGACACCCTGTATAGTAGTAGCTGTCGATAGTAGGAAGTTCACTGGGCATAAGCCTACTTCAAAGATTTCTTGTTTCGGTCGTCAGTGCTGCATCCACTACAACAGCGGCATTTAACAAGTCACTGTCCATTTCGTTGGTGGACGCCCAACGTTGCACTTGGTCATCCGCAGGGATGTTCTACATGCTAATAGGACACGATCGCTGATTCTGTCACCTAATTTCAATCTTTTTTGATTATATCAGCTTGGTTTTTATTTTATTATATTATTGGTTATGGAAAGGAGAAACAATACAAAAAATAGATGCCCATTGTTAGAAAATTTATTGAATACAAATGCGCATAGGCGGATTTTTTTCGTTTTCCACACTGATGGGAACAAAAGTTGGCTTCAGGCGATCTCATGGTTTATCTATATATGTATATATATATAAAAATGAATCCTTACGGTCACGGCATCACGCCTGAACGGCTGGACCGATTTCTGTAATTCTTTTTTTGTTTTGTTCGTTATTATCAGGAAAAGGTTCTTATGAAAGAAAAAAATAAGGAAATTGCGCGGAAAATTAGAAAATTTAAAATTACTTAACCACCATATAAAAAGCTAGCGAATGTAACCTTTTTTAATGTAACC
This sequence comes from Gymnoscelis rufifasciata, assembly GCA_929108375.1. NCBI lineage: Eukaryota > Metazoa > Arthropoda > Insecta > Lepidoptera > Geometridae > Gymnoscelis > Gymnoscelis rufifasciata. The sequence goes on along the minus strand of OV815312.1, from coordinate 11,766,321 downwards.
TTAAGACATTTGACATAGAATTGACTGAATGCGTGCTGCAAATGTAGTCAAAGAGGATGAAAAAAAAAACGACGTTTCAAACGGATTCTTCTGTCAATCTTATTTTATTGATAAACAATACAACATTTCTGCTTATTTATGGCGTCTAAGGCGGAACAAAGTTCGCCGGGTCAGCTAGTTTAAAATAATTGTTTAATTGCGACCTAAGGCATTTTGCGATTAAGTATGGAAACATTAAAAAGTTGTCATCGTGCCATAAACTATGAGTGAAAACAAAAATATTGGCTTAGCGCGATAGTTGGCATCACGCTTCTTAACAGAACGGCTTAGCAAATACGGAGAAAGAAAGTTCGGTAACAATATGCAATCTGTGAATGCAAGAAGAGACGAATTCGCAATGAAAAAACTGAATCTGTGCGAAGTGTCAAGCAGTGGGCTTCCTACAGTTTATAAAGATGATGATGACAGCAAAACAGGTGCTTTAAGTATTATATCTTCGTTTTGTTTGCGCAAATCCACAAACTAACTGACTGTTCTGAGAACTATGAGTTTGAGGGACATGTGACATTCACCAACCAGCACTTGGTCAGCGTGGTGAATTAAGGCCTAATCTCTCTTGCTAAGAGAGAAGTCCCTGTGTCCTAGCAGTGGGAACGTTAATAGGGTATAATGATAATGATGATGACAAACTAACTTGGATAAGACATAGGACTTATGTCCAGCCCGTATTGTACGCGTGAGTAATGTAACGCGCTCGCCCTAATCTTGGTACTAAAGAGCTTAACCTACTTTTTAACCCAGAAAGAAGCCAAATTAGGTAAGCCAAAGGCAAGAATATAGCATATAATAGCATATAAACTTTTTAATAGTAGCAGGCTAATACAGAATGAATAGATTCAGGAGCCGATTCCCGGTTCTTTCAATAAGCCTATTTTTGAGCAGAAATATTGTAAAATTTTATTTCGCTCAAAAATATGTTTTATTTTTTATTTTCTTTATTAACCCCCGACCAAAAAGAGGGGTGTTATAAGTTTGACGTGTCTGTCTGTCTGTCTGTATGGACATACATACAGACATGTTTCATGAAAATCGGTTGAGCCGTTTAAAAGTTATGGGGGTGAGAGTGAGGAAGGAAAACCGAAAATCTGCAAATATACTCGAGTGGGGTATCAAATGAAAGAGCATCGAGTGCACATTACTAAATATTATGATGTTTAACTTTAAAGAAAATTAAGGCATTGTAATCGGGGGTTTTTCTTAAATTAAGATTTACGTTGAAACAAAATTAATGTTACATTTCGGGCACAATATAATAATCTGCTCTTTTATGCGATGTTTTATTTTATGAAATAATCCCTTTATTTTAACTGGTAAAGGCTTTTACGAAATGCAGTAAAGCAAAATGTGTGCATAGCATGTTTTTTCACTTGAATATGACGTCATACGAGAACATTCATGCTGCGAAGTGGAAAAAAGCCTATTGAGTGTTGCTAGGTCAGTCTTGGTCTTTAGAAAATTCAATCAGGTCAGAGGAGCCTGGAAACCTTTAGCGGGAAACATTTAGCGCGAGGCTGTACCTTTTTGTTGTATTTCAGATCACATAAGATTTTAAAATATAATGAAAAATAGATATTTTAGCTTGCAAAACTATCGTGAGATACGTTAATAAATCCTGCTTTTATAATTATTAAATACGTAAGGAACTGCCCTGCTATTCATAAAAACATTTTACTTTTTATATCAGGTTAATTTAAACTTTTTGGTAAAAAAAAAAACGTTTTTATGAACGTAAATTAGTGCTAAATCTGTTTTATAAAAGATAATCACCCTTGTTATCCTTTATTTCTTTAATAACCGCAAAATAAGGCATAAATAGGCTTACTGTGTGTTTGAGCTAATTTAGTTATTATGACTCAGAAATAAGAGTTATTATGAATACGACGGCTAGACTAGAAGTTAACAAGAGTTAATCTCGGTTTTTTTTTTAAATGTAATTTATTCGTTTTAGACTTTGTATGTATTGCAGCTGCTGTAGGTAATGTACTGTAATGTAATGCATTTTATTACCTCTGTCAAAAACCATTATGGCATGATGGTCAACTAGATAAAAAAAAATTAAAGTGTATAAAAGGTTGCCTAGAGAATCCGAGCAGCCCGAATCTACAGATGCCATATGGGTTGCAATTTGTCAAAATATACAAAATTAGTTCAAAGAGAAATGGGAAAGAGATTGTAAAAAAATGTTGACGGATGTGGTATGTTTTGGTACAATCAGATACACAAATTTGGTGACATGCCTTGTTTTCAGTGTAATAAACCAAAAACGACAAAAAGTTTCGGTGAAGTTGAGGACTTTTCTCTGATTGGACTGTTATCATGAAAAATCAAACGATAATGTATTTTAATTTTATTAATCACAACTCTTTTTTACTATTATAACTTAATACATATTTTTTACTCAATACATAATCATTATTCATCATAATATAATAAGATATCATGACAAACAATGATAACTATTTCTCACAGTGTCAACACTATCAAACAAACATTTCAAGACAAAAATAACTATTTTTCTCTTCCGACGTTTACCACGGTTGCGACACGCCACTCTTCGGAAGGCGAGTGAAGCATATGTTGCTGACAGTACGTAATAATGAAACTTCAGTGCCCTGTTTTCTTTGTAAGATGAAACAACCACGCACGCGGGTGGATGGGAATTCTAATGATATTGAATATTGATTTTTTTTGCACATTGGATTTTGGATCAGTAGATTTTCGCACGAATTAATGTGGGATTAAGAAGAACAATGAGTTGAAACCAAAAAATTGGATAATAATGGTATTTCACCGTTATTTCAGTACCAAGAATGGTCGCATGGACCTGAGTAATACCACAGATTAGTATGTATCTAATCTGTGGTAATACGTACATCTAGTTTTTGGACACCACTACGCGCTTGCCGATCCGAACACCAAACAAACTTTTTCGAACGCACTTTTTTCCCAGCAATTTGTGAAGTGTCAACAATTGTAGTGATGGGAACTTTGGTTTCATTTAAAACTTAACTACAAAATACGTTAATTGTATTTCATGATGTCATTGACCAAGAATGAGACCATGGCATGCAGCTTGAAGCGCCAAGTGGCGAAAGGGTTGCCAAAACGCATGTTTCTTAGCCCAAACTATTTAAGGTTTTTGGCATGGTTAAAGTTATATTGAACAGATATTGATAGGCACTGCTAGTCATAGATACCCGTTTAAGATTTCCTGCCGTTTTGGTTGAATGTGGCCTACATCCTCTATAGAAAATAAATGAGCCAAGTTAACACTTTAAACCATAAAAAATATATAATTTTAGCCGTTCTTGCCGCCATTGCCACTATACAGCAGAAAGTAAATTACCATAGGACTCAATTAAAGTTAAGCAAGATTTTTTCCTATATATGGCATTATTAGGTATCGAATTTCTTCAAGATAAACCAACACTAACTAGCAACAAAATAGACAAAGAAAACCTTAAACATAACAAGTAAATTTTCAACAAAAAACAGAACAGGCACTGGGATAAAATGAGGTGAGATTTTATTAAAAAAACGAATCATCACTGTTCATATTCGACGAAGTTATCCAATAACAAACATAAAAAAGTGCGAATCGAGAAACCTCAATTTTTCGTTGAAAGTCCGTAAAAGTGCTTGGAAACGCCTATCTATTCGTCTTCTTAATGATTTGCTAATTGGCATTACGAGTTATTTCTCCTTAACGTAGCTACCTTCCCAATTCTTTAACGTACCTAAGTACCTAGATCCCATTCAACTCTGACTATATATTTTTGACAGATCCAAAACCTAGGCTTCTAAAGCCTTCTTCAGGCTTTAGAAGGATGTAGATGTAAGCTACCTATCTCCTGGAAATAAAACAAAATAATATTTACTTGTTCAAATTTTACGCACGTCCTTGATATATACTTAAAGTTACTAGAGCCTTCAACCTCCTTACTAAACGTTAAGCGAAACTAGTCGAAAAAAATATTCAGAAACCCCTCCGAATGTCCTTGGGATTGTTTTCATTGCAGATAATAATCTCCCAGTTCTGAGAGCCGTTCGATTATTTTTCCTTTTACCTCAAAGTTGTTTTGGTCCAGCCACCAGCATTTTATTTACAAACATCTCCTCAATAATCCTTGAATGTTTCTGAAGTTTAGCCCACATTGCACAATGTTCGTAATTCTTTAGAAAGAAAACAGGTTTTTATAGTTATTCGACGTAATCGAATGAAGGGTCTCAGAATCCCCTTTCAACTTATTAACCTATAACTAGCTACCTCGACAGAAATATTATGGTCTTTGTCGGCCGTTAATAGTTCTAAGTTATTATTTATTATTTAGCACAGTAAATTTAAATCAATGGCTGATTACATAAGATGGTATAAAAAAAATCGAGGAAACAGTCATATAGAGGTGATATATTCAGATTACGAATTAATTACCCATTCCAGATATTATGAGGCTATATTCACTTGCTGTGTGATAAGTCCAGACATATTTATTTAGTCGACACAAAAAAAATATGGTCTTTCCAAGCATGCGACCTGCCTCTACCCGTTTTCAGGCTAACTTCGTCACAAACTTGGTTACTCATAGCTGAAACTACTTAGCGTGCGTGACAGTAAATTCTTATTTCCTTGACTGAGGTCTTGGCGGTGTTCCAATCTCCCGACTGCCCCATTTCGTCATCCAGACAGCACTTCAACTATTAATATTGATTTCACTTCGTCATAGAATCTATGGCGTCTTTCTATGACTGCGGGAAGTTGCTAACATGGCTTGACCTCAATATAGGTTAGTTTGATACGGGAGGTTGTAACTAATGGTTTGAGTTACAGCATATTTAAATAATCCTGATATGATATTTGTACATAACTTTAATATATTACTAAGCTTTAGAGTTTACCATGGGGCTAAATATTGTTTTGTGGATTGACCGGAACTATTTATGTATTTATTTAAGTATTACATCCAACAAGGAAAACTCAGAACATGATCTTTAGAAAGCATAATTTAAGTGGCTAATTAATGTAACTAAGAATAAGGTTGGCTAATAATAAGTTAGACTGAAATATTGTAGTTTAAATAAACCTCAATTCAAAAAGAATAAATAAAGATTGATTTACTGATAATGTAAGAGGAAGAGTTCCCGAGTTTAATATTATAAATTACAGCAAAATATAATAATTTTATTTTTTCTGATTTCTGATTTTAAGTTGTATTAATATTTCAACAGTAGCTTATATTAATATATAATTTGTGTATGAATTGGGAAACGTTTCGTACCTACTTTGCAAATAAAGACGGCACAAAAGCATTTAAGAGACAAAGACCCCTAAAAGAGCCATTAATTGCAATCGAGGGAAGACTGCCTTTAGAGTTGCCTCGTCGATGTAATCGTAAAAGTAATAGGGGTTCTGGTGAGCCTTTGACCAGACGAAGATTTCTGGGTAATTAGGTAAGTACTCTTAATAGGCATGATGACTACATAAAATATAGTCTATTTAGTTTAGTCCGTTCAAAAATACTTTACACCTATTTTCTGCTTTATTAATTGAATAAGAAAGTGCCATGGCACCACTGAAAATCAGCGCTGTCGCTACTCCCTGAGCAACTTCAGCACATGGCTGAGTGGCAACCATTTTGTTTATGTAGTGTTTTATTATTTTTAACTAAAATTATGTATGTAATATGTTGTTATATGTTGGAGAAACAAATATAGATTTTCTATTCTATTGTATGATATAGAGCATCCAGGTTCCGGACTGGGGTATTGTGACGTATAGAGGTACAATTAGTATATTTTGCTCAAACCATTACTTCACGCGAAACACCAGTGCACTGTATCGTCGTGTATTTTTCGTATGCAAGTTAATATAAGTGTTTCGTATTCACTAATAGAAATAGGATGAAATGTCAAAGTCAAAATCACTAAAAGTAAGAAACCGGTGTGAATGATTAATGAGGATATTAGCACAACACTATTCCGATCCTCGTTCAATCCATCACTAACCTATTTCCGCCCCCTCACCCCTTTCTCTTCCTTTCTACGATTCTAAACGACATCACTGCTCTTGCAATAAAAAATCAAATTAATTATAAAAAGGTGTTCTCCCAGTGTCCAGAATCCCTGAAAACCCACCCGTAAGTGTTTTATATCTTTCATGATCCTTCGACCGGATATAATACTAGTTTTTAGTGATTTTGCGACATTTCATAAAAGTTTGTTCTGGGGAAAGTTTTCGTGTCAAGGACGCCATTTTACCTCGTGTTTAGTCATTTGTAAAAACTTAAAAAATCATGTCGAGAAGTCAATTGCTTATTCTAAAATTTGAATTTCTTTGTGAAAAAGTTAATTCACTTAGTGTTTGTGCGAATAAATTAGATTTTAAGAATGAATTAGAAGTAGGTAAGTTTAAAATTCGTTGTGCAGACATAGACTCGTTGCGCGTGGAGGCAGAAGAATGTTATCTTAATATAAGTGCTTCGAATTTAAAAGATGAACAAATAGAATCTTATAAGAATAAGTTTGTTTTGTTGGAGGAGCAATTACTTGACGTAAAATACATAATTAGCACGAGTGTGTCGTCAAAGGCGCAACTCGATTTCAGACAAGTTATTCACAAAGATTTGCCCGATTATTGTTCTTCAAACAAAATAAATGAGTGTAACTATAAATTACCGGACATAAGTTTGCCCCGCTTCACGGGAAATTATCAGGATTTTCCTAGTTTTATTAACATGTTTAATGCATTGGTTCACAACAACGAGCGATTGAATTCAGTACAAAAGAAACATTATTTGACGAGTTGTTTATCTGGCGAGCCCGCCAATTTGATCAAACATTTATCGAATATCCCTGACAATTACGAAGTGGCTCGTAGACTGCTTTTGGATAGGTACGACGACAAGAGGTTGATTGCGGACGCGCACATTGCCGCCATACTCGCGTTACCTACCATTTCCGTCAAGAATGCATCTCACTTACGTACATTCGTGAACATTTTGCATGAGAACACGAGTGGGCTAGCTAGTTTAGGTTTCCCGGTAACAGAATGGTCAATGTTGTTATTACACATATTTACGAGAAAATTAGATAACGATTTACGCGCTAGATTTGAATTAACTTACCAACACGAGAAAATACCTACGTTCGATAACCTTCTCGCATTTTTAGGTAGTTATTGCAAGACATTGGAAACTACCGGCGTAGTAAGTCAGTTGAGTAGCGGCCGGCCGCAAAGCGCTGCGCCCAGTAGTAATAGTAATAGGAAACAGGCTTACGCGTCGAGTATGGATGTTGTAGATTCTGATTTAAGTTCCGAAGAGCATAAACAAGTGCTGTGTCCCGTGTGTGGTAAAACACACACTATGATGAAGTGCCCTAGATTCATCGTGATGGAGTTGTCATCACGATATGATTTTGTAAAATCAAAAAGCCTCTGCTTCAATTGTTTTCGCCCTCATAGAGTAGCATATTGCCGTTCTAAATTTCGATGTCAAAATTGCTCACGCAAACATAATACGTTATTGTGCTCGAACAAGAAAACAACATTAAATCATAATAGTAATAATCAATTGCAACAACAATCAATTGACGTAAATAAGCAAGTCGCTCACTGTTCAAGTTCCGCTCCCGAGTTAGACGCGGGGTCGCCCGCGAGTGATTTGTTGCCGTCTCTTTCCCACTCGTGCGGTACGCGTTCTAGACAACAGCAGGTAGTAACGCGTCATTCATTGCTAGCAACAGCAGTAGTCATGGTTTCGTGTTCGAGGGACGGTGATTACTACCCGATTCGCGCGCTATTAGACCCAGGAAGCATGGCGAATTTCGTGACTTCGTCTTGTTTACAACGATTAGGGATGCGCTATCATAAGACAAACGTCATTATTTCAGGAGTAGGTGAATCCAGCAAAATACAACCGAAAGGCGAATTGCATATTTTCTTAGAAAATAAATTAGGCGAACCACTCTGTATAGATACATTAGTTCTTTCAAAAATCACGGCGCCACTTCCTTCGTCGAATCTTGATCCCACGATATTGGTCAAATATAGTCATCTTCAGTTGGCCGACCCGAGATTTTTCGAGACATCCAAGATCGACTTGTTGTTAGGTGCAGGCGCGTGCGCTCAGATTTTTAATGGACCGAAACTAGAGATGGGAAAAGAATTGCCGGTTGCTTTCGAGACAATATTTGGTTGGGTTTTAATGGGTGACGTTGCGGAACGTCAATCACAGACACAATCATTTCACTGCGTGACATCCATAGATGAAACATTACGTAAATTTTGGGAAGTAGAGGAAATAAGTAGGGTAAAGCAGCCAGATCCGGATGACGTTAGGTGCGAAGATTACTTTAAGAAGACACATACGCGTACTCAATCGGGACGTTTTGTGGTGCGTTTACCCTTTCGCCAGGGTGACCATGATATTGGGATAAAATTTGGGAATACTTTGCACATAGCCATCCGTCGGCTTATATCATTAGAAAATAAATTCAACAGAGATAAGGTTTTAGAAGCGCGGTATAAAGACTTCATGCGAGAATATATCGAACTGGGCCACATGCAGCCAATCGAACACTCGATTGCACAACGCTTGCCACAATATTTCATACCTCATCACGCGGTATATAAGAAGGGTACGGATAAGATCAGGTGTGTATTCAATGCTTCATCCAAAGGCCCGGGTGGGAAGTCGTTAAATGATGAGTTATTAGCTGGACCCAAATTGCAGAAGGATATAGTAGACATTATTCTCCACTTTAGATTGCACGAGGTTGTCTTTTCCGCCGACATACGACAAATGTATCGTCAAGTTTTAGTTAATCCTCTCGATCGTCAATATCAGCTGATCGTATGGCGCGATCACAATTCGGGTGGCGATCGAACCTCACAGAGTTCTGACGATCATTTTAAGCCTGAAATTCAGCAATTTCAGCTCAACACGCTTAGTTATGGTGTTACTACAGCCGCGTTTCTCGCGATGCGTTGTTTACACGAATTGGCCTACGAAGGCAAAACTACACATCCGCGCGCTTCACGAATTTTGCTCAACGACATTTTTGTCGACGATATTGTAACGGGTTGCTCCTCCATTCACGAAGCTCAAAGTACTAAAACAGAATTAATAGATTTATTGAGCAAAGGCGAATTCGAACTTCGTGAATGGATGAGTAACGATCCGCAGTTGCTAACCGATTTACCAACTGAGCACTGCGAATTAAAGTTTAGAGAGGACGCGGACCTGTCTCTTAAAATATTAGGTTTTAAATATAGTCCAAATACAGACACATTTTCTTATCAGGTGTCTCTAGACAGCAATGAATGTACGAAGCGTATCATATTGTCGAGGGTTAGCTCAATTTATGATCCAAACGGTTGGTTAGCACCTTGCGTCATTTTCGCGAAGATACTTATGCAACGATTATGGACGATAGGTCTAGATTGGGATCAGATACCCCCTCACGATATAATTGATGATTGGCAACGCTTCTGTGGGGATTTACATCATTTGCAGAAAATTTCTATCAATAGACAAGTTTTATCAAAAACGGTTCAGTACTTCGATTTGCATGGTTTTAGCGATGCTTCAGAGCTCGCATTTTCGGGAGTTGTCTACATTCGGTGCGTCCATCATGACAATAGCGTGACAGTTCACCTTCTAATTTCAAAAACTCGTGTCGCTCCAATTAAGCAAAGGCTTACCGTTCCGAAATTGGAGTTATCCGGTGCTCATCTACTCGCTAAATTATTGTTACGCGTTACCGAGAGCCTTAAGCTGAGAACAGACTTGCATAGAAATACTTACGCTTGGAGTGACTCAAGTATTGTATTATGTTGGTTACGCACACAGCCACACCTCCTCAAGGTGTTTGAGTCGAACCGTGTTAGTCAAATTCAGGATTTGTTATCTCCCGAGCAGTGGCGGTACGTACCTACGCACATGAACCCAGCCGACGCCGCTTCTAGAGGCATCGCGCCGCAGGAATTAGTAAATCATCCGCTGTGGTGGGGTCCTATGTGGCTTACTCAGTCTCCCGAATTGTGGCCACCGCCATGCGAACAGCTCGAGTGCTCTTCGTTACCTGGCGTTAAGAAAACTACTCCGGTAGTCGCGGCCGCTACTGACGATCGTTTAGACATTGATATTATCGATAGATTTAGTTCTTATTCCAAACTTGTGCGCATTACAGCATGGTGTTTTAGGTTCGCGCACAATGCCTTAAAGTCTAGACAGAAGTTAAATAATGTAAATAAGATAAGCAATTTTTTATCAAGTGAGGAATTGCAACGTGCACAAGTTGCGCTTATTAAAAGTGTACAATCCCAAAGTTTTTATGAAGACATGCGGAATTTAAAAAAGGATAAACCTTGTAGTACCGGGATGTCACGTTTAAAGCCATTTTTAGACGAGAACGGCATTATTAGAGTAGGAGGTCGATTAGTAAATTCTACGCTTAGCTACTCAGCTAAGCATCCGATAATTTTGCCTCATTCCAATCACTTTACGAATCTCGTGGTAGATTATTTTCATGTTAAGTACTTGCACGCGGGTCCTAATGCTTTGATGTCACTTATTCGTGAAAAATATTGGATATTGTCTGCTCGACGCGTCATACGTAGTAGAATTCACAAGTGCTTAAATTGTTTTAGATTAAAGTGTCAACCCCCTCAAACCCTTATGGGAGATTTACCGACAAGTCGTGTTACCGAATCGCAAAGGCCTTTCGTATCGGTGGCCATCGACTACGCGGGTCATTTTCAATGTAAGACTAGTGCGTTAAGAAATGCTAAGTTGGTTAAATCTTATCTTTGCGTATTCGTCTGTTTTACTACCAAAGCTGTACACCTAGAGGTCGCTAGCGACTTAACCACGGATGCATTCTTAGCGGCCTTCAAGCGATTTGTTGCGAGGCGCGGGTTGCCGCGAGAGATTTGGTCTGATTCAGGCACCAATTTTAAAGGGGCATTCAATTTATTAGAAAGTTTTCAAAAGCACCCTAACGTACTAAACTTTTTTGCGGAACATTTTATTAAATGGCGATTTTCACCTCCACTCAGTCCATCATTTAACGGATTGGCTGAAGCAGCCGTTAAGTCAAGTAAATCACATTTAAAGCGTGTCATTGGTGACAAACCCTTGACATTTGAAGAACTTAGTACCATATTTACTCAGATAGAGGCTATTTTAAATTCTAGGCCATTATGCCCTCTATCTAGTGATCCTAATGATTTAGCAGTCTTAACTCCGAGTCACTTCTTAATTGGCTCATCATTAGTTTCCGTACCTGAACCTATGCCCGTGGAAACCAAACATGTAAACCAACTTGCTCGGTGGCAACTTGTCAAACAAATGGTTGCTGATGTATGGAAACGTTGGAACCATGATTATCTTCATACTCTACAGCAACGTTCCAAATGGCACATAACTCAGTATAATGTTAAAGTCGGTGATTTAGTTCTTTTAAAAGAGGACGGTCTTCCATCGTTGCATTGGGCACGCGGTAGGGTGATAAAGCTTTTTCCCGGACGGGATTCAATCGTTCGCGTTGTAGAACTTAAGACTGCTAAAGGACTATTTGTAAGATCTCTAGCAAAACTTGTACCTTTGCCTTGTAATGAAGATTAGTATTATTATAGTTTTGTTAAAGTTAAATCAGTAGTTGTAATTAATATAAGTAATTTAAGATTGATACAGTCCACTTTTGAGCTTCTAGTAAGCACTAGGTATATCGATAAGGTTGGATATATTTCACATGTATTTGTTAAAAAAGGGAAACCCTTTTTTGTGGGGGGCCATGTTTCGTATTCACTAATAGAAATAGGATGAAATGTCAAAGTCAAAATCACTAAAAGTAAGAAACCGGTGTGAATGATTAATGAGGATATTAGCACAACACTATTCCGATCCTCGTTCAATCCATCACTAACCTATTTCCGCCCCCTCACCCCTTTCTCTTCCTTTCTACGATTCTAAACGACATCACTGCTCTTGCAATAAAAAATCAAATTAATTATAAAAAGGTGTTCTCCCAGTGTCCAGAATCCCTGAAAACCCACCCGTAAGTGTTTTATATCTTTCAATAAGTACAATTTTTTTACTAATCTCAATGACGGACTAATTATTAATTCGATTCCCAATGAGGGGTCAAGTGTTTGTATGTTTTGCAAGCATTTCTCCTTAGTCTGGGTGTTTAATATGTATACTAAAATATCTATACATGTATATCTATCATATTAAGTATATCAGATGTCTAGTACCTGTTACACAAGCTAAGAACTTACCACGGGGCTAGATGTTGTTGAAATGAAATGAAATTGTTCATTTGCGAGAATACATAATAATTAATAGTACATGTCAGATCACACATTACAGGTTGTTGAGTGGCTTGTCCGGAAATATTTATTTATTTTTTAATCATCTTTCATGTTATGGCAAAATCACAAAGCAAAAACACTACATATTCTGACATATAAAATATCTAGATCAAAATGTAAAGCTGCTCTTACGAATGTAGGACAGTAATATCACTGAAACGTCACCATGCCAGCCTTTTTGCTTTGAGGACGTGGCTTCAAAGACACGCTTCATTGATTAAGCCTTTGACGTTAACTTACATTTGTTCTCAGTTTTAGTTACGGAATCCTCATTAGCTTTGTAATTATTACCATTACCATTAATATGCATCATATTAGCACTAGCTAAATTGGCTTATAGATTTTAATTTAAATAATTTTAAAGCTGGATTCTACTCTGAACCTGCAGTTTTAAGATAATCATCTGACAGTATCAGTGGCGCGGGGGGCGTTTATTTAAGATAAAATATATTAAGTCAATATCAATTCAATTTAATACCCACGATTGGGGGGCATCGCGACTGTACGGAAAATGATAATTTGTATTAAATTTTGATGACTTTTTGTTTCATTTACACGCTCTCATACAGTTCCTAGTTGTAACATTGGTATTAATTATTAAAATAAATCAATTTAAATTATCTTGTTAATTCAAAAAATGCTTCTAGCTCATATTAAAATCATTAGTTTTTTTAATTCAGAGCTAGAGATATCGTATGTTATACCATTTTGGAATTCTAATGAAATAGGCTAATTTTTTATTAATTGGGCACTCATGTCACCATACATTTTTTTTACACCACGATATACCAAAGTTAGATAAATATAAAATGAAAACACAAATTTTGCATTCAAAAATATAAATAGATAAACTATGGCTGTCGTACAAAATTGGTAGTTTACATTTGATAGCACCACTATCTAGGAATGCTATTCAGAAAACAGACTGAGAAAATTCTTTGTATTGTAAATTTGGTACTAAAAAGAGCGGGTCAGGTCAAACTTTTTTAAAAAAATTAAAAATGCCTGATAACTCGAAAACCGTGACACTTTTACTGAATACAAATTATCATTTTCCGAACAGTCGCAATGCCCCCCAATCATGGGTAAAGGATTATCCACTCTTTACGCCACACCCTGTATATAAAGTCGTCTCAAGCTTTGTGCACAAGAAAGGTCTTATTTACTTTTTACATAAACAAGTTTTAATCATGGTTTTATACGAAGTCCCTGTGTTACAACAGTAGGTTTCAAAATATTAGACATAGAGTATAATGGGCAACTTTTTGTTCTAAAACAATTAGCCCTACCAAGTAATAGTAGTGGACGATATACATCGATGTATTAAAAACACCCGATGTTAATAGTAACGATGCATCGAATCGAACCGATATATTGTTAATTTTTCAACATCGAATATACATCGATGTTTTTTACTCGATGCATCGATTTTTTTAAATTAATATTTTGATTTAATTCTTAGGTATTTATTTCACGTAGAAGCACTCGAACGGTATTTCGGTCTAAAAAAAACTTAAATTATTCTTTTGGAGTTGGCAACATCGGCCATAGACAAGACTGACAACTACAAGTCAGTCAGCCAACCTATTCTATTTTTATTTAATTAATGAACTTTATGTATATAATGAAGTAATTATTTCAACAACACTTCTTTATTATTTATTCGAAAATGAATTTGACTTTTAACAGTGCTTTCTTACTCGTACCACATATACTACATATCTAAACTTGTTTTTTAAAAGAAATCTGTTCAGCCATTTAGAAGATGGAGGCTGAGTCAAGTCAAAGACACTCGTATGAGCTCTGGTTTTGGGCAATGCTCCTCTTTTGCGCAGTTGTGTAAAACAATCAATGTTTGGATAGCATCGATGTATTTTTTTATTTACAACTTCGGAATTAAATTTTAAATTTATAGGTACCAAACAGATTACAATTACAAGCTGTCGCGATCCTGCGGACGGCACTATCGAAAAAAAAAGTGACAACTACTATTATGGAACTCAATGTGCCAGAAAGAGCAAATAATAAAATGTTATTTTTAATTGTTTTTTTAATGAAAAAAAATTAATTAAAAATTTAATGAAAACTACATACCTACCTACCTGTTAAATATAATCCCATGTCTTGAGTAACTTGAAGTGGTGGCGTACTTTTCGCAGGATTTAATTGACTAACTAGGATTTTTTTAGTTATTTTTCATTTATTTGTTGTGTGGATTGTCCGGCAATATTTATTTATTTAGTTTTGTATAGAGGGCGTGACGTTTGTCACAAGCTGCGACTGATCTGAATCCCGACACGTATTTTTGAAATATAGTCGCTTAGTAAAACCACAGATTATATAATACTAATACTAATCTGTGTCTGTGACTTAGTTGAATATATAGGTACTTGTACTATTATGTATTCTGTGATATAGGTTCTCTCTGATGCTTATACCAGGGCTAGTTCCTGCACGCTCTTCCAGTGGCCTTGTACCTGCTTCATGCATGACCGATGCCTACAAAATAACGCATCTTGTGAATAAAACCAAGAATAAGATTAAATAAGTATCTTCAAACTATTATGTTGAAGATGCGTTGATAAGTAACATAAATAAATAATACATAAATTTATTTATATTATGTAGGTAGGTATTATAACTCTATTTATGGCACGGAAATCTGATACATCCCTTTGTGTTTTAGTACAACGCCCGAAGAATATTTAAAGAAAGTAAATGAACTTTTTTTTTTGTAAAAAGACAAATCAATAGCAGCTGTACTAAGTAGGTCAAACCAACCCAACTTTCGCACAGCAGAATAAATAAAAAACAATACTCCAGAGAATTACAAACAAGATGATTAGGTTGTTTCACAAACTACAAGGACGTAAAAACGTCGTTAAAAAGGTCATACTAAAACTTTTATGTCGTTATAAACCTCCTTGCGCAACTATCCATAAACTTTTTCAGTTTTTAAACATCGAACCACGCCTCGCGCTGAGCAGTGACATGGCGGATTTTTGACGGTCGATTTTTGTTGACAAATCATTTGATTTTTTGAAGCGGAAGTATTTTATAGTGAATTTTACTAACAATGCAGTCAGTAGTTACGTTTGAAAAACCTTTGCCTCATCTCAGTGCTGCGGATTGGGATGCTCGTCTATATGGATTACAGGTACAATACATATTTATTATGAATCAGTTCTCAGGTCGTAGTTTGACCTTTTGATCGTGTATCGGTGTATTCCCGAGCTATCTAAGATACACTCAGACAATAAAGCTAGCCCCCTTTGGTCTATGAACAAATGGTCTATGGTCAGTTTGGTCTTTGATATGTTATCCTCGATATTATTCAAAGAAACTCATACTTTAGGAAAGAACTTGCTCGCCGTAGACTACAAGATAAATAATGGATGTATATTTTAAATGAAACTCAGTTTTTTTAATTTTATTTTGACCAAAAAGCTACTTGAGTTTGGGTCTAAATAACATTGAAAGACATTTTCTTCATTTCTTAAATGAAAATAAATGTTAATATTATTCAGTTAGCATTTTTTTTTGAGTATTTCTAGAATAAAGAAGTTGTACCTCTATTTTTATCGTCACGTCCGAAGACCAAAAGCTCGATCTAAACTTATTACAGCCTACGTCGGCTACATCTTAGTGAAAAATATCAATTTTCATACCGAAATTTCAAGCGAAAGTTATAATTACTTGGCAAACCAAAACTATTAGGGCCCATCCTAAGCCCTGTAACGTTACCCGTCCGCACTCGGGCCGATCCCATTTCCAATTATGAACTTGATGCCACTTACTGTACCGCTAAACGCCTTACCTACTCACAGAGGAAAAGCCTTATAATATGGGATCCATTAATAGGCACGCTACGTTCCATTAGATTGCTATTACCCGTTTTTTTTAAAACCCAACATCTAAGGCTTGTTTTAGTGTCACGCTGACTATCGGCGCTGACGGCAATCTGTATGGCAAAACTGTCAGCGCTGACCGTAGTTAGCGCTGACCTTACAAGCTCGGACGGATTTAAAAAAAAAATACTACAGCGGTCGCTTTAATCTTATATATATAATCGTGTCACAATGTTCGTTCCCGTACTCCTCCGAAACGGCTTGACTTGATTCTCATGAAATTTTGTGAGCATATTGAGTTGGTCTGAGAATCGGCCAACGCATCTATTTTTCATTTTGTGTAACAACGTTTGCTGGGGTCAGCTAGTAATCAATAAAAATCTGTATGGTCATACAGATTGATACACGCATTTAACGCCACGAAAGCATCGTTGTTTCCTTAGAGACTTCGAGTGAGTTTTTTTACGGTATCAATAAAACCTGTGAATGCCGACTGAGAGAGAAACTCCGATATGGGATCCAGCTGCCAGTAAGCCTAGCATGCTATGTTTCCTGTGAATAATATCCAGTGTTTTTGGCTACTGTGTCTGTTATTATTTTAAGGTATTACTAGAAATCTAAGTGTCAACGCTTTCAAATTTTCATTACTTGGACGACAAAATCCAAAATGAAAGCTTACAAGGCTAGTCTGTGTGGATTGTCCATCAATATTTATTATATGCTTAAAAACTTGCCGCGCTTGTTGAACTGCCGCGGCGCGGTTTTAATAATGTCATACACATACAAAAGTCGTGGGCCCGGCGGAGCACATTTGTATGAAACAGCGCCCGGGCTCGCTTAAAGCAGTTTGAACCTGATTCGACCCCTGGATACCATGCTGTGAGCGAAACCCGCAGATTGAAAGGGTCACTGTAACGCCATGCGTCTATTATTTACGGGGTTGATTGTGAAGGCAAATTGCTAAAGTTTTATTAAACCCCATGACGCTATGAACATTGGCCAGCACAGTCGTTTGGAAACAGCTAAGTCACCTAGAAGGTTGTTGGCGTGCCGAAGGTCCACTTTTGATCTTTGAATTATGTTTAAAAATCTACGATTAAGTGAATCTACGAGTGACATAGGCCTCTCACTATTAGTAATTATCATACTCGTCACGCTTGGCAGAAGTGCCTTAACTGGTGTTATGATGATGTTTATTTATTAATTTATTATCTAATCAAGGCCAGCCAACAACAAACATAACATACCTAACTTAATATGTTATCATCACATTGAACTTTCAAAAAGTCTGGTAACTTTTGGGCCTACTGTGATAGATAGGTATAATAGGAGATAGGGTTTACCTCAGCTTCATTTTACATTGCGTCAAACAATTGGTTAATTAATATTATATCCCTATCTGTCGGTGTAGATATTGGAATTTAATTGTATGATAACTGCAATGTATGTTACGATTTACAACACATGATTCCACAAATTTAAAAGATTAAATCGAAATAATTTACGGTTAGTAGAAGTATTAGTTTAAACTATTGGCTACATGCCAATATTTATAGTATCATTACCATATTTGTTTTCTAGTGTGTTCGAACTCTGTGAATAGATTTATTACAATACCCCTGCGTACTAATTAATTTATTAAAGTTTTTTCTATCCAAAGGTTGCCTGGAAGAGATCGCTTTTTAGCGATAAGGCCGCCCATTGTAGATTTGGTTTCCTACGTGTTTTTGTATTTTGTGTTCCTGTGTGTTCAATTAAGTGTTTTTGTATTGTATTTCGTTGAGTCAACTAAAGGGAAATATTTTACGTCATATAAGTTGTGCATATCTGTATTAAAAAAAAAACAGAGAACGTTTAAGAGTATAAAAGTCATGTGACATTCACCAACCCACACTTGGTTATTTATTTTTATTATCTTATGGGCTTACTTTTGACTACAGTCTAGCAAGAAGGCAGAGACGAGGTCCACGATGGTTAGCGTGAATTAAGGCCTAATCTCTCTCACGTCAAGAGAGAGGTTTGTGTCCCAGCAGTGGGACCGTTAATAGGGTGTAGATGATAATATCTGTATTGGAGGTAGAGAGGCCTATGTCTTGCAGTGAGACAGACTCATAAAAAAAAACAAAAAAACTCGTATTACGCTTAGTTGATTTATCATGGCTATTTTTTTCTTTGGATAAACTTTTTTTTTAATAATAACAAGTATTTCAGCTGAACATCAAGTACTGGACCCTATGCTTTGCAATAACATGATTAAAAGCCGTATCAATCACCCCTATACGTTTATAAATTATGACGGTTAAATTTTTAACAGATTTTTGATGGAGGCTTCGCAGGTTGTTTGAGCTGCTGATTGCTTTGGCTCCTGCGACCTATATTCGAGTTTTTAATTCACCAAGCGTTTTTGATTACAGTTTGTTGATACAGAACATGGTTCAGTGGTTGGGAAATTGGATGATGAAACATGTCTATGGGTTTTTTTACTCTTCTATGTAAGCTTAGGTAGTGTGTAGTATGTTATAAGGCTAAAATTCTTAGAAATCATTCCTTTGTCCCTATCAACACATTCGTGTTTATTAAAAATTTGGTGGATGTACCTAATTAGCGCCCGATCGGAATAAGTGGTAATTTTTGAGGGAGGCCTTTGTCCAGAAGTTGACTTCAAAAGCTGAAATGATGATGATGAAAAAAATATCATATTTTACCCATGTAAGGAATAATTTTAAATTTTAATTGCTCTATCCATTTTTATAATCTATATAAATAAAAATGAATAGTTGTTCGTAAGTCTGATTAAAACTCGAGAACGGCTGAACGGATTTATCTTATCATAGTCTTGAAATGTTCGTGGAGTTCTAGGGAAGGTTTAAAAGGCGAGAAAAAATCGAATAATTGCCGGGGAAAAAAATTGAATAAAAACCCGTGCGAAACCCACTAGTAATAAATATATTATTTAAATTTTATTATGTTAAATTTGATTACCACCATTTTAATACCTGAACTGTTGCCAGCTTGTTTTGGGAATATTAAACTACGTTTATGACAAATTTTAATTGAAACTGCTGTAAATTTATGTGATATTTTATGAGCAAATTAACTTTCGGCCTAGATTGCAGTAAAATAAAATTTCTAAATATCAACATAACTTTTAGAAACTATTTTTCATATTTGTATAATATCCATTATTAATATAATGTATTTAGTAATTATTTCCTAATTTTATTATTATTCTTAAATTTATGATAGTTTTCAAGTCCAATTTCAGTGGCCCGCTAGTCGTTGTTGTGTGCGGACGCGTCTAGGGATAAGTTCTGTGATTATCTTTGGAACTTATACCTACTCGTTCCTTGCGCGAGCGGTGGGTAACAATGGCGGAGAATTCTCAAGGCCATGACTCGAATTGGAGTCTTTTACCAGTGGATGTTGACGAATCTACTATATGTGAACAACAAGTTATTGTAAGTGATACTATTGAGAGGATAGAATGCACCCCGTCCTCAGTGGTGAGAGGAAAGAGACGAAAAGAAACAACTAGGCAAGATAGTACAAGCGGAGAAAATACAGAAAATGGAGAAGACACTTTTAACCCAGTAACATCACGGAAAAATAAGGAAAAAATCCGGAAAATACAAGAGGCAGAATGGAAAGGAGGAGAGGATAAAGAAATAAGTGAATTGAATTCCATAAAACCTGTTGTATCAATTGTATCTCGAGAAGTCCTACCTAAGCAATTTGGAATGGCTAAAATGTTGAAAGCTGAAAACATTAAAAATATATTAAAAATTACTTACAAAAACCCGTATAAAATCCTCATTGAGTTCGAAAACATAAAAGATTGTGAAAATATTATTAAATGCCAAAAATTATCCGATCTGGGTTATAAATGTCAGTTACTTGATGAAATTAGTTTATCATTTGGATTAGTACGACAAGTGGATCTAGATATTGACGAAAAAGAAGCTTTAGAAAATTTGACCTGTGATTTTGAAATAGTTGCCGTCCGCAGATTAAAACGCTTAGATGAAAATGGAAAATGGGTTGACAGCGAGACCATTCGATTGAGTATAAAGGGTGCAACATTGCCTGAGTTTGTTTATGGATATGGGTGCCGTTTTAAGATAGAACCGTACACCTTTCCAGTCAGCCAATGCTCGGTTTGTTGGAAATTTGGGCATTTGTCACGTGCTTGTCCTGCCAAAAGACCAACTTGTCCGAAATGTGGGAATGAACACAAAACATGTGAAACTACACATTTTAAATGTATAAACTGCAAAGGATCGCATATGGCTATGTACAAACAGTGCCCAGTGTTTCTCAAAGAAAAGGAAATCAGACAACTAATGAGTGCTGATAACTGTACTTACAGAAAGGCCTTATCAACCTATTGGCAGAAAAAACAACAAAAAGAAGACCACGAAAGAGAAACACAAGGTGAATCTGTTCTAAAAAATAACATGGAAGAAATGTCAGATAACAGAAATTACCCAGAGACCACAATGCCACGGTCTTACAGGAATGTGTTGGTTACAAAGGCAATTGTGCATTGTACAGAAGACTTAGAAACAAAAGAGAATTATTATGATGATAGAATAAATAGAATAGAAGAAAATACAGATTCTGGTGATGAATACAAGAAAACAAAGAAAAAAAGAAACAGAAAACAAAAGAAACTTAAATCTCAGGAAAATGGAGAACAAGAAATGGAAATTTCACAAGAAGAGGATAGTGGAAAGGAAGATAAAGATAAGGACAATTCTAGAAATAACAACAATATTGATTTTAGTAAAATATTTGAAGACCTACGGAAAATAGTTATCTCAGGAAAAGGCATAGAAGAAAAGATCAAAAGTGTTTGTAGTTATTTGTTTAAAGAAATCACCCAATATCTGTTAAGTTCGTTTAAGAAAGAGAAACTTTTGAGTAAAGTTTTCACTTTCTTAACTCATGATGATTAACGCCCAAAAACTTCACTCTTTGAACATAGTGCAGTGGAATGCACGGAGCTTAAAACCTAAAATTACGGAATTTTCTGCATTACTCTCTCAAGAAAAGATTCACATAGCTTTAATCTCTGAGACTTGGTTGGATCCTGATTATACCCTACGGTTAACCGATTACAATGTCTACAGGAAAGATAGGGACGATAGTTATGGCGGCGTTGCCATTGTTATTCACAAAACAATCAATGGGCAACTATCAAGAACATCACATCGAAATTCAGGTATTGAAATTCTATCTATTAACTTACTTAACTGTGGTTCATTGAAAAATGTTATTTCGATATATTGTCCACCATCAATTACTACTAATCAAAGCGATTGGGACTCCATTTTTTCTATTTATCCTAAGAATTGTGTAATTGGTGGTGATTTTAATGCCCATCACACTGATTGGTCTAACAAAAATGACACTAGAGGGACACAAATTTATGATTCTGCAATTGAATACAATTTTATTTCCTTAAATAATGGAGATCCTACAAGAATACATTTTTATAATAATACACTACAAAATTCATCTCCTGATATAACTTTTGTGTCCTCTGATATAGCCTTAGATTTTACATGGTCTGAGTCAAATGAACAGTTAGGAAGTGACCATATTGTCATCAGATATAAATTTAAATATAAAAATGATAACATAACGTCAAAAAAAATTAGAAACTTTAAACTAGCAGATTGGGATAAGTACACAAAATATATTGAAAATAGCATTAATTACCCGACGGAGGAATCAGATATTCAAATATTATATACGACATTAACTAATATTATTTTAACAGCCGCACAAAAATTTATCCCTGAAAAAAAAGTTTATGGTCACCCTACTTCGTATTTCAAACCAAAACTCTACTGGAATCCCAATCTCTCAAAATTAGTAGCGAAACGAAGATTATTTTTAGTTACTTTTAGGAAAAACCCTACCCCTACAAATTTAAATAAATTACAAGAAATAACATCTAAATGTAAAATAGAAATGATTCGAGCTAAAGCGCTTGGGTGGCAGGATATGTGTAGTAGTATAGACGAAACTACTACTGCGACGGAGATGTGGCGCAAATTACGATGGATGAAGGGTTATAGATCACCAAGGCATTCCATTTCTACAGAAGAGAAAGAACAAATACTGTGCAAATTAGCTCCCGACTATGTTACGCCGCAAGCACCTATCTTTAACTCAACAAATCAGATACTTGAGTCAGATTTTTCTATTCATGAAATGCTGAGGTGTATCAAATGTAAAGATACGGCGCCAGGGTGTGATGGAATTACGTACTCAATGATTTCACATCTTCCAGAAAATGCACAACAATTTCTTATTTCTCTGTTTAATAAAATATTAAAGACGGGGATAGTACCGTTAGAGTGGCGGAAAATTTCTGTATGTATTATTCCAAAGATTAGTGACTCATCAAGTGATAACCCTAAATTAAGACCGATATCACTTATGTCCTGTCTATGCAAAATTTTACACAAAATGATTCATATGCGAGTGGAATGGTACGTAGAAAAACATCAATTGTTATCACCACAAATAACTGGTTTCCGAAATGGTCAATCTTGCTTGGATTGCTTAACACGACTGGTCACACAGATACAGATAGGTTTCACCTATAACACACCTACTTTGGTTTGCTTCCTTGACATTGAAAATGCCTACAATAATATTTTTATAGATAAGACTACAACTATTTTAGACAATATGGGAATAGGTAAATCAATTTGTAAATATTTATATAATTTTCTAAGTCAGAGACATATACAGATAAGGGATGATTATGGATTTTCGATGAATTCAAATGTTAGATATACTAGCAGGGGATTAGCACAAGGTGACCCAATCTCTCCCCTTTTATTTAATATAACAACTTCCAAAATATGTAAAGAAATTAATTATGTATATATTTGTCAATATGCTGATGACTTTGTTTTGTTTCATAATTCTATAAATATAAACGAGAGCTCAAATATGATGCAAAGGGCAATAAATACATTTATTGAAATACTAAATGAGCTAGGGTTACAATTATCTATACCTAAATCTAAACTTTGTGTGTATAGTCGAGGCCGGAAAAGTCTAAGTTTAAATATTAAGATAAACAACAGTATTATTGAACGAGTTTATGTATATAAGTATTTGGGAATATGGTTAGACTGTTCTCTGCGATGGGGAAAACATGTCAATGAAATAGTAATTAAAGCTCAAAAATACAATAATTTGTTAAAATATCTAGCGGGGTCTAATTGGGGTTCACATCCCTTACATTTACGACGATTATACATTGCATTAGTTAGGAGTAGGTTAGACTATGGTTCGTTTTTGTTTGATAACAGTGCGAAAGTTCATAATTATAAATTAGACAAGGTTCAGAATAAAGCTATGAGAATAATTGGAGGTTTTATACGTAGTACGGCTATACATACTATGGAATCTGAGCTCTGTGTACATCCGCTGCACATTAGACGTAGGTATTTAGGGTACAAATATTGTCTTAAAATTCGATCGACTACTGATAACGAAACAATAAGTTTATTATCACGACTAAATTCTTTATGTAGTTCACATCAATATTGGTTTAATAAGAAAAAACCTTTATTAGTTTTATGCTTCGAATCAATTCAAAATGAAGTTATTTACTCCTCTGTTTATTTAGATTGTTTTCGATTAAAGACTTGGATGACAAATATAAATACAAGTTCATTTATATCTACAAACTTAGAATGTATGAATAGATCTAAAAAACATTACGAAAACAACCAAATTAAAGCGGAAATTATGCGAGAATTACATATTAAATATTATAATTGGTATGTTTTGTTTACTGATGGTTCAAAAAGTGAAGAAGGGCGCGGTGCGGCTTTTTATGACCCTTTTGTTAATTGTGTTAGTATAAATGAATATAATTCTTTTAAGATCACAAGTAGCTTATCAATTATGTCTTTGGAACTTGTTGCAATATATGAGGCACTTTCCTATTACTCGCGTATTTTCGTTGATAAGAAAATAGTGATTTGCAGTGATAGTAAAAGTGCACTTCAGCACATTTGTCGATGCGCCTCAGGCAGGAGGGGGGTGTCCATAGCCTATGATATATTGACTCAAATCATTGAACTGAATGACCGCGGTGTTCAAGTGCAATTGCAATGGGTACCAGCACATATTGGAATCAGGGGAAATGAGGAGGCTGACAAATTAGCAAAACAAGCATTATTAGACGGTTTCGAATATAATATATTACCAAATTATTCTGAAGTATTACCTAAATATAAAAATAACTGTTATAATTTATGGAAAGAATATTTCAATGAAAGATCCTTAGAAAAAGGGATTTGGTACAAAACTATACAATGTGAGCCTCCTCATATTCCTTGGTTTAGCTCAACGAAACTGTGTCGTAAGTTTATTATAACAGCACATAGACTTCGTACGGGTCATATTCCTTTGAAAAAGTTTGCCTTCTTAATGCGAAAAGTAGATAGCCCTAATTGTGATTCTTGTGGGGTGATGGAAGATGTTCACCATCTGTTGGAGGAGTGTGTCGAATTTAAGAGAGATAGGCAAGCTCTTGAACTGGCCTTCGGCTTGAATAGTTGGGACACAGGAATCTTTCATAAAGTTTTATCACATCCAAACTCCAAAGCAGCTGCCGAACTGTTCAAAGCCGTAAGCCGATTCAGGCAATAATAGTTGTACATAATTATAATTTTGTATAATAATAGATACTTAAGTAATATAGCAGACACCTAAATATCTATCTGTAAATATCTTTGTTTAGCCGATAGGACTGACATGTAATTAATTATAAAAGTCCTGTAAATAAATAAGAATAAAAAAAAAAAAAAAAAAAAAGTCCATTTTTAAGGAATATTATAATAAAAGAGAAGCACGGAGAGCGGCCGTTTCAGATTTAATTGGTTTAATTCACTAAAACAAGGTTTAATTTGATTAGATCAATGAAATTTATAGAATTCTCCAAAAAAAATTGTTTGACAGGTAACGGCCGATACTCGTCGTGCTGATGCCTTCGACCTTCGTCACGGTGCCCACCAGCTCCGGAACGAGACTAGAATCAAGAGTGAATGGGATAGCTACCACAACAATAACAGATTGCGAGCCAGGTTCGGTTCATGATCATTTTAAACTGACTTCTATTTGAAGTTCTCCTCTCAGACGACATTCTGACAATTGTCCAGCCGACCGCCACTTTTTATTAGTTGCTACGTAAGTTACTCTCATTCCATAACACCCTCATCAGCTAAAATCTCCTTAGAGTATACGAGATCGAACAATGGAAGTCAACTCTTCAAGACCTGCTGGACCGCATCGACCGCGAGATGTCAGCCCTCAAGGAGGAGAAGGCGTCCACTGAGAGAGAGCTGGAGCAGTTGAACATGCCGCTGCTGGTCTGCTCGGAGTGCCTTTCCAACAGGGATGGTCGGAGGAGCACTGAGCTCACTTATGATCTGGCCGATACTGAGCTAAAGAAGGTAAACTTTCTCATCCTTACCTGTGTAGATAATGTCTGGTGTGGGTGTTAATCCAGCATTTTGTTGCCGCTTCATGGGAAGTTACCTCTAAGGACAACATTCTGGAATCACGATAGAGTAGAACCGACTATTTTTATAGCAGCCAACTGCATCAGCAACAAATGCAAGCAAAAGTTATCAAAATAGTTAGCGAACTGCTCTTAAGTTGATTTGCGGCGAGTGCTGCTTACAAAATGCATGGAGCATCGGAAAGCAGGAGCTGTCTGTTGGTCCGCCAATTTAAGTGTTACAACTTTTAGATGAAACTTTAATAAGCCGTTTCGTTTTTGAAAATTGATATTAGACTTCCTTAACGTAATTTACGAATGTCTTGGTCAAATTTCGTGGATGCAGGCCGCTTCTAACCGAAAAATTTTTATCTTATGATTGCTCATAACCAGCAGAGGACTTCCTACGTTGTGTTACGACGAAAATATTTTTTTTTTTATGTTTGCACCGAACCCTATATCTAGGTTGCATATAAGCTAAGGTAGGTATTTAAAATATTTTGCATAAGCTGTAATATTACGAACATGGATAAGAATCATATCGAAAAATCATAGATTTACCTTGAATAAAGTTTTTCAGTGTCCTTGGTGTGGTCTAAAATCGGCATTTTATTTAGGTTCTATAAGACCGAAGCAGCAAGCAAAATCTACTAACTAAATACTCGGCAAAACTCCGCCGAAATAAAACTAGCATAACTTAGTTTCTAACTCTACTCGTGACACTCGTTATACTGCACTTTAAAAGCTTTACTTACTCCCATCTCCCATAGAATTAATTTTCTCGGATCAGAGTTTGGTGTGGTTAATAGTTAACTCAGATCTGAGGGGAAAAGTTCATTTTGTAGATTACATTGCAACAAGCGAATAACTTTGCACCTAAGGACCTCTAGAGAAACGGCTTCTGTGTTGTTCTCAGCAGATTTTTAAAAGTGTACTGAACTGACCATTAGGTATTATTATAATTATTGTCATTTACCTTTGCATTTCCACTATGCGTGTAATTAACCTTCTAATTATGCTGGGTAGATAAGTTATGTCAATTATGCAAAATGGATTAGGAAGATGCGGATTCTTGTTGATACAGATGTGTTTTTCTCTTAATTGCCGTCGAAGGAAATAATGGTTTTGATTTTCCAATATCCATTGTTTATTATAACCAATTTTTACTTGTTTTATTTAAAACAGCTTAATATGTCATTTTAAACTCACTTGTACATTCTGAAATATGTAAATAAACATAGCCCAAGGCTAAACTTTAATCGGAAACTATAACGGTTAAGCTAGTTTCATTACTTATGAAATTGCTGCCCAAAATCAAATGTATAGAAGACCGAGTTTGCGTAACTAATTTATAACTAGAAGTCTCTAAAATACGGCATCAACTCAAAATAACGCTAATGAAAAGGCAAATCAAATTACTACGGAAGCTTTTCCATCTCGTGGGCCAACACGAGTATAATCGGTTTTATTACTATTTCATTCTTCAGGAATTATGCGTGACGGAGAGCAACAAGAAAATGCTTATCGACCGCTGCCAAACAGCCTGGGAGAAGATCAACAAATTGGAAACCGTAAAATTCAAACTACAACTCGACTTGAACGATAAAAACGAGGCCCTTCAGATTGACAAGGACATGCTCAGTTTGGATAAGGACTGCGCGAACATAACCTATAAAACGGATTCCCTCAAGACCCCTAAAAGGTGAGATTTATATGGTTTCGCTTGGGTTGTTTGATGTGATGTCAAACGGTTATGGTTCTATGTGATTGCGGGGTTGTTTTCTGTATTAAACATAACCATAATACCTATTCTATATTTATGTGCCTATTCTATAATTTAGTAAGTCATCCTAATCGTATTCATGAATATTAAGATATTTTGTAGATTAAGTACCTAGTAGTATTCTGTTCTACAAGTTATAGACGCTAAGAAGTAGCTAAAAGTTATGTCGTCTCCTTGAGTCTGCTGCACCTGCGGCTTAAAAGGAACGCTTCCAGCCACTGCCAACTTTCATAAACATGGAAATATAGCAGATTGCTTCTATAAGGAAGCCTAAGGCTACGTCTTTCTAACGCTTTTTTATTCAGAGAAAATTCTCTTAGAAACCGGTAATAAGAACTGAAAGTTTTAGCGCTTCACAAACTAGTATGAGTAGAAAGTTAATCAAAGCCTTTGTGAAATGAGCTGCGAATAATGTTCTTACCGAAACGCTATTTTTTTTTATTACTAAATGTTGGAGCTTGCAAATGGTAATAGTTTCGTTTGCTCCGCTCGGTAAGCTTGTAGCTATTGCCGTTATGGCCTCCGAAACCGATAATCCACGAACACTGACATAATTATCTGGGGCGAAATCTAAACTTTTAGGGTTACCTATTGACCGAAGTGGAAAAATACGCACTTCGAACTAATCTTCTGAATCTAAAAGGCTGGTAAAGGATTGCTTGGTTTTCTGGCTTGTAACGTTTATCTTTCTGGAAGTAGGTAAATAACTGGTTACCCTAGGAATGATCGTATCCAATAGCGATTCTACCAAAAAAATATATACATTGTGATTATTCTAGCAACAATTACAGTTCATTAGTTTGTCTTTTCTTTTCTTTTTGTATACTCTATTCTGTTTTTGTTAATTTGTATATAATGTGTGTAATAAATAAGTCTAGTTTTAAGTTTAAGATAGTTATAATTGGCCCCAAGCTGTAAAATAACTATTTATTTTAAATAAATTATTATTATTATTAATTATTAGTGACTCTGTAGGAATCTTCGCCCGCTGATGTAGCCGCACTATTACAGAATGATAACAGGCGAGCAATGGCAAGGAGCGACTGAAGCCACGATGAGGATGGCCATGGCAGAGCTGCAAGATACTCTCAAACTTCGGGAGTCCTTGTTCGTAGCACGAGGAAGAGCCAGGAACGCGCTGCAAGCCCAGACTGATGTCACCAACTATATGTTGAGAAGGAGGATCTATGATACACAGAGGGCTAGGAATGAACTGGATTGGCAGAAGTTGAAGGTAAGACATTGGGCTTTTGCTAAGTGAATCCAGTTCTTAATGAACAAATCACCATGTCCAAATTTACAATAGATTTTTTTTTATTATCAGGTAGAATGTTTTTAAATCTTGTGTGTTGACGGATAGATTATTGATGATACTTACGTACCATTTGCGAAACAAACATAAGTCTCAGAGCTTTTTTAAAATCTGTAAAATTATATCTATACTAATATTATAAAGAGGAAAGGTTTGATTTTTTGTTTGTTTGTTTGTCTCGAATAGGCTCTGAAACTACTGCACCGATTTAAAAAATTCTTTCACCATTCGAAAGCTACACTATCCCTGAGTGACATAGGCTATATTTAGTTTTCAAAAATAATATGATTTCTTACCAAACTCCGATAATGTAACCAATGGTGAAAAAAAAGAACCTAAAATCTTTCTTTAATAGCGTCTATACTAATATTATAAAGAGGAAAGGTTTGATTTTTTGTTTGTTTGTTTGTCTCGAATAGGCTCTGAAACTACTGCACCGATTTAAAAAATTCTTTCACCATTCGAAAGCTACACTATCCCTGAGTGACATAGGCTATATTTAGTTTTCAAAAATAATATGATTTCTTACCAAACTCCGATAATGTAACCAATGGTGAAAAAAAAGAACCTAAAATCTTTCTTTAATAGCGAATGCTGCGAAAACTATTGAATATATAACAAAGTAATGTATTACAACTTTGTAGAACTTATCATTATCTACAAAAAACGTCGTTACATCATATCTCTAACTATTATAGTTTTGTGATAATAAGCGATTTTTTTGAAAAAATAAACCTAAATCTTTCATTAATCGCGAATGCTGCGAAAACTATTGAATATATAACAAAGTGATGTATTACAACTTTATAGAACTTATCATTATCTACAAAAAACTTCATTACATCATATCTCTAACTATTATAGTTTTGTGACAATAAGCGATTTTTTATATAAAAAAATTATAATACCACTGTTTAAAAAGGCTCTTTATTTGTATCTTGGTATTAATCCTTAACAAAATAATTTATTATGTAAGATTGCTTTAAAACCTTTATATAACTTTTTGAATTATTAGATTCTGACATTCCATTCAAAAGATATCACGAGTTAATTTTTTTTTAAATAACCGCGGCGGCGGTCGGTCGGCTCCCTACTGAATGGTCGAGTGCGGAAATAAAAAAATTGTCGCTTGATAATATTTTGTCGCATATTTAGTAGTTAATAATTCGTTAACAGGTAACTAATCCCATTCAAAAAGTTATTTTCAGAACTAAACCCTAGCATATAGCATAGATATTGTACATTATCGTCGGTTGCAGGTTCAAATTCAAATTCAAATTCAAAATCGTTTATTGCATTCATGTGTACAATTTTGGTCTTAAAATTAATTAGCGCTTACAACATGAACGTTCAATTGGGTTAATCACCAAAACACGTACAATAAGTGGAGTATACAGTTTTTTTAAGTTTTTTTCTGCTCTTTCGAATAGCATAATAATAGAATACTAGCTTTAAAAAAATACAGTTACGCTACACATTTTAACTGTGAATTTGCAGACTTCCGTCGAAATTATGTTGTAACTGAGTAGGTATGTGATCCATTTACATAAGTCAAATTGTTGTATTCCTATCCTTTGACCAAAGAAGGTTAAGTTGGTGTATGTATCTTGGCAAGCCAGCATTGCTCTTACACTAATTCTTAGCTTGAACGAAAAATTATAACCACACATACACCAATATAAAACCAACTTACACTAATAATTTTATATAAATATGAATAATTTTGAAACAATTTTGAATAATTACCCGTGCAAAGCCGGGGCGTGCCGCTAGTCAAATATAATTTATGTCGTGAACATTCTAAGAATAGCTACTTATTTTTTTCACACATTTCTTTTTTACGCTTTAAATGTTCCTTGTAAGGTATTACAATAATTGCTAATATTATAAAGCTGAAGAGTTTGTTTGAACGTGATAATCTACTGTTTACCGCGGGAAATACTATATAAATAATAATTTATTGTGTGTGTGTATGTATGTGCAACTTAAACATAGCTGTTTACCCTCCTATATTGTAGAAGGTCAATGGAACTCCATTATTTAGGTTCTAACTCATAAAATGTTGCAGTCAATCTTATAAAACTTTTGTCGATTTATAAAAGGAAAATCCAAAACCCCCAAAGGAACTGCAAAGCCCTTTTTATCTACAGCGTTCATCATTATTTGCACATGATTTAAGCACCGTAAGATCCCAGAGGTGAACTAGATCTATAAAATATAACTCTAAATAGTTAGAAGCCCTCGAAACATCCAGACTCTTGGCTTCATGTACGTGGTCTGCCTTTTAACTACTTACAATATTGGATTTTTAGCTTTACATAAAATCTGATGGCAGAATCTAAACTTGTTACGGATTTTCTGCTTTATCTTCAACAATCTGTTTATTGACTTGGAGATTATCAAGAATAAGATATTTGTTTTCAAACAAGAGATTTCGCTTAAGTTTTGGGAATGCTGGTTTTCGGCAATTTTGTCTGAAGTTTTGCTTATTACTAAATTTACAAAAAATATGATTCAATTTATCTAGACATACATACATACTTAAATATTAATATTTGTTTTGAGCAACAGACATCGAGGTAACGTCTCATAGCCAATCAACTACGACATATTATGTCATGGTTGATTTGTGTGTGTAAAGGGCGTGCGACTGGCAGCCCCTTAAGAAGGAGCACTGATTTGATCTTGTTTTTTTTATCGGAGCAGAATCAGATTTCAAGTGAATGTCAAATCTAGAATGATAAAAAAATTGCTGCCAATAGTAACGAATGTAAAGATAAAAATTTAATTGCCAAAGTTCCTGTAAGAGATTATCTTTGTTTAGAGACGTTTAGAAGTTTTGGTATCACGTATTACGTGGTGGAATAACCATACATATGATTTCCTAATCGTCATCATTTAAGCCGTACCATGTGATAAGCCCGCCTTCATAGATTTCTGGTTGATTTCTTAAAAAAATATTTATGTTATATTTTGTGTAAAAAAAGATTAGTGTCCATGTATGCCCTGTGTTTCTATGAAAATAAATGTTTTGACTTTGACTTTGCTATGAGAACATTCAACCAGTCATTCTGTAAATACATATATTTTATGCACAAACAAAAAACAACGACTCTATGGCGAGATTCATTTTCGTTTTTTGTAATACACTTACTGAATTCAAAACTTAATTAAACAGATGGAAGAAAATATGCAAAAACTAAACGAAGAATTAAAAGTAATCGGAGAGCAATTCGCCGACAAAGTGAACGCACTGAAGGTTGCTGAAACCCGCCTGGAGACCCGCGGCTACAGACCTGGGAACGAGCTAGCCGCTGATGAAGCAGACATTGGACTGAAGGAAGAAGTCAGGAGTTTGAGGGAGACTATCCGGCAACTGCAAGAGAAATTCGACTGTGCTAAGTAAGTAAAGATGTCCGTAGGCTAAAACTACCTTTTCTACTATAGATAATTACTAGAAAAGGTAGTACCATCTCTATTCAACCGTAAAATCTCTACTACTTAGTCGTAATACAATGCATATATAAAACAAATGAAACGAAGCGTACGCTACCTACACGTGTAATATAATTTTTAAATTATAATGATCTAGTTATCTAGATTTAAAAAGCACCAGATCCACAGATTACCTGAAATATGAAAAAGTAAATAGAAATTGTGTAAAGCCTCGCTACGTCACGTAACAAAGACGCCCTTACTAGCACTAAAGGTCACACGGTCTTCCAATAGCAAAAGCTCAAAGTAAGGATCGTGTTTTTAATAATCTACTAGATGTATAAAAAGGCTGGTAGAAATGCTGCTTTTATTTTGCGACAGAATATTATATGGAGTTTAGATAGAGGCTAAGTGTTAAGCTTGCAACAAATCAGAATCAAATGGCATCAAACTGCTTTTCTGGTTTCGGGTCTGGGTGTTTTCTATGTATAATATGTATGTATTTAATAAAAAAAACTATTAAGTATATCAGTCACCTAACACCCATAGTACAAGCACGGCTTAGTTTGGGGTTAGGTGATGCTGTGTGAGTAGTCCGGAAATATTTATTTATTCATTTATTATACTAGCTGGACCGATCCGGCTTTGCACGGATGCATTTCTGGATGTGACTGATCCCTAACCAATCAAAAACCCTGATCAACATTTAGCTGTTGATGTTAGGTACAGTTTTCTTTAGGACCAAAACGGCTGGGTTACATTTCCTTTCATGGTTTCAGGTGAGGGTTCACCTGAAAACAGTCATGTATAAAAAAGCGTACGAAAGTAAAAGTGTGTTTCTTGTAGGTAATTCAAAGCCTTTAAATGTGTAATTTTTATATATTAATTTGAAATGACACGAGATGAAAAGCGCCAAACCTTAGACACCAACTTCTTCACCCACTTTAAATTCAACAGGCGTTTCACATTAGACAATTGAGTGGAATGCCTTCTTTGAAGCTTTAAGCCGGCTATTGTTTTAGTTATTACGCTCTCAATTTAGAGCTCAACATACAACAATAAGAGGATCAAACGTACTGTAGTGCCTGCTACTTTAATAACTATGATTTATTATTTGGAAAATTGTATTGGAACGTTATGGAATATAAAGTTTTCAGTCTGAAAAATGATTTAGATCAAAATTGTTCTCTTCTTTGTGGCGAATGCCACGCTAAATGAATTTCTAAGGGCCTTTGTATTTGATATATTGCTTAAAAATTGCAAAGGTGCCGTTATAGGCTTTTATTACGTTTTATGATCTCTGATTTGGTGTAATGTAAGAGAAATTTGATATACTCAAAAAATGCTGGTACAAGATTAGATTTCCAGGAGATAACTCAATGTATTCATATTATTGTACCTATACCTTTAGTAAGTAAGTACACCAAAGAGACCTATGAGACACAGGTAGTGTTGTTTGAATTATTAACAGACGCGGATACGACTTAGGTAATTTATTTTAATTAGAAAAGTTTCTGTTCTCTTTCAGGTTTACGATGAATTAATGAACGAATATTTTTTTACTAACAAATATATTTATCTAGGCTATGTAGCCTATAAATGTCAAAAGTACTATGACTTTTCAACATAGTTATACCGTACGGTATCTTATATCTAATTTATATGGTCAGGAACTTAATTATCAAAAATGGGAATTTAGCCCCTTACTTATTTTTCAAAATGTTCCCTAAATGATAAAGTTGCTAGTTTTTGCTAAATAAATTTTATCCGTTGATGTGTTATGCAGTTCTTAAATAACGAATACTGTTGCATTCTATGTTTTGATTTTCTATTTCATCTTAATAGAGCAACATACAACGCGCTCGAGGCAGCTTGCGTGAAGATCACCATAGACCTTGGAGACAAGAACCAGTCCCTGGAGACCGACACGAGAGCCCTAGAGATGAGGGCCGCTCTGGAGCCCAAGAAACCAGAGGGCACTGACAAGAACCTGGTCCTAGCCAGTATGGCCGATGAAGTCCCTAAGAAGCCCTAAATATGCTGCAAATTCAACTGACAAAATTATTGTGAGTTAACTATTCATATGATTTAATCACGTAAACAAATATGAGAAATAGTATACTAGAGAAATGGAGTACATGCTGACGCTCAATCCTTCCGATGAAAGACTTCTCTAGAAGTCCGTAAAGTTGGAAGTTATCAACTTTTGTTCTTTAAGTTTTTCTAATGAATAAATAGCTGCATGCTATAAAATACTGCATACTTTGCACAGAAAAGTAAGAATTGCCTGGATTGAACAATTTGCTTATAATAACAAATCACTTAACCTTTGGCGGTGAAAAGAACGATTCCCTGGAGACAAACACTGCATATTTTGCTATCAAAATTATCGCAAGTTACACTGATCATTTTAAATCATAATATCTAATGCAATATAATTATCATTCGGTACCTAATAGCGATCCAAGAATTCTCGTTATTCTCAAATTGAGAAAAATCCAAAGCTGAATCATGAAAGTAAATTTTACAAATATTTCTAATTTCTATATTTTTATTAGAAACAGGTACATAATATGTTTTATTAATTTGTTATGTTACGTCGATAAATTTAATAAATTTTTTGGATTCATATTCAAGGCTTTTATTAAGCGCCTTGATTGAAAACGAACGCAAACACAAGCCATTGCCTAGTAAATATAAGTGCATAGGAGTTTATTCTCTCACACTCAACCTTTTCGAGCGTTTTCTTACATATACTTTTTATACAACTTTAGATATTATCTCATATGACCAATAACAATCAGCTTTTACCAACTAGATTCATACGTTTGTAAATAATGTAGTTCTTTTTTTAACCCCCGACAGAAAAAGGGGTGTTATAAGTTTGACTTTTCTGTCTGTCTGGTACATCATAGCTCCCAAACGGATTAAGCGATTACAATTATTTTTTTTTATATGAAAGGTGAGTTTTATGCGGGTGTTCTTAGACATGTTTGATGAAAATCGATTGACCCGTTTAAAAGTTATGGGGGTAAAAGTGGGGAAGGAAAACCGAAAATCTGCAAATATACTCGAGTGAGGTCTCAAATTAATGAAAGCGCATCACGTGCACTTTACAAAATAGTATGACTTTTTACTTTTAAGGGAACTAATGTTCTGGAATTGGGTTTTTTTTAATTGTTAATTTAGATTTATTGACAACTGATATCATTTCATTTCCATTTACTCTAGTACTTAGCCCAAACTTAGGACTTGACTACTACTAGAAAAACTACTAAAATCCGTTAGATAAAAGGTAAAAAGTTAAGAAAAAAAAAAGTACTTTATATTTTTAATATAAGTTGGGATGGCGTGGGAAACTGTGCTCAGAAGTCAGAACCAAAACATAAAATAAAGAATCGGTAATTTTCCAGTAATTTTGGGTTTCATATGCTGAAACATTCCTACTGAATTTATGTATACAGTTTTATAACGGCGATCTAATGAAGAAGTGAAAAATCATCAATCATCAACATCATTGATGTCGTGTCGGATTAAAAAGTTCAAAAGGTCTCGAAAATCACTCGGTTTTTCGCATACACCCCGCGACCGAGATTCATGTCGCTTGGAGGTTATGGAAGTCTTTATAAAAAGTATTCGTCGTGACAAAATAAACCGTTTATGGAGCAGAGCAGTGTGCAAGCGATTAAAATGCACTTACGTAAGATATGATATACCGTACAAAAAGGCGTACATTTTCACAAAAGGTCCACAAGTATCAGAAGGGTCTTAATACCCTTAAAAAAAGAATGACATAAATTTTTTACCTTTCATCACAACGCCTTTATAAGGTTTATACCTACAAACATTCAGCTCATTAGGAATTATTAATAACATAAATAAATAAATAAATTTTTCCGGACTACTCACACAGCATCACCTAACCCCAAACTAAGCAGAGCTATGGGTGTTAGGTGAGTGATATACTACATGTATACATTTTTTTTTTTTTTTTAAATACTTACATTTGATATGATCAGTGCGTGAAGCGATTTTTTCGTGTTTCGTAATGTGGTCCGGAGAAGCCATCTTCTAGGCCTTCATGCTCCATCTTAGACCACATCGTCACTTTACATCAGGTGAGATTGTGGTCAAATGAAGGCTTATCAATAATAATTAAAAAAAAAACATAGAAAACACCCAGACCCGAAACCAGAAATTGTAGATCGTACAAAATCTAGTCCCCCGGCGGAAATCGAACCCGCAACCTCCTGCGCCTCAAGCAGACGTTCGCCCACCGAGCCACAGAGGTCGCATTCCGCAAATTGGGCATAAAAAAATCTAAAATTACTGGCTTAATTAGTTAAAAGCCTTGTGCCCACGGCTTTGTTAGCGGTAAGTGATATAAAGCATTTAACTCTATCATTCACCGTTTCCAATCCTTTCCCCTAATTTGAGGCGTAACAAATATTGTAAATTTTTTATTTAAGCTCACATGCACCGCATTCTAATTCCATTTCCCAAATCCAATTACGGGATCCTTAAAGATAATGGAAAGAAGGCTCCCCCGTTGTTCTTGGTAACGGTTGGTTAGATTGAGTGATGTCTTGTTAGTATAAAACGGGAGGTTTTCGACATTCGTCACATTACAACCCCTCGCCTTCAGTCAACACATTGGAGTTTGGTAAGTAAACTTGATCGTGGTTTGTATATCGTCTCTACTTCTCTAGTTGTCTGTACTTTTACCAATTTTTTTTATCAATGCTGTATATTTATGAGAAGCTTTTAAATTCGAATGCATATAACTAGCTGCACGATCATAGCTTTGCCTGTGTTTAATGGATTTTACCGTCTTATTATATCCATGAATGAGCCTTCCTTATTAAATATGTACTTTTTCTGAAACAATTTTTTTCAGAAACTAGCTTTTGTGGTTTTTTTAATTTTCATGGCGTTTTATATACATGTAAATGCCAATTATAAAATAGAATAATGGCTTTTTGTGTCACTACCAGAATTTAGTAGTAATATCCAAACTATCCCGAAATATACGTTTCATTTTGATGTTGGAAGTGCTGGAAGTCTTTATTTAAAAATACATTCTGGTATAGCAGATGTTAAGGAATTTTTATTACTTTAACATTTTAATTATCTTGTTATATATCACTTTTTAAATTATTTTTACAATAATTTGTCTTAAGGCGCGGTAAGTGTAGGGTGTCGTGATCGAGTTGCGATCGAGCATGAAAAAAATTGGTAGTAGTACTAGTGTTTGTCAACCTCGGAATAAAAGCCTCAGAAAGAGGGTAGACCGGTTTGTTTGTGAATAATCGTCTGCTCAAATCGCAAAGACAAAGACAATTTATTTATTGCTGTGATCATGGCGTCGAGATATCTGAAAACTCTAAAAACCGTCAAATCATGGTATGTTACCTGTTTTAAGGCATATTAGTAAATATAACTCCTGTAGTGCCTGGCACGGTCCATCAGAGTTCCCAGGCTCATCGATAACGCATGATAGTTAGTCTGTCATTTCTTGGCAACCCCACATAACCATACTGTACCTTTCGTGCAGTAAGTTATCTGGACACCTGGCATTAAAAAAAATGAGTCACCGGCTGGCCATTGCAGTTATTCCGCGTAGTGACTTAGTTTAGTACCTATATCTGCCGTTCACAATTTTTTTCAAGCACACCTTCAAGTTTTCTTGTTTGTTGCGAATTAATTATGTTAATTTAAATACATCGGTAGGTATGTTTTTCTTTCATTTGTACCGTAAGGCTATCACAGACACAGCAGATGCGATAATATTTTAGTAAAGTATCACGCACCTAACAAGTACGATTATATAGGAAAAGATACATTCACGCGGAATCCTTAACTTGTTTTTTATTGTGGAAGGTTTTATAGAGAGCACATTTGAAGAGGATTCTGATGTTTAAATTTGAATTACATTTGTTATTATTATTACAATGGAAGATGAAGAATTTTACTGGGAAAATAAAAGTTAATAAATCCGTTATGTGTAAGATGGACTCACGGACCGAGGGTTCCGTCTATTTCAGCAATTTGTATACTTTTTTGTAATAAAAAGAAAAAAAAAAGTTTAAAACTTGCAGTCAGCAACCAAGTAGCAAAGAGAAATATAATAAATATTCTTAATATTTATACCCTAATATCTCAAAGCCGTAACACCACCTATAATGTAGTTAGGTACAACAGTGTAGACTCAATAAATGTCAGTCCATTCTAAGAAGCTAACGTGTTTTATTAGGTTATGGGCAATATCCAAAAGTTTTCTGTTATTTACAGTATTTTTAGTAACAAACAGCATAAATTGAAGGCTCGTGAAAATTTCTTGTGATTTGGTGTGAGACAACCTGGTTTACATCATATCAGCAACTCGAATGGACTCTATGCGATAAATAGGATGAATATTATGCTACTGGCATGTAAGGTCTTAGTCCGTGTTTGTGAATCAAGGCGCTAGGCTAGCTAGTTCCAGTTAGCATCGGGTAAGATTTGTTGATTTTAAAAGATACCAAGATT
Organism: Gymnoscelis rufifasciata; assembly: GCA_929108375.1. Lineage (NCBI taxonomy): Eukaryota > Metazoa > Arthropoda > Insecta > Lepidoptera > Geometridae > Gymnoscelis > Gymnoscelis rufifasciata. The sequence continues at coordinate 11,727,447 of OV815312.1, read as the reverse complement.
TATCAGCAAAAATATGGTTTATGGATTTATGCCAGATGCCTTTCTACAAAAAAAAAACGAAACGTACGTTCAGTTTATACATACTCAGTAGACTTCCGCATGGTGCTACACGATTTACGATTGCGTTGTATTTTTTAGTGATATATCTTAAAAAATACAACTAAATCTTCCAAAAAAATACAACGAAATAAATCGTGTAGGTACTGTGCGGAAGTTATAATTTTCGACAGTAGCACTGCAAGCATCAATCATAAACAAATCCGGCAGGATTGTCTCGCTCGAGTTTAGGAAGTATAATGAACAATTACGATATACAAGATCCGCTTCCTACAAAAGAGGCTTAACTTGAATATTTTCCACGCGCCAGTTCGAAACTTTGGTCGAAGGCTAAAAACAGAAAGCAACAGTTTACTCTAAAGCTTTGGCTGTACTAACTGAGCCAGAAAAAAGCCTACCACCACTCAATCGTCTTATGATAGTTGAAAAAAATACTCCATTTTGGTTAGGAATGCCAGCAATACACACTTCCAAACTTTCATGAATATCGGTTTTATTTCAAGAGCTTATAAAACCAACTAAACCAACCTGATTCTTGTTTGAAACCTGATTTTTTGTGTAAAAAATAATGTCGAATAGCTTCCCGAATTGCGAAGCATGTAAATGACACGATCGATGTTAAGATAACTGTCGCCAACTCTAGAGGTTGTTTACATTTGACTTTTGTTCGTAGTACGGAAGTATGTCTCAGACTTGAATGGGACAAATTTTTACACTATGCGTGCTTCCAATGAGCCATTTTAAGGTTATGGTGCGGCAAGACAGAAATGGCGCATTTTAAAGCCTGTGTTCCGCAATGGCCTAAAACTGTCGGTTCACCCTTTTAATATGAAATTCTAAGCATCCAGGACTCCATATTGCTTCGTGTAGAGGCACTACACGGGTTAATCAAAGATTTGACATGACGCACATTACTTGTATGATCTCATCGAATTAATACAACTAGAATTTTTATAGCAGGAAGATAACTCGCTTATTTTAAACAGGTTTCTTATGCACCAAAATCTCGTTCTTATAACTAGATTGTTCGAGCAAGAGGTAATTTTATTGACGGTAAAATAAATTGAATTTCACGAGGCTTACACTGGTATCATCGGAGAGGACAGGTGTTTGTTCGAAATTGAGCTTTATTTACATGACAGAAGGGGTTTAGAATGTGGTCCCCACGTGAGCTGGTAGCAGGCATTTTAGCGCCTGAGGCTTCGAAGGCGACCCGGTTTTGTTTACATAAGATATATTTGAGTGGATAAGTCAAATATGAATTTATCGAGGCACTTTTCCTTTGATTCTATTGATGGATTTCGTTAGCTTCGTAACACGTGTTAACCTCACGGAATTCTTTGTAATGTTATTTCGAAAGCCTTTGAGCAATGGATATAAAACCTTTTCGAGGATGAGTCAGCTTTTCATGGAAATTGCAATAGATAGATAGATAACCTATTTATGTATATAACTACTTACATGAAATTGATTACTTGCCAACATATATTTATCTATGGAAAAAACTTTATTTTTTCAATTGAAAGGAAATAAGAAAACTTGATAAATAAAATTTCATATTTTTGCCTCAGCAATTAAAGAACAAATGTTTTTTATTCGTAGGGTAATCAACGCAGTAACATCTCACCCCGGGGTTGTGCTGTCAGTTTGTCAGCTTTGAGCTTACGGTATGCGTAGTGGATATATTGTGTATATTTCAAAATAAATATAGCATCATCTTCATAATACTTTCTCATATTACTCGTAAATATTGACAATAATAAAACAAAAAAAAATTAGTATATATTTCCGGACAATCCATACAACAACTTCTAGCTCCCGTGGTAAATTCTCAGCTTTAAAGGCAGAAATTAAAAACTGAAAGTGGTCATAGACTGAGAATCACACCCACTCCTTGCGTCTTAAGCAAACTTATACCAAAGATTTTTACAAGATTAAATTTTTTAAGTTCTCTCGCAAACACAAAGATCCGTTTCCTGAGACATCCCGTGGCCGGCGCACGCGTCGATTCTACCCCCACTTACCCAAGCACGGCTGGTACCATATTTAAACAACCAACATTTACGGATGGTCGTCTATAGAATATCTCCATTATTTTGCCAGGTTCTGTTTTCGTGCTAAAGCTTCGCAGTGTTGTGGAAATTAAAAGCTTTGTTATTCATGATCGCGGTGAGTTCGTGTGCTTTTTGTGTTTACAAAGTGCTCGTATTTTTAATAGAAATATAGTAATGTAGGATGCCTTCTGTGTTTTGTTTATGCCGAAAAGATACATGTATGTACAGTTGTTAATGTCACTTAAGTTCCGAGATAATGAGCTGGAACCAGCAAAAATATAATATAATTAAAAGTAACATATTTTTTTCCCTAAATTAATTACATGCATAGTAATATGCAATAATTTGGTTGAATTTTAACATACATAATTTATTATTTTTAGAAACATTTATGTATTATGTAGTTAATAATTGTGATGTTCCCAGATAAAAAGAAAACAGAAAAATGACTGGAAAGATGACTTTTTTCTTCATGTTGGCAATATTCGCAGTGGTGCATTTTGATATTGCACACAGCAACCCGGCTATCGGTAAGTTGTAATTTTTTTACGTATAGCATTTATGATTTTGTTGGCCCTCCAACATAAAAATATTAATAGATATAATTTACATGAAAATGATAAAAAAGCATCGTCACTTTACATCAGGTGAGATTGTAGTCTAGTAAAGGCTTAACAATTTTTTATACAACGTATTTTTTTTTTATTTTACACGAAGATAAGTTCTAATTGCCTTGTCATGCAAACACTTAGCTTCACCGAAACGAAACGAAGTTCAGCATCCTATATTATCCTATTTGCTTAGCATACTCTTGTCTGATATAGAAACCAAGCCAGTTAATCGAAAATACGAGCTCTAACTACAGAAAACTAATAACGCGAGTGTTCTTAGATATGTTTCATGGAAATCGGTTGTGCTGTTTAAAAGTTATGAGGGTGAAAATATACTCCAGTGGGGTATCAAATGAAAGCGCGTCGCGTGCACATTACTAAATATTATGGTGTTTTAAGGGAATTAAGGCATTGGAATCGGGGTTTTTTCTTGAAAAGTGACTCTGTGTGTATACCCGGCTTTCCGGAAATTGTTTTTTTTTCGGGAAAATCTACTAAAAGGCGGGTAACACCCCCGGACACAGCTAGTTTCTTAAATATGTAGATAATCAGGTGTAAAATGTATAACCTCATGTAACAATAAAGCATCAAATCAAATTTTTTTACTAATCTACCAACAAAATAATGGCATTGAATAAGTTTTTTCACTACTTAAACTTTTTACACATTTTTAGCTTTGGTCGTAGTTCAAATAATTAATCACGTAGGCTTATGTACATATGTACCTACCTTATAAACTTGTGCAACCGTTTTTCACGTGGACATGACATTTTGATAGCTTTTCGCAATTGTTGCAATTCTTTCGTTATTCGATGATTCTAATTGATCAAACAATAACATTGCATAGCTCTAAATAATATTTTATTTTAATTATTTTAATAAATTTACTATGATGGACTCATACACCGTATATTTCAACAGTTTGTACACTTATTTATATAAAAAGAAAAACTTACAGAGAAAAACAATGACCACGCTCAACTAAATAAATGAAATTTAAATTGCGGTTCACAAATTATACCTACTACTTACCAAGTTTCAACTGTATAGTTTCGGAAGGAAGTAGATGTGACATACGGACAGAGACGTCAGACAGATATGATGAATCGCGTTGTTTTTTGCAATTTGGCTACGGAACCCTAACCGGTACACCTAGCATATCAATTTATGCCTATTTTAAAATTTCACGCATTCCTATTATGCCTGCACCACAAATTATATAATATTATAACTAATACCTGCACGTTATATAAATAATGAACAAACTCTGGCAATTTTAAAATTTTCAATAGATTTAGAATAGATTACTGATATTAATATTGTATAGTAAAAAGCTTCAACAAGGACATTCTAGAACGCAAAGGTCAAAGCCATAAAAGCGACCCCTCTTTATAATAAATCGATTTAGAAGGAAAGTAAGCTCGGTTAGTCTTAATCGTTCATTAAATTCTCTAATTTGACGTCGTAAAGCTATTAGACTCTGCCCCGCTAAGATCCTGATTTAATATTACGACTAACGACCTATTAACAACTAAGGCGATAAATACACGGGCTTAAAAATTGCTGAAAGAAGTATTCAGTAAAATCAATTTAACTTACAGCATTTCTGTTTTCTTATCCTTTGAGAACATCCTTGGTAATTATTATTAGAAATATAAGATTACCGGATATCAGAAGATATTTACAAGAAGAATTTTGCAAGAACTTTGGTGGCATGTGGACTTAGCATTTTACAGTGTTACGGGATTAATCCTACACTCTGTGGCAACCATCGAGACACGATGGATAGAGGAGCGGAGGGAGGAGATACTCGCGGGATACTCTCTGGTTACTCTCTGGATACGTGGTTGGATGGGAAAAATATAAAAGTACAAGAGAAATAATAGTTTTACTATTTCCCAAGAGCCCCTTTTACATTTCAGCCCTGACTTATACGTTAGTTAACAAAAGTACCTAAACTTTTTTTAATTCTTACAAATATATTTTTCTTTTGTGGATCTGGTTTATCATTTTTTAATCTTGGGTTTAAAATGGCAACTGTTAAATTATTTAAACGCATGAATATAGAGACGTATAATGATCTACTGTTTTGACATCTCATAGACGTTGAACTACGATAATAAATCCGGTGTATTTAAGGATATATTATTTAATCTCGAGCTCTCTAACATTTAAAAGTATCGTAAATAATAAGCATTCTCAAAATACTTTAGTCGTAATTTTTTTTTTTTTAGTCTTATTGCATATTTTGTAAATAGTGAGTTTAGATCTTATTTTATAAACCCTATTAAAGTGATGTTTAACGTTGCACGTGCTGAATTCGACAATGTAATAAGTCGACGTATTCATAAAGTTAATAAATATTAAAAAATATAATTAAAGCTATTTTCTATCACACTACTCTCTCGTCTCACTACTCTACCTAAATTATAAAGCCATATTATGAAATTTACGTCAGACTTGACATGTTTAAGTTTGTGGTCTTTAGCTACGCACTTTAATTCGCTTCATGTCCTATCAGGATCTGTCTGGCATAACAATATTTAAGCCTGACTCATGTACAACCAGCCTTAGGCATTAAAAGCAAGCTTGCATTTTTACCGGGTCGATCTAGACAAGTTTAACCGGCTTAAAAAGTCAGAACTTGTTTAGTGTTTTTGTCACAAAGGCGTCTGAATGACGTAGCCATTTCATATGGTAATTCCCCAATGAAAGTCTCAACAACAATTACAGTCTTATGGATTGTAATCAAAGATAATTGCAGCAATGTAGGTATTTTGAATCCCTAACTCGTTTAGTTAGCTAAAAGAAGCAACTATATTTAATGATGTACTTGCGAGTATAATCCGTTAAATCCGAGAAATATAATCCGGTGATGAGTATTAAAGGTACTTATTATAACGCGCAAGATAACAAATTTGTTCACTCCATCCTAGACAATTTTTGAGTTCATTACCTACTTCTTTCTACCTATCTATCTATATTAACAAACATTTTGCGCCGATATGTATGTACGCTTATTACTTCCGATATACTGCATCCAATCCTAATTCGATGTGCTTGTTATTTTTTGGACAAGGTTTGTATAAAATAAAATGTTTAAACACTGTTTCACAAAACGGAAAAAATAAGACGATACGAAATTCGCCGGGCAGACGTTTTACCCCAGTATTGCAGACTCTGCGTTATTTGGAAACAAAACTAAAATATTAATAAAACTGACGTCCAAATCCCAAACAGTACTTTATGCTACGAGCACAAGCAATCGAGATTACGGCGCCCGCGAGCCTTCCGCCATTCATAATGTTAACGAGATTCCAGCATATTACAGCGTATTTGTGTTAGTGCGGTACGGAACGTAATATGTGACGAATTACTCCGAGATTTATGAGATCTAAGGGCGCGGAATAAACAAGACGCTCCGTTATGCCAACGTTTAATAACTTGCCGACCGAACCCTACCCAACAGGGAATTCAGGGGGTTTAAACCTGCTCGTTTATCAGCAAAATGAGCTTAAATTTGTCTTTCAATAGAACTAAAGCTATATACACTTTTTCCGACTTTTGCAAAATTGCTTTATCATTTATCTTTTAGGATGTTTAGCCCAACTCTACTCTACGGGTCATAGAGCTAGCTACCTTAACTATTTTTCAGTTATGTCGGTCGACACTCTATTATTTAAGCAGCATTTGCCAAATAATTTTCCTTAATATTTTATTTAAATTATTTTAATAAAATCCAGTTAATCTACAAATAAAAACATAATTTAGACACAACTTTATAAGTCTATTGGCGGTACATGTAAGTAATGTTAAATAAAAATCCGATATAAAAGTTATAAAAATCTGTTTTACGCCTAGAAAAGCTCTTTCAGTAAAACATAGTGGTTTTAGCTCGTTTGAAGTATTTTCCAAATAGTTGCTTAATTTGATTACCGCGTTTGAACAGAACAAAGCTCACAAATTGCCTGATTTGTTCGTTAAGCTGAACTCGTGAAACAGATTTGCTTTTGGCTTTCAGTACTTACCTAAGAGAGCTATTTATTTCTATTTCGAAAACTTTTTACACTTGCACTAAATGTACATTTTAATTTTATGAACAGGTAGTTTTAGTGGAATTACTTTTGATAATTAATCTGAACCCGCAAAAAGGTGCAACCAATAGTTATAAAAATCTTTACGTGTTGTTGGTATAATAAATGAAACACGTGTTGTTGAGGATATGTTACACGTGGCACTAAATTGCAAAATAATATAATGTTATCATATAAATTTCTATTTATACGATTTCGCAAATTAAGTTCCACGTTATTCCAGATTGTTGAACGTTATACCTACACAACATATTATTTAAAAAGCTAGGTTATACGTCATATCGTAATACCAACCCGTCGCTACGAAGTTGGTGAGGTTTCAACTAATAACATTTTAAAGAAATATCATTTAGGAAAAAATTTTGCTTTATCGCTCGTTAAAATACACTAACGAACCATGCCCAAAACGGGCACACGAAAATGTATATCCTGCGATAAAATAGCATATACCCTATTTCGAGACTTAATCCTTTGCATAACCAATATATGTACAAATTTAAACAAAAACAAATAAAATATTAGCCGATAACTTAAGTCCTAAGTAGAGTTGAAACATTTTCACCGTCCATATTGTGTACAATTAGTAAACAAAAGCTACGAGTTTGACCAACTATTAAATATTTCCTTTGTCTTCGCGTGATTTATTGATAAACAAAGCCACGGGAAGAGCGTAGTTTAGGAGCCCCACGATAAATATTTCTATTCACGCGATTGTCACCACGAGGTCAAGTGTAAGCGGCTAAGGTGATATTGCGTAAGGGCGAAAGTCAGCTGGGATTGGGGTCATTGCCTTAGCTTCTTCTGACATTACTGTTGCCAAAATCTACGGAGTTGTGCTTTAGGCATTTAAGGCATGCGCGTATGATGTGCGTCAGACTATTGAGAATGCGTCATATACAATGTAAAATTTAAGCAACAAAAACGACTTTTCTGTTATGACAATAACAAATTGTAATTTGGATTAAAGCTCAGTATTTTCAGCAACATGTGTTTATTTAACGGATAGGTACAGTCATCGTCAAATTGATATATTGTACGTTATGTTTCTGGTCAAAATAAGCATAAATTCATATTATTATATAATTTACTAGCGGCTCGCCCCGGCGTCGCACGGGTATAAAATTTTCCCGGAAATTATTCGAATTTTTCTCGCCGTAAAAACCATCCTATCTCTCAAGTTGGATCGAACTGCACATGGTGTGCGAATTTTATTATAATCGGTTAAGTGGTTTAGGAGTCCATTGAGGACAAACATTGTGACACGAGATTTATATTATATTAAGATAAGAGGCTCGATTCATCACCATATTGAATGCTCCAAAAGTGTTCAAAATATCTTACTTCTATTGTTTTATATTTATACAGTAAGCTGACAATTATTCAAATTAACTAGGCATAAAAAGCTATGGAAGATGAATTTAAAATATTTTTTTGAACATAATTTCGAACTCGTCTGCTTAATATAAATATATAAATAAAATAAATATTTCCGGACTACTCACACAGCATCACCTAACCCCAAACTAATATAAAACAATAGAAGTAAGATATTTTTAACACTAAGGGCGCTAGGCATGATGACTACATAATAGGTATTTAGTCTGTCTGTTAGCCCATCCAAAAATACTAGACACCGAATAAGACACATTTATGAATGAGCTTAAATATGGAACATAAAAATTCCGAAGTGGGTTACTTAATACATTTAGTACATTTTGCTCGAAATCATTACGTGTCGTTTTGCGTCGAAATTTTAATGCACAGTATCTTAGTTTAGTTAGTTATTCTTGATTTTGCGTAATCTAAATGAACGGGAATAATTATTATATTTTTTTAGTCATCTACCCTATTGGCACTGCTTATATCAATTTGGTTTGATGTTTTTTAAATGATTTTAGGTAACTACTCCAAAAACTCATATCAATTTGTCGCTCACTGTACCAGTATGTTTATTATCATTATCGCCGTAATAATCTCTTCTTGAGAGGTTTCGCCCATGTTCTATGGCTTTTGTTTTCTTAAGATCTTTTTTAATAAATATTTATGACACTTTCCGGTTCAGGTACAGTATTGGTATGCAGGTAGGTATATTATATGTATGACCTGTTCTTTTATTATTTTAGGCTCAGTTTACTAGAAATATAACATTTTATCCAATGTCTAAAGAAAGCTTAATGCCAAAACGTCTGTTTTTGGGTTCGCGACCGATTTACATTATTTATACTCAATTTGCTCGGTACTTTCGGAGAAATTGAGTGAACAAAGAGACACGCTCAGGCGTCGTCTTTGATAAGGATATACAAGGATTCCATAATTCTTTTGAATCGCATCCCTTGCGACGATTATCACACTTACATTACGATAAACTCTACTTAAATTTCGATATATTTATAATTTTTTTGTTACAGCCACGATCTACGATCCCATGAGGATTTGCATCGAGAACTGCGCCCAGTGCAAGAAGGTTTTAGGCGCGTGGTTCGACGGCCCTCTTTGCGCGGAGTCCTGTTTCAAGTTTAAAGGAGAACTCATTCCTGACTGCGAGAAGATTGAAACTATCCGCCCTTTCCTCAACAAAGTTTAGAAAATCTCCGCCAAAAAGATACTTGTATAGAAAAACAAATATCCCTTTAGGACTTCGACAGCAAAACTGAATCTTACCGTAGCTGTAGTCAGTGATTTAGGCTTGTTCAACGGACGCTGCTGGGCTTATCCTCAAGGATTTCGTGTTATTTCGGTGGGAAACGGTTTGCATCCACCGTGAAACTTTACCAGGTCATTTGTCCACCTATTCAGACCTATTCACGGTCTCTATTCGACGATTTTATGATCGTGATATATGGAGCTTTACCTACCCAGGGTATTTTATCCAATGACTCGGTAACTACAGTAACGTTATGGATTCAAGTTTCTCGATTGAGTGCATGCGAAAAGCGAAAATGATCTAGGATAAACATCTGGTATATTAGTGAGATTGTTTCCATATATGAGCTGAAGATATTAAAGAGACTAAAGCCCATATTAAACCACAATCAACTCTTAGTTCGATCTTGAATGCACATTTGACATCTAATTCTTATTCTAATTGGGGGAACTGAGAACTGCACTGACAACTCGCCTAGAAGTAATTTGTACATTTGACATCGTCAAATATCCGCGTTAGAAGTACGAAATGCGCACTCAAGATCGAACTAAGTGTGGTTACACACTTAGTTCTCAGATTTATATATCTGAGCAGGACAGCTTGCTCGCATGCTGTCTCTCTCTCTCTCTTAGATATTTAAACAATTAAAATACTATCATGCCGCAGTATTCAAGAGCAACGGCAATATTCGACACTTTTCTGTAAATTTTCGGGTTAAGTATACAGATAGTTTAATATGGAAAATGTATTTCTAGCTGCTTATCCTAGATCCAAGTTTCAGTACTCTAAAGCTGCCTGTCAATAAAAGCGAAGATTTCGTCATCTGACCTATAAAACGGTGGTTGGAACGAATGGTTCTCTATAAATTTTATAATTTACCTAGATTTGCTTGCAATTTGGCGAAACGGGAAGCCAGATGTAAAAGGAAAAAGTATTTTAGGTATTTTATGAAAAATGTTTGCCGATGGTGTTGGCGTTCATAAACTCTTTTTAGTCTTTAAACACTGGTTACCCGGTTCTCCCGTTTGACTTTCGATTGAATCGATTAAAGACAGAGGCTATGTATAATTAAGATAATTATTGAATATTGATATTTAATGCGTGGATTATATTATATTTTAATCGGGAAACAAATAAATCTTTAGTAATAAACTTATTACTAACGATTTTGTAGGCGGGTTTAGTTGTCAATGTTAATTGGTAATTTGACGAGTCCATTGGATTACCAATTTGTGCAGTTTCAAGTTTTTAACATATTCTCCTTAAAAATTTGATGATCGAATTTTTTACATTTCGTTTGTTAAAATATGTCCTAAATCCACGCATTTCGTTATGTTTATGCTAATCAATTAGCCGAATAGATGCCAAAGTAATTCTATAATAGCGTTTAGTTTTAAGCTTAATTTTGCTAGTTTTTTACTCTTATACTTTTATACAGGGACTTATGTTTAAATATTATAATAATAAATACAAATTTACAAAAGACATATTTTATTTCCCACTCCATACGTCACATATTTTATTATCTAAAGATGTATAAGTTTATCGGTTTTTAAAATCACTACATTTACAATTTTGCTGTTAATAAAACACGCTTATGCCATAAAAAATCCATAGTCACAGTAGTTGTATAATACAATAAAAGTAGGTATGTACCTTAATATGATGTTATTTTGCTTCAAATATTCGTAGTTATTTGCTTAAACTTAATAGCAATATCTTACACGTCCATAGGCGGCAGATCAATATCCATACTCGGCATGTCTATTTGGGGCAACTCTGTCGGTGTTTCCAGCTTCGAGGAAGCTGAAAGGAATATTTTAAAAAGTTAGCTTTTTTACCATACCCTAAATATTAGTTACAGAATGTTCTGCCGAAAAGTATTTTATTCAGTTGTATTTATTAAGAAACAAAGAAAATCACTAACAAGGTAAGAAAAGTATAAAAATTCGAAAAATATAAATAAAAATTGTGTAAAAAAGACTGGCTTAACTCAGATCATTAGCTATTTGGGTAGGAAACTAAGTTAAATAAGATAATTTAGTCGGATAAGAACGTATTTAAAAAAAAATATAATCTATGTAGTATATCAGTGACCTAACACTCTTAATACAAGTTCTGCTTTAAGAAAGAAAGAAAGAAAAACATATATTTTGGACACAACAGCACATTACAGAACAAATTAAACACAGAAACAAAAACACTGTGCTGCGGACGGTTTACTATGTCCCTTTTAGAAATTCAGAGCTGGACGCACATGTCTAGTGATCAGACGTAATATAATGTAAAAGAGGCTCTTGGGAAATAGTAAAACTATTATTTCTCTTGTACTTTTATATTTTTCCTCTCCAACCACGTATCCAGAGAGTTCATCCTCCCGCCGCTCCTCTATCCATCGTGTGTCGATGGTTGCCACAGAGTGCAGGATTAATCACGTAACACTCGGCCATCCGACAATTGCGGCCGTGCCCCACGCCGCTTCTGGTTTCCTCCTTATACTGGATTCACCTGAAAACACGGGAAAAGCAGTAGCCGCTATTCGTCGCATAATCATGCACTCAGAAAGTAAGCGGCTGACATTACAAAGTAGTGATAGTAGGTGATCGGTGAATTTACATTTTGTAATTATTAGGAGACTGTCGGCACTCCACCACTAAGATCGATGCCGCCGATGGTGCGAGTGTACCTAACTATATATAAGTACAATAAAATAATAAAATTATTAATAAAACCTATCCTGTACTTCTAGAAATAAGCGTATTTAATCGAAATCGAATTCGTACTTTAAAACTTACCCTTACATTCCAGAGCAGGACGGTCCCAGCGATTCAGCAGGACTGTTGGATAGGATGCAACGATGGGAAATCCTCTGAGTTTAGGTCACACAGACGATTATATTATTTGGAATGCCACACAGACTTTAAATGTCACACAGACTTTAGGTGTCACACAGACTTTTGATGCCACACAGACTTTAGATGTCACACAGACTTTAGATGTCACACAGACTTTAGGTGTCACACAGACTTTAGATGCCACACAGACTTTAGATGTCACACAGTCATTAGTTGCCACACAGACTTTAGATAACCTTCAATACCATTTAGTCCTCCGGGAATGACGTCACATATTTTTCCAAGTTGAATGTATAGGTACAGAATTAATGAGAAAAAACAAATCTCTGTTTGACTCTACATCAACAAATACTTGAAGGAATCCTATGCTTTGTCACGCAATCGTAACATGGCATTTCAGATACACATTGCATTTTGAATTAAAGTCGATATTCTCTAACTGAATGAGTTGTAGGTTACTTACTTTGACGGGAAATCTATGTCGCCTAAATGGAAATTAGTAATTTCAACGTAGTTTCCCAAACATACGTTATCTATACACACAATTATAAATGAAGATCCTAAAGACTTTATATACGCACCTCCAAACCCTTTCATCACAACGCTAGATGATGGTTGCACACAAAGTTCGAGCGCTTTCGCTTTGTCATTAGTAAGAATATTCAATTTACTACCAGTGTCAATGAAAGCTACGATTTCTTCTGCGCCAATAGTTGCAGAACGTTTGCAGGGACTCAACGAATTCTTTTATAACAGCACTATCTCACCTTTGATGTTTGAGCTTGGTGCGTATTTGCTGAAGTTATACCCCAACAGTTGGCAGCAGTATGACCAAACCGCATACAGTTGTCGCAACGTATTCGCCCCCGACAGTCCTTAGCTTCATGCCCAGGGCAGCGACATAAGTAGCAGACCTTCCGTCCGAGCTCCTGACTCCTTTGTGTAGCCGCTGTCCCTGTGTGAGTTGGGACATCTTAATAGCCCCTTTTCCACGTAGCTATCCTTCCAGTTTCCTGTTTCTGGTAGTTTTCAAACGATGACAGATAGCCATAGTATAGCTCCTCCGGTTGCTGGCATTTGTAGGCTTTAGAGTTTGCTCGTAACTCATTTGGGAGTCCTTTGATGATGCAAGAAATCGCGTCCTCACCCTGGATTCCACATTTTTTAATGGCTGAAAACTTCTCGTGGTAGTACTTGCTTATAGTTTCCGAATCTTTCTTGGTTCTTGATAGCATACTTCTAACGCTCGCTTCCACCCTTCCCAGTCAAGTGTATAGTCATCCAGGTCATCGTACCACTTTCTAGCGGAACCACGAAGACGAAGCTGCATGACGAATTGCTTTTCCGTAGCGTTCCAACCATATACGTCACCTATTTGGTCAATTTTATGTAACCAACTGGTCATGTTGCACGCATCATCTTCAGGTTGAAACTTTGGTATAATTTCAGCATCAAGGTGAGTTATTCGGCGTGGTTTTGCCTGAAGTGTTGGTAAAACATAGCAACCACTAGCCGAGAATTCTTTTTCGTTCTCGTCGGATTCAGGATGATGCAGTCGTTTTCTGTAGAGTTCCGAGTTCGGTTTTTTTTCTTTCACTCCTATACCGGCAGCGTATGGGCCTGACATTTTCTTCAATCCCACTTCTGAAATGTAAAAGAGGCTCTTGGGAAATAGTAAAACTATTATTTCTCTTGTACTTTTATATTTTTCCTCTCCAACCACGTATCCAGAGAGTTCATCCTCCCGCCGCTCCTCTATCCATCGTGTGTCGATGGTTGCCACAGAGTGCAGGATTAATCACGTAACACTAGTTACGTCTCGTTGTCATGACAACACAAACTTGTTTGGCAAAGAACAATGTCAAACATCGTCATCACTACATTAATTAATAGAATAGGTGCTACGATAGTTGAACACATATCCTCCCTCTAGTTATAGCAATAAATACTACTAACCTTCAGAAGTTTCCTTCTCCCCTGCGAGGGATTCTTGCGTGGTTTCCATCGGAGTTAGGTCTAGGTCTGACTCAGGTTCTCCTTCTGGCGGAAACTGTGGACAATGACAAAAGCATTATAATAATTTTCTAAATATTTGTTTAACATTCACCACAGACTTATGTCATAATATAATGTGATGCCTTTTTCGTGAATTTACTTTACATTGTTGAGCGCACAATTAGTACACACTTTTGATTTATGTAGCGAGGAATACTTTTAGACAGCGAAAAATGGCGTTCAACTGAGTAACATTTTATCCACTTTATAATTTTATTTAACTCGACACTGGCAAATTGTCGCTTCAAGCGCAAAGTCCAATTACAAGAAACTGAACTGATTTATGTAGGAGACAATTTTCATTATCAATTCAGCTATTTAAGATGTCTACAGATGTACCGTCTCCATCATAGATTTCGAGTTGTTTCGAAGCGGTCTGCAACCACCTTGAACCCGCAGCGTTTACGATCCCATCTGTGCAATTGGTCGCGTTGGTGGATTATTTAGAATTAAGAAGTTCAACCGTGATCATGGCGCATGTAACTGTGCCGAAATATCCGGTAACTCGAAAGACAATCAATCATGGTAAATATCCCGTTATAAATCTAAATAGTATTGATAACCATGATAGTTTCAAAATAATAAATAAAATTTATTATTATAACCGCTTTCCAAACCAACTCGTCCCTTCATGCCGACAACACACCGCTCCATCATATCCATTGGACGTCTATACGGTCTAGTATTAAGTCTGTCTCACCATATCCGAGTAAAATTAAACAATGGTAAAAATATATAGCTCTTGACATAACTAACCATTACAAATACTACTGACATGCCTAACCATTGCTTAATTTACTCGGTCAGATGTCTAGTATCCGTAACACAAGCTTAGAGCTTACCACGGGGCTAGATGTTGTTGTCAAGTAGTATAAAACATTGAAGTTAACTGTCACGACAATGTTATTTTCTTGATATTTTTTGTTTAAACAATTTAGTTTTATTAATTTTAAGTTGACCTGTCCATGTGGGCCATGTGCTTCTAAGGAAATAAACGTTTTGACTTTGACTTTGTGTGTGAAAGAAAGTGTGAATATTGTTTTATTAAGTATACTATTTATAGTTTTTGATATGGGTTTATTGTTAAGTATTGATAGTGATAGGAAGTTATTATATCTGTTAAAAGTTCGGTAACTTACATCAGGCGCATATCTCGGCATCTTCCCCGCGGTGTACCTGACGCTGAATGGCACACATTGTTCGTAGTAATCTATCACAAAGTCCGGGAACGCCTCGCTCAGCTCCTTGCCTGAAACCACGTCGAATTCGAGGCAGCCTTGCCTGGAAGAAGTTAATAATAGGGATTAAGTTCAGCTATATCTCTAAAATGATAAATAAAAGAAGAAAATATTTACTGGTAAACACAACAAGCTAATAAATAAGACCTTGGCTAATTCAAGTAATCTTTGAAATTGAGTTACCTATAAATAAGAACTCCAAAATTCCAATAACTGATAAAGCTGTGTTGTTCTATTCGCTTCTCAACTCAGTATAAAACATTGAAGCGAACTGTCAAGACAATTTTATGTCCTTGATATTATTTATTTAAACAATTATTTGCTCTAAGTAAATAAACGTTTTGACTTTGAAGTTAGAATTAGATATCATAGCTTCATGAAATAAGGTCCTAGTGCATCTATCACAGATATTTCCAGCCCAATCTGTTATTAATAATTATACATTAATACTACGTCTTAAATACATAAGATAAGACTTTGTGAAAATCTCAGGTGAGTATAGCATATCTTGCTCAAAGCGATGGGGAGAGCTATCCCCGATATTGTCTCTTAATTAAGTATTTAATAGGTCAGAAATTAGAAGATCTATAGACGAATATAGTTTACACCTATACAAGTAGATTATACCTACGTTGAAGTTGCATTGGGCACCTCTCTATATAAAGGTGTTTCAAAATTGGTATATAAAGCGAAAAGGGTTCGGGCTCAAGACGAGTACTTTTTACTCGTCATGAGCCCTAACCAAAACATTCTTCCAGGGGCTAAAATATAAGAGAAAGCTGTACACGTTTGTGCGTGTTTGTGCGAACAAAAATATGACCAAATCGAAATGTTGTAGATCAAAATATGTTCGCCTGTTTGTTTTCTCACCTTTGCTTTGTTTACCAATTTTGAAAAACCATGTAGGTATATAAATATTTTCGAATCCTTATAAACCTACGTTTATTTGGCTCTTAACTCTTTATTTCTCGTAACGTCTGTCATAAATTATAACTGTTTCTGACTATTCTTACCATTGCACTAAGAAGAAAAGTACATTGTGATACAATTGACTGGCCAGAATCCTCTCTGGAATCAGACCCCTGGCTACGCCACGCGGCTTGTCTATCTCTTTTATAGGACTCTTCTCGATATCCTGAAAATAGTACAGATTCTATTAATTATGACATCATCTCTGAGCAAATGTATCGTCTCGATTATGTATTGAACATGATAAGTTTTTATGCGCAATTTTTAAGTTTTTAGTAGTATAGAGGTATAGGTTTTGTGTTGTTGTCAAAGAATTGCCTGTTTAGTGATGTAGGCATTAAAATTTTACAATATCGGTTTACCCATTTGTTATTCACGTTTGGTTCGATCGTAAAGAGGTGAATCAAATAAAATAAATTTGATAATTAAGAGATAGACTTTTATAGTACACCTAGGGTTTTGTATACAGTTTATACACACTTTTTATCCCATCCAAGTACTGGCCTCGAGCCACGTTGTTTATCCATGTAAAAATCACGTTTGTTGTATGGGAGCCCCCTTATATATTTATTAGGTGTTTTTAAGTATAATAATAATAATAAAACATCTATTTTGTACCACAATAGAAAAAATTAAAACTAGAAATGGTAATATTAACACAATTAGGCAACAAAAAAGGTAGACGCTCAGCACTTGATCCAACAGCTCAGAGCTACCGATCACTGATATTCTGCGTCCATAGTATATGCTGTTATAGCGACGACATAAATACATAATCCCTCAAAATTTAAACTGACTATTTACCACGGTTCTTGAGATACAGCCTGGTGACCGACAGACTACGAAGTCTCAGTAATAGTCCCGTTTTACCCAAACCTAAAACATACATTTTAACGTTTTGTACCCAGAACCTTAAAATGTATGATAATAGGTTAGGTTCAATAAAGAACCACGCGCTAGCAGAGCGAGGGCAGCGTCATTTCTAGTTTGTTAGCATAGCTTTTATTAATAAAATTTGATAGACTACTACTATGCAAACTAGACAAAATAATAGTCGGATCCACAGCAAATGCTTATGAAATGTTTATGTTCCGCAAGCACTTTCTCCTCATCCGTGTTTAATATGTATAGTAAAAAATATCTATTTAAGTAAGTCTATCATTAAATCAATATCAGATGTCTAGTACCCATAACACACGCCTAGAGTTTACTATGGGAATGTTGTTGTTTGGATTGTCCAGATTTATTTTTATTACAAAACTGCAAGGTATTAGCAATTTAGTCTCTGGAACTAATTTCATCTTCAATAATTTGATATCTTACTTCCTGTTTCTTCCTCTTTTCTCTCTTCGGTCTTTTGCGGTTTGACAGTGGCTCTTCTAGAATATCGGGAGAGGGAGGCTTGGCCGCTACCACAGGGGCAACTTCAGCTTCTTTCTCTTTCTGGAGCCGAGCAATCTCATATGCTGAGATCAGTTCAGGACAGTCCAGGTTGTCCTCTGGCTCCCATGTGTTATCATCGCTGAAATGAGAAATGCTACTTAATGAGTGTGGTACTGTAGATTTTCCAAAGCTTTAAAGCTATTTTTGTCTGAAAAATAACACTAATTTCCGTGATAATCTAACATTGCAACATCTTAATCTACATGCTTGTTTTTTATTTTTGTGATTGTGAAATCATGCCATTAAGAGTACAATACAATACAAAATTCTTTATTGCAACAATATAGGAACATACATAGGAGATACATGTTTCATACAGTGACACAATGGACGACCTTATCACTAATAGCCAGGCAACCTTTGGATGGATCAGATTTTTTTTTATAATAGAGAGCAGTGGCGTTTACACAGATAGAGAGAGTAGTTCTGGTATTTTAGGAACCAATCTATCAAATTATTTTACAGCCAAAATGTTATTAGCTAGGAATAAACGACTGTGGCATTTTGTATATCACCTCATATAATCATGCAAATATGGAAATAGACTTCCGTGATAGGAAGCCGTGTTGGCTAAGGCTCGACTTTCATTCCGTAGGTCGTGGGTTCAAACCCTGACACGCACCTCTGGATTTTACTTCTTAAAAAAGTATGTGCGCTTTAAAATACGTGCTTTAACGGTGAAGGCAAACATCGTGTGGAAACCAACATGTTCTGATAACTTTAAAGAGTTTGAAGAACATGTGACATTCACCAACCCACACTTGGCCAGCTTGGTAAATTAAGGCCTAACCTCTTTCGCAAAGAGAGAAGTCCCTGTGCCCCAACAGGAATGTTAATTGGGTTATGATGATGATGTGTTCTATATACATTTTATATTGTTATAGTGAATGTGCAGTAACTATATGCGGCAGTCACATTGTCTTATGTTAGGCTGATAAGGTAAAACAATCAAATTGTTGGCATCAGTTGGCAGCACAGTTGATGTGCACATTCCCTATTGTTATTTTTATGCTTATTTATGTATGTACATAATGTAATGTAAGTTAATTTTTAATAAATAATTTGAATACACGATCCACTATTTATTTCTATTGTTTGGTTTATACAAATCTTAGAAACATCAAAAACAAAAAAAACTGAAACTAATTAAACCTAAGTACTTACAGATAAATAGGTAATAGAATTGTTATTTCTTGTTGCTAATTCATGTATCTAAGTATTCAAACAATGTTCCAAAAGTTAATTGAATTTGTTAAAATTATTACTAGGTAGATACTGAATACAATTAATTTGTAGGATATGGAATGATAATAACATCATGAGAACATCAGAGAGAACATTATATTTGAACTAGCATTATATCTAAATACCTATAAAAGTACCAAGGAGAAACTGCTATATCTGACAAATCTATTTTATTTATGTAACAATCTTCAATAATAAGGTAAAGCTGCAATGTAAACAGTTAACAAAATGAACAACAATAAACGGCACTTACTTTGGAAATCCTTTCCACTTTAACAGGTATTCAACTTTATCATTCTTTATTCTGCGATCCAGAATCTTCTCCACAGAAAATTCTTCATGTTTGCCGCTGATGCCAGGAGTGGGCCCTCCCATTTGCAGGCCCGCAGGGGGAATAATGGGCTCTAGGTTTTGGGGTTCCGTGAATGTCTGCGACAGTTCTTCCAATGACTCATTCATGGTCTGAAAAATAAGGAAATAAGGACCTAAATGATGTAATATTAATCTTTTGCAAGATATGATTATTCGGTTTGAATTCAGCTTTTATTAATTATGTTATAGTTTTACAGGATAACAGACAACACTTATTAAGTTTCAATATAATTTTCTTTGCATTCGGAAATAATTTTATATCCTGCTTTGTCTTAAAAAGTGTTTGGTGTACCCATAATAATATTATGGTTAATAACACCAATCCCTACATATTAGGTAGCAAGTAACACTGACAAAAAATAGTTTTAAAATGTAATTTAATAATTTTAGTGTAAGAACCTTACAGGTTATTTTTTAAATACTAACTAGCTGTGCTCATTGTCTATTTGCATTACGGGTCTGAAGGGAGAGATTTGATTTTCTTGGTCTTGGCATCAAAATTTTAATAACAATATTACTTAAACAAAACAATGTACTTATTTGCAACTAAACAACATCATTTCATCCGAGAAATAATATTATTTTAAATTATTATGGTAATTTGTCAACTGTTAAATAAAATAAAAGGAGTTTTATGTATTATATTTGTGAACTGTTATGGGAACACATTTACGGGAGAATGTATTTAACTTTTATTTTGTTATAGGAGAGTTGTTATCCAATGTTTTTTATACTCAGTAAATAAAAAACCATGTATTAGGATCCAGTTGTTTTCAAGTTTTAAGTGTTCAAACAAACCCGACTTTTTTTTGTATGTTTAGAGGCTCATTACGAAATTGATAGCAGCTGTATCGTTTATGCCAGCAGTACACGAAATCTATTAGAACTCGCTTTCAATTTCAACCATATTTATTACTTACTTTACTGAATATAACAATTTCTTTGATTCTTGAGAAGGATAATAATCTAACATAACAGCGCGACGCGCACACCGCACACCGGCGAGTTGTTTTGTTTTATTTTATTTACTTTACTATTTTAAAAGTGTTGCCATTAACTTATACTAGTATTATCATATAGGTACCTACGACTATGGATTTTGCTTATGCCGGCTGTACACACGCGCCGAGACCCTCTCGGCGAATGTCTCGGCCGAGAGGGGTCTCGTCGAGAGCATGCCTGTACACACGCGTTCTAACATTTGAACTGAAGACTCCCGCGACAATGGACGTAGAAATTGCTGCTGCTATTTGTGTTTGTGCCATGAGCTATTATAATTTTTTTAACATTTACTATAAAAATAAAATTCGTAAACCATGAAGAAATAAGAAAAAAAATAATTTTATTAAATTAAATTAAAATTAAATTAAAAAAATAATAAATACTATTAGCGAGCAAGTAAATGAACGAGTGTGTACATGCTCGCTCTCGTTTACCTCGCGAGAGCCAACGAGACCCTTTGACTCGGGCGCAAAAAACCGACAAGCCACCGAGAGCGACCGAGACGAGAACGAGACAGCGAGACGAGACGAGAGCGCCCTGTACACACGCGCGTTCGGCCTGTCTCGGGGTGTCTCGGCGCGTGTGTACAGCCAGCATTACAATACGATGAATTTTGAAGATTTTTATGTTGTTAATTGTGGATTTTTCTCAAAATAGTTTCTCAGTATTTGTGAACCAAGTCGGTGATACAAAAAAAAGGTGTGTGTGCGATTCACGCACGATAGAAGTATTAGAAGTGAAACTTCAGTAAATCGACAAAAGAATGAGATGAATAAAAAAAAAACAAAAAAAAAATACTGTGCTTAAAGATTTTGTTCGGGCGGTCACCCATCCAATTACTGGCGTCGCGCAACGTTGCTTAACCTTGTAAGCGTTTAAGATTGGCTTACCTGTTGTTTTTTCCGTTGCATCCGGTTGGAAATCACAACGATTCTAAAGAAGTTTCACTTCAAAAAAACATAAAAGTGTAATATCTCAGAATTCTCAGATACTATAAAAACTCGGGGAACAACACTTTGGAGTTCAATCGCTAGGTATTATTCGTGACCGTGTTACACCGTGTATAATGATGAAATACTATGAAATAGTATAAATCTAAAACTTAGATTTGTAACGGGATATTTACCATGTTGATTGCATTTCAAATTAAATAGTATTGATAGTTTGATAGCCAAGATAGACAGAAAAAAACGGCATAAAACAACGGTATAAAATTTTACAAGAATTAATTATTTCAATAAAATGATTGTTGTTGATTAATTAGCTATCAATACTATTTAATTTGAAATGCAATCAACATGGTAAATATCCCGTTACAAATCTAAGTTTTAGATTTATACTATTTCATAGTATTTCATCATTAGGTATATGTAAAATTTTATGCCGTTGTTTTTTATGAGACAGGTAAAAAATTATCTTTATTGCCGGTATGACTTTCACAAGACTGATATGGAACCAACGGTCTTTTTGGTAGACGATATGGAAAAATCCTCTAACTAGGTACCTAATTTTCGTCATTATTCGGTATTCTAATAGCATGCGATATTATAAAGCTAGTAGTCTTCCTGTTCAATGTCATCAGCTATGTCTAAGAATCAGCTGGCAAGGCTATCATGGCAACTTAATTCACTTTCTTGTAATTGGACTCTGCGCTTGAAGCGACTATTTACCATTGTCGAGTTAAATAAAATTATAAAGTGAAAAAGATGTTACTCATTTGAACGCCATTTTCCCGTATCAAAAATAATAGAGCTGGATATCATTTTAAATTAATGTCAACATCAGTAAAGCTTTCAGGGGATTACATAAAAAATATCACTTTTGGACGCCATCGAAATAAATGAAGAAGAAAACGAAGTAAATTCACATTGCTAAAAAAAATGTAATGGAAATGTCACCGGAAAATAACAAGATCCGCAAATATATATTTACGTTTTTTTAAACGAGAGATAATTTGTTTTATTCACGATTTATTTCAAGTAAAATGTAAAAATTGCTTTTTTTTTAAATGTACGTAAGATAATTTAATTTATCTCATAAATTATAAAATGTTTAATTGCAATCATGTTGTAACATCAAGGTCTTTTATTTTATATAAGAGAGAAGAGAAATATGGACCCTGATTGGGCACTACAGACATCTTAAAACTTAAAAATATCTCTAGTATGAACAATCACGAATTTAACATAAACTTAGTTTTAATTATTTATAATTTTAAGTTCTCATAATAACATAATTTTTAATCAGTCGTGGAGAATACAACGAAAATTTATAAATTTTGCGGCTGTTGTTGTTTTCCGGTGACATTGGATTGACCATTGTTTTATACAGGTGGTTGGTTAATTTTTAAGTCGATGATTGTAATAGTCAATTATATTTTTTTATAATCACCTGTTACTGTTATTGCATGATACGTAAGTATACACACCAATTAGTGACATTTAATAAAGATAAGGTGTCGCTTTAAACTTAAATTATTACAAAATTGCATGCGAAGAATGACGCGGCCTATACAAAACATTCGAATCTACGATCGAACTTACGTATGTTTTAAATACAATTTACTTAAAATAAATAAATACAAATTGCGACACATTTGTAGAATTATATTTTTAAAGCGAGAGTTGTTGGTAGTTGGCAGCACTCGTGCCGTGAGTGAAGAAGAAGTGACATGCAAGAAATGTCCAAAATAATTAGTTTGTATGATGAATACAACGCATCGTACACGTCGATACAGAAATATATGTTATTTATAGGTATCGTATCGTATGTTAGAACAGAAACAATAATTTGTTTTCTTGATAATTGAAGTTAGTCCTTATTAAATATGTACGCCAAATTATTAAATTATCACTAAAGGATTATCACTAACTATGGGTACATAGAGGCACGAAATATCGATTTTCAAATCGATATACCGCATTGCTTTGTATCGATACCATAGAATAATATTAAATTACTACGTAATCGATACTATTCGATACAGCAAAGAATCGATTCGAATATTTCGAATCGCGCATCTATTAGGATATAAACATACTATAGTATAGTGCATGCCTGCCTAGCTGCCTACCTAACTCAAAATTCTCAAATCAAAACGTAAACACAGTAATGTAAACATGTGTATTTAAAAGATTGTGCCAATTTCATCTTTAAAGTTTAAATGATGGAAGAATCCAGCTCATGCCCGTTTACCAGCAGCACTTCATTCTGCGCTCGTTGTGGCTCCATTTTACCACTACTTCAAGAGTTTGGTTCCGTTAAATGTTACTCTTGTAAACAATATTTCGAGGCCTCTAGTAAGTTGCAAATTTTCGTTAACTCTTTTATTTCTACTAAACCAGCTAGGATACGAAAGCGCCATATTTAGTAGCTTGCTAAAGAAAAACTTCCATACATTGTAGGTTATAAATTTAATCTTTCACCTATCTCTGTGCGTCTATGTGCTTATTTCTTCAGACAACTAAATATTGATGCTCCTATTGGTAGAAAGTTTTGCTACCTGTGATGACTTGATGAGTGTCGTCACGATATTGTGTTGAGACAGACTTAGTAAATTCTTAATTTTCTTTTACAGATTTCAGCAATCTTAAATTCGAATACACAATCAACTTCAATGCAGTGTCTGTTGTAACGGCCAAAGATGTTCTAAATACAGATGATCCTGAAGGGCCTATTGTTGAGCGGAAATGTCCTAAGTGTGGTAACGATAGAATGTCCTATGCAACGCTTCAATTGAGATCGGCCGATGAAGGCCAAACAGTATTCTATACATGTACAGCTTGCAAGTGAGTATATCCTTACCTCTGGTCTATTTTCAATCCCACTGTGGTCTTATAAACTGTGAACAAAGTGAAATATAATAACATCACATAGTGCCAATCTAAGAAAGAAAATCCACTCATATTATTGTTATTTGGTTTAGGAAGGCATCAGATCAATCACTGGCATTTTAAAACAGTTGATGAGACAGATAATTCAACATCTAAAATTCTTTGTTTTTACATCTTGTTATCCCAGAAATGTCACTGACATTTTAATGATAATGAATTATAATATTTTTATTATTATTGTATATATTATTAATAACTATGGCCATCTGTTGCACAAACATGTTAATTCAAGATGTGAAAATTTTACTGAGTAACCAAAACATTTATTTATTAGAAACTAGTACCAAACAATAATTGTTTTCGTAGTATTAAGAAATTCAGTATTTTATTTCAATTCATTTCAGTTTAAAATCTATACACACACACACACACACCTAAAATTAGAATAGGGAAATATGTCTCATTTTAAGCATACAGATAGACTTGTAACAGATTTTAATTTAATATATTTATATTAATAATGATGTGGCACTAAACTTTTATTTTATTTTCAGATACAAAGAAACTGAAAATTCATGAGATTCTACACACAATATTCCTGATAGAATATGGTTGAAGTTATAAATAAAGTTTAATTGTAAGAGATGTTTTTATATTTAATATTGATATAAATAGTCATTCTGGATTTCTCTTCTTCAGACATTTATGTGCGCTTTAAACTCATGCTTTAATGGTGAAGGCAAACATCGTGAGGAAACCGGCATGTTCTGAAAACTTTAAAGAGTTTGAAGGACATGTGACATTCACCAACCCACACTTGGCCAGCGTGGTGAATAAGGCCTAATCTCTCTCGCCTAGAGAGAAGTCCCTGTGTCCCAGTAGTGGGAACGTTAATTAGGTGATGATGATGATTAATATTCAAACAAACTCATCTAACTAATCTCAGGAAATACAATCAAGTATTTCCTGAGATTTGAATTTGAATTTTTTTAGTATTAGCTTAGTATTTATGGAGGAATGTTATAAGCTATTGTTTACATGCCACGGTGTTGAACAGGCAACACCGTGGCATGTAAAGCTAATTTATATATAATGTATACTAGTTAGAGTAGATTCTAATGCACTATTAGCCTGCATTTTATAAAATAAACTAAAACGTAAGTTTATTCATATCTTAATTTAACATTACTTGCTCAGTAGAAAATATCTGCTTGAGACAGTTTGGTCAGAGGCGCAAGTTTTGAGAGTGAGGTGGTAGAGGTGCAGATTGAGTCCAGCATTCATAGTCACACATAATCTGTAAATACTTCTAAGACTTATTCAGGTGATGTCTGATATACTGCATAATACACTGTACATAATACAAGGTGAGCATAAGTAGGGTTAGGCCGTCGCCACCGACCGCCGCACCGCTCCACTGTACACACGCGCCGCCACTGGGCTCCCGCCGCTTTTCTTTCTGCGTCGCTGCTTAATTTGTTATTCAAAACTAGCAATGGAATTTGAAATTTAAATAACTAAATGTATTACTAGCAGACGTATAGTGGACCGCTAAAATAGGCTATAACGGCGCGGTGGCGGTGTCGTGTGCAGGAGCGCTTAGAGAGAAGATTCCTCTGTATGAATATTATTATTAGACTAGTAGTGTTACCCGCGTTTAAATAGATTTAGGATTAGGATAGAGATTGTAGTGGATAAAACCTACCAAAATTTTAAGTCTATATAAACAGCGAGACAGAGTAAGTTGCTTTTAATTTTTGTAGTCGTAAATAGTCCTGAAATATTTATTTACCTACATACAAATTTAAAGAAAAATTAGGTTTGCTTTACATTGTGTATTAACTGAGGAAATTATTACCACCTTGCTGACTGTTTACCACTGGGGTTCATCCCTAGCCTATGCAAATGCCTTGTAAATATTCCACAAAGTGTAGTTGTGGAATCAGCCTAAGTACATATGTCTAAGTTTGTAAAACCAAACAATGGAAATAAATGATCTTGTAGCGTACCAATATAGCAATAATCCTCTTTAATGATTTATTGAACATGAGCAATGATTATATTATTATTTTAAATATACCTTTTTTGAATAAATAGCTATCGATGTTAATATTAAAACTGGGCAGGCATTATATCACGTTAAACAGATATCCATTGAAGACGAAAAGTTCTTGGATGGATACCGTAAATCGGCAATAAAGTAGAGTAATGGTAAAGGCCGAGGGTTCACGTTAGATGCCGATCGATTTCAACCGAAACTGTACTACTGAGGAAGGCCTATGCTGTTCTGTGCCTGTGTCGTTATTAGGTATATTTGGGTATCCATGATAAAAACATAGTCAGATTCATCGGCAGACGCGTCCACTGCGTCGCGTCGCTCGATCACATCGACAGATCGATGACGGATCGGTCTAAATATAAATATACATACACACACTGTTATAGTTGTCAACTATATTAACCCAGAAATAATAGATTTTTGAATGTAACAGATTTGTTTATGATACTTTCCTTGACAGTTAAATTATCAGTTCAAATATTTAAACCGAGAAGATTAATCTAGTAGCACTCCGCAGCGGGGCTTCCACCCACGACAAACGGAATAGAAAACTTGTGCAGATCACTAAGTGTTCTCTCCCTGTGATGATGAACCATATTTTAAATTGTTATTTTATAAACAGGGTCTATTTAAACACCACCGCCAGGGAGCGCCAATGTAGCGTAAGGTCTGAGGTCATGTCAAATATAATTGCCAAAGTTTGTTACATATTAATTTAATACATGAATGAATAATGCAGTGCACATACCTACTGTCAATGCAACACACTGCAGTGTAATGCAGTTTCGTTCCAAAAGAAGGAGAACATAAGTATATTTTGAATGATTTTTACCGTAAAAAAATATTCGTTCTCTCACTATGTTGAAAATAGGGTCAAAACATACATTTGGCAAAAAATTTGTTTGTGAAAACGGTAGCTAAACTAACCTTCGAACTAGCTGTTATTTGGGACTGCGTAATTTTACACATTTGTTGCTTCTTCTCGCTTCTCTTCTTCTTCTTCTGGTACTCTTTAAGTTACAGCGAGAAGTTTAAAAGCAAATTATCAGTTTTTTAGTATTTTTAGAGTGATATGTAAGCACTAGAAACGTTGAGGGCTTTCGAATTATTTGGCACCGAGTAACCGGGTACTTGGTGCTGTATTTTATTTCCTTGTTTCACTTGAACTGTAACTGTAATCTGAGCTGAAACCTAAACCATCGGCTGCGAGATAACTGATCCACGAAATCCCGTTACTTATCTATCTCAATTTTGTTTCCTGACATTTTCGCTTTTCAGTTAAAGCTAATAAATCTGTCCGTTGATAGATTTATGGCTATTTAGGGATGTTACGTCTTACAACATGGGTGCCTTGTGACCCCCGCTGACCATCAGTAAATGCGTCCGCCCACTACGAAGCCGTTAAAGTTGATAGTATTTGCGATATAAGTGTAGATTGTAGGCTTGGACTGTTTCTTATTGGAGTTTAAAAAAAAGTTATTATTTCGACCTGTATGTATGTATCGCCCACTCAAAATCTCTGAATCAACACTTGAACTCAGTCGAAATATTATAAAATGATCATCATATCAGCCCAGGTCATCTACTGCCAAATATAAACCTTTCTTAATTCATTGTAATGATATTGGCAATCCTGGGTGGATTTGATGAAATTTCGCTTTCTTAAGAAATAAACTGGATCCTGGATCTCCAAACCTTTTTTTTTTATTATTGATGAGCCTTTATTTGACCACAATCTCACCTGATGTAAAGGGACGATGTGGTCTAAGATGGAGCATGAAGGCCTAGAAGATGGCAAACTGCGAGGTTTGTGAGGTCTTAGACAATGTGTAGTCTTGATGGACTGTACAAAGTTTAAGGATCATAGTGAGGCACTGATGACAGAACTTAAATAGAATAGACTTAGGTACTTTCATTAATATCCTATCAGAACCAAATTCATTAGCAGCAGTTTCACTATTTAAAATTTAATGCATCAGTGACTCCCAAGTATTTTGTTTTTGGAAATACATATTGTTTTCTTTGTTAATAATTAAGAATGAGTTATGATAGGACTGTCATACTTGTAAGGTAAAAGTCCTAAATAATAAAATAAGAAAAAAAAGGTCATGTAGCACGTACAACGGATGACCTTTGGGGCCGGAAAGTTCTCGATTGGAGACCACGAATTGGCGAGCGCAGAGTAGGACGTCCACAAACTAGATGGGCGGACGACCTGGTGAAGGTGGCGTTACCTACAGGCTGCTGCTAACCGAAGTTACTGGAAGTCTTTAAAGGAGGCCTATGTCGAGCAGTCTACGTCCTACGGCAGAAATGACGATTATGATTATGATTATAAAAAAAAAACATAAGTTTAAATACGAGTAATTTTGTTAACACTCGTCTATAACTATCTCATATTTAATTAAAAGATGAACTTTCCACCAGTTTGGACGCATTTTTTAACTTACGCTTTTTTTTACGATTTTGACTTTGATCTCAAGTAAGTGTGATGATTAGTAAGCACCTACGTATTTATCTATTTGTTAATATTTCTTCTATTTTTGCTCGAATATAATTTACCTATGTCATGCATTCCCTGTGTTTGTCTAACCGTATGTTTTCTTACTGGGAACAAGTAGGTGCTCGCTTATACGGGGTTTTCAGAAGCTAATATATGGTAATAATGTATATTGCATGAGAATAGATAGATAGATAGAAAATTCTTTATAACACACACCAATAAACAAAAATACAAAATTATTAATAGTAAAATTAAACCTAGCATGCGTAATGGGCGGTCTTATTGCTTAAAGCAATTTCTTCCAGACAACCTTTGTGTGGAAATAATTTCATTCAATATAATATCATTCTCTAAAATATGTAAGGCATGTAATGCCTATTTTTATACACTGTTCAAAAGATAGAAACTCTAATAAACTGATAAATACACAGATAAACTTACACCATAAGTGTTTCTTATCACCTTTTAAATACGAAACTGAAATAGTAAAACCCAAGACAGAACGGGTTGCATAGGAATGCAAATACGTGCCCTTGAACTTACGGGATCCAAGTGCAGTCGTATTCGCTTCCCATCTACATATTATATTGGACCCTCCATCAAGCTTTATTGCAGGCATCTTGCGGTCGCGGTTTATCGATATCGATACTGCTTTTCACCTGCTGACACCCGCGGGGGGCGGCAGGTGCGTCCAGACGCGGCGGCGCGGGCGCCTCAGTCTCCCGCGGACCGCCATCCGACACACACTCCCACTCCGCGCTATCGACAAACTATCGACACGTGCGTCGCTCAACCCTAGTTCTAATATTCATAAGTGCTCTGTGTTGTGATAGAAAGAAGGAATTCGACTACCCACAAACCGGTGAGAACTTTTCTTATATGATTGTTCATGAGAGTTCCTTTCAAATGTTTTGGTTTCAGTGATAATTCTGTAATGCGTTACCGATCGCTACCATAACGTGTTCTGATTGTTGGAAATTGTGGAAAGTGTTAAGTGTGTCACTGTTATTCATAAGGTCGTGTAGCGTTTGATTTTATAAAAATACCGTTTTGTGTAGGAATGATTTACAAACAACCCGTTCTGTGTTACCGTTGAGCTTGCGGTCCGGAAAGTCTATAAAACATGACAGGGGATTTGTTAAATATGTTGCTGCTTTAGAAAATGTTACATTACCTCTATAAAACCGACATACCACTAAGTTTTCACAGTTATTTGAGAAAACATTTATGACGTATTAAACGTTATAAGGTTCCTTAGAGTTAATTGAATTATTAGTAACGGATTTATTTATTAGTAGGTTAGGTGTCCACTGAAAATATTAGAAATTCGTTACATAGTTAGCTACTTGTCTTAATAAATCTTATGCTTTGAAGTGCATTCTAAAAAAAACTTTTCGTAAACTATTAAAATGCAGAAGGAAATTATTAAAGCAAATAGATCAGCTGCGTACTGCACAATTACAATAATAAGTTTTTGCATAGTCAATAAACTATATATTTTTAAGAGTGTGATAATTCAACAACCCATACAAAAGACATCAACGCGCATTTTGCGTTTAACAATCATCAAATATGTTCACACGTTATGTACCTCTCAGTAATAATACCTATGGATATATACAATTATTTTACTTGACAACCTACAAACGGTAAGGGTTCAGATGTCTACTAAGTATATCAGTCGCCGCCCGACCCTTACCAATCCATCATGGCTTGACCAATTCATCAATCCATTGTATCAGCTATCCAGAAGCTAAGACCTTCAAAGCGTGACTTCCCTACACAGACCACTATACTGTATACGTACCTTCGTGTTAAGATGTTAATATGAGCTCACGTTTCGTATTAATACATTTGGAATTGAGCTCTGGCATGACTCGTATGTTCTATGCTTGACAATGGATTGAGGCTCCAACAAGAATCTGATTAAGGTTGGAAGGTCTTGGAAATATCGAGATAACTTAGACAATTCTTGATTATAACGGTATTTTCAGCTTTATAGCTTTGATGATTCCAAAATCTGACGCGCAATTTACTTCAGAATGTCGAATCATACAATTATTTAATATTTTGCAAGAAACATTAACTACTTAAAGCTATCAAAATTACTGAGATTACTATAAAGCTTGCTAGGAAGAGATCGCTTATACGGTCTGCCCATTATAATGTTTTATTTTTTTTAATAAATATGATGTGGAAATAAAGTCGCTTTCGCTATCTTTTCACATCATTTATTTTAAACTAGTACACAATGTTAATGATTTAAGCAGGTTTTTATTATATGTATCAGTACGAAGTAACTTGTACCACCGACGATGTATAGTATATATATGCATATATAGGGGTTATGCCAAGGGTTGGCTTACCTATATTTTTCCTAGGTATAAGTTCTAGTGGTAGGCGGTGCACGGCAAACACAAGTCCACGTGAATAAAAGTTTATTAGGAAAAAGCACATAAAGAGAAGGCACGAATATAATAATAATATATTTAATTATAAATATACTTAATATTAAAAATAATGTTAATGTATGCCACACATATCTCCGTATATTTATTTAATGAATTATATAAGTAATTATGTACAGTACAGTTTTTATCTATTTATGCCCCTGTGTCCTACTAGCAGATCGTATTCAATAGTATTATGAAGAAATTAACTAAATCATTAATTGGGTAAACGTAACTTTAATATTGTTACTAGTTGATCCATAATGGATCAATGGATGAATGATGATGGCATTAAGTTTTAACTACAAAGTCAACAAAGTAAGCTAATTTTATTACTAAAGGCAGACTTTACCTAGGTAATATTTCTAGTAATACTTCAGTAGTCAAATTAGTCGAAATTATCTTATAAGCTGAATGAGTCTGTCTTATTCGCTAATAAGATACTTAGCGGCTTAGCACGGCGATTGTCTAGGTAGAGAAGAAACGCTTTCTAGGTAGAATAGACTGCTTGTTTATAAAATGAATGGACTATTTTCTCGTGATATTTTTTATATATCTTCTGAATTTACGTATCTCCCGTTCTAATGGTCTTAGTTATTCGTATCGTAATTTTAGTTTTTGCCTTTTCTAGTGTATTTCATACGAAATAAAATTTTAATTTACATTAATAGGAGAAACTATTGAATTTGCCCTAGAGAGAAGTCTACATAGTTCAAGACCATAAGCCATTTTATTAACTTTTGACATTTTGGAGTCATCTACATGATTCGAGAATTAAACCTGGACAAACTACGTAGATTTCGTGCTGCGTCAGTAGTTGCGCGAGGAGATCAAGTGTACTTGTATCTCTTTCCTGCAAATGCAAAAGGCTTATCCTTTGTCCTTGTCCTAGTCTATTCCAGGATGGAATATAAAGAAAATCGGCGTGCTAAGCCTGCAGGAGCTAATCGGCTGATATATGAAAGCCAGAATTGCAAATAACAACTCACACAAATAATCATCTATCGTCATGCAAAAACCGCAAACTGACACCAAAGATTAATAAAGTCATGAGAAATTGCGCACGAATAGGCGGCTAGAAAGCCGATTGAATTATTAACACAATAGCTCACGGCTTAGCATGATTATCGTCTCTACTTGAAAATCATGATACTCTAACTAAATTGTGAATGAGTTTGAAAAATAGCTTTCCGCAAGCAAAGGGTTGTAATTGTCTCTCGTTGAGCAAGTAATGAGGGTTTCAATTCGCTTGACTTTTAAATAAGTGTCGTGGCAAAGCTCTTTCATATAATGCTGATGCATAATCATTAGACAAAATTGCAACTTGGCAAGCTTGTAGCCCCGCGAAAAAAGCCTTTCTCTCTCTCTCTGGGACGGTTAGAGTTAGAAACATAGAGACCCATGTTCCATTGAGAAAGCAAAATAGGTTTAATTGTACCTATATGTAATTTCAATAGTACGCAGTTTGATTTAGTGTGGTGCCTTTTAACTCGTAAGATATGAATCTCTCCTAATCCAACGAAAACTGATTTAATTTGGTTGCTGTTTCGAGTTTAAACAGTTACCATCGCGATCCGAGCACTTGATAACCACACGTGGCATTTCTAGGCACACTTCCGTAAATAAATCTTATTAAAATGTTAATAAAAAATAACAGAAAAGTAGGTTGACCATAAAGAGTATAATTGAGCGTGTATCTCGTTGCTTAGTTTCACGGTTCTGGGCATGTAAGCGAATAGGCGTAAGTGGGGTAATAGTGGTACTTACCTTCTATTTGCTAAGCCCTAATGTGTGTGCTTTGGCTCGTTCGCACACAATCGTGTAGAATACATAGTTTTGTAAATATTCAATTCGTTTACAATTTTAGTTGCAGCAACATCAAACCTCGTTTTAAGCTCTGAATTTGCGTTAATGATATAATTCTAAGTGGAGGAACTGAGATCTGCACTGACATCTCGCCTGGGAGTGTTTTGTGCACCTTGGAGTGTTTTGTGCACCTGGGAGTGTTTTGTGCAGTTAATGATATACTTAATACAATATATGTGGCCATAATGATATCTATATTTTTACACCTTGACGAATGAAGTGACAAAATATTTATATACCGTAGCCACCGTTTCGTCCCAATTTTGAGAAAACCATATGAGATTAAGAAGATACAAATTACAAATAAAAGAATATGGTATAAATTATCCCATAAGTGCATAGTACATTCCTTATCTAAAGAACAGTTTTATTCTTGTTGTTCTTTTATACTTGAAACGTATGATTTATTCCCTCAGATTGTGCTGTTGCTAAAAAGAAGATTTAACTGACCGTATATCTCTTGTTTTGCATCAATGTTGTGTTATAAATGCTGCTGTTGAGATAAGCTCAAATTAACGTCTTAAAAATCGATTTCATCGTGATGAATGGCTCTTCATGTGTGGGAAAATCTGCTTTAAAATATCTTGTATTGCACGGGCCGTATATTTATGCTTAAGATATTTAAATTGGCTCAGTAGGTAACTAAGGGTAGGTACAGGTTGAAAAGGTTCTTAGGCTTCGCCCAAAACTACGTGTCAGCAAAGTGGGTGACGGAAACGTAACGTTTGTTTGTCTTGGTAGTAGTATGTTTGACGTTTGTAAGTAATAATGAATGTTTGATTATACAACCTTGTATTAACCGTCAACCTGCACAATAAACCTAGATCCACTGGAAAACCGCCTTTCCGAATGTAATAAACAACTCTAAGATTTAAATAGGTACTTATTTAGACTGATATAACAGTCAATCTGCCTATAAAACCCACGAGATGAGGCTAGATAATGTTTTATGTACAGTTTAGCAATCAGCATCATATTTACATCTTTATTGATTCCTGGTATCAATCTGACTGCTTGATTTGTGACGAGATGTCCATTGTACGTCTGGATCTCAGAGAGGCAGAAGTAACGGGGGTTTTACGACACATGATTAGCGAATAACGCGGTATTCATAGTCGTCGACTATTCAACCAATGAAATGATAGCAATCAAAACCATAAAAGTTTTGCATATTTACAATTTATTGACAGAAGAAATATTATTAATGCTAATTTATTGAAGAAGGTAATTGCAATAAAATATTAAATGTCCTACTTTGCTACATCAAGAGCTTTTAGATACAGAGGTTTATAACACTTTATATATACCTAAGCGAAATTTAAATGCAGATTGCAACTAAGAATTTGAATTACAGGGGTAAGACTTTAGCTTATACTGAGCCTTAGTGGCGCTGTGGGCCACGGTCCGCTTGCAGCGCAATAGGTAGCTAGTTCGGATCCCGCCGAGGGGTCAAGTGTTTGTATGTTCTGCAATCACTTTCTCCTTGGTCTGGGTGTTTAATATGTTTAAAAAAATATCTATATATGTACATATGTCTAAATTTTTTTTTATAGTGCTGGAAGAAAAAATTTTAGCCTGTAGTACTTAGTTTGGCAGTGTTTAAATCAATGAATGTTGAAATCGGTAAATGATTTGATGATTTAATATTTTCGTGGAGGAAAAAAAATAAAGCTTTTATAATTCAGTTTTCGCCTCAAAGTGAAATCGTCAAACATGATGTGTTACGGTTTTTCTACACGAGAGCCGCTAACGAAAGTGGTACAAATAAGTTGGTTTGTTACAAATCAATTTCACAGTTCTGTTTCGTATTCTGTTGATTGTTTGTGAATGGATCTTTGACTGAAGACTCCATAAATTCCTTTTTATTATCATGATACAGTTTTGAGTGGTATATTCAACTGAAGAAAGATATTCTGTTAAACCGTAAATTGATTCTCCCTGACTTGAGTTTTCGATAGATTCTAGTATTTTTAATTTATTTATCATTTTATTTGTACAGTTGTGATACAAAAAGGTGAGCTTAAAGCTATATCCTATTATCTACATGTTAAATATTATACAATACTTAACAATAATAAACAAAAAAATGATAATTTTGGTTTCCAAGTATCTTTCTACCTTGAGTTTTTGAAGAGATGCTAAATGGGTAAATATGTCAAAGAATCACATTTCGAATTAAAATTTAATAAGGCCAAATCTCTTACATTTACATGTATTACATTGTTACTTCATCCATTTATAAATATAAACTCCATACCAAATAGTTTCAACTACATACTCCATATCCATTACGGCAGCAATTGTCCGAAATATCCATGTAACGACCGTTAGCATCTTAATCCGTACTCTCGGCAATAAAAATGGCGTATAGCGGAATTCCATAAAATCATTATTAATTTATTAATGTTATACAGACGCTCGCTCTCTCTGCTAAATGGAACTTACGCTTCGGTGGCTATATCTACGTGTCCTCGACGGTAATGTAGGCCGAAGAGAACTGATGTTAAGAATTTCACACTATACGATGATTCATCCAGCTCGGAATGGGCATTTTGGATACTTCGCAATAGTTTTTGTTTAAAATAACCCCCAACCTTTTAAAAATCTAGTTCTAGTGTAGATTATGACATGTATGGCTGGCTGATTTTGTATGTGTATGTAGTGACAGGGTTCGTCGCTAAACTAAACTGTCGTATTGACTCTCTAATACGTCTTCTAATGACATAAGTATGGCATACACGATTAACTACGCATAGATGAAGCCAATCATTCAATGTCTAGATATTTACGTTGTTGATATTATTATAGCCTTTCTAGTAAAGGAATGATGTACAGCTATTTGTCGGCGCAATATTATTGGTGGACGCAGCTTCACGTCACGATTTTGAGGGTATTTCTTACGCAATGGTTGTGAGATATACTAGTACGATTTCTTGATCATTCGTTCTTTAGTATTATAAATACTTTGAAGATCGGATGTAGTAAGTATGTACCTCAGAGCCCGAAGACGAGTTCTTGTCAAAGTAAGTTGCCAGTTATGGGGTTAAATTTTCTGATTTAATTCTGAACGAATTAACATAAGTTAAGACTTGCCAATTACAGGAACAAGCAAGTTTAAGGAGCAGTTTTAATATTAGAAAGCTAATTGATTTCTATCATTTTAAACGTTCATTACCATTTATAAGCAATTAGTTTTACTGGTATTTCAATAAGTTTTGCAGGCTAATAAGAAGTTTTTTTCTTAAGATCTTTTCGGTTCGCTTTCGATACTCGTTTTTAGACTTTGTTAC
Organism: Gymnoscelis rufifasciata; assembly: GCA_929108375.1. Taxonomy (NCBI): domain Eukaryota; kingdom Metazoa; phylum Arthropoda; class Insecta; order Lepidoptera; family Geometridae; genus Gymnoscelis; species Gymnoscelis rufifasciata. Next base: position 11,690,807 of record OV815312.1, on the reverse strand, counting down.
TGATTTTAGAAATCTCGTATTTATTATGTATTAACTTTAGATACCCAAACGCTGTGACAAGGTTTTACAATAGTCATAAATATGTCGTGAGCATATCATAGAATAATTGTCTCGAGTATTATTTAATTCTCGAGAATTTAATGAGGCTGTCGCGTTTCATGTTGTGAACAACTTTTGACCAGACCATTAAATCGTAGATTTTGTCGTCTTGATGAAACCAAAATATTTTTTTGGTAGACAAAAAAATAGTAATTATAAGAAGAATCATTTATTTGCATAAAACATGAGTGTATAAATGGTGGTAAGTTTAAAAAAAGAGTTCTACATGTTTTGCCAATCCTGGCGTGCAAATTTGAGAGGGCACAATGCATTTGGTCACAAATGTGACTTGTCTGTGAAATATTTCCTGATTAGTTTATTATTATTATATGTGGATACATCGTTTAATATATTATTATTCGTTATATAATACTAAAATTTGCCAAGAAGGAATTCATCTGTCCAGTCTGTTAAATTTTGTTGGTTCGTATTATTTGGATGGCTTATCTTTAAAAATGCTGGATTGATTGAATTTTCACTTGCTTATGAGTTAATGTTACTTAAGTAGGTTAGGTAACCTTTACCACGGGAAATTGTTAAAACTACGTGGAAAAATCATAACTCCTCGCGAAAGAAACACAGCAAGTCCGCTGGACGACCACAGTCAGATTAAAAAAAGCCAAAAAAACTAAAAAACTGGCACAAACATCTGTTGATTGCTGAATAATATCTTGTTTATTCGTATATCTTTCTACGTTATGAATAAACTTCTCGTTTCGTCTCACAAAGTTCGGATCTCTATGATAATAGTGGCATTTTTAGTGTTTAACGGTGTTTTAATCAGTGTTCTGATGTATTCTATGTAGATGGAATTTCAACTCGATTGACCAGATAATTATAAACTATAGATGACTGTTTTTTATTACATTAAGACGGTTGAAGGCATCTTTAGCTCGTGTCTTTTTGAAATTATGACACTCAATTTGGGTCGACTAAGATTTGATTTTGTTTTAGTAATACGATATATGTGGGAATATAATTAATTTAAATACCTTTGTATGCGGTAAATGACCTGTTACTAAACGAGCATGTACATTAACATACTTAAATAAAATTTCTATAAATTCAAATAATTTTAATTTATCAATGTTGCTGCTACCAGCTGACTCGTTCCGGCTTTGCTCGGATGCGAAAACCTTTTTCTTTAATCACTCTACCTGTTGCAGAAAACTGCATAAAGATCCGTTGAGTAGTTTTTATGTTATCCTGAACATAAAGAAAGACAGGAAAGACAGACATACTCGGCGGGGACTTTATTGTATAATTATGTGATTATTTTATTTGGCATTGTTTTTCTAAAGTGTTATTAGGAAAAATATATTGTTTATCTGACACTCAATTTGGGTCGTTACACACACACATTATAAATAGGTAAATACTATATTCCCACGGAAAATTCAATAAATCACGGGCAATGAATAAATACCCTGAAACAAAATAACGAATGAGCATGTAGATATCGTATGAAAAGTAGTTAAACACTATGAAGTCATTAATCCTCTAAACAATGACTCATAAATATAATTATTAGCGATCATTGTACGATTCCCAGAAGTTTTGTAGGCCGCGTCTGTCTAGTTAATCAACCATTGTGTACGCACTTTTATTCCCATTCCCATCGAAATATAACAACAATTCTGTTTTTGTAACTGATACTCAATCTAAAATCTTAAAGTCTACGACAATTGATAATCTGTTAAAGAGCTTTAGATAAAGTTTAGAGGGTACAGTTAGGCTTTTAACCGCCATCCCACATTATCACTTTAGGTGTTTTATTTATTGTCACCGTCGATGGTAAAGTAGGAGATGTTGACAGGCGAACGTCGCGCGACGTTTCTCCCGTACGTCAGAAGCACTGCATCGGCACGCAGTCGTATGTGACGAAACCTTCAAATTGAAAGCGCCTTTATATGCCCGGTTCAAATATACAACAAACTGTCATTGAAATGAAATAAAATTTTATTGCCAGAACTTTTTATAGATTTACAAGTTATTAGCAAAAGAAATCTTTTTATAACGCAATTCTTTAGAATTGCAACAAACTACATTCGGATTTAGGGTAACGAAGGGTAGGGTAGTTTCTTATGGTGCAGCTACAACAACGATGTACCGTAATTTAGCCGCACCATTACAATCAACTTTGTTAACAAAATTAATCAACTTCATATGTAAAAATATGGATTATTCAACGTATCTCTAAATTTAATAATGTGAGTCACATTCAATTTAAATGAAACCTATAGAAATAGATTTCGAAAAAAAACCTGAAGTAACAATCATGAATAAAATGCGTAACGAATGGCGTACCTCCATTTTCTGAAATTTGATTCAACTACAATAACATAAAAACATTACAGGCAGTCTCATTCGCTATAGATTCATAAAGCCGAGTGCGTTATGAGAACAATTTATTTAATGTAACCCAAGGCGTTTGGAAATGAAGAAATTAATCGACGCTCACAAATAATAAATGGTGTCATTATTATTTTAATTAAGATACATACTGGTACTATAATGGATGACTGATTGTCTTGATATCAATCTTTGACCCTACAATTTTAATAGATTATGGTGTGGATTAATAGTCATTTGTTTTACTAGGCTTGCGGCACAGTTTTTAAGAGAGATAAATCGAAAGCGGTGTTGACTTGGGTTAATAGTGCGGGTTGATGTTTAAAATAAATTAATATAGTTCAATTACAGTTATTTAAACATTATTAAAGTTGAATTACTTACCCGATACTCAGCTGGGGCATCATTGCGGCTTATGGAATTGGACAACGAAAAACAACCGAAAATAAAAATGAAACATGCTCAAATATGTATGCGTGAACACTTATAAAAAAAACAGTCATATAACTCGAGAACCAGGAAAGCACGCCTAACCTATCCTTTTTGTAGTCATTTTAAATGAAAATGCACAAAAACAAAAACACCATCATGGTTTTATCAACCTTAATATCCACCCTAAAATCTTAAACTGTGGATGGAAACTGATTGGGAACGACCATATCGTAGGTAGAAATCTTTTAAGACTCTTGTTTATCTACAATTTTATTTATAATATAATATGACATAAGTATATAAAGTATTTTTGTGCAGCCTGGTCTGTGTTTTAAGTGTTGTGAGCGAAGGCCCACTGGCGGCGCAAGACGTAGCGGATTCGATTCCCACAGCCCCTTCTGTTACCTACAAATGTTTGTAAGTTCTGAATTATTTTCTCCTTGGTCTGGGTGTTTAATATGTATAGTAAAAAACAGCTATATGTCTATTATATTGAGTATATCAGATGTTTAGTACCCGTAACACAAACTTAGAACTTACCACGGGGATATATTGTTGTGTCCGAAATTATTTCATTTATTTTATGGTTCCTACAAAAGGCTGAGAAATAACCAATGATTCACTCCCATTTTTAAAAGTAAGACTTTGAGATTCAAAACTTCTCATTACCCGAACATCACGGCCAGCCCCGATTACGTGCTTTTTCACTTGTTAATTCAATTTATCCAGCTCGTATTTAATTGAAAGTCATTTATGAACACGTCAGTACCATTCAAGTACCGATGTTGGGAGATATTATCAAGATCTTTATCTGATTTATTGATATTGTACTAAATGGTGAAATGGTAATGCAATTATATTTTAGCGGTGCCCAAAGTGCCGAAAATAATTCTATAATGTTGGTAATTTGGTGGTTGTTTTTAAACTTTTTGTGTACGACTTTATTCAGATTATCTTGATGGGAATCAATTTAATTGTTTCAATTTGATTTTTTTTTCAATTACAGTATAAAGGTAGCCTATTTTAATAAGATGTTGACGTGGAGGAAGAAGACGGTGCGGCAATCGTATATTTTACAAGAAAAGGAAGCCACAGAAAATCGAAATGGTTGAGCAAATGAAAGGTTAGGTCGTAGTCTTTCCAGGAGAACTACGAAAGAGAAATTTCGTAGTTCTCCTGGAAAGACCCAAAAAAACCATGTGCTTAACAGCTGCAAGGGTAAGCGGCAATTTATAATGCTGCAACTTTGAAGATGCATCGAGGAAAAGGGCTTTAGGCCGCACTCCATCCACATACCATAATAAAAATAAAAAAGAACTCAAAACTATGAAAAAACTACGGTAGTTTAGGTTTCTTGTTTTTTAGCAAGCATAGGCAACTTCATTGACCTATTGTAGGTTTAATGTTCATGAAGATATCATATATTTGGTATGTTAAGAAAACCAAAATTAGTGTATCTTGTCTTAGATATAAAATTCTCGTGTTACAATGTTCGTTCCCGTTCCCTCCGAAACGGCTTGTCCGATCTCATGAAATTTTGTGAGAATATTGAGTTCTTCTGAGAATCGGCCAACACATACTTTTAATTTTGCAAAACAACGCTTGCTGGGTGTAGGCGACGCGTAGTGTTTCATAGTTTTAAGTTTTAATTTGATTTTTATTTCTTTAGTTTATGTTAAGAAACAAACCTTATTTTTTATCTGTAATTTTAAAAAACATAAATAAAGATATATGCTGTGGCGCGCGGGGCGACGATCGGTGAGGTACGCGGGAGGGGAAGTCAGTGTGCATGACGACGGCTCGCGCGAAGGTTCGTTTTCTCGCTCGCTATTGCTTTTTGGTACAAAACCTATGTTTTATTGGTAAAACACCTACACTGGGGTCAGCTAGTTCGGTTATAAAATCTTTAAAATTACCTAGCTAAATTAAAACTAAAAACCAGATTCTATAACTCTGTGATCAAACCAAGGAAAAAAAATATCTACTCAAGTAATCAAGTAAATTTTCTATTTATATTACGACCTTTTAATCGATGATGATGATTTAGTCGCTCGTTTTTAGGACAATCACCTCTAGAGACTCGATACTTTTTATGTCGATTGATGACTCGAATAATCTTGTGTGATGCCCAAATTTTTAATCGGTGTAAGCGATTTTTATGATTATGTTGTCCTCCTTGCCGAATTCGGCCACAGTAATATTTTTTTCTGCTATTGAACAGTTAGTATCCACTTTTAATCAAAGGTTGGGTGCGTTTTTGTTGTTGCCACATGAAAGTCCTTTGGGATGCCCACTCGTATAGGCACGTATTAGATTAAAAAAATAGGAAATATAAAGAAACTCAGGACCGTCTTAAAACTTCTAGATTTGGTAGCTATCAATTAACGATATAAAGGGTCTTTTACATATAGACTAGCTGACCCCAGCAAACGTTGTTTTGCAAAATTTTTTTTTTTTTTTCAAAATTAAAAATGGATGTTGGCCGTTTCTCAGGCCTACTGAATATGCTCACAAAATTTCATGAAAATCGGTCAAGCCGTTTCGGGGGAGTTCAATTACGCACCCCGTGACACGAGAATTTTATATATTAGATTAGCATCAAGAAATATTTCTTATACTAAAAATTAACGCGCTACATTAAAACAGTGATATATATATATATATCTGTTCTTTATAAGACATAAAGTGTTTCCCTTACTCGTTTAATTGCTTTCACCCTTTCAATCTGTAATTATTAATTAAACAACATTTCCCATAACTCTTAGGACACGCTCACGGCACGGCTTTTTAACTGTCTGATTATTTTGAAATAAGATAAATTCATATTTTGTTTCGACTTTAAAAATAAGAAAAAATATTCGCATTGTGCAGGTCAGTAATAAATCTAAAACTTTCTTCGTAACAATATCAAATCCAAAAAGGTTACATAAGCAGTGTTTGCCAATACGAAAGCAAACGAAGCCACAGACAAACAAAGCTGCAAGTTCTACAACATTGGCACCTGAGCTATTTTCTCAACATTCCTGTTATAGGCGTGAAACGATAATCTGTGTGAATATCGATAATTATCTAAGGATATAAAGCGATTTCACGATGCTCGTTAGTAGTAGATGAATGCTTTGAGAAAGTATGCAACGCACTTCTTTATTGGCGTTTAGTAAAGCGTGGAGCTTTGTAGTTATTAAAATGGAATAAAATTAATTGTTTTCTGAGAAATACTGATAAATAATTAGTTTTATATCACTGAACCAACCATACAACGAAATATCCAAGAAAAAGACATAAACGCGCTCTTTGCAAATGTATTTTACAATTATTTAATGTTTTTTACTCCATAATATCATAAAGCTGACCCGGCAAATGTTGTTTTGCTAAATTAGGTATATCGGAAATAAACAACATTCCCACTACAATTATTTAGGTATTTTAAATCCAGAACGCACGAATAATGTTCCAATAAAACCTCTTTCAGTTACATTCACTCTCTCCACGAGTAGGCTCTACGCGTGATAAAACCTCTTTCAACTGATACTATTCTATTCCATATTTGAAACAAAGGTATTGTCAACTGAGTAATTTTCACTTTATAATTTTACAGAACTTGACACTGGCAAACTGACGCTTAGAGTGCAGATACCAATTTTAAGATATTGAATTGAAATGTTTATTTCTATTAATATATTTTTGGGGATTTTCTCCATGTTTCTAATAAATATTCTGGTGAAAAATATAAATAGATACAGGCGTTTTTCAGATATAAGAATTCTTTGAGAGACTGGCGGACTATAATGAATGAAAGTGAGGTATTCTGTGTTGTAACTTCCATTTGTGTATGTGGGTTTTCAAGACTATTTCTATTCTGAAAAAAAATCAAGCTAATAAATTCAATAAACAAATTTGTACCAAAAATTAAGAAATGGCTTATTGACAAATCGTATAACAATGTAAACGATCATTTAAATACTTGACATTAGACATCATATTAAATTGTAATTGAAATTAACTACCTAAATATTGACATTGTATTATTTTTTTTTTTTTCTTCCTTTAATCATAATTGTCTTTGCAAATCAAATCTGAATTGACGAAGTATGTAAAACTGTATAAATAACCTGACACCTAGCCAAGCCATTCAAGCCATAAACAAATTTCATTTAATTTCATAAGTAATATTTTCTCTACGAGTATTTGGTTTCGGAGTATTCAAAATTGTCGTTTGTTCTAGTGCTGCGAAGAAAAAGTTCATCATATTTTTCTGATTATATGAGAATATTTGCTCTCTATTCCACCAGTCTTCATAAAATTGTGCATCCACATAATTTAGAAGTACGTAGAAAATTATTTACTTATAACATATACTAAAATATTTACAATTCCATCGGATTCACGATAAACGAATCTTAAAGTTGCGCACTCGTTCTGAAGAAACTTAAAGGTTAAAAACTAAACGCTAAACTTCATTTCAGCAATGTTGCTATATATATTAATTATATACCTAACTAAAATGACGGACTTATTATTATGTTTAGTCATCTAGCCTATTATTGCTACAGTTACGTCACAGTACCGGAGTAGAGCAAGAAACCTAGTTGACATACAATAACAGATCGAATTAAAAACCACAATATCCGGAACCAATCATGTATTTGAATTGTTGTGTTTGCTACACAATAACAATTTAAATGGCCGATTGGCCGTAACTAAAGACCATTGTAGAGAGATGTGATTGCTTATCAGACGAAGGAACTCCTTAAAAAGTGCAAGCCAGAGAATCGTGTGTTCTGTTTACTGTTGCATCGATGGATAGAGCTGTTTTAGGAAAGCCACGTTTGATAATAATAATAAATTCTTTATTGTACATAAAACACAGTAATACAAAAGGGTCATACAATAAATAAAATGTACAAAAGGCGAGCTCAACCCTAAAAGAGTTTTCTGACAGCAAACCTCGTCATTGTGATAGGTTTTGATATTTGTAATACCATTAATATAACCATACTGTTTTTTTTGTATCCAAATTAATTTGTTAATTAACTATAAACTGATTGTTATTTGTTATAAAATAACTTTAGATATAAAAAATATATTCGATAAGGATAAGGTAGACTAGTTAAGGATTCCATTGAAGACCTAAATTGAAACACACACATAGCAGTCAAACTTATAACCCTTGTTTGTAGGAGGTTCAAAATATATCAAATTACTATGACCAAGTCAATAAAATCCAAACGCACTTTCTTCTGATTATGAACCGTCCATCTCAAATTGTAATTGCAATTTTATCTACTTGTATTAAGGTTAAAATTCAATTGAATCAAGCGTTTCCACGATATGCATAATATTTCACGGTGTAGCATCGAGGTCTGGGGCGCATAATACTGTTTATTACCGTATGCTCACTGGCCACTATAAAGATTATGTTTTTTATGACGTTTCCCTTTTTGACATGTTTACACGTATTCTAACGAAGGAGATTGATTTAATTAGAAAGTATATATTTTTTAAAGCAATTTACACTAGTCATGGTAATGAGATGACTTCGGGAGATATAAAAGAGGATAAAAACAAAAAAGGTCAAATATATAATATAAGAACTAAGAATGTTGACTTATTTAAATAAGTCGTGCTGATAGAGTTTGAGTTTGCAAAATATGAGGACCGGCAAATATGCTCTATTTTTTATAGCTGAGACAATAGAGCAAATAACCCTTACCTGCACTTTTTCTCGCGAACGGATTAACCGGATTTTGCTACATTTTGTTTGAAAGAAATGTTTGGCACAAAAATGTTGTTTAGTATGTTTACTTGATTTCAAAGGGGATGGGTAATTGAATAAATGGACCAACATATACAACCAACAATCCAACATGGCCAACACCCAGAATCATAATCTGCAATTAAAATAAGCTTACCAAATTTCAGCTGAACCAGAAACCGGGAACTGGGTCAAATTTAACGTGCAAAGTTTAATTCAGACAAACTTTGGGACAGATGAAACTCAAAATAAATAAAACTTAAACTTATGAAAAAAAACTTTTATAAGCTGCTAAAGTGACTCTGTATTCTTTTTAAAAGGGGCCCCATTATTCATAGACATATAAAATATACCTATACGCTCCTATGTACAACAATTAGCACTAAAAATCCATTAAAAATAAATACAGAGAGACGCAGTGTCATAAAACTCATAAAGCTACTTCATTTAATACAGTAGTAGAGGACCGGTTAAAAGTGCCTCGAAATCGCCGCGCCGTCACAGCTGTCCCGTTACTGCGAGGGAACACACACTACTGTTTTCAACACACGATACGACATCGTATGTTCCAAACAAATGCTGGAAAAATATTTACCAAACCTGGAAAACAAACACATATTTCCGGACAATCCACACAACACAGCCCTGTGGTAAGCTCTAAGCATGTGTAACGGGTACTAGACACTGATATAATAGAAATATGTAGAGACATAGATTTTTTTTATTAAACTTACATATAAAATACCCAGACCGAGGAGAAAGTTCTTGCGGAACATACAAATACTTGACCCCTGTTTGAGATTTATTTGTTGCACAGAGCAAGGCTAGGGTTTTAGTCAAGGAGTTTTTATTACTCAGTTTACTTTAGTTTATAATGCGTTCATAGATAAACGAATAAAAATGTGTTGCACTGTATTGGTACGGTGTCGGAGCTGTGACTTTGTAAAGTGATATTTTTATAGAATAGAAGCTATAATTGAAAGCGCAAGACAATTACTACCCCAAAATTATTCCTTTAAATTTGTTATGTTTTTTCTTTTTGATAATCTGTGCATCAAATTTAAGTAAAATTGCTTGAATGATTTGACTTGAAAGATAACTTAGGTTTTTTTAATAATGAGAACGTCTTACTTACTTACTTACTATCCTGGCGCATCGACCCCGAAATGAGTCTTGGCCTCCAACACAATAGAACGCCAGCGGTCCCTGTCATGCGCCGCCTCCCTCCGAAACTTGAAGTGACAGAAGGTCTTTCCCCACTTCATCCTTCCATCTGTATCTGGGTCGACCGATAGGACGTCGACCGTGCGGCCAACCCCTCAAAGGCACTCTTGGCAGCTCGATCCTCATCCATTCGCAAAACGAAGCGAAGTCTGTGGGATTTCGTTTCGCCTATGATGTTTGGCTCAGCCAGAAGTTCCGCAATCTCCCAGTTTTTCCACCGCCAGGTGCCATCTTCCCGCTGGACTGGGCCTAGGATTTTTCTAAGCACCTTTCTATCAGTCACCAGGAGTTTACTCTCCTCCTTTTTCGTGAGAGTCCAAGTTTCACATCCATACATTAAGATCGGTCGTATAATTGTCTTTTAGATTCGAACGAGAACGTCTTGCTAAGATTTAAATATCGTATCGCACATATCGGTCTCACATATCGTATCGCATCTGTAAAAGCTTCTCACACAGCATCCATCAGATCTTACGTGTTTCTATTAATTCTGATCTGAGGCAATAAGCATATCTAAAACGTGAGGCCAGTTAAATTACTTTGCAGCTCATGATTTAACAACATAGTTTGTATACTCGTATGCAACTTTGTTAGGAACACATACATCGACACTTACCATCAGGTGAGTTGTGAACAAACAAGGATCTATCGTCTATTAAAAAAAAACTTTATTTATGCCAAACGAGCGTGACATTAAAAAAGTAGACGTCAGTGACATAGTCTACGGGTCTCATGATACGTCAAATTACAAATAGACGAGAAAATAATAAAAACATTTTTTTTTTTTAGTTTTTTGCGAACTTGTTTGCAGCCAACAAATGCTGAGTCAGAGACCATTTTGCAACAATGTGCCTAGTTTTTTCTTATTCTTTTAATCATTGTTTGTAATATTTATGTCATTGATGCAAATAAATAATTTTATTCTTATTCATTTTTATTTATTTCGACAAACAAAGATACAGAAAAATCACATTTGGAAATCCTAATAATATTATAAAAGCGAAACTCATCCCGGAGCATGCATAAAATTTTATTTTAAATTTATTTATAAGTTTAGTATTAGTTCTGTTAATTTGTTTTTTTTAAATGCTAGCACAACTTTCAACAGGTTTAAAATATGGGCACTTTTATGTAGGTATGCAACATAAAATCAGTTAAACATTAAGTTTCTATAAAATTATTAGAAACTAGCGGCCCGCCCCGGCGTCGTACGGGTAAAAAAAGTTCCCCGCAATTGTTCCTTATTTGCTCACCGTTTAGACCTACCCTGGACTACGACAAACATTTTAAAACCAAAATCAGCTCAATCGTCTCAGCCGTTCTCGAGTTTTAATCAGACTAACGAACAACAATTCATTTTTATTTATATAGATAACCAAAAATATATTTTTTAATGCTCCCATTGAGATGGGTGAGGGGTGTGACCCCCATAATCTGTTTTTTATCTAAACAGCATCAGCATCACCTAACCCCAAACTAAGCAGAGCTTGTACTATGGGTGCTAGTTGATTTAAATACTGCATAGATACATTTTTTTTTGTAAATACTTTCATATGATACATAAAAAACACCCAGATTTGAAAACAGATATTGTAGATACTACAAAATCTGGTCCCCGGCGGGAATCGAACCTGCAACCTCTTAAAAAAAACTTTGGTAAAGTATCGAAAGTCCGATCCCTAACGCACTGTATAAATACTAAATTGAGTCACAAAAGTCCAGCTATCTCATGATGGGAACCTTAGGTACTAAAAGTTCATTCCCTATAGAAAGTTATAGACATAGGGAGTTTTGATCAGACGTTTAATATCGTTGCAATTGCAAGTTTTATGACCATGGAGTCTGTAAACATCTTCCCATTGGTGCCCTTTTGACTATTACCCATGATTAGAAAAGATAGAGCCAATAGCATAGAATAATGAAATGAGAAATTATTGTTATTTGACTGGTTGGTAATTTATAGACCTATAACTTATAGTCCTTCCATTTAACCGTATAGTCTTTCCTTTTTTCAGTATTATATTGCAGAAAACCGCACGCAATTTCGTAGAAGTATTAGAAATTATTGTGAACATATAGATAGACGCCGTGGGGCTTTATTAATAGAAGCAGTATGAGGGTAGACAGTTTCGTTTAACAATATTTGTCTGACTACTTGCAAATTAAACGTGCCATGAGTTTAAGCAACAACCGTCAAATCATGGTATGTTATACTTTTAATCGGTTTTAGTATACGTGATGAATGCGGACAAATAATATCATGTGAGACGAATACGGTTTTTTTTTTATTTGGGCCGAGAAATTCGAGACATTTGCGACCTAAATCGTTACCCGTTTCACAACAACCGACAAGAAATAAAATGGAACTACGGGTTTAAGTTCTACAAACGAATGCAGAGTAAATTCCTAGTCGCTATACGCATCTTCAGCCTAACCCCCAGCAGATGTGTTGAGCAGGTTCTAGGCAACATCATCTTGAAAGATGATTTAAGTGGGCCCATTCTGAGCGAGCTTTGCTTAGTTTACTAGTTGTTTAGGTCATGGAATGTAAGAATTTATAGTTTTCACTGACACATTTCATATATTGTGTGTTACTAACGCTCTCTGCGGCTTAACTGCATTTTTCGGTGATAATAATGATTTGTTATAAAAAAGTGTTGCTTTCTAACCGCGTGCACAATTTTGATTTCGGTCGCAGAATTCAAAAAAAGTCTATATTAGAATCTTGAGCGCTAGCGGGGAATTTAAAGAGCACAAGGCGAAAAGTCTTTTTAAACACAAAAAAACGCGTAATTTTTCATCCCACCGCGCCGAGGAAATAAGTAAATGCAACATTTCAGCTCATTTGGCAATCGGGAAGTGTGTCAAATCGGGTCAGAAAAACCTCATACCTACTAAGAAACTCTTCTAGATAATCTGTGACACCCTCAGATTATCTAACTAGGTAGAGTCCTATAAAAAAAGGACCCCTAAGGTGTCTGAGGTTTTAACAAATTAATAAATGGCTTTTGTTAAATTCGGCACCATAAAGGTATTTTGGAATAACTGACTAAGCGAAATCTGTATTCTAAATTCAAATTTACTGCATTCTCTAGGGAATAAAATTAGTTGTTGCGCTCAGATAACAAAAACAAAAACACTCTTTTCGAGATGGTGGGATGAATAAATAGCTTCTTATTATGCAGGAATCGGTATAATTTTCTATGTCAATTTGGATATTGGCCCAAATCTAGAAGTGGATATTCTGCTGCTGAATAGAGAGTGAGAGAGAGAGTTAAATACGTGGTTAAAAGTTTTCCGATTGCAAGAAAGCAAAGCAGCGAAGTTCTAGCTTCCAGCAAAGTCATAATACGGCCTCGGTGATAGAGTCTCGGTCATTGTCGCAGGTTGAGTACTAGCCCAGTTTTTGCTGAAACTGATCGCCAGTTAATAAGTGGGTACCAAAATTAAGGAGTGTATTTAGAATTCCCACGTGATGATATCATCAATATATATGTACATATAGTATCCATATATATAGCGAAGGTACAGTTACCATTGACAACTGTATAATTTAATTTGAGATTTTGTTTAAGTGTGCTCAATTTTTTGTAAGGTGTTTGAACTATTGGTAAATGGTACTTTTCGCAACTCGATGGTTTGAAATATATCTAAGGTTAGGAAGATCGAAGGTTTTTTTGTAAGAGATGGATAGTTAGGATAAGCCTTACAAATTATTGAAATTATTTACATTTACAAAATTATTTATTTTAATCCTAATCTTAGAAAGAGAGAGAGAGAGAGAAGAATGTATCAAGATTTTGCTAAGACCACACGCATTGAGAAATTACTCGATTATTTAATACTTCTGCCCGCTGCTTCGCCCATGGTAGAACGTATTTTCTCATGGGATAAGTAGCTTATCACAAGCATGTTTAGTAGTTTATTATGAATTATATCATACAATTTTAAAACGCCAAACGAGTTGAAGTGTTGGAGCAGTTTGTAGCTAACTCGAAATTTATGTTTTGCTGATGTTGAGGTAACTGCTTATAAACCTTTGTTCAACCGCGTGTTAGGCAGGTTTAGCAGATCAACTCTACGTCCAGTGGCCTCAGTTATACGAAATTTTGAACTAACAAGTAAAATAGCCAATAGAAGTTAAATATCTCTCGGGCAACTAAGTTGTCATGTCAGCGTAATCTTTACTTCATATTTATTTACTACTTTACGGCTGAACTTAATTTTGTACTAAGCCTGCTTATGTAACGTTTTCAACTCCCCTAACAAAACAAATTGTATAAAATTTGCGTCTAAATGTATCTTTTTTGTTACAGATCAAAACCGAACTAGTGCAGTGCTATATTATGTTGGACAACACCCCTGTAATAAAAGGGAGGTGACAAATTGAGAAGTGTTTCATGACAGTTTGTGAGCTATGATCGTTTGGCGGAAGAACACGAGTCGTCGGAAAGCAGAAGACTGGTATGTAACTCGTATCTGTCATATGTATCGATTTGGATGAAAATATCTATTAGTATCTACATAGGTGGAATGGTATATGTATATCAGTCGCTAAAACTCGCCTATAGTAGAATACAAGCTCATTTTAGATAAGAGTTAGATGTTGTGTTACTTAATGATTGGTGAAATATTTATTATTATCATGAGAGAACAGCTCTCTTCACCTAGGGAGACATATTTAAGGATAAGTAAAATCTTCTCAAACCTATAAAGATGTTGTGAATTGGCAAGTATTGGCGTGGGAATTGACATAAGTTTATGGCATTTTATTTATAATGTTAGATGTGACGTTAGTTTAACCAAACTTGAACTACTGATGCATGTGTACTAAAAATCCTGAGGAAAACTTTAAAATAATTTAACATTGAGACTTTCTAAACAGATAGGTTACTGTCATAGTAACCAAAACCAACATACATATAAAAACATATTTTCATAATAGCACAAAGATACCTTTTTTTTCCAGTCTTAGACAAAATCTTTAATGACAAAACCTATCATTTAAGGGTATTATATTTTTAACAGCTAGTAAATATAATTTTCACTATATAATAAGCTCTTGCGGGGCAACGAGTAAGTTAATTAATTTATCTAAAGATCTTAGGAAAACTAACAGCTAATACACTAAGATAGTTAAAACAAATACACCAAAACAAAACAATAGTTACAAAAATCACATTATGCTTAAGAAGTACAAAGAGGGGCTTAATCGCTTAAAAGCGATTAAGCGATCTCTTCCAGGCAAATACTAGTAAAATGTGTCAAGTAAGCCGCTGCTTATAATTTAAGGGTATTAAATTTCCAACATCTTGTTAATATCGTTTTCTCTGTAAAATAAGCTGGTGTAATAATAACGGCATCATAAGTTAAGTTATATATTTTCGCTAAACTGCCCTTAGAATGGGTTATTTTATTTTCCATATTAAAAGGTACGAAGCATTCTGTGGTAACCAAGTTACGATGTTACGGTAGCGATGTCAGAGGTCAAATATCTAAGTTATATATTTTCGCTAAACTGCCTTTAGAATGGGTTATTTTATTTTCCATATTAAAAGGTACGAAGCATTCTGTGGTAACCAAGTTACGATGTTACGGTAGCGATGTCAGAGGTCAAATATCTATGCTAAGTGTGTGAAGCTGGCAGTATTAATTTAACTTAGCATTATTTAGAAAAACATTTTTAAAAAGCTTGCTGCATTCTTGAACGGTTAGAGATAAATGGGTTGTGGTTGAATTACCTTAAAATACATTGTTTGTTTTCATAGCGAAAAAAGAAAGAAGTCGAGTAATAGTTAAATATCGAGTTAGTTGATATTCCGAAAGCAACTATGAAAATGACAAATATAAACAGCAATTTTAGGTGTATCATTGGTAATCATTATTAATTTCAATCCAAGCTGAAATAATGTCATAACATTTTCATGAAATAAAATTATAATTAGATTAAAAGTTCAAAGTTCATTTATTGCGTAAATACATGTTACAGCGATGTTATGGCTTAAATCTTACATCGATCAATGTATTTTACCTGTCAAGGCATGCAATTATACAATTAGCATTGCATTATTGAATTTAATAAAATAATAAAATCTAACAAAATACTGTAATAAATAAATTTATATAATTATTCACCTTAAAATAAAATTATTCGTAAAACTTTGTCATCAGTCAGAATCTACATCCCTATCAAAGTTATTTATATTCCAACTGGATATTACAAAAAGCGAATAAAAGTTCGGCTGTACTATCTGCAAATTAACTGGGAGCATACGTTACGTTTTTTTTTAATATATGTTCCTCCGTCCAGTTTTCGGCTGGAATCCGGGCCAGGCCGTCTCATTAATCATGCCTCCCCGGGCACCTTGTTTTGGTTCACAATAACCACTAAAAAGAAATCACCTCATTGTTGAAATTCCAATGATTTCAACGGGATTGCAGCCGTGGATACGTAAATGGGTTAAAAGATGTTACAATGTTGCTCGGTTTGTTATACATACTAATCTTTGAAGACAGTGTATGGAGTTATGGATTACTCACGGGAATAACGTATTGCCAGTCAAAGTATCCTATAAAGTTCCTTGATATAAGATTTTTTCAAATAGTAGTTCAATAAGCCTATTCAATGCACACAATAAAAAAAAAACTAAAAAAATATTTGCTCTTCATAGTTCTGTTTGAATTAAAAGTACCTATTAAATGCGTAATTGTATTACATACTTTGAAAAGCAAAACAACATAACTTACAACAACTTATAGATACAGCTTAAAAGCATAATGGTTAGCGATTTATATATGCACATTCATTAAAAAGGCTTAGACCTTAGACACAGATTTTATCTCTAAGATGAATCTTCTACTCTTATACATTACAAAACAAATACTGCAACACACTGCGCTTCTATAGGAAGTAGGGAGACACTACAAACTCAACGCTTAATTTGATCAAAAGCTCTATGCAGACTGAGTTGGCAGCGACGGGACATTTAGTATCATATTAATTTATACAAAATTATGAGCCTTATGATCAATGATGAAAGGTAAAAACACTGGTAACCATGCCTGGCATTGTTCATTCCATTAAGCGTTTTTATAAACGGTTAGTAACATATAGATCTTACTCACCACCCCGAATCGTAAGTATAAAAATAATTAATTTAATTTATTTATTGCTGAAAATTTAATTAAATCCGCTCAGTTTAAAACACCTCTGCAGAGACAGTTGATGCGACTTCACTTCGCACTGCCTAAAGTTGTAAATATTACGTATGTCAAAATTCGTCGCCTCCTTGCAAAGTCCATCTAATAAGTACTAAACAATTTATATTCGCCGTCTATGTAGCATTTTTAAAAATTTTGTTACCCTTCTGTCCAATTAAATAGATGTAATGAACGAGCCGTCTACAGCGCATTTACAAAAAAAATAATTTACAATGTTCAAAACGACACGTTTGTTGTTTAATCTGTAACAAGCGAGGCTATATGGTCAAGATACTTTTGTCTGCCTCGACACAACCAATAAAAAAAGCTGAATAAATTTATCTTGACAAATAACTCTATGAATCGAACGAATCCACATCAATTTTCAAGTATGCTACCAAACTGAGCATTATATAACGGGGTCAATTCAATTCAATTCATTTATTCAAACCATAGGTACATTAAAATACATTTAGTTTCGTCAAAAATTACAGTAATACAAAAACTATAAAACACAAACATCTAATCAAGAGGCTGTATAGTGGCCTTGTCATATTGTATAAAATTGATTCATATGTGGGTGTTGTTATTGTCTCTAGCAATACTGAACGTCGGTGGTCGACACGTCGTTGCCAGCCAACTCAGTCTGCATTGAGCCTAAGCATATAAAGGATGTCAAATAGTAAACACTGACCGGTCCTAGTTTGTCTGAGATACCCGTTAGGCTATTAGATATCGAGACAACGAAACTTTACAAAACATGGCGTGCCACTTTACAAGAAAATACAGAAAAATTAATGGCGTATATCCGCCAGACTTAAGCGGATATAATACATGAATTATAAGATATATAAATTAGATATATTAAAAGTGAAATATTGGCTTGTTTTGTGATACAGAAAAGATTATAAATTTAATGCCGTGTGTGTTTTAAAAGTTAATTGGACAGGACAGTGTTTTGAGTTTTTAAGATTTAAAAATAAAGTACAATTTTTATAGAGCAGAACCTGTTGGATGTTGAAAACTCAAAATAGAAGAACCGCAGTTTTCGTGAAAACAAAAAAAAATAAATTAATAGTTTTTATAATAATTTGCTAAAGATTTATACAAACACAAAATATGCGAATTGAGAATGCCCTCATTTTATGAACTTGAACTAAAATTAAAGCCAATTTTCCCACATTAAACTTCACATATTAATATAAGGTAAAATATATGACACACTTCATACTGATAGTTATCCAAGACTACGACAAAATTAAAATTAAAATCTTCTATTTATAATCCATGATTTTATCGCGGTACTGTCGTAAATGTATAGTTACTTAATATTAATCGTTGGACTCTGAGAAAAACTGTATTCTATATACACATATTATAATGTCCCTCGCCCCGTCGCGTCTGCCTGACTTTATGTTCGGGATATACTCATAAGCTATAAAACAGAACTTCTAGCAGTTTTCAGCAATGGGTAGAGTTATTCAATAGGAAGGTTTTGGTGTATAATTTGTTACAGATGTGAAAAGATTAGTCGAATAATGATGATGATTGTTGAAGGAGTCGGAAAAAATCAAGAATTTACTTCGCATGTTTTGTTTATTTATATGTATACAAGGTCAATTTCTGTCAAAGTATTTTAGCCTTATATGGTGCTAAGGGTTATATGGTGCTAAGGGTGTTTTTCCACCAGAACGTGTAAATTTTTTTTATATTAAATTTTATAATAATACTTACAATAGCATCCCAGAAATGTGTTTTGCTATGTTACTTTAAATGCGTTTGTTCTATCCCAATCATATTCACACACACACACTGGTAGAATCGGATTCAACTTATATATTTTAAATCATAAACCATAAAATCATTGATTGTTTACGAATCTGGTGAAATATAGTCAGGCCTTATAACATATAGAGCTAAAGAGATTCTGCTACTTTGAGCACAAAAACATTACATGTCACTTACTACATACAAAATAAAACAAATAAATAAAAATTATAGGGCAATGTGAAATTCATTTAGAAAAACATTTTTTTTTTGTAAGGAAGCGTGCAATGGATTGTAGCTAGTTGTACTTAGCTATATGCACAGCATTGTATCATGTGGACCGTGCGTCACATCTCAGCTATCAATAGTTATGTTATATTGGTATATGTTAGTATTAATGGAAACTGTCACAGCAGCGTGGCTCTGGTGGAAAAGCGCCCTTAATTACAAAGTCACCGATAGTTGACCTCTTTATTTATTTACCAAGCCTACGCATAATTATTTATTACAAACGCAATTTTATTTATTTGTATAGACATGCAATTACTGGGAAGCCACACCGTCCCCATCGACACGTCGTAATGCAATCTGGCGTCGTATGTACCCATTATGTACTTGTCTGGCGTCGTCTGTATCCGTCGTATGCCGTGGAATGTCATTCAGATAACCGGATGTGGCGTAGCGGCCGGTCGCATAGTTCACAGGAGCCATTCAGAATTCCATTAGCATAAGTGAAAATATTTGAATAGACAGGTTAAGGTGCGACCGTTTTCTCGCGTGTCATTGATCATTTGCGTGTGAATTTCAAGCTGATTTCAAGGCTTATATTGAGGATTGTTGGACTACGTTGGTGGTTTTTTAATTATTTACCAATACTAGCGGGCCGCCTCGGCTTCCCACGGGTAATTATTCTAAATTGCTGTCCCGGCAATTATTCGTTTTTTTCTCGCCGTTAAAAGCATCCTTGGACTTCTACGAACATTAATTAAAAAAGAATTGACCAATGGGTCTACGCGTTGTTGAGTTATCCTTTTTGCTATTAATTTTATATCATAAGAGTTGAGTGATTATGAGTTTGTTTGTTTGAACGCTAAAATCTCAGGAACTACTGGTCGGATTTGTCTTTCCGATCTGTACATGTCGGTGTCCTCACGATTTTAGCCTTCACCATTATAAAATAAATACTCCTAGGTACGTGTTGAAAGAGCACTTATTTTTCAAGTAAAATCCATAGATGATGGAACCCGACCGTCGAAACTTTGACCACGTCTTTTTTCTTGAGGTTCCAAATTATTAGTAGTAATAACAATCCCATTACCACAGCATCTCGGTATCATCCCTTTCGGCCTTTTTTTGGTCTTTACTAAACTTAATAATAGGAAGATTAACTTATTCCGACATAACAAGGGAACCAATTATTCTGTCCTACGAATGTAAGTTATTGTATATTTATGGCGCTAGATTGGGACCATAAAGCCAATCAACGCTGGAAATTTATAGAGTCCATTTTTGTCTTGATTTGTTTATGTTATCAGAGTAAGTTAGGTATACAGCTGTAACAACAGTTTCGGTCAGTATGGGAAGGCCTGAAAATGTAAGATATAGTAAGATTTGTTCTGAGGAACCTTGTTATCGATTTAAGTAAACTGAAAAATTGTATTGTAGGCTGCCTTTTGAACTACAATATATATAGGTACATTCAACAATTTTGTCACTATCAACGGTCTGTGTGATTATGTGGTTTATATTTCTTCGTCTTATGAATATAATGTTAACAACATTTATTTATTGCTTCTGTATCCGTTTTACTTCAACATACAAGATACAAAATCATTTATTTCCATTGTTTGGTTTTACAAATCTTAGAAACTTCAAAAATTAAATACAAAAAAATAAAAATATTTAAATAAACATAGGTGCTTAAAGACTTAATTTGGGTACTATAATAACCTTTCTTTTCCTTTCAGGTCCACTATGGCATCGGATGTGACGTCATACATAAGGAGAACCATAGTCATTTGGTTAATATTAGCAGTGTCCAGTGTAAGTACAAAATGTATGCTATTATTTTGGATTAAAAGCCCCCGACGAGTTATCATCTGTTCATCATGGAAATTTATATTAGTATATGTGCCTACACTAAGTGTAACTAAGTAAAAAAATACATGGACACTTTAATCTACTTTTAAAGAGATAAGAGCTTCTATTAGACTTTATAAAATGCTTTTTTAGTTAGCAAAGTTCTAGCTTCTTTTCACCCCCGTGTGAACGAATGCGAATTTAATAAAATTACGTTTTGAAAACTTTGAAATGAAACAAATTTGTCTTTTTCATTTGTTTCGTTTTAAAGTTTTTATTAAGATTTAATATTTTTATGCATTGAAGTGCTAGTAGTGAAAGCACACCAAAATTTAATACGATTCATTTTGGATTCATTTTAATAAGAATCTCGGTAAGTACTGTGCCTAAAACAAAAAGTTTACAATCCAGAAAGTTACAAAATTGTATAGTAACAGTAAACATGTTATGTTATGCCTGTGAAGCCTTTGTGGGTAAATAAAACATGAGAAATTATTATTCCTTCATTATATAAAATTAAATATCTCTCTCGTCAAAAGAGAAGGCCCAATGCTGGGTGCATTGGGAACGTTAATAGGGTGTTGATATTGAATACATGAGAACCTTAAAACAACTTCTAGCGAGTTATCGGAGACATCTTAAAATGGCCAGCACTATGCAGCACGTAACAATTTTGGCTATGGAGCTTATCAAACTTTCATTTTCGATAACGTCGTGGGAATTCTTACAACAATTGATTGAAAAGCGAGATTTTGGTAGTGTTGCTTTATTGTTGTATCTTTTTGTTGTTAATTGCTTTTATAGTGACAGCTGCGTTACAATGGGCCCGTTTTTTGTTGGTATTTGTTACATGGCACGCTATCTTGAAATACTTGGTTCGCTTTTGTATTGTGTAATTAATTTAAGGAGATTTCATATTTTCTTAGCCTATATTGAAACTCATTTATTATCTTGCTTTGAAATCATGAGAAATTATGATATGAAGATTTTTTTGTACTAATTTCGCAAAGACGGCATAATTATCTACGATGTATATAATTATTATTATAACATATTTCTTAATGTTTTTTGATTTTCTTTCCGCAATGTCACCATTAAGCCTATAATGTAATACTATGGATTTTTTATATTCGTAAATAAATTTCGTCATCATCTTTTCGACTAAGGAGGGATGAGCTTGACCACTTTAACAGAGACTTTAACTTTAATGATTTTTAATAAGTGATAACCCTCACTTTGCAGGTTAAACTATTTCTTAATTTTATGCAGAAAAAGATAAAGACACGTCCGTAACCTTCGCGCCCACAGGATTCGAACTTGCATCTCCAGGATACGCGCCCGACGCGCTACCAATTACACCAACGCGCCAGTCGAAATTTTTCTGCACTTTGTATTATCGAGTGAAGCCCCGAGTAACAACATCTCGTAGAAAATCCAAGGACTATTATACTTCCTTTACTCTAAGAGACTTTAAAGTCTGGAGAAAATATAAAGAGGCCTTTGTCATGCAATGGGCACCACAACCTCTTATAAAAAACAAATTTAGAACGTTACTATTAGATGTATTTTATTTACTAGCCCCTTGAATTTACCGCACAAAAATGCACAAATATGATTACGTAATTATCTCATTGATTAGACAAATCATCCGTAAATCACTTCCTACTCTGTTTAACTACTTAATTCGTAGGTTTTACAATATAGCTCAATCCTTCGTGTCATCGCATGAACGAGCCAGCATTCCGTCTAGCTCTAAGTAAGCCAGCTAATCTAAGCTCCGCCTTGTACAAAAAGCTAACCTAGCTGTTGAGTAAGCAGAAACGAAACGCCGTCCTTGCGAGGCCGAACAACGCAACCAGTTATAGATACCTCTACGTCCCTTTTATTGATAAGGGTAAAGGTGGGTTTACATAGGCTATTATATTAAGTATATCAGATGTCTACTACCTGAAAGAAAAGCTTAGAGCTTACTACGGGGCTAGATGTTGTGTGGATTGTCCGAAAATATGTATTTATTATTTATTAAGACGTGACACTGGAATTATTTCGACGTTGTTGTAAGCGCCATGATTACGGCTTAAACTGGGCTTGATGTCTAGTCAAGCTAGACATCATAGTAAAAAATTTACTTTTTTTTTTACTATGATGCTAGATCTAGCTTGACTAGACAAAATTCTTTATTAACATTAAAAAAAACATTTAATATTTTTTTTTCCCATAAGCTCCCGAAGTACTTAAAAAGTGTATTTCAGGAGCCAAGGTGTTGTATACAGTTACAGTTGCAAGCATTTATATACGTTCGTTTAGAACTTATACTAGCTGTTAGTTTTCCCAATTTATTTAAAGAAATAGACCAATATAATTCAGAGGCGATTTTCTCAACATCAGAATAAAATTAAATATCAATAAACGGTAAAATGGCAAAATAAAATTGTCACGTACACGTCAAACATTGAAGTGAGACGGCATACAACTTCAATCTGCTGTCTTATAGTTTGTCAATTTGTTATCTTTATTCTGGCCATGACTTTGGAAAAGCCCTTAAAAAAGTTAGTCAATCTAGTTTTTCTTATTACTTTTTTATTTTTTTTGTTTTCCTCCTATTTTGCTCTCATGGCATGGTATGTCTTCGCCTTAAAGTGGTCTAGGTATGTTTTTCCGTATGAAATACATAATTAATAACATTTTAGTTTTTCCTACCAAAATGTTTTTCAAAGTTTTGATGTAAGCAAATGCTCAATATCTTTTTTAAATTGGTAAAGGCGCATCTTTTAAATTTTATATTATTTATTAAACAATACCAAGATAAAAATGTTCCCTTCCTTACATAACCTCTCACTTCACAGAGATCCCACCATGTAAATACACCCTAATCCGTTATTGGTTCACAAACGCCTATGTCCATCAGCCGTTCTAGACAGAGCCGCAAGCCGGTACACCTTGTGGGAACACAAAGATCTAGTTGGGTGGTCGTCCGTATCCGTTCCATTTGATCTCGGCTGCTACGCGTCCGGTAACACACATAGCGGACATATCGCACACAACTAGACCACATCTGTAAAAAGTTACGGATGGAGTTTGTACGGTTCGCAGAAAAATCGCGGTTCAATTTCGTCTCGCTTTAGCTTGTTATGATTGGGTTAGTGGGGTGGACCTGTTGCGGGGAAAAATCCTGTGCTAATGTTGCATTGTTGACTAAAAATCCGATGCATTAGCGTCTTTCTTGTAATGTATGTATTCCATTTAATAACACGTGATTACATTTGTAAAAAAATGTTTTATTACCTAAATTTTATTATTTTCTGTCACATTGTGCCTTTTTTTAATAACAAAAGACAAAGGTTAATAACTTTTTTGACCTCAGCAGTCAGTGCAGTGTAATGCTTTCTAATGCGAAGCTTGGATTCATCGATAGATATAATTAGAAAACTATTTAACGATAATAACTCAGCCAATTCACGGAGTGGGCCCAAGCCCACTATAACTAGGTAGCTTCATAATGATCTTTTACTTTGGCCTCTGGATACAATCATAGCTATTCTCAAGGCTGCCAACTTAAAAATAAATTCAATAAGTATGAGATGGACTCGGAAAGAAAACAATCAGACGTCTCCCATCTAAGAACTTTGAAACATTGAAACTTTGTTGTTTGAAGCTTAAATAATTTATTTATTATGTGTTTCAAATAAATCTAAATTTAAAATTAAAGAAAAACCCCCGATTCCAATGTCTTAATTTCCTTAAAAGTAAAACACCATAATATTGTGTAAAATGCGCTTTCATTCGATACCCCACTCGAATATATTTGCAAATTTTCGGTTTTCCTTCCCCAATCTAACCCCCATAACTTTTAAACGGCACAACCGATTTCCATGAAACATGTCTAAGAACACTAGCGCCAGACTCACCTTTCATGCAAAAAAAAAACTAAATTAAAATCGCTCCATCCGTTCGGGAGCTTGATGCCCAGACAGACACGCCAAACTTATAACACCCCTCTCTTTTTGTCGGGGGTTAATAAAAACGGCAATCCATCTACCCGCAATATTTCAGCTCTCTATCTATCACGGTCCTTCAGACAGCCCTTGTGACAGACGGACTGACAGACAAAATCTTAGATATAGGGTCCCATTTTACAACCGTTTTTTTTCATTATACAATGTAAGCGCTTTTTTATTTATATGATTCCGTTAAGTTACTTAAATATTTGCTGTTTCTTCTGACCGTACATAGCGGCTTAGAGTTAATTGCATTGCTATTACTTAAATCCATTGCAATTCTTCATTCAGTGCTGAGCAAATGGATTTATGCATTGACTGAATTGATAAACACGCTACAGATTCAAGGGCACTTGACACGGGGGTGACGCGGTTTACCATTGGCATTACTGTATGCTGTTTAAACTATAGAAGTATTAATAGAAACAAAACAATTTTATATCGCAATATAGTTTTTACCCTTGATGGTGATGGTGAAGATGATAATGATTATATCTATAGAACGGTATGACTATTTTTATTATTTTCTTATATATTAAACGCATGGAAATTACGCATGTGGTGAACACAGACGTAATGTCCATGCCTAGTTTATGAATTTACTAAACTTTATTGAGAACAATAATTACACACTTGATTGATTCATGTAGAAGACAATCGTTTGAATTTATTTAAAATAATGTAAAATATAATTTAAAATATTGATTTCTACACTATTTTAAATAACATTATAAAGTCACTTATATTAAAAACGAACGGTATAATAATATGTTAATTGTTAAAATGTTTATAATCGTAAATTGTATAAGTTATTGATAAAAGTTTTAAAATAACGACCTAAAATTATGATAATAGAGGTAGTTATACCATTTTCTGGTTGATAAATAAACATTCTGTAATATTGGAAAAACCTGTTCAAAAATAAAAAAATTGGCAAATAAAAAAAAATACTAAGCAAACTAGATATTTTATAACCTGGAACTGTAGATTTATCAATTAATTTATAAGACAAGTCTATCTATGCATAATTCATGAGGTCAACGGCCTTATAAAAGCCAAAAATAAAACCAGAATGACACGGGCCACTAAAACGCGGGATAAGAAACGGGATTTACGAGATTTCTAGTAAATTTGATAAAAGTCATTTCTATGAATGCCTCAACTTCTGTTTTATATCTTAAAATTGAAGATTAGGCATGATGACTCTATAAAAAAATTGGTATTCTGTTAAGTCTGTCTGTTGTTGTATTTTTGGTTTATCAATTAAATAAGAAACTGCCAAGATATCGAGAATCAAAGGTTGAATCGCTGTAGCGTCTTGATTTTTCGTTTGCAAGAAAAAAATATACATGTCCTTTTTATTTTAATAATTTAATTGACAAACTTTTTTTGTTTATGTCATCTACCATATCGAAGCTGACTTTGGATAGTTATCCTGAAAGATGCTGGATGCTGGAGGCCGCTTCTAACTGAAATTTCGTGAAAAGTAGTAGACGTTCTACAATTGAAGTTATGATGAACCAAGACGTTTCCAAAAATAAATTAGGTCATGATTCCATAGTTGACCTAGGTACTTTATCAGTATGAATAATTTCTAAGTCTACTGATAGCCAATATTTACTTGAAAATTCTCACCAAATAAAGTAACAAGTAGCTAGTCAATACTTAAAGAGCATTTAATTTTCTCACTCAGACTATTGTGTAACTGAGCAATTCAGTGTTATACAGGCCCATGGCTCTACTGATCACGGCAGTTTTGAAAAATCTTTGAATGCAGTTCTAATTTTATAAAATCAAAATGAAGTCTTCTTCCAGCAAAATGTTCTATATTTAAGGTTTTCCATATGGAATGGCCCTGGGACACCTGTATGTAACCACTGATTAGCAACTAACCCTAGTTCTGAGATAGCGTTTCATTTACATTGTCCTTGAATAACAGGAAAACACAAATAAACCTAGATGCAAACAAACCGCATAACCTAGAAAACAATAGAGACATTACTATACAAAGTCAGTTACCATGTTTAACCAGGACCTGGCGACACGATGCATAATGCAGTGACTCGAGATAACAAACGCACGTGATACGAATGGGGGAAGTTAACGGCACACCTAGGATGTTGAATATTCAGATGATGATGATGTCTGGAAATGTTAACGGTCCGTTATTTGACTAGACTCGTATATTTAACACAAAAAAATACAAATCTTAGTTATAGCATAGGTCATGTACAAAGGCGAGCTTAAGCCATTATTATTTATCGGGGCGGTATACTTGATTCACCTGAGTTAATTCACCTAGGTGCATTATGTATACTTTTAGTAGACTTTATTCACCCATATGTCTTCGGGTGCATTAGGTCTACTATTTTAGTAGACTTTATTCACCTAGGTGTTTCCCGGTGAATTGAGTCTACTATTTTAGTAGACTTTATTCATCTAGGTGATTCCCGATGAATTAAGAACTAATTAACAATTCGGTTACACTGTTTAAAATAGCCCTTTTTAATTTTATACAGTCCACCACAAGTATTTTGCGAAGTCCACTATCGTAAACTTATGATAATATAAAAAAAATATCTAACTAAAGATAGTTAAGCGCAGTGAAGGTCTTAGGTATGCGATATAATACTATGAGGATAGTGCTTGTTAAGTTTCAATTGTTACATTGATACGCAGTGTTGGGAGAAGCTCTTCTATTTTTAAATAAAAAAAAAAAAAAAAAACGCTTAAAATAATTGAAGCAAACAAATTGATCACTGCCAAAATGCTCTATATATTTATATTCCCACTGCTGGGGCACAGAGACTTCTCTTAATTCACCACGTGCGGGTTGATCGGTCCAAGTGCGGGTTGATCGGTCCAAGTGCGGGTTGATGTAGCAAAATGATTTCCTCCATTCACTGGTGTTGCAATAATCAAATGAAAACTGGACTATTCACCGTTGAGATGTTACTAGACAAATAATCAGCTCATCTCTATCTTTTCTGGATGTTCTGAACGAGGTAACGACGTCGTTAGCATCTCCGAAGCAGTTTTAATTACTTGCCAGTAACGGGGAGATATATTACGGACTTGAGTGACACTAATTTTCAACGAACAGAAAAGATCTTGCAAAAAATACAACCGGGTCTCATAATTTATTATTATTTCAGCTACAGGACGTCCACTGCTGGACATAGGCCTCCCTTAATGACGTCCACTCATACCGGAATAGACGGACCAATCAGAAACGAAAATATGGACACACCTTGTCTTGTATTTAATCACTTTGCAAATGACTTAAAATATAGTTTGATAGATTTTAGGGTCTAAGCCCTGTAGTTCATCAGGCTGACTTATCTTAATCGCTTACAAAATCTATTTTTACCCAAGATTTCATTAATTTAGAGTGTTATGCCAGTGATACCATAATTTTGTTAAGACTGTAAGAACATTGTGTCACATGGACTTCATTAAACTGATTGTAAACTAGCAATCCACCAGGTTAGCAGATCACACTTAAACACACATAAGCGTTTTAAGCGTTTTTGCAGTTATAACAATAATCTTGTAAAATACATGTACATTATGTTTTACTAAGAGGCGAAGATTGCAAATGATCTTTTAGTTTATTTGTTAGAAGTAAATACTATTTACTTGTAACAAATAAAAAGTGGGAACAGAAACGTTGGAGGATAATATCGTCAAAATATACGATACTAATACCCGTTTTCAAAATAAAATAAAAATGAACAATTATAACGAACAGCTACGTTCCCTACAAAATGTTAGTATACATGTACTAACTTTTTTTAGTAACTTTAGTAGAACATACGCACTACTATTCCATGCAATCATACCCCAGGGGCTCGGTAATACTATTCAATCAGATGAAATAACCCGAAGTATTACAAAGTATAACGAACTACGAGTATGAGACGAGGTATTTGCATAGGGTTGACCCTACGTAACTGTAAAGATAGCAAATAGACTGTTTGCTTTACGGTGACAGTTAAGTATTTTTATAAGTGACCTGTTTGAAAGTGTGAGAAAATGGTGAATTTTACTAACAGATTAAAATAAATGTGCTGGGTATGCAATGCATTTTAAATATGATAGGACGCAGTTTGGGAAAATAGGAGTGATGACTACTTAAAAAAACATTTTAAGTACCTCTCGTAAACCACCTTTTATTTATATATTTTCAGAAAGAAATTCATCAATCAGTTTAAACAATAGATAACAAATAGGTATGTTTATGCAGTGTGTATGGTGTACAAAATTATAAAAAGTTGTGTTTTTATACCCGTCAATGGCAGTCGGGTCAGCTGCAATAGGGGATATTACTGTAATGAGCTTGCGCCAGAGAGCAGCTCTAGCGTAGACAAGATTAAAATCTAAGCTGAAAAAAACAGTGTTACTTGATTCTAGTTAAGCAGTTTTATCTACGAGGCCTTAAAAACACGAGGTTACGAGAAAAGAGTTTCTTGATTATAGAGGTCATAAATGCTATGTGTTCCTAATGCACCTGGGTGAATAAACCCAGGTGAATTTAGTATACCGCCCCGTATTATGGCTAAAATGATGACAGAATCACAATGATACAAAAAATATATAAATTGAGAAACTTATATTTCACCTTATCATGACTACAAAACGGGTAACATACCGTTATTACATAACCGTTATTCAGGTTTAAGCAACAGCGTCAAATACTCAAAAAAAAAACGTAAAATCATGTATTACAATATTATTTAAAACTTTACAATTTTAAAGTAATATTTCACCGGTTATAAATTGAATTTCACACAGCCCTAATCTCCATTTGCTATCGAGCCCTGCAAACGAACAAGTAATGTATTGTGAAAAGCGTGCGAATCTACCACACATGGCCCATTGTGAGCGCCACTGAGTGACAGACAGCCGTAGGGTAGTTTATTATGTGTTTTGAAGGAAACGCCGTGGTCTTTGTGGGAAATTAAATAGCTGTGTACTTGAACACGTACGTAACAAAGGGATATTTGCATTGTCGATGGTCAATAAAATTTCATTGACCACGGAGTTGTTTTTTCCTGAGTATGACACCAGGAAAATAAAAAATCTTGTAGCTCCGTGTAGTCCCTTCCCCCTTCCCTTTCGATATTATCATTTGTTTAGTCCATTTACTTGGTTATAAGCTTTAAGGTTACAAAAAATGGACCAACAAACCTCCTGACAACATCCAGAACTTTATTAAAAGATTATATTTTGAAAGATTTTGCTGAGTTCAAAACAATGCACAGTACGCGGTCCTAATATTTTGCATACACAACTTTCTTTAACTATTGCTCTAATAGTGTTCAATTCTGAGTTCTGTAGCCCTACCACGAGCTGCCACTAACTGTTGGAGATAACAACATGTAATATTTATGCATTTGACAGATTTTTCACAACAAAAAATGTATCTATATTTACTGTTAGTAATACATAAATAGTTTCGAAGACCATTACAAGTTACATTGCAATTTAGGAATTGCTAAGTAAGCAGCGACGCGGAGTGAAAAACGGCGCGGTGGCGGCTTCGTGTGCCTATCCAAACAATAAGTAAACCAAAATAATATAATCTGAAAACTAATTATTCGACAAGTCAATTTAAAAAAAACAAGTTTTCCAAATACAGTAGGTATGGTATATATGTATTTATTTTGTTAGTATGCTTTATTTAAAAGGGCATCTGAAAGAATGATGGTATACCTAGATAAATAAATTCCAAGAAAGTAGCTTATAATCCATCATGATCAGCGAAGGTACGGTATGTAAATAGTACCTATCATTCAGATATATCCTTGGACTTGTGAATGACGCGTGAATTGGCTGGCCGATGGATCGTTCTGATACCCTTTAAGTGGGAATCACTGTCAGGGGTTTATCCAGTATGGTGTACAAAAGAAGTCAAAATGTACCTAATATTGTTTTTTGGCATTGTTTTATTTTGTGTACTATTTTGTTGCGTATATTAAAGTGTTGCTTACTTCTATCTAACTATATCTATAAGTTACTGCATAATATGAAATTAAATTAAGTTTTCCATATTCTTCAGGAACATGAATTTCAAAGAGATTTTATTGTTCCTACTACACTAGTCTAGTAGTCATTATGACTACTGAACACTTGCATGTTATGCAAAAACTATGTTCTTTGCTGTACACAGTACAAAGTACTGTGCTTCTCAACAATGTGATATAAATTTTAGTGCTTTTCCAACTTAACAAGTTTGTAGGCTGTAAAATACACGTATTATAACTTCTGTGAATAGTTTGACGTTTGTTTAAATTTAAACCAAGAGTTACACATTGTAATGGGTTGACAAATACAGTTGTATGTACAATCAGTGGCGTAGCTAGGGGGGAAAGGGCCCTTGTGCATAGTGAGAGAATCGGGCCCTCCCCCTCTTTCCGAGTAGTTTTACCTTATTGATATGAGAATGAGTGACATCGAAAATGTAGATCTTGTCAACACCTTTCATTTTAACCCATAATGGAACGTCTAGGATGTGTAGTTTGAGACATATATTTACTGTTTTTGTTTTGACAGCCTGTCACCGAAAATCTAGATCTCATCAACATTTAAAAAAAAATACGCAACCAAAATGTAACCAAGCACCACCAAAGCTGGCGCGACACCATTCACGTAACCCCGCGATGTTTTATGGTTGAGGTACGTGTGGGCTGGCCCCTCATTGGAATATGATTTTTAAACTAAAAACAGGAATATCCATCCATCTCTGAACAGAAATCATTTATTAATTTTTGCTTTAAAGGGTTCTTGCTTACAATCTCTGTGTGATCAATATATAGGTACTGAAATTATTTATACTATGGTATGACCGTAAGGTCACGTGATTGTCGCGGGAAACATGATCCGTGAAATGGTCCGTCCTCCGTGAGCGCCAGAGAGCGAGTGATCGGTTTTACGAAACGAATTTTCGTGCATTTTGTAAGTATTCTTTCACAGGCATTAATAAAATCCTTCCAGTCCAGTTCCAGTCTTGCGATGTACTGAGTGCGATGGCCAAGTCTTAATATATTTATATAAAACATTAAAGAATTTTGAGACGAAATTTGAAGACTTGGATTTACTTGGATCTCACAACTTTTTACCGCAGAACAACTGAGTTGCGCGACTTGTTTTTTTTTGACAAGTATTGTTTTTGATGGGATAACTCATTTACTAAGTAAATGACGAACTCTTTCTTTTGATATAACTTTTATATGTTTTGAAGTTGAAACCTCAGTAAAGTTGGTTTAAAAATCAATTTAATGTCATCTTTTACACATTATATTACCGTGCAGATTTATATTTTTTTAATTTTATCTTTAACAATAAATAGCGTAATAACAAAAAATTATGAATTTTAATTTTATATAAAAAAAAACGTGCAAATTATTCATATTTACGGAAATAAAATCGTTAGAAAAATTGATAATTCGAACCGGATCTAGCTTTCGCAATTATTTTTTACTTTCTTGACGTTATTTCCGCTTTGCGGCTCCGGTACGTTCCTTTTTTCTTTCACTAATTTTAAATTGGTAGCCATCGAATTTTTAGAAATTCGGAGTACTTACTGAGATTTTTCTTTAAACAGGAAGCTCAACAGAAAATAACCATAAAAAAGCTTGTTTGGTAATGATGCCGTAAAATCAATATTAACTCAAAAGAATTAATTATATCTTCTTATGAGTTATGTAATATAAAGTTTCTATAGTACTTAGCTCGTCTGTCAATTTGAACTTGCTTCTTTTTTTTGCGAAAATGAGTTTTACCATACTTTCTCGCCAGATGGATGGATGTGCAGAATAGAAATCATATCATTAGTAGTGGTGACACTTGATGAAATAAGGCTGTTAGTAGGGAATTACTCTCGATCTAGTTCTGTGGGAATTACGAATAACAACAGTCAGCAACAAACAAACAGTACGTTCCAGATCCAAGATAGTTGAAAACATTGCCGGAAATATCATAAATAAGAACAAGGCAAGAGCGAATTAAAACTTCATTAAAAAGTAGATGGGCGGGATTTGTGAATTCATCTCACGACCGTGAAGCACGTGAGCTGATCTTTTTATTTTTCTTTTTTTTCAAAGATGTGGCTAGAGGGCCCCCTGAGCTCAAGGGCCCTTGTGCACTGCACAACCAGGCCCTATGATAGCTACGCCACTGTGTACAATGCGTACTGAATAGCATATAGAAATTTATACTTACGCACAATAGTATGGCGATTCAAAGATTAGTTGGAACAAATAGACATTAAGGCAACAATTTTCAGAAATTGCATCTTTAAAATACATGAGTAATTTGTATAGATGTCATTTTCCATGACGCTAATAGTAAAATATCTAAGAAAGAACAAATCTGGCAACAATTGAAAAAAAAAATCCTAGGTTTTGGAAACTGCATTAAATTTTTATAAATTACATACAGTCTTTTCAATATATTATTGATTTGTATGGATGTAATCTTTCATGACGCTAATAGTAAAATACATTACAATCATCCCGTGTCTCGGGGCGTCATCCCCTTAAGCTCGACACGATTCTCATTCCCACGATCTTTCAAAGATATTTAACGCTAATGTTGGTAACGTACAGTCGGATTTCAATTAATATAAGCTTCTAGTCAAAATAATCTGAAAAACATAAA
This sequence comes from Gymnoscelis rufifasciata, assembly GCA_929108375.1. Lineage (NCBI taxonomy): Eukaryota > Metazoa > Arthropoda > Insecta > Lepidoptera > Geometridae > Gymnoscelis > Gymnoscelis rufifasciata. The sequence continues at coordinate 11,657,240 of OV815312.1, read as the reverse complement.
AGCAAATTGCAATACAAGCAGTTAAAATCATCAAAATATTGTATACGCCCAACGTGGTCAAAGTATCTAACTTCTTTTCTTGCATATTTATCTAAGTTCAGGAGGTGTTCAAATGATCTGTGCAAACATAGCTTTCAAATTTAATAGAGTTTGCATAGTACCTTTGATAGCTTTGTTTGCAAAGCATCTTTAGATAATCTACTTTTTGGTTTATGGCATCAAATTATTTCATATGCTAACTAAGATAAATAGAGTCTCAAATTGAAATACCCCCGAGTCCATTTGAATTGGATTAGTTTCCTTAAAAGTAAAGATTTTCGTAATGTGCACATCACACGCTTTCATTTGAGACCCACTCGATTATATTTGCAGCTTTTCGGTTTTCCTTTCCCACTTATACCCCAAAAACTCACCTTTCATAAAAAAAACTACATTGAAATCGCTCCATCCGTTCGGATGCTATGATGTCCCAGACAGATAGACAGACATACAGACAGACACGTCAAATTTATAACACCTCGCTTATTTGTCGGGGTTTTATAAAACAATAGAAGTGCCTTCTCGGAGACGCAACTCCTTGTCCTAGAATTATGAATTTGGACCATAATTACTACTTTTGAACTTTAATAACGAATATCTATGGTAAATATTCAATATAAATATATACATGAGTTGAAAATTCGTTTAGATTTTTTTCACGATCGTATTTATGTTTAAAATTGTTATACTCATTTTAACCCAGATATCCATTACCCTACATCATTTTAAAATTGACGTTCCTAGATAAATGGAAACTCTTGCGAACTTTAACCGTAAGAAACAAGGGCGAACCGATTAAAAACTATTTTCACACAGCATCATCTATCCTATTGTAATCAGAGCATTGTAAAAAATGCCCAAAAAACTAGAATGTGGCAGTGGGTGCCAAACAAAAAATAATCTGAATCATTACTTACGAAATGAAAAGCTTACACCAGGGGCCTCAATTTGTGAGTGATTATGAAACCAATATGCCGATAACAACATCCAAGTGTATAATTTATATCACATAACACAATATAAGCCGCCACAGCAAAATAGAAGAAATGTGATGATTATCATCAAATTATACGGATGTTATAAAAAATGTCGGTCAAGTTCTGTCGTCAGGTTTAGAATTGCCTGTTCATTGCGGTATTTTAATTCTGAAATTGTCTTGACTTATGTGTTGATTGGAGAAAAGCGTTTATTTTCATTGATATGCTAAATATTCTTTCGATTTGGTTTTGCCAGCGTTGTGTTAATTGTTCTGCCTGAATTTTTGAGTGTGTGTGTGTTTTTTTATACTATATAATAAAAGAACTCCTGATTTTCTAAAAGTCTAAACATTTTCAGTAAGACTTTAAAATATTAAAGCCATTAATTAAATCCGTTTTAAGTCGACCTGTCCATGTAAGCATAGGCTTCTAAGGAAATAAACGTTTTGACTTTGACTTTGACTTCGTGTTTACTTGCAATATCTCAAAAATTTCGGAGAAAATTAGACTTTCAAATTTTTCTGCGATATTAACAAACCAAACTTATTTTTTATACCTATACATGCGAAATGAGTCAAAATTATTATTAAAAATAAACAAAGCATCGATCAGTTGAGCTTTATTTTATGTAGTTATTACTAACTACTGTAGGTACATAATATATTTATTCGTATAGTCCTATTCGCGACGAGCAACTCAAACGGTATCTGAGATCCACAAAGCCGGAAAAATTCGAATGAATGTCCTACAAGATGGACGTAAGATTTAGTGTTGACTGGAGACAGGCTCTGACCGTTATTCTTGGAATTATACGAAAGGGAGACAGACATATTCCAACAATAACTCTTTATACCGATTTATAATAGGAATGTAATAGTTTGAGGTTTCTTAGCAAGTGGCAAAATTTTACGTTTTAATATCATGCATGAGTCATGACATTTGAGATTTATTACAACTATCACGTACCCTTAGCCTTAAAATAATGATTCTTTGGGTTCCATTAGATGTTATAAACATATATGGTTCGATATAATATGTTATTTAAATGTTTATGTGCCTCAAAACCTACCAAAGAGGTTATATATTTAATTTATTTATTGATGACTCATAATAAGAGCATTAGAACAAAGTATACATGTATATACATTGACATGTATTTATTTCTGTTCGCTGGCTCGTTCCGGCTTTGCATGCAAAACCTTCCTGTTGAATTAGTGTACTTCAAACCTATTGTTTAAAACCATAAAAGCATAAAAATCCGTTCGGTAGTTTTAGAGCTTATCAGAAACATAAAGACATTAATATAAAAAAATATAGATTTTTATGTTGTAATGATACATAGAAAAATGCCCAGAACCGGAATTAAATAAATTCATCAAGGATCAAAACTCAAGACACATTGCTATTACACCAATAACCAAAAAGTGAATTATAAGTGGGCCAACGAAAAAACTTTCTTGATTAGTCATTTTATGACGGACGACCCACAAAACTTCATTTATTTTGCCGCTGTTTCATCTATCAATCATTTTGAAAATAAATCTATAACTCCTTTCGAATAATTATCATAATTGAATTCATATTTTTTATTTTAGCAGTAATTATTAGTTATATTCAATTAACAGCTGAGATAAGAGTGAGAAAATGACATGTCTGCGCCGACGGCGAGTTAGGTTCTACTGAGGCTTAGAATTACATACCTTTAGGCAGCTTCTATACGAATACAGTTTATTTATTTTAACTGTCTCAACATACTGTCTTAAAGTTTTAACATACTTCGTTCTTAAAACGTATGTTTTACTTGCTGGATATAATAAGGTGGAAAAAATGGACGGCTAGTAATTTTTTTAGGGTGTACCAGAAATCTATAATAATTTTATAAAGCTGAAGAGTTTGTTTGGTACGCGTAATTCTTAGAAAGTAATAGTAATCCGATAAGTGGTCCGATTTGGAAAACTGACTTTTGTCTTTTTATTTCACTGATTATTGCCTATTTATAGCCTATTTATTGAGGAAGGCTATAGGCTTTTTACCGCAGGAAAATACGTTGTTCTCGCGGGTAAATCTATGGCGTGAAAATCTAGTGGTGGTGGTCGGCAAAGTACATGTGCCGAGGGTGGGCTTGAATGAACCTCAAACCCCCAAAAAAAAAAAAATCTTCTTTCGCCCCCACTTTTGGGTATCACGAAAACAACTTAAGCCCTAGTTCCAACAACTCCGATCCGTTCCGATTTTGATTTTCCTCTACTTCATTTCAACACGCTTCTATCTTACACATTTCGTCTTTCTCACATCATGATCATCGTTCGATCTAGTATAAATAAAATAAACTCCTGCCGATGAAATACGGCCTCGTCAGCTGAAAGCCTAGCTAAATGTAGAGTAACAACACATCTAGAAGTGTCGCTAGTTAAATTACAGTGCAGACGTCCATATCATGAGCCACGGATGTTCCTACTCGTCTGTTAATCAGTACCATCTACTTGCACATTAACGTACGTCCCGGATCGCAAATTATATGATATTATACTCAATCTCGCAATTCAGTATCTTAAGTATACTCAGATAGATAGCAGTTAAGTTTTCCTTAGGATGTATGGAATGTCTACTATTATTTATATGTCTGTTTTTCCTGCAAATAATTATTAGTAGCTTTCGTTTCTCCTGTCCCCCTGATTGTCTGTAGTTAAATCTATGAAGTCCTAAAAAAGTCAAATCTTTCACGTCCTAATTTCCTTGCAGAAAATTTGGTCAATTGTGATAATATAATTCTATGACGATATAAAGTTGAAATGAGGAAGGTAGCCAAAAAAATTGTAAAAAATACTATCTTACATACGTAAAACATAAATAAAACCATAAACTACATAACTATAATGATTTAGTATTGACAAATGTCGCATTCAGTGGTTACAGGACAAACAGTGTTCTTTGACCATGTTTTTGAATATGGGTAGTGACTAAGCATGCCGGACCGGGACTATGGGTAATGCATTCCATAATTGGATTGCTTGCACAGTAAAATAATGGGCATTGCTTGTCAATAAGGATGTTAGAACTATTAGATGTTGAGTGGGTTTTTTTTATGGACTGTAGATCTTTGTTTGTCAACAATCTCACCTGATGGTAAGTGTCGATGTGAACGAGGATGGATCACAAAGATCTAGAAGGTACCTATTTACTCTTGACATGAAGATACTCAGGTTGTAGTTATCAGGAAATACATCAGCAGGGAGCGAATTCCAAATCCTTGCAGTGCGAATTATGAAGGTGGATGAGAATCGCTTGGTACGATACATTGGGCTTGGATTTCCATCCACTCGTACCAATCGATTCGCGGGAATGCATCTGCTTGTCCTGGAGAGGAAGGGAGATGGTTGAATCAGGTCATGAAGCTCCTGTGAACATTCACAATGGCTATCGGGTGAAAACAATTGACAACTGGTTATCGCTAGACGTATCGCCTTACACAGCTTCATAATTGTTGATGAATATGTTATAATGGGTGCTTTGACCCATCCATTCAGTACTTACCTCCATCACCTGTTGTGGGCACAGATGAGACAATAGTTACAGTGGCATTGACCGTGAGATAATGACGTCACGACCGGTTCAGACTACTACTATACGTATTTGCTTCTAGATGAGTTTTATTATGGGCTATTTGGGTTTCTCTATGGGAACGGATTTTAAAAGGTAGACTAAAAAAAACATACCTACTAAAATAGTCGATAATGAAAATATATCATATATCAGATCGATATTTTGTTTGAATTTAAATAAGGATGGTTGATTATTATTTTTCGCAGATTTATTATTACAAAAGTTTAATTTTTTTTATAGACAACTTTATAATCGATCTTATAAAGTGAGGCTAAATCAGCATATTTTTAGTAAGTTTTTTTATCATAAAAATAATACTATGTAATTATAATGAATTAACTGTAACATAAAATTGGCGTTAGATGGTCTTGAGTGATTACTTGGGAAATATAAACATGTTTCCCGCTCCGATAATGAATACACACGAGCGATATGCATTCGCTATTTTGTATGCAAAATTAACGACTTAGGTCTGTCCTGTCGTTAAAAAGCGTCATAGATAGGTACAGGCAATTTAAAGTGTCATTTCAATTAAAATTGAAAAAAAAAAATTGACTGTTTGGTTTTGAATTACTTACTTGTCATAAATCATTTATTGTTTGCGTAATAAAGTGCCTGATAACTGAAGTTGAAGTTGATGATAAAACTAAAGGTAAATAAATGGTGATTTAACAAGACTAAATTCATTTTATTGCAAACAAGCAACATTCTCGTCAAATAGCTCACCTAGAGCTAGGCTAGGCACCTAGGCTAGATATTGTAAGGATTGTCGAATAATATTTATTTAGATATGTATTTTATTTTGCAACAAATTAATTACAGACAACTTTCGGGTAAAACAAACAATGCGTAGTCTGTACAATAACTAATGTAGTGCCGAAAATAGCCGAACACATCTTGTTCTATTAGTTATTCCGTGTAATACAACTAATACCTACAATGCTGTCTCTTTCGTGTAATAGCCGCTTGTAATTGGCTGGTAATGTTTGAAGGTTTTGCTATGAAGAGGCGTGTTCTTAGTACGCTTGCTTTCGCAGTGAATAATTGAGGACACAAAAAATAGTTTTCACATTTCTTAGAGCACAGGTTTTCTTTTTTCAGGAGATGCTAAGGCTGAGAAGCGTTAATGGGTTTAGAGGGTATTATGTTAAAAAGCTAAAGTTATTTATTATAATAATAAATCATAAATTTTAAACACATAAAATAAAAATAAATATATATTTCCGGACAATCCACGCAACAACATCTAGCCCCGTGGTGCTAGGCATCTGGTATACTTTATATATAGTTATAACAAATTAAATTAAAGTATAAATCTGCAATATAAAAGTATGCAGAGTTATACCAAAGTAGTCTTTTATATTTGTCTGTCAGTTTGAAAATAACAAAACGCGTCCTCCGAATCAGCTGAAGTGAATAATAACTTTCTCAAGTATACATATTTCTATTATAACTAATTAATATAAATGACGTTAGCGGCGGCGTAAGCTAGCATAATCATATATAAATAACAGCAGAAATCCTAATCTGTAGAATTAATAACTGCATTTCAAAACTATTTTATTAATCACGAACCATATTTCCAACAATCAATACCAATTATTAATGATGCCCAAATTCTTAAACGGATTCGGCGCATCCGGAGAAAACCGCATAACTGAAATACCTCAGCATTCTCAGGTTTACGTTGTTACGCGTGACTCATCTGACAAAAATTGCTTTCTTTTTACTTACCTACATATGCTAAGAATACTTAGCACTAGGTTGCTAAAATGTATGTCCTTACAACTTCTTTATTAGTCAATGAACTCTAGTTTGCAGGTACTTCACGAATTAATAAGCCTTTCTAGATTTTTAAGCTTTTCTATTATAGTTGGGATTCTGTATTCACACAAAATAACTCATCATCATCATCATCCCCAGCCTGACTTCACCCACTTCTGGATATAGGCCTCCTCTTCTTGCTCTCGCCACTTATTTCGGTCCTGTGCTAATTGCATCCAGGTGCGACCTGCAAAACAAAAAAAAACAACTACATCGTATTAATTATATTGTTATGTTAATTTTAAAGAAAATAATAATAATCAATCATTTATTTCAGGCATCTAAGGCCCATATAAACCTTATAGACTAACATACATAGAAATATAAATCTTATAAACTAAACTAAAGTAAAATACCTTTATACAATTGTAACCTAACCTTTGTTATAACTAAAGAAACTTGAAACTTTTCAATGTATCCCGAGCCCTTTAACAGGTCATCCGTCAATCTAGGTGGAAGTCTAACGCCTCATTTGCCTCTCCGCGGTCTTCATTCGAATACGTTTCGCTCCTGACGCGCAATTTTTCTATAAACTGTATTGTGTTTTTTGTGTATGTATTTTTTTTACAAAATTTAGGGGAAAAAAGTTAAGGAATTTATAATGATAACACTAATAACAAAGTAGTTATTTACCTATGCAGGGTAACTATTACCTAACTGTTGATCATGGCTCCCATCTCCATAATCTATACACAAATTGGATGATTCTTTCTTTTATGGGTTTGTTATTATTGAGACTATGTTTGTATAAAATAACTTCAAACAGAAGATATTTTAATAGTATAAAATAAAAAAAAAATACTCTGTAATACAAGAACTACATATATTTGTAGCTACAAAGGTACGGTAAAAAAAATATTTGAATATAAAGGTAAAATTTTGTTCATCCATATATGTATAGTAATACACTTTTATTAGTTTTAATTTTGTCTTGCGCATACATTTCCATCAAACTATGGCCCATTATTACCACAGTTCAAGTTTCCTTTATGGATAATAATTTAGATAGAGTAATTTTACTATGGAAATAAGGTTGGTGTTTGATTCGATTCTTAATATTATTGATCTTAGGCAACACCTTTCATAAAAAAATATTGTACATATAATTTTGAACTGATCAGCAAGTTTTAGCCGCAAGCTACCCTTACCCCCCCCTTACCCTTAGAGAAATCTATGTAACTCAAAATAAGCCGTGATGTGAAATACTAGATGCAAAAAGCTTGTGTCAAATCAGTTTCTGTTTCTTGCTTTGTTTAACTAATAATTTCATCACCAATAAAAATGAGAGCACGCGAAGCTTCTAGAAAACTCCTATTTTCTTGTGTAATAACTGTCTACAACAGCTGCTGTGATTACTGTATATTTTCTATACGAGTGGGTCATTACTGTAATGGCGTGAGGCACGCGTCGTGCCCCGCTGGAGATCACCAGTAACGCAACTTTTGTATCCTGAACTGACCATGGGTTAGATTTATATATATACATATATTAGGTCCTTACATATGAAATTGGCGTTTTTCGTACTGGCCACTTTAATCACAAATTTCTCCTCTTTGGTAAGGAATTCCAAATTCAAATTTGTACAGCTATAGACTCATGTATTTGTGCTTCGATGATCGTCATTCATTTGTTTTTTTTCTTCTGTTTTTTTCTGTTTGCGTCACTCATTTTACAAAATGGAAAACTTAAAATATCGCATTATTTACGAGTACGAGTTCCGCCGTGGCACTAGTGCTGCGGAAACAACTCGAAGGGTGAATGATGTGTATGGCGGTCGTGTTGCAAAAGAAAACACAGTTCGTTTTTGGTTCCAACGTTTTCGTTCTGGAAATTTCGACTTGCAGAACAAGCCCCGTGGACGGCCTGAGACTCAAGTTGATAATGAAGAGTTGAAGGCTATTGTGGAAGCGGATCCATCGCAAACCACGTCCGAGTTAGCTGCAGGCTGCGGTGTTAGTGATAAAACTGTTTTAATTCACTTGAAGCAAATTGGGAAGATTAAAAAGCTTGAAAGGTGGGTACCTCACGAATTGACTGAAGCAAACCGGCAAACGCGCGTCGACTGCTGCGTTACATTACTAAACCGGCACAATAATGAAGGTATTTTAAACCGAATCATTACCTGTGATGAAAAATGGGTTCTTTACGATAATCGGAAGCGCTCAGCGCAATGGTTGGATCCTGGCCAGCCAGCCAAATCCTGCCCCAAGCGAAAATTAACCCCAAAAAAGTTACTTGTAAGCGTTTGGTGGACTAGTGCCGGTATTGTTCATTACAGTTTTCTCAAATCTGGCCAGACTATTACGGCTGATGTCTATTGTCAGCAATTGCAAACCATGATGGAAAAGCTAGCGGCTAAACAACCTAGGCTGGTCAATCGCTCCACGCCACTGCTGCTTCACGACAACGCTAGACCACACACTGCGCAACAGACGGCTACTAAATTAGAAGAGCTTCAATTGGAAAGTCTAAGACATCCTCCGTACTCCCCGGACCTTGCTCCAACAGATTACCATTTTTTTCGAAATTTGGATAACTTCTTGCAAGGGAAAAAATTCAACTCCGATGGGGCAGTCCAAATCGCCTTCAAAGATTTTATTGGTTCCCGTCCGACTGGTTCTTTTAGTAAAGGGATCAATGAACTACCTATAAGATGGCAAAAGTGCATAGAAAATAATGGTTCATACTTTGATTAATTAAATATATTATATTAAAAAATATTCGACTTTTTGTTCCTCCCATACAAAACGCCAATTTCATATGTAAGGACCTAATATATATAGTTAGTGTTTAGTACAAGTTTGTTCTGAAAGAACTTAAGGTGATTTTAGTATAATGTGGATAATGCTGACGCACACGGGAGTGGCCACAATACTCTGTGATTGGCTCGCATAAGGAAATATTATTTTTTTCTTTGCGAGTGTGTTTGTTATAATTCTCTAGTAACATGTCGATTGTTCAAATCTCATCAAAATTGTACATAAAGTACCTGTTTGTGCAAAAAAATAATACCAGGTGTATTATTTTTTTGCACCAACAGGTGTGTTACGTGTCTCTACAATGTAATATTGTAGAGACATAATTATTGCAGTAAAATATAATATTTAAAAACATTATACAAAAATAAAAATCAAAGTATAATATTTAATAGGTGTAAAAAATTTAAGCGAACTATCAAGACAATGTTATTTCCTTGATTATTCTTAATTTTTATTTAAATTAGCTATAAGTTGACCTGTCAATGTATGCATAAGCGTCTAAGGATATAAACGTTTTGACTTTGACTTTGATTTACTGTTTATTGTAGAGACATAATGATTGCAAGTTTATTCTTACAACACTGTTAGAAAATTATTTTATAAATAATGAACTGTCTGATGGGAGAAAAATAACGCGGAGGGTCTTATTGAAGGGTAAAAAGTTGAAGAGATAATGGACCAGCATATTCTAGAGCATTCCAGATAAACGGCATTCCATTGGACGCAGGAGTCGATTGATACGAGATTGAATCAAATGGTTCTTTCGTATTCATTGCCATTATGTACAAAGTTGCGATGGTTTACTCATGGCAATTTGGATGTCAAAGGCTGTAACGGTGACTGGAGTGGTAGTCGACAAGGAAAGATATATAACTTTTGTAATTATCATGATTATGTGTATCATTTGTTGGTTATCCTACATAAATTGATAAAATAAAGGATTATCGACAATAGGTGCCGGAGTTTCAGCCCAAATCATTAATAAATCCTTATTCGTCCCACATATTTATATTAAACAAGATATTTAAAATGATCGAATAAAAGAAGAATGTGGGTTGATCGTTTTGTCTCGTAGTACCTAAAACCCAACTTGTACCGAAAGATCAAGAAATTATAAAATCAATTATACAAATATGCAATTAAAAATTTAAATTTAAACAGAGATATTATATATGTTCTAATTCACAAGATCATAGCGGAAGCGTTTTATATAGAACGTTGCTTGTGGCGTTACTTGGTGATTGATAGGTTATATTTAACTATCAATATTCATTCAGCAATGGACGACCCCTTATACGAATGCGCCAGTTTAGCAGCTGTGAGGGAGGAATGGAGACGAGCCGTGAAGCGTGTCACAAGTGGAAACTTCCAGTGATCACCACGACCACTCTGGCAAGAGTGTACCGATAAGGAAGCAGATTCATTCTCCAAATTATATTCAGGAAACTGACGAAAAAACTACCTAACAGCGGACACATACATCCATTAGAGTTTTAAAAATGAATGAAAATAATCCCTAGAAGGTACATTTCTACTATTTCACTTTAAAAGTTATCTTTATTATTAAAACGTTAATGGATGTTAGATTTCAAATAATTTCGTTCAAAAACCTTAAATTATCTTAGCAGTCGATATGTAGGTGCATACGTACAAATGCGACGTAATGACCCTGCTTGCATAGCTAGCTAAATAAATATTACCGGACAATCTTCACAACAAAATCTTGCGCCGTGATAAGCTCTTAGCTTGCGTTCGGATACTAGACATCTGTTAATTTAATATATTAGATATCATCATCATCACCTTATAACGTTCCCACTGCTGGGACACAGACGCTGGCTAAGTGCGGGTTAGTGAATATCCATGTCTTTAAAACTTTTTTTTTTTAAGTTTTCAGAACATGGCGGTTTCCTCACGATGTTTGTCTTCACCGTTAAAACACGTGTTTAAAGCGTACATACATTTCTCAAGAAGAAAAATCCAGAGGTGCGTGGCGTGGTTTGAACCCACGCTTTCGGAATAAAAGTCGAGTGTCTTCCCACTTAGCCAACGCGGCTTTTTTAATAGATATAGATATTTTTTACTATACATATTAAACACCCAGTTAAAACCACAGTAACAAATTAAAATGACGGTCAGTAAAGTTACTATCTCCCTTCATAACCATCGCTATAAAAATAAACCTACTTTCGGAAACAGTAATAGTAAAACTAAAAACTGTACTTTGTCCGTCACGGTTGACATAATTTCAGTGTTAGAAAAGCTCGTTAATTCAATTTGTTTTTCCGCGTGTCTAATAACCCTGTTAGCTGCGCACGCGATTGTTTCACGGGATTATGGTCGGCCATTTAATTTGAACACCTTGTTATTATATTGTCGGTAGTTAGTAACGAGATCAGTAGGTATGTGTATTTTATTGTTTTTGCCTTGTAGGCTTTAGTTTCAACGAGTGGGTATTGAAGCGTCGGACATCCGTTAACGAGATGGGTCGACGACATGAGATGATGAAATGAGATTATAATCTTAAATTCATCAAAATTCAATAAACAAATCCTGGCTCAGTATTTTACGTAATAATTCAGCAGGATGGGTAAAAATGTGGTTTAAAAAATGATCTAATTTATAAGGAATGCTGGTTGAACCAGAAAACTTTCCCACATGTTAATATTTACCTTTTTAACATCTAATTTAGCTTACAGCCGATTTAAATCACCCCTCAGGCATAAATACTAAACTAATAATTATGTAAGAGTAACAAAAGGGTGTGCCGCTTTTTACGACTTCTATAAAAACACGGGATATTGAGTAGGCATACACAGCACCTTGTCTTGGTTTAAAACGATGTGAGGAACTTTTATTCATATGTTAGCTGCCCGCCCACGGCTTTACCATAGCAATAATACATTTCTCCTTGTAAAAAGCTCTTGCCCGCTACTGGGAAAAATGCTTAGTCTATGCCAAATTTAACTTAAATCGGGCTTGCTCGCAATAATTGTATTTTCTCACGAAAACCGGTATTTTACCGCGGTAAAAAGTACCCAATAAGTATTTTCATATGTAAGCTATATTATTTTGAAGTTTCATCAAACTCCATCCTTTAGTTTTTATGAAAAAGAGCAACAAATAGACGTACACACATTATTTATACCCTCACAAACTTTCGCGTTTATTATATTAGTAGGAAGGAGGGTTCTTTGGGGAATAAGTGACATTATGCTGAGACTACTCCTAATTTTTGATGGTAGTGCGGAGTGCTGTTATTTTAAATAATTGGTTTTGGAATGAGAAACTATATAAGATGTCTAGTAATTTGTGTGTAAAAATATCCATAAAAGGACATTACAATGATGTACGATTACCGAGATATTACTTTGTTTTCGTGATACAGATTTTATATTCTAAAACATTTTCAAAATGAACATAAATTATAAAATGTTTATATCTTACATTCTTAACTTGAAAGTAAAAGTTACATTTTGCAAAAATATTTATTTTATCCCTTCCGTTTCCACACACTCTTAACACTTTCACTACAAATAAACATATCAATATCATTTTGCATAATCCCCCAACCGTGAAACCAAATAAATTAATTAGGAACATAATTACAAAATTTAAATAAATTTCTTTCGCATTTAATTGCCGCCGCCGGTTTTCGAAGGGCTATCGAAATGCTTTTGTAATGCTGGGGCTACATTTACAGGCTATTATATAGGCATTATTATGCTACGTTGCTATGGAAACCGTCGCTGAAAACTATGTCCAGTGTCACTAGACATAGTTACTAGCTATGGTCGCTACACCTAGTCACTACAGATTCTTAATTCGCCATAATGTATGTATACAATAACATTTCGTCTGCCTATACAAGATATTTTACCGCACGTACCAAGAATCTTCGCCCACCAATGTGCCCAAAGCACTGATGAAAATTTGGCGAAACGCATGACTGTTGTCTCGCTCGCACTAGTGAAAAGTGCGTAAGTGAGATACAGTTTGAGTTTGCCAATTCCTGTTTGGCGCGTGGGAACGAAATGCGCTTGGGCAATTCTCGGAACATGCTACCGATTTATCAAAACGCTCATGATAAAAAAAACGATAGCTACGAATTGAGAACCTCCTTTTTCGTTGAAAGTCGGTTAAAAACAGAGAAGTTATAAATAATGTAATTGTCTCCCTTTCTCTCCCTCCGATATTTCTCAGAAATTTATAATAAGTATTTTTAGGACATCGTTTCTTATCTAAATCTAATTTAGTATTTTTCGTTTTTTGTAGGTATGTCTTTTGAAATAACTAATAATCTAACCTTTAATAATAATAAAATATATTTCCGTATTATGTGTGGATTACACAACAACATTTAGCCCCGTGGTAAGCTCTAAGCTTGTGTTACGGATATTGTGGATAGCAAGATTCAAATTATATATTCAAAAATATTTTTTTTGCATAGCTGTTTTGTTCCGGTGACAAAATATATGTTTTTTTGATAATAATGATCACAGAAAGCTTATAAGTTATTTTAAATAGTTCACGTAGTAGAGAAATAATGGGCACATATCTTTATCTAAAAACGCGGCTATAAATCGATTGACAAATTAAAGTGGTATATTATATGTAATAACCATCTTTTACAAGAATCCACCAAATCCTGTTTTTCTGTGCGTGCTCATTTCGTTATCTGATGTATGTAAATTTGCGTTCCATTATATTTTACCGGGACCCGCCAATCATCCAATTTTGGCGTAAACGTTCCATTTCGTAATTACTATTCTTTGTCCGTTTATTTTGTTTACATTGTTTTTGTTCTGGGAACTTTGAGCGTATCCAGTTAATTTAAATATATAAATTAATATGTTTAAGTTTATAGTACCCTTAACCAAGTGTTTTTAAGAGTCTGCGAGTTTCGAGATGAACGTGTCAAACGCAAGTTGGAATAATGAATTTGTATTAGGATACTTAAAGTTTACGGATATGGATCATATTTTTTTAAATTTTATAACTCTCGCAATCAGAAAATAGTTTTTGAATAATTAAAAGGAACCAAATATGCAGTACTAATTTCGTAAACACTTCTCTCTGGATATATTTTTTTTGTTTCGTTTCTTGTATTAAGATTGAATTTCCGCAATGTAACCCCTGAAGCTATGTCACTTGTATTTGATGTTGTCGAACGCCCTACGAAAATCGAACATTTCATTTAAGGTTAAAAATAAAGTATATAACGTCAACACAACGCTACAGTATTTTTACCACAAATTCATTCAACGTCTACACTGTACTCATATATAAATACTGATTTCAAGCAATTGATAAATGTCATATACGATTAAAATTTATGCACTCACGAGAAACAGTAATTACTGTCGGTGAAATAGTTTGTATTCATTTCCCCAGTCGGAGTATGCTTATTGTTATAAAGATCACAGACTCCTCCGTAATTAGAAGCTTTCGAGAATGCAATAAATTGCATTTAATTATGAGGCTGATTGTCATTTGCAGCATTGTGAATAGATTCGTTGAAGTGATGTGTCGGTGATAGCTAAATCACAGTAGAAAAAACTTAAGACATGGGAGATTGGAATACTCATCTATTTGTCTGTCTCATGCGGCCCGATTCGCTTAAATTCCTGATTGACAATGTAAGCTATAGCCTCGTTTAGACTATGTTAGTATTTTAATCAAGTTGCGAGTAATTTTGTAAAAGTAGCTCAACTGGAGTACGGGTACATTCTTCTGTAATCTTTTTATGTAATGAAAAAAAAAATTAAACCGTAAATTTGTAGGTACAGAAGTATTTAAGAAATTTGAGGGCTTGAATTTATCGTTCTACCTTTTTTTTTACTTTTTTTTTATGTTAGATAAGCCTTTATTTGACCACAATCTCACCTGATGTAAAGTGACGATGTGGTCTAAGATAGGGCACGAAGACCTAGAAGGTAGATTAATGTTTTGTTATGTGGCTTCTCCGGACCACATAACGAAACACGAAAAAATCGTTTCACGCACTGGCCCAGCCCGGAGGAGCGTGTAAGGATTCAAAGGGTAAACACTTACGGACGTGAACAGAAAAAACCTCAAAAACCTCCAAAACCTACCTAGGTTTCATTAAGAAATAATACCAATTAGTGTGTTTAGGGGCAAATAGTCGTCTTCTAGATGCTGTTACTTCGTATACCATAATTATTAGCTAAACGTTAATGGCTTTTAAATTTACTTGTATTGATGTATGTAATTACATTTTCAGTTAACTATTCGCCAAGCCATTTCCAGCTAACGTGATAATTGTTACTTGCATGTTTTACTTGCTTAGAAAACGCATGTAAACAAATACTAAGTTGGTCAACAACATAATAACTATTTTCCATTGGTTTGTTAATAGTTATGACCTCTCGGTTACTGGCTTTATACATCTGATATTACTTAGTACATAACTTGAATCTTCAATAAAGTTTGAAATATCAGAGAGAAAGAGAAAGATAGAGGAACAGAGGTGAGGTAAAGTACCTACTCGTATTGACTGCTTCAGTGTCACAGTGGGCGAGGGTCCGCTTGCGGCGCAAGAGGTAGCGGGTTCGATTCCCGCCGAGGGTGAAAGTGTTTGTATGTTCTGCAAGCACTTTCTCCTTGGTCTGGGTGTTTAATATGTATAGTAAAAATATCTATATTATGTATGACTATTATATTAAGTATATCAGATATCTAGGACCCGTAACACAAGCTTAGAGCTTACCACGGGGCTAGATATTGTTGTGTGAATTGTCTGGAAATATTTATTTATGTAGTTAATTGGTAATCACATTATACTACGGCTACTTACCTATGGCGAATATTCGCGATGTGTGAAGCCGGGTCGATTGCTGTAACGCGTATAGTATTCTTGCGAAGATGATTTTTAACGTTTGATTGAAGATTCACGTAGTCAGAATTATGTTTTGTTATATTATGTTTAAAGTATTTTTTTGTTTTCCGATAAAGCGATGTGGTTGCTTCGAGACAAAGCCTTTTATTGTTACTTGTAAATAAAAAAAAACTGTTGATTGGGATATACTTACGTCATTTGAAACACGTAGTCAGACATATTGTAGACAAGAATATCACGTATGCCCATATGGAAGTATCTACTTTGGTTACTTATAAAGTCGTTAATTGGTCGTATTTAAACTCCACTTTATCAAAAATCCCTTTTATGAGTATGATTGTATTTTTAGAGCTGACTGGGCAAACTTGGGATTCTCAAACGTCCCAATGATATGGCATTAATGAATTTGAGATAATACTTACTTAATTTTGTCTAGACTCTGACTAAACACTAGACGTGTGATATTTCACACAAACCATCATCGTGTCAACAAGACTCATTCCGTCTAATTGACTTCAAACATGTCGAATACTTCTTAATAGATCAAGTACCTCTGAAACGGGCAAGATTCTTATAAAATTGTAATGTGACCAATTCGGAACACACAAAGAATCATCAATAAAAAAGTTAACGGAAAAAAAGTTCTGAAAAGACGTCTTATTTAAAATTCCTGATTAGTGTTAATGTTAAGGATTATAATTTAACCTGTTTGTTTATTTTCAGACGAGAACGAAATCTGGTGAGCTATGGCCGACGGAGCGGCCCGACGGGATGCCAGTCATACAATCACTAGAGGTTATGTGTGGCAAAGACCACATGGACGTCCACCTAACCTTCTCACACCCTTTCGAGGGTATCGTCTCTTCTAAAGGTAATATTTTCAAGTGATAACTTCTTACAATTCAAATGGCAAATACAAAATGGCCTTCAAATTATTTATTAAAGTTTTATGTTTTGATGTCCTTCTGGCTCGCACAAAGAACTCAATATTAATGACACAGTCAATGTGTTAAATGAAAATCCATTATAACCCGCGTTATAATGGATTTTCCGGCGGAAAGACATTTTCAATCAATAAAACGTAGCCTTTCTCAGGCTCTAGAGCTTCCTGCTGTAAATAGTACCCTTAAGTAAATTTCTTTTAAATCGGTTCTGTAGTATTTGCCTGAAATAGGAACAGGCAGACAGAGTTATAATATTGAAATATTATAATATTACTATGTACTTACAAGATGTCATCACCACTTAAAATGCAGCCAATTCGGTTCAGCCGTCTATTTTATTTTATTTATTTATTTAAGTATACTAACACGATTACGAAACCAATTACATTAGTACACAAAATAACAATATAATGATACACACAAAAATAATTAGGTAACAAGTTATATATAAAATGAAATAGAATTAATTATTATTATTACAAAGATTTGGGACATTATGAATTAAATGATTACAAACTAAAAACAAATTAAGCAGACATCCTTCCATTCATTCATCACTCTCGCAAAACTTCAGACATACCAACATTACGCTCTTCCATTCATCTGCGAAGATATCGCAGTCTGGGTTCTGGTCGATCAGTCTGTTAAGCCCGGCGAGAGTGCGAGGCAGTGGAGAGTTTGCACGAGAGACAGTTTTACAGTAGGGCACAGAGAACAGCCTATGACTTCTACTGCGAACGTAATTATCTGGAAGGTAGAGCCGGAGCAGAAGGTTGTGCAGATCAGGAACATCGATCATACTACGAAGCACCTTGCACATTGTTGCTATCTGATCGTACGCTCTTCTGGTCTGTAGGGAATTGTAACCAAGACACCCTTGAAGAAATCTGGTTGGGTACATATAAGGGTAATATCCAAATTCCCGCTTGTATTGAGACCTGAGAAACGCCTTCTGTACCTTCTCTAGTAACAGCACGTATGTTACTTCGTACGGGCTCCAGACGGAGCTGCTGGACTCCAGCTTGCTCCGCACTAGAGCTCCAAACAGAAGCCGCACAACACTGTCACTGCGAAAGTCTCGGGCGTTTCTCAGAACAAAACCAAGTCTTTGAAAAGATTGTTTGGCGATGCTGATGATGTGGTCGTGAAATGTGAGCTTTCGGTCAAACGTTACTCCTAAATCCTTCATTATTGTTACCCTAGAGATCATGTTGCCATGAATCGAGTAATTAAAGGATAATGGGTTTTTCTTTCGACCGAAAGTCATCACGGAGCATTTAGAAGGATTGAAATCCATCTTGTTGGTAAGACACCATTGGCATACCGCATTCACGTCTGCTTGAAGCGCCTCACAATCTGATGGAGAGCGTATGACGGTGTAGAGTTTCAAGTCGTCGGCGTACAATAGACATTGTGCGCGCTCTACAACGTCCGGTAAGTCATTTATCATTAAAATAAAAAGCAAGGGACCCAAAATAGAACCCTGACTTACCCCTGACCGCGTGTGATAGGGCGCAGACTCATAGATTCCAAGTTTAACATACTGCTGGCGATCGCGCAGATAGTCGGCAAGAAGTTTGAGGAGATGAGGCGCGAAGCCTATGGCGCTTAATTTGGCCAGCAGTATGTCGTTATTGACCCTATCAAACGCTTTTTGGATATCGAAGTAGAGCACGTCCACCTGACAGCCAAGGTCTAAATTACTTGAAATGTACTCCACTAGAGTCAAAAGATTTGAGTTGACCGATCGCTTATCTCTAAAACCATGCTGGGCATTGCATAAAAAGGTTTTGACTTGTGCGTATATGATTCTCTTTAAGACGCTTTCAAGTATTTTAGCAGGCGAAGACAATATAGCGATCGGACGATACTCCTCAACGGCTAGTTTATTCGAGCTTTTTGGGATAGGTGTTACCCTTGACACTTTCCACTGTGCTGGATACCTACCTGTCCGTAATGCTAAATTAAAAATGTGACACAGTGGTGTCACCAAGCTTCTCCAACATGATTTTATAAAAGCTGGGGGTACGGCATCTGGCCCTATAGAGCTTTTAGCTTTTAACTTTTTAATTCCATAGAGCACATCTGCTGGCGTAAATTCAATTATATTAATATAGTTACTGTTACAGCTCTGATCACAGCGATTAATATTTTCAGCATCTAGCGCTGGAATATCATTTAAAAAAATACTACCGAAGAAACTAGCAAAAGCCTCAGCTGCTGCAACACCCGAACACGTCTGTCCTTTATAGGTAACATTGGCCTCAAATCCCCCCTTAGCTCGTAAACTAGAGATGTGACGCCAAAAGTCACGTGGGTTGAGCGTAAGGTTATTTTCTAAATTTTTTAAGTAAAAATCGTAAGCTGTAGATACCCTTAATTTCAGAGATGCTCTCAATTCCGAGAAGGACTTATAGTTCTCATCAGACTTACTTTTTTTCCAGCTGGCATGTAGCCTCCATTTTCGCCTAGTATCCCTTATAATATCGGCGGTAAACCAGACTGGATAACGTCTTGTACCACTTTTTGTACGACTCTTGTTCGTTAAGCACTTATCAAAGATTTCATAGATAGTAGCATAGAAAGCCTCTGTGGCGGATGTTATATCGACAGAGAGTAACACCTGATCCCAAGAAACGTTTGAAATACAGTTATGCAGAAGCTCAGCATCACAACGTCTAAAGTTCCAGTCTCTAGCTGAATTTATATTGCTCGGCTCAATACGATCTGAACTACGGGTCGTCTCCACCAATACCTCGATATCTAGAGCAGGATGGTATGCATCCATGGGGACTATACTCTCCGTGCCAGAGACCAGTACCTTCCTCAGACCTTCGCTCTCCCTCGCCAGAACAACATCCAGAATACCACCATGAAGGTTCAGTACTGCGTTATGTTCAATAAAATTAGTAAAAGATAAAAAATAACAATAATAATTTTGAATATTTACAGAAGCACTATTTAAATTAATATCACCCATGATTATTACATATCCCTTTAAATTATTAATAAAAGTCTCAGTCTTACAAAACCACCGCATAAAGTCTTGGTCGGTAGAACTAGGTTTTAAATAGACAACACATACGTGAAAAGTGCGACCGCCCCAGTTGAAACTCGCCCACAGATCCTCGCCGACGTCCGTCTCGAGGTCCAGCCGCCGAGAGAGGGAGATGGGCGCGCGCGCGGCCAGCAGCACTCCTCCGCATGGTGTTCCTCTATCCCGCCGCAAGATACACCAGTCGCCACATACTAATTCGGAGTCCTCTACAGAGGTGTCCAGGAATGATTCCGTCACAGCCACTAAGTTATGCTCAAGTAGGGCAAGATTGTTACGCCACATGGAAAGCTTTGTCTTTAAACCGCGGACATTCTGATAGAAAGCTCGAAAACACGTGGATTTACTGTGTGGTTTGGCCTCGAAAGGAATGCCGTGCCGTGCCCATGGTGGAGTTAGCATTAATTTCACTGTTAGCTTTCCTCAGAGAGGCTGGTTTTCTAAGGTTGATCCATGGTTTCAATCTAGCATTAACCGGCCACACGCTGACAGAGTAACACGTGTTATAATGTTCTTCAGGGATGCCTATTTTATAGGATTTGTAACTCCCTTTCGGCGTTAACTCCTCCACAGTGCAGGCGCCCGTTGGGCACAAGTGTTTAATATACTCTTTAATTTCATCGGCGCTGGATGCCATGTTCCACAGGTGAAGATATTTGACCGGCTCGACCGCTTTGAGTGTAGTTATCGCCGGTCCCGCGGTCCCGCAGAGAGATGTTGGTCCCCTACTTTTACGCCTGCTCACCTCATTCCATTGCTGGCCACGGTTGTGATCATGAACGACTTCCTCAGCTAAATGCGGAATGCCGTCACTGACAATGGCACTCTCCTGTGTCTTTTTCTCTTCAGTAATTCGAGCTTTCGACAGATGGGATTTAGTGTGAAGTGGTGCAACGCTGCTTTGTTTCGGTAATTTAATGGGTTTTGGGTCCTTTTTACTCGGCCCCGCCTGTGCAGCCTCCGTAGATCTCGTTGGAGCAGCGTAGGTTGATTCCCGGTGCTCTTGAAATACGCTATTTTCATATTTCTCTAATTTAGCATTAAGAGTAACCACTTGCTGGGCGTAACCATCTAACTTCACTTCGTAGGTTGAGATAAGTGAGATAGCTGTGGTAAGCTGCTCTTTAATGGAAGTTATTTCGTATATAAGGCCTCTGATTTCAATAGAAAGATCGCCAGGCTTGTCGCATTTAATCGGTGAATCCATGCTGGTTGGGAGAGGTGTTATCTTTCTATAAGTTACATTTGTGCTATGATCTCGCCTTCTAGAACCTACAGGAGTAGAGCTGTTGTTTCCTCCTTTTTTGGAAGCGCAGCAGCATTCAGGACATACCCATGTGTTCTCTTCGAGAGAGGTGTCCTTCCCACCGATGCATAAAAGATGATACAGCTTGTTGCAACCTTCGATTGCACATCGGCGATAGTCTTCGTCAGGCAGTATTCCAACGTTACAGGCAGAGCAACTCATCGTGCAACTATGTCAAAAATAGTAGGAGCACAGCGCAGCGTAGTCCAGTAGGCAGGCAGCGCGGTCGGTGCAGCGCTCTGGTGGTGACTCACTGCGCGGGTCTTTGTGCACGAGCGCTGAGCGCGAGTTGACCTAGGTCAGTTATCGGCGGTTGGCAAAATATTTTGAAATGTTTTTGCTTATAACTTTGAAACCACTGGGTCAATCGAAAAAATGTAACATTTACCAGAAAGGTGTTTTCACTGGTCACAATTTGTACTAATTTAAAACAAAGTTACGTCACTTTTTACACTTTTTCAAATTAAAAATCACGGAGCAATCGAACAAAGATGATGCTTTAGCGAATGGCGTACGGCGAATGTCTAGCCGTGAAGGAACAAAAAACATCGAAACTTACAAGCTTTCGTTTTTATAATATACTTAAGATAAGGAGTAATACTCGTATTATTAATTTTACCTACCGCTAAAACTCTATAATACTAGGATTGATTTTCCGATTTAAAATAATTTGGTGTTTGACTGTATATATTTTTTATTTATATTCACCGATTTCGCCGTCAATTGTGGAGTGATTTTCAAATACATTCTTTTTTTTAAGTTACAATTATAATTATAAAATTACAAAACCTCCTCGTTTGTTGAACTCGGTTTAAAATATTTAAACCTATAATTTGTTGAAGTCGTCTTTTATAAACGGAGCAAATATATTTTGACAAATAGTAAAATGATTTCAAAAATAGTCATGTATGCGACCGTGACAGGACTCGAACCTGCAATCTTCGGATCCGAAGTCCGACGCCTTATCCATTAGGCCACACGGTCATGCGTTGTGGGGTTGAAATCAAGGGAGTGTTACTAACGGACTGC
Organism: Gymnoscelis rufifasciata; assembly: GCA_929108375.1. Classification (NCBI taxonomy): domain Eukaryota; kingdom Metazoa; phylum Arthropoda; class Insecta; order Lepidoptera; family Geometridae; genus Gymnoscelis; species Gymnoscelis rufifasciata. The sequence continues at coordinate 11,634,845 of OV815312.1, read as the reverse complement.
GCGCGCAGCTACCTGTTGCATTGCTGAGGTTAGACATTAGACACCCTCGCAAAGCTTAGTCGATATCGAATGCTGAATGAGCTCGGACGTTTCGCGTGCGCGGGATCGATGCTTTGTTCGTCATAGAATGTCAAACGTACTAAATGCTTAAGATTTTCAGCTAATGTAAGGCACGCTTTCGTAGAGCCTGTAAATTTCCTTCTTGGTATTTTGAAACATACAAAATGTGTTTACGCAAGTAGGTATAAAATATCCTTTAAATTGTTCTTGATATTAAACTTAGCTCGTAGTAAATTTATAGATTTGGGAAATTAATTATGTTAATACAAAATAATAATATGAATATGTTAATATGAAAAGCCGTGTTGGCTAAGTGGGAGGACACTCGACTTTCATTCCGAAGTCGTGGGTTCAAACCCCGCCGCGCACCTCTGGATTTTTCTTCTTGAGAAATTTATGTGCGCTTTAAACACATGCTTTAACGGTGAAGGAAACATCGTGAGGAAACCGGCATGTTCTGAGAACTTTAAACAGTTTGAAGGACATGTGACATTCACCAACCCGCACTTGGCCAGCGTGGTGAATTAAGGCCTAATCTCTCTCGTCAAGAGAGAAGTCCCTGTGTCTCAGCAGTGGGAACGTTAATAGGGTGATGATGATGAATACAAAATAATGATGATTCCAAGAATGATACCTACAATATATTGTCGTTGTTGTGATTGGTTTAAATTAATATTCTTACATATTGCTATAATCGTTTTCATAATTAAAATTACATTCAATATTAAGTTAGGTTTAGCGGAACGTGAATTTTCCCCAATGACCTACATACATACCTTAAATAAAACATACATATTATATTCCGTGAGTTAGTATGGAGCTTTTTTTTGTATAGGTATGACATGGTAGTTAAGTTAATTGAAAACTGTCTACTTAATATAATTCGTTGCGCCTTTGTATTTCAGTTGGAAATTCATTTGTTGGGTGATTATATGATTATTAATAAAATAATTTACGGCATTAACAACCTATTATTGCTGTCATTATTTTTCTATTATTTCATTTAAGTAATTGCTTTTTACGCCAAGGCGTAGCCCGTGTCTTATGGATTTTATAGATATATATAAAATAGAGGCAATCAAATACGGAAATAATAAAAAGTCGCATCAGCAGTTACTGAGATTAGCTCGTTCAAGCAATCAAACAAATTAAATCTTCATATTTATAATTTTAGTATAGATTTATACAAATAACTGAAATTCGTAGTTTAATTTTAAAACAAATAAATACAGGTTTGCAGGTTCTTATTAAGTTGAGTCGCTATCAGAAAGCTCGCCCCAATTTCAAGGTTTTATGCTACAGTTTTACAGCCAGTTCGAGTTTAATTTAACCTAATTCAACCATTGAAAAATTACATTATTAATGAGAATTTGATCTCAAATATAATAGAAGATAAAACGAGTTTAGCTTGATCTGGTTTTTAAATGTTTAGGTGAAATCTTCTTCTTGCATTTCCAACATTTTTTTTCGTTATATAATTTTATTTAACTTGACACTGGCAAACTGACGCTACAAGCGCAGAGTCCAACTATAAGAAATTTAATCTTAGGGACCACAGAGAGAGTAAACTTGTAGTGGGTGTTTTACTCCAAATATCGTCATTTCGTGTAGCTACCATTTTAATTCCGTGATACGATTCCCAATAACTTTCACCTTTGTTCGTCTTCGGATGTCGATATTGAAAACCACGGTTTATAAGTTTGCTGCCGAGAAAAAAACAACCGATTTAAAATGTGCCATAAACTGATTAATTTGCCAATGAAAATCACGTTATTAATGTTAAATGAAGCAAAATTATGGTTCTTACTGCTCGACCGTGACAGGACTCGAACCTGCAATCTTCGGATCCGAAGTCCGACGCCTTATCCATTAGGCCACACGGTCTTATTTTGATGGTTATGAAATTGAGCACTGTTTTTTAATATCTTTGTCTTGCTACTTCCAAGATCAATTTAAAACAAGCAATTTGTTGCAATTATATGGAGGGATTCATAAATGAGAAGCAACAAGATAAGGACCGAGTAAATAATTTATATTTTGTGACAATGATTAAGAAACGGAAGGTCTAGAAGCTCTACAGCATAACTGATTCTTCCTTATGAAAATCAAACCCAACCTGTTTGCCAATGTCATTTCTGTCATGGGGCTTCCACACAGTTGGACACAGGTTACCTTCAAAATTTTAGGGGGGTTAGACCATACCGAAGGTGGGTATGGTCTATCTTCTTCTTCTAGCATTTTTTATTTTTTGGCATGGGATTCCACAAGTCTATGCTTGACGTCTATCTAGATGGAGGGACGACTTAGTAAAGGTAGCGGACTCGCGGTGACTCGGAGTTACTTTAAGTCTTTGAGGCCTGTCTAGTGACTACCAGTGAACGCCTTACAGCTGAAATTATGATGATGCTGATACCTCAAGCGTTTGAGGTTGGCTTTGGTCTATAGTTTAAAAAACGCTTCCATTATAATTTCTATAAAAGCAAGCTAATAAGATCAGATATATTCTTGTTAGACTAAATTAATTCATCAAAGAATCACTCAGACCCACGATTGCAATTCTAATATAATATAATTTGATATTAATATAATGGTTTATACTGAAATTGTGACTACCATCAGTACTTATTAAGTGATTAAGTTTTCACCCATCAAAATGTCATAATAATCTATTAAGTATTGCAAGATCCCCAAGAACATATACAAGTAAATACTAGCTTTCTTAGATGCATCTTTCCTCAATCAAAAGTTCTCAATAACTTGGCCGGTAACTCACTAAGGCTTCGTTCATAGGACGGACGCGGACGGTGCGTTTCGCCGGATCTCTTTTTTTCAGTGATTTTTAGACGGTATTTTTTTATTTACATTAAAATACATTTACATATTTAAATAAATTTAGAATATGATATAAACTAGGAGCTATAATAGATCTGAGTCTACATCTTATCACAGAAACGTAAAGCATCCTTGTGGATATTTTTGATGACTAAAGTATTTTTTTTTATAAAATTAAGATTATGTTTTCTGTAAACAAAATTATATTTAGTAAGATAATTCCTTCTACGAACTAATTTTGAATTGCAAAACATTTGTCAAAATAAAGAAACAGTACAAGATATAATATAGAAATAGAGGGCTTATTCTCTTAATTAACCGTACACAAACAAATATCTACTGTATTTTTCATTACTCTTATAGCGATAAGGCCACCCATTGTACTGTGTGTTGTCTAATCTAATCTATCTAATGCTTCACATATTTTAAATTTTATTTTTGTATCTTGTTATTGTTAATGATTATAGCAAAATAAATATATACAAAATATTTATTTTTTTATTGCGAAGCACATGTCCATAATGTCCGCCATGAATCACGTATTTTCTCGACGTATCGCCTAGACGGATCCCGTGTGAATGAGGCCTTAGACGCATTCAGAGCGCCACTAATTGTGCTGTAATTGGCGAGGGTTTCACTAACAATTATGACTAATACAGCATTAATGACATGCCCCAGTTGTGAGTCTACGGTTACTTTATTACCGTTGATTTTTTACTTTTTTTTTCGAAAAAACGAGATGTGAAATATGTACCATATATGGTTAATTAAAACTGCCTCAGTGGCGCGCCAGGGGACCGCTTGCGATGCAAGGGTTCGATTTCTGCCGAGGGGTCAAGTGTTAGTATGTTCTGTAAGCACTTTCTCCTTAGATTACGATAGATATTACGTTTTTTTTTAAATTGGAACTTTACAACGCTCAAGCAATGATGAATGAAACAGAGTGCTGAAGTTATTCAATACTCTTTGATTGGATCTCTTTTATCGAGCTTGGCTTTCAAGGAAATACTTTGCTTGTATTTACAAATTGCGTTCAGTTGTGGAAAGAAAAAATATGTATGTGGCGGTATAGCCTGTACATTTTTATTATCTTTCAGCGCAAGCTATAATTAGATTTGTGGCATCGCTGAAAATGCCTTGATAATAAAAAATGTTGTCCACACCATCCCACTACAGGGGAAAAGCGTCCCTTTCCATGTTAAATCGTCTTCTACAACCAGCCACATCCTCTTTTTTCGTCAGTTAATAATGTATACTCATAGCAATACCGCAAATAAGAAACTGCAGCGTAAACTGCAAATGAAACTAATCTCATCTCGTTTCTCGAACGGTCGACTTAACACTCGCGTGACAAAATGCCGCCCGGTTATTACCATTTCACGTAGTGGTAGACTGGTATCCTGATACCGGTAAGGTTCAAAAGGACGTGGACAATGTAGACCTCCTCTATTTATTTTCTATGAGTTCGGTAAAAAGCGGCCTGCTTCCGAAAATAACGAGAAATCGTCGTCTTACGCTATGCTTGCCGATACGCGGTGTCCATTCTTTCTAATAAATAACTTTTTGCAATAAGCCAGCTTTACGATATGGCTTCCCAATAATATTAATAGTTAACGCACTTAATCCTCAGACTAGCAGAGTATCGATCGGTATCTTGAAATTTTATTCATTTTAATTTGCCATTTTTAGTTATTTTACCAAATCTTTGACGATTTGCCGTTATAGATAGGGATAGGCCATGTCAGTATCAGTAACCGCATTTATTTAAGTTATTCCTGACTTCATTTCGTAAAAATCATAAACATTGCTCTATTATGTTCATTGGAGTCAAAAATACTGTTGAAAATGCTTTGGTAAACCTATGGAAGCACAACCTCGCAGCTGTGTTCAATATACTTGGCAGGTAGGTAAACATTCTAAAACATATATAATTTTTACCTACCTAGCAAGTTTATTGATTACTTTTTATGTTACTCTTAAATATTGATACTTTCTTTTTAGATATTTATATTAACTACAAGGCACGGCTCGCCTTTAAATAATAATAATAAAAGCATTTATTTCCGACTACAGACACACAAATTTATTGTAAAACAAAAGAATACAAATACTTGGCAAGCATGAAATTAAATATGAGTCCTTGAATTTCTGGACTCTTAATTTTGAATCACGGGCTTAAAACTGCATGAAAATACGCTTAGCCATATCATTGCGAAAATTCATACTATTAAGTCACGGAAGCAATTAATTTATAATTTTAATATGACATGTAATAAGCTGCGTTTGTATATATTAATTGCTTTAATAAGATTATCTTGTTAACCACAACTAAAAGGCTACCGGACTTTGGATCTTAGACCTAGCCACACGGAATTACAACCATACTTGTAAAAGCTAGTTGTCACTTCGTTTTTATGATTTAATTGTTAGTGCTACATTTTTGTATGTAAATAAGTTAATACGCGGTCAGATCTTTTCTTATTTTGGGCGTTTAGTTTTTAAATGACTAGATTAATAAACTACCAGGTAACAAAATCGAATAAGGTCGCACGTTTTTGAAAAAAAAATTGTTCCTTGATTTTCAGACAAAAAAATTTATGTAATTTATGATCTTAGCCTATAAGTTACGTATATCCCTGTACTGAAAATAAAATGTTAAAACCTATTTTTCCTAAAAGTTTTCCATTTTCAGGCCAGCACGGTGACCCAAGATGTGTCTACGTGCCACCGTCTACCGGCCAGAGCTTTTTCTCCTTCAGGATCGCTTACGCGAAATGCGGCACCAAACCTGGTAAGTTCATGTTTTAAAAATGAATTTCGAATATCAAACTTGAATTATATAAGGCCATTTGAGATAAGGCATGATGGGATTATGTAAATCTCGAAAAATGCCATAGATTAAGTTTGGAAGTCACTTTATGTTTATGGATTTGATATATGGGACGTGACTCACATTAATGGGTCGATTATGGAACAACCCAGGTATATACCTATTTTTTTTTTATTTTTTTTTTATGTTAGATAAGCCTTCATTTGACCACAATCTCACCTGATGTAAAGTGAAGATGTGGTCTAAGATGGAGCATGAAGACTTAGAAGGTGGCTTCTCCGGGCCACATTACGAAACACGAAAAATCGCTTCACGCACTGGCCCAGCCCGGAGGGTGGTGACAAGCCGCGGCCGAAGCCTTCCACCAGAGTCTGTTCTTAGCACCACCCGGAGGTCACGTGTAAGGATTCAGAGGGTTATCACTTACGGACGTGAACAGACAAAACCTCCAAACCCAATACCTACTTGTAGCTTAGCGGCAGCCATCTTAAAGATTACGGCCATAACTACGATTAAGACTGAACAGCGGTTTCGCCCTACGAGCGATCCGAGGATATAAATAATTTTACGATTCTCCGAATCTTATTCTCATTTCAAATTTATATGGAAATCTATTTATTATGGGTTATAATGGGTTTAATCTGATAGAAATGTGCATTCTATCTTCTATTCATATAAATGCATCTAACGAATGCATTTATGAGCTTCAGCATCAGATGCTGAAGCTTGCTTAATGTCAAGACAGGGCTAGGGATTTAGGATTTTAAATTTAAGTAAGATGATGCAGTTTTAATAAAATCAGCAGCTATTAACTAGGTAAATTAATAAAAACGATTTAATAAAAGTTGTTAAGGTTTAAAAAATTGGTCACAATAATATTGATGCGCCCCGCGAAAAAGGTCACAAACAGCTTTAGAACCTTCAAACACTTTAAAGTTCTTAGAACATGCCGGTTTCCTCACGATGCTTGCCTTCACCGTTAAAGCACATAAATTTCTCAAGAAGAAAAATCCAGAGGTGCGAAGCGGGGTTTGAACCCACGACCTTCGGAATGAAAGTCGAGTGTCCTCCCACTTAGCCAACACCGCTTTTTTTAAAAACAATAATAACTACGTTTATTCCAACAAGCCTAGATCAGAATTAAGATATAAATTATAGTAACAAGATTCAGAGTAAATAAATATGCACCTGCTATTTAAAAAATGTGTGTAATGAAAAAACAAATGATCCTTAAAATTCAAAGATATAATAATATCACTGAGTCTCTTACCAAGAAAGTCATTTGAATTTATTGAGCATGTATCTATGAATTTTGATAAAATTTTAAACGACTTTTAGATACAAAACCACGTAATATGCTAAAAAGCTAATTATATTATACCTAGTGTTTTTATTAACAATATTTAAAATATTACACTTCATCTACATCACTACAAATACTATTGTATTTCATTGACTACATTATTGAATATAAATATACTTTTTATATCAGGTACTTATTAATAAAAATATATTATATTTCCTTATAAATTGAATTAATTCATTTTTTGTGTGTGTTGTGAGGGTGTTCTAAAATATAGGATAAGAGGCTCAAAGCGTATAGCCCGCATAGGTGTCACATAAACTAGGTGAATTTCCAACCGCTCGATTCCTATAACTATCGGTAATTCGTAACAATTTAGCAATAAATCGCTGGATCAAGTCCACTCCCATTTCAAGTTGGAAGTGAGTTTTTATGATTGCCATTCCTAGTTGTCCGGCGGGTAACGGGCCCCGCTCCTTCGCAGAACCTACTCGAGCATTGTTTCTTGGAAGCGGGAGCGACATTGCGATGGGAATAAGGTTCTATATACTCTGGCTGTCTGCAAAAGTTGGCAAAGACGACAAATTGAAGATCACTCGACAACTAAAAAAGTTCACAAAATTCACGAAAAACAATCACAACAGCTTGAGAACTAAAAATACAACAGAGAAGAATATTAAGTAGAACATTGTCCATTTTTAAAATCGGTTAAACTGAAAAGCTTTTGGGAAAGATTAAAGGAAGGTAACATTTTTCATTGGTCGTCATCGGTTGCTAATAAAAACATATAAGTTAAAAACAAGCCTTAAATCTTACAATATAATAGTTTCAGAGTTATTGGAATTAACAATGACTACCTACAGTTAAAACTTGAAGCTAGTAATAATAATTAAACTTCATCCATTTTGTGAAGATATTGCTCATTAGCGTTAATTAGCTTCTGTTACAAAATAAAGACTCTACCTCTTTTGTAGAGATAATGAGATAATATAATAAATAATGGAGGATATTATACTTTATTTATTAAGATGGGGCCATGGCGCCACTAGCGAAATCACTAAACGTCTCCATTTTTACGGTTGATGGCGTAACTTATTGGCATTTTATTTGCCGTACTGTTTTGTGCTTGTGTTTGTCGTCATTCGTTTATATCATTAGGTCTCGTCTCAAAATCAGCGCAATTCTAGTTAGAGGTGGATTTGCATATACTGAGGCGAGAACTTTTCACACAAAGCACTCATCAGTTTAGGTTAAAGTATTTATTATAATATTGAGGGTGCAGTGTTAATTTTTTTTTGTTTTCTAATGATATTTACTGTTAACGTTACAACTGTTTGTACATATCGGGTAATATCACTGCACCCTCGATATAAACTTTTAAATTTTATTAACATTTGAAATTGAGTGAAAAACCAAGACGCTAATTCAATTTCTTAAATTGGACTCTACGCTTGAAGCGTCAGTTTGCCAGTGACAAGTTAAATAAAATATATATAAAATTCTCGTGTCACAGTTTTCGTTCTCGTACTCCTCCGAAACGGCTTGACCGATTCTCATGAAATTTTGTGAGCATATTGAGTAGGTCTGAGAATCGGCCAACATCTATTTTTTATTTTGCAAAACAACGTTTGCTGGGGTCTGCTAGTAAAATTATAAAATGCAAATTATGTTACTCGTTTGAACGTCATTTTGTGGCAAACTGATGCTTCAAGCGTAGAGTCTAATATAAGAAACTGAATTGTAATCTTGGTTTTTCATTTGCAAGAAAAAAGAAAAATACCTATGTGTACATTTTTTTAGGCAGCTTGAACGGACTAATTATTATTTTATATTGATCAATGCATCTACTTATTTTTTTCGTACTTACATAGTAATAAGTCGTTATTAATTAATATTTCGTTGTTCTCAGATCTCCATGGTCAATTCTACGAGAACACAGTAGTAGTGCAGTATGACAAGGACCTCCTAGAAGTGTGGGACGAAGCGAAGCGGTTGAGATGCGAGTGGTTCAATGATTACGAGAAGACGGCTTCGAAACCGCCCATGGTGATAGCTGATCTTGATGTTGTGCAGTTGGACTTTAGAGGTAATAAAGATACTAGAGAGGAGAGAGATACACACGCTCTTTCGCGCGTTCTTTGAAAGATTTCCATCCAGGATTGCGCGCTGGAAAGCCTGAATGCGATTACCTTTCGTAAAATTCTTATAGTTTAGTAAAGTGAACTTCATCAATCTATATGTGTCAACCAAATGAATAGTACTGATTTTTATGTTGTATTTTTCTATTAGTTTATTTTGGCTTTTAATATACTTTATTTTTCTGTATTTGTGTTGTCAAAGTAAATGTCTTTCTTTCTTTCTTTTCTTTCTTTATCTAAGCTTCGTCGTTTACTCGCGCTAATACTATTGTCTGTTTTGGTTTTCGCGCTCTATCACGCAGGATTTTTGTTAAACGGCGCGATAGAGCGTGCATGTATAGGCAACTTGCTCATGCGAATGCGGCACTTTAATTAGTTCATTATCTATATCACTATCTAATAAACTGTTTTTCCAGTTAAAGACAAAAGCTACTTTTTACCCCAGGAAAATGTTATTAGCACGCGGGCAGCGAATATTTATTTAAATAAATAGGTTGACAATCCACTAAGGAACATCTAGGCCCCGTAGTAAGCTCTGAAGCTTACCTTAGCTGGCTATAACACCTTATTTCTCATGTTTATTTATACACGATTAGAAAATTCTATCATCATCACCACCCTATTAACGTTCCCACTGCTGGGACACAGGGACTTCTCTCTTGACGAGAGTGATTAGGCCTTAATTCACCACGCTGGCCAAGTGCGGGTTGGTGAATGTCACATGTCCTTCAAACTCTTTTAAAGTTCTCAGAACATTCCGGTTTCCTCACGATGTTTGCCTTCACCGTTAAAGCACGTGTTTAAAGCGCACATAAATCTCATAAGAAGAAAAATCCAGAGGTGCGTGGCGGGGTTTGAACCCACGACCTTCGGAATGAAAGTCGAGTGTCCTCTCACTTAGCCAACACGGCTTTTTTTTATTCTAGAAAATTCTATATTAAACACCAAAAGAATACTGATAGTTAACATTTATAGAAGTAAGTAAGTATAATTAGTTTAATGTACATTTGCAGGGGACAACGTAGACTGCTGGATGGAGATCCAAGCAGGGAAGGGTCCATGGGCTGCGCCCGTATCGGGCATCGTTCCCCTGGGGTCCACGCTCACCCTGGTGGTAGCCATCAACGATTATAGAGGTAAGTGAAACCACGATAGTTTTCGTGAACCTGCATTTCCGCTGAGAATATTTGTTTCTATTACCTATTTATTTGCTTAATGTTTTCGTTATTTGTTATAAATTTTAAGTTTATTTTAGTATTTTAAGCCATTTTTGTAATAATAATTAATACAGAAATAATATTATTTAAGTATATATTTTTTATAAGTGATTCTGTAATAACACGCCAACTTGCATTTCATTACCTGTGATGGTTGGCAGGTAGAAAATGCCTTCGCATTAAGCCCACCTTTTGTACATTTTTTTTGTTGTGCAATAAAGAATTAATAATAATAGTTCTCCTATTTTTTTTTATTTAAACAACACCACAATAGCGTCCAAACCCTTTATTGCTTATTAATTAAATTCTTTAAGATTTTTCAAAACATTAATAAATTAACCACTGATATACGTAGCGCTCTCTCCTAAAGAATAAGGAAGCCTTTCCATTCTCACATGCAATACTAAAACACTCATAAAAAACTTGCGAATTCACAAATATGTATATTTGTTAGTATAAGTTAATAAATTAAGCCTTCTCTTTGATAAACAAATGTTCGTTCTGGCCTTAGGTATTAGTAGTAGCCATAGTAATAGGTCTTCTTTTATGACAATGAGGGGGTTGCCGATACTAAATAAATAAATAAATAAATATTTCCGGACTAATCACACAGCATCACCTAACCCCAAACTAAGCAAAGCTTGTACTATTGTGTTGGGTGACTGAATATACTACTTAGATACATTTTTTTTCGTAAATACATACATATTAAACATAGAAAATACCCAGACCAGAAACCAGAAATTGCAGATCGTACAAAATCTGGTCCCGCCGCAGGAATCGAACCCGCAGCCTCCTGCGCCTCAGGCGGGTTTTCGCCCACCTAGCCACAGAGGTCGTCACTCACAACACTAAACAGGCGGCGAGCATAGTATTAAGTGCTGTGGTCTAAGAAGACTATTCATATTCTAGTTATATGCGAGAATATGGAGTGCAACATTCTTAAACGCGCCGGTAAGACATGCCATAACAGATCTAAACTATTGATTTTTCATACAGTTATGGTAAAACAGATCGTACGTTTTCATTCCACACGCATATTCACCTCTCACCTTTCATACAAACTTCATACAACTCATGCAATCGTAAACAGCGATTGTTGTTCAACCGTGTTATTATATTCAGTTCATTTCGTTTCCAAATACCAGTTCTCATTTACACTAGCCGCCTATAATTTCTGAACAATACAAAAGCTACTGTTACTCAATAACTTATGTACTCGTTACTTTATATCTTCTTGTGTAGAATACTGTTAACGTGGCACTAAACACTCAATAAAACAATTGTTTGTTTTCAAAACTAACGCAACTTACACTATACATTTTGAAAACGGGGAAAAAAAAGGAAAGGCACTTTCTCTTCCTTGAAGAAAATACTTTCTTGAGGGGAATAGACACGTATATAATGTAATATGAGTAATAAGAACCCGTTTTCGGAATGAATATTGTTTGTTTAACTTAAAACATGAGTAAGTTCTATAATTAAACTTAAGAAGCAGGTATTGGCACATACAAACTCCATCAAAACTTCTTAAACCAGTATGAAGCACAAACCTAAAGTGAAAACCAGTCGAATTCCCAGGTGGTCCAACAACATAAATAAATTGCTATTCACATATTCGAGTTATTTGTAATTATTCCAAAGTTCGCTTTTAAATCGTCCATTGTCTCTAAGGCAGGTTTTAAACATTATTTGAGTTTTATTACTGTCTCAGTGATGGATGTGAACCTGTGCCTTTACCCCGTCCCGTCAATAAATCCGATAGGTAAGAGGTGGACTCATACATCGAGGGTTCCGTGTTATTCGACAGTTTAAACACTTTTTAGCGTTCCGTAGCCAAATAGCTACATAACTTGTTTCAAAGTCAAAGTCAAAAGGTACGTCATATTTTTACAAATTCATGTATTTTAATTCAATTAAATTTTACACATTAAAAAAGAGTTACAGCTCACTCAGTTATTCATTGTTTTTTTTTAAATAATGTCAAATTGTTCATTCTAATAAAATCGTTCAATAAATATAATAATGTCAAGTTTTAGCAATAAAAGAAATAAAAAATTTAAACAAATTTACCAAGACATACATGAATGCAAAGAACCGCTTTGCCTGAAGACAAATGTCTTAAATCAATGTATGTTGCCAGTGATGACTTACGGATGCGAAACGTTTTGCTCATTATTGCCCTTATGAATTTTTTTATTTTTTTTTATGCTGGAGTAGCCTTAATTTGACCACAATCTCACCTGATGTAAAGTGACGATGTGGTCTAAGATGGGACATGAAGACCTAGAAAGTCCGGGCTACATTCCGAAACACGAAAAAATCGCTTCACGCACTGGCCCAGCCCGGAGGGTGGTGACAATCCGCGGCCGAAGCCTACCACCAGAGACTGTTCTTAGCACCACCCGGAGGTCACGTGTAAGGATTCAGAGGGTTTTCACTTACGGACGTGAACAGACAAAACCTCCAAAATAGGCTCAGAATCGCTCAAAGAGCTATTAAGAGAGCTATGCTCGGGGTTTCTCTACGGGACGAATCAGAAATGAGGAGATACGTAGGTCACGGACATAGCCAAACGGATTATATCTTTAAAGTGGGAAGTCTTAAATAGATTATAGTTTTAAGACCACCAACAAGGTGGAAGGATGTCTTGGTCAAAATTGCTGGCTCACGGTGAATGCAATTTGCGTCCGATGGGAATAATTGGTCTTAAATTCTTTATTGCACACAAAAATATATTATACATGTACAGAAAGCGATGTAATAGGCGTATTTTGGTCGTCTTTGAAGGAAACTTATGCATGCCCAGCAGTAGGCATCTACTAGCTGAAATGATGAACAAGACATACAAGTTATTAGATGTAGGTAAGTATCGGAAAATTATAAATAATGCAGATAGATGACTTTAATATAAAATATGGGTTATTACTTCGGAGAAAGTGTTCGCATGTTGGATAGAAAATATTATACCTCTGTGAACGCTCATAAACCTGGATTCCACATATAAAATATTTTCTGTAATTTTGTGTGTTGCTATCGCTTATCAACAATGGATAATAAACCGGCTGAAGCAGCTTAATCCTGTTATTAAAGTATTTAGCAACACTGTGTTAGCTGCATTTTGCCGGTAGCCTGTGTTAATGATTGATGATCGTCTTATGGCCACTAAGATTTAGTGCCTAATCTTGATTATCTAGAATAGGTACTGAATCTTAGTGGCCTAAGACGAAAGATTTCAACCAGTGTGTGTTGCCAGTGATTACTTACGGATTCGAAACGGTGCTTCACTATGCTTCATTGTTAAGGAACTTAGATTATGACCTAGCTAACTGAACCTATAATAGATCTCGTATAATGTCGTTTGTCCATGACACTCAATTTGACTTTTTGTATGAAAGGATGAGACATAGACAGTTTTGCTACATATGTATAAAAAAACCTGAAAAGTAGAGATTTTATTCCCGTTTTGTTTGCAAGCATTTACTCTGTTTACTGACATGAATTTCATCTCTGTCTATACATTCGAGTTTTTTTTAATAGTTAAGGGCCCACTAATTGGATTTTTAAACCTAAATATCTCAGAAATCGTACAACTTAGAATTGGTTCCAAAACACTTTTTGTTTTTTAGATTTGCTCTATCAATTGACATGCCTTTCATGATTGACCATAACATTTTTTTTCAAAATGGCGGTCCTTTAGGCTTCATACTAAAATGTCGAAACGCTTTGCACCTCTAGAGGTTGTCGAACGCATGACGTACGAAAAAGGTTGCCGCATTTTGGACGCTGTTATTTCGTCACATCATGCAAGTATTCGTTTCACAATCGTTAATCGATGAAAGATAATTGAAAGAATCGATATGATGAAAGATAATCGATGAAAGCCTGTTTACGTGGACAATAGGCCTTACAAGCTTACATCCAAACACCTATACAAACTTTCGCGTATCTAATTAGTGAGATGTTAAGAGTAATTTGTAGCTATGTCTATTGCCGGTAGTAGTCAACAATGGACAATAAAAACCTTTTTACTGAAAGCTTTTAGCTACCACTATATTTAAGGTGTATATTGCCATAGACAATAGCGGAAGGTAAATCTATTGGCAGGTACAGTCTTTCCAGAGAGGAAAGATGGTCTTTCCTTAGACTTCTCTAGTTCACGTCTTTATAATCTTTGGGTTAGGTTCTCTATGCTTGAGTCCCGCTATGCTCGGATTATAAAATACCTAACAAAAATACCACTCGGAATCAGATTTCGGCCTGTAGAAAAGAATTATACCTCTATTTGTTAAAAGAACATTAAAATGTAAAAATGTGCTATAGATATTTTATTGCCGCTTCTTGAAGGAATTCCATTATAGTGTAAATATGATGATATATTATGATAAGTAAAAGTCAAATATATCGTTATAATAGCCATATTCCAATTAATAAACTTAATTTGGTAGACTCATTAACGCTGACCGATGAATGTTTAACAGTTTTATTAATTAATCAGTGTTAAAATTTGTTAGAAAAGGGCCTTTTTTTGCATTACCGGGATTTTTATAGATTAAAATTGTAAATTCTATTAAGTAAATGTAATTTTATCATCAAGATTATCTATTCTTAAGACTTATCTTAACATGATTATTTCGCGGTTAGCCGACTTGTCCCGATCATTTCATATTTATCTTATCCAAAGGATAAACGCCATGAGATAATTTACTTGACACTTTCATCATTCCAGTCGGTCTTGCAATCAAACCACGTAGCATTAAATTATTTTCAATTGTTAATCATAGGATAATAAGATTGACTGGAAAAACAAGAAAAACCCCCGATTCCACAATGCTTTAATTTCCTTAAACATAAAACAACATAATATTATGTAATGTGGACGCGATGCGATTTCATTTGATACCCCACACTAGTATATTTGCAGATTTTCGGTTTTCCTTACCCACTCTCACCCCCATAACTTTTAAACGGCACAACCGATTTTCATGAAACATGTCTTAGAACACTCGCGCCAGACTCACCTTTCATATAAAAAAAACTAAATTGAAATAGTTTCATCTGTTCGGGAGACACTTTAAACTTATAACACCCCTCTTTTTTGGTCGGGGGTTAAAAAATGAATATTATGTATGTATTTATATTTACGATAGCTAACTTTTAAGCGCTAAAATAATAAATTATGAATTTCAATAATTATTTCTTTGATTGAAAGTGAATTGTAATAATTTATATTCTCTTTGATTGAAAGCTGATGCTTTCAAAATGGCCCCATTAAAGTTTTAATTATAGTAGGTACAAAAACTTTTCCAACGAAACACGTACTATTTTCACTCAGGAAAACCTAAATTCCAGTTCTTTGTCGGTTCGTATATATTGTAGACACCATAGCCCTTTCTCCGTCGTGACTGAGGGCCCTTAGATCTGTATAATTGCAAAGGCAGTCACGGATTTACCAATCTGGAGCATTGTCACGGTTTGAGCAAAGTGAATCATTGTTACCGAATTAGGAACTCCGTAAATTAGGCATCGACCACCCGGAAGGTTTATTTCAGGGCGTAGCATCAGTTTCGCCCAAAGATATCGAGAATTTATATTAAAACCTCATTTTTCGGCTGTGGTTATACAGGTATTACAGTAACGCCAAAATAGGCCACATTTGATATTTCATAAAATTCAACAACATAACATAATGTGGCCTATTATATTAACCATACATATACGAGAATGTTTTTTTTTACCGAGGGAATAAAATATTTTAATCGAGATAGTTTCGTGTCATTGAATGGGATATCAAAAAATGAAATAATTTTCATATTTTTTTTTTAAATTGATGTAGTAGTTAAGATAAGCACGTATAAAGTTATCTGATGGTAGATAGATAGTATAAAATTTATAGATTAATTAAAATTTACAGATGGGAAAATTATGTAGTTAGGCCTTGTTAGGCCCCTTAAGAACAGGTAGTGAAAAACTAGAGGAGCTTACAAAGTCAGCTCACACGGGAATTATCTATTATCATCTTTTTAATAAATAAAATAAATAAATCATCTTTTTATGGGAGCTTTATTCAGACCAATTTTATAATGGTGAATGTTTGACATAAGAGTTTTTCCTTAACTATCTGCATAAATTAAAAACTTTGTGAGGCATTTTCCAAATCGAATTTGCTATTTTCGAAAGTTTCTAAAATTGTCGTATTCCAGATGTCCTGTTGAAACATACTCCGTTTATCCTCGAAAATAAAATATGAACATATTTTTACTGACATCAAACAAAGCTTCATTATTCTGTATTGTAAATTATTTGTGTTGAATATTTATATTATGATTTAATTTCATATCTGTTTACAAAAAAAAAAAACTTTTAAATATCATTTTATCAATTAAGTATTATCTGTAAGTAGTAAGATATATCTGATTATTAGCCGTTTGTAACAAAACGTGTATCGTTATTTAATTAGCATGCACAACCATTTTATGAGGCGAAAAATTTAAATATTACTCTAGTCTCTCTCGTCTTACATCCTTATGGGGAGGAAATGAAAAATATTTACCCAGCCGTTAAAGATAATTTATAGAGTACTGTAATATCGGATCAGAGATGGAAATTGAAGTAGTTAATGTTTACAGACTCATGAAATACCTAGAAATAAATCTAGTTTTATCATCTAGATTTCGTGTTAATTACTATCTTTAAATATGAAATAAAATATATTTACGTCTTGAGACGACCGGGCATTGCATTAAATATATTTTTTATGGAGATAATAAACTGACGACTTAAATGATATTTTACAACATATGCTTGATTTTGATGCGTTTTTTGAATAACTAGCTTTTACGATGCTTTTCCTATATTAATTACCAGGGTATTTGGTTTTCGCTTGAAAATACATACAAGTCTTACAACAAGCTAACAAGTAACTCATAACCCTTTCCAAGTAGGTATATGACCAACTTATTATATCAGTCTAGCAGTAAATAGATGCTTATGAAACCATAATACTATTAAGTAAACTCCATAGGTATAGCTAGACTATTCGTTTCTAGATAAGTATCGCTCAGGAGGTAATTTTACCATAATTTATCTCCACATTATCTTACTTTGCATACGCAATATTTGCCATTACTTATTTTTATGGCATTTTTGTTGAATATTTATAGATCTAAGTAGAATTTTGCACATAAGAGGATATTAAATATTGTGTATTCTTATATTAATTATAAATTAATATAAGAATACACAATTATGAATATCCATATTATCATCTTTTATCAAATAAATAAAAAATATATCCGCATGATCCACACAATAACATCTAGCATCACCACGATGCTTGTGCGAGTACGAGACATCTGATATATATTAGGTCCTTACATATGAAATTGGCGTTTTGTATGGGAGGAACAAAAAGTCGAATATTTTTTAATATAATATATTTAATTAATCAAAGTATGAACCATTATTTTCTATGCACTTTTGCCATCTTATAGGTAGTTCATTGATCCCTTTACTAAAAAAACCAGTCGGACGGGAATCAATAAAATCTTTGAAGGCGATTTGGACTGCCCCATCGGAGTTGAATTTTTTCCCTTGCAAGAAGTTATCCAAATTTCGAAAAAAATGGTAATCTGTTGGAGCAAGGTCCGGGGAGTACGGAGGATGTCTTAGACTTTCCAATTGAAGCTCTTCTAATTTAGTAGCCGTCTGTTGCGCAGTGTGTGGTCTAGCGTTGTCGTGAAGCAGCAGTGGCGTGGAGCGATTGACCAGCCTAGGTTGTTTAGCCGCTAGCTTTTCCATCATGGTTTGCAATTGCTGACAATAGACATCAGCCGTAATAGTCTGGCCAGATTTGAGAAAACTGTAATGAACAATACCGGCACTAGTCCACCAAACGCTTACAAGTAACTTTTTTGGGGTTAATTTTCGCTTGGGGCAGGATTTGGCTGGCTGGCCAGGATCCAACCATTGCGCTGAGCGCTTCCGATTATCGTAAAGAACCCATTTTTCATCACAGGTAATGATTCGGTTTAAAATACCTTCATTATTGTGCCGGTTTAGTAATGTAACGCAGCAGTCGACGCGCGTTTGCCGGTTTGCTTCAGTCAATTCGTGAGGTACCCACCTTTCAAGCTTTTTAATCTTCCCAATTTGCTTCAAGTGAATTAAAACAGTTTTATCACTAACACCGCAGCCTGCAGCTAACTCGGACGTGGTTTGCGATGGATCCGCTTCCACAATAGCCTTCAACTCTTCATTATCAACTTGAGTCTCAGGCCGTCCACGGGGCTTGTTCTGCAAGTCGAAATTTCCAGAACGAAAACGTTGGAACCAAAAACGAACTGTGTTTTCTTTTGCAACACGACCGCCATACACATCATTCACCCTTCGAGTTGTTTCCGCAGCACTAGTGCCACGGCGGAACTCGTACTCGTAAATAATGCGATATTTTAAGTTTTCCATTTTGTAAAATGAGTGACGCAAACAGAAAAAAACAGAAGAAAAAAAACAAATGAATGACGATCATCGAAGCACAAATACATGAGTCTATAGCTGTACAAATTTGAATTTGGAATTCCTTACCAAAGAGGAGAAATTTGTGATTAAAGTGGCCAGTACGAAAAACGCCAATTTCATATGTAAGGACCTAATATAATCGACATACATAGATACCAAAATAAAATAAAATTGAATTTGATTTATAATTTTATGGGATAAAATTATTCTATTCTTTGTTATTTCTGGTTTCGGGTCTGGGTGTTTTCTATGTATCATATGTATGTATTTACAAAAATAAATGTATCTATGTAGTCACCTAACCTAGCTTGTACCCATAGTACAAGCTCTGCTTAGTTTGGGGTTAGGTGATGCTGTGTGATTAGTCGGGAGATATATATTTATTTTATTTGACATAGGTGAATCTCTACAACCTCTGCTTAGTTTGGGGTTAGGTGATGCTGTGTGATTAGTCGGGAGATATTTATTTATTTATTATTTTATTTGACTTAAGTGAATCTCCTGAGTTTCTATCTTAACAAATGTCTCGACTTTTATTCGAACAGCACTAAGTCACAAATACATTTTATTCCACATAAGAACGGGTAGAATGTCAGGCAATGTGCGTACGCGTTAACGGTACGTTGAAATAGTAAAAAGTGTACTGGACAAATATGAGCGAATGAGTTTGCTTAACGGGCTGGCCGCGATGCCTGGGGCCCGATTCTGGCCTGAGCGACATGCGGTCTGTTCTTCGACATTTAGGTGTTGCGGAAACTGGGATGCTATGACACTTTCTGTGTTAATTGTGGCATGTGACATTTTATAAATTTACCTATTCATAAGTTATATTGAAATATTAGAAGCATTGTTTTAGAGTATTTTGTTCAAGTACAAAGGCGAATTATCACAGTAAATGTACTGCATTTTACAATTTAATATTTGATAAATTCACCTATTAATAAGTTAAACTGAAATAATCGTACATTATGTAGGTGTTTAGAGCATTTGTTGATGAAGGCGAACTTTTTAATATTGATATAATTTTGATTCGAGTATTAAACCAATTCTACGTAAAACAAAGACTTTAAAGCTATTTCTTTATTGATTATAAAGTCTATCTCATATTAATTTTAGTGATAACAAGCTGGTAACACTTTAAAAAATGACATATTTAAGTAAATTTTGCGTTGTGTTGTAGGTATACATACAAAAAAAAGTCTGTACCTTACTAACTGTCAAGATAAAAACCTCCCAATATTTTCGTCAATTTATGTAAAGTATGTTAGATTATTGCATAATAATTTTTTTGTTTATATAAGTACGTTTACAACAAATTTCATATATTCAACCTGCATTCTGAATTTATAATTCCGGTAAAACAAGTTAAAAACTATATAGAAAGCGTATCTGTTAACAAACAATCTTGCTAAACTAACTGTTTTATTATAAAAGTTAAACTCGCCTTGTTTTCCCGTAAGCAGAAGTGGAAGAGATGTCATTTTACTTTATATGGCATATTGTGTGGCTGGGTTCTTAGAGGCTATTACAACAAGTGTTGAATTAATAATTTTAACGCCTCTTTAGAGACAGCTTCCTTCACAACTGGAGATATGAGGAAGAAGTGGGAAGAGGCCTTTGCCCAGCAGTGGGAAAGAAACGGCTCATTATAATATAAAGAAATAAATTAAAACCTCTTATCTAAAAAATATACTTGAAAGCCTCCATTTTGTTTGAACTGAGAGCTAACAAATTTTTTTTTCGATAAGTTTTAGATAAGTTGTTGTATGATGTGATGAAAGACATGTTTTTTTTATTATTAATTTATTTATTTAAATAGGTTACACCAACAGAATGTATAACAATCACTCTAAAACAATAAATACATACATTATTATACAATGATACATACTCCATGAAAGGTGAGTACAGCATTTACTTGACATGTAATCAAAAATTTACAGTATCCGTATTTTTATTTATTTCCCAGGAAATTTATAATCTTTCATAAGATTACGGAGAAAAAGTTAAATAATATACGTCCACATTTACCGAAATTTATCCATTGATATCTCGTCTGATAAATGTATAAATTAACGGATATTAATTCGTTAGATTTTTAAAGGTTCAACCAATCACATAAGAGCTTTTCATTTTTCTTTATTTAAATTTCGGAAATTAGTAACTACTCTCTGATTGGTCAATGGCATGGAATTATTCGTTTCATTTTTATAAGGCTTAAGAATTGTCAGGAGTACTCGTTTAAAGCAAAGGTTGAGTGTTGAAATCACGGGTGATAAATTGATAATACAATGTACCTTATGTGGAATAAGAAAATGATGATAATTAATAGACTGAGATCCTAACAACAATATCAGGACTGTCTGGGAACATATCTAGTTATTCCTGATGCGTTATTGTGTTACATAAGCATATATTACGTGGGTAGGTACGTATATAATAATGATACGGAAGTTAACCTACTTGAAATGTTTGAAATTGATTACCGATAGTCTTTATGATTATCGACAATAGCTCATTCGATCATTCGTGCGAACGCTTTTATTGGGATTCACGATAAATAGATTTTATCATTATTCATTAAGTACATGCTAGACTTAGTTCGCCGGTTTTGTTCTCATTATAAAGAGGCGAGAACGTTTGTGGATGTAGACCACACTCATTGATTTGTAGCGTTTGAATAGTCTTTTGCATTTTGCCACCAAATTATAGAATTCTATTCGACGGTTTCCATATTTGAATCTCTCCAGTCAAAAGATACAATCGTTGATTTAATTCTTTACGTGTAATAAATTTATACGTAAATGAAAACTTTCACGTAATTTTTGTAACTATTTCATGCGATTTGTCCTAAAATTCGTTTGCACAAGCTCCCACTCCGAAAAATTGATGCTCAATATCTTTGCAATTTCTTATAAAATAAAAAAACAACAAATAGATGTTTATTATTTTTGGACGGGCTAATAGTAAACAGAGTCCCTATTCTATGTAGTCTTCATGCCTATTGTTTACAAGATACGTTTTCTTTCCAGGCGAGTTTGACATGAGAGTGAAATCCTGCGCAGCCTCCGACGGGTCTGAGCATGTCATCCAGCTCTCAGACGAATATGGATGTGTTCTGAGGCCCAAGATGATATCCAGGTAATGTATTTTATAATTATATAAACGTTAAAGTTAGAGCAAGGGGTTGAATCTAAGAATAAGAAATTAGGTCTAAACTAAACAATGTACTGTTACTGTTAAGGCCTTTTGAAATAAACGATATATTATAAAAAAAAAGTCGAATTTCTGCCTTATTAACAATTTGTGGAATCAGCACAACGTTTATTTTCTTTTGTATAAATAAAATTATTGTTTCATTTGTATCAAGGGCTAGTTACACAATCTTTGAGCAAAGTAGTCTATGGTTAAAACGAGAATCAATCTTGGTCACTCTGTCCCTGACGACAACTGTCACAGTTGTCTTGAGAGCTCTATATTATAGCCATTGACTAATTTTACTCGTAGGTTATAAACAGGCAATTTTTTATAGCAAAACAACAAATAAAAAATAAATTAAAATACATCTTGTGCGTTTTACCTAACCCTATTTTAGTTAAATTTGTATTTAAGTATTCATCGCTATGTTTTGTGTGTGTATGTACGTTTTGTTGTTGGTTTGAAAGTGATAAAGTAAAATTATGTTATAAATTCATTGAAAAATCTATGGTATAAATTTATTCATGAAAGGGTTAAATAAAAAAATTTATAAACATACTTTCCATACATCATTCAAAGATCTTAAATTCCTAAAACTCCTTCTTTATTTAAAAGTGTATTGCTAAAACTATCTAAATAAAATTATGATATTTATTGTTATTGCAACAATTAAACCATAATAAATAGAACAAGACCGTGTCGTGATATAATTTTCATTAAATACAATTTCAGGTTCCTAAAAGCCAAAGCAGCGGACGAGCGAGCCACAGTCATAACCTACGCATTCTTCCACGCCTTCAAGTTCCCTGATGCGCTCAGCGTCCACATTCGCTGTAAGGTGGAGATCTGCAGACACGGGTGCTTGGACCACTGCCAGTTGGCTGGTGTGGCGCCGAATGGACACGGAGCCTTGGACCGCAAGGATGACAGGACCCATCATGACCACAATGACCTTAGGTAACTCACTGGCCTATGCTTTGGAATATTTAGGGTGGTTTAATAATAATAATAATAATTTATTTAAAATAAATAGTTATTTTACAGCTTGGGGCCAATTATAACTATCCTAAACTTAAAAACTAGACTTATTTATTACACACATGATATACAAATTAACAAAAACAGAATAGAGCATACAAAAAGAAAAGAAAAGAAATATAAAGCAATCACAACTAACTAAAAAATTACGGTGTTTGCCATAACTGTTTTGAAAATAAATGCTATTTTAATATTAATGATTTTTAATAAGTTACAAACGTTACTTTAAGGTTAAAACTAGAGCAAGAATGCCATCTATTCCATTGAATCTGAATCTACGATTACAGCTATTGAAAGTAGAATAGTCCTGTAGCTTTTTACGAGATGTCGTTGGTAGGGGTTTCAACCCGATATTCCAAATATTTCAACGTATTACGAATAATTCCGACTTGTCACGTGACAGACTTTGTCAAGCATTGGGAGTAGCGATATTGCAGCTGACATTTTAATTATATATATATGGGAGCAATTTTATTCACTCCCTATTTTCTTCCAGTGACCCCACAGCCGATGACATCGAATCATCTATCGAGAACGAGCCACTGCTTGATGAAGGTTTCGGAGATGCTGTGTCAGGGGATATAGTGGAGGCACCAGCTCCTCTGAAACAGCGCGCGCCCGCTCCGGTTATTGAGGCCGAGGATGACCAGGTGGATGAACTGGTGCAGGCGTTGTCAAGACCTTTCACTGTACGTATACAAATTTACAAATAATAATCTTAATATATATAAATCTCGTGTCACAATGTTTGTCCTCAATGGACTCCTAAACCACTTAACCGATTATAATAAAATTCGCACACCATGTGCAGTTCGACCAAACTTGAGAGATAT
Organism: Gymnoscelis rufifasciata; assembly: GCA_929108375.1. Classification (NCBI taxonomy): domain Eukaryota; kingdom Metazoa; phylum Arthropoda; class Insecta; order Lepidoptera; family Geometridae; genus Gymnoscelis; species Gymnoscelis rufifasciata. Next base: position 11,610,879 of record OV815312.1, on the reverse strand, counting down.
GATGGTTTTTACGGCGAGAAAAATTCGAATAATTTCCGGAAAAATCGTGCGACGCCGGGGCAGGCCGCTAGTAATAATAAAAATAAAAGCATTTATTTTGCACACACATAAGTACAGACAAATAACAACAAAGACAATTAACATTCAGGAACATAACTAATTTAAAACATAATAATAATAATTAAATTTGTGAAACATAAATAGCCACAAAACAAGCTAGTTAAAGTATTCCAAGCCATAATTTTTTTTTTATGAAGATATATTCCTCATTCAACGTAAAATTAAAGAGCTTGTTTCCTGTAACCATTTCCTAGTATACTTGACAATTGTTAAAATATAGAGCAATCTCTGTCAGTCAGTCATTGACAGTTGTAAATTTTTAAATAATCAAGTAGTTTGGGAGCGATAATCCATAAGTTCCCATATTTTAACCATTGACTGTTTTACCCGGAGTTTGTGAAACAGGCCTTTATTCTAAGACAATAATCCTTCAATTAACTTTACGATGTGGTGTTTTCTTAGACTTTGATAAAATACAAAATAGTCATGAAATGTTACAAGTCTTATATTATTTACCTCATTACATTTTTGATAAATTTTTAAAAACATACCTTTTTATGCAAAATAAATAGCTACAACAACAAGAACCTTTTGAAGTAGGCATGAATATTCTAGTTAAAGTGATCGACAAGGACAAACTATTGCTAGCGGCATTTTATCCTAATTAGAATTAGTTGTTCGTTTCGCATAAGCGGGCTAGTCGAAGTGCCTCATATTATTTTTGTTGTATACTAAACTAGAGTTTATTTATTTTTAAGCATTATATTGACTGTCAAACCCGCACTTGGCCAGCGTGGTGAATTAAGGCCAAGAGAGGAGTCCCTGTGTCCCAGCAGTGGGAACGTTTATGGGGTGATGATGATCTTGACTGTGGTTTCCTCAAGATAATGCTTAATTTGCTCCAGACATACTTTATGACGAGTTTCGTAACTTTGATGCTGGTAAAATTATTTCGAAAATATCAAATACTCTTTCAGGACCGTCCTACCGAGATAGAGCGCGAGCGGTTCCCGTACGGGCCTCGTAATCTACCTGATAACGTGAAGATGGAGACTGAGGTCACTGCCAAGAAATCTGAACCCGCCGTAGCTGGCCCTAGGTAAGTCAAGATTATCTATCTCTCTTAACGATATTAGCAGCACGGACATACTGCCCTATTCAAGACAGGTGAATAAAGATAGAAATAGGATCTGTATGATTAATTTATTATTCAAATCGTAAGGTGTTTGCGTTATTTTAAGACTAATGACATTTCAATTTTAATTAAATGATAAAAAATACTTTATTGGTTACGTATTTTCTTATGATTTATGATTACGAGCTATTAATATCTTTAATAAATTAATTCTAACATAATAATAATAGATAAATTATATTTTTTGTACTTAACTAAATGTTTTCGTGTGACATTTTTTTTTTATTTTAATTGTGTGTGTGTATGGATTTTAATCTGAAATAAATAAATTGAATTAAATTGAAATAACACTTTAGCCGTAGAAAGTGCGCTACTGGACTAGAGCCTCTCTTGTTCACTTAACATGATATTTCATATGATATTAACGCGCGAGTGTGGCAAAAATTGCAACAAACGCAGTAACGATATTGTATTACAAATAAACGGTGCGACTCATCTTTCGATGAGTTTCTTATGGCTGTGCAGCGTGTACGGGAAAAGATGGGGAACAATAATCGCCAATACCTGCAGCCGTACCCTTCATTTTTATGACTATGGCAAGAATATATCTACAAAGTAATTCCTCTTGTGGTGGATTGGTCATAAATATTAATTTGTCATAAAGATTAACATAAACTATTTTTTTTGTTAATGATTATTAATAAAGTAAGTGTGTCATGTGACGAAAAGAGTGTTAGATATGTGTGTTGATGGATATGTGGGAAGAGGTAGACCAAAGAAAAGATGGATGGACTGTGTAAAGGATTACATGTGTAATAAAGGAGTGAGTGTTGAGATGACGAGTGACAGAGGAAAATGGAAGGAAAAAACATGTTGTGCCGACCCCACGTAATGTGGGATAAAGGCAGGAGAATGATGATTATTAATAAAGTAAAGTTTTATTAACATAGGTTTGATTACTTAATTTATCTACTTTCTACAGATCCCTTCGCAAACGCCGTGCCGTTCGCGATGCTCGCTCAGCTGATGTGGGAGTATCTGGTATATACGATGTGGTCTCCGAGGCAGACCTCGACTTCGGACCTTCAGGGCCTTCCACCACTAGGGAACCGGTCACTGTGTTCAGTGGGAGGATTCGAGAAGAGGTTAGTATATTTTTTGCCACCTTCGGATCCTTATTTCCAGTCGTCATCAACGATTTGTTTCCACTAGCGACAAACTAGCAGATATCCCATTCGTTGAAAGTAGTGACACTAGTATAAGTGATAATAATATTAAAAATATTAATTAAAAAGCTATAAAGAATATAAAAATAATAATATATTAATTGTGGCTATAAAGCCATAATTAAGGTCCAACTTTATTTATACTGCCAACTCCTCTATTAATACTCACTCCTTTATTCACAAATATGCCCTTACTCGTAGTATATAGTAGAGCCAAACAAAATGTATCATACACGAAGAGACTTAACCATCCAAGAAAGTTTATTTAATTTGGATCAGTCAGATAGGCATTAAAACGAACTGGGAGATATTTTCTCCCTTTATAGTATTCCATCCAGGCGTATTCTATAAAGAACAATGATTTTTTTTATTGTTTCCATGACGCAACAACGTCGAAATATCGGAAAACTCAAAAACCGTCAAAGCATGGTGTGTTACCCGTTTTAAGCCATAATAATGATTTTCGTTTGCAGGTTGTCTACGGTATATGCATGGGAGCGGTGTCCTTTGGGGCACTGTTTGCGTCAGCGGCAGGCGCGGCGGCTGGGGCCGCATTAGTCGCCGCGTTGTTGCTGCACAAGCTTCGCTCTAGAACAATCGCGCAGTGCAATGTGGCACCGGCCCCGGCCGCGCACTCTCTAGCAGCTTGGATGGCGTTGAGATTGTTGGGGACGCCACCACATCCGCATAGAGAGGGCTAAAGATATATTAAATCCCAAAATGCATTTAGAAATCGCTGTATATGACAAACGTCCGGAATATAATAACATAATAACCATAAAATTTAAATAACAATGACATTGTAAACAATAATATTTACCTCTCTCAAGGTAAGTAATTCTTTAATTTTTTTAAAGACGCCATTTTGTTTTTTTTTTATTGGCAATATCATTGTATTGTGACGATGTGTGCTGAAAAGCGATTTGTCAATTTCAATGATTTTTTATATTAATTTTGACAAACGACGTCCACCGTTATTTGCGTCGTTTGTCCAAACAAAAAAAAATTTTTTGTTATTAATGCATTTTCTGGCTTATAGCTGGGGTTTTGAATGATGTTGAGTGTGAAAAATATGACGACCGCGTTCATAGTTTTGAATTCAGAAAACCCTTTTTATATGAAACATAAACTTTTATGACTAACTGATCTTTCAAACAAAAGAAAGGGAGAACAAGGGCGGGAAAGGGAGCTAGACAGCCACTGACAAGATATATTTAAGTTTTTGTTGAGCTCATGGATTTAAGCATATTTGTCTCTGGTCCTCACATTTTGCATACTCAACAATAAAGCGCCTGCTTTATAAAGCTTTGTCAAATACACTGCGTATAATGTAATAGCTAGATGAAAGCTCTTTTAGAAAAATAAATGATTTGTATATTGCTTATTTTGTAGAAAAAATACTTAATACGTTTGATGTTCGTTTTTTTGTAATTTATTGTTCTTAGAATAGGTGCATTTACGTATTTAAATTTAAATCTATCTATGTTTTACTTAATCTACCCAATAAATGATTAACATGGTTTCATGTCTATGTAATATTTCATTGAAAAAAATATTGTAAACTTCGTTGAAACCTATTATAATCATTATGCACAAATAATACAACGAGTTATACGTAAGAGAGATATATGCATTTATTTTTTTATTCAAATACTAGAGAATATAAATAAAAATATAGAGTAATATTAGTTAAGTTCTGATGGTTCTAAAGGAAATGCTTGGTGCTAAGTCGTGCTACGGACGTAGTCCAGAACCTGAAATACATAAATATATAATAATAATAAATAAATAAATATCACCTAGGTGAATTTCGTGTTTAAGATTGTACATATATTTTTATTTTTTATACTTATTAACTTATATTTTTATAACAACGAAAATTGTGTCTCTTTCTACGAATATAAACATTTTATAATAAAGAAAACGTGTTTATTAATTTGTTTATTTTGTATTCAGATATAAAATGTTTGTAGAAAAGGACATAGTTACGTTTACTTATTATTAAATTAAATTATGTAAGTATCGAGTCATGCCATTAGAATAAGTTTTGAAATTCCATGAATATAATATAAAAAAATAATAATAAAAAATTACATCACATCATTTTTTACAGTTTTTGATTATTGTTTGTAATAGTTATTTTTTGATCACTAAAACCCCAACATATTTTTTTTAATGTAAAAATTTAAGATAAGTATTTTTATTAAATATTATAGTTGAAACACCAATGAAAGCTATTGTAGGACTTTCTCATAGTGCTAGGCATTTATTTATAAACTAATTTATTTTGTATTGCTCAATATCAATATATCTTGATCATGAGCTATGACTAGTTCTAATTTTTAGTTAATTTTACTAGTTTAAGTCAAAACACGGGGTTATGAGAACACAATGATGGAAATAAAAAAAAACATATTTTTTTTTTGTCAAAAAAATCCTTATTAAACTCAAAACATTGTTTTTTTCTGGTACATTGTATGAGAACAAATTTAAATCCAGTGTTGTTTATCAAAGTAACCTGAGATGTTATGTATCCTGTGTCAGAGATTTTAATTTAGGTACGTATTACATACGTTTCTTCAAGCGCTTTATTTCAGGAAATTTATGAATTGGACATTTATATTCCCATAGTTTGGAGCAAAATATTCCCAAACGCAAAATTGTCAACTAAATCTACTTTATTTAAAATAACACTAGAATGCGTTTGTTACTATCAATCGTTTGACGTACAGTTTACGTTACTTTTCTGTAAACAAGAATAAAAGAATTCAAATAAAAAGAGAATACCTTATCCTACGAGTGAGAGAGTAAAAATTTACACGTATCTCTAAAGTTGTTCACTTAAAAGGGTATTTTACCTGTGAAAGTAATTAAAACACTGTTCTCGCAACCCCATAAAGTACGTCACCCAAAAATCTTGCATTTATGAAAAACTATTAATTAAGTTAAATATTGTTTTCATTTAGAAAACTGACTCCCTAAGTGCAATTTTATTTTTAACTTCCATAAGGTTGCGGTTTAATTTATTAAAAAAATATGTATTCTTTTACATGGGAAAATATATTAAATGTATAATTATTTGTTAAGAGTTTAGATAATCATTGTAAGTTTCTTGGATGCGGTTTACGCGTAAGCACCTGTTAATTTTGTTTAATGGAATAAAATTACGTTGAAATATTTTTTGTGTATTTATTTAAGGTATATATATATATATATATCTAGCTATAGCTATATATCAAACTAGTAATTCCTCTCGGTGTTACCCGCGTTTAATGGATTTTCCGCGGTATCACATATTTCTATTTGGTAAAAAGTAGCCTATGTCACCCCTCAAGCTTTAGGGAATCTTAATATCAAATGTCATTGAAATAGGTTCAGTAAATGCAAAGAATTTGTAGGGGTCTACAAAGTCATAAACTTTCACACTAACTAACAAACTTTACCTCTTTATAGTATTAATATAAACAAAATACCTATCAACATGTTTTACGAACCAACGGTATCAATGGTTTGTTTTACTTTTATAAAAAAAATACGTTTTGAATATTTTTCTTTTACATACGAGTACAATCTGTGTAATATAAAACTGGATGTTGCTTGATATAAATACTTTAATTATAGGAATCTATCTATAATGGCGCATTTTCATTAGTCGATAACTCGTTCGATATACAGCATGCGGGGACTCCCCGCATGCGTTATACCGACCGTGCTATCGACCAATGAAATTCATCAATCGATATACACAGCTTGTTTGCGGGTCTTGCGTCAAATATTTCATAATACGTCGTGTGCTCGCACTCCGCATGCGGACCCTATCGACTAATGAAAACGGTTCCCCGAATGCGGGCCCTGTGGCATGCGTTCCAGAAATCTCCCGCACGCCGCATGCGGACCCTATCGACTAGTGAAAACGGTTCCCCGAATGCGGGCCCTGTGGCATGCGTTCCAGAAATCTCCCGCACGCCGCATGCGGACCCTATCGACTAGTGAAATTGCGCCATTATTATAATAAATTGAAGTCCCCCGCCGCATCTACCTGGCTATATGTTTAGGAAAAACTTTGAACGGTTCTTGCGGATTTAGTCTAATGGCGCATTTTCATTAGTCGATAGGGTCCGCATGCGGCGTGCGGGAGATTTCTGGAACGCATGCCACAGGGCCCGCATTCGGGGAACCGTTTTCATTAGTCGATAGGGTCCGCATGCGGAGTGCGAGAGATTTCTGGAAAGCGTGGCACAGGACCCGCATTCGGGGAACCGTTTTCATCAGTCGATATAGTCCGCATGCGGGGAGAGAACATCGTCGCCAGTTGTTAACGAGAGTGGCACTGAGACAGACGTTCTTGCCATGCATCATCAATTAATGTTATGTGTAGGAATTTTGACTGTATGTGGCTTATTGAAGAAGAAACTATTAGCCTCACTGAAGGATGAACATTTGCGAATCCGATAAGCGATCAGCCATTTTGAACAGTGTCCTAATCCAACAAGCACACGACGTATTATGAAATATTTGACGCAAGACCCGCAAACAAGCTGTGTATATCGACTGATGAATTTCATTGGTCGATAGCACGGTCGGTATAACGCATGCGGGGAATCCCCGCAGGCGTTGTACCGAACGCGTATCGACTTGCAACTTTCATTGGTTGTTATCTCGCATGCGGGGAGTCCCCGCATGCTGTATATCGAACGAGTTATCGACTAATGAAAATGCGCCATTAGAATAGTAAGGTGATTTAAGAGGAAGGTTTTCGCATTTTTGCAAATTCGGAACGTATGAATAACCAATATAATATCGCAAAATAATTTTCACAGCAAAAAAAATTTTTTTTTTTTTGGCGAATGTTGAAAATAACACTTTCTATTGTCGAATTTTATTATTCAAACTATCCATTTCGATATTAACTGCCTGGACACGACCCAATTTGGCAAACCCCTTAATCTTTAAATTATTTTTAATGATGATACCTACTACGCATTCATTTTATTATTTAGGGATACTAACACTGGTGAACATAATGATGAAAACTAAACAACTATTTTGCTCTTTTTAACAAAGGTCAGTTACAACTTGTTGGTCAGCTTTGCTTTCTATCCATCTTCAGCGATATTGTCTACTGACAGTCAAAGGTTGTACAGCTAAGTGAGAAATAAAATAACCAAATATATTTATAACTTTAATATTCCAAATTCCCAGTTACATGCTGGCATTGATTAAACTTCACTGAATACAGATCTTATCAACAATAATCCATAACAAATCGTAAACTTTATTGTAACATGAAAAGAAACAACAGACGGGAATAATAATAAAATATGAAGAAGAGGTACTCAGGTGGTATAAAAATAACAAAAATACACGTAGTTAAATGACTACAACAATAACTTAATTAAAATAAATAAATTTAATACTAATGACAAGTTATTTATATTTATTATAAATGCTAGCGGTTCGCCTACAAATAGTTTTACCACATTATTTTCCGTTGCCCCTATTGCAAACGTGATTTGTAAAGAGGTAACAGAAGATTGTACTTACATAATACTACGTTTTGTTTAAAATAATTTGTGAATATCGACTCGATTCGGAACTGTTAATAACCATCAGATATTTAAAAATTATACTGAAGCTTCATTACGGCATTTGTCATTATTTTCTAAGATACTATACTATAATTTACTATTTAAATGCAGAATTGTAACTAAAGCGTTTTTAACTTCGTGATCGTGCTCCTGAACACTAGTGTAATGATGACACAATATTTTTTTATTATACTAAATGTTTTGAAGATTTTTGTTACTCTTAATCTGTGTCAAAAATAAAATTTAATGGCAATAAGTAAATTGCACTGTTCATGGCAAATAAAATATTTGTACGGAGCTCCAACACAAGGAATATACTCAACGAGCACACTGTCACGCTATTGGCTTGTTCTAACTTCAGTCTCATCACACTAATATGTACAAATTATGATAAAGTATGCGCCGTTACGAGTAGAAGCGGCTCTTTGAGATAACATGCGCCGTGGGCGGGTGTGGCCTGGGTATCGTCGCTACAGCTGCCGTCTTCTTCTTTAAAGTCGTGATGGGTCTCAGTTTCAAAAACAGTACAGCTGATACTGCACAAGAGCACAGCAAAGTGGCAAGAAGAGCTCCTAACGTCGCAGCAAATCCTGGAGTTGTCATACATACAAGCCCGGGCGAGGGAGTGATCTTAGGAGCTGCGCTATCTGCTGCAGTGTTGTCAATATTCAAGTCACCTGCGGATACCACTCTGATAACCCTGTTCACGCCAACTTCTTTCTCAGGAGTTGTAGCACGACGTTGCCTCCTAACTCTCCCATCTCTTCGCACTTCAACACCGACTGGGTAAGAGTCTACTCCGATTTGGGGTGGGCCGTATTCCGCATGAGGACCAATCACGTTGGGTGCGCCATCTGAACATTGGTCCGGGCATCGGTATCTGCAAATCTGAATGGTGCATTGGAAGTGGACCTCCATAGAGTCTGGGAACTTGAAGGCTTGGAAGTGAGCATAAGATAACACACTAGCGCTAGCTCCAAAGTTCTTGATCTTTGTGAACCGTGACATCAGTTTCGGCCGTGTGACACATCCTCGCCTGTCGACCAGTTGGATGGGAGCTCTCTGGCCATCATGAGCCACACAGTCTCTGACTAACATATCGAATTTCGCATCATCGTCTTTGATGGCTAGTACCATGGTCATTGTCTGTCCAATCTTCACGAGTCCAGATACCTCAGAAGCCCAAGGTCCCTTTCCGACTTGGATTTGCATCCAGCAGCCAACGTTATCTCCGGCAAAATCAGCTCGCACGACGTCCAACATATCTACAGGGAATGGTCTGAATGTGACAGCTTTTTCGTACTGATCATGCCACGTGCAGCGTAGTTTTCTCGCTTGATCCCAAACTTCCTGGACTTGAGGATCGTACTGTATCACGATGACATTTTCAAAGTAGGTTCCAGCGGCTGCGACGTCTCCTCTGTACCTGGGGTCGCCGCTACCGGCAGTGCCACAAGCGTGAGCGCCAATTTCAAAGGAAGCGGAGGCTCTTCCTAGATTTGGCGGTAGATGTACGCACTGGTGGTTGGAGTAGTGTCCCTTTGAAAAAACGATTCCAAAGAAGGGTTTGTCGAAGCTTAGGAATACGCGCATGGCGTTTTTCTCGCATTTGACGTCGAGGGACACTATTTTGGGCATGTCTGGGGCGGGGGCAGGCCAGACGTCTCCGGCGCCACTGAAGACCTTCTCGCTGGCTGATGTCTGCGCATCGGCGGGAGGTGCAGCGGGCGGGGGAGGCCCGCGGAAGCCAGGACTCAACTCGTTCTTATGATGGTTCACTGGAGGGCCGTGAGCGAACGGCTTTGCGTGGATCGGGTGGTGGTTTGTAATTCTTGGCATTCCTGTAAATAAAATGAAACTTTTTTAGAAATCCGAGCTTTTCTCTTAGGCATCATTGCACCTTTGCCTATCCAACAGCATTATCCATTAGGATTACTCACTAATAAAATGTATATACATATTCGTCATAAATCATAAGTACAGTTTTTCATAAAATTCAAAAATAGTATACCTATAACTATGCTATGGTAATAGTAAAATGTAAAATCAGAATTTGGTTCTAATGAAATGGGAAAAACATGAACAGGACTTTGAAGTTAATATTTTTTTATGTTATCAACCAGATCCCTACGCTCACCAAACCGCCTGCTTGGAAAGATTGGCAAACCCTCCACAATTGGATTACAATTGATACATAATGGAGGCCTATGTTCAATAAACCCAGGGCTGAAACGATGATGATGCTATAATATTAGAAAAATGCGTCCATTCCTAAAAATATATGTATGTGTATATGGTCGATTTGACATTGCGGCATTTAACTATAAGACTGTTCAATGTATGTATATCCTACTACTATTATAAAGGCGAAAGTTTGTAAGTATGGATGTTTGGATGTTTGTTACTCTTTCACGTAAAAACTACTGAATGGAATCGAATGAAATTTGGTACACAGAATCTCTAGAGCCTGAAAAATAACATAGGCTACTTTTTACCGCGGGAAAACGTCATTCCGCGGGAAAATCCATTATAACGCGGGTAACACCGCGTGGCACTGCTAGTACTCTATAATCGTACCGATAGCATAATGCGGCTGCTGAAAAAGGGGGGCTAGTGGCGGTAGTATGTTGTTTGTGTCAATAAAAAAAAGGTGTGTGTGCGATTCACACACGATAGAAGTGAAACTTCAGTAAATCGACGAAATAATAAGAAGAATAAAAAAAAGTGTGTGTGTCAGCTACGACGCACTATTGGAGTCTACTACTTACGAACTATAATTATGATATACTAGCTGTGCCCCGCGGTGCTACCCGCGTTATAATGGATTTTCCCGCGGAATGACGTTTTCCCGCGGTAAAAAGTAGCCTATGTTATTTTTCAGGCTCTAGAGATTCTGTGTACCAAATTTCATTCAAATCCATTCAGTAGTTTATACGTGAAAGAGTAACAAACATCCATACATCCATACTTACAAATTACAAACTTTCGCCTTTATAGGTAATAGTAGTAGGATATCGAATAGAAAAAAAGGGTAAATGAACGCATCTTCTAAAATGATAAGAGAAACAAACATATATCTATAATTATTCGGATTATTTATATTACTTCCATAAAGTATGTTACAAAATAATATAAATAAAATACAGCAATACCTCTTTGCGCGATACTTCGTAGTCTCAACTACGAAGTATCGCGCAAAGAAATTTAAATAAAGCATTGTATTTGTGTCTCTTACCATTTCCGTTTCATCTTTTTGCATCCGGTTTGAAATCACTACGATTCTATAGAAGTTTCACTTCAAAAATTAATAAATATTTCCGGACTAATCACACAGCATCTCCTAACACCAAACTAAGCAGAGCTTAAACAATGGGCGATAGGTGACTGATACATACATTCATAGTGATTTTTTTTTGTAAATACATACAAACAACCAGACCTGAAACCAGATATTGTAGATCGTACAAAATCTGGCCTTCGGTGGGAATCAATGGTCAATGGGTCCCCCCCTTCTTTCCCCTTCTTTTTCCCAATAATTCTATCCATTCAAGGTTGTCTAGTAGAGATCGCTCTTTAGCGATAAGACCGCCATTTGTCGCATAGTCTTAAGTGCTTATTTTTAGTTTTGTGTTTTTAATTATGTGTGCAATAAAGAATATTTATCTTATCTTTATCTTAATGGGACTGTCACTTCAGAGACCCCATGGGCTGAGTATTAAACTATAAGACTACATAATCTACAATCGTACCGATAGGATGATGCGGCTGGTGATGAGGGGGGTTCTGACGGCGCGTGTGCGGGGGCGGTGCGGGTGGCGGGGGTCCGTTGTACGCGTGACTGGGGGTCTCTCGCTCTTGGGACTCCATGGCCATCTGGTCTGATGAAGGCTCAACTGCAGGAGATTCAGGTGCGTTTCCACCACCGCCGCCGCTCTCGTTTGATGACTCGCTGAGAGTACCACTCTGGAATAAGAATTTGTTTTGTCAATCAGAATTGCTTAGGGTTGCTCAGGGTATATTTGGTTGCTCAGGGTATATTATTATAATTGAAATTGAAATAACTGAATAAGTCCGTCTATTCAGCAACAAGTTTATAATTTCAGGTTTGTAATTTTAGAGGATTTTTTATTTTTAGTTTGTGTACCTTTTGAAATTTATATTTATCTATATATAAATAAAAATGAATTGTTGTTCGTTAGTCTGATTAAAACTCGAGAACGGCTGAACGGATTTATCTTATGTTAGTTTTGAAATGTTCGTGGAGGTCGAGGGAAGGTTTAAAAGTCGAGAATAAATCGAATAATTGCCGGGATATTCATTTTGAATAATAGCCCGTGCGAAGCCGGGGCGGGCTGCTAGTTGTGAATAAAGAATAATATTATTATGGCTTCTTTCATCATCAGTTCGAGTTAAGTCCCAAGCAGCTAGTCTGAGCATGCTGTCTTACTCAGCATTTGTGTAACTAAGCACTGCTCTCTTTAAATATATAAAAGATAATAGGTATAAGAATCTTGTTATATTATAAGTAAAATTTACATTAGAGATATCATAAATATTGTTCTGTTGTGGGTAAAACATTTATAAGAATATGATATTTTTATTTTATCTAAACATTTATTCATCTAATTTTATACAAAAATCATCAGTGAGAAAGTTGTTTATTCGTTTAGATAAAGTCGTTTAGATATCTGCTCTAGAATTTTTTTATTAACTGGTTTTTTTATGTTAAGTTCCGGTTAGAATCTTCTTGCCTCGTTTTGGGGTAGGCATGTTCTTTGTTTTATGAATGTTTGACACTATTAGGAAATAATTCCTCCTATTTCAAGAAATTTGGTTTCTAAATAAATCTATATCTTTCGCATCAGATTCACAAGATTTTTTACGTGACTACGGCGAAGCAAAAAGAAGATTTATGATTTTGACCTGTATGGATATCTGCTCTAGAATTTTTTTATTAACTGGTTTTTTATGTTAAGTTCCGGTTAGAATCATCTTGCTTGCCTCAATTTGGTAGGCATGTTCTTTGTTTTATGAATGTTTGACACTAATAGGAAATATATATATCTATATCTTTCGAATCAGATTCACAAGAATTTTTACCTGACTACGGCGAAGCAAAAAGGAGATTTATGATTTTGACCTGTTCCATTTTATCTTTGAAACAAGTTATCATAATTACACAACTGAGGTTTTGTTGAAAGCCTTTTAATTGTCCGCTGGTTATAGGCTACATGACGTCACGTTAAAATGGCTACAGCCATTCTAGGGAACATAAAGTAAAGAAATAAGAAAAAAACTTTACGGTGTTGTGTGCGGTAGAGGTCAAATGAAAGAGCTCTGTTAGCATATTTCAAATATATAATATTACAGTAATATTTTGTGCTGTTGCTCACAGCAAATTATAAGTGCACGCATCAAATATTCTGCATAATAATTATATCGAATACTTTGTTGAACCTTTTTTGGAGTTGTCATGTAATAAATAAAACCCGACTACTAAAACGGGCCCTAAAAAGTACGAAACAAGATAAAGGAGATAGTTAAAGGTTAACCATGGCCGTATGCCATCTACTGAAGCAAAACAGATTGATTACCATCATACAATTAAATCAAAGTAGCATACGACCTCGGCAACCCTTCAATCCGAAGACTATTTTCTATCATCTATATGCCTCATGTATAATGTACCTACAATTTCGTTTCAGGAGATTGTATGATGTAATTTCAACATATGCCTAAAAGTTAAGCCAAGTCCAAGATCAAAGAATGTTGCCTTGAATTTGAGAGTTCATTATAATTACGAACAACTTTCTCTTCTTACATAACTTTCCACATCCGTAACCGTCGGTACGTTTGCCCCAGTAATTACCACCAAAGTACCAACATCCACGTGAGTACATACACCTAACATGTGTACAAAGCCCTCGGTCTAAGTTTATTCACCCGTTCAAATTGATGCAGTTGGAGTCTATGTGAAGCTACTAGAATTTCACGAATGAGTGGCACCTTCTAGATTTATCTGAAATCCTTGGTCATGGGGTTTTTGTCATTTTTTGCCTTAGTTCCCCAAAATTATCGCGAAGATCACAAGTAGGAACACGCGTTGGGCATTGTTTGAATGCCCATCGGTCATGTGATTACCAAAGGCTGTAATTTTAAGCCGTTCAGCGATCATTGCTATCTGTAAATATATTTTTTTAATCTTTTAATAACCTTTTATATTCCCCATACATTAAACTAATGGTGTGTTTGCGACCGTACATAATACTTACCAGCCCACTCGTTAATCTTTGTATGAAATATGTTGTTCTTATAAACATTTTATAATTATTCCTTTGGTTTTATTGTAAATCTATAATTTAAGTGCGGCTATAGCTATATAACCATTTAATATCTCTTAAAACGGATCACTATCATAAACGACCTTTTAAGACGAGTTGATAAGTAGTTATAACGCGGGGTGCGTTGTAAACGAAAAATTGTAGAAACTATGTGATGTGTACTACGAAAGTAATGTTACTTATTGCACCAAGTTAAGGGTGTCAAGACACTCATTACGCATTTAACTAATTTTTGCAAAAGTGACAGTCTCACACCAAGGGTGCGGCAAGTAGACGATAGCATTTTGGACCAGTTGACTCTGTTAAAGATTTTTAGATGAAACGATACTATCCTATTACTTTGCTTTTTTTTTTGCCAAGTAGATGGATGACTTCAATGATTCAAGTCGTGGGGACTTAAATGGTATTTCGTGAAATGAATACTCACACTCGAATTTTAACCCAAGGTTATTTTAATTGGATACCCTAGGTCTATATATATACAAGAACAAAGTGCCAATTTTACGACTGAGATTATTATGTTCTTTTTAATGTATCTTTCCTCTTTGGACCTGTTTTAAGACTTCTTTATCAAGAATTGTGTTTATCTCCAGATGTAACACTATTCGTATGACCAAGAAACAACGTGACCTAACTGAATACAAGGAGAGAAGTCAAAGAAAAAGCAAGCCCGCACCTCTGCCACACATGAGAATCAACAACAGCATGGACGCATGACAAATTGCTTTCTATAGGTTGTGGTGTAAGGTCGAGAGTTGGATGAAGCCTTCTAAAGGCATTCGAGGTACGGGTGCGGTCTAGTGCAGTGTGTCAGGCAGGTCGATGCACTTGGACTAGATTTTACTTTCGTTTGCGGATGTGGATGTTGTGCCGTCGCAATCGAGATTTCCGAATTCTATAGGAAAATTTATGATTGACGCTTTGTTGTTTTGAATGTTATGACTGACCATTTTGCCATTAACTGGAATGACGAAATTTATGAAAGATATCTATTCTGTTTATTTTACCTTATCAGTCAATTATGTTACTTAATTAAGTCACATAGTTCATTTGATTTTCGGAGCATAAAATTTTAACGTTATTAACATTAAGCTAATTAACGTTTAAAAATCATTGTTACTATTTTTTATAAACTCAAAACAGTTAGGTTTAGCAAGTACATTTTTTCGTGATGACCTTGTCTAGTTGTCATCCGGTAAAATTTATATATATATATAGTAGTCTAGGAAACAATCCTACTGCTTTTACTAAAATGTAAATACATTTTAGTAAATACACAACTAAAATGTATTTACTAAAATGTAAATACATTTTAGTAAATACACAACTAAAATGTATTTACTAAAATGTATTTACATTTTAGTAAAAATGGATTTCCAAGAATGGATTTATGTATGTACTAAAATGTAAATACATTTTAGTAAATACATTTTAGTTGTGTATGAAAATCATACAGTGTGACAGCCCCATAACCAAGATTAAGAGTATACATGTCCAGCAACACTGAAACAATCCGAACCGACCAGCTGGTCTGGTAGAATTTGATGACCGCGGGAAAGCTGCTTTTACCTATTGTTGACCACTACGGCCAATTCCATGTTCACAATTGGTACACATCATAAATGTTTTATGACTTATTTGTCCCTACGAAAAGAGAGACTTGCAGGTTTATTGGCATGGTTGGTCTCTACAGACACTTGTTTTACTATGTTTTCAGTGGCTTTAATAGTGATTATATTGTTTTGTAACAATTAAATCTATCTCTATCTCTTAATATTAAAACATCAATAATTGGGAATACAAAATATTAGTGTTAGGTATTGCTTTCTAATTGTAAACTGCAAACGATGATAGCTCTTTTAGTATTACAAGTATGCCACAAAAACATTCTATACGGTAAGTAGGGATAAAAATGACCAATGTGTAACAATCAGAAATCATTCAAAAATGTCTAAGTTCCACATGAAATATTTACTGCCTTTATATCGAATTACTTAATTGGTAAAATAAAATTATGGTCCTTAATGTCATAATTACCAATGCCTTTCCAATATTATAATCGATGGATTTGTGAAATCCAGCAAAACACTTCCATTCATAGAATTAAGTAAATCGTCGTTTCCGCTGGTCTACAATGTTTACCCTTCTTACTTTCCACAGTAGGGTAAACAGGTAAATAGTGGTCTTAGACGGAACTGGCTGTGGCGTAGAATAAATAATAGTGTTGAGAACATGTCCGCCTGCTTTGTAGGTCGACGTACGTCCATATTTGGTGTCTTCTCTTGACGTGTCTTAGATTTTATATCTCTTTTCTGCAAATTGATTTGTCCTAGCACAGTTTTGTTATTTGGAGCATTGTTGGTTTCCAATTTACTGTGTCCATTAGGATGAAGAATTATAACCTCTCCTATACGTATACTAAATATATTTGAGATAGGTACACGCCTACGTATGCGAAACAGTCAACTAAAACTTTATAACCAAAAATGTCGTTAGCAATCGTTTATCCTTGTCACCCAGAATTAACTCTTAACTTTTTTGTTAGAAGTAGAAAGAACCGTTTTTGAAAAGTTATACTTATTAGTCACAGTCTTAAAGAGATTGCAATACCTATCTGTTTATGTGTTGAAATAAAGTAAGTGCATCGAGAACATAACTATCCATAAATATGCTGAATCATAAGGCAATGATCTCATTTAGCGCACTTCATCTAACTTCAGTATTCAGATACTGCTATAAGTGTTAATTTGTATCACTACAATTTATTGCATATTTATAGAAAACGGTGTTTTAATGGATTCAAAGAAAGTTAAGATAACTTTAGGGCAACAATCATAAGGCCACCACTTAAGTAAGGACCTCAGATTAAGCTCTTAAAGTGCGAACTATTTATTTTAATCTGGCAATAAATTATCACAGTTTATTAAAAGCGAGAGAGTTGTATAATAGGCTGTGATTTACAGCTTTCCTAATAATTTGGTATCTCAAGCAGCCGATCCGAGTAAATTATTGCGGAAAACTTGAATAATTTTCCGGATATGTGGAAATCTCAACCAGTTTCGTATGCGCATTAAACAACCCAATCTTAATAGATCACAGTAATTTAGAAACACGACTTCGCTATTTATTAAATGTAGATAAGTATATAGAAAAAGCAGCTGTTTTCTGAGCGGTCTCACTGATGTTTTAGCATCGATTAAAAATCATTAACTTTCAAGCGCCGGTTTACTTAATGTCTTGAGGAAAGTAGTTGTTGACTTAATGGTCACTTGATTGTAACATAAGGGGTATCGTTAAAACCTATTAAGGGGGCAAATACGGAGCGAATTGATTTGCGTCAATTTATGCAAATAGTTCACGCTATTAGTAAGCATGTTTCTTTGATACAAGCGATTATATTTAACCCGTAATTATTCGCGTCTGGATACATAGCTCCACGCGTGGGTCTCTCCAGCCTAGTTTTAGAATAAAAAAATAATCCATGAAAAGTTTTAATTTAGTTTTATACCATTTTTAAATTAATCGATATATTATTTTATGAAACAATTTCATATTTCACTCCAAACTAACATTAATTTTAGTCACTGGAAATTTAAAAGTTGGAATAACAGGATAAAACTATTGCAACCTTTTCAAATGCCGTTTGTTACATTCTGAGGTTTCCCAAAGATGCGTTTGGGTACGGACCCCTAAAACCGACACAGGTTTGGTAGTCAGGGAATATCTACTTATAAGATCATGGTCAATCTCTGAAACGTCTGAAAATAACCTGCAGCTAAGCTTATAATTTGCATTAATTATCATAAAATCAGGAATATTACAATATTATATAAATAGTTATTTCCTAGTGCCACTGTGTTCATGTTGTTCATTAAAAATAAATTTTCGATCAACTAATTACAATATCTTCAATAAACTCTAATTAAAAAATAAACATAAATATTTATTTC
This sequence comes from Gymnoscelis rufifasciata, assembly GCA_929108375.1. Classification (NCBI taxonomy): domain Eukaryota; kingdom Metazoa; phylum Arthropoda; class Insecta; order Lepidoptera; family Geometridae; genus Gymnoscelis; species Gymnoscelis rufifasciata. The sequence goes on along the minus strand of OV815312.1, from coordinate 11,592,579 downwards.
TAAGGTTATCTACTGGTAACATTATAACGAGGGTTTTTTATGGAACTAGTCAGTTTAATAATTTTTCCGTACACTACAGAGTACACTCTGCCATTTTAAATTGGACCGAAACGCATGATACTTAGCATAAGCATTACCACTGCTGGGACACTGGGACTTCTTTTTTCATAAGAGACAGCACTTGGTAAGTTTATGGTATTGAACAGATTATGATAGGTAGTAAGATGACATAAAATATGTGAATATTTTATCTGAAGGTCTGTGAATTTTACAATTTGATTTGATAAAATTTGATAACCTTTTTTAAATTTTTGGAAGACGCTTACATTACCTTTGCCTAAAAACATAAACATACTGCTCTTGATTACAGTGATAACATAGACATAATTTTTTGCTTTTATTAATAAAATATCTCATTCAATTACCTACAGATACATATCTGTTCTCATACAAATTAGCTCATAATGGACAATCATTCAATTATTTATTCAATCACATACTGTTAAGCAAAGTAAAAAGTGTGTGTTCCTTGTACCAAGAATTGTGCTGTGAAAGTTAGTTCTCACCATGTGTAATAAGAGTAGCACTCCTAAGGCGATCCCCCTTCGCTGCCGCATTGCGATCTGTAACAAACAAACAGACATTTAGTTATTTTATGTGCATCAATTTCAAACTGAATTTATATGTAGTAACTGACAGAAGCTGTGGATGATGCAAAGTTACCAATATGACAACCGCAATGAAATAATGTTGTGTAAATAATAAATAAATATATGGGCCTGTTTCACTATCTCCGAATAAAATTTGACATTGGTTAAAATATAGAGCAACTTTACTCAGTCAAATCGAGATAGCTCTTCACATAACTAACAATTGACACGACGTTATATTGAAATAAATAAAAATAAATAAATAAATATTGACGAACAATCCACACAACAACATCTAGCCCAGTGGTAAGCTATAAGCTTGTGTTACGGGTACTAGACATCTGATATACTTAATATAATAGACATACATAGATAGATATTTTTTATTATACATACTAAACACCCAGACCAAGGAGAAAATGCTTGCAGAACATACAAACACTTGACCCCTCGGCGGGAATCGAACCCAATAACTAATTATTGCTTAGTTAACTCGAATTTTGTGAAACTATTTGTTAGGGCTTGTTTAACAATCTCCGAATAACTTAGTTAATGGTTAAACTTAGATCATGTCAGTCAGTCAGTCACTGACAGTTGTCAGTTGAGCTCTATGTATATAATAACCATTTACCATTTCTACACAGAGACTGAGAAACAGACCCAGTAAATGTTCAAATTATATGCCACCCATGTTATGTCAGGGCTGTCTAAATAATAGAGCCATGTCATAAAGCGAGGAGATACGCAGCGTGACTGATGGTAGATAATAATACAAACGGGCACTTTGTTAAATACTCGTAACCTGTAGTGCTGCGGTACGGACGAAATCTTTTATTTGTATTTATAGGCCTTTTTTCGTTTATCACCGTTTATGTTTTTAGTAGTGGCTTAAAATTAACGTTGACTTAAGGATAAGCCGTAGCTAAGCCTGGACTACAAACCTTAAAGATTTTCATAACCAGACATACAAATAAGCAGAGACCAAAAGGGAGGGTTTTGTTTGTTTTTTTTTTTTACGAGATCAAATGGATTCAGGATGACTTTGATGAAATGGTGATGAGGATTTTTAATAGATTCGAAGAAATCGCCATTATGTGTGTGCTATATAATGTACCCAGTCGTTATGTCACTGAGTATGGTAGTTTGTCCCAAGTGAGAACCCAAGACTTAGCGGCTTTCATTTTCTTCGAACTTACAAAGCCGAAGTTTGTGGCTAACTACTGTATTTGAAAACTAATGTTTCGTAGAGAAACCAAGAACTTATGTTGTGACACAAACATTTAATGTCAACTTCGTGGTTACAAGTAAAGTTTTCTTCTCATTTAATGTGGTCGGTTGCGAAACATGACATGTGGTTACCAATTTCACTTGTAAATGCCACGGGACATTATGGTGCGGTATTTTAATGAATTTAGTAGCCTAGTTATTGAATAAGTTATAGGCGTTACATTTGCTACAAGTAGTTTATTCACTAAGCATGCAAAATTCATATATGATGCATAGCATAAACGAGTTTAAACAATATTTGCTGTATTAAACGTACAAACTAAACGTAAATAATAATTGTTATTTATTAAAAATGTGGTGTATTATGGCAGTTAAAATCCTTCTAAATAAATTTATAATATATATATAGTTTTAAGACTCAATATTAGCGAGCTGTTCATTTATACCACGGTATTAATTTTCAAAGGGCTCTTTTTATGGGTCGTTTCGCACTCCAATGATTGTAGCGATGCGAAGCGCAAAATGTTTTTTAAGAAATTTATCTACAAAAAAAATGCCATGTTTTTTTGTGACGAAATGAAATTTTTCCACAAACGTTTCGGTGATTCTACATAAAAAAATGCCCAATTGCTTTGTTTGTTATATTTAACATAAATACATAAAACACAACACATTTCGACTTTCATCTCAAGTTACGAGCTTTAGAAACCAGGTTCAAGGGTGACTGGGTCAACGCAGAGCCTCCCTTGCGAAAGTGAAATCCTACTTTATGAATAAAGCATCTTTTGAATAATACCAAGACCTTGAGAAGAAATATGAGTACTTTGTATAAGATGGGATCAGAATAGGAATAACTGCGAGTCGGTTCAATGCGGATTTATCGGGGATATGCTATGAGACAAAAGGTGTGTTTAAGTTTTTTATTTTTGTATTTTGTATTGTGTGTAAGTTTGTTTCTTTTCGTTTTCTCTGTATATGCTATCTATCGCAATAAACAGCGTGTAGAAAGTGGAAAGAGTGGTTGAATCTAGCCTGCGGATGATAATGATGAAGGGTTAGAGATCATGACAGACTATCTGTGTTGGCTTAATTTGAAATTTACTGAATGTCTAACGTGTGTGCGTTTTAGCTGTAGAATTAAATTAAGTCATTATCTATTCAGTCGGTACCTAATCTATGTATATTTAACAAAAAGTATCTTATCTTAATATCTGTGAGAGGCTGTCAATTAAATAATCAATGTACGACTGCAGACGCATAAACAAACTAAGCACGTAATGTCCCCAACTTTCTAGAAATGTAAAGCATAGGATATATCAATATATCGAGTGTAGAAGCAATTATAAGACAGTTAACCGAGTACTGGCAACACCTTTCAAAATTAATTTAGCGCAACCAAAACCCGTATCCGACTTAATTGGCAGGAGTCGAATGTAGAGACTTTAATCATCGAATATTTTGGGCGTTCCTGTACCAAGTGGGTCGAGCGTGGGACCAGCGGGGGAAAGTTGTAAGTGCAAAATGTTCAGGTTGAAAGTGAGGTGAGGCGGTTTTTGTGACGCATTCCGGTGCCATTGTCGGTAATTAAAGGGCGCGGTGGCCACTTTGATGGTGGATTTTGGATCACAATGTATCGTGGTGGTCTATGGTGGAGCAGAAAGCGTAAAATGACCACACAAACTGTCCGTGAAATGTTACGATGTTGATGCTTGAAGCTTTTTATGCAGATAACATCACTGGGGATCTGCAAGTCTATGAGTTGACTTGTTCTATCTAAGTTCTTCGGAACTGACACTCACGAGAAGATTACTGCTTGATGAAGGTGCATAGTGAAATTCGACAAAATCCTACTTACAGGTATTTTGTAACTTTTACTTCAGAATTGCATCTTATTTGTAGGGCCCATTCAAGTCTCGAACCAAGAACAATATTTTTAATCGAATCATCTCCTTGGTATCATATAATATGTCATTAAATTATTGTACGTAATGTAATGAGCTGATAATATTTCTTGATAAGACTTAAATTAGTTGTATCATAATAAGTATCTGTTATCTAAATAATTTATAGAAATGTTTGGTCAAGAATATTAAACGTATAGCCGCGTAAATCCACACCTGCGAGAAAATTAAATCAATTTTACACTGAGAAATTAATTTCAAGTCAATTTGCAAGTACCGGACATAAAATGGTCCATTAGTTCCGATTGGCCGGTGATTGTGGTGAATTATCATGCTCATAAATATCACTTTTGCTTAATCGTTTTGGGACATTATCCTAAAAATTTAAAACTCGCGCAGGACACGTGATTTGATCGAGAATCCCTATGAAGGATAAGATTTATAATTTAATTTAACCCTTTCGATGGTATCCGTCGTTTTGCTACGCCCTTTACACAGGGTCCTTAAATGTTTATATTGCAATAAAGAAACCTAAAACTTTAATATTCAAGTTCACTTCAGCAGGCAATGAAGTATTATTAACATTATTACGGAATTCTAACAAAATTGTAATCATAAGCAGATTAATTGACAGTGAGATTTCATGCCTATATTATGCAGACTCATTAATTGATTTCCCTATACTTACAGACAATTGTATTCTTATCTATGTATGTATCTATATTATATTAAGTATTATCAGATGTCTAGTACCCGTAACACAAGCTAAGAGCTTACCACGGGGCTAGATGTTGTTGTGTGGATTGTCCGGAAATATTTATTTATTATTATTTTATTTATTTTAATTCACTGACAAACTAAGCAGCTTAAATATACTTAGGTTTTGATGAATTCTAATTTGAACAAAGAAAGTATAATATACTATACTATTTTAGGGATTGGTTGAATAAAACTTCCGTTTTTATGAGATTATGCTGTATACCCTGTGCCCTGTGCTTCTAAGGAAATAAACGTATTGACATTGACTTACAGTGACTCACAGAGAGTGATATAGTGGTGTGAGTGTACTAAAGTTAGTGTTTGTAATATAATTTTAATGATAAATTTCGACATCCACTAGGCCTACCACAAATTCATACTAATATAATAAATGCGTAAGTAACTCTGTCTATCTATTCGTCTTTCACTCAAAAACTACTGCAACGATTTAAATGAATTTGGTTCACAGCTTCTCTAAAGCGGGGTACTACTGCTAGTAGGTAATAAACACAAAAACGCTTCTATCAGCCTGGGTGTATGTTACAGCATTAATTTGAGAAGTTGAGTGTCGCTACTTTCACTGAATGACCCGCTTAGAAGCCCTTCATTGAAATTTATTACCTGCGTGATTTGTGATGCTGAGATTGGATTTATGAATGGATGTCAAAATGTGGGCGTTTTAAGTGTTCATAGTAGAAATCAAATATAGGCCTTGTACCTTGGAATTTTCCGAGATGTGGGATGTCTATTTATGTAGTACTGAAAAACTATATGGTAGGTAAGTAGAGAATCTAAATTTAACATGTAGTTTTATGATTACAAGTTTTCATAAACAAAAAAGATTGTTGTAGGTACCTTAAGTTTTTATATACCTAACTACATAAATAGACAGAAAAGCACTTGTAGCTAAGGTGTAAATATAGATTATGGAAGGTACCTTTAGTTTTTATATACCTACCTACATAAATAGACAGATAACTAGATAAATTGTAAACAAAAACCTATTGAATAAAATGGGAAACTACTAAGGGTGAACTTTTCAATCCATTTGTTAACAACTAAGAGTATTAAGACCCTATCTAAGAACTGTTAAATTACCCCTTAATGTATAAAAATGTTTAACTAATTAATTCAAATTAAACAGCCTAACTAATGTCTAGTCTCCGTCTAGACCAAAACGTAAACAATATCAATGGATCGGCCTCGCTAGATCCACGGGGCAATGAACCCGCGCGAAACAGAAAGTATTCGCGACAATGCCGCCCCAGATCTACGCTAATGTAGGGAACTAATACTATGTATGCACGTTGTAAGTTTGTAAGGTGAGGAAACACGAGATCACTGTGAATGTAGGCTTCCGGCCGTTATTACTAGATATGTATATATTTATATATATGAGATAGGCCTATGCAGTGGTCCTACGCCTGATAATTTAATGATGATGATGGCTGTAAAGAATAATAAACTATAATAGTTAAGAAGCAGTGTACTTTTTAAGAACTTTTACTGTAAACTTCCTTATGAATTAATTATAGTTTATTATTTATTATTATTATCTAAAGTATGAAACTAGTTGTGTAATAGTAGAGCATGGAACTCTATCAAGTTTAAATTGAATAAGGACAAATAAAAGTTTGGTTTAAGAAACTTTTAAATCAACAAAAATTAATTACTTCAATCGAATGAAGTCAAAGTTATGCTTATTTTTGTCGGTACTATTGCCGTAAAAAATGCTTTTACGAAAATATTTTTTTCTTAATACTTAAAGAAATCTGAATTATAAGAAAGTTTAAATATAGGTACTAAGATGTTGAACATTATGACGAAAATTGAACAGGAAAGTTATTCTATGTACATAAGTTTTTTGCATAGCCTTTCACTTTTTATGATTACTCAATCGCATTAGCATACTAGTATCAATTGTCACAATACAAAATGAATTCATCACGGAGCCAACCTACCGAGCCGATGACCAACCTAAACCTCTTTATTTAAAATAATGCTAATATTCAATTCTAAATCATCAAATTACCATATAAAATTACGTTAGGTCATAGAAAAAGTCCCTTCTGAAGAAGAAGTGGTCCCATCTGCATAATAGAAAAGCAAATTTATTTATTAAATTGCTTCCAAACGAAAGTGTTCGTTTGTTTACACTTTCTCTTCGACTGTCACTATTAGGATTTTGAGGATCTCCAACTACTTGTCAATCTGTCAATAACAGCGCTACTTGTGATAAGTGACGTGTGAAGAAGACAGATGAATGACTTTGATTGTGTAAGTGAAAGAGATGAGAAACTGGAGTATATATAACAAAAATTTATAGACGTTTGATTTTTGTCGGAAGCATTTTCAGCCAGAAAAATAAAAACGCATAAAATTTTAAGGACTTTTAATTGGAGTAAAATCTATTTTTATAGTAAATGCTTAACATAGGCCTTTCATTGATACTTTCATAGGCTTTTCATTGACATTCAACATTGCTTAATGGTCATTGACACAATGAAGGCACTTTTGCTTTCGCCATTACCGACTATTACAGGGCTAATCGTAGCATTGAACTGTGTGACGTGATTTTTTACTGTACTTATGCAATTTGCATGTCGAGACATTGTGAACTAATTAATATAATTCAATAAATATATTTATAATTTAGGTCGTGCTGTATACTAGACTAGAAATTGTTAAAGAAGTGTGTTTAATAGAAATCACACATCAGTATGACCAGGGTTCATTTGCTTAAAGAAGCGACTACCCGAAGTATTGAAGCTTATAATAGTCGACAAAGAGATAATAACATATTATAATATATCAAAAGTCGTCGATAAGCGATGGATTGTTAAGAAATTTGCTCTCTGGTCATACTTATACAAGTAAATAAAAAATAAAGTGAATACTGAAAAACTTGTAAGAAAGCAAAAACAGGCCCTCCGCTACTAAATCACTACAGCTTTGACCTAGCCAGCTGTCTATTTAGTTTGGAAGATGTCCTTGCTCTTACCGATCAACAGCCTCAATTCGAGAACATTTTTACGCAACAGCCATTGGATTTGATTTGAAAGCTTTGTTGTAGATCTCTACATATTTTAAGGATTATTCAAAAATACTTAAAGCTCAACAATCCCGAGTTTAATCATAAGCTTTCAATGAGACGGCATGTTTTCAATTCACTTTGTACCCGGCGTGAAATACATTGAAGGGCTTGAGGCACAGGCAATGAAAGAGGCGACAATAATTTAAGGCACTAAAACAGCAACACAATACAATAGATTGCAATTACTAATGCTAATCGAATAGACGTGAGACCAATAAGTATTCAGCAAAAACATGACAATACTCCGAAGTTACGATTGCAACCCAATAAACAGCATCTATGCCAGCAGGTCTGAAATGTGGGTTTACGATGGGTTGTTCCCAGTACGTACTTGGGTATTGTGTCTCATTGTCACAGTAACGGGTCGTCTGGTACGGCGACTTCTAAGTACATGTATGGGAATCGTAATGCTATAATTGCAGCAATGAACTTGATGATATATGAATTTGATCGGTTTTGTTTCGTCTCTCGAAATCGAACTACATGCTGTGCTCAACTTTTAGTAGAATATGTATCGTAATAATCTATATAAATAAAAATGAATTGTTGTTGTTGTTGTAGTCTGATTAAAACTCGAGAACGGCTGGGACGATTGAGCTGATTTTGGTTTTAAAATGTTTGTCGTAGTCCAGGGTAGGTCTAAACGGTGAGCAAATAAGGAAAAATTGCCGGGAACTTTTTTTACCCGTGCGACGCCGGGGCGGCGGGCCGCTAGTTTAGTATAATAATGTATGTATTTATTATGTTTAAGTGCTTGTTATATACATATAAAAGAAAATACATTGTTGTCAACGTTAGAGACTTTTGCAAAGACATTTTTTAATAGTAAGACGTAAGTTTGTAATACGGGACCCTATTATTGAGACTTCGTCATCTGTTTGTATGTCTGTCTGTCTGCCAGGTACGTATCTTCGTAATGTGGCCGGAGAAGCCATCTATAGGTCTTTATGCTCCATCTTAGACCACATCGTCACTTTACATCAGGGGAGATTGTAGTCAAATAAAGGCTTAATTAGAATTAAAAAAAAGCTCTAGAACCGTGATCTAAAGAGAGTTGAAATTTTTAGAGATGATGTATTTCTGTTGTTGCTATGAAAAACAAATACAACAAAACACATATAAATTAGGGAGCTCTCATACAACAAACGTGATTTTTTTAAAGTTAAACAGGATTGGGCCAGGTTGGGTGAATGTGACAGTTTTGAGTGCATTTATTTGACATTTTAAAATTATTTTTTTGCATATTTTTGTGTTTTTTTATTGCAAATGTGTATTAACTGTGCACGGAACCCTTCGGTGTAGTATGAGTCTATATCATACTCTGTATGGGTAATATTACCCGTTACTGTAAATACTTTGGATATTCAGCCAAACCCACCAAGGAACTGTCTATTTTGTACCTATTTACAACGGGAACTTAAATAATGTTCTCAAAACTATTTCAAATAGTTTTCTATCTCATCGAAAGTGGTATGTAAATTTCTACGTATCCACATAAAATAAATCAAAACACAAGTAAGAGTAGTCAAAAACGAAAGTAGAATCGATCTAAAATCAGCACCGAAACTTCATCTCGGATTTTGGTCAGTCGGTCGGTAACTTTCTCCATTCGACTAATTAGCGGTTATCGACTGTCGATGTTTACATGTCGATATCGATATCGATGAGCATATCGATGATACGTGACTAGTGATCGGTTGGATTAGATGACGCTCATTTGTTGATCGGAATTCTCGATTGTTAATGGTACAGTAATTGAGATTGATTTATTCAATTATTTTTGTGGCTACATTTTAGGTTGTTAATGTTAATTTAACCAAGTTTTACGCTGTAAAATAATTTACGGTTTTAAGTTTTATATAAATATAAGATATTTAAAGTATTTGTGTAAGGACATAATTAATTTATATACAAACTTGTGAATGTAACAGTAATAATAGGACGGTATTGTAAAATTGTGCCTGTAAGCAATTTATATAATTTTTAATAGATAAAAAAATGCGTCAAAGCGCAGCGAAAAAATAAATTTTATACAGATTTTCAGAAACATCACTATCAAAGTTCACCGCTCGCAAGTAACTACTCGTATAGGTATGTAAGTAATCGACTGGGCGGTACAACTCTACCAATATACGATCAATCAAGATTAATAGGTTTTTGAACACTATGTTGCTTTTATTCGGGAAATGATTTACTATATAAAATGGCCTGTACTAACAGATAAACGACATTTCAGTTAATTAAATGTTTATTTTTAAAAAGTAATTAATATCGCAACTATTTTTATGTATTGTACACACATTATAAATCAATGTTTACCGACTAGTGACATCTAGCAGAATCTTAAGGAACTACCATAACTGAAATCGTGATTCAAATCTCATTCCAGCGACACGACAATTCAACCAACAATAGAACCACGTCTGTAGGTATTGTCTTAACCGTTTAAATTTTTCACCCGTTTTTTCCCGTCACAAATCAAAAAAGCAGTTTTCTTGGGAACGTAATAGGTGAAAGTTTTACGTTCCAGTCACAATATGTCTTCATATGAACTTCCTGTCCACACTTCGTAGGAAACGCGTATGTATCAATAAGGTACATATCTTTGGGGGAAAGTTACATCGTGTCCGTTCAATCACAAGCCTCTAATTGCCTGTACAAATGTGTTTTGTTTGTTTGTTGGTCACGACCGACGCTGTCAGTTGCGACGTAGGTACGAGCTAGGCAAGGTAAAAGGTGGTTGACCTAGGATTGTTATGAAGAATTAAGATATTTTGGTGATTGTCAATAGCTGACAGTGTATTCGAATTTTATCGTGGCTATTTTTAGGGCTTTATGTTCTGGGCAACATTATATTTAAACCTTTACAATTTAGGAAATTTAGTCTATCTTTATAAAAAATAAGTAGTTCCTAAAAAAAAGTAAAAAAAAAACACACTATGCTTTATATTATAGATAGATATTATATATAGATTTAAAATATTTGATTAGGGCTCGGCCTATCAGGCTTAATTTATAGCGCTTTCTCTAAAAGTAAAATGGGTGTTTATATCGAAGATGTGTTAAGGAATTATTTAATATTTCAAATTAAAAAGATATAAATTTACAACTATTGTTCTTGCTTTGATTTTAATAGTAATTTATATTAAAGATAATTACTATTCTTTTGAGTATAGTAGTATACTACTTATACTTTTGAGTGCGCGATCAGTTGGAACTTTTTGTTACTATTTTTTAAGTAAACGCCTTAATCATACAACAATCCACTAGATATGTCTGTCCCACGTCTCAAAAAACAATATCCAGTTGACCGTATTGTGAATCTGAACCATTCCCAGTTCTTCTTAAACACACAAAAAATTCATCAAAATCGGTCCAGTCGTTTGAGAGAAGTTCAGTGACATACACACTCACAGAAGAATTATATATATAAAGATTTAGTTATTCTTTATATATAGGAAATACAGATATATACCGTAGAAATAATGAGTTGTGGCAGAGCTTTCACTGCCAATCTCATTCCGCCCGCTTTAATAAAACCGAACCTTAAGGAAACTGTCACATTGACCACTCTAATGTGGTTCAATGAGTAACGGCAACGAAGTTATTAGTAAATATACGTATTCATTATCTGTCTGTAACTTCTTAACGCTCCAAGAGAAGTAGGTACCTAATATCATTAAAATAAAGACTACTTTACTTCTAAGCCTAAACTAAATATATTATATTACTTATATAGCCGGCGGGAATTACGTATTTTCATATTTTTAAAAGTCTTCAGGCTACTTAACAGTTAAAGTCCGGAAGTTCCTGAGATAAGTGCATTCATAAAAACAAACGATCAAACTCAGCTTTATAATATTAATACCTCTAGATAGGTGTATATCTAATATCTATCAAATCTACATATTCCCTGAAACCAATAGATCCAATAGATGGGTACATTCAGGTGGTTTGATAATCTGTAGTCTCAAACTACATCTCATCATCGCTTTTTAAGTGGAACTTGAATTAAAACTAAAAAAACTGAATTAAAACTTTAGTATGGCCAAATAAATAAATGACTAAAATTATTTTAAAGACAGTTATATATAAAAGAATGATGAGTCAATAAAATAATAGAAAGGCTATCAATACTAGAAAGACAACAGTTAAAAGCTATTTTTTGTGAAATCACTTTCTGTAAATCACTGTCACATGTTGGCTAGGGTTGTCACATCAGTTTTTTTTTTATGCTAAGGAAGCCTTTTTTTGACCACGAGACCTCACCTGATGTAAAGAGCTGATGTGGTCTAAGATGGGACATGATGTAGTGAAAATATGAAAAGAACGACTAAGCCGGACCATGTTTTCTCATGTTCGGATTTTGTTCAGACATAAATGGATATTATACGGATTGATCAAATACCTCTATAATGTCGATTTTTCCACTGTATGATAGTTTGATAAAAATATTAAAAACGATGTTTATTTTTGTCAAAGCATCAATTGTAAAATATGTCTTCTTCATATTTTAACTGATGGCGTCCGTTGTATTAAATGAGTTCAGTTTCTTGTAATTGGTCTCTGCGCTTGAAGCGACAATTTGTCAGTGTCGAGTTAAATAAAATTATAAAGTGAAAAAGATGTTACTCAGTTGAAAGCCATTTTGCGTCCCCCTATAAAAATCTTGTAAAATAATAATATGTTTTTTATTCATCCAAAAAGAAAGATGACAGCCCTATTTCACTGTCAATGTCAAGTCATGCGTACTAATTGGAACGGAATTATCTGTATAAAATCTGTGGTAAAATGATCCATTGTGCATAAGTCAATCAAATTAGATTTATTGTTAAATAACTACAATAATTTTGTTACAAAGCAAAAAATAACATACGAGACTCGAAGAGTTTTAATTGCTTTCTTGTTTGCCGTCTTCAAATTCTAAAGTGACCGATTTTCGGTAAAATAGTGACTGAGAATTGAGGAGAAACAGCAATGAGATATTTTTTTAGAATTATTTAATACTAGTAATGCCCCGCAGTTTTACTCGCGTTATAATGGATTTTTCTACTACATAACCGATTTTAATTTCATTTAAGTCGTTTAAGTGGTTTTTGTGTGAAAGAGGAATAGACAAACAAAGTTACTTTCGCATTTATAATATTAGTGTAGATAATTCTTTATAATATTAGCGTTGATGATTTTTTTATTTTACTTAATAAGGAAACATCCACACTAAGGAACAAATAATGCAGGCAGAACATAAACAAACTTGGTCCCTCAGCGGAGTTAGAACTCGCTTCCCCATATGTCCACATGCGGTATGTGGACCACCGCTCCACTGAAGCAGTCCCAAAGATAAAATTAAAAAAAAAAAAATAATAATATGAAAAATAAAAATAAAATAAAAATAAATTAATATAACAAACAAATTAATATGATAAGCACCCTTATCTTACGATATATCATAATTCAATATCTTCGATGAGTAGCACACTTAATAGTAAACTATTAACACAAATAAGTTGCTTACGAATCGTCTGCCTGACCCGACTTGCCCGAGCTTTCTCAACCAGTTTTAGCGCCTATAGTTATTTGCTAGCTATACCACTTGTTGATTCTACTCTATGTCTATGTCATTTTTCTATAACTATGTCTAGACATTTTTTAAACGGTAATAATTTTGTTTTTGAATCTTTACAAAGCTTAAAATAAAGTTCCTTTCGCTGTTTCTCGTTGAAATCTGTTCAAAGGATTTGAATATAGTTTTCTGCAAGAGACTAAAAAGTAGGGGTTATATGTATAATTTGCACCAGTGCATAGACGTGGCAGGCTGATATTGTATGCTAGAACCCTTTGAAATGTATCTAGTCCTAGCAAGAAACCTTATTTTAAGACCCGTCAAAGGACTATTTTTCGACCTATGTTAATTTGTGAGACGAGTAAGCAAACATCGCCTTCGTAAAATCAAATCTACAAATCACATAGTTACAAGTTCTACAACTTTCCTTTTTACGATCTCAAAAATTACAACCGAACAAAAGTAGCTCCCAACATTTAGCATTAATTAGCATAGAGCCGTTCCCACGTGCTAAGAAAATGCTGGTGTGAATTCCGAACTTTTACTAGGTTTACAATATCGTTGAAAATCGTGTGATGTTTTGATAATGCGCCTTTGTTTTCAAATGCTAAGACTGGGTGAAGGTCATTTTAGTTTAGCAACTATTTTTGGATCCTGTGTTAACGCCTAGATGTCTGGTAGTTGTATTGATGAAATATCAAGTGAATACGGTATTAGGTTGAATTCAATGCTATGTCTATGTAAGGTGATATAGACATAGCACAAAATTATGAAATATGTTCAGATTTCTTGAAAGAGGACAACACCTAGGAGAACTAAACGCTGAGACGCAAAATGGCGTTCGACTGAGTTAGATCTTTTTCACTTTATAATTTTATTTAATTCGACACTGGCAAATTGTCGATTCAAGCGCAAAGTCCAATTACAAGAAACTGAACTGAACTGAGACACCTAATAATATTCCACGAATATTATTCCTCAACTTGTCACTTACTTGTTCAACGATAAATGGAAAAATAAGTCTCATACTATAAACTAAATTTAATTATGGTATTTTTGTGTATCATAATAATGAAGAGAAACACATTTTTGTTTGTAATTAATGAAGACAAAATAAAAGAGCTGGATTTTCGTGAGTAACCAATAACACGCTTTCACTTTTAGATATTATATTCGTAGAACGATTTGATGAACATCATGAATCATAATAAATTTCATTTAAGAAACAATTCCTATCTGTAATAATTGTAAAGATTACGGTTTCTAAGCTTAGCTTTGCAATATATGTAATAGGGGATTATCTTCCATAATAATAACATCAAATTAATTTCATCAATTTGTCTTTCGTTAAGGTGAAAGCAAGAGATTACAACAGGTGGTCGTTTGGACAGACGAAGTTCTCGATTAAAGACCGTGGATCGACAATTACTGCCTGAGACGTTACGCTTTAATGGATGAATGACATGGATAATGCCGCAAGGTAATTAGGAAACAACTTTACATCTTTTGTTTTTACAAAGCGATAAACCCCACATTAGGTTGAAACTAATATTCTAAATTTGGATAGAAAAAATTAAGACGTAGTAACGCATTTTTTTAACACTTATTTCGAATATTAACTTAAGATTTCTTAGGTATGTGACGGCGGTGGTACACGCATATATATATAGTATAGGTGGTATAGCAGTTCCTCTAGTATTTCTGTGTAATGTAACATTCTTGAAAATTCTCAGCGCTCTGCTCAGCGAGTGATGCTCAATAAGATAGCCTATTTTTACCTGTAACATTTTATTTTTCCTTGTGTCACTTTTTTTTTGAACTGGCAAAATGTGGAATAGAGGCCTTACGTGAATTGCGAGCGCTTTCAAAAATGCTTAAATTCGTTTTGCATAAGAGATTTTTATCATTAATTATTGTTTATTTGCAAACATATTCATGTTTATGATCATTCATAAACAATTTCACTATGAACAATTGAAGCAACCGATATGTAAGCTTATCTGATAAGCTTGAAGTAGTTTCCAACAACCGGATAAATGGTTGAGGATCCAGCTTCCTTTTAGAGTTGGTTATCTTTGGGTCATCATGACAAGCCAGCCATCCAGAGAGGGGAGATAACATCAATATGTTTGTGCTTAGATATGGAAGTGTGACCCATAATGTCACTTGCCAGTCCCTACATATGTCACTTGCTTAACTCAGATGTCGTTTTAACATGATGTATCTGATCTCGGTATAAGATTCTTATTAATGTTGATTGATATCGTTCAATTTAGTTTTAGATACCTAAAGTGTTGGCTAAAAGTGTGTTTATAGATTTCATTTAAATTTTATTGCGCTATGAATGATTAAACTGAGAGGACGTGAAGTTAACGTGATTTTTTTACATTTAATTTGTATATTTTAAATGAACGCTGATTGGCTGGTTATAATATTACCTTTCTAGTATACAATAACTTAAGATCTTGAGAGGTAAGATCCTAAGATCAAGAGGTCATAACCCTTTTACACTTCAATGTAATGTCTACCGAAGATGAATTATGAATTTAAACCTTTTGTTGTATTGTCTCTTTAACTATCAACTGCCTTTAAGCCTGTAAACAAGTATATATTTATAGCGTTCATTAACACATGCCTCATAAGTTCTCTAGGGGGAAATTACAAACAGACATATTCTTAAGTCTGACTCATGGTTATAGGTTAAGATAGCTAATAAGAGGCATTTAGAGAGAAAAGGAATAATTTTAACTAGAGATTGAAAGTGCGCTTAAATATGTGTTGATGGCTACTTAGCTGAGTCGCTTTCATAAATCAGAATTGCATGGTACTAAATGTAGTACATATTATCATTATATACTGATATTATAAAGCTGCAAAGTGTGTTTGTTTGAACGATCTAATCCCACTACTGGTCCGATAAAAAAAAATACAGACACAGTATCCATTGAGGGTAATTGACCGCGGAAAATACGTTCATCATCATCACCATCACCCTATTAACGTTCCCACTGCTGGGACACAGGGACTTCTCTCTTGACGAGAGAGCTTAGGCCTTAATTCACCGCGCTGGCCAAGTGCGGGTTGGTGAATGTCACATGTACTTCAAACTTTTTTTAAAGTTCTGAGAACATGCCGGTTTCCTCACGATGTTTGCCTTCACCGATAAAGCACGTGTTTAAAGCGCATATAAATTTCTCTAGAAGAAAAATCCAGAGGTACGTGGCGGGGTTTGAACCCACGACCTTCAGAATGAAAGTCGGGTGTCCTCCCACTTAGCCAACATGGCTTTTTTTTTTAAATACGTTGTTTCGGAGGAAAATCCATAAAACAATAAAACAGTAATACACATTTGTGACTAAAATGTGCCCTTGATTTTGCAACTTAGACTAGATCAATCTAATCCATCCAAAGATGATCAACGCTGCTTTTGATCCGTGGTCTTTAAGATTTTTTTTTTTTATCGTAACGTCATTATTTTGTTGTTCTATACCTATGCCCTATTGTTTTTCTGTAAAGAATAAATCTTCGAGCACCAATTCGGTGTCTTTATACTAAGATAGATAAGACAGAGTTGTATGCGATTAATATTTTGAATTCGTCAAACTTCAACTACCTTATTAAAAAAAAATTAAAGCTACAAAGATAAAATCTATGTTTGCTACTCGTTTACACTTTTTTTAACTACAATGTACCTCTTATTTTAAAAAGTGGACTATTTATAACTATTATTACCATTACTTCTATTTTTATTTTTAATTAGATCAAAAAATAAATAAACTTTATCTCAATTCTGTTTTGTTTTATGGTTCATACACCATCACAATAACTATTTAGTTATATCCCTCTCGAATCATTTAAACATTAAAACTTGCTTAACTTTCCCTTGCTCGTTAAAGTAAACTATAGTTCAACGCACCTTAACCGAAACTAATTGTTAATAATTTTGTATGTAATCTTTGGAAATTATACGTTATTGTATGAAGCTTGGTTTCTGTGTATTGATTGCTTTTGATAAAAGTTTTAATTTATAACTGATAACTTTTATGTTCACAATTATCTTGCAAATATACAATGTATAATAGTGCCAGTAAACTGAATTTCAGGAGACTTTCTCGAACGATCACGCGATGCGCTTTCATTTGATACCCCACTCGAGTATATTTGCAGATTTTCGGTTTTCCTTCCCCACTCTCACCCCCATAACTTTTAAACGGCACAACCGGTTTTCACGAAACATGTCTAGGAACACTCGCGTCAAGCTCACCTTTCATAAAAAAAACTAAATTGAAATCGCTCCATCCGTTCGGGAGCTATGATGTCAGACAGACAGACAGACATCTCAAACTTTTAACACCCCTTTTTTTTGGTCGGGGGTAAAAATGTATGCATCTACAAAAAGTTAGTTCTTGCAAACAAAAAATAAAGACGATGAATTGAGGCATTAAAGCTTGGCGCATTCGTGCTATTTGTATTAAATTACATGTACATACATACTGTCGTCAACTTTAATGTAACAGTATATATTTATAGAATAGAATAGAAAAGAAAATACTTTATTACACACCAGATAAAAAATACAATAAGAAATTAAAACTAAACCTAGAATGCGTAATGGGCGGTCTTATTGCTAAAGGCAATTTCTTCTAAACAACCGTGGATGGAGAGAAAAACGTACATGTTTTATGGACGGTGGCTAAAACAAAATAAATACCTAATATCTAATGCTAAACCTAAAACTAGCCTATACTAACTATGTTAATTGTTTTTGTTGATTATTAAAATCAAAACATTGCAGAATCTTAGGTACTGAAATTCAAAGTAAATAAAGCTTACGATCTTATCTTCCGTCTGCCAAAATGATAAGGTTACTGTAACTACACATATTATAGTGATATCATGTTATCTCGCCTATATTACATCTAAAAATTTACCTATCAGAAAACTTATAAAAGGTTAAGAACAGGCCAAACTCAGTCGTTAAATGCATACATATTAACAGTTTTATTAGGTTATATCTATGTTTGGCTTCGCCGTTCAAGCACGTGTTTCAAAGCGCACATACATTTTTGAAGAAAATTCCAGAGGTGCGTTTGAACCCACGGCCAACGGAATGAAAGTCGTGTTTGCTCCCACTTAGCCAACACGGCGTCAAAATTTCAATAAACACTATGATTACAATTTTCTATATTATGAGCAGTATTGGATACCTACATCCCAAACCTTACACTTGATTAATGGTACCATCAAGTTTATTTAATTAAAACATAACACAAACTTCTCCGAGCCATAAAAAGTTACCAACGGAAATTTTCCTAGGCGGGCGGTGCATTACCGGGAAAACAGCTTGTCGTTACAGCAAAGGTAAGGTGCATAAGGTTTATGTTGCCGTGGCTGGGTTACTGACAGACTAACACACATCGTAGGACCCGCTCTGAATAAAACACATGCGGAGATCCGGCATCAAAAAGCCGGTAAGTTCGGATATGGTAATTTTGTGATTTCAAATTCAAATCTTGTTTGTAGGTTTTACATTTTTGCTTAGAGTCAAAAGGGCAGTATAGTACTTTCGTTAAGGAGTTCGTTTCACTTCTCTCGATAAAAGATAAAGAACTATCTGATACATAATAACACGAAAAAAAAATCTCGGCTAAAATTTTCCACAGACCAGTATTTCCCCACGACCATATTCTCTGAGTTTATGTTACGGGTACTATTTTATCTGATATAATTTATAAAATACTAGCCTGTCCTTTCCGGCTTTGCTCGGACGCGAAAACTTTGCTCTATAATCACTTCACAAATTGCAGAAAACCGCTTAAAGATCGGTTTAGTACTTTTTGAGTATAACTCGAACCTAAATACTGAGTGCCCTTAATTTATAATATGTATAGATAAATAAAAAGTTGTTATAAATACAAACACATTAATATATGAGACAGAAATAAATATTATCCTTTACCTGTAAAACCTGTAAAATCCTCCTTATTCTGTAAATGTATGTGTTTCTTTGGTTTTTTATAAGTTATTGGAGAATAATATAATTTGAAATATAACTAGTAGCACTGCTTAATACCTTATCAGAATCTAATCTTATCAATATCAGGTTTCAGGCACCAACATCTGTTTAAACTCTTCAAAACCACGCGTCTCGAAATTCTCTGCTAATTTATTCTCGCTGTTTTGAATAAGCAGGTTAATGGTTAATAGAAGATGGAAATTTTGTGTGTCAAGAGCATCAAAGAAAGTTGCGCATAATATCCGCTTATCAATTAGGTACTTATATATAAAAGATTGTGTATCTTATATTTTTATGTTCTATTGTTTATCATCTTAAAATAATAGTAGGTATGTAAGAAGTGCTAAGTAATGTACTAGCTAGAATGTTAATTAAAAGTAACTGATATTAGTAGCAATGAGTAAATAAATTAATGTCTTTATAATAAAATATAGACTATTTTGGTGCGTAGCAACTTTATGTAAAGTTGAACTTAAGTTAGCACTTAGATAACCAGTGTGTGATAAAAATATGATATATGTAAAATGTAGGTCATGGATCGATCGAAAATTAATGAAGCTTTTATCATCGCCATCCCCAGTTTGATATACATATTTAGCATTTTTAAGATTTAATTGTTAAGAGGTTATATATAATTAAACTATACATGGGGTAACTATAAATTTGATAGAAATTATCTACTTGAATTTAGCCAGTTTGCCTAAGGTGGTGATGATTAATGAATCTTAAATTTTTATTTGATTATATGCAAATGAGCTTTCAATAAAGTCATTATAGAGTTAGTCGTTACGTTTAAGAAGTATCATGTGGACACCCCACATGATACTTCTTAAACGATTGAAAATTTTCAAAATTTTTCTAATTAAAAACAGGACAAATCACCGATCAAATGTAGGTCAAACAATATGTTACCTGTGCAATATATAACACCACAACTTAAATGAAAATTTTCTGTAACGTTATGTATGTTGTAAATAAATAAATGTTTTGATTATTAAATTTACAGTTTGATATTAGGTCAAGTCTACGATATGAGTTCATTTCAAAATTCAAAGGGCTTCAGTACAATTACGTGTCACTTCAATATCATCCGGTTGGTGAATGGTTCTTTCAGCTGGAAGCCTTATGATGATATCCAGCACGTCCTTTGGCTAATATATAAATCCTTATTGTAGTGTTATCTTTTAAAAATAAATGTCTAAATTATATATAACTAGTTGGACTGTTCCGGAATTACTCGAATCCGAAATCCTTCCTCTTAAATCACTCACACCTCTACTTATTGCTGAAAACCGCTCCGTAGTTTATGACAGACCGCGGCGGGGGACTTTGGTTTATAATAAGTATAGATGTAAACAAAAACATACCGTATTCTTCCGAAAACAAAAGTAAAGCAACACGATCCACAACACAATCAGTCTGATTACACTATCACGTGTTCACTTCGTCCGAGCGCGGCTATGCGCTCACGCCACTAAAAGACAAGTGCGATAGACGCGCGCGCAGGTGCCAGCCTCCCAACAAGGTCGCCCCCCCATCATTTCACCAGGAGAAAGTCTTAGGTCTCTGCCTACATACATACCAAATTTCAACTGATTGAGACTGGGATGCCATGAATGAAAGGGCGGTGCTTTGCGGGTAGCGTTTGCGTAAGAGAGTTTCGTGCTTTCGGATCGTGCGTAAAAGTGGTTGACGGTGTTTGCATATTTTGGAGGCTGATCGAAAAGTAATACCTGCAGCTGTAGGCTGAAAGAGGGCGTTTGCATTAAAATTAGATATATCCTCTTCTTGAGATATGTATATGTATTTCTGCAACTTTTCCTTTGGTTTAAGATTTTTATTAGTTGCGAGTGTTACATTTAAATACGTACACAATCTTTTACCTTATGTTTCATGAGTTCTCAAAAACCTTATGTCAGAATATTATGTTTGTGTTTAGTGTTTTATACTAATAGTGAACGAAAAAATAGTGTTCATGGCCTGTTTTACTGAATGAATAGTTTTTTAATAATATAGTTGATGTTGATAGAACCTAATAAAATGAAATAAGGGTTAAATGTTTATTTTCTAAAATGCCCTGCCACTGCTCTAAGAGAATACTCGCAGGGGATTTCTAGAGTAACCCAAGGGGCTAAATTTTGCTGGGTGGATAGTTTTTCAATATTGAATTATTTAATCTCTTTAACACTTAAAAGCTCAAGCTAATAAAGATTGGTAGATGTTACTTTGCCACAAACCAAATTTGAAAATAAAAAGCGATTATGCGAATGATAACGAATTAAGCTATTTTATGATTACTAAAATGCTTACCGATAGTAATTGAATACAACCAGACTAATATGGAAGCTTCCATGCTCTTTAAAAGCATTAACGAAACAAAAAATTATTTCCTCTTTCTTAGTGATACTTTTCCTCAACCAAATTTACATGTTCAAAGAGAACGATTTACAAATTATTTTCACCAACATAAAAATGGAATACACCAATATACTTGAGTAACATCCGTTGAAAATGAATAATAAAAAGAACTTGGACAATGGTCAAATAAACCAACAAAGAGCAGTAAACATTTCAGTCCTCACAAAAAAGGGTTTCTTTTGATGTCGCTGAAGGATTTAAGCAAATGGCGTAAAATAAGGTTCCCGTATTCAGAGCTTTTGAAAATTTAAGCTTCTCTGTCCGCGATTTCACATCGAGAAAGGTTAACATTTTTATGCGATTACAAAACGTAACGTTCCTTCTATAGTCCACTAATGTTTGCTTTTTTTTAAATAACTATTATTGAAAACTTAATAATATTTACAATTTTTTTTTTATTTCAATGATTTGTTTAGAAGGAAATTTAAGTTTTGAAGTCGCATAACCTTTCTCGATGTGAAACGTTGACAGCAAAGCATACATTTTCAAAAGCTCTGAATTCAGGTACTTTATTTTTATACACACAACTTACTTTAAAATGGTACACTTACTTTAATTTAACTTAATTAAATTTTACTTTTAATAAAATTTTATTTCAATAAAAAATATATAGAGAAATACCTATTATGTCAAAATTTGTTTGTTTTCCCTTGTCACATAAGCAACCTTCATCCGTGTCGCACTCATTAGCTAGAGTCGTAAATTACGTACCTACGAGTATACCAATGTATTAGCTCTTTAAAGTGGCAGTGGGCAGGCCACATAGCACGTAGAACGGATGGTCGTTAGGGCCGAACAGCTCTCGAATGGAGACCGCGGATCGGTAAGCGCATCGCGGGAAGACCACCAACAAGATGGACAGATGATTTGGTCAATGTAACGATGGATGCAATTAGCGACCGATCGGAATAATTGGTCGCCTTTGAGGCTTATATCCAGCAGTGGGCGTCTTATAACTGAAATGATGATTATGATGAATTTACGAATAAACAAAAAAATTATTGTTAAGTTTTTTCGGCTCTATTATTTAGCACTCCTACTCTGTATATTTCTTATAGGTATACTAAGATTAGTTAGATTATTCAGACACGGTGGGGTTTTTACACAGACATTACATTATTAATTAAAGTCTCGTCGTCTGTTTTTATGTTTTGGAATTTCTTATAAGCTAAGTAACGGACCCTTATTCAGTTTTCAGCAATAAGTAAAGTAATCCAAAAGGACGGTTTTGTTGTATAATATGTTAAGGGTGTGTGAGAATTAGTTCGGCTAATATGATTTGTAAGCTCTTTTTCTTTAAACTTATGAAGTACTTTAAGCTACTTTTGGGTCAAGTTACGACCAAGTGACCACTAGTTTAAAATAACGATTATGATATAGATAGGTATTTCGATATAATACGATAATATAATGATAATATATTGCTAATAAAATTGCTAATTGAACTTGCGCTAAGTCACATTCTAGTCATTTCGTTCCCAATAAAGCCTAAATAATTTGTAATTATTTTTAATTGTGTTCCATGAATGAATCAATACACCAAAACATGTTTTTGTCTTATATAGAGGTATAATCAATGTTTAATTTTAGTTTAGTGATTTATTTAGTTCTTCGTTCGTTTGTCTTTGTGGTGTTGCCAGCCTTACGGAGCTTGGCCGAAAACCAGCGCTCTGTCACAGAGAATCTATGGGGCGCTATTACTGATGCAATATGCTAACCCATTATTACAATTAATTATTTAAGGTAAAATGAAGTACTTTTTAATTATAATAGGATTATTTTTAGTTATTTATTAGGAACGAGAATATTTACAAGAAAATACAATAAAATAGCTTAAAATTAAAGTACAGAATATTTATGATTAGTATTTTGATGTATTTCGTCATTTATTGTGTCTTGCTATAGGTAATAAATATGTTTTTCCTTCTTTTTTTCATTTTACATGAATTGTATTTCATTCATCATTTCAGAATTCAGAATTGTATTTTTCGCAAATTGTTCTCGGCGAAATTCCCGCATACGATGGATAAGATCGATATCCACCAATCTTATTAATTGGTATGTAGCTTTGCACTGGTAGCAATGAATTGGTGTGGTTCCCTACTTCCGATAGCTATAAGGTAGATCTGCGCATCTTCATAGCTCATTTTACGGACCGCTAAATAGTTAAGCTTAACTTATGCATACTGTAGCTGCAATATGGATTATGGTAGGTTAGTAATAGTATTTTACACATCTCTGGTGCAAAATCCTATTACTAACAAACCATAATCCATCATCTAAAAGATGCTGTCGGTTACGACTATGAATTACAATCTCTCATCTGATAGATGTGAATGAAGATTCAATCTTGTTTGTTCATCATTTGTCATGAAAGTCATCGTCAGATCGATTAGAAGAACTTAATTAATAACCGAAAGATAAATAAGAAATTATGCTGCATTATTATGGATCTCTTTGTTGAGTACCAAAAAACTAGTTACATTTTCGGAAAAATAAACTGCCTAATAGTGACTCTATTGAATAATATGGGTTATTAAATAAAGCTCGAGGACTACTTATACGATTTTAAAATAAACGTTTAGGTAAAACAAGTTAAAAATATATTTATAGGCATAGGTTCATTATAAGTTCTCCTCCACACCATCAACAAAGCATACTTTTTATATTTCAAGCCTCTTATTTCAAAATCAAAGGACTTCATATAAACGTTTCGTAAAATCCGTTCTTATCGGATGTTAATACCCTATAAGGAAACTGCATGCCAAATTCCTAATTTATTACATAACATAGAACTTTGATACAAATTTTCAACCCCCGTTTAATCCCTTAAGGAGTGGAGTTTCGTTAATTTCAATCTTAACAGAAGTCTACATCATTAAAATAACATATATTCAAGTTTAAAAAAAATATTATTTTTACATAAGCTTTAATATTTTAATATCCGTAACGAGCAAAACTTCGGTCACCCTTCGGTGTTAATTAAAGAGTCGCTTACGATTTTAATTATTAGGTATTCTAATAAGAACAAATCATGTTCAAATAATTTAACCTTTCAAGAATGAGTATATGTTTGCTACTTGTAGAGATAAATTTGTAGCAATCCCTCTTAAAAGGTAGGTACTCATACCGACCTTTTAAAATGTTTTTATTTATCTGTTAATATTATTATATTATTTGCCTAGCCGTAAGTTTTCTAAAAATTGTTAAAATATAATAAAATAAAAAAAGTGGATCATATTTTTATCTATTTAAACAAAGAGATAAAGCTATTTAGTTAAATCGCTCTCGATGCATTTACACAATTTATCATATTTATTAATTTATCAAAAGGGGGTATGTCCATATTAATAATATTAACCCAAATTCAATATACCTACTACGATCACTGGTTCTATAATGTTGTTTCATAGTATTTTTAAGAGGTAGAAGGTAGGTTTGCCCTGTCGGTTTTCATTCCGTTGCGAATGATTTCGATTACAAAGTTATAACTTTTGTCTGTTTGAGTTTGATTTTATTATAGTTACAAGGGACAGTAGATTTGAGTTTTTGTTATGATTTTATATTTCATACCACTACGCGTTCATGAACCAAGATAACGAAAGCTAAAAATTAATATAAATATTTTTTGCATGATGTTACAAAACATTTATAAATTTGCAGTTTTCCCTATATTTGTGATATAATGCCATGCCAATTTTAAATATTCTAGGGTGACTGGAAGTGCCCTCTAGATTAGGTGACTTTCAGAGTCCAAAAAAATTGACGATTTTGCGACATAAACGGCTGTGTATGTTAATTATAGCTTTGACTAATAACTTAGTTTTTTTAGACCGACAAAAGCAAGTAGACTTGTGTATTTCGTATGAATTTCAGCTATCAAGCGTTCTTTAAATAAAAATGAACCTCTGTGATTCCTTTTTATTCAGACAGACTAACGGTCAACAAAGTGATCCTACAAGGGTTCCGTTTTTACAATTTGAGGTACGGAACCATAAATCATCATCGAGTTTTATTATAAGTAAATGCTCTAGTCCTTGTCCCCCCGTCTATACTATACCTATTTCTTTTCTTTTTTTTGAGGACACCTTGCCAATAGTCGTACGGTGAAGGTTCATTTACGATTTAATTTATCAAATCTTGCATACGTGAGTGAACTGAGTTCCGACGACGGGCGGTCCACATCCCTAGATAAAATCACACTTCATCAAACGATGCTCACGAGCTTTCTAAAATTGATATCGCATCTCACTAATTAGTTATGTGGGAATGTTCATCTATATTAAAAATTGATCGCAAAATGTGTTGGTAAGCGCATAACTCAACAACGAATCGACTAATTTGGCCAATTATTTATTACATGTTCGTTGTAGTCCAAGAATGGTTTTTACGGCGAGAACAAAATCGAATATGTTATATAAATGATTAGCCGAGGGAAACTAGGGCATGCCGCTAGTTGATTATTAATATTTTAGCTTCTATAAATATTTTGTGAGTACTTATTTGTTGTACTTATATGTTATTTAATGAGTGCAAAAAGGTCGCTAGACCGGTGATCAGTCCAAGTACTGGCCGCGCGAAATATTGTTTAACTCGATAAAAATTTTTCATTGTTCAACAACACATTGTTGTATTGGAGTCCTTTATACGTTTATTAATTATATTAATTATATTTGTTGTTAAAGTGGAAACAGAAATACATCTTCCCTCAAAATACCGGCTCTCTATCTATCATGTTTTTGAGATATAACTTGGTGCCAGACAGAGAGAGAGATAAACGACGAGGGCTCAGTAGTAAGGTCCCGTAATACCATTCATTTATTATTATTTCAACAATTGGAGAGTTTTATTTAGTTTTTATTTAATAATACATAAAAAAAGAGTTAAAAAGAAGTTAATTTAAATAAAATGTATATAAAACTAGTTAGGTTGATTTAAATAAATAACCTAGTTACCATAAGTTTTTAAAATGCTTTAAATTTTTATTGTGTATGTTTATATGGGCCCAGTTATTTATAACTTGAACATAAAACTATTAAAATTCCCAACATTCATATATCAAAACCTATGTTCGTTATAAATGAAAAACAAAGAGGAACACGCATAAATAATCACCATTGACACAGATACATGTATTTTCCATAAATCACCGAAAACATAACCTAATAAACTTAATTTCTACAGATGTTTTTGATAGTAAGCTAAAAGAATTTTATACTTTATTTCTAAATCAGCCATGCTGTGGTTATTACAGGGGATTTCAGGTGACACTGGACGCCTTAGTGAACGGCTTCCGTAGCGTTAATCTAAAATCTGCTTATTTTGCAGAGATTCGAGTAATACCTACTGTAGTAAAATAGGGTATTCTTTATTAAAGCGCTGTTTCTAAGATTTGCCTTATTCAATATGTCACGAGATACAAGATACAAAATCATTTATTTCCATTGTTTGGTTTTACAAAACTTAGACACTTAGACTTAGACACTTAGATTAAGACGACAATTATCGATACAATTCAATAAAATTATAATTAGCTTAGTTATAATTAATTTTTTATCATTTACAACAACCATTGAAAAAACTCTATTTGGACTTGTCTGGTAAACCAACTGACGGTGCTATCTTTTTTAAAACAAATATTTCTCCCTGAAAAAATAACACTATAACTAATACTTTAATTAAACGCTATGAATACCTCAATTCAAAGTTCTATTACGAGTAATATATTCCGATTGAAAACCTAAAAAAGGCTTTCATGTAAAAGGTTTACACGTTATCTGTCGATGTGATATAATTTGACATAAATGATATTAAGTCCGACAAAAAAACCACCATACTTTATATCGGCATATCTTCTTCTTCCTCTTTGTATTTTCATGCAATTTCCAGAATCCATTCAAAAAGGATTCAATTGCCAAAGTCAAAGTTAAATTCGTAGTAATTTACTAAAGGACATTGAAGGCCATCAAATAAAAGAAGAAGAAGTTATTTACTATTCGGGGATGCCAATATGACATTCAACTGAGTAACATCGTTTTCAACTTTTTAATTTTATTTAACACGACACTGGCAAATTGTCGCTTTAAGCGCAGAGTCCAATTACAAAAAAAAAATTACCTTATTTACTATTCAGTACTTACTACTAATAGACAACATCGCGTAAGTAGGTTAGGTTATGTTTGTATAAATAAGCGAAGCGAACGTGCCATGGCAGCTGGCGCCACAAGCCTGGTCATAAAAGGTTCTCACATTGAGTTGAAAGTGGATGTCTGTTTTGTCTAGATATGAGTTTTGTCTGAAACTAAATATGATAGAAGGCATTATAACGACAGAATACGGGAAATAACGACTCGTTTAGGAACTGGTACTAAGACATTTACATAAGCGCACAAGATTAAATATTTTTTAAATGCGTTTCAACCGTATGGGACAATAGGATATTTTTAAGGGATCTTTATTCAGATAGCGTCTCAGAACATTTCTTACTAATATTATAAATAGCGTACGTTTGTGAGGATGTAAGTGTGATAGTGTGTAAATAAGTGTGTTTAGTGCTCTTTCACGCAACAATTATTTTGGATGATGGATTTTGATGAAATTTCACAATAATATAGCCACTGAATAGTAAAGACATAGCTTACGTATTAGAATAACACATTGGCTACATTTGACCACTATATCACATTTCCCGGGAAAATCAATTATTGAAGGTAAAGCCCGATTCGAATGAGGCATAACTGTTTTCCCAGTAAAGGACAAATACTAGATACTTTTTACCAGAAAATCTATTAATACGCGCGCAAAGCCGTGGGCGGAAAGCTTGTGTTGTATGTTTGTGTTATTCGGAAATCGACTTATAGATAGATCCCTAATCATTTACCAGCTCTAGACCTTACTTTGTATAAAGACGCGGTAGACCATAAACCTACAAAAGATTGACATAATGTTTCAAACGTTTTCTCTCAATAGTAGAAATGTGTTAGAGAGACAATTATGCCCGTGTATTATCTGCAAGGAGCGGGTTCTAGAAACACGCGCATCCGGGCGCAGTATGTGCTGTGTACTGGTGAATCCCATTCAGCAAATAAAGCTGCGACTCTTGAAAAAGAGTGGATTAATTATTTTGGGGTGTCGTAACCGGAGAACATCTCTTAAACTATATTGAAATCAAAAAGAATACTGCCGAATTTTAATAGCATTTGAGTTCGGTAATTTAATTCAATATTAGTTTGGAAAGCACTCTCCTATAATAAATACTCAATTCTCGATTTGGAAACCAAGTTAAAAAATAAATAATGACTTAAAATTCATACTATCTATAATAA
This sequence comes from Gymnoscelis rufifasciata, assembly GCA_929108375.1. Lineage (NCBI taxonomy): Eukaryota > Metazoa > Arthropoda > Insecta > Lepidoptera > Geometridae > Gymnoscelis > Gymnoscelis rufifasciata. The sequence continues at coordinate 11,563,626 of OV815312.1, read as the reverse complement.
CAATAAATAACTATTTCATTTTTTATTCCTAATCTCTTTATTTAAATGTGAACACGTTAAATATGTATATATTTTAACATTACATTATAAAAAAGAACAATGAAACTGGCAAAAGAACTGATCTGCAAACCAGAAATATCCGGTAAATTTTGTAATAAATCTGTCAATTGACAACTTATGTGTATGGATGAGATTAATACATTTATTTATTTGATTATATTTAAGATATTAAATATAGATATTAGCATTCCAAATCATTATTGACTTTTACTTTGAAAATGATTTGAATATTTCTGCAATAATATTGTACCATATTATAATAATTACTTTAGTTTTAGATTATAAAAATAATAAAAAAGGTAATAACAACATCACCCTCAACTCATTAAATCTTTTATAAATTGTTTTGAGAACAAAGCTTACACCATAATACAGCGATATATAAGCAATGTAGCAAGGATTTAATACTTGTTAACTTTTGGATTTATTGATGCAATTGAAAATTATATGTACTTCAAGTAATAGATATTTGACAAGCTGGATTTAGACAAGCAAATCTTTATATATATAAACCTTATGTACGTGTGTTAGTCATTGAACTCCTCCTAAACGACTGGACCGATTTTGATGCAATTTTTTTGTATGTGTTTAAGTGGGTTAGAGAATGGTTTAGATTCACAATACGGTCAACTAGGTGCGAAGCGGTGGCGGACCGATAGTAGAATACGAATCTCTGCGTTTATCTTCTATCTGAAACAGATTGTTGCCTTTGCTCGGTCAATTACGATCTATAAAGGAGGCGTGCATCTGTAGATGACCAAGGGTTGCAATAATGGTGAATATGATAAAATATAATAATATAATATAATAATATATTTTATATTTTGATGTTATTATTGACTGCCCCAGTGGCGCAGCGGGTGCAGGTCCGCTTGCGGCGCAAGAGGTAGCGGGTTAAATTCCCGACGAGGGGGCCAGTGTTTGTATTCTCTGCAAGCACTTTCTCCGTGGTCCGAGTGTTTAATATATATAATAAAAGATATCTTTATATATGTCTACTAGCGGCCCGCCCCGGCGTCGCACGGGTATAAAATTTTCCCGGAAATTATTCGAATTTTTCTCGCCGTAAAAACCATCCTATCTCTCAAGTTGGATCGAACTGCACATGGTGTGCGAATTTTATTATAATCGGTTAATTGGTTTAGGAGTCCATTGAGGACAAACATTGTGACACGAGATTTATGTATATTAAGATTATAATAAGTAGAATACCAGATGTCTAGAACCCATAACACAAACCTATAGCTTACCACGGGGCTTGATGTTGGTGAGCGGTTTGTCTAGCAATATTCAATTAAAATCATAGCAGATACTAAATTTGATGCTCACAACGTTTCCGGGTCAGCAGATAATTTCAATTTAAAATGAATCCAAAAATAAAATGGCTAGACATCATAGATAATATTCGAAAGCCTTCAAATTCGACAAATATTATAATTCTTGGGTACGATGAATATATTGACTTGAACTAGCTTAAATTTCAATTTAAATAAGAATCTTTGGTGTTATTATGTATAGCTAGTTTGTATGGAAACCATGTGAAAAAATATTTTATTGCAAAGTAGGAATACCATCAATGTATGTTTTAAAATACACACTAAAAAGCGTTTCTCGTAAGCGTAGTATATTGTTTGTTATTCTTAAATACATAATATTGATTAACATTGATTGATATTGATTTTGATCATGAATAGAAAATTACTCTATTCATAATCAAAATCAATGTGTTATGTATCGGAGCATGTAATGTTTTAAATATTACTCGTACACAAATATTATTAAAACTAAACAGATGCTTAAAATTTTTTTTTTCCATAAACCTGTTTGACCACAATCTCACTTAACCCTTCATCTCGGTAGCTCGTGAGAAAATGGCGGAAAATCATAAGTTACTTATCTTAAAAAAGTAGTAACGATTCTGATAGATATTTCTAATTATAATAAACGGTAATGAGAACTTATGATACCATTTATTTGTAAAACTGCAATTTAACGTGAACTAGGATAGATCACAAATGCCTTGAAGATATATTTTCCATCATAAAAATGCACATAATGTTATTATTTGGATACACAGGCTAGAATTATAATAAGCATTTCCGATTATCAGTAGATAATAGAGAAATCGCAGCAGTATTCTGCGTACGCGTCGCACTCGCTATGTCAGCCCACTTGCGCGCGCATCCTACTAGCGACCTTGCGGCCGACATGCCCAGAGATTTCACTTCCTCCACACGTAGAAAAAACTTAGAATAAATACTGCTTGGTTTATGACCTTCTTCATTTCTCTAAGTAGGTTATAGGAGATTTGTTTTGACATCAAACTCCTCGGACCCGTTTGGTTAATGATTATGAGCTTAGGCTTTCCATCAGATTTATTTTGATTTATGGTATTTTATTTGAAACTTTAGACTTTTTTTTTTGGGCAGGTGGATTTGTAAGCTGGTTTGGCAAAAATTTGCAAATTAATATAGATTATTGGAACTATTAGTTATTAAAGCGCAGAAATAAATAAGACTGCTACGGGTGAAGCTTCATTTACGGGATCCATCTTTAATAATTGTCTATAAGGGAACTATTTTGAAAACATATTTTATCAAAATAGTTCCCCTAGTATTTTTTTAATAACACAATGTTGGAACCCCTAAACGCTTCAATTTGAATGAGGAATGGAATGCTGCTTACAGAAATTTTATTATGATTACTAATTCGAAAGGGAAAGTTCGTGGGCGGTTAATTTGCTCATTACGCATCAATCGATTTCAAGAGCTAAGTCAATATATGCATAGTTCATTACATAGTAGTTTCAATCAGTACTATAAAAAAAATCCTATCAGATGACATAGTGTGCCTTGGAATGATTGGACATTCTATGGCTGAAGAGAGAGAGAAAAGATTGAGAAATAAAGGAAACTGATCTCCGAGTGTGAATATCCTATGTAATTTTTAGAGTTTTCCTACCTATTTAGAGTTATCCTATAAAGTTACCCTTATTTCAATATTGTCATTTACTCGATTACATATAGAGTAAGGCACATCTCAGCCTAAACTTTCCACTCTAAGAAGCTATAGGGATTTTTTCTTTTTTAATTATACGTACCTAAACAATATCTGAGATTATCTGTTAACATTGTTGTATGTCATCTTATGTAACCTATAGATTAAATATTTCGTGCATACAAATGATGTCCTCAAACGTTAATAGTAAATATTGATTTTTTCAAAATAAATTTCGCTAAGTTTAGAATCTATTGCTAGATTTTTAAAATATTTTTTAACGCTCTCTACGCTCCAGTACTACGATATTAAATACTTTTCATTGAATATATTTTTTAATTATGGCTACATACTAAACTATGTCATGCATTTGCGTTAATTGATTTTATTACATTTAAAAATATATGTATATTTTAAATAAATATGAATATTAACCCGGAATCAACCAAGCAATCAAGCTTCCAATAAAGCTCTAACTAGTAAATTGAGCATTATAAATGGTTTAGTGACAGTCAGCCGGCTCAACGTCCGTGTAATCTTAATCTATGTCTAAGTTTTGTAATACCAAACTATGGAAATAAATAATTTTGTATCTTTGTATCTTGTATCTGAACACTTCGTCATATTGCTAAACAGATTGGACGGCTTCTCGGAAGTAGATACACGCTTATTGTGAAGTGGTAAGAAACTAGTAAGAATTATTTTATACTAGTAGTGCCAATGTTATAATGGATTTTGTCGCGGAATGATATTTTGCCGCGGTTGAATCCAGGTATCCTATGTCCTTTCTTAGACTTTAGAGAATCTGTGTTCATTGAAATCGGTTCAGTAGTTTTTGCGTGAAAGAGGAACAGACAGACAGATTTATTTTCGCATTTATAATATTATGATTGATTAATTCAGTTCAATCTATTAGACAGATATTTTATAAGCTTTTATTTAGTAAGTTAGTAAGGTACCTATTATGACATGAAAGTTTATTCCTTAAAATCATGTTCATTTTGTTATTTACCTACATATACCTAATGATTCTTAGAATCTTTACATATTCTATACTTCCTCTCCATGCCTTGGTGCTTGCCCGTCTTTGAATGTTTTACGGGTAAACGTAATACGAAAAACATTAAGAGTCAAAATACACCACAAGTTAACGAAAAGAAACGTTAGAAAATGTATCTTTTTAGGAAAGTTTTAAGGAAAAGAAATTCAGTCAAACATCCGGAATTATCATCGAACGTGGGAAACTCATGTTAAAATAATATACTATTTACCTAACAAATATAGTAAGAAACATAATTAGCTCAGAATTTTCAACAAAACTTTAAATGTAGAAACATGATTTGTAGAACCTTTAATTAGCACATTTACGCCGAAGAGCTGGTTATTTTCGCAACCCACACTTTTTGAACAAGTACATTTTTAATAAGCAACCGAATGCATATGTAAAAAATATGAAGATAACTCGAGGCTGTGAATTGGGCTCCACATCCTAAAACCAGTGGCGATCGGGTAAGTGGTGGGGAGAGAGCTTAGATCGTTCCTTAAATTGTCTCATCTTATTGTAAATATCTTTGTATGTATGTATATTTTATGTATGTTTGAGTATATCAGATATCTAGTACCCGAAACACACAAGCTAAGAGCTTAGTTCAGGGCTAGATGTTTTTGTGTTTTTTGTCCGAAAATATGTTTTTTTTATTGGCAAATAGTACCCAATTTTTTTGTTTCGGGAGAGCTCACGACTATGGGATGATATTTTTGCCATCGTAACTGATCTTGGGGTAGTGTGTGGCCCTTCAGATTTCAGAATCTCTCGATATTTAAAGATAATAAGGCAGACCTTAAATATATATAAAGGTAGCCGCTGTCAAGAAGCCTTCAAGAATTATTCTCAATCCGATCCACTCAACCTGAATACGTCCATATTCCGATAACATTATGAGAACCTTTTTACTTTTCACACAAATAAAACTTTAATACACATAAAATAGAGTGTAAAATTCAATGGAAATGATGTGTTAATCTCAATGTAATGAGATCCTACGGCAGGCTTACTTTACTTTGAAAAGAATTTAATCTCCACATAAAACGGTTAAGCACGTAACTATTGATACATTATCCGGCATGTAACTTTTGATATTTAAATTTTTAATAGCTTTCAGAACTATTAATATATTTAACTCTGAGCTAAAGTTTGACTTGCTTAAGAAATACTTTTTGAAATATGTATATAATAAAAAATGTAACCTAAGTTAATAAAACATAACTTTTGTAAAAGACATAAATAATTATAATACAAATTATAACAATTTATCTGCCAGAAACACAAAACTTATAATTCATCATTTACCTATTTCAACCAGCTGGTCCGATAACCTTCTTCCACACTCTACATGTTGCAGAAAAACGCTTAAAGATCCGTTCATTAGTTTAACCCGATTATAAAGACCGACAGTGGCGGCAGGAGACTTTAAATTATAATATGTACTTTGTACCCTTTGAGTATTTATGGTTTGTACCCCATTCTGAGAAATAATAAATATATATTGAGGGACGGGCAAAGAGTGATCGTAAAAAAAATCTCATTTAGAATTTTAATGTGGAGAAGAAAAGCTATTTTACCGTATTCATGAAGTACGATCACAAAAGTATAAAACGCAATAGTAAAACATTATTTGGTTGTCATTTAAGGGAGTTTTATTATTGTATCTTTCAAATTATATAAATTACAGATTTATTGAGAATTTTATTACATCATCGTAAGGCAGGATTCACTAACACTAGTATAATATAATTCTAAGAACATTGTACCAACCTGAAATCTTATCAATACTATGATTATATGATTTTAGTTACTTATCCTGAAAACTTTAAAGGAAAAATTCTAATACCACATAAAATGTACATATGTATACAAAACAAAAAATTAAACATCATTCAAGTAGGTCTAAATTTCAAAGTCAAAGAAGCTAGTACCAGGATCCCTCACCATATATTCAAGGTTGTCGACTACTTTCGAACTCGCCAAAGCTTTCGCTATCTGTGGCCGAAACTTCAGACCGCGTGTTTTATTTGCTATACATATTTGTACGTTTTTAGAGAATATTGTATTCGTTTATTTTAGGGAAAGTTTTTTCTTTGGCCTTAGTGTGGTTCTGAAAACCCTTTGGTGAAAATACCTTTAGTAGATATATTAACATATTTCACAGACATCGATGTTGTGGAAGTATGTTTGGTAAGAAGTCAATATGTTTTATTATCTTAGAATTTTGAAAATTGTAAGAAAATATAGCTGTTAAGTCAACTGACAGTTTACTTAGCGGCATAGCTCTACATTTAACCATTGAATAAGCTAACTCGGAGGTTGTGAAACAAGCCCTTTTTTATCTGATTGGATCATAACTGCTGTTCACCACCATGTTATTCGCAATAAGTAATCAATTAGATACTTAATTGAATATACGTAACGCAGTCAGTAACTATTTTATTCGTAGATCGTGAAACACGTCCTAACCCATTTTCAATTATCTTTTTAATGCCTATCTCGATTTTACTGGTCATCATCATATTAACGTTTCCACTGCTGGAACACAGGGACTTCTATCTTGACGAGGGAGATTAGGCCTTAATTCACCACGCTGGCCAAATACGGGTAGGTGAATATCACATGTCCTTAACTCCATTACAGTAGGGGAATGAATAGGATAGTTTGAAGTAAGTACTTAATTAGTTTAACACGTTTTAAATTATCTTTCTTTTACTAGGTACTTGCCAATAGGTGACGAGGAATTTTCCCTTTTATCTCCAGAAAGTAGGTCCTTACAGATATGGTAAGGCCAGTGCGTTGGTAACATTTTTTTAGTTCGATCTCATTTTTTCCCAGAAATCATTCTGCGGACTGGGCTCTCGATTTTAAATGTCAATTAACATCGTAAATTTTTATCTCTGCTCTTAACGCTGATTTAATTTAAGATAGCCATACATCTTCTTTGTTTTTAATTTGTAAAATACACCGTTTAATTGTTATTTTTATGTTTATGGGCATACCACCGCGGGGTTATTTTAATGTTTTTGTGTTCGTGCGATGTTTTTGTGGCAATGTGTATTTTAAGCACATTTCGTTGGATCCAATCGTTGTGAAACGTAAGCAATTATTGTTTTTAACCCCCGACCAAAAAAGAGGGGTGTTATAAGTTTGACGTGTCTGTCTGTCTGTCTGTCTGTCTGTCTGTCTGTCTGTGTGTCTGTCAGTCTGTCTGTGGCATCATAGCTCCCGAAAGGATGGAGCGATTTCATTTTAGTTTTTTTTGTATGAAAGGTGAGTTTGGCCCGGGTGTTCTTAGACATGTTTCCTGAAAATCGGTTGAGCCGTTAAAAAGTTATGGGGGTGAGAGTGGGGAAGGAAAACAGAAAATCTGCAAATATACTAGTGTGGGGTATCAAATGAAAGCGCATCGCGTCCACATTACATAATATTATGTTGTTTTACATTTAAGGAAATGAAGGCATTCGAATCGGGGGTTTTTCTTAAATTTTAAATTTAGATTTATTAATTGTTAATACCAATCCTTGATACATAAAATTTACCTAATTAATATTAAACTATAGGATGTTAAAAAATATCTTTATTATGTATGTCTATTATATTTATATAGTAACAGCTTACCACGATTCTAGATATTGTTGTGTGGATTGTCCGGAAATATTTATTTTTAGTAGTGTAGTCGTGAGACCTGTAGCCCTAACACACAAACGATATTTTTTTTTTTTTTTTTTTTTTTTTATTATTGATAAGCCTTCATTTGACCACAATCTCCCCTGATGTAAAGTGACGATGTGGTCTAAGATGGAGCATGAAGGCCTAGAAGATGGCTTCTCCGGGCCACATTACGAAACACGAAAAAATCGCTTCACGCACTGGCCCAGCCCGGAGGGTGGTGACAAGCCGCGGCCGAAGCCTACCACCAGAGACTGTTCTTAGCACCACCCGGAGGTCACGTGTAAGGATTCAGAGGGTTACCACTTACGGACGTGAACAGACAAAACCTCCAAAATAAATATAAAATGTTTATTGTTAAAAATCTGTCAAATGCATTGGGTTACAAAATGTTGTTATCTACAACTGTAGTAAGTGGCAGCTCGTGGTAGGGCTGATTAAGGCTTTTCAAATTATTCAGGAAGACACTGTCAATTATGCCTGTAGAAAACTATAATGCTAACTTTCATCACAGTATTCTAATCTATTATATTATCGTTGATGAAGCAATAGAAGAACTCAAATTATTTAGTATTGAGCCTCATAAAGAAACAGAAATCGAAGAAAGCCTTATAAAGAAAGTCAATTTTACTTTATATACCCATCACACTATTCAAAGGTTAATCACAGAAAAATCAGCTCTATCCTCCATAACTAAACACCATAATACCGTGCCTAAACGGCTAATGACGACGATGGAGTATTTACGCCATAAAAATGTCGATCCCATTAAACTATCAAAACCTGTTCGGTAAAGGCATTTGCAATAAAATGATTCACTTTCTCTTGTACGCCGAATGGTTCCGATGGTAACTTGTAATTACAATGATTTATTAAATGGATCGATAGGAGATCGTTTGCGTTTAGTGGTTGAAGCTCCGATTAGATGCACTAACCGCTAGATGTAGTTAGTGGAAGTAATTAGCGTGATATCAATTAATTCGGTAATTGGCAAGCGTTTATCTACGGCTTTTGTAATTGGTATCGAACCCTAGTTATAATAAACTAGACTGTCACGTCACGGCGTACAATTATCTATTTACCCGCAGTAAAAAACAATCCTAGAGATTTTCCAGTTACAATTTATAATATTTGAATATAATAAAATAAATAAATAAATAAAAATCCGGACAATCCACACAACAACATCTAGCCCCGTGGTAAGCTCTTAGCTTGTGTTACGGGTACTAGACATCTGATATACTTAATATAATATACATTACATACATTGATACTTTTTATTATACATATTAAGCACCCAGACCAAGGAGAAAGTGCTTGCAGAACATACAAACACTTGACCTCTCGGCGGGAATCGAACCCGCTACCTCCTGCGCCGCAAGCGGACTCTCGCCCACCGCGCCACTGAGGCAGTCATGAATTAATGACTTCCCGGAATTAATGCCTACCCATTATAACTCAAATTGACTCGCGCCCTCCGAACGTTTGAGATCTGGTAGCAGATATAGGATTTTAAATACTTATATGGAACAAATGTTAGTTATATTTATTGTAGTTTAAATATTATTTAAATAATATTTAAAACTAGTTGACCCCAGCAAACGTTATTTTGCAAAATGAAAAATAGATGTTGGCCGATTCTCAGAGCCACTCAATATGCTCATAAAATTTCATGAGAATCGGTGAAGCCGTTTCGGAGGAATACGGAAACGAAAACTGTGACACGAGAATTTTTAGGAATAACATGGGCCCAACTACATACATAAAAAATCAAAAGTTAAGTTATAGCTTAAAAATTATCAACACCTTGCCTTTATTATGTTATTTACAATGGACAAAGTAAATATATGCGCATTCCCATCGTCATTTCTCTGCCAATTAAAAATGTACCATGCAAATACTTTCTAAGTTAACTACCAGTTTTCACGTTTGTCTTAATTTCTAACAACAAATAAATGGTAATCGAGCGGCGTGAGTGGCGTACGCGAGTTCTGCACCTACGCAATATTTTCCAACTTTCATCAATTTTATTTAGTCTATCACTAGAAATAAGTAATGTTTGGGGATTCTGTTCAAATCGGAACAGGTCTGTCCATCTGTCTGTGGCATCGTAGCTCGCAAAAGGATGAACCGATTTCTATAGCGAAGAGCTTCAAAGAATCTTTGAAGCTTCGTGCTCTTCGCTATAGAAATCGGTTCATCCTTTGAAGCTGGTAAACTCTTCGCTATAGAAATCGGTTCATCCTCATAATAATGAGGAGTTACAATGGCATTAAAAAATCTTATATGTTGTTTATGATACCCGTGTTGCCCCCCAATTAAATTAGTAAAGTCATATTACAGAAAGACGGTACAAACGATTAATACAAAGTGTTTTTTCAAATCGCTTAATACTGATATTTAATTAAAACGGCATAAATCAAAAGCACAATATACCAACTGGCTCTATTAAATATTTAACGCTTCTCTGTCAAAACAAAGTATTTTCACTTTTTCAAAAGCATTTCGCGAAAAATACTGGGTCAGCCGCAAAATATTAAAAAGCTCATAATTTTTGCGGGAGCGTTGGTTTGGAGGGAAATAATTACGGAATTTCGTATTTTGTACCGCAGAGGAGCACGGAATGTAAATTAGTATGACCTAAAAGAATACAAATAAATATTATTTCACGCATTCAATGGATTGTTTACTTATATTTGGGGTTTCAGTGTACAAAATATGTATGGATATACTATGATTCACAATTTCAGCATGAGTCTTTAATATCTGGTTATAATAATAATGTAGTCTTGGCCGTTTTCGGCCTCAGCGACTGCGATAATTGGCTAATGGCTTTCGTATCATATCATTTACTGTGGATGTAGCTGTCGTATCCTTTCATGTGCTCTCTGGTGGCTAGAATACCCAACCTTGTTAGTGAAGGTACGAGAGCATGTTGGGCATGTTAAAACCCCATTTACAAAGGAATAGGATATTGCCACTGATGGTCTGGCTTTGAGCTCATCTCGTCTCTTATGAAGCTCTTGAAGACGTATATTTTCAAAATGTTCTACATTTTGATGTATGAGACGACGCCACTCTGGTCTAAGAGCTGCCTTGGACTCCCTTTGCGAGGGCTCTATATGCTTTATCTGGTTATATAATCATCAGCACCCTTTTAACGTTCTCTCTGCTGGGACTAAGGGACTTCTCTCTTGGCGAGAGAGATAAGGCCTTAATTCAGGACGCTGACCAAATGCTTTAAATGCCTTAAATCGCACAAGTTAAACAGCTTGTCGGCATCAAGCTGAGATTATCCCTTTTGCCTAAAGTTATTAAAGGGAATTAATAAGTGATTTTATAATTTAATTGTACTTAATCGTAATGTATGGATCTGAATGTTGGCCTGTAAAGGGGACGGATGAAATAAAAATACATGCGGCAGATATGCGAATGTTGAGATGGATGTGTGGAGTGACAAGGAAGGATAAAATAAGAAATGAGTATATAAGAGGAACTTTGAAAGTAGCACCAGTGACAGAGAAGTTGAGAGGAAATCGGTTGGCATGGTATGGACATATTATGAGAAGGGATTAATGTCATGTGATGAAAAGAGTGATAGATATGACTGTCGATGGATATGTGGGAAGAGGTAAGCCAAAAAAAAAAATTGTTGGACTGTGTGAAGGATGATATGTGTAAGAAAGGAGTAAGTGTTGAGATGACGAGTGACAGAGGAAAATGGAAGGAAAAAACATGTTGTGCCGACCCTACATAATGTGGGATAAGGGCAAGAGAATGATGATAGCTATGTAACGTTATTCGTTTTAAGTTCTTTTTTTGTAATAACTTTAAGCAATAAATGTTTTTTTATTCTTTTATTCTTATTAAGAATGCGGGTTGGTGAATGTCTCTTCAAAGTTCTCAGAACATGCCGGTTTTCTCACAATGTTTTACCTTAACCGTTACTGTGCACGTGTTTTTAAAGCGCACATTTTCTGGATATATAATTGGTTCAGTCTCAAAGTTAATTTCATTCATTGTGAACCCACTGCTTTGACCAAGTTACTTGTAAATCTTGTTTGTGGTTGTCCGACGCTGGGCTTGCCGATTCTATTATCAAAAAATAATAAGTCCGTAAAAATATTAGGGCTTATCTTAGTGCCCAGGGGAGAGGGCCCTGTGTCCCTTCAATAGGAACGTAGATAGGGGTGCTTATGCTTCCACCTCAACTGTAAATGTATGGGTACACAATAAATAAATATATTTTATTAGGACAATCTTCACAACAACATCTAGCCCCGTGGTAAGCTCTAAGCTTGTGTTACGGGTACTAGATATCTGATATACTTAATATAATAATACATACATATATAGATATTTTTATTATACTTATTAAACACCCAGACCAAGGACAAAAGTGCTTGCAGAACATACAAACAATTTTACCCTCGGCGGGATTCGAACTCGCTACCTCTTGCTCTGCAAGTGGACATTCGCCCACCATGCCACTGAGGCAGTGCAGTCAGCTAATTCGTTTAACGGATCTTGTATGTACCTATTAACTTATCCGATCCCATTGATAAGCCTCAGACAAACGCTCCGTTGGACCCGTGGCTGATATTATTATGATGACGTCGAGATAAGCCCCAAGCAAAATAAAAGGCTCAGCATTTTCGAAAGCTAAGTGATAATAAGTCATAGTTTTCATAGTACGAGTATAATAAACAATTTACCAGAGGCTACGTCCGTGTGAAGTTGGGTTGGCGTTTATCGTAACTCGATCCCAAAGGAAAAGATAGCACGTTTCTTCGGGCGATTTTTTCGTGTTTCGTAATATGGTCCGGAGAAGCCATCTTCTAGGCCTTCATGCTCCATCTTAGACCACATCGTCACTTTACATCAGGTGAGATGGTGGTCAAATCAAAGCTTATCAATAATAAAAAAAAGGGAGGTAACGTCGGTCCTATGTAACCCATATCCTTCTCGGTACTCCCAACTCAGTATTTAATCGCAAAATAGGAATGGTTGCATAGATGAAACGAGAAGAGGTCCTAAATAAAGTTTAGTGCTAAATAATACATTACGATAGCAGATATAAAAAAATAGGATTTTAAATAAGAATAAGGGCTTCACAAGATCCGATTAAACTTAGCAATGGTCAGTTATGTCAATAATAAATAGCAACGGTAATGTCAACAGCTATCTCGCTTTGTCACATGTGACTGTGCGAAATAACTCTACATTTTAACAATTGTCAAATTTTACTTGGAGATGGTGAATGATGGCGTTAGTGTCAGTATTCAAAATGTTCAAAACAATATAAATTTGTTTAAGTGATTTATTTTATTTAAACAAATTAATTTAAAATTCTATCTAAATATAAACATAAAAGCCACTGTCATCTATTATTCACAAGCAAAAGTTTTAGAAAAGCTTAAAATTGTCATAGTTTATGCCAGTTCTAAAAACAACTCTATTTCCTTATGTCTAGAGTATAAAATAGAGTTGTGCTGATGTTAATTACTGTTGTTAGAATGTGAATGAAGCCCATGTTACCACGCCCTTTCTGCCACTACGGGCCTGTTTCACCATCTTCGAGTAAAGATAAGCCGTGGTTAAAATATAGAGCTGTTTCGGTTAGTCTCATGTAATAGAGCGAGGTGCGTGCACGTACCTAATTATTGATATACCTAAACATTTATTAGTTAACTCGGATTTTGTTAAACAAGCCCATTCACGTAATAATATGAACGTGAAACGATTTTTTCGTGTTTCTAGGTCTTTAAACCCAACTTAGACCACATCGTCACTTTACATCAGGTGAGAGTGTGGTCAAATGCTGGCTTATCTACCATAAAAAAAAAAAATGTGTCAATTTCAATCGACATTGATTATTTAGAATTTCAGTGATTTAAACAACAATTATCTTGATACCATATGATACTCATGGGTATTTTTATAACCTCCTTTATATTTATATAAGGCTTTATTGCGTATGCCCACAACATTCTATATATATTTTAACGTGATTATCACACTCTCACAACTAGCACGAATCTAAACATACCTCTCAACTAAAAAAACGACAAGCCGTTTTATTATTTATTAATTAAAATGTAAGAATTGGTTAATGGATAAATTATTCTATGACGTAAAAGAATTTTTGGACTTTAATGATTGACATCCTTATCTATCTAATTTTAAATAATAATTATAATATATTTTTCAAATTAAATTACTGACATTTAGAGACATTTATTCAATACAAATTAATATTTTGACATGTTGTAGTAACAATGTTATTTAATAATTTAAAATCAATTACTTTAATAGCTGACATTTTGTTTACTTAATAATTATAATGTTTTGCACGTCTGTATAAGGCAGAATGTACTCGTAAAAGGATCGTTATTTTTTTATGTAACACCAAATTGTACCTACATTCGAGCAAATAAATGATTTTACTTTGACTTTGACTTATCTCGGATGGAAGCTTATAATCCACAGTTTGACAAAGTCATCGGCCATCTTGTTGGTAGTCTTATTCCTCAGAACATTCGAGAACTTATCAGCTTCAACGATGAACGATATTTGAAAATGTCCATAGGTACTCGTTATGAGGCTGCGAGTTCGATTCCAACCAGATATTTTACCATATACAATTTCTAGTCACAGGTCTGTATAAATTTTCCAAAAAAAATATTAACCTAATACTGTAAGTAAAAAATACATCCTCTTCAGTAACACAGTCCAGAAATATTAATTGTAAAAAACAAATTAAAATTTTAAAACAATTACCATTTAAACAACAAAAGCTGCAATAAATCTCTCACCCTTTCATTATTCTATCCCAAGTCTCCAGCACTTTATGTACCTACTTTGCTTACAAAGGCTTACCTTGACTTTAAATATATCATTGTGGCACCCCCAGGCACAGAATAAATTATAGTTATATGGAGCACTGGCACAGTTCGGTCCAATAGGCACGTAACAGGCAGAACGGAGTACAGAGTGATAATGTCAAGTTTATATGGCTCAGTACAGAACATTCAACAGCAAAAATAAACTTTTTAATTTTAACCTAGATAAGCCTTCATGTGACCACAATCTCACCTGATGTAAAGTGACGATGTGGTCTAAGATGGGGCATGAAAACCTAGAAGGCTTCCCCGGACCACGAAACAGAAAAAATCGTTTCACGCACTGGCCCAGCCCGGAGGGTGGTGACAAGCCGCGGCCGAAGCCTACCACCAGGGCTGTTCTTAACACCACCCGGAGGTCACGTGTAAGGATTCAGAGGGTTTCTACTTAAGGACGTTAACAGAAATACCTCCATAAACTGATGAAATAGGGTCCCAAAAATATCTACAGTAAACTAAGTCAAAAGTAAGACTATTGTAGTTTGTTAGACCTAAAGGAACAAATTTTGTGTCATAAGCAAGTGATCACATTTAGTTCAATCCTCGTTAGCATGATCATTTTCTTTTGACCCAATAAAACTTCATTTGAAATTTAAATTTTGGTATAACTTGTTGTTGGCACGTCACACTAGTAGATGTTTTGAAACGTTAATTTTGATCACTTACTTTTGCCAAATTGATTTAAGCGTCTAGAGTGGTCAAGATTAGAAACAGAAGAACAAAATTGATTAGAAACAGAACGATGCAAACAAAACTATCAACGGTAGCATGCAAACTCAAACGATTTAAAACGATAAAATTTCACGCTGACTGACGGTTCTATCATAATTGTTTTTGAAAATGTTTATTGTGTTTTTACAATACAATCATCATCATCACCCTGCTGGGACACAGGGACTTCTCCCTTAGCGAGAGAGATTAGGCCTTAATTCACAATAATTTTACAATACAATATGTCAAAAAAAATGTTTTGTAACGTAAACGATTTCTGAGATAATTGGGTTTAAAAAGGTTTGTGTGCGTGTCTGTTATATTTATATCACACGGGTTTATTCGAAACTTCAGAAATCCAGCTTAAGAAATATAGATTCCAGAGTTCTTATAAATGTTTAATAATTAAATCGGTACAGCTGCTTTAAAAAGTTTTGATTATTATATTTTTATATATCAGGTTCGCTGGTTAAAAGTGAGAAGATTTATATGATATAAAGCTTTCATCAAATTGAATAATCAGGTTCTTAATTATGTCGAGTGCAAGACATTGCCACCAATACAACATTACTTTTATGGTTTTACAACTTCCACGAGTGACAATCGTTAACATAAAACCAATGGATATAACCACTGCAACTTGAGCCTTCCATCTATTGGCTCCCGTAAGTTTCGTTTAGAAAACAGGAACGTGTAGGGTTCAGGTTTTTCTGGTTGTTACGTTAACCTGGATAAAGCAGCCTGACCGGACATTCAATGGAGGGTCAGTTGTCGCCCGCGGCTGGAAAAATCACTCAGAAATTACTGAGATTTGATAAATAGATTCATTTCGATGTGTATAATTTGTAGCAGTTGACTCGCGAATTACCACGTAGAGTGAGTGCAGATTTACGTACCTACAATCTAATCCTCTTCTGAATAACTAGTATCGCCCCGCAGCGTCCGCGATTTAAACGACTTTCCGCTAAAAGTGAAGTATTATACCGCCATATAGCCAATATGCTAATTCATATGAATAAAAGTTTAGTGTATGAGTAAAAGTAAAGAATAAAGTAGTGACTTCTATCAAATGTTAAGTTTTTTCTTTATCAATCATCATAAATCACTTGTGTTTGTGAATTATTGTAGTTAATTTCTTCACTTCTATTATATTTATTCTACCTCCTGAACAGTGCAAAAGCCCTTTCGGGGCTTATCGATGGCTTGGGCTTGTTCGACAAGTCCTTTCGGGGCTTATCGATGGCTTGGGCTTGTTCGACAAATAAAAACAAAGTTGTTCGTATAATACAAGTTTATATCACTACAAATTTCTGATTATAAATTACCTAATCAAATACTTTTTTCTCTTTTTTAACATATTCCGCAAATTTGAGTCATAAAGAAACCGGATATAGACAATCCGGGACATGAACGCTCAGAAAGCTTTTACTTATGATAGGTACTTATAATAAGTAGATAAAAATAATCATTTTGGAACACTATTTGCACGAGCAACTTTTGAATAATGGTTTAGTTAAGATGTTTTAGACAACCTCTACAACTGAGTAGTACTAATACTGAGTTGCAAGAGATTTCAGCCGCGGGACCAGATTTCTTACTATCTTCAATTTCCGCTTTCAGCTCTGTTATTTTCTATGTACCATAGGCAAGTATTTATCACAAAAAGGCACAAAATAAATAAATATTTAAGAGGTCTCATACAACAAGCGTGATTTTATTCGTATAAAGTACGGTAAGAAATCAGTATTTGGAAGGGTGAACGCTCTGACTGCAACATTTTTCAATTAATGTGTAATTTTATTTCTAACTAGTGGCCCGCCCGGCTTCGCACGGGTTTTTATTCAATTTTCCCGCTAATTATTCGATGTTTTCTCGCCTTTAAACCTTCCTTAGACCTCCACGAACATTTCAAGACTATGATAAGATAAATCCGTTCAGCCGTTCTCGAGTTTTAATCAGACTATAGATAGCGTAACGCAGCTACTCGTAATACGAGTATGGCCATGGCGACGCATAGCAAGAGTAGCTACTCAACATAAGGCTACCCTCCAGACCAAGGCTACCTCCAAGAGTAGCTACCCTCCATAACCACTACTACTGTCAAGAGTGACCGACTAAGAAGAGAAGTAGAACAGTGTAAAAACTGTTGAATTTCAGTGCATCAATGCATCACTCTCAGTCATCAATCCAACTCATAATAACCGAATTTATTTCTCCTAATCAACATATTCGGCAAATGACTCGAACTCAAGAATCCGGACGCAGACGATCCGGGACAAGGCATCTAACGCACAGAAAGTGTTTTTACTTTTCTCGGTCAGTGTCCGAGTTTTCTCCGATTCGTCGGTCCTTATCTCAAGGCGGTCAGGGGAGCGTGTTTTATATGCGTAGACGCATCGCTAGCGTCTATGTTCTAGAAATGGCGGACTGTTGTCTAGTATTATTTTGATCATAATAATTCGTTTTTAACTTTTAAATAATGTTTTAATATACTTGGGTGTTTTAAGATTACATGTAGATACCGTAAGTCAAAATAAATACTTCATAACTATTTTACATACTGACCTATTAGGTAAGTAGCCCTAGCCTACATATGTAAGGCCTTCCCTGTCGACATCAACACTTACCTGGTGGGATGGCTGATGGTGAGATTGTGGTCAAACAAAATGTGTTATTAATTAACCATTATATATTTATGTAATCTGTGAAATAGTCAAACTATAGAACATATTGATGATTTATGTTTAAGAAACTATTGATTGTATTCTAACATTGCAAAGTGAAGCGAATTTTTGAGTATTAGAAAATAAAGCATTATTTAACATTTTGTTGTTGGTATTTCAATGAGTAGAACTGGGTATTTCTTCTTGAAAAAAATATGGGCGTGTTAGTTATAGCTCGTATCTAAAACGAGCAAGCTATAACGGCGAAGGCAAACATCGCGAGGAAACTGGCATGTTCTGATAACTTGGAAGAGTTTGAACGATATGTGACAGTGAACAACTCGTCCTTGGCTAGTGTGGTTAATAAAGGCCTTATCTCTCTCGTCAAGAGATAAGTCCCCGTGTCCCAGACGTAGGAGCGTAAAAAAGTAAGCCCGCGCATTTCAATAAGTAATTTATTTGCTTGGT
Organism: Gymnoscelis rufifasciata; assembly: GCA_929108375.1. Taxonomy (NCBI): domain Eukaryota; kingdom Metazoa; phylum Arthropoda; class Insecta; order Lepidoptera; family Geometridae; genus Gymnoscelis; species Gymnoscelis rufifasciata. The sequence continues at coordinate 11,545,108 of OV815312.1, read as the reverse complement.
GGTTATCACTCACTCTTGGACTGGAACCATACATCCAAATATTCTGCTCATGTTATTTAATGTTCAACTCAATGTCAAAGCAAGAAAATTTAACCGATTGTTTAAAAATCCGAGTTCGGTTTGGATTTTGGAAAGTAATTTTCAGCTCATTACAAACTCCATTCTCAAGGAGAGATTCCATTGCGAATCTAAATTAGTTTGCGCGTTTTGCCTCACAATCGGTTCACGTACAGCTTTCCAGCATTCCAATAATATCCTACGTGACGGTTCAGCTTAAGGACATTGCAGATACGGCAAACGTCGGATCGTAACCGAGTGGTAAAAGAGTTTACTGTCAAAGTCACATCCTTATTAGGTCCAAAGGGTTCCGTTTTACCCTAATTACTGAGACTTTGACGTCTGTCTGACTATCTGTCTGTGTCACAGGAACTTCTTTCCGAAACTATAAGAACTATAATTGTTAAAACTTGATGTTGAGATTTTCACAAATAATCTAATTAAGTCAATCAAATATCTGCACAAATTATAGTAAAATGAGTTAAACAAAAAAAAATACTCCTTTTTTATCTATAGAATTAATCGTTAAAAATAATACCAAGACATTTGTATCTTTTAGCAATAATCTGAACAAAGAATTGTGTTTATTATTTCATCACGAAATATCAGATTACGAAAAAAGCTTTAAGTTTAATTTTGTTATTATAATCCACTTGCAATAGTAGCAAAATTTACCTATTTTCTCTTTTCCCGCCGTTTCATGCGTCCATATTATTTGTCAAGAAAAATTCGATGTCAAGATAAAATTACAAACAGCCCTGTTTTAAAGCATTAAATTATTATGTATGTGGTAATAGGCATGATGAATACATAAAAAATTGTATTCTGTTAAGTCCGACTCATAGTCTGTCCAAAAATTCCCACCATTTGTGACACCTATATCTTGACATATCAATTTATGAAAGTACAAAGATATAGGTAAAGTGCCGGAGTGGGGGCTTGAGACAGCGAAATTAAGTACAAATCGCACGAAAGAGTTACGTCACGTGAAACTTCACTTCACTGTAACATCTTGAGTTTTCGTTTGCATTGAAAAAGAAAACAAGATTTTTTTAAAGTAATCTAACGATTTATAACCTAATTATTGATTCTGTCATCTACCTATTAAATGGACGGAAGAAGCACACATCTTCCGTTCATTTAATAGGATAGATGGATGGTATTTTAAGCCATGTTTTCTCTACCAGGTTAGAGTTGTCACGCACGCTGATTACTTTACATTAGCTCGTGCTGTAAAATGGCATTGTAATTAATTATCTTCTACATTTACAGCGTAGGTATGAGTTGGTATTTGTATATCTATTAATAAGTGAAGGTATCTTCGTATTTATTGTCAAGTCGTATTAAATCTCTGGTCAAAGTAGCAGGACCATAGTTGATTCTGGCAGCTTCAAGCCATAATCACTTTTAATCAAATTGAGGCCTATTTAACTCGATGATTACTTAGGACAATTAACAAAAAAACTACTTGTTATAATAATGATATGATCCATATATTATTTACACACCAAAATAAAAACAAAAAAAATACAAAAGAGACTTTAACCGAAATTAATAATGCATAATGGGCGGCCTTATTGCAATTGTTTCCACACAACCTTTGGATGGAGTTATTCTAATGATAAGTCTGGAAACAGGTTCTAATTATGCGTTTTAAATAGCGGTCTTGTGGATGTTGCATGAATGGATTTTGCAGAAAATATAAGTCAACAAAGTTTTTCCAACGAATTGGAATAATTAATAATTTAGAACTTTTTACTTTTATAAATAATATTGTAAGGCGCAAACATAAATTGACGCAAAAATTTAAATGTCAGCACTCGTGCAAATTACTAATAAGAAGTAATAAAAATTGTGACTTTAATACGAAGCACAAAATATGAGCTGAAGTTCACACCTTAAGTGAAACAGTTTTTTATTAATAGTTACAAACAAGTTTCGAAAAGCTAAATGCCTCAGCTCTGGCTAATACACAGTTCTGTAAATTTGGGGCGTTAAACATGTTTCTATAACCTACAAAATAAAACGAATGTGTTAATGCGAAATTTGATATGGTGTCTTTAATTTTGACATTCTTTTGGAATGACAGCTACCAACAAGATTTAATACCAAAGATCTAACGAACTAGGTTTGTTAGATAAGCCGTCATTTGGCCACACTCTCACCTGATGTAAAGTGATGACGTGGTCTAAGATGGGGTATGAAAACCTAGAAGGCTTCTCCGGACCACGAAACGCGTAAAAATCGTTTCACGCACTGGCCCAGTCCGGAGGGTGGTGACAAGCCGTGGCTGAAGCCTACCACCAGAGACTGTTCTTAGCACCACCCGGAGGTCACGTGTTAGGTAGGATTCCTAGGTAATGTAACATTCTCGGGAATGGTCGGCGCTTTGATCGGTGTTATGAATGACTGTATGTGATAGTCGTAGTCATATAAGTTAGGTAAGTATGCTGTGATACAAATTGATTGCTCAAACCAACGATCGTCTCGGTGTAATATTTCGTTGCATCGAGAACAAAGAGTGAACTCAAGGTACAACGAAATGTTACGGTTAACAGCTTTCCCTCTATGTGACATAGCACTGGGACACCCTGTATAACCATAACATTTCTTGTACCTTGATTTTAATCTTTGTTCTCGATCTTTGCTTTGAGCAATCAAGCTGAAACAAATCATTGGCAGACTTCACTTCGACTAAATCGGAACACATTACAAGGGAACTATACAACAAGCTCAGCCCTCTATCTCAATTAACTGAAAATGTTGACAAATCCTGAAAGTTTACAAAGTTCAACATAAACTCTGGTGAAAGTGATTAGGCTCGTAGTGTTGTTTGTTCTGATTCGATACCATCAATTCAGTAGGACTTCCTTTTAGATTTCCAGTTATAGCTGCGGCTTTGACCAAATCCATACAATATAATACTTTATTGAAAATAACAATTAAAAATTAGATCTTTAGCTCCCTTAAAAGTAAAAAGTCATACTTTTTTTGTTATGTGCACCTGATGCGCTTTGATTTGAGCGGTTTCATTCAGAAGAGACCCCACTCGAGTATATTTGCAGATTTTCGGTTTTTCTTATCCACTTTTACCCTCATATCCTTTAAACGTGTTAACCGATTTTCATGAAACATGTCTAAAAACACTCACGCATATCTCCCACAGACCTACCTACCATTCATACAAAAAAAAAACTAAATTTTAATCGCTTCATCCGTCCGGAAGCTATGATTTCCTAGACTGACAGACAGACAGATCGACTGACCGGGGTACAACACCCTATTTTTTTTGTCGGGGGTTTAAAAATATAAAAATGAACAAAACTTGTGAATCAATGTGCGTCCTTATCGCTGATAGCGATCTCTTCCAGGCAACTTTGGTATGGACACAGATCATAAAGCACGAATAAGACGGGAGTAGCAAATTGAAATGGAGAAAAGAGTATTAATAAATGTAATACAAATTCATTACAATATTTTAGCTATAAGAACTACATGAACATTTAAAATACCTACATCTATAATATAATATAATATAATACGTACTTACATGATATTATATACATCTATACTAATACTAATATAATATTATAAAGAGGAAAGGTTTGATTTTTTGTTTGTTTGTTTGTTTGTCTCGAATAGGCTCTGAAACTACTGCACCGATTTAAAAAATTCTTTCACCATTCGAATGCTACACTATCCCTGAGTGACATAGGCTATATTTAGTTTTCAAAAATAATATGGTTCCTTACCAAACTCCGATAATGTAACCCATGGTGAAAAAAAAGAACCCAAAATCTTTCTTTAATCGCGAATGCTGCGAAAACTATTGAATATATAACAAAGTGATGTATTACAACTTTGTAGACCTTATCATTATCTACAATAAACGTCGTTACATCATATCTCTAACTATTATAGTTTTGTGACAATAACCGATTTATATGAAAAAATAAACCTAAAATCTTTCTTTAATCGCGAATGCTGCGAAAACTATTGAATATATTACTAAGTGATGTATTACAACTTTGTAGAACTTATCATCATCTACAAAAAACGTCGTCTCATCATATTTCTAACTATTATAGTTTTGTGACACTATGCGTTGTGGAGTGGCAGGCGTCACTCGGGCACGAAGGTACGGGAGGGGGGTTAAGATCACGAAATAATCTGCCGCGCGATCGGCTCCCTACTGAATGGTCGTGTGCGGAAATAAAAAAATTGTCGCTTGATAATATTTTATCGCTTAGTTAGTAGTTATCTATACTAATATTATAAAAAGGAAAGGTTTGATTTTTTGTTTGTTTGTTTGTCTCGAATAGGCTCTGAAACTACTGCACCGATTTAAAAAATTCTTTCACCATTCGAAAGCTACACTATCCCTGAGTAACATAGGCTATATTTAGTAGTTAATAATTCGTTAACAGGTAACTAATCCCATTCAAATAGTTATTTTCAGAACTAAACCCTAGCATATAGCATAGATATTGTACATATCGTCGGTTGGCAGTTCAATTGGGTTAACCACCAAAACACGTAAAATAAGTTGAGTATACAGTTTTTTTAGTTTTTTTCTGCTCTTTCGAATAGCATAATAATATAATTCTAACTTTAAAAAAATACAGTTACGCTACACATTTTAACTGTAAATTTTGCAGACTTCCGTCGAAATTATGTTGTAACTGAGTAGGTATGTGATCCATTTACATAAGTCGAATTGTTGTATTCCTATGACCGAAGTGTATGTATCTTGGCAAACCAGCATTGCTCTTACACTAATTCTTAGCTTAAACGAAAAATTATACACCAATAATATAAAACCAACTTTCTTCAAGAAACTAACGTTACACAAATTGACCCGAACCAAGTTTATGTTTGTTGTCGGTTACACCAAATTGAAGATTGCAATCAATAGTATGTTTTCTCTTACCTTAATCTTCTTATAAATAATAAATCTAAATTTAAAATATAAGAAAAACCCCCGATTCGAATCCTTCAATTTCCTTAAAAGTAAAACACCATAATAATATGTAATGTGCACGCAATGCACTTTCATTTGATACTCGAGTTTTTGCAGATTTTCGGTTTTCCTTCCCCACTCTAACCCCCACAATTTTTAAAGGGCACAACCGATTTTCATGAAACATGTCTAAGAGCACTCGCGCCAGACTCACCTTTTAAACAAAAAAAACTAAGTTGAAATCGCTTCATCCGTTCGGGAGCTATGATGTCCCAGACAGACAGACACGTCAAACATATGACACCCCTCTTTTTTGTCGGGGGTTAAAAATGAATCGCAAAATGTGTTGCTAAGCGCATAAATCAACAACGCCTATACCAATTTAGCCAATTTATTTTTTTAAATGTTCGTTGGAGTTTAAGGATGGTTTTTACGGCGAGAAAAATTCGAATAATTTTGAAACAATTTTGAATAATTACCCGTGCAAAGCCGGGGCGTGCCGCTAGTATATATATATTTATACACGGCCAAAGCTAGCATGAAGATGGTATGGTATATCATTAATTATCAATTACCAAGCTATCGTAAATTAACAAACCTTTGTTTTAGCTGCATGCTAAAACGTAAATGGATATTTACAAAGGGATTCGAATAACATACAAATAAGTGGAAACGCTCATTTGTCTCTCTGTAATTAGAAAATGACGGCGACAATTTGCAAGTTAATGCGACACTAAGAACGCTAATGAACTATTTTGAACCTGACGCGACAACACAAAATGTTGTTCCAGCTGTTTGAAATTGCTATTAGAATTTACTGCAATGATTTGACGACCTCTGTGGCTCGGTGGGCGAAGGTGCGCCTGAGGCGCAAGAGGTTGGGGGTTCGATCGAGGAACCAGATTTTGTAGGATCTAAAATTTCTGGTTTCTGGTCTGGGTGTTTTCTATGTATCAAAATTATCTTTATATATATATAATTATTATTCTGAAACAAATACATTATTAATTCTTATCTAATTCTTACAATGCGAACTTACTTTTTAACCGACTTTCAACGAAATAAGGTGGTTCTCAATTCGTCGCAAATGGTTTTTTTTATTTTTATTACCTCAGATTATAACTTATTAAAAATTAATTTCTTTTTTTTAATTTATTCTTTGCAAATTATTAGATATTTAGCAAAGATTATAGTCAATAATGACGATGATATACACGTAGTTATAGCTCTTAAAACTTTTAATCTTTGCTGAATATCTAATAATTTGAAAAAGTGAAAACCAGATATTCTTACTTCGATAAATTTTATACTCACACGGAATTTTCAATTTCTCTGATTCAACAATTCTATGCAATCAGGTTACCTAGTTTCTAAAACGACGATTTTATTCTCTGGCAAAATAAAAATGTAGAACAGGTTTACAAATGGATCGAATTTTAAGCAAACAGCTGATTTTAAAAATGTTTTCTTCAAACCGTAGAACCGAAAGTAATTACATAATGTAGATGAATAAGTACATTAATTTTTAAACTATTTTCCCTTCTTTTGATTTCCACAAAAAGAAAGAGAGTTATCTCTATTTGATAGAGTTATCTCTATTTGATACGTATTTAAAAGAAATGCATTAAATTTTTAGTAGTTTTAGTACACAAGTGAAAGCCAATTTTTAACCCCCGACCAAAAAAGAGGGGTGTTGTAAGTTTGACGTGTCTGTCTGTCTGTCTGTCTGTGTCACCATAGCTCCCGAACGGATGGAGCGATTTCAATTTAGTTTTTTTTGTATGAAAGGTGAGCGCGCGAGTGTTCTTAGACATGTTTTATGAAAATCGGTTGGGCCGTTTAAAAGTTATGGGGGTGAGAGTGGGGAAGCAAAACCGAAAATCTGCAAATATACTAGTGTGGGTTATCAAATGAAAACGCATCGCGTCCACATTACATAATATTATGTTGTTTTACATTTAAGGAAATTAAGGCATTGGAATCGGGGGTTTTTCTTAAATTTTAAATTTAGATTTATAGATTATATAGGGCTTAATATCAGTTGAATGTATTTTTGTTTCCACTAAAGCGCTCACTAACCCTTAGCTAGAGCCGTTACCAGTCACATGTTTAACAGTCAATTTGAACTTTTGGTCAGGTACAAACAATACAAAAGCTAAGCCCATTAACGATGTGACTCATACTCCGATAATAGGATATTCTGACAGCGTCCCGTCCATTAACCAATGTTCCATACAAATTGATAACAAATTCCAACTTTGTCAGTTCAACTCAACTGGCCGTAAACCAACAACGCCATTAGATCTATTAAAAATATAGTGTTCCAATTTCTAATTAAAACAGCAAAGAGTATTTATTCGAAGAACAAGTTACAACCTCATTTCAGGATTCAAATTGCAAAAAAATAAAATACCATAACATTTGAAAAGGGAATAGTTTTTTTTTGGTTGTCTATTCTACTTGTGAATTTCAAGTGCAAAAATGAAGGCTCAAACAGGAATAGTGTTGTTCCTTTTATCGATATCTGTGAATGGAAGGATAGTGAACAAATACAAGTGCCCAGAAGTGAGGGCTGTACCTCATTTCGATCTTTCTCAAGTGAGTACGCATAATTAATATTAGAGAAAATTAATAGCCCGGCATAAAATATGCAAAGAGGCATAGTGATTTAGTATCTAATTTGTTAAGTCGGTCCGGTAGGTCACCAGGCTACTAGCATTTTTCTTTTTAATTATCGGCCTAGAGAGTATTTTGATTCGCTTATAAATCGGGTTTAAATTTTTTTTCGCTAACTATTACTTTGTGTTTTATACCTACCTAGGTATTGAACAAGTAGAAACCAATACATACAAAGTGAATAACAACTAGTACATAATAAAATTTAAAAATATACAATGCGTGGGAGTTAACCGGAAGTGTCGGTTTGATAACAAATACATATATTGTAACAATGTGTTTAATATTTCATGCTTAAACATGAATTGTACGTTAGATCGTTAGCAAAAGATTCAAAGGTTCAAAGTTTACATTTAGTAGATTCATTTGTTTATAATTACAAAGTTACACAATAGAGCAGGTCCTAAAGGACGTTAATTATGCAAAGTTTGAGGTCCTCTTTCTATACATAGTTTACAAATAACAAATAATTATTTTTAAGTTTCAATACAAAAATGAGCTAGAGTTTCCAATCGCTTCTTTGCTCTAGTGTAAAAAAAACGAAGCGACCAGATACGATACATTTATTTCCTACTTATCTCTACCTTTGTTTATTTTTTTTTCGGTCTCATATAACAAGGATCTAATTATTAGACTTAAGAGGAAATAAAATCTCAAAGAGTTTTAAATGGGAACAGATTCCAAGTAACATGCTTTGCATTAATGATTCACCGCCTTGTACAGTCAAGAGCAAAAGTAAGTGATCGATACGTTTCAAAACATATTTTTGTGTGACATGCCAGAGGTAACGAGTACACCAAAGTTACAATTTGTTTTTGTTTGTTTGTAAGAACATACATAGGTTTATTATTTGAGACCCTATTTTATCAGTTTCTTTTGTAGTTGACTGTACAATCATAATGATGTTCTGCGGAATAATCATTATTGAAGGCATTCAGTATTGAACTCTACAAATGAATTCACAGCGTGCGCTTCTTGATTCAACATCAATTATTATCATATTTTAATGCCGATGGTACACTATTTCACTTTGAACTTGTAGATTTAACTATATTATTATGTTCTAGAGGTATATTTATTTTAATATCTGTAGGTACTTAACTCACAGTGTATTTCTACCTTTTTATACAATTATTCGTTAGTTTAAGTGTTTTTTTTTCAAGTTAGGTACTACTTAATCACACTGACACTCGAAATTAAATAAATAAATATAAATATTGCCGAACAATCCACACAACAACATCTAGCCTCGTGGTAAGCTATAAGCTTGTGTTACTGGTACTAGACATCTGATATACCTACTTAATATAATAGACATACATAGATAGATATTTTTTATTATACATACTAAACACCCAGACCAAGGAGAAAATGCTTGCAGAACATACAAACACTTGACCCCTCGGCGGGAATCGAACCCGCTACCTCTTGCAACGCAAGCAGACCTCCGCCCACCGCGCCACTGGGGCAGTCAAGTTAATTAAGTTAGATTAATATGAATAACACTTATTTGGAAACCTCCGTGGTTTACTCAGAGTTATTATAAATTTTGAATAGTTAAGGTTTATAAATAAATAAAAAAACAGCTGTTACTTGAAATAATACAACGTCTAAGTTTTTTTTTAAATAGTAGTTTGGTTTTGTTCCCATTGTACATTTGTATAAGTTTCATTTATATTTTCCTGTGTGTACAATCAAGAATTTAAAGGAAAGCTAAAGTTTGTAAAAGGCATTACAGTCGAAATCAGAGATTTTCTGAAAGTTAACATTTGCTGGATGACGCAATGCCGTTCTTTGGTCTACAAATCCTCTATTGTAATATTTGCATAACACTTTCTTATGAACAGAATATAGCAGACATCATCATCTATTGAAATTGAATTTGCAATTCTAATATATTAAAAGCACAATAGTACGGATTTAAAGCATTTAAAAGATAACATGCTTCTTAAATGTTTTGAATGTTCATGTTTTGAATGTGTGTTTTGTTATTTTAACGGGTTCTTCGTGGACCCCTGGCTTTTTGGGTAGCACTACTCCCCTTGCTCCTAACTATTGTATTCATGCAATTGCGGTATCGACCATTAAAATAAACATATTCAAATTTACTCACGATCACTTTTCAACAAAAATATAATTAAAGAACATACAGAACAATCATTTTAAAAATACAAAAATCGAATACGGTACTTGAAACTAATAAATATCCGACCAAAATTTCGACTTACGGATCCGTGGAACGTGGTGTTTCACTAAATTGGTTTTATGAATAAGCTCAGAGACGCTTAAGGCGCCTGTATGGGCCAACGGCCTTGAGGATTCGGGCGGAGTCAAAATTATTCCCCGCGCCAACAGCACACTCCCCGCTACATTTTTACGACGCAGAGCGCGGCCTGCGCTCTCGGCAAGCGGTCACGCGTGCCGGGTCCTCGCGAGTCGCGACGCCGTAAATAAGGACTTTCCAACTACATCATTATTACGCTAAAACTATTCTACCTAGAGATTTATGCGTTTGTGCTTATGTTATTTTCTTTTTTTTTTTTTTAATTTAAATGTATTGTTAAAATTAATTATATACTATTATTAGATATTAATGAATCTTAATTTTTAAACTATTTTAGTGTATTTTCTTGTTGGTGGTTCTAATATAACAAATAAATAAATAAAAAATTAAGTATGTTTTTTTAACTAGGTTTTCTTTACTTACTAAGTACCAACCTAATAATAAGATCCTAAGCCAATCCTGCCAGGGTAGGCTAGTTACCTATACAATGTGTATTTTCGAAGCTTGATCAAACGCAATTTGCGGATACATGACAAAAATTAATCGATAAATATCAGATTTTTTTTTATGTAAACTATTAAAAAAAGTCGATTTAATATTTTTTTATGAGAAATAACCACTTGAACGTCCAGTGGTACTGTAGTGCCACAAAACTTTATGCCGACTTACGTCCATGGTACTAGAGTGCCACACGAGTTTTTGGTTTTTTTATTTCGGATTTTCTTTATTTTCTAATAAGACAAGTTGCTAGTGTCAATGTCAGATGTCATTGTCAATAATTATTCTACTAAATTCTTATTAGAAAAACCCATACCTGGCAACAAAAATTATGAAAAAAAAATTATTTTGACAATAAAGTGAGAGAAATTTTCCGCCATTTTCCTATTTTTCGCAAGTTAATTTCTTTATGATTTACTTGTGATATCTGTATTAAAATTAAATATGTTATTGAAAAAACTAGACTCAAACTCCGTTAAAACGGTACCAAAATAATAATTAAATGTTCAGAGGAAGTATTTTAAATAAATTTATCAAAATAGGTCTCCAAATCAGTCTAAAAATGCTACCATCCTATTTTTGATAATTTTTTAGTAAATGAAGATGTAGGTACGATGATTCATATTATTATTCAAGTTTATATAATTATAATAAAGAAAATAAATACATTTTTGGTTTTGAAATAGGTTTAGTACTTTTTATGTGATAAATAGTTTTAACGGAAAAAACACGGCGTTTTTCACGCTCGGCGCGCGTAACGCGCGCTGGGACGTTAGTCCCTAGTTACGCCGCGGGCGCTGGACGTTAGAGTGGCTAGGTACTTCATCTGGTGTTTTCTTCGTTTCTGTTTGAGTAAACGGTGTATTTTATTCAAAGTAGGCTCATTAAAAAGCTAGATAGTTTACCTAGCTATGAAAATTAAAAGAAAATACAATTTCGGTACAAAAGCCTATTAAAACTTTTTTTTTGTAGAAATTTAACAAAAAAAATAGATATTTATTTTATTTTTAATCTGTAACTTTTACACTGGATTATTGAGGTATACTTTTTTGCATGTCATATTAAACTTCATAATTTATACTACAAATCTTTTCTAAAAAGTAAGGGTTTTAATTTTTTAAATAATGTCTGGTTTTTGCTTGAAGGCCAATCGTCTGATAGAATCTAGGTAGTATCTGCAATATTCATAATGTCTTTTCCTTTTAAGTTTCAGGTAGAGAGTATAAAATTATTTGAAATGCTACGCGACTGACACTGTTGGTATCCATAGATACTCTAAGGTTGGTGGGTAGCCCACGTACCAAAAAGGTTAATTAAACTCTTTTTGCTGTCATGTTATTAGCTATTCGAATTAGGTACTTTCTGCCTTGTACAGAGATCAACAGTCAGCAAATTATGTAATGAAACAAGGCAAGATAAGATGAAACGGAACGAAGCCTTTGCCCAAAAGTGGGATATTAACGGTGGATAATGATAAGATTAAGTAATACAACACTTTAAGTTATTACTATCAATTAATTTATTGATTGTTCAAAATGCCAACCATTTTCCTCAATGCATATCGTTGCAAGTAAACCCACGTTCAGTTCACAAGTTCTTTTTAGTACATCGCGATCGTTTCTTATTTGATTCGCTGGCGTGATTCATGGTGACGCTCCAGCTCACTTCACCACAATCGTGCGTGATCATTTTAATGCAAATTAAGATACATAATTTGTTGTCTGTTGATATTTGGCACTACAAGGCAGAAAGTACCTATTAAATGGCTACTAACATGACAACGAAAAAAGGTAGACCTTTTTTCGTTGTAGACTCTTTGTAGAATTTGTAGAATAATAATAATATAACTCTTTATTACAAACCAAGATAAAACAATACAAAAATGGACTTGCAAAATACAAAATGCATAATGGGCGGCCATATTGCTTAAAGCAATTTCTTCCAGACAACCTTTGAAAAATATTATGAAGTTTAATAAATAATGCAAAAAAGTTTAAAAATCAACAACAAAATAAAAAACAATTTTTTTGGTAAATTTCTACAAAAAAAAATTTAGCGGGCTCTTGTACCAAAATTGTATTTTGTTTTGAATTTTCTTAATTAGGTAAACTATCTAGCTTAGAGTGTTAGATATGTGTGTTGATGGATATGTGGGAAGAGGTAGATCAAAGAAAATATTGATGGACTGTTTGAAGGATGGCATGCGTAAGAACAAAAATGACTGACAAAAATGTTTCTAAGATAATGACTTTTTAAATTGTACAATAATTAGTTTTATGAATTTGAATTTTTGCTTACTATGATGATTACTGATGTTATAAATGTTTAATGAAATTAATTTAAAGTTAATAATTATAAAAATTTATTTAGTACTGTATTTTGTTAGATTTTTATTATTTTAGTTTATTCAATAATGTAATGCCAATTTTATAATTGCATGCCTGGACAGGTAAAATACATTGATCCATGTAAAATTTTAGCCATAACAACGCTGTAACATGTATTTACGCAATAAATTAATTTTGAACTTTGAAGGAAGGAATGAGTGTTGAGATGACGAGTGACAGAGGAAAATGGAAGGAAGAAAGATGTTGCGTCGACCCCACGTAATATGGGATAAGGGCTGATGATGATGATGATGTAAACTATCTAGCTTTTAAATGAGCCTACTTTGAATAAAATACACCATTTACTCAAACAGAAACGAATAAAAAACCATACGAAGTAGTTTTCATAAAAAAATATTGGCTTTTTTTTAAATAGCCAACATATAATTTTTTTTATCCTATATTTATCGATAAATTTATGTCGTGTATCCGCATTTAGTTTGATCAAGGTTCGAAAATGCACATTGTATATACTTTGTTTGAATCATCTACCTAGTAATAATAATAATAATAAAACTCTTTATTACACACCATATCACAATACAAAAAGGGACTTAAAGCTAAATACAAAAATGCGTAATGGGCGGCCTTATTGCTTAGAGCAGTTTCTTCCAGACAACCTTAGGATGGAGAGGATAATGCACAGCAAATAACTGGACGGTGCGGTGACATAAAATATATATAACAATTAATTCTATTTTTAATTTTTAATTATATTTATACTAGTCTGTGCTAGTTATAAATAAATAATATTTCCAGACAATTCACGCAACAACATTTTAGTTCCGTGGTAAGCTCTAAGCCTGTGTTACGGGTAGGTACTAGATATTTGATATACTTAATATAATATACACACATTTAAAGATATTTTTTATTATACATATTAAATACCCAGACCAAGGAGAAAAGTGCTTGCAGAACATACAAACACTTTTACCCTCGGCAGGAATCGAACCCGCTACCTTTTGCTCTGCAAGCGGACATTCGCACACCGCGCCTACGAGGCACTCAGAGTCAGAGTTAGTTAACTAGGTAACCCTTATAAAAAAAAAACAACTTTTTCATAAGTGTTTTTTTTTGTTTATAAATATTAATAGTTAGGTACTTATTATATTAGCTTGATACTTAATTCACTAGTTGGTAGGTAGTAAGTATAATCATTACTTATTTATTACTAACTTTTATTCCTGCTAATTGCTTACTGAACTTGTCCAACGAATATACAAAAGTCCGAGCTCAAATACCTATTTCTAAAATATAAAACTAAACAACAGCGTCCATGCGCAAACAATAATCGTTATACGGTTAAATCGAAAAATGCATTTGGACCGATGACGAAGACGCGCGACACAACCTCCCCGTCCGATAGTCTGAGCCACACTGCCGCCCGTCGCCCCCGCACAGACCCGGTCGTTCCATTTCATACCGAAAACATAAAATAATTATTTGTAGTCGTATAAATCATTTGTTTTAATTTTCAAACGTACAGTTTGTGTGGAATACTTTGACAAATATTTAAGTTAAAGAAAAATACTCAAACTCAATACCGTTTAAAAGATGTATCCAAATTTCGGATAAAAAATGCCTTACTTTGAATATTTTTTTTATTAAGTAATAATGAAGATACAATAATTTCAAACGTTCAAGTTGTAGTTTAATATCTATTTTGCAACATATATTTTTTTTATACATATTTATTCACTCATAAAGTAGATATATCAATTTGAAAAAGTCGCGTTAGCCCATACAACCACCTTAAAGGTGGAGCGTACAATGCTCGAGGTTTCTTTATTGGATCGAATCAGAAATGAAGAGATAAATGAAAAATGGATAAGCCCTTAGAAGTGGCAGTGGGCAGGTCACATAGCACGCAGAACTGTTGGTCGTTGGGATCTAAAACTGCTGGAATAGAGGCCGCTGACCGGTATTCGCAGCCTCGGCTGACCACCAACGAGATGAACAGATGACTTGGTCGAAGTTGCTGGTTATATACCTACATAATTATATATATTTATAATTTTATTCTTTCTACTTAATTATTGTTGCTTAAACTAATGGTAAACGTGATTGTGAATCGGTCTTCCGCGACACAGTATTTGAACCTAGTGCGGGAACCGTAAGTAGATTTAATGTTATTTAAGTTGGTCAATAAACAAAACACATGTCGGTATCAACACAAAATACTACTAGCGGTTGTCAAGTTCTTAATTTTTATAGCAAATCTTGTTACTTGCTGTTCGTAAACTATAAGGCACTCGGTGTTTAAAAACATAACGAAACGTAATCACAAGGTGACATTTTCAGTCTCTGAACAAACCTTTTCAATACAAGAATTATACATCCTCTCGAGGATTTCGATCTTCTGACAACCTTTTACTCGCTATACCTTCCCACAGTACCTCTTTCATAGGAAATTCTTTCTCCGTAGAAGCAGCACGGCTGTGGAATAGCTTGCCACCTAATATAAGGAAAGCTGAATCTAAAGATCACTTCAAACGAGCAACTAAAAATTATTTTATAGATAAACTGTATTCCTAACCTATTATATACATAAATAAATATTAAATGTTTCTCTCTCCAATCTTGTTATCTTACCACTGCAATAAAGGCTATAATAAATATATTTATATATATATATATATATATGTATAAAAAGTAATATTTTAAATATGTTTATATGTATGTTATTTGTGTATTAATATTATAAACTAAATATTAGGTTTAAGATTATAACTTTTAGAATTAATATTATATTTATTTTTGTTTGTAAATTTTCGCACGCCAACTTCCTGTTTAAAACTTTCTGAGGTTGGCAGGTAGAAAATGCTTTAGCATTAAGCCCACCTTTTGTACAAAATTTCTCTTATTTTCTTTTGTGCAATAAAGTATTAATAATAATAATAATAAAGAATATAATAAAACAACGCAAACACTGAAATATTGTAAATTTTAGTACAAAATGTTTCTTAGATAAAGGGTACAAGTTTCTACAGCTTATCCTCAAGAGGATGTAAAATAAATATGTAGTACGACTCAGGTACAAACTAGGTATCAGTATAATTTTAAAACGAATGTCATTATGCAACAAATTTTAGAAATAATGTTTGTTATCACAACTTAACGTTAAACCGCTCTCGCCGGTTTCATTTTAAGGAAATTCAAGACAGTTATTGGAATAATTAAAGTTTGAAAAGTCGATAATTTGCTTTCAATTTGTTTGAAACTTGAAGTTCCTCGTGTCATTGTAATTTAAATAACCTAAATCTAATAGGTATATAAAATGTCCATGTCAGAATGTTAGTTACCGTACTACTCTGAAAAGGCTACACCGATTTTTACCTAATTTTATATGCATATTCAGTAGGTCCGAGAATCGGCTACTATCTATTTTTCATTTTGCAAAACAACGTTTGCTGGGGTCAGCTAGTTTAATATATAATTTATTAATTTGAGAGTGCAGATTATCTGATTAGTGGTCTGAGAGATAGAAAAATACCAGAAGGGAAAAGGTCTACTACTATTACAAACGTCTATTAAACCTACAAAAGTATTTTACCTACAATTATTAGAACCTATAATTTGATTTTATTGAACCTAGATATCTATCCTGGCTATAAATGCTTTATCATTTGAATGTGGAGTCTCCACCACATGGGAGATATCGAGAAACTGTTACGGGATTAATCCTGCACTCTGTGGCAATCATCGACACACGATGGATAGAGGAGCGGAGGGAGGAGATACTCTCGGTTTACTCTCTGGATACGTGGTGGGATAGTAAAAATATAAAAGTACAAGAGAAATAATAGTTTTACTATTTCCCAAGAGCCCCTTTTACATTTCAGAAGTGGGATTGAAGAAAATGTCAGGCCCATATGCTGCCGGTCTAGGAGTGAAAGGAGAGAATCCGAACTCGGAACTCTACAGAAAACAACTGCATCATCCTGAATCCGACGAGAACGAAAAAGAATTCTCGGCTAGTGGTTGCCATTTTGTACGAACACTTCAGGCAAAACAACGCCGAATAACTCACCTTGATGCTGAAATTATACCAAAGTTTCAACCTGAAGATGACGCGTGCAACGTGACCAGTTGGTTACATAAAATTGACCAAATAGGTGACGTATATGGTTGGAGCGCTACGGAAAAGCAATTCGTCATGCAACTTCGCCTTCGTGGTTCCGCTAGAAGGTGGTACGATGACCTGGATGACTATACACTTGACTGGGAAGGGTGGAAGCGAGCGTTAGAAGTAGCTTTTCCAAGGGCCATTGACTTCGTCGACAAATTAGAGATTATGCTGTCAAGAACCAAGAAAGATTCGGAAACTATGAGCAAGTACTACCACGAGAAGTTGTCAGCCATTAAAAAATGTGGAATCCAGGGTGAGGATGCGATTTCTTGCATCATCAAAGGACTCCCAAATGAGTTACGAGCAAACGCTAAAGCCTACAAATGCCAGCAACCGGAGGAGCTATACTACGGCTATCTGTCATCGTTTGAAAACTACCGGAAAGAGGAGGAGACTGGAAGGAAGGCTACGTGGATAAGGGGCTATCAAGATGTCCCAACTCCCACAGGGACAGCGGCTACACAAAGAAGCCAGGAGCTCGGACGGAAGGTCTGCTACTCATGTCGCCGCCCTGGGCATGAAGCTAAGGACTGTCGGGGGCGAATGCGTTGCGACAACTGTATGCGGATTGGTCATACTGCTGCTAACTGTTGGGGTATAAGTTCAGCAAATACCCACCAAGCTCAAACATCAAAGGTGAGAGAAGTTCTGTTAGTAAAAAATTCGTTGAGTCTCTACAAACGTTCTGCAACTATTGGCGCAGAAGAAATCGTAGCTTTCATTGACACCGATAGTAAATTGCATATTCTTACTAATGACAAAGCGAAAGCGCTCGAACTTTGTGTGCAACCATCTAGCGTTGTAATGAAAGGGTTTGGAGGTGCGTATATAAAGTCTTTAGGATCTTCATTTATAAATGTGTGTATAGTATAGATAACGTATGTTTGAGAAACTACGTTGAAATTACTAATTTCCATTTAGGCGACATAGAT
Source organism: Gymnoscelis rufifasciata (assembly GCA_929108375.1). Classification (NCBI taxonomy): domain Eukaryota; kingdom Metazoa; phylum Arthropoda; class Insecta; order Lepidoptera; family Geometridae; genus Gymnoscelis; species Gymnoscelis rufifasciata. Next base: position 11,527,182 of record OV815312.1, on the reverse strand, counting down.
CTAATCATTGGTCAATCTATGATTAATCAGTCTGGCATAAACTTGGTAATAACTCCTGTTTCTGTTACCTTTGTAGAAGCTTCCGTCACAGTAAGTAACCTACAACTCATTCAGTTAGAGAATACCGACTGTAATTCAAAATACAATGTGTATCTGAAATGCCATGTTACGATTGCGCCACAAAGCATAAGATTCCTTCAAGTATTTGTTGATGTAGAGTCAAACGGAGATTTGTTTTTTCTCACTAATTCTGTATACATTCAACTTGGACAAATATGTTACGTCATTCCCGGGGGACTAATTTGTATTGAAGGTTATCTAAAGTCTGTGTGACAAATAAAGTCTGTGTGGCATCTAAAGTCTGTGTGACAAATAAAGTCTGTGTGACATCTAAAGTCTGTGTGACAAATAAAGTCTGTGTGACAAATAAAGTCTGTGTGACATCTAAAGTCTGTGTGACAAATAAAGTCTGTGTGACATCTAAAGTCTGTGTGACATCCAAAGTTTGTGTGACAAATAAAGTCTGTGTGGTGTTCCAAATAATATAATCGTCTGTGTGACCTATATCTCAGAGGATTTCCCATCGTTGCATCGAATAAAACACATTTTGCTCGTTCAATAATAGTCCTGCTGAATCGTTGGGACCGTTCTGCTCTGGAGTGTAAGGGTTAGTTTTAAAGTTACGAATTCGATTTCGATTAAATACGCTTATTTCTAGTAGTAAAGGATAGGTTTATTAATAATTTTATTATTTTATTCTACTTATAAATATTTAGGTACACTTACACCATTGGCGGCGGATCTAAGTGGTGTGCCGACAGTCTCTTAATAATTACAAAATGTAGATTCACCGATCACCTACTATCACTACTTTGTAATGTCAGCCGCTTACTTTCCTAGTGCATGATTATGAAAAGCGACGATAGCGGCTACTGCTTTTCCCGTGTTTTCCAGGTGAATCCAGTGTACGAAGGAAACCAGGAGCGGCGTGGGGCACGGCCGCAATTGTCGGATGGCCGAGTGTTACGGGATTAATCCTGCACTCTGTGGCAATCATCGACACACGATGGATAGAGGAGCGGAGGGAGGAGATACTCTCGGGTTACTCTCTGGATACGTGGTGGGATAGTAAAAATATAAAAGTACAAGAGAAATAATAGTTTTACTATTTCCCAAGAGCCCCTTTTACAAAACACAATATAGTTTTAAAATTTTCCAATATTGGGATGCTATTGCGAGCGCCATTATCTTTTCTTACCCATTAGACTGGTATATTATTGAATATAAATTATAAGAATTTGTATTTTGCATGTAAGTAGATACCTAGCTAAAATATATCGCTCCTTATATTCAAAAGTAAATAAAGTTAGTGAGAACCACGGAAAATGCAAAAGTGCGAGTTTTGAATTTAACCACTATTACGCCAAATTTATGTTTAAACCGGCCATTTTGTCAGTGGCGTTCACAAAGTAATTTTTAATACCGAAGGTTTCGTCTTGGTTGTCGGCGAAATAGCACGTTTCGTTTATTCTAAATAGCATATACAATACATCTCACAATACCATCCTTGTTTTATGAATGATAATACTCTACTGAATTTTAGCTCTTCTGAACAATGCCCACTTTTTTATGAGTGTTAGATCTATGTTTGTACACAATCTCACATGATGGTAAGTGTCGATATGGACGAAGATGGATCACATAGATCTAGAAGGTACCTATTCACTCTTATCTTGAGGTTGTAGTTATTAGGAAATACAGGAGCATCGAGCGACTTCCAGAACTTTGCAGTGCCAATTATAAAGGTGGATGAGAATCGCTCAGTACCATCAATTTTGGAGATGTGGCCTTTTTGAATTTAAGGGGCGATATATTGAATGCCCCGGTCTATAAGCGCAGCGGTCTAATATCATGATGAATTCTCCTCCAGATGCTGGGAGACTGGTTCGTGGTGGAGTACTACGCGAGCGCAGAAGAAGCTCTGTCATACAGTTGTATGAGAGCGGTGTTCACTGAAGTCGACCAAGTACCTTCTGCTGGTAAGATCAAGTGTCGCGCGTTTTAAGCAAAAGTATTTACTCATACTCCCATTTTTGAAGACTAGCTTTTCGCGCCACGGCGTTGTCCGTGGTATATGGAATTTCACGCGGCAAAAAGTAGAATTATCGGATAGTGAAGGAATTACGGATCAAATGGAATCAGATAGATAGCTTGAAATAAATATATTTTGCAGATGGATCCGTGGAGTACACTCCGGGAGTGACCATGAATTTCACGTATCGCTTCGCCGATGATCCCCTGGGGGAGACCCTGCAAGGAAACATTACTTGGAAGGTGGACCTGAACGAACCAGCTCACTGGACGCATGCTGAGAGGACTTGTGAGTTACTTCAATTATTAACGATGCTTTAACCTGAATTTAATCTTAACTTCTCCCCCTCCTGTCATTTTTTTTATGCTACATAAGACTTTATGCAGTGTTGGTGAAACAGGCCTTAATAGCCTTCGATATAACAGCGCTCGATATGCGTTAAAGGTCAACCATTTTGTTCCTATATTCGACACATTATTATAAACTAGTGGCCCGCCCCGGCTTCGCTCGGGTTTTTATTCAATTTTTTTTTCCCGGCAATTATTCGATTTTTTCTCGCCTTTTAAACCTTCCCTAGACCTCCACGAACATTTCAAGACTATGATAAATAAATCCGTTCAGCCGTTCTCGAGTTTTAATCAGACTAACGAACAACAATTAGTTTTTATTTATATAGATAGATTATAAAAACTGCACGATGCTTAGGTACTTTTAACAGATTCACTGACGAATTCCAAAATGTATTACCGATTTAGATGACGGCATCTACAACACCTACGTCATAGACACAGAGTACAAGACCTGGTCTCTGCTGCTGCACTGCGCTGAGCAGTCCCAGGACAGCCGGTACCTCACCGCCTTCGTGCTGTCCAGGACCAAGTCGCTACCCAAGAATGTCATGGCTTATTTGAGGGATAAACTGCCAAGGTAAGAACAATAAAATACCGATAGCTTAAATAAATATTATGACTTAAAACGGGTAATATACCATGATTTGACGGTTTATACCCGTTTTAAGTCATAATATTGAGTTTTGGTCTGGTGATCATGACGCACAACGCTGCGGTATGCGCCGCAACGCAGCGTCACGACGCAGCATTTAGCGTCCCTGCGGAGAGGTGGTCAGTTGATTTTGCCGCAGCTACCAAGGTAGACGTGAACATGAACAATTTGACCCGTGACGCACCCCGCACACCGCAGCGTTGAACCGAGGACGACGCCGGCCGTGCTATTCGGGAGTACACCTCCCCACTTCACCGCGCTTGCCCTTCGCCGCTGACGCATACTGCGACGGAACAAGAGAACATTCTCGACGTTTTTCATAAAATTAGGTGTCCGGCAACGCATACCGCATCCCGCAGCGTTGTGCTTCATGATCACCAGACCAAAGCTTAAAAAAGGAGTATGGCATGAGAGGTAGGAACACAAGAAAAACAATTAACAAAGAGTTAATTATTTTTCTTGTGCTTATTTTCCCGGACCAGACTTAAGAGAACAGGGTTTGATGTACCTCAAGCACCATGTCTGATAGACTCAGTAACTACACAACTACGTGATCTAAAATATTTTAAAAAGTAGAATTCAATAAATAAATATTTTTGGACAATCCACAAAAAAAAGTATTATGAAAATGAATTTTTGTTGACATTTTGAAGTATTATTGACATTGGAAGTAAACCACTCGCATCATAAGTGGCTAGATAGTACGAAAAAGTTTGTATACCTACGTAAACATATTTTAGGCATAACGCGATGTAGGCTATGTAAGACCTAGGCTTATAGCGAAGTTGTCCTTAAGCTAAGCAGTCCTATAGCAACTCAGGCAAACAGATAGTGAGGCCGAAAGAGAACTGTAAATGACGTTTAGGCATAACGCGAGTTAGTTGTACTGCGTAATAGGTATACACCGCGTAAAGGACAACAACATCTAACCCCGCAGTAAGCCCAAAGCTTGTGTTACGGGTACTAGACATCTGATATCTATACATATATATAAAAATGAATCCTTATTTCCATTGGTCACGGCATCACGCCTGAACGTTCTTTATTATCAGGAGAAGGTTCTTATGAAAGAAAAAATTAAGGAAATTGAGCGGAAAATTAAAAAAATTTCAAATTACTTAACCACCATATAAAATTATTAAACTTTTTTAATGTAACCTTAAGACATTTGACATAGAATTGACTGAATGCGTGCTACAAATATAGTCAAAGAGGATGAAAAAAAAAAGTTCATCTGCTCATTTATGGCGTCTAAGGCGAAACAAAGTTCGCCGGGTCAGCTAGTACTTAATATTAGGTCCTTACATATGAAATTGGCGTTTTGTATGGGAGGAACAAAAAGTCGAATATTTTTTAATATAATATATTTAATTAATCAAAGTATGAACCATTATTTTCTATGCACTTTTGCCATCTTATAGGTAGTTCATTGATCCCTTTACTAAAAAAACCAGTCGGACGGGAATCAATAAAATCTTTGAAGGCGATTTGGACTGCCCCATCGGAGTTGAATTTTTTCCCTTGCAAGAAGTTATCCAAATTTCGAAAAAAATGGTAATCTGTTGGAGCAAGGTCCGGGGAGTACGGAGGATGTCTTAGACTTTCCAATTGAAGCTCTTCTAATTTAGTAGCCGTCTGTTGCGCAGTGTGTGGTCTAGCGTTGTCGTGAAGCAGCAGTGGCGTGGAGCGATTGACCAGCCTAGGTTGTTTAGCCGCTAGCTTTTCCATCATGGTTTGCAATTGCTGACAATAGACATCAGCCGTAATAGTCTGGCCAGATTTGAGAAAACTGTAATGAACAATACCGGCACTAGTCCACCAAACGCTTACAAGTAACTTTTTTGGGGTTAATTTTCGCTTGGGGCAGGATTTGGCTGGCTGGCCAGGATCCAACCATTGCGCTGAGCGCTTCCGATTATCGTAAAGAACCCATTTTTCATCACAGGTAATGATTCGGTTTAAAATACCTTCATTATTGTGCCGGTTTAGTAATGTAACGCAGCAGTCGACGCGCGTTTGCCGGTTTGCTTCAGTCAATTCGTGAGGTACCCACCTTTCAAGCTTTTTAATCTTCCCAATTTGCTTCAAGTGAATTAAAACAGTTTTATCACTAACACCGCAGCCTGCAGCTAACTCGGACGTGGTTTGCGATGGATCCGCTTCCACAATAGCCTTCAACTCTTCATTATCAACTTGAGTCTCAGGCCGTCCACGGGGCTTGTTCTGCAAGTCGAAATTTCCAGAACGAAAACGTTGGAACCAAAAACGAACTGTGTTTTCTTTTGCAACACGACCGCCATACACATCATTCACCCTTCGAGTTGTTTCCGCAGCACTAGTGCCACGGCGGAACTCGTACTCGTAAATAATGCGATATTTTAAGTTTTCCATTTTGTAAAATGAGTGACGCAAACAGAAAAAAACAGAAGAAAAAAAACAAATGAATGACGATCATCGAAGCACAAATACATGAGTCTATAGCTGTACAAATTTGAATTTGGAATTCCTTACCAAAGAGGAGAAATTTGTGATTAAAGTGGCCAGTACGAAAAACGCCAATTTCATATGTAAGGACCTAATATAATAGATAAGCATACATAGATATTTTTTAATTACATGTCTACATATTTAACACCCAGATCAAGGACAAATGTTAAAGGTAAATTGCCTTTCATGATGAATTATAAAAAACATCAAAAGGCTAGGTAAAATTATTATCTGTTCCTTGTCACGTCCACAACAGCTTTGTGCCTTTGTGTTCTTAAAAAGCGTTTCGCATAACTAGTTTAACATTCACGGTGGATTCGTGGACGTCCATTGTGTTCTTTCCTATACCTATATATTCTAGATATTTATGTAAGAAATCCTGATAGAGGCAACTTAATTTATAAATTAGTTGAATGTATTTTACTGTAAGCACTTAATGCATTATATATTGGTTTATGTTCTTCATAAAAAGAAAAATGACGAACATCTAGCCCCCTGGTAAGCTCTAAGCTTGTGATACGGGTGCTAGACATCTGATATAATAGACATCATAGTTTCTGATATAATAGAGATCGTAATATAATAGACATAAATAATTTAAATAGATATGTTTTATCATACATATATAAACACCCATAACAGGAAGAAAGTGCTTGCAGAACATACATAAGCTTGACTCCTCGACGGGAATCGACCCCGCTACCTCTTGCGCCGCAGACCTTCGCCTAGCGCTCCACTGAGGCAGTCAAAGTCAAAGTCAAAACGTTTGTTTCCTTAGAAGCACATAGGCTACATGGACAGGTCAACTTAAAATTAATAAAACTAAATTGCTTAAACAAAACATATCAAGGAAATAACATTGTCTTGACAGTTCGCTTCAATGTTTTATACTGAGTTGAGAAGCGAATAAAACAACACAGCTTTATCAGTTATTAGCAGCAGTGAAAATAAGAAGCATAATTTTCATAGGAGACTTATAATCTGTCAGAAATGCTTCATCTTTTTATTGATGGAAAGTTAGCTAGTTGCCAGGATACTTTTGCAATGACAACAGACAATATCGAAATTGAAATTCAATGTTTTTTACCAAAAACAACCAGTTCATTTAAAAATAAATCAAGTCAACCATTCGTGGGATCTCGTCCCTACTAAGTAGATACCTACCTATATTACGTTACCAACGTCAATATTTTTTCTTTAGATTCAGAAATGCCCCGAAGTATGTGTAGGTAGGTATGTATTTTAAGAAAAAAAATCACTCTAGAAAATTAATATCAGTCATCAGTATCAACATCAATGTTAATGTAGGTACTTATATTTATTAAAAGATTGTAAAAGTCGACATTATAATATCAACATAACTAGCTGCACATAATACCGTCAAACTTCTAATTTTATATACAACCATCCAATTCACAACATTTTAGTCAAAATCCAACTGAAACACTATATAGATATGAAAACGTCGGAAACCGCTGGAAAACCCAGCGACACCGGTTTATTATAACGACTTCAGGGGCATAACTGCGAACAATAGAGGCTCGACTAATTGTTCGCCTGACCTAGAAACCAGTACTGAAGATAACTTCATACAATGTATAATCTTGCCTCTTCATTCTTCACCTACCCACTGTTTTTAGGCAGACCGTCTATTTGAGCACCATGTTAAAATATTTATTGGTGATCAAATGGGAATATTTAAGGTGTTCAATGCATAGGTGCCCAGAAAATAGGAGCTCACGCGGGAATACTTTCAAAATTTTTATCTCGAAAATATGTCAACAATAAACAAAATAAGACACACAAACAGACATTCATTTTGTCTGGCTATGTTGTAAACGGGTTAACATTATAAAGGTGATTTTTTTGTAATGTTTCGGCCAGGTAATCGGTCACGAAATTTAAAAAAGTTTGTTATGTCATAGTCTAACATACCTACTACAAATAAAATTTTGAAAATCTGTCTACAATCATGATACTAAATCACCGTTTCGTAGATGGAAATTTATGAAATAAAAAAATTAACCACTAAAATGATTTCCTTGCCTCTCATATCTTCTAACTAAAATTGGGAATTGTCTATATGACCATAAATTATAAACATCCAATTCTAAACCTCAATTTTCGTCTTAAATTTTCATTGCCAACAAAACGGAAACCTAAAATATTTCAAAGCGGCAAAAAAGAGGGTGTTGTAATTGCTTTCCTGTCCGGTACCGGTGTCGATCGCAACAGTTTATAATTAATAACTACAACTCTTTCCTACACCTGTTTTCCCTTTTATTTGTTATAAATTTGTTGGAATTTATTTCCACAAAACTGTTTTGCTTGACATCTATCTATATATCTATATAAATAAAAATGAATTGTTGTTAGTTAGTCTGATTAAAACTCGAGAACGGCTGAACGGATTTATCTTATCATAGTCTTGAAATGTTCGTGGAGGTCTAGGGAAGGTTTAAAAGGCGAGAAAAAATCGAATAATTGCCGAAAAATAAATTGAATAAAAACCCGTGCGAACCCGGGGCGGGCCACTAGTTTGAAAATAAATACCATTTTAATATGAATATGATTTCGTGGAGTTATGGTTCGCTTCACACCAATTTCTTTTACATGATCGTTACCAGTAACCGGAACTAGATGTCATAATTAATCTTTAATCTGATAAAATAGATGACTTAGGTAAAAAAATTGGTATATAATCTATTGATGGTAAATTTTTTTATTGACCATCAATAGATTATATACCTAATTTTTTTTTCTTGCAAACGCATTATGTATTTTGAACACAAAGACTTACTATTTCACTTTCAAAACAACTCGTGAGTGAGTTACATAATTTTTTTTATCTTTATTTATTTGTAGAGGATTTAATCAACATGATTATGTTACCCTCGACATTATGCTTCCTATACTATCTACGCTTAACCCCTAATTTAACAAATTTTAACACATTATTGCTACCCAAGAAGCCAAAATAATGTTACACACGCCAAGAACAAAAAAAAAATTATATTTAGGTCAAAAGGAGAGTCTTTCCGACCAGTTCCGGACACATTCTATCACAATATGATACACATCTTCTTCTACGTCACACTTGGTACAATTTGGTGAGCTACTTTTACGCATCAGGAAGCCGAAACGATTGAGAGGAATGTGACGATGTCCAATCTGGCCATTCGCGATCCATCGAACCAAGGGGCTTACGAAATGTTGGCTGTATTGTCTTATACCAAACACTTTTGTTCAGCGATCTCTCAGCCCATCGTTCTTTATATTTTCCTTTAATGAGATAAATAAAGTCGTTATAGGGTAAAGAGTTACTATTTATTTTGCAAACGGAGGCACTGGTGGAGGATATACAATACAACATCGTCACAGTTTACGCGAGTAAAACCCGTTTGCAAAATGAACAGAGACTTAATATTCAAATAAAAATCGGAATTGTTATTTTCCACAGATTCGAAGTCGACGTGAACTACGTGTTCCCGATATCCCACTCAGACTGTTCCACCAAGAAGATATCGACTGACAACTACTCGCCTGTTCTGGTGGAAGTCGGCAGCAAAGTACCTAAGAGACCTGGGCTTACTTACAATGTAGCTTTAGGAAATTAGTTGTAGATATCTTTATGGCTGATTTTTATGGCATTCTGGCCTTACTTCAGTCAGCTCTTATCGGTCGGCGTTATTCTAGATGGTTTGCATAGCGTCCATACAAATTGCTATGCGCCGATATGTCAGCGCCGATGATCGTGACATAAAATTAGCGTTATAGGTTTATAGACAGTGTGTTGTCTGTAAAGTAAAGTCAAAGTTGCTAAAACGAAATTTGCTGGCGCTTATTTGTATGTCGGTAAGGGCCTTTTTCACCTTCTCCGAATAAATAAGTCAATGGTTAAAATATAAAGAAATCTTGTTTCGTCAGTTAACTGACAGTTGTCAGTTGACTTGATAACTTTAAATTTTAGCGAAATAACTTTTGACATATTTTATTTGCAGATTGCGAAATAGGTCTTTAGTATGTTAAATCTACTCTTTTTAATCTACATTATATAGAGGAATTATATTATTACTTAAAAATACTCAATAAAATAACAAGCGTCAATAAATTTGTTCTTCCGTTGTAAATATGTATAAGTACAATTAAAAGCGCATTAATTAAAATTAAATTATAATAGTTAACAAGCGTTAAATAAATATTACTATGTGTACATTCTTGTTTTACTGTATGATTTGCTCGTAAAATACAAATCGATAATTAGCTTTCAATCCGTAGTATTTTAGGGATATGATCAAAATAATCTTGTTTATTTCATAAAGTTTTTATTTAGCAGTTATACTCTTATTGTAAGAACTTGTGAAAAAAAACGATGATCTGTGTTTACCTGTAAATTTGTTTCAACTAGTAAGTTTAACCGATGTAAGAATGTCTAAATTGCCCCAAAAAAAAAAATTAAATCGGTATCTAGAAAATATTAAATAAAATGCCATGTCTAAATGAATCCGACTCTATGGTTATAAGAACTATTGTTTGTATAGAGCGCACGAACAGTGACCAATAAATGTAGGCAATACCTTTCAAAACGCCCGAATTGCGACCAAGTCACTTCATCATTCATATCCTTGCCCCTAGCCCACATTACACTCACTCCTTTCTTTGCGACCAAGTCACTTGTTTGACAAAAACCAATGACGCACAAAAGGCGCCCAGGTCCGCGCCATGGCTGCGCCATATCGATGTGCTTTGGGCTTAAGAACGCTGAAATGTAGTAGGTAGTGTACATTCACCTAAAGAGACGGACCCAGTTTTTTTTAACAATAAAAAATATGTAGTATTTTATACAAATATAAATCTGGAGTAGGGACTCGTGACTGCTAAATTTAGTACAAATCGCTCAGAAAATTTACGTAACGCAAAACTTCAATGCACTGTAACAGCTTGCATTTTATTTGCACCAAAAATAAAAAATACGTTGGTTTACAATTTATTTATGTAATCCAAATTACAGAATAATTATTATTTTAAGTAATTTACCATATTGAATATCCAAAAAGATGAATAAAAAATATGTAGTTTTTTATATTAGTTTAAAAAAAACTGGTTATGACAATAAAAATTGCCGGGATTCCCGCATCAGTATCAATATTTACAGAATATTCGCGAATCTTTCAATTTACCTAAAACTTTTACTGAAACATCTTCAGCAATGAACGTCAGTTATTAATATAAAAGTGTATAACTTATAGTCAGTTATTAATATAAAAGTGTATCAACAAATCAACAAATCTGATTATAGCCATAAGGCTGATCGCAGATAGAGAGAGAGAGAAAAAAAAAAAAAAAAAAATATATAACAAGTTATAAATAATAATGCAATTAAAAACCTCACGTAAAACACCTGAACAAGTTTTCAACATAATTTTATCTTTGGCCGTGAGCCAATCGCTTTACCGTAGAAAATTGTCATATAAATATAAAATAACCTCAATAAGTAGGTTATTTCATAATTAAGACAAACACATATCATAATATAAAATAATGACATTGATGCTGTATACACAGACGCTTGAGTATATGCCCTGCAAATATGTTTCTTATAAAAATATAATTGTAAATGTATGTCTTTTAATGGCCTATAACAACATTTTCAGGCAAATGATGGGACTGACTGAAGCCCTTCTGCAGCGCTTCAGGAATGCTGACCGAAGCACGTGTAGACTCTTTTAACGCAATAACTTGACCTCCGGGTGGTGCTAAGAACAGTCTCTGGTGGTAGGCTTCGGCCGCGGCTTGTCACCACCCTCCGGGCTGGGCCAGTGCGTGAAGCGATTTTTTCGTGTTTCGTAATGTGGTCTAGAGAAGCCATCTTCTAGGCCTTCATGCTCCATCTTAGACCACATCGTCACTTTGCATCAGGTGAGATTGTGGTCAAATGAAGGCTTATCAATAATAAAAAAAAAAAAAAAAAAAAACCATCGGAAGAGGATTGCGTCTTTTATGTCCAGGGTCGACACGTGTAGGAACTCCATTATTAAGAGTCAGGCGGAAAGACTTATCCACACGACAACTTTTAGACGTTGGGTAGACACTAGACATTGCTACCTAAAATTTGTATTTACATTATATTCTATAGTTCTATTGACTGCTGTACTGTTGTACTATTTTTAATATTTTTAATTGCAAATAATTTTAAGAACAATATGGATCATGTGTCTGCAATAAAGATTTATTATTATTATTATTAAGTTGGTATATCAGATGTCTAGTAACCACGGGGCTAGATGTTGTTGTGTGGATCGTCCGGAAATAATAAGGCCAACATACAAAAAACATTTCTGTATTTCACACACGATAGAAGTGAAACTTCAGTAAATCGACAAAGTCAAAGTCAAAGTCAAAACGTTTATTTCCTTAGAAGCAAGCCTGCATGGACAAAAGAATGTACGGTATTTTTATTTGGCTATGAAAAGTTAGCCTTCAAGTGGCGATAAAGTAGATGACTTATAAGTAACATGCGCTAACCGCCTCGTATATTCTTATATATTTTATTGCCTATGAAATTCGAGCCTTGTTAGGAATACAATACATCATCATAATCGCCCTTATTAACGTTCCCACTGCTGGGACACAGGGACTTCTCTCTTGACGATAGAGATTAGACCTTAACTCACCACGCTGGCCAAATGCGGGTTGGTGAATGTCACATGTCCTCCATACTCTTTTTATCAGTTATCAGAGCATGCCGGTTTCCTCACGCTGTTTGCCTACACCGTTAAAGCGCACATAAATTTCTCAAGAAGAAAAAATCCAGAGGTGCGAGACGGGGTAAACAAAACATAATCACTAAGTATACTTAAACCCAGTTTGATTATTTCTGCTACAAATCGAGATTTATTGGACCAAGTTCAAGTTAATTGATTTAATCTCAGTTAGGCGGTAAAACTGAGCGTACTGTTATGATTTCGTAATAATGTACTAATTGCATTACTTATGCAACACATAACTAACTTTGTCGGTCGCTTTCACGCCAAAAAATTATTTTTGATATACAGATCGTGAAAGGACTTGACTGCCTAGTGGTGCGGTGGGCGAGGGTCCGCTTGCAAGAGGTAGCGGGTTCGATTCCAGCCGAGGGTTAAAGTGTTTCTATGTTCTGCTAGCACTTTTTTCTTGGTCTGTGTGTATGATATGTATAATATATATATTACTATTATATTAAGTATATCAGATGTCTAATATCCGTAACACAAGCTTAGAGCTTAGCAAGGGCCAGGGGGAAATTGTATTTATTTACTTAGCTACTTCTACCTAGGGAAAATTATATTACCTATAGCGGGTCAAAAGATTATTGGACGTACCTACTCCTACACAGTATCAAAAATACCACAAAAAGTTTCATGTTTGAACAATAAATATTATATACGGATATACGCCTCCCTTAATGACTTCCTACCGGTCGGAAGCGACCTGGCAACTATCGTGAACCAGCAGCCCACAACAAAACATCTGTCCATCTTGTTGGGGGAAGTCTGACGCTGGTTTTCCCGATCCGCAGTCTCCAATCGAGTACCCAACGGCCGAAAGAGAAGTTCATGCATACTGGTAAGTAATATTAGTCCATGTTTTTTTCGTATAAAGAGAATAAGATGTAATATTGGATAGTACATAAAGAGGATATTATTAAAGATGAATTTGGTAGTGATACTAATTTATATCAAGGTACTAGAAATAAATGCTACTTCTCATTTTCAATTTCAAGTTAACAACTTAAACTTCGTTTGTAAGACTTCCATTTCGAAACTTCATTTCAGTTTAAACACGGAATCGGTAAAAGGCTTTAAACTTTGCGAAAAAGCACCAACTAAAGCTAGGGATAAAAAATATTATCTGCCAACTTAACTACTTAATATTTAGGTTACGAAATTGAGCTACAAATTGGAACATTTTATTCATGGAACAATTCGTGGATTAGCTTTTGCAGCTACTAACTCCAACCTCTTTCGTTGTGCTACAACTGATGACGAAGATGACTTTCTGCGAGACGATTTGACACTACGCGTTGTTGACGGTAAGGCTCCGTCCGCGGGAATATTTTCACAAACGTTACTCCCTGCGGCGGCCATTTTTGTTTCAACAACCGTAACAGAGTTCTCGTTCGCGACACGTTTTTTTTTCATTTTTCACAGCACTTTGCGTGCTCACCATGGTCTTCGAGCAGTGAACTTTTAGAAATATTTAACTATCATTTTCTCCGAGAAGTAATAAAGCGCCAAGTGTAACGCAACCCCAACCTAGATAGTTATTTTGCTCCTGTAGCTAATTTTGCTCACCAAAGTACACATCATCATATTTTTTTAGAATTTGTACATACCTTTTTGGAACTAGATACATTTAAATATTCTGTAATCGTTAGATCAATAAAATTTAACTGTCACTATTTCCATGCATGTATTTTTATGTATTTAATTCTGAATAAATGATTTTGTATTTGTATACCAGACAATGGGCAGCTATAGTAACATAGATATTTCTTTCCTCTACATGGGTTAAAACTACAAGTTGTGTAATAAAAATAAGGAGAAATAACTTTAAATGTTCATTTTAGCAATGCTTCACGATAAAAAATCGTCTGATTATAATTAACTTAAATAAATCAAGTATCTAGGAGTAGGATACCCGAAAATACACATATACCCAAATTTGTTAAATGGCAGCCGTTCGAGTGGCCGAAAAAGCAAAAATAAATTGTTTTGTATTGTTTAAAACTAAATTCATCACCATATTTACACTGTTGGTTAAAATTACATGAAAATATGATTTCATTGTATGCTGACATCTGGGCTACCACCACTTAAGGCGCTCCGGTTCGAGTAGGTATTCAAGTTTTTAAGCAACTTTATCTCCGTGAATGTGAAAAATTTACTCATTTTTGTTAAATTTTTGTCAAAGAACTAAATGCACCGAGATACATCCTCGCCTTAACGGATTTTCCATTATTAACGACACATACCAGGCACTTTTATTTACAAATATTTAGTTTACGCACGCCAAACCCAGCTGAAAAGCAGAATCTTCAAAGGATTCTCCGTAACTAATCAACCGATTAGTAAAACAGGCGTTGCGTAAAAACCTTGGTTATAGGTAATAAATGAACCGGCCACAAGTTTTTCATGACATTTCAATATTGAACATGGCGCAGGCACGTTTGTGTTTTGTTATTCTGTTGGTACTGTGTGTTAAGGTTATCACAAGTAAGGTGGGTGGATCTTTAACTTAAAGTTTTAAGTTTAAGGGCCTGTTTCACGATTTTATGACTTAAACTTCGTAATCAGTGGTTATTCATAGCGCTGTCTTGCTCAGTTGTACAATAGTCTTAAGAAAGACAGCTTGACATAATCTTTGGTTTATCTGGAAAATAACAAGGTAGTTTTTTTTTTATTTTTTAATACATTCCACCGGTTCTATTTAATGATTACATTAATAAAGAAAAAACATAATGTTTACTCAGAAAAATACTGCATTTAGTAGTACTATATCAACTATTAATAATAACTATTTATAATTTACAGTACAATTTTTTCGTCTTTTAATAATTTAAGTTCGGTTTTAATATTTTCTTATTCATCATAATTTTAGCCGTGGGTCGTCACTGATGGACATACTCAGCCTTATAATGATCTGGGGTCTGACAATACTTGTCTACGCAGGCGGGATATAGAGCGGCTATTTTCATATTATATCTTCCTATCATAACGATATTCCAAAAGATTATTTGCGTATCTATGTAGTTGATTATGACATTTGAGAGGCGAGATCGAAGGACGAGCGTTTTTTTTTGTTACCTCAGATATATTTTATTCGTATTCGAGAAAATCTATGAAACACGGAAGTTGTTGAAGTTGAAATATATTTTATAAAAAAATTAGTAGGTGTGTTAGAAATTATTTGAGATTAGGTTTCCTAAAAAATCCTGGAACGAATATTTTAAATTATACATAAAAAAATGATTTTCTATATAATACTACAACAAGATAGAATTTTGAATGTACTCATACTACACCGAATACAGTTTATACACATTTTGTTATAAAAAAAAATGAAATGAAAGTAAAACAAATAATTTTTGATATCAATTAAAGCGATGTTTTATTGCGAACACGTTGCGGGTTGACTGCAGATACGGTCCTAATTTCAAATGTTTTATTAAAAAGTAGCTTGTAGATTTACAGACAAGTTTGTATTCCTATATGGTTAGGAACGTGCTTGAACTAATGACGAGAACCGATGACACCAATGATCAATGAAAAATGGGCAATGTTCAGCTGGTTTAACAAGTTAACATACAAAAACCGCTAACAAGAATGGTATTAGGAGCTCTGAACACGAAGGTAGTTTTATATGGCTAATTAGATGTATTGGATAGAAATATTAAGGTCTGAGCTTATATTACACGAATCAATATATTGTTTTAATCAAACTATATAACTCGCAGTGAGGGTGACCGGTGTGGCCGAAAAATTAACTGCGAAACAGCAAATATAGCGCAGGACGTTCACCAACTAAAAGATAATGACCTAATGAAAGTCATGGATTCGCAGGATATTTAGTAGACTGTGACCGCTCGGACTGGCCCTTCCAGGCCAGGCCAGGGCCTTTGGCCCAGTTGACGTAATGCAATTTTGAATTAGTCAACTGGCCATGTAAGCATAGGTTTCTAAGGAAATAAACGTTTTGACTTTGACTTTGACTTTGGCCACGCCACACATGCCAGGCTAACACATTTTGTAATATAACATTTAAATTTAGTGCCATTTTATATCGAAAAAAATGTTTTTTGTCTTTTATAGAAGTTAGAGAAGTTTAATAAAATCTTTAGCCGCTGTTGTATTAGTGATCATAATTATAATACTTAATTAAATAGGTTTTTAATCAACTGGTAACTCTCAAGGTAACCAATAAATATAAATAACTAGCGGGATTTTATTCAATTTTTTTCCCGGCAATTATTCGTTTTTTTTTCGCCTTTTCATCCTTCTCTAGACCCCCACGAACATTTCAAGACTAAGATAAGATAAATCCGTTCAGCGTTCGTGTTTTAGTGAGACTAACGAACAGCAATTCATTTTTATATTATACTAGTCGACCCGACAGACGTTGTCCTGTCCCACGTCTCAAAAAACAATATCCAGTTGACCGTATTGTGAATCTAAACCATTCCCAGATCCCCTTGAACACACACAAAAAAATTTATCAAAATCGGTCCAGGCGTTTGAGAGAAGTTCAGTGACATACACACTCACAGAAGAATTATATACATAAAGATATAGAATATAAAGATTTAGGCTGTCACTCACGAAAACTGTATTTACAGATTTACACTTTAATAATGCTTTATCGAGAAATGGGGTTCCAAATCGAAAAATTGTAGAGCTAAATACTCGTCGTGCTCCCTTTCCAACTCATTCCTTTATAATATCAATTTTGAAATACATTGTATCTATACTTAGAAATAGTCCACATTTTGTATACTCGGTTGATTTTTGTAAACATATTAAGTTCTTATCTTGATAGTTAGGTACTTATTCCAAACCATCTTTCTTTCAGCCCATGTTTGGCTTCTTACTATGTGATTGGTACTGCGACGACGATGACGTATCAACCACCACCAGCACTTCTGTGGAATATGACGATTGGTTGGGATGCGCCTGCGGGAACTCAAGAAGACAACAAAATCGTAGAACTCCGACCAGTTTTGTTTTGCGTAAGTCAATAAGCATAAACCCTATTCACGTTACCACTGCTGGGACACAGGGACTTCTCTCTTGAAATTCTCTTCTTAGTCCTAACCTCATGTCTCAGGGACGTGACTATGGCGTCTCATCAGCTTTGTCACCACTTCCCTCCATCGACTCCGGTCCTGAGCCAACTGTATTAAAAAAACTCTTGAAATTACGTCTTATTTATTCACCACGCTGGCCAAGTGTGGGTTTGTGCATCTCACATGTCCTTCTGCTCAAAAAAGTTCTCAGCCTGAAAATTTCAGCCACACTGAAATTCGGAGCATAGCGGCACTAAGTCATAGTGCCGCTATGCTCCGAATTTCAGTGTTTCGCTTTGCTCCGATTTTTAAATACGAGTTAACTTATTATTACATTAGCTGACCCCAAACTAAGCAGAGATTTTTTTTTGCAATGGTGGCAATATTTATTAATTTATATGTTTTACCTTAGTTTGTGCTTACAGTAAAGATCTTAGTATTTTTCTTCGTCTATAAAGTATAGTAAGTTACTTAACTGACAAACTTTGAACATGTTCTAGAATATTTAGATATAATCATGATTAACAATTCGGTGTTTGAAGTGGCATCAAGTTTTTGTTCAATTGCTATTTAGACGCGTCGCTACCTATAGGCGATTGACAACTAGACAAGCTGCGATGAAGGCGTAGACGACCAGGGCAAGATGCCTGGACTTTTTACCCAACATAAAAAAAAAGGACTTTGTATACGAGTTGTTCTTTCGGCAAAGTGATCCCATTGTTTTCACGTGTCGAATATTTTGTAAAACGCTACTATGGTAATATTTAGCTACAATACACATTTACTTTCCCTTTTTAATTGCCATTTCTTTTGAGCCTATTAAACCCCGATTTCATCATTGGCTATAATATAACTGAGTTCAAATTGACTATGAATAGGCATTTTCAATGGTTGAACTAGATACAATACGACATTGGTCTTTTCTGGCAGGTACAAAGTTAAAAGATCCAGGTATATAACTCAAAATACAGTATTGACTCAGCCTTTTTCACACTGCATAATCCGCCCAGCCATAAATGTGGCTATGGTATCTCATTATAAAAATCTTTTCCAGCAAATTTGCCCGACAACATGCGATGGAACGTAACAAATACCAGACGCAGATTGAGCGTGATACCAATGGAAGCAGCCAGTTCCAACGTGAACCCTGTCATCACTCAGACCACAACCAAAGTGACCACGGTATCAGGATCGTCGACAACAAGCGGTTCTACCAGCGGCTCCACAACTGCTGCCACTACTCCTGCAGCCCCAGCGACGACCACAGCGACGCCAGCACCTGCTGCATAAGCATTTCAAGGACAACAAGCAAATCTTTACAAAATCGACATCAAATGTTCATTGCTGATTATTGAAGATAACTTGAGAACCTCTAGGTGGATTCTTATGAAATCATCCTGTTAAACAACCGATTTCAAATGTACCAGATGCTGATTTATTGAAAGTACCTTGAGTACCTCTGCACTGGCCCGATCCTTATGGAATTGAACAAATTTGGAGACACCAGCTTTCAAATAAGTAACAAGTTAACTAAGCTACTATTTTGCTCTACGATTTACGAAAGTTCTCGATTTCTCTGAGATGTCGAGTCAGAGTAAGATAACAGTAGGGTGTTAAAACAGAATGATAAATATATAATATTATATGGCTGTTCAAATGCACTTGTTGCTGCCATGGTATCCAATCCAAAATCACCGTTGGGTCACACTGATTCTAAAACGCTTAAGTTTCAATATTGATATTTTTTTGTGAAATATTGATAATCTTTAGTTACTACCGGTGGGTTCCCTGTGAAGTCATACAAACAGTACTTATAGAGATAGACATTAGAGTTAGTTTAAGATAAAAATAAATTATGCCTTAGAATATACAATTTTGTTTTATTTATTATTTTAGTTTCTTCTGTGCCGATATGTCGTTACCGTTTTAGGGTACCGTTCCTTTTTATCAAGAGCGCAAATCTTATCAAATTATCTCTTCTTACAATCTTACGAAATTTTATCAAATTATTATTATTTTTTATTTATTGAATTCATATCAAATACAACGATCTACTGTCCTTTTTAGCTGTAAAAAAATCTCAGTTCTTAACCAATGAAATCAAGAGTTAAGCGTATTATGGTAACCAAACAACATTTTATAAAACCTGAAATGTTTTGGTCTTAAATATAATTTCTACAAATATACGTAATCGTATATTAATGAAGACCAAAACATTTAAGGTTCAATAAAAAAAATGTTATAGCATATTTATATTTAATACGCCTTTTTCAGCGGATAAATTATAAGCATAACTTTAAATTTCATTTGGATGCCGACACAATAACAAAATAGACTGAGTAGCAACACATCAATTCGTCCATTTGCATAATGAATGTTGTTTTTGGCTGACGTGAGTTTGTTTGACATAGCTTGCAAGATTCGATATTCAATAACAACCCCTGAAAGTGTAATAATAGATAGTATAAGCACCCCTATTTACGTTCCTTCTTGGCGAGATAGATAGAGATGACCAAGCTAGGCAAGTGCGGTTTGGTGAATGCCACATGTCGTTCAAACTCCTCAAAGTGCTCAGAACATGCTGGTTTCCTCCCGTGTTTGAAGCGTTTGAACTCACGATCTTCGAAATGAGAGTAGAGTGTTCTCTTTCTGCCAACATGGCTTCGTATAATAGATTACATTACATATTTTTTATTGAGCATTAATATAAGGAAAATACTGAGTTTTTGCAAAACCTAGCACATTTTGAAAAAGTCTTTTGTAAAGAACTATTCGTTTCTAGTAGGTACCATTATGTAAAAAATAAAGAAGTGTTTAGACAATGTTCCGACAAGAGATACGACTATCGTATATAGGATAGGATATGGTGGTAACATTACCAGTGTAGTTACAAGGCGAAAAATGAGAAACTGAAAAACTAAGTAGGTAGGTATCTAATATAATTATAAAATTCAATATTGATTTAAGCTATATTTCAAGCCGTGTTGGCTAAGTGGGAGGACACTCGACTTTCATTCCGAAGGTCGTGGGTTCAAACCCCGCCACGCACCTCTGGATTTTTCTTCTTGAGAGATTTATGTGCGCTTTAAACACGTGCTTTAACGGTGAAGGCAAACATCGTGAGGAAACCGGCATTTTCTGAGAACTTTAAAGAGTTTGAAGGACATGTGACATTCACCAACCCGCACTTGGCCAGCGTGGTGAATTAAGGCCTAATCTCTCTCGTCAAGAGAGAAGTCCCTGTGTCCCAGCAGTGGGAACGTTAATAGGGTGATGATGATGATGATATTTCAAGAAATTCCAAAACCGGCACTAATCTTGGTGCAAAAGATATTTTCACTTCTGTTTATCAAGGAAACTGTTTTTTGTTGTTGTTGTTAATTTTTTTCATTGATATCATCAGCGAATAACCCACGAACTAACAGACCTTATGTATTGCAAGTTACTAAGGCAATTACATCAGCTCGTAATTCATGCCAGTGGTTGTAAATAGGTACTAGTAATTTAGCGGAAGGAAGTATTTCATAATAAACAACTGTTGAATCCTGAAACAGTAAATATTGCCGAAGGATTGCGCCTATTACAAAATGTATAATTAATGCATTGATGCTTGTAATTTTAAGATTTGGTTTGCTTAACCACAAACTGACAAAATATCAAATAAATAGTAAGTTACTTAAGTAGATAAATCAGTAGTAAAGTAGCGAAATATCTTTATTGCTATTATTTAAACTTTTGTTGGGTTGTTCCATATTCAACCAATGACGACTCAACCCAGGTGGGTTGGTGGAAGAATTATAGGTATATTTTCCATCTTCAACCTAATGTGGTAAATAATCAACAACGCGTTAACAAGAAAACCCATGCTTAATAAATAAATATACAAGCGGGCTCCCATACAAGAAATGCAATTTTGTTAAGTGAAGCAATGTTACGCGCTTTTATTAGGTTACCTACTTATATGGGTGTCCGCTGACTGTATATTTCTTTTGAGCATTTTTTAATAAACTCACTTTTTGCTAAAAACTGTGTAAAACGGAACCCTCGGTTTATGTCGTCCATCTCATATTTATAGAACTAATTTCGCCAATTTGCAAAATAGAAAAGGTTTCACCATTGATAGTGCTTGCTTTTTTTAACATTATAACCTATTTTGATGATCTATTGTGCCTTTTTCGGCCATGTTGAACCTCATTGGTGGTCAAGTAGCATACAACACAACATCCTTGAAATGTCTACCTAGAACGAGTCCTTCCTTCCAAGAAGCATGACGGTGTCAGGTTTCTCCTGAAACAAGTACCTACCAATTTGTATACATATGCGGCATATACGTTATTTCCACGTACCTACCTACCTACGTATGTAAATTAGCGATTTAAATTAATACCCGTGCAAAACTCTTCTATAGTGCCTTTGAAAATTGTAAAACATTCAACGAAGCATGTTGTAAAATAAATTCAGGAGTTCTGATATAACATACCAGGCAATACAATTTTGTGCTGCAACTTTATCCACGTTATTTGGCTTGGAAAGTATTTACTTACCTAGTAATTACAGCTTTATTTTATGATATTAGCAATAGGTAACATACATTACACAAATTTCGAATATACACATTTAATAATAGATTTTATAAGATTAAGGTTATGACAATCTTTATTTTAAAACCAATCTTAATGAGAATATATAAAATTATTACTAACAGTTTAATTAACTAAATTAAGTCACAGAAATAGAGTAAGTACCTAAGCCTATCGGTAAAGAAAGGATCGCTTACTGTATCACTACAAGAAAATAATTCTCAATAAGTGCTCTATCTGATCCTAAAGTCTAGATAAATAAGGTAAGAAAGTATTGGTAGATCTTGCAAGGAGTCTGGGTGTTTTCAATGTATCATAAGTAAGTATTTGCAAAAAAAAATATCTACGAGTACACTAAAAAAAATAATACCACTACTAGGTACCGGATGGATATAAAAATATTTTTACGCATTCCGCATTGTTTTGAAACATGCAATTGTTTTCAATGAACAACAGCTGTGGAAACTCCATAATTATTCATGACTTTCCAACAAACCGACAAATAAAATTTGCATAGCTTGATGTTTTTAAATTTTTCTTTGAAAATACATTTTTATTTAAGATGTTTGTTGTTGACGTTACCTAGTTTTTTATTGTGCTTTTTGGTTCTTACTTTAATATTAATTCGGGGTTTTAAAACTAAAGTAACAAATCATCCGAATACCGAATTCTATTTGGGCCTGGTTCACAATCTACGGGAACAATCAGTCAATTGTTATAATATAGAGAGCTATCAAGTCAACTGACAACTGTCAGTGACTGACTTACCAAAATTATTCTTTAATTTAACAATTGACTTATTGACAAGGAGCCGATTTTTGGACAGCGAAAAATGGCGTTCAACTGAGTAACATTTTATCCACTTTATAATTTTATTTAACTCGACACTGGCAAATTGTCGCTTCAAGCGCAAAGTCCAATTACAAGAAACTGAACTGAACTGACTAGGATCCTTTTGCCTTACATAATTTTACTTGAAACTTTCCCTACATCTCGAACTTTTCATCCGCCTAATACTCAATTCTATATGTATTTGCTTATAAACAAAGTAGGTATTCCGTATCGTGGATATTCTTCAAGGCGGCAGTAGGAGTATTTTATCGTCTAATAGATAAATCCAGTATTCCCAAGGAGGGTATTTCTCAGTAAAGTTAATGGGAACAGCCCAGGCAGGTGGCGGCAAGTCGTAAATTTTAATGCCAAAACTACGAAAAGTTCTTTTAGTATACACGAAATGAGATTGATGATTTTACATGTTGTGTACCTGTGTGTGTAAGTAGGTATACTTTTTTGACGATAATAACTTTATTACTTATTTTATTATTTTCATTTTTTCTGATTCTATTTTCTTTTTTAGGCAATTCTTCAAACAACTACTATAAGTTAAATCAATGGGAAGAACTGTAATAATCAATTCATCCTTAAAACTCAATTAAATTCCTCAAATGCTGATAATTTTTATTTAAATTAATTATAATAACCAAGATATTGCTGATGGCATAAATTAAAATGCTGTCGAAAACAAAAATCACTTTCGGTCCTCTTTCCTGTCTTATCAATGAGCCGTTAAATAGGTCGTCCGTTATTGGATTTTATTATCCCAAATAATATTAATTACTATACAATGTTCTTATTTTAGGCAGAGCGAGATTCCTCTTACAAAGGTTATTATTATACTTATGAGGATCTCAAACCTCGTTACTGTAGGTATATTAGTACATTAAGATGATGAATAAATGTTTTTGTATTTGTATTAACATTATACATGAGTAAAACAAAGTACCTAAGCAATTTGATTTTACGTTTCATCTACTCAAAGAATCTTCTTACGAGTTTACACATTACACATTTAACCTGAACCTGCTATTTTCGCAGGTTAACGATAATACTCTGCAAATTCACGTTGCGCTTTTGGTAGACGCTAGTTAATTATCTACTTTATAATGACAATGGATTACCTATCGGGACGCACTAAGGCACTTTAACATGACGACCTCTGTGGCTCGGTGGGCGAACGTCCGCTGGAGGCGCAGGAGGTTGCGGGTTCGATTCCCGCCAGGGGACCAGATTTTGTATCATCTACAATTTCTGGTTTCGGGTCTGGGTGTTTTCTATGTATCATATGTATGTATTTACAAAAAAAAATTATATCTATGTAGTATATCAGTCACCTAACACCCATAGTACAAGCTCTGCTTAGTTTGGGGTTAGGTGATGTTGTGTGAGTTGTCCGGAAATATTTATTTTATTTATTTACATAATTACTTACTAATTACATCGAAAATAATGTATAATTTATTTATTATTCTATGCTCGGATAAGGCAAACTGTTGAAACAATTTTATAACCAACCATCTACATAATGTTGACTGTTTTCTTCTTCTAAAAATATTATAAATACTTACAAACTAAAGAGTTTCAAATTAGTGGCCTTCATATATTGTGTAGCCAAACAAAATTATAGACTGTTATCGTAGATGATTGTTGAATGTCTTCTATTACAAATGTAATAGAAACCCAAAAATAAATATAAACGATGAAAAAAAATTTTAGATCTGTAAAGTTGATTTTTCATTCCTAATAATCCTCTAATAATTTGTCTAACTCTTAAAGTCAAAACACTATACCCCGTTTCATAATATTGTACGATTAGAATATTGTTATCAAAGGTGTTTATGCCTATACCAATATAAGGCGTTCAGCTGTTTATCAATTCGACCATAATGAAAATAATTTTGATTTAGATACAATAATGAAATATTACAAAAGTGATACTAGTTACACCGGAGAAATTAGCAGATGTTATTTGTACGTTGACTAATTTTTCGGCCCTAATGTCTCGATTTTTGGGATATTAATAATGTATGTCTAAAACTTAGTCAACAAATATACTATTAAAATAATTTTCTGATTTTGTCTTCAGAAAAACGTACGGACAATTTGTAAGCGACAACTCGGGCAAATCAATCTCAAAAAAGTTGTCCGAGTAGTCGCTTCCAATTTGATCTTTTAATTAAATGTTGTTTCGAAAATGTCAGTAAAAAATATATTATACCTACAGAAGAATTGAGAACCCCCTCCTTTATTTGAAGTCGGTTAAAAAGGCGATGTTATTAATATATACTTTTAGAAACTAATTAGTTCAGTTCAGTTTCTTGTAGTTGATGGACTCTGCGCTTGCTTGAGTTAAATAAAATTTTAAGGTACAAAAGATGTTTATTTCATTTACATTATCTTACCCTAGTTTTACAGGAAAACCCCAATGCAATAAGGAAGAATGTCAAAAAAATACTTTGTTACATAATAAAAAAAAAATTGACAAATTATTCAACTATAACTATGTTACTCAGTTGAAAGCCATTTTGCCTACATAAAATTCAGTTCAC
Organism: Gymnoscelis rufifasciata; assembly: GCA_929108375.1. Lineage (NCBI taxonomy): Eukaryota > Metazoa > Arthropoda > Insecta > Lepidoptera > Geometridae > Gymnoscelis > Gymnoscelis rufifasciata. The sequence continues at coordinate 11,501,814 of OV815312.1, read as the reverse complement.
TTTTGACACTTTTTTTGACACTTTTTTACTTGATGACATTGACAATAATGACTTAATGACATTTCTTTGTTTACATAAACGTATAGGTACGATTTATGAAATGGAGTAAAGTGGAGCTAAAAATATATAACCTGACTACGACTAAATGTTTTGGGATTTTTTACAGCCTTTGAAGTAAGAATGGATGTTATGCAAATTTAAATCAACATAGATCCTAAACGGTCAGTCGGATCGAAAAATGTTAAAAAAAATAACAATGATTTATAAATACCTATTCAACGATACCATATAGACATAGATAGTTTAGTTTAGTTTTAGTTTAGTTTATTGCTTTAACTTAAATTAATTAATATATTACAGTGGTGTGGGACCCTATTTTAAGTAATGTAATACCTGTGCTAGAGGGTCTCGCTCTGCTGCGCGGCTATCTTAAAGTTAATTAAATTAAGTTTTATATTTAATTTTAATATAGATACCTTAATAAATAACATTTACATAATAATGATAGTTAAAGTACGTAAAGTTTTCAAACAAAATGCAATTAAAATGCCAGAGAAATTATTGTTCTTAAAAAGGTTTACAATAATAATACAAATACAATTTGTGCCAATGTTACAAAAAAACAATTTATAATAAATAGTTGAACGTGGAGTGATTAAGTATATAGAAATTAAAAGTGAAAGTAATATAAAGTATGGTAAAGGTAAATTTAAAGTAAGTTAACTATGCTTTTGAGAAAGTGTGTATATGAGTTAGTGTACGTGCTAGGTGCGGTGGTTATTATATATATATACATAAACATACATATATACATGTATATATATATATATATATATATATACATAAATACACATATATACAATACATTACGCTAAGGTTTCTAGAAGTTTTTCTCCATCATCGAAACTTAATGTCGGCAGCCATAAACTTAGTGCTTTTTTGCAGGAGTGTGTGTTTAACGAATATATAATTAAGAATTTTGTTAATGACGTCATAAAGGTTTGCGGACCGACTGGTGTTCTGCCGAGATGCATATGTGGAACGAGTTGTTATTTTGCCTGCAACCTTATCTTTTCGTCTCTTCTTTGTCTTACTAACGTCAAATCCTAATATTTTGTGGTATTTTAAAACAGTATCAAAAATGTAAAGTTTCCTCACTGACAATATTCCTGTTTCTTGATAGAGCATGTCAGTGGGATGTTGAAACCGCTTACAGTGCATGACTTTTATCAAAGATCTTTGAGCTCTCTCTAGTTCAAGGAATTTTGTTTTAGCAGCTCCTCCCCATATTGGTATGCAGTATTTTAATATTGACTGTGCCAGGCTTATATAAATTTGGTTGATAATTTCTTTTGTAGCACTATTTCGTAATATTTTGAAAATCCAGTTTAACTTACGATTTTCTACTCATTACCAATTCTATGTGAGCATACCAAGACATAAGTTGATCTATCATAACACCTAAATACTTTGTTTTAGAAACTTTTTCTATGATAGAGCAATCACAATCAGAGCCAAGTTTTTCACACCTGTGTAAAGTTTGTTAACGTTCATTTTTTTTTATTTTACAAAATGGCATCTAGTTGTCGCCTTGTTTAATTTTCACTAACGTCATGGCTTTATTGACACTCGCCGAACTAAGAGGAATCGATTGATATGTGAATCATAGCAATCAGCTCAGGCGTTTGGTCTGTATAGTGCCACAAAGGAACACACATACCTACATAGAATGTAAACACATTACCACTCTTTTGCGTTGTGCAGTCGGGTGAAAAGAGGGGAGACTGCTTCGATTATTATTAATGACTTTCTAAGCCGTCAAATCATGGTATGTAACCCGTTTCAAGTTTTAAAGAGTTAAAAACTATGATATTCAAAAAGTTATTAAGTTAAAAAGCCTATCTGACAAATTGTATCGGCCCTTAGCATCAAAAATATATGTTTACATAACAAAGACAATTGCAATTTTAAATAATGTATGGTTCGGAAACCTCTCTACGAATGTTCAGCTCGCACTTGATAACCTATTTCTATAAATGGCTATCTAATGTCTTCCACTTGAGATACAAAATGGATCTGTTCTAAGCCTACATAGGTATATTAATAGATTGATACGATTTTGTAAAGAGATATGTTATGGAGCGATTGGATAAATGGGAAGCTACTAGATTTGAATCCTAACTATTATTTAGAATGGACTTCCGCAAAGTAACGTCTGTATCTATTTATTTACCTAACTATTCAATTAGTTTCACAGAAAATCGTTTTGTAAAAAGACAGACCATACAAGCAAATATAGACTCGCATTTACAGATTTTTTTCATAATACTGTCTTCATAAACTGAAGTTTTAAATAATTTGTTGTTGTTTAAAATCTATTGCTTTGAAATCTATCTCTTTATAATAATCAATAGGGTTACAAATGATTACATACTAATTTGTAAAATCTTGGCCTGAAATGGCGGTAGATCGAGACAAGTGGAGCGAGAAAAGGGCGGCCTTTGCCCAGCAGTGGGACAGCTAGGCTATTAAAAATAAAATTGTAAGTACTTTAACCCTACTTAGTTTTCAACGCTTACTGCTAGGCGCGTTCAAGGGCAAGCGTAGCTTCACACGGCGCCGCCGCGCCGCCGCGCCGGCCGAGAAGCGGGCCGTCTGAAACACAAACAAACGGCAATGTACAGAACGAACTTTTGTTTCATAAAATAGGTTGTGTTTCTTTTCAGAGGAAATTCAAGACCCATCACGTCCCTAGGTCGACATGCCCATTACGTATCACAATGGCAGGTCTATACTATTAAGAAATTCAGGACGTCATAGACGTGATATTACCACAGAATACATATGATATTACTGAGAGCTGCTTGTCACAGAGATCAAGCTTTATTTTATGAAGTGTGGAGAATATCACAAAAAAATAATAATATGAGACTGGTAGATTTTTTACATAAAACAACTGACTTTTAGTTTGGAAAATATGAGTTATAGAGTTAACTTGAACAGGGGGCATCGGCATATGTCCATAAGATAGGTGCCTTCCCATACAACTATTTTCCATCTCGGTACAAATTAAGAACAATTTAAAATGTCCTGTAGAAAACAAAACACTTAAAACCTTATTCACACCGACTATTTACAAACATTTACGGCACCAACGAACTAAGTAAATTGTTGTCTAAAGAATTCCGAAAACTTCCTGGCTACCTAACATGACATGCATATTATATGTATCGTCAATAAAAACGTAAAAATAAACAAAGCCAGGAAGACCACTTTTTAATTAGGAAACCGGCTCGGTAAAAGCGGTCTTCCGTCATTCGATGCGGGAATCGTAGCATTAATGGTATACGGCACGAACCTTGCGCGTACGCCATTCTCTCAGTGCCGTCGCGCGTTTTGTCAGAACCGCGCGTCTGTTGGCTGCATCTGTCAAAAGGTCAATGACATAATCGATTTTTGAAAATGGATTCGATTAAGCCGGTTTTTTGAATTGTGCGTGAGGATCTGGTGGAATTTGAAGGAGGTAAATTGGGATTCATATACATTTGGTTTGGTTTAACAGTAAGAAAAACATAGAAAGCTTTAGAATTTATGGCTGCAGATTACAGTTTATTATTGAGAAATTATTTCTTTTTAATAAATAATATTATGTTACTATGTAGTTAGCTATGTACCTATGAAACCTTAGAAAGATATATACAAAAAAATATTATTTGGCAGAAAGCTTTCTGTTACAACCAGCAGTCTTACAGTGTTACCCGCGTTATCAATGTATTCATCAATTTACCAAAAACTATTCGGGACGATGTCAAATCCAACAAAACAAAAACCATAGAATTCGCTCCAGCCGTTTTCGAGCTATATACATACTGTGTTCCACCAACATTTGTTAACATAGGAATATCTTTTCATTTATTGATAAAATTTAAAGCCATAATAATTATTAATTCACAGATGGTAAAACTCAGTGAGGAATAGGACATTTGATAAAAATGGAGATTCGTACATTCCTGCTCCTCATAGCGGTGTGTTCCCCGCTGGTGTTGGCAAAGTCACGAAGGTACTCCCGGAACCAGACCAACAGCCTCTCTAAGGCTAGATGTGACCTGGCCTGCTACGAGACTAGCAGATCTGTGAGGTCCAAGGTAAGGGAATTGAGTAAAAAAAATAATTAGTCAGTTATTTAGATTAATAAGAGTAAAAGATTTTCACTTTTTTTTTCAAACGAAAAATCTATTCATATATTAATTGTACCTAATTTTTGAGACGCGATTTTATTCGAACTTAATTTCATGCATAAGACAACTTTCATAATTATATTTTACCAGTTACAATACAAATTGATTGAAATTGCGTTATGCAAAAATTGCACGCGCTTCGCTTCGCTTTTACGCGCGAGCGAACATCCTTATAATGTTTGAATTATTCGCAAACTGCTCTAAAAATATTAATCTAACAATTTCATTTATAAATTTGTTAGAATTATCAATTATCTATTTATTAATGAGTTGTTTAATTAATTTTAAGCCTTCTTCAAGTTACACAACTTGTTGCCTTCTTCTTAAACACACCTTCTGTTTTAAGTCAATAACTTTATTGGTTAACTATCGGCCCGCCCTGGCTTCGCATGAGTAATTATTTAAAATTGTTTGCCCGGCAATGATTATATTTTTTCTTGCCGTTAAAACTATTCTTGGACTTCTAAAAACATTTAAATAAGCATTGGAGATGCAAGACATTACGTAGCGATAAATGCATTGCATCAAAGGGGCACATCAGAAACTTTTTCTTGGCTCACTTGACTAAGCAATTGAAGCTTTAAATAAAACAAAGCTTCTGTGTATGCAATGAATCAGCCATTGAAGAGGCTATTACGGTGAACCGCTGCACTTACGCAAATTAATGCTAATTGCATTTATTAGACAGACGGAGTTGTAAACTTTGCTTGAAATAGTGCTTTGTTTATTTCGAGAATCCTGTTGATAGATCTTTTATCACAATATGAAAATGTTGCTTGTTATTATGACCATTTTACTTCGATATTGACGTAGTATGAAGGATTTTAAGTGTTTAAAACAAGATTCTTTGCCATAATCCTGTATTAACAAGTACAAAAGCGATTATAGAGGTTATACATTGCAATATTTTTAGTGTTCCGTACCCAATGGGTAAAACGTGACCCTTTTACTGAAACTTCGTCGTCTATTTATCTGTCACCAGGCTGTATCTTAAGAATCGTGACAACTAGAGAATTGAAATTATGAGGGATGATTTATTCTGTTGCCGCTATACCAGCACTAAAAAAACCTAATAAATAAATATTTAAGAAGGTTCCCATACAAAAACGTGATTTTAACAAGATAAAGCAACGTTTCGCCATACTACTTGGATGAGTGACAAATCAAACTGCATCTTTATGTATTTAAAAAAAGTTATTTCGATTGCAAAATCTGTATAAACTGTACACGGAATCCTGGGTGTAGTATGAGTCCATCTCATCATCATCATCACCCTATTAACGTTCCCACTGCTGGGACACAGGGACTTCTCTCTAGGCGAGAGAGATTAGGCCTTAATTCACCACGCTGGCCAAGTACGGGTTGGTGAATGTTACATATCCTTCAAACTCTTTAAAGTTCTCACAACATGAAAGTTTCCTCACGATGTTTGCCTTCACCGTTAAAGCACGTGTTTAAAGCGCACATAAATGTCTAAAGAAGAAAAATCCAGATGTGCGTGGCGGGGTTCCAACCCACGACCTTCGGAATGAAAGTCGAGTGTCCTCCTACTTAGCCAACACAACACGGCTATGTCCATCTCATACTTATCAATTTTATTTATTATCTTTGTACTCTCTTAGATTGCATTAACGTATTAGCCAGACTTATCGAATATTACCCGTTTAATAATATATTTGGGCAATAGGGTATACTATCCTCCAAGGGGCCTCAAATCGATATCTCCTACAAATTGTGGTTGAGTAAATCAGTTAAGTTAATTAGATGGACTGTTTCCCTTCAAAGGTGGTTGCAGCCTTTAAGGAGCAAGGTAGATCGACCAGAGAATCCTTCTTAGATCGGAGTATAAAAAATTCGCAACGCCTTTTCGTTCAAGACATCTCAATTTATTATCATCAATGACGATGTCGATCAACTGTGGACGTCATAGGGCTAATATGGTAAATTATGACTGTGAAGAAATAATTTGTTTATCCTTTTCGAGTGTTCCATAAAAACAGCAGTCTATTCGTGTTCATAATTTGATTCCGGTTTGCGATCGTGTTATTGCACTTATAATGGTACGCAAATACAAATACGTAACGGTATCTACTAATAAAGTTTGGTGGGAATGTTTTTATTCAGTATGTAAAAATCCCAAAAGAACAGTGTGCGCGGCTTCATCTATTCTATAAGGTGGTAGTCAGTCTCAAATCAGTTCTGTTAAGACAGAAATCGAAATCGCTGACCTAAGCGAGAGACCTAAATCAAGAGCTCTGGTAAATTTCATTATAAAATCATCTGTTATTGATGCAATGCACATACAAATGAAGAATATTATGAAATACTTATTCACAATTCATTTCTATTCACTGCACAGACACCGGTTAGGTTATTAAAGACTATTAATGCTATTACGGTGGCAAACCTATAAAACAATTGCATAATTTAATGGCTCGCACCAACACTTTCTATATTCTATACTGGGCGAACCTAAATAAACTAAAATTAATACTTTTTTTTTTTAGATAGATATAGATATAATTATAGATTAAAGAGGGTTGGATCAGATTTATCATGTCAACCTCATTGTTTACATGCTAACAATACCCTTCAAACAAAACTTAATTAAATCCAAAGAGATTAACTCTTTCACTAAATCATATATTTTTTAGCTCGTCGGATAAAAGGCGGGACAAAATAACATTACATCTAAGGCCGCACTTTGTACTCCAATGTATTGTCTTGTTATTGTTGCAGTTTGTATTTTATTTGTGGTGTACAATAAAGAGTTATCTATATATCTTTCTATCTACTAAATTACTTTAAATCTATTTTTAGTTGCCTAAATCTAGTCTTTCAGCTTCGGTCCGGGTACATTCGACTAAAAGTACTCAGTACACCATATTTTACACAGTTTGGAGAGTACTTTTCCCATGGGATAATTTTTATTTTATTTTATTTTAATCGGAAAACAAACAGTTTTATTAAACTTATTACTAACACTTAATAAAAATACCTATGAACCATTTACATGATTTCGCATAGCGAATCTATATAAAAAACCTGTCAAACACTCTAACAATAAAAAAAATGGGTAACAAAGAAATTATAAAAAAAAACAATATCGTACATCTGCTTAAAAGGAAGAAAAAAATAAAATAAATAAACAATTTATAGAAAAAACCTGATACAATAAAAACTTTATATGTATAAGCAAAGTTAAGTGGGATGTGTCCGGACCGAAGTCGCAAGCCAAGGAATTTATAACCACAGGAAGCGAAATGAGCTGAAGATACTATGAAAACTCATTCGACCAACATTGGCGGGGGGTGAGGTTATTATCCGACCAAATACGAACGAATTATGTGTCTCGCTCTCTTTCGTGTTGAACGTATTTCGCTATCTATTTTCCAAAGAACACTGATGACCTTTTTTATTTTATCGAGTGATATTTCTGTCAAAACTAGTCAAAACTAGGGATGCCCTAAGTTGATTATCGATATGAACGAACTAATGAATGAATTAAATGTTCAAGTTAGGGGGTACTGCGATTTAGTGAAGAAGAAGTAATTAACTAAGTAAAACATTTATTAACCATAATTTGGACAAGTTTTACAAGTGATTATACCAGTACCCAGCGTAGATAAGGGGGCACCAATAATTGTAATACTTTCTAGGTTTTTACCTACTTGTATATTTTACGTGGATCCATAGAAGTTTCATTAGTAACTACTTTTGTTTTTGTTTTGAAATAAAACAAGTACTTATCTAAGTTGTTTATTTATTTTTCTTACCATTAATCTAAAAAGCGAAGATTTTAGTACTATCTAGCAGTGCCCCGCGGTTTCATCCGCGTAGTTCCCGTTCCCGTGGGAATACCGGGATAAAAAGTAGTCTATGTAGGAATAGCATCTTTGTGCAGTTTCCTTTGTTTAGTGGCATTTTCATTAAAACAATTTATTGTGAAATGCAGACTGCATATTCTATGATGCTTTGTTGGGATCCATGTTTGGTGTCTCCGAACCGCTTTTACCCACTTTCTTTTCTTGCTGGATCGGTCGGGAATCTATAAAAGTTATAAATAAAACGTTTGTAATATTGACTGTACGAAATGTACAGACAATATTGCAAAAATAAAAAGTACTTAAATAATTATTATACCGAATATTTCCTTATAATATTGAATATCACAGATAGCTTAAATCATCAAGTTATACCTCTATAAAATACCAAACAAAAACTGTCCTAGATATTTATCATCCAATTTGGTTCAGTGGTTTAGGCTCTAGTGCGAACGAAGGAAAACAGGCGCACGCACATACAGAAAGCATTTGATTTTTTCGGACTCGTTTTACCATAGAGAATCAATCCTCAATCTCATTTTGTTAGGATTACAATACCTCCATACTCAGTCCGTTCGCTCGAAAGTAAACAGTTGCCTACACACTTGGTACCTCTATACGTGATAATTTTTACCCCCTTATCTTTGTATGCAGCATTTCATTCATATCGATATTGTTTATCGATAAGGCCCTGTCCCTATTGAACGAAGAACGAAGTAAAAATGTCGTGAGTGAATGGCATAATCCGTCAGATTTAAGTAGGACAGGTTTACTGTAAAATATCCATTAAAATGTAAGTTTTTTCATTTTAGGCGTATTATAATTCAAATTTGTTATTATTTTATTGATTTAACATAAAATAAAGCGCAAATACATTATAAATTCGTACTTACGGGTGAAAGGAAACATCTGTTGTTCGATTGCTGTAGTTTTTAAACCATTAGCACTGCACATTTCGTCATTTTCGACGTTGTGAATTCTTCGACTCGTCGATTGCAACTGAGACACATGAATCGTTTACCGAGGTCAAATTTCCCGGTTGTCGGCTAGAGGGGTAAGGGCGAGAATGACAGTATATCGCTTCCTGTGGTTATAAATTCCTTGTCGCAAGCCCATCATTAATTCCTGGTCAACAAAGATCTTGCAAACCACGACATACTCTATATTTGCAGGTACAGGAATGCCGACAGCAATGTAGAGCTCGAGAACAGAAACCTGGGACCTGTCCTATAACTGACAGCCCGAAATGGGCCGCCGCTTGCGTCGAAGCCTGCAACTCAGACGCACAATGTGATGGCACCCAGAGATGCTGTCGTCAGGGGTGTGGGGCATCTTGCAGTGAGCCAACAGACCTGTTGACCATACCAGGTAAAATTCCTGTTTCATTTCATCTAAAGGGCGTCCCAAGACTATGCTACATAAGAAAATGTACCATAGAATATCGTAGTTACATAAATCCTGCCTGTCGAATTTCAAATCTCTTACTTTATAAACTTTACTATACTTTTACAAAAACTGATTTACAACACATTTCGAGTTTCATACCTTTCAATAAGGAACCTTCATAGTCAATTTCATTCGAATTACTTCAAAGACATTGAACTTTCGTACAAACTTCCAACCCCCGCTTCACCCTTTTAGGGGTGGAGTTTCGTTAAATCCGTTCATAACGGTCGTCTCTATAAGAAACCTACTTGTGAGATTAATCAGTGAGATGTTCAAATCATTAATATATTTTGTATATTTTTGACGTTTCTAAGATTAGTAAAACCAAACAATGGAAATAAATGATTTTGTATCTTGTATCTTAGTGATAAAGAAGCAGTCGTTTCTCTTTTATATATTCATAAACATTACTAGCCTAAAGCCTATGTACTAATTGTGATATGTACCTAAGTTATATTTTTGGGAAGTTTCATCAAAATGCATTCATCAAGCAACAAACATCCTCATATACTCCGAACCTCACAAACTTTCGCATTTATAATATTAGTAGGAGAACGATAAAAAAATAAAGGGGTAGAAAATATGGTAAAATCTAGTCGCTATTACGATAAGTTGTTATTTTCAACTCTAGCCTGAGCAATTTGAATTCGAGGACTCATATCCAATGTCGCCACATAAAAGACTCATATTTAATGGTGAACTTTAATACCCAGCACTTGCTTATTAACGAGTAGGTACTCGTAAAAGTCAGCCATTAACTTACGCATGATCTGGGTTGGTTATACATTATGGAGAATGTAGATAGTAATTATTGATTTGGGCGCGCATAATAAAAGTCGATGTAGGTACCTACCCATTATAAAATCGAATCAACAAATCATTAACTGTATTTAGTTTAGGGTCCCCATCGATGTACCTACCGATAACAAAATCAAATCAACAAATCATTAACTGTTTTTAATTAAGAGTCCCCATTTCGAGTAAGGGCTATAATATAACAAAAACCACCCGACTCCTTGAAACCGAACCCATGATTTTATTTGATTAAACCACCAGATCTTCGATCACATTGACCGACGTTCATTGAAAATCAAACTAATTATAATTAATGATATAAAAATTTTTGAAGTGAAAAATCTGTCGAATGCATGTTATGCATGGGATTTCATGTTGTAATCTACAACAGTCGTAAGTGGCAACTCGTGGTGTGATACTGATCATGATCACAGATGTTCTTTATTTGTTTCCAAGACACTTGACACAATGACGTCGTTTTTGCTCACTATTTGAATAAACGCCTCTTGATTTGGCAATCAAAATTCCCCAAGGCATACCCCAACATAAATCGCTTGAAGGCAGTAAAAAAACAACTACCCTCTTGTCCTGGCCATAAAACAGTAATTATTTAGACGAAATAACAAAAATCACCCCATTTTAATTGTTAACATTCGAGAAACTCAGTCGCGTTTCTAAGTTGACAGTTATATACATATATCAAATGTGTTTTCGAGATATATCAGCCAGTAATATTTTTCTAATTTATCGATATATTTCGATTTTTTTATTATATCATGGTTCTAAGAATCGCCCTCCTGATCTTACGTGATCTTATGAGTTCCTTTCCTTCAGGTCTACCTGCTTTACCGACAATGGAAGAAGCAAAAGAGAAGCGTCGAGGTAAAGTCCAGCTCCGCTGGTCTGACGGTGTGGGAGACCTGGCGAGAGCTGTGACCGATAAGATCCTGTACGTGGTGGAGGAGCAGCATCACGTGGGACCGAAATATGAGGAGATGAGGCTCGGAAGTTGGAATATGCTGCTCAGGACGAATAAGTGAGTTATACCACAGATTATATAATATTCAACCTCATTGTGACCGAGGTAGCGTGTTTGATTCCCGCCGAGGGGTTAAGTGTTCTTATGTTCTGCAAGCACTTTCTCCTTGGTCTACATGTAAAATAAATTAAGTGATAAAAAATATCTATGAGTGTTTACCTTTTATATTAAGTTTATCAGGTGTCTAGTGCCTGTAAAACAATCTTAGAGCTTACCAAGCTAGATGTTGTTGTGTGGAGTGACCGGAAATATAGAGGTATATTTATTAATTGCATTTATAGTAAAGACCCAAGTAGCTAATGACTAGTAATATACATATATGAGTAGAGCTGTTTCACATTATACTGTAAGGTTTTTTGAGCGAGACAGACGAGGCATTAAGTACCTATATCCAAATTTGTTTAAATATATTCAACAACGAATGTAACTCGGATTGGGGATAAGTCATAAATTTATACAATTAAGGGTCGATTCATACCGCGAGTAATTAATATGGTATGAATAGCCCAAGGGCTCTTTTAAAATGAATCGTTTTACGGAACGTGAAGAAAAGAAGAACGTATTTTATGTTTCTGTATAAAAACAAGCGATAAATAATCAAATATGTGTCGCATTCTCAGTATTTTTAACCGACTTCAAAAAAAAGGAGGTTTCTCAATTCGACCTTATAAATATATATTTTTTTTTTATATTATATGTTGTGATTTGTGTATTCAGGGTGATGTTTCACTTAACATTTTATTTGGGCTTTGATATACCTACTCGCCGGTAGGTGGGTTATCGAGCGTCACTTATTTGTTATGTTTAGTAATCTATTTAGCCTTCTTTTCTTTAATAATGATTGATAGTTTAATTAAATTACTTCTGTCTCTTTTCCTTTGTCCCATTAATAATGTTTGAGATTTGTAGGGATTGCTCAAATACTCTATCATACCATAAACTATTATAAATCTTTAACGTATTTCAGAACCAAGGTTTCTCTGAAGGACATGTTGAAGCCTGGCAGATGGTACCGCTTCAGGGTGGCTGCAGTTAGCACTGAAGGTAGCAGAGGGTTCTCCAAGCCCAACGCACCATTCACCCCGAGGCGCGGGCCCAGGCCTCCACCGAAGCCGAAGAAGCTGAGGGTACGACCTGTTAGAATGAATAATGGTAAGAAACAAAAAAATAAGAAAGTATTAAGTAGATTTATGAGATAATTAAATTAATGTAAACGAGGGCAATGGCATACAATTGTTCCCGTCCATATCTACTACAGCGTTAGCTGTAGGACCCACGCGAAAGCAGGCGAAAATAAATGCAAAATAAGATTGGCAGTGCCTTTTTAGAACTCAACTCAACACCAAATACTGCCAACCGTCACGAATATTCGTTACTATGGCAGTACATTATCTATAAAATACGAAAAATATGTAGATCACTGCTCTCTGATTGGCCGAAAGCGATGATTTATTCGTCTTGTATTTATTAAATTTTAATTTTATAAATAATAAACCTTTGAACAGGCATTCTGGTGCTTTGGCGGCCGCTACCTCGCTTCGCGAGTGTTTTTTCACTTTTTGTTAATTAATTCAACCAATCAGCGTGCACTGATTATTTGACTGTGGGCGTTATTATAATAAAACTTATTTCTCGTTTGGAATCCTATGAAAATTTATAAATTTTGAAGGAAATTGATCTTGTTATTATCCGGTGACATTACATATGCTCATACCTTAAGAATCTCAGCAAACTTAGCTTGAGTAGGAATAAGGTACCCATAATTAAGACGGTTAGGTGGTTAAGGTACTTAACCTTGGTAGCCCTTTACGGTCCTACCTATACCACAGAATACATAATAGTACAAGTACTATACGAATCGCTATCACTGACGCGTCGCGCCGTGCGTCGTGGAGTCGTGGGGAGCGGAAATGCAGTGCGAGTTTCTCAGAAGTTCGATAATTAAGTACTAACGTAGGTATTAATTTTAAGGCACCTTCTTTATTTATGTTTTTTTTACTATCGCCAACTATTATGTATTCTGTGCTATCGCTCTTTTAAGGATATAGTTTAGGAATAATGTTAAGTTTATTTACTATATTTTTAAGTCAATTTTATCTGAAAATAGTTTGACAATAGTTTATAAAGGGTAATAGGGTATTTATTTATTCTCCTTGTTATATCTTCTTTACGTTACGCCACTGTCTATGTTGTTATATTTATTTCCTGTCCATCCAAAGGTTGCCTGGGAAGAGATCGCTTACCTATAGCGATAAGGCCGCCCTTTGTACTCCGATGTATTGTCTTTTTTTGTTTACTGTTTGTATGTTATTTGTGTTGTATATTAAAGAGTTACCTATCTATCTACCTACGTCTTTTCGTGATAAGACCGCAAATAATAATAGTCTCCTATTTATTTTCCTGTTTGTACTGTAGTATTGCAAAAGTTTAAAGGGTTTTTTATTATGGTTTGGTGTCTCAATCTTGTAGGATTCAACTCTACAAATTTACCTATCATCATCATTATTACCCTATTAACGTTTCCACTGCTGGGACACAGGGACTTCTCTCTTGGAGGGAGAGATTTGGCCTTAATTCACCACGCAGGCCAAGTGCGGGTTGGTGAATGTCACATTTCCATCTCAGAACATGCTTAAACCATGGTTTCCTCACGGTTTTGCCTTCACCGTTAAAGCACCGTTAAATTTAGCTATAAAAAGGGATAAATCCACTCCACTCCATTTTTTCTGCGCTTTGCTATGTCGGTGATTCAAATTCTTCTACATAGTATAAGGTTCAGTGGACGGCGCGCTAAGGCACTCAAATGAAAAGGTGTTAGTAGGTACACGTTAAAAATGACATAAGCATTTTATTGCGTCGCCGGCCGCCCCGCCATGCTAGAGGTCCCAACATGCAGGACCAAGCTACTGAAGCATGCCCCCCTGTCACTCGCTGTTTATTTAGTTAATATACTATCCGTAAACAATGTCGATATATTTTATAACAACCTGTCGAAAGTATTACAAATTGCACAGGTTGTCATTGAAACTAAATGTACCTATTGAATTATTATTATGTCTTGTTTTTTATATTTTTCATGCATTAATTATTTTTATTTGTGAATTGTTTTATGTTAATTTATACCAATTATTATGATTCATTTAATATTGTTCAATGTTGATCTATTATTATTACTATTTTATTTTAATCATTATGAATTTGTTATTATTTATAAATATATGATCGCATTAGGGCTAAAAAAATAACCTGTCATGATTATGTAGGTATTAAACTGAAATAAATAAATAAAATCTATCTAAGTTGAGATACATCGTATAGGTGTAGAGGCATACATCACAATAGGTATCCTAGTCGCGGGCGAACAGATAGGTATCTATCATACTAATATTATAAATGCGAATGTAAGTTTGTTTGTTACGCTTTCACGCAAAAACAACTAAAACGATCATCATGAAACTTTGCACATATAGGTACTCTTGAAGGTATTAGAAGTAACTTATGATACTTTTTATTAAAAAAAAAATTAAAAACCACTGCGGGCGAAGCCGCGGGTAAAAAGCTAGTATCTCATAAACGCTCCCTCATCAGAGTCATCACATCACATTATGTTGATGTATTGAATAACAGCACCACTTACGCTTGATTAGGCACATAGGTCAATGCAAATTATACAGCCCAAGTTACGTGTTCATTGTACGTTATGGATTTGAATAATCAATACCGTTTTTTACAAACGAAACAATAATTCTTTGTTAGATGTGCAAATACATTATGTACCTAAACAAGTAAATGTTTTTATAGTGGTTTTAATAGAATAGAATAGAAAACACTTTATTGTATATACACCACACAAATTAATAATAAACTTTACAAAAACCTTAAGTTATTAAAACAGGGTACAAAGGGCGGCCTTATCACTATAATCGATCTCTTCCAGGCAACCTTGGGATGGACAGGAAATAAAAGGGACGAAAAGACAAAATTTTAAATTTACACAAATAGATTTTTTCTTTTTATTTTTATTTTTGACAGTTTTTTAAATGAATGGGCAAAATGTGTAACCTTATTTAATTAACCCCCGACCAAAAAAGAGGGGTGTTATAAGTTTGACGTGTCTGTCTGTCTGTCTGTTACATCATAGCTCCCGAACGGATGGAGCGATTTCAATTTAGTTTTTTTTTGTATGAAAGGTGAGTTTAGCCCGGGTGTTCTCAGACATGTTTAATGAAAATCGGTTGAGCCGTTTAAAAGTTATGGGGGTGAGAGTGGGGAAGGAAATCAGAAAATCTGCAAATATACTAACTGTGGGGTATCAAATGAAAGCGCATCGCGTCCACATTACATAATATTATGTTGTTTTACATTTGAGGACATGAAGGCATTGAAATCGGGGGTGTTTCTTAAGTTATAAATTTAGATTTATAAATATTTTATTTTGTTCTCTCCTAGGAACTGTAACAGTACGTCTAGAGTGGAAAGAGCCTCAGTCCGATTTACCGATAATTCGGTACAAAGTCTTCTGGAGTCGCCGAGCGAAGGGCGTTGGAGGAGACCTAGATTCGGTTCTTGTCCATCACCAGAATGTGGATAAGGTAAGGTTAAATCAAATTAAATAGTTTCCATTACGCCTCCTTGCTCTGTCTTTAGAGATCTTTAGTGGGGTAGTTAGATATTCTTAGCAGTCTAAAATCCACTATCCCTTAACAGCTGCACAGAACCACAGACGGTGACCGAGGCTGCTAAAACTTCAACATTCTCATATGAAGAAACTAAAATGTATGAGAAGAATGAAGAATATCTAATAAGATAGATAATTATTTCATAATTGAGCACCTACTTCATTAAAATGTTGTTCTTTTTTTGTATATTTAATTGTTTATCCTATTTATTTTCTCTTTAGAAGACCACTGTTTATTGCATAATTTTTAATGTTACAGGCCGATAATGAGATCGAGATTAAAGACCTACAGCCAAACTCAATGTATTTTCTGCAAGTACAAACTATCAGCCAATTTGGGCTCGGGAAGCTGCGCAGTGAGAAAGCGGAAATCTTTTATAACACGACCACAAATGGACACGGTGAGTGAAAACTATGAAAGATTTTTACAATTCGACGACCTCAGTGGCTAGGTGGGCCAGGGTCCGCCTGAGGCGCATGAGGTTGCGGATTTGATTCCCGCCGGGCGGCCAGATTTTGACAGACCAGACAATTTTTGGTTTCGTTTTCTAAAATTGGTGTTTTCCATATAGGTATCATATCTATGTATGTACTTATTTACAAAAAAAAGAAACCCATAGTAGGTACAAGCTCTGCTTAGTTTGGGGTTAGGTGATGCTGTGTGATTAGTCCGGAAATATAAAATATATTATATTTAATTAGTAGTTGTTTCGGTTGATGCGGTGCTAGGTTCGGAAGATAGAAGATTTCGTTTGTACTAGTTCTGTTAACTGAACTAGCCATTGGGATTTTTTGTCCCATTAGTACAATCAATCAGTACCTAGCTCTGTTCTGTCGGCAGAGCTACTGAAATATTAGTTGTGTTACATAATATAAGACTTATACTTATTATACGTACTTATCTAAAGGTTTTGATATATTGTTATTTTCTGTTTAATCATAGAGAGCAACTTTAGTAAATTTCGATGAGAAACAGATCAAAAGGCACCATAATTGGGGAACTAAAGCCATAATTACTATTCTACCAAGAGCCTGCCATACTTTTTATAAGCAAAAAATATATTTTTAGCTAATCCACCAGAACCATTGCGAAGGAAGGAACAGAGAATACGAGGTCTGAAACTAAACAAGATTGTGTGGCACGATCACAAGCTGAGAGCGAGAATCACGTGGGAGCCACTGGCAAGCGTATACGAGCATAATCCGGCAAGGTAATAATATAGTATTGGTAATAATAATGGCAATAATTGTTCTTTCAAAACTAACGCGTCGATATTATGAATATCTTCAGAACGTCTATTCCCATCAAGAAGGAACTGTCTTCAGGAAAGCGAGAGAGCGTCTCTCACACCGCGCGCGCAACGCAAACACTTTGCAAGCGGATATTCATAATATCGGATATAAAAATAATTGATTATGATTAAATTGATCTGTAAAAAGTTTTACATTTCGAACCTCCTTTTAATGATTCATGTATTTAATGACTTATGCAAGCGTATACGAGCATAATTCGGCAAGTTAATAATATAGTATTGGTAATAATAATGGCAATAATTGGTCTTTCAAAACTAACCCGTCGATATTATGAATATCTTCAGAACGTAACTATTCCCATCAAGAAGGAACCGTCTTCAGGGAAGCGAGAGAGTCTCCTGTCACACCAAGCGCGCGACGCTAACACTTTGCAAGCGGATATTCATAATATCGGATATTAAAATGATTGATTATTATTATATTTAAATTTATTAAATTGATCTGTAAAAAGGTTTCCATTTCGAACCTCCCTTTAATGATTTAGGTATTTACGAAATTAAAAAAAAAGATCTTAGCAAATAAATTGTTGTATGGCTTTCTAAAGCTCTGTAAAATCTTTCAGATATTATGTTAATTGGAAAACAACCGACTGCCAAAATCCGAAGAATCTGAAGAGAAACTTATCCGCTATAACCGAGGTGAGTACTCCCAATAAGTCACACCAAAACCGGTATTCATTTAACTTATAATCTAACATTACAAGTTATTAAAAATAAACCCCGATTCCTGAACCTTCAGTTCCCTTAAAAGTAAAAAGTCATATTATTTCGAAATGTGCACGTGATGCGCTTTCATTTAAGACCCCACTCGAGTATATTTGCAGAATTTCGGTTTTCGTTCCCCAATTTTACCATTAAACATGTCTAAGAATACTGGCGCGAAACTCGCCTCATACAAAAAAAAACTAAATGGAAATCGCTTCATCCGTTTCAGAGCTATGATGTCCCAGACAGACAGACAGACACGTCAAACTTATAACACCCCTCTTTTTTGTCGGGAGTTAAAAAGTGCTAAAGTTATGAAACCAGTTTATGTCATCAGTGATTACACAGCCTGAGTGCATACCTACTTGTTAGATAAACCTTCAAATTCTTACTAACAAATCAAATTACTATCTCACCCTGAATAATGTTAGTTAAACAACATAGTTTTTCAGATAAAATGCCTTATTTCTTTTACTATGTTCTTTTCTTTGCTCAGTAGCCACTTGAACGTCCAGTGGTACTGTAGTGCCACAAAACTTTATGCCGACTAACGTCCATGGTACTAGAGTGCCACACGAGTTTTTGGTTTTTGTATTTCGGATTTTCTTTATTTTCTAATAAGACAAGTTGCTAGTGTCAATGTCAGATGTCATTGTCAATAATTATTCTACTAAATTCTAATTAGAAAAACCCATACCTGGCAACAAAAATTATGAAAAAAAAAATATTTTGTCAATAAAGTGAGAGAAATTTTCCGTCGACGTTACAGTGGGTAGGCACATTTCATTTCACCGCGCGCGACTTGCCGCGCGCTTATAAAGTATGGCCTGAATATAGCTGCATTTCATACATTAATTCCTAGAAAAATGTTGCCATCTTAGTTTTAAACTTTAAAAGTGTGTAAAATTTGTTGATAACATTAATTCATCACGTTTTCTTTAATGCTGTAACATTCATTTTAAAAATAATTGTAAGTTGAAAATCACGCTTTAGTAAAACATAAAATTTCAAATACGTTGCGTTTTACAAGAAAAACAAAAAAAAAAAAAAGGTGTGTGTGCGATTCACACACGATAGAAGTGAAACTTCAGTAAATCGACGAAAGAATAAGTAGAAAAGAATAAAAAAAAGTTGTGTGTGTCAGCTACGACGCACGATTGGAGTCTACTACTTACGAACTATAATTATGATATTATATCGAATAGAAAAAAAGGGCAAATTAACGCATCTGCTAAAATGATAAGAGAAGCAAATATGTATCTGTAATGATTATTTAATATTTACATTACAATAAAGCGTATTACATAGAGTATGTTACAAAATAATATAAATAAAATACAGCAATACCTCTTTGCGCGATACTTCGTAGTCTCAACTACGAAGTATCGCGCAAAGAAATTTAAATAAAGCATTGTATTTGTGTCTCTTACCATTTCCGTTTCATCTTTTTGCATCCGGTTTGAAATCACTACGATTCTATAGAAGTTTCACTTCAAAAACGTTTTAAGTTTTCATAAATAGTTTTAATATAACAGTCCCTACGAGACTACCTAGAATTAAAGCATTTAACCAGTTAACAGACCGTACTCGAAAACAAACCTCGTTCAACACTATTTCATGTCAAACAAGCAATATAATATTCTGTCGAAATCCGGTGAAATTAATATTTCTAACAACTAAATTTTGTAAAAAGTTGTACCTCTTTGTCTCATTTACATTTACATATTGAATAAAAATTTTGTTTCCTTTTGTTATAATTAATTAATCTTGTATAATAGTTATAAATTTACTTTCTTTTGTTCTTTGTCCACTGCTTATTATATTTTGTGCTAATGTTATTTAACTGTCTGTTGCCATTTTATATTGAAATTTAATCATGTTTAATTTGTGTTACCTTGTTTTGGGTGTCCTTTCCTTATAAATAAATAAAAAATGAGAAAGTGATTTACTAGCCCTTGACAAGTAATAATTTTAATATCAATTTGATGGCCCGTTCCAGCTTTGCACTGATACGAAAACCTTCCTCTTAAAGCACTCTACCTATTGCTGTAAACAGAACAAAGATCCGTTCAGTAGTTTTTGAGTTAATGCCGAAGAAATACACAGACATACGCTGCAGGGAACTTCAACTATTATTTATAATAAATATATGAATCAGCGTGACAGTACAGTGTGTGCTAATACCAAAATAAATTAAAATGTAAATGCTTTTTTTTCAGCAAACCACGTTTGAGATTTATGAATTAGAATATCATTGCAACTACTTGGTAAATGTCAACAAGCAACCTAGTTCAACTATTCCGGATTCACAATTGCAAGTAAAAGTTCCGGGTTGTTCATACTTCAAAAGGAAAGTAAATATTACTGCAATTGACTGTGAAAAATTGTGAAATGTTGGTTATATTATAAAATAGTGAAATAATTTAAATTATAATTGCCTAAAAAATATTATAATTTTATGAATAATTGATTGAATCATGTGACTAAATAATAATAATAATATAAAATAGACATTTTGTAATAAATATATTTTCGTACTTATACAAACATAAACTTGTAACTAATAGTTGATAAAATTAATTGTAAAATAAAATACATTTAAGAATTTGAAATGTTGTTTTTTTACGTATTAGCTTCTTGTTTTGACCTGTCTACCAACGTACAAGTATGCGTCGCTGTCTGGAAACCCCTTCTGCATACGAATCCCTTAGGAACAGAGGTTAGCGACGCATACGTATTTGAAATAGCGATGAGCATTAACGTTTTGCCAAAAACATAATAGCAGTAGGTATTCAACGCCAATAACTGCTTTTCAAAGCTGATATTTTCAATGTTTTTTCTTCCTTTATAGGTACATAAATAATCATTACTCTTGCTATTACAAGTGTAATAATTGAAAAATCAAGTTATGACTTGTGATTTTGATACAATAGCGTAGTTTACATTTCTTTTATTTATTTTTTGATTAGCCAATAATTTTGAACTTGAGTAGTCTGCATTAGTTTCTTATTTTCTTAATAGTACTGTATTTTTTTCAAAGCCTTCAAAGAATCTAAATAAGTTTGTTATCTCGTAAAATTAGGCTTTGAAAAAGGTTAGAATATTGATACGCGTTTTATTGCAATTTAAAACGCTTCTTTTATTTTCTAAAAATAAAGTATTATTCACATCAAGTAAAAGCTATTCATATTGATAATTTTTAAATGTTTTTTTTTTGTTGTAAAATCAAATTTAGATTCATGTCCAAAAGTTGTTATTGTCACTCCACACGGCATAGCGAACCTGTTCGAACCAGTTTCAAGCTTGCTGCAATAAGCTGCCGCTGATAAGCTCGAGGGCTGCGAAGTGGCATACCGAAATAATTTCGAAGTTAACGGTTTTACCGTTCGATTTATTTTTTAATTTAACTTTCAGAAAATGTTATTGTTACCGGTCTGTTTTTTTATTTACATTTATCAGTATCCTTAATAAAATAAATGGATTTTCTTTTGTAGAAATTTTGAAAAATTGAATTTGTAAGGTATTTTGTTCAGTCTGCTTAGTCCAGAAATACCTATTGATGCCATATCAATTCAATAAGGAAGTGCAAAGATATAGTAGCTCCAGAACGGGGCTTGCGACTGCGACTAGACTAGACTTTGGTGCAATCCGCACGAAAGCGCTACGGCACGCTAAACTTCGATCCACTGTAACGTTGTAGTTTTTTTTCGCAAGAACAATAATTACGAGTACATTTTGAAATATTTTAATTTGAATATTCTAAACAACGGGCAGAAAAGTGAAGGCTCAGCTCGACAATAGCCAGTTATAAACACTTAACTATTACGTGATACTGATAACTGACTTTTTTAGTAACGAATTTTTTTAGGTATATACCTATGTAGGTATAACAGAGTGAGCTTGAGGTCATTAAACTCAAGAATACTGTCATTTTTTTGTAAAAACGTTGGTTTTCGCTGGAGTCGATACCGGAAATTAACGAAATCTTTTTCGACCGATATAAGTGGAAATCTTTAAAGGAGACTTATGTCTAGCAGTGGACATCCAGAAATGATGATAATGAACACGAAAACTACTTTACCGCTAAACATGAAAAAAACGTATAATTATAAAAAATAGTGTTAAAAAAAATTGTGCGACCATCTTGGATGGGTTTATTTTAACTAGCTGTAGTTAAAATAAATTACGTTGATAACAACCCATTTTCGTTATGATTATGATTATTTGTGGCAAACATGCATGTTCCACAACAACATAACATAATGCTTCGGTACATAACCGCACCCGGTAAACTTATAATTATAAAATTATTTTTTTTAATGTGGAAACACACGCTAAAAGCCTTGGATCCAAGTCACCTACCCAGGGCGACGATCCCGAAAATTGACAGCTTTCCGCTGCTAACTTCAGTCGAGTGTTTGCAACTCGATTTGTCAAAAGTAAATAAAAAAATAATTTTAGAAAAATTCCATTTATTTTAATCTAACTGCAGTTTTTTGCTAATATTTATTCATCTGCACCTATTGTGTTGTTAAAACCTTTATCTCTTGGAGTAATTATGTATAATTAGTGATTTATACCACATTTTATTGAATGTTTTCACGATTACGATATTTTTACCTGCAGAATGCACACAATCCTTTTCAGCACCAAATTTTTAAGCATCTCCTTTTAAAAGTGCAAAAGTAAATGTCCCTGAGCTGTTCCTGACCCTCAAAACGTCACATGTATTCTCCAGGGCCAAGTGACCTAAGGGCGTAACCACCCTTGCAATAACTTCCGAAGGCTGTGAAATGTTGTTTTAGTGAAAATTTTGAGTGACAGTGAACTGTGAATTTGTGAAAAATGGCAGAAGACGAAGTACTCTTTGACGACGTGTATGAATTATGCGAAATTATCGGAAAGTGAGTACAAAAAGTTTGTAATATGTTCTGCTATTTAAGGGTTGATCACTACTTCCAGTTCCGATTTTTAAAGTAGCCTGATTGCAAATAAAAGAATATCATTAATTTTTGGAACGAGAATTATGGACAGTTACCAAACTAAAACAAAAAAACATCATTAAAATACATAGGTTTTACTTGAGATCAATCTGTCTCAAAAGCTTATATGAAAAAAAAAATTACTTATTAAGAACACAGTTATTATCAATGTTTGTTTTACATAGGTTTATGCATAAAATAATTACAGTTAATGAGAAAAATAAGGTTTACATAAGAGTACCGTCCAAGTTAGTAAACTTATGAACAGGGACTATTTCCCATATGGACAATATTTTGTATTAAGGTCTTCCGTCATACCATAAATTTGTTTGGGATGTTATTATCATACCTATAACAGTCACCTTATACTTAAAACACAAGCTCTAAGGACCTATATATACTTAGTTTGAGGTTTGATGATTCTCTGTGAAATTGCAGTATTTTTGATAGATGATCTGATACACCTACAATATATTAGCTAAACATAGTGAAATAATAATCTACAACAACAATTATAAATTACACAGGGGTCCGTTCAGTTTGGTGAGACGCTGTGTTCACCGACAAACAGCCCAACAGTTTGCAGTGAAGATTGTGGATGTAGCTAGGTTCACTGCGAGCCCAGGCTTGAGCACAGCAGGTGAGTTGTTAGGTTTATTATATTTTTGTGATATCTTTAATAACTTAGTTACCTACTTCATAAGTTACACAAATCCCTACTCTTTATGTATAGCAGGTTGGTTTCTGCTGAAAAAAATTGTTAGTTATTCTAACATTTGTTCCCAACTTGTGCTTAATTCAGTGCTTATTCAAATACATTTTTTTATTTTATTCCCTGATTTTAATATTAACAAGTTATATTAATTTATATTAAGTTATATTATCAACAAGTTATGCAGAATCAAAATTATCTAAAACTAGCCACATAATAATAGATTTCACGCATTAAAAATTAGCTATTGTCCTTTACCGGGACGACAGCAATGTTCATGTTAAATTTTATCCAATTCAGCCTTTGACCGTACTAAATGTTGTATTACCATGGTTAAAAGAGTCCTGTGCTATTCTCATATTTGAGCTATATTACTATGAAGTTTATTCAAAATCCATCCAGTAGTTTTTGCGTGAAAAAGCAACAAACACATTTACAAACTTAACCCTCACTAACTTTCGCGTTTATAATCACATCATCACCCTTTTAACGTTCCCACTACTGGAACACAGGGACTTCTCTAGGCCTTAATTCACCACGCTGGCCATGTTTTTTTTAAATGTCACATATCCTTGATACTCCTTAAAGTTCACAAAACATGCCGGTTTCCTCACGATGTTTGCCTTCTCTGTTAAAGCACGTGTTTTAAAGCGCACATACACATACATTTTTCAAGAAAAATCCAGTGGTGCGTGGCGGGATTTGAACCCACAACCTTCGAAATTAGAGTAGTGTGTTCCCACTTAGCCCACACGGCTCCAATGTTATAATATTAGTAGGATTTCCAAACACAATTAATATAAAAATAAATAAATTAAATATGTATTTATTCTGTAACTTAGGGTTTTACAATTTTGTGATTGTTGAGATCTTCTTTGAGATTATTTAAAAAATCTGTGAATGAAGGCCTCGCTCTCCCTTAACAATTGGGTAGGTACAAATACAATGTCTAAAATTTTCTGTTAGGCATTCAGTGAGTGTTAATGTTTTAAATACTCAAATACAATAATTTCATTTACCATTCTCACCATTGTTAAAATTAATTTATTAGTCTCTATGCTTGGTGTGTCTTTGCGGGATCAACTTGGATAATATGGACATACATAGGAAGAACGAGGGTCACCAATACAGCCAAGAATTTAGATCAAGGACATCATAGCACCTAAAATAAAGCGAGACCGCTTATCGGCAAGCGCAACATTATTATTGTTTGTAGGTACTAGCAGTTAGATGAAATATGGTTTAAAGGATGATAATGTGTACTGGAGAGGAGGCTGGGACTCGGCAAACGTCGTGTGGGACGCCCTCCGGCCAGGTGGGATAACGACCTGCGAAAGACTGCAGGCAGATGCTGGATGCGTCAAGCTGAGGACAGTGCGCTATGGCGCTCATTTGGGGAGGCCTATGACCAGCAGCGGATACGGTCCACGGATCAGCTCCTTGAAGTGGCACTGGGCTAGCCATATTTCTCGTAGAACAATGGTCATTGGGGTCAAGAAGTTCTCGAATGGAGACCGCGGATCGGCAAGCGCAGCGTAGTACGTTCACCAACAATTTGGTAAAAGCTGGTACAGGTACAGGTAGGTGGATGCAGGCCGCCTCTTATAGAAATAACTGAAGTCTATGAGGGAGAGGCTTTTGTCCAGTTTTGGACTACTGCAGCTGATGATGTCAAGCAGTGGACTAGCATAGCTGATGATGAATGTTTATTGTTGTTAATTGTTGATAAACTAGACTAAAATCCATCCAGGAGTGATCTATTCTAGTCATAAACCTAGGGCTCTACCTAAAATGGTTTTTTGCCTTGTTGAAAGCCATTTGTGCTATGTAAACATTAGCATTGTGGAAGTGGAACCTGTCTATATTTATGAGTTGTTGTAGGCCCTTGTTTGTTTAGTTTCCTGCTCATAAATGAATACTTTATCACCGTAGTTGTAAGTACATTGCTCAACAAAATTATGGACGGAATTCATTAAAGTTTGAAGATTGTGGAACTAATGATAGACTTAGCTCTAATTTGGGGAGCAAAATTTCAGGTTGGATATAGACGCAGACAGCTCGGTTACTTTAAGTTGTGTTTCTGTAATATTTTTCTATCACAATCAAAGTTGCGTTGGGTTTGATGGTTCATCCCTGACTCTGAATAAGAAAAATAATTAGTAGGTATTTAAATTAAAAAAAATACATGTATTTTTTTTTGCCAACGAAAAATTAAGCTGTAACAGTGCATTGAAGTTTCGTGTCATGTGACGTTTTCGTAAGATTTGTACAAAATTTCGCAGTCACAAGCTCCCACTCCGTTTCTTAACTTTAATGTTCTTTGCTTATTTAATTGATGAAACAAACAATCTATGTCCAGTATTTAAAACGGCCTAATAGATGGACTAAACAGAATACCAATAGTTTTATGCAGTCATCATGCTTATTGAACGCAAACGTAAATTCAGTTGATTGCGTTTTTAATCTTCGTCTTATCTAGGTCTCTTTCATATATTTCCAGTTCTTTTGATTGGAAGCGATCCTCCTATGCGTCAGTAAAAGAAAAAAAAAAAGAAAAGAAAGAAAACACATTTTATTTAGGACACATTAAACATAGTACAAAAAAAAAATATATATAACATAGAAACACACAGCAAGTGTCCCAAAAAGGCCCTCAACTCAGCATGTGTTATTTTGCACGTGACAAAATAACGCTGATCTTCCGTTGAAAGCCTTTCGAGTAACAGCCACATACAATTTAAACAAAGAACAATAAAACACGTGAAAAACTAGCCAGAGAGTTGATTTCATCAACTAAAAATAAACAAAAAACAGAAAAAAGTTAAAGAAATTATAATAATCGACTAAAAACTAATTCCATATTTTCTAAATTATTCCATATATAATATAATTTATAATCCGATACATATACTAAATTTTTCAGTACTAACTTGCATTTGCCGATCACCGATTTCCAGTTTTCATGGCTGTTATATTAACGTGTATTAAGAAAACAATGTATTTACAGATTTAAAACGCGAGGCGACAATATGCCACATGCTGAAGCACCCTCATATTGTGGAGCTGCTGGAAACATACAGCTCCGAAGGCATGCTGTACATGGTCTTTGAATAGTGAGTATATAATATATTATTATTTTAGTATCTTTTTGTGAAACTTGCACAATGCTGTTGAATCCTCATTAAAAACTACTACTGATAGAAGGAATACTGAATGGAAGGTTTTCAAAAATTCGCAAGGTTTTCCCCAGAATCAAACCGACTAAAATCTCAAATAGATATTTCATTAATATGTATTGTGTTTTCACTTCATCGATCGTCAATATTCTATAGATGAAATCTCTCGAATAAACTTGATAAAATCACTGAAAAGTATAATAGCCGATTTTGCAATCTTGTGCTAAAACTGACCGAAAAATTAGAGAAATAACGTGCTATAAAGCCTATTCTATTACAAACATATTATTATTTTTGGAGGTTTTGGCTGTTCACGTCCGTAAGTGGTAACCCTCTGAATCCTTACACGTGACCTCCGGGTGGTGCTAAGAACAGTCTCTGGTGGTAGGCTTCGGCCGCGGCTTGTCACCACCCTCCGGGCTGGGCCAGTGCGTGAAGCGATTTTTTCGTGTTTCGTAATGTGGTCCGGAGAAGCCATCTTCTAGGCCTTCATGCTCCATCTTAGACCACATCTTCACTTTACATCAGGTGAGATTGTGGTCAAATGAAGGCTTATCAATAATAAAAAAAAAAAAAAAAAAAAAAAAAAAAAAAACAGGCATTAAGACTCATAAATACGACTACTGAACTGACAACGAACCAATTATAGCCTCGTTTAATTTTCGGCCCGCTCAATTACTTACCATCGAACATAGCTGTAACGAAAGTTAAATAAACTTAAGTATTTTCGACGGGAATCGGGAAATAGTCGCCGCTTGCCAATTATCCGTACCTCCGAATCAGCAGTAAACCCTTGCCAAAACGCGAATTCTTATGTACCTACTCGCAGTTTTCAATTTAAAGTTAGCTGATGCGTTGACCTTCTGCAATATTAACTGTTCATTGCTCTTTGAAATATGCCGACGTATTGACCTAGTATTCAGTATAATAGGGTACCGCATTATAAAAGCGATGTGATGATAAATTCAATCATTTACTTTAGACTTCCACTTAGAGAAATATTAAATAATACGAAATAACCGTTTGAGATGTGTTTATAAAATTTGGATCCAATTATGTATCTTGCAAGTCTTAATATTAGAACCAAATTTGACACGCTTAACTATCTATATAAATAAAAATGAATTGTTGTTCGTTAGTCTGATAAAAACTCGAGAACGGCTGCACGGATTTATCTTATCATAGTCTAGAAATGTTCGTGGAGGTCTGGGGAAGGTTTAAAAGACGAGAAAAAATCGAATAACTGCCGGGAAAAAAATTGAATAAAAACCCGTGCGAAGCCGGGGTTTTTATTCAATTTTTTTGGGGGCCATAGTGTGAAATAGTTTTTGTTTTTAGGGCCCAATTAATTTCTGGATAAAAACGAAATAAATAAATGTCCAATTTATCTGTCATAAAAAATTGGGAAGTCGACAAAAGTTGTTGATCATGCAATAATCTTTTGCATGATGATCAATCTTGGACGGATCGCCATTCCAGTGTTAACACGATATTTAGGATTAAATTATTCCCGTACGGTTAGTGGTAGGGTAAGAGCTCGAATAATTTCAATGTGGTTTCCCCTGTAGACAACTAAACAGCTTAAAGAATAATCAATGAAGGCATTTGTTTACTAGTCAATAGCCAGACAGTGTGAAGGAAGCTTTGTATAGGTTAAATAAACGTGACTTGGCTGCCAAAACGCATGTGCTTACGGGCGATTCGTTTTTACTATTATTGCGTGCTTCTAAAGCCGACGGATTATACCTAATGTCCATGAATGCTGGATTTCTTCAAGCATCAGGTTTTAGTATCTATATTTATAAATAATCTATATAAATAAAAATGAATTGTTGTTCGTTAGTCTGATTAAAACTCTAGAATGACTGAACGGATTTATCTTATAGTCTTGAAATGTTCATGGCGGTCTAGGGAGGGTTCAAAAGGCGAGAAAAAATCGAATAATTGCCTGGAAAAAAAATTGAATAAAAACCCGTGCGAAGCGGGGGCGGGCCACTAGTAATAAATCTAGCCCCGTGGTAAGCTCTAAGCTTGTATTACGGGTACTAGATATCTGATATACTTAATATAATAGGCATACATATATAGATATTTTTATTATACATATTAAACACCCAGACCAATGAGTAAGTGCTTGCAGAACATACAAACACTTTCATCCTCGGCGGGAATCGAACCCGCTACCTCTAGCGCCGCAAGCAGACGCCCTCGCCCACCGCGCCACTGAAGCAGTCTTATAAGTAGCATTTGGCAGCATAAAACTATCGTAAGGTTGTATTGAGTGCGTTTATTTTTTTAGGGTTCCGTACCCAAAGGGTAAAACGGAATCTTACTACTGAGACTTCGTTGTCTGTCTGTCCGTCGTGTCACTAGAACCGAACCTCTAATCTCAAGAACCGTGATAGCTGCTGTAACAACAAATTCTAAAAATACGTAATAAATAAATAAGAGAGATCCCTTAAAGCAAGCGTGATTTAAAAAAAGTTATATGCAACGTTGCGCCGAATCATACATTGGATAGGTGACCGCCCTGACTCCACCTTTTTGCACTTTTTAATTTTTTGTAACCCCCGACCAAAAAAGAGGGGTATTATAAGTTTGACGTGTCTGTCTGTCTTTCTAGGACATCATAGCTCCCGAACAGATGGAGCGATTTCAATTTTATTAAGTTTTTTTTTGTATGAAAGGTGAGTTTAGCCCGGGTGTTCTTAGACATGTTTCATGAAAATCGTTTGAGCCGTTTAAAAGTTCAATAGGGGGTGAGAGTGGGGAAGGAAAACCGAAAATCTTCAAATATACTAGTGTGGGGTATCAAATGAAAGCGCATTGCGTCCACATTACATAATATTATGTTGTTTTACATTTAAGGAAATTAAGGCATTGAATTCGGGGGTTTCTTAAATTATAAATTTAGATTTATAAAAAGTTATGCAACGTTGCGCCGAATCATACATTGGATAGGTGACCGCCCTGACTCCATCTTTTTGCACTTTTAAATTATTTTTGTCCATGTCTATGACAAACTTATCAAATTTATTTATTATATTATAATGTAGACGTGGGGATACTAGACAGTGTGGTAGTACTAAACACTTTACACTTTAGATAGGTCTAAATTTGTTTTTAATTTAATTAAATTCTCGTAAACGGACTTGTTTCATAGGTAATATATGGATCCGTAAACGAATCTTGTTTAATTGGCAAATTGTAATGCGTGTCATTACAATATTACCAAATCAGTTTTTCTGCGTGCGTGTGTTAAAATCGTTATTTTTCTATGATTTCTAACTGTTTTGTACGAGGTGAGTGGTCTTACAATTTGTTATATATATTATTTACTTTGAAAGATATTTATTAAATTTCTGCATTTTTTTTATTACTTATTTATTGTTGATTACTTGGGTTAAAGTTGTATTCGCGTGCATGTAACAGTTTATTCATAATGGTGTAAGTCAAGTACAATAATAATTGTTGCAGTACTAGACACCCATGACTAATACCGATTCTTGAACTAAAAATCCTTAGTATACATTATGACCATTGTAAATGCAAATTTTATGGCAAAAAGGGCGCCCACCACAAGGTGTACGATACATCGTCGTATCGTGTATCGTATCGTACCTACTGATAGTAAGAAGGGTAGTAACACGAGTAACGAAGAAGAATAGGCATGTTGACTACATAAAAAATCTGTATTCAAAAATACTGGACACCTATTTTTTGCTACAACAATTTAATAAGAAATCAAAGTTGCTGAGTGGGGGCTTTGACGTAAACATTTAGTACATTTTTCTCGAAAACATAACGTCACGCGAAACTTCCCGTCTTGATTTTTCGTATACAAGAAAATTTCAAAAATATGGGTACAATTTTTTTCAATTCTCTAAATGACCTACTAATTATAAATTATTAGTCATCTCACGCTGTTCTAAATCATGTAAACTTCTATCTTCACTTTTTAAGTGGTTATTTAAGTGCAGAAAAATATGCTGTGAGTTGTAATCATTCTATTAACACAAGTCACGCCTCTTCTAAATGTCTTAACTGGGTATCACGTCACGCTCTCTTAACGATTAATCATTCCAGAGAATTTACCAGAGCAAATAAAGGAAATGACGATGATCCATCAACCGAATGAAATGGCTCGTTAGCTAATCAATATGATTAGTTGTTCATTGGTTCTTGTGGATATATTTCAAATTATTACATACCTTAACTGATCGATGTTACTTCATTATACAATTTTATTTTGATTGATATAACTCATAATATAATTTTATTTTGAGAAATAACAGTCATAACTCCACTTTATGTCCAGCAGTTGACTAGAATTGGCTGATGATGATGTACACATTTTATATAATATAGTCGACCCGACAGACGTTGTCCTGTCCCACGTCTCAAAAAACAATATCCAGTTGACCGTATTGTGAATCTAAACCATTCCCAGATCCCCTTGAAAAAATTTCATCAAAATCGGTCCAGTCGTTTGAGAGAAGTTTAGTGACATACACACTCACAGAAGAATTATATATATAAAGACTAGACTTCCGCCCCCGCTTCGCACTTAGCTGGCCGTATTGTGAATCTAAACCATTCTCGAACCCACTTAAACACACACAAAAATTTTCATCAAAATGGCTGGACCGCCGTCTAGGAGGAGTTCAATATACATGTGTCCACACACAAATTTAATGGATGTATGGACACATGTAGAGGTGCATGGATGTGTGTATGGATGCATGCAAGTGTGGATACTCGGATGTAATAGATGCATGGATGTATGGATACATCTTAAG
The DNA here is from genome assembly GCA_929108375.1 of Gymnoscelis rufifasciata. Lineage (NCBI taxonomy): Eukaryota > Metazoa > Arthropoda > Insecta > Lepidoptera > Geometridae > Gymnoscelis > Gymnoscelis rufifasciata. The sequence goes on along the minus strand of OV815312.1, from coordinate 11,470,107 downwards.
ATTGATGCATGAATGTATTGGCATGTATTGGTGGATGTATGGATATGTGGATAGATGGTTGTGTTGATGTATGAATGGACGTTTGTATGGATGGATTAAATTATGATGCATGGATGGATGAACTATTGATGGACGATTTTTTTTTACCTAAACTTAAACGTTTGGAGGTTTTGTCTGTTCACGTCCGTAAGTGGTAACCCTCTGAATCCTTACACGTGACCTCCGGGTGGTGCTAAGAGCAGTCTCTGGTGGTAGGCTTCGGCCGCGGCTTGTCACCACCCTCCGGGCTGGGCCAGTGCGTGAAGCGATTTTTTCGTGTTTCGTAATGTGGTCCGGAGAAGCCATCTTCTAGGCCTTCATGCTCCATCTTAGACCACATCTTCACTTTACATCAGTTGAGATTGTGGTCAAATGAAATCTTATCAATAATAATAAAAAAAAAAAAAAACGTAAGGTGTGATTAAAAATGGATTTTTCAAGAATTACACTTGCAATTGCAAAAGTAATGACTATTTTTAGAAACCTATAAAGGAAAATAAACATTAAAAAATAGCCGCTTTAAAGCAGTTATTGGTGTTAAATAGCTGCTACTGATATGGTATTGGCAAAACTTGTTATTGCCCATCACTAGTATAAAATAATATTGTATTTTTCAGTATGGATGGCTCTGACCTATGCTTCGAAGTGGTGCGTCGCGCCTCAGCTGGGTTTGTCTACAGTGAAGCTGTAGCTTGGTAAGAACAACTTTCCTCAACATGAAATAGAAATATTTTATGTGTAAAACTTTACAGACGCATAAAAACAAGTTTAAAAGTATTAAGGTTATGCATACACAAAGGGGTCGTGCTGAGTCTACACGAATTTCGACTAAGCGCTGGTTTTCATACACTAATATTCCCCGACTAAGGCTAAGTTCTAAGCTTGTATTACGGGTACTAGATATACTTAATATACATACATATATAGATATTTTTATTATACATATGAAACACCCAGACCAAGGATAAAAGTGCTTGCAGAACATACAAACAATTTTACCCTCGGCGGGAGTCGAACCCGCTACCTTTTGCTCTGCAAGCGGACAATCGCCCACCGCACCACCGAGGCAGTCAAATAATATATATTATAAAGCTGAAGAGTTTGTTTAAAGGCGCTAATCTAAGGATCTACTGGTGATAGCCAATTTATCAAAGTCAAAACGTTTATTTCCTTAGAAGCCTATGCTTACATGGACATATAATATCTAGGAAAGCGATTGTTTCTTATATAAATATTTCCGGAAAATCCACGCAACAGCGGACATCCTACGTATGAAATGATAACGACATTTTAATGACTCTTGGGACTTAAATGCGAAGTACCTATCTTCAATAGAGTTAAATAAAAAACTTGAGAGGTGTCAAGGGACACCCGGATGGAACGAAGTTTCTTTCGAGTAATTAGTGAAGGAATAGTATACCTAAAATTTATTATTTTTTCAAATGTAATTTCAACTAAAAATAACTTACAAATAAAACTGAATTTTACCCAAAACTAAATCGTTGCGCCACGGAGTCGATGACGATAAGCGTGAAATTAAGCAACAGCTTATCAAAAGATGTTGTGATTCAAAAAGTGTCGTGTCGCGTGTCGTGTCAAATTTTCGTAAGATTTTTTTCGTCTAGTAATAAATAAATATTTGCGGACTACTCGCACAACATCACCTAACCCCAAACTAAGCAGAGCTTGTACTATGGGTGTTAGGTGACTGATATACTACATAGATACATTTTTTTTGTAAATACATACATAATGCTACATAGAGAATATAGTTGTAATATTTTATTTCTAAACCCATTATTCTCTCCAACAGCCACTACATGCGACAGATACTGGAAGCGCTCCGTTACTGCCACGAGAACGACATAGTTCACCGCGATGTGCGTCCACACTGCGTACTGCTCGCCGGGAGGGACAACTGTGCGCCGGTCAAGTTGGGTGGCTTCGGTGTGGCCGCGCAACTGCCCACGCCGACCGCGCATCGGGCCCCCCCAGGTAAATACAAGTTTTTAGATTAAACTTTTTAAGCATTTTATAAAGTCTCTTTTTTGATTGATAAACTAGCTGAAAAAAACAAACGTTGTTTTGCAAAATGACAACTAGATGTTGGCCGATTCTCAGACCTACTCAATATTATGCTCACAAAATTTCATGAGAATCGGTCAAGCCGTTTCGGAGGAGTACGGGAACGAACATTGTGACACGATAATTTATATATATGATTTTAAAGTGACGTTATATTTTATTTTAATATTTTCACATTACAGCACTACCTTTAAAGACGAAAATAAAAATAACGCGGAGTCTGCAAATGCCATGGCTTGGTTGCGGCGCATGGGCAAACTCCTTAGATAAAACTTTTTGGTTAATTGGGAGTGTATAAGCTGCCAGTGCGTTGCAAACTGCAAACTGATTGGATAAAACTCTTTAGATTCAACTTTTAAGTTAAAACTCCTTGGACAGATGGAAAGAAAGTAATTTATCAAGAAAACTTTATTCGAAAACTCATGTTTAGAAATATTTATGATTTCTGGATTAGTTGAACAATGAAGGTCAATTAAATTAAGGTTGATCGAATATGTCTGGATGAAACGAAAAATAAAATAAAATATGATCATAACACATACCATACCTTACCCTGTAATTGAACTGAGATAATTCTAGTACTTCTTATTGTTTTTAGTTCGATTTAGTCAGAATAATTCGATATAGGTTTTGATAGGTATTAGCAGGTTATCATCGCAATAAGAACACAAGTCAATACAAGATAATCCATTGGGTTATACTGTACAGAACTGGTGGTGGACAACCGTCCGCTTATGGGTCCATTGGGTCAAGCCTATCTGAAATCAGACGAGTATGGTAAGACTGTGTCGAAATTGTGCCCTAACTGCATGGTAATGAGGTGCTATTTTCATCAGCACTCAACTGTCTCTTGTGACGGACAGGGCACTCCCTTCACTCGATTCATTCACGTCATCCATGAGCCAAGAGTCGTATTTCTGAACAAACGTATGATATTTATAAATATATTTTTTCATAATTTATTCCTAACTTAGGTATTATTATTTAATTTGTGTAGGAAAATCGAGTATTTATCGTTTGTCTCCACACTAGGCACACTGCCTGTGTCGCGAAGACCTGAACTATAAGCATCAGCTTTCATAAAAGAGAAAATAAAATAATAATCATTAAAATATATAAACGGTATTCCAAATACTTAATTGGTAATTTTGTGAGTATTATCGAAATTAAAAATTAATTTAACTTAAATAACAGAAAATAAAATCTGACACAATCAGTAAATGATTCGTAATGTCGCATTAGTGTAATTGGCTTGCACATCGATGCGTATAATCGCAGATCTAAGTAAATATCCTAGGTCATCTACTGATATGACGTCAAAAGTGCTATAAGGGTATGTAAAGAGTTCTAAGATAATTATTAACTTAAGATTTTTATGAAAATTTGTAATATGAAACAATAAGAATATTGCCCACTTTTTTTTTGCAAACATTGCACTAACGGAGCGATGTTTCTCTATATGATGGACATTTATACAAATGTCTCGCCATAAATTTCTTCCTACGAGTATCATAGAACATTGTGAGAGATGGAAAAAAAGTAAATCTTACTTTTATAAAAGATGAACATCAATACTGATGGTATTTATACAGAAACAATAAAAAACCTGCCAAAATATGGCTGACCAAAACTTTATACATATCTACAAACTTACCTGTAAATTTATAAACATAGCAATGCATTTATCAGAACACTTCATGTTACCATCACATCACGGATTCACGGACCTAAGCACATGATAAAACGAAATTAAAATGAAACGCTTTATATAATATGAAATTTAAATCTTTCTTTCACTTCCTCCCAACGCCTCTATATAAATCTTCTTTATATTTCACATTTTTTTATAAGCACCGAATTATAAACTATGGATCTAAGTATCCATTTAATTAATATATATTTTACTAAGGTTTATTTGTTACCCGCAGTTTCCGTTAAATATAATAATAAAATAAAGTTAAGGTTCTAACTGTACAGGTATTTTTTCTGTGGCTTGAATAAAGCATTCATAAAGAGTTCTGAATCAAAGCTATTATTGCACCCGACTCTGAAACATAATGATATTCAACTAACAAAATCTTAAAATAATTAACAATAACTTAAACCCCAAACTATTATTTGTTGCTCAAGATAATGTATGATTATTATGGATGTTAAAATTTTAATAATATATTATAAGTACAGTTTTATAAATTTAATTAAAACTTAAAACTTGGTACACTACACTGCTTTTACCTAAAAAAGGGGTCCTTACCATTCCTTGACATTTTAAAAGGTTACGCTGATTGCCTAACAGCGGGCAGTTATATGCGCAGTTTAGCCTCTTTTGTTATTATTAAAATTTTGAACGTAACATATCATAATTTGACGGTGTTTTAAGTTTTCCGATATTACATTTTTTGAGGTTTCCGATATTACGACGCTGTTGCAAGCACCATGATCACTGCATAAACTGTTTTTCTTAGCGATTGCAACAGCGTCTAAATAAATCGGAAAAAATAAAAACGTTAAAATCTTAGTTGTTACCAGTTTAAAGTTTGTTACCTGTTAAAATTGTTAAGAATCAAGACAATTTTAAAGGTTTTTGTTACTAGTTAAAAAGGGATGCGTATTGCCGAGCTCATTAGAAAGAGCTTCCAAAACCTGTCAAAAACGCTTACAAAGCTTCAACAAATAAGAATAAGAATATTTTTATTGTAAAATCAACTTCGACTAAGTTGAAACTCTCGGCTTATTAGGTCTCCTAGTGACTTGCGTGTAGACCGTATAGTTTTCGAACTTGTGGGATCTAATCAATATTTATTATTCTTCCCAGGTCGCATCGGCACCCCGCACTATATGGCACCAGAGGTGGTGTCCAGCCAACTGTACGGGAAGCCGGTTGACGTGTGGGCGGCGGGAATTCTCCTCCACGTGTTGCTGGTCGGATATCTTCCGTTCACCGGCACCAGGGAACGCCTGTTCGAGGCCATTTGCCGTGGGAGACTGCGGGTAAGAATTGTATTCTGATGTTTTAATAGACCCACAATCGCTTTACTTTATTATTAGATAAGTAGAGTGAACAGAATTTAGAAAATACGTAATTAAACGAGCAAACGACGTAGCCAAGCGGATTAACTTGTTGAATAGGCTTAATCGCAAAATAAATAAAGCTGTTGAGTGTTAGTGGAGATTACACTTGTGCACTGGTAACTTATCTTACCTACTCAAACTATTTTATTTAGCACTAACTTTGAGCTCCACGGATTTTTTTTGGACTTTGCGGGAACAACGTATTTTCCCGCAGTAAATATAGTCTATGGTCTTCCTAAATAAATAAATAAATGAGCTATCAAACACAGAAATATATTTTTTTAATCGGACCAGATGTCTTCTTCTTTATATTATTAGTATCGATGACCTGTTTATTTATCAAATTTAGTAACTAAAATTTATCTTATCTAAGGAGTTCTAAGTCAGTGTCAACTGTCAAACTCCTTCGTTCTGTGAATGGTCTGTTTATTGAAATATATTGTTAAATAAGTTTGACGTGTCTGTCTGTCTGTGTTGAGTTGTAGGGTGGCGCGAGTGTTCTTAGACATGTTTCATGAAAATCGGTTGTGCCGTTTAAAAGTTATGGGGGTGAGTGGGGAAGGGAAACCGAAAATCTGCAAATATACTCGAGTGGAGTATCAAATGAAAGCGCATCGCGTGCACATTATGAAATGTTATAGTGTTTTACATTTAAGGAAATAAAGGCATTGGATCAGGGGTTTTTCTTAAATTGTAAATTTAGATTTATTTATATTTTAGTTTGACGCGCCGCCATGGGACGATATCGGTGACGCGGCCAAAGATTTGGTCCAGAGAATGCTGACCGTTGACCACACCCAACGCATTAATATACAAGAAGTGCTCAACCATAGGTGGATACGGGTAAGCATATAATATATATAAATATCATTGTTATACATTACTTATATAATAGTTTCTTTTGTATTTTCATATTAAATATAACTCAAGAACATTGTTTGACACGCTAATATAATTAATTTTAAGTTGACTGGTCCATGTATGCCCTGTGCTTCTAAGGAAATAAACGTTTTGACTTTGTTTAAACTAGAAAGCGGTTACATACCATGATTTGCTGCAAGCGCCATGATCACGGCATAAGAAAGCATGGCGTGTTATCCGTTTCAAGTTTTAATGTATGTAGTTAGAACCCAAGATAATTAAAAAATATATATATAAAAATGTCCCCAGTAGCGAGCATACTACTTCTACAAAGAATATTCAGATATGTCTACGACATTGTATAAAAATGAATCCCTTCCTCTATGTGCTAGATTAGGGACTTTAACAGCAACTTGATGGTTTTTAGGGTTCCATACCCAAAGGGTAAAAGGGACCCTAATTCTGAGACTTAGTCGTCTGTCTTACTATCTGTCTGACTGTCACCAGGCTGTAACTCAAGCACTGTGATAGAAGAGTGAAATTTTGAGCGAAACATAAAATATTGAATACATACAATAAATATATATAGGGGCTCCCATACAGCAGGTTGCACTAAGGCTAGCACTTGAATGAGTGACCGTTATGACTGTATCTTTTTGGACTTAAAATTTTTATGTGTTCTTGCAAAAAGTGGATAAACTATACTTGGAACCTAAGGTGTATTTTGAGTCCATCTCACACTTTTCAAATTTATTATGTGTGATTTGGACCTGTCCTGCTTACAAGCAAAAAAAACAACAAAATGGTATTTTAAATTAATTAATTGTGTGTGAAGATATCACATGACATGTCCTTGAAATGAAAATGTAATTATTTTAATTAAATTTATTTGTTAGCTTAATTTGACAATGCCCCAATTAGCTTCATTTATAAATTATCATGACTTTTTTTTTATCACTTTCTTGTTTTAAGATTGTCAATGCCACTTTTAAGCATCATCTTTTTTTTTCTACATGTTTTTATTGTAACTAACTAACGTCTTGTCTGTAACTTTCCAAATGCTTAGCTAAAATACTCTTTTAAATTATGATTATTGAATACTTCGGTATATAGATTGAAACGAAGTCAAGCGTGCAGTATGTTACCTTCGACGAATAAATGACCAATATACCAATCTTAAATTGGACTGCTTCAGTGACGCGGTGGGCGAGGGTCTGCTTGCGGCGCTAGAGGTAGCGGGTTCGATTCCCGCCGAGGACGTAAGTGTTTGTATGTTCTGCAAGCACTTTTTCCTAGGTCTGGGTGTTTAATATGTATAATTAAAAATAGCTATATATGTTTGCCTATTATATTAAGTATATCAGATATCTAGTACCCGTAACACAAGCTTAGAGCTTACCACGGGGCTAGATGTTGTTGTGTGAATTGCCTGGAAATATTTATTTATTTATTTATTATTTATTTAAATCAACAATGTTATCTCCAGGACCGCGACAAGCAGAACCGCATCCACTTGGCTGGGACTGTGGAGGAACTGAAGAAGTTCAACAGCCGCCGGCGTCTCCGGGCCGCGACCCTCGGCGCGGCGGCCGCTGACGACGAGGACGAGGAGGACAGCGCGCCTAGGAAGCAGGCTATGCTGGAGGAGGCCAATGCTGCCGGTAAATAAATGAAAATAGATAAAGAAAAAAGAAGAAATAGAGAAAAAGATTTAATAATAATAATAATATTATTCTACTAACTCTTTATTACACACCAGGATATCACAATACAAAAAGGGACTTAAAGCTAAATACAAAAATGCGTAATGGGCGGCCTTATTGCTTAGAGCAATTTCTTCCAGACAACCTTAGGATGGAGAGGAAAATGCACAGTATTACATTTATTTGTGTAAAAAAATATAACAGAGAACATTATTAAATTAAACTTAGATGTACACAGATAGTACACAAATTGGTCGACACTCAGCATGTGCTGTGTCTCCACGAATGTAGACACTGCGCTGGTTTTCAGTGCCGCCCCATAACAAAACAGTACATTACAAAAACAAACACTCACTATAATAAAGTTCATAAAAATTAAGGACATAACACTAATTAAAACATGACATTTATAAAGTTCTAGGCAATAACACAAAACACCCACTTAAGGAAAACATAGAACTTTCATACAAGATTCTAACCCCGCTTTAACCCCAAAAGGGGTAAGATTTTAAAGATAAACCTACTCCCGCACCCATATCCACAAACGTTTAGTTACCCACACATAAACATTAACACCCACGCATAAACACAAGGAAACCATAGAACTTTTAAACAAAATTCTAACCCCGCTTTAACCCCAAAAGTAATAAAATTGTAAAAATGTATAAACTAGTGTTTATATTTGTTTCAGCCGTGAATCTAGTAGTGGAATCATTGGATGACGTCTCAGTTCTACAAGACGGGCCGATGTTCATGGATCCCGATCTGTTCCACAGCGTGCTGGATGATCTACAGCTGCGGGCACTTTTAGAAGTAAGTTTAGTTTTTTTAGTAGTTCGTAAGTTTTTTTTTATTGTACTGGTTACTAGATTACCTTGACACTATTTAGAATTATAACTGGGTATTTACCATGATTTATTGTTTTTCGAGTTTCACGATATTTCGGGACAATTATACAAAGCGCCATGATCACGGTTGAATTCAGCGGCCGGCGGAAAATATCCCCTTATAAATTTAAATAATGTTGATAACCATTATAAACTATTCATCATACTAGTGCTCCAGTCAAAATAAAGATTTCACCTTGGAAAAATTATAACTTTATCTGACCCATTTTTACGATAAGACTTGGCGCTTTTAAGAAAAAAGGAGAAAGCAAGAGGGAATGACGCGGATTTTTAACTTGCCATTTTAAATGGTGTATTTTATATCTTGACTAATTTTCAGCTCCATGTGAATTAGTCCTAGGTTGTTGCTAATTTTTCCTTATTTCGACCGGGCTATTGATAAACTAGTAGCCATTAGATGACGTGTCAGTTTTATTAGACGGGCCGAGATTTATACACCCCGGACTTGCGTCTAGACGATTTGAAGCTACGGACACTTACGGAGTAAGCTTACGGGTTTTCTTTGTTGCCCTATTTAGGGTTCCGTAGCCAAATGGCAAATACGGTATTATCTTTATATATATAATTCTTCTGTGAGTGTGAATGTCACTGAACTCTTCTCACTGAAATTTTTTTGTGTGTGTTCAAGGGGATCTGGGAAAGGTTAAGATTCACAATTTTGGAAAAAAAAAGAATAAAAACCCGTGCGAAGCCGGGGCGGGCCACTAGTATACCCCTATATTTTTTTTTTGTAATTGTAAAATGTTTTTAGTTTATACTGAACCCTAGGTTTAGTATGAGTCTATCACATACTATTTTTGATATGTCTTCATCGTAATCCTTAATTTACGTTTATAAACAACTAGATGACCCGTTCCGCTTTTGCACGGATGCTAAACCCGTCCTCTTGATTGCTATTGCTGAAAACTGCATAAATATCCATTCAGTAGTTTTTGAGTTAATCCCTAACATAAAGACAAACAGACGCGGCGGAGTATCTTAATTTATAATTAGTAGATAAACTAATATTATAAAGAGGTAACGTTTGTGAGATTGTTTGTGACCTTGTAGGGGGTAATCTCTGGATATACTGAACCGATTTAAATCAAAAAGGTACATTAATTCATACATTTAGGTTCTCTAAAACCTGAGAAATATTTCTCTAATTATTTCAGAGGCTACTTTTACCACGGGAAAACATGTAATTCCGCTTAGAAATCTATTATAACGGTGACGCCACGGGGCACTGCTAGTCACAGTTAAGCGAAGTTAAGCGTGGTCAGTACTACAGAACAGTATAATCTGTTGAAATTCACGGAACACTTGGTGTTTGAGTCAAATTTATTGGTGAAATAGATTTTTACTTTACTTACTCGTCATTGCACATCCACAGACCAATTTTTTTAGAAATTCAACTTAAAGGCATATCTATTTCTTTCCTGTCCATCCAAAGGTTGCCTGGAAGAGATCGCTCACTCCAATGTGTTGTCTTGTTATTGTTTGCAGTTTGTATTTTATTTGTGGTGTACAATAAAGAGTTATCTATCTATCTATCTAAAGGGATAAAAAGTAAGAAATAATTTGTATAATACTTTCATACACAATCTTGCCACTATCGCGTTTTGGATGATATAATGATATTGCTAATTTGTAATGTCACTGACCCAGTAGTACTCACGGGTCTTAGCACCAACTGAGAATAAATTCTCAATACTAACTTAAACCGGGTACTCACTAGTAAACTACTCACTAGTACTTTGTTTTGGTCGACTTTCTGCTGGGCACACGTGTATCACTCGCAAAAGGTTTATAAACCACGTACCGTACACCCAATATTTTAAAGTAACAATACATGCCGCGGTGACTGTTTCTACTCTGTAATCAGCTTTATTTCCCTACACCTGACGCAACCAATATCCTTAATTTAACTCAACAGGTGTACGACCGCATACAGTCAACAGTGGTAGTCACCAGTGGTCGCGCCCCCGCCGCGGAGGGTCGCCAACGTTGTCGCCAAGCGCTAGAGGCCGCCACCAGACTGCGCAACGCTGGCAACGCGCCCGCCGCCGCCACGCCCGCCACGGCCGGCGCCATCCACGAGCTGCGCCGGATGCTTGGCCTTCCGCATATCAAGGTAACTAGGTAGTCTATAGCGGTAATGACGCTAGAGGGCGCCACCAGACTGCGCAAATTAGGCTCTACGCCTGCCACGGCCGACTTCATCTGAGAGCTGCGCCGGATGCTCGCTCTGCCGCTTATCAAGGAATAGTTATGTCTACAGTAGTCGTAACGCTAGAGGCCGCCTCCATACTGCGTAGTAGTCTACGCCTGCCACGGCCGGCGCCATCCACGAGCTGCGCCGGATGCTCGGTCTTCCGCATATCAAGTTAACTAGGTAGTCTATAGCGGTAATTACGATAGAGGGCGCCACCAGACTGCGCAACGCAGGCTCTACTCACGCCAAGGCCTGCGCTATCCAAGAGCTGCGCCGCTTTTTTTTATGCTATATAAGCCTTGATTTGACCACAATCTTAACTGTTGATAAATGACGATGTGGTCTAAGATGGAGTATGAAGACCTAGAAGGCTTCTCCGGGTCACATTACGAAACACGAAAAAATCGTTTCACTTGCTCGCTCTGCCGCATATCAAGGTGACTAGTTAGAGTCTGTAGCGGTAATGTCGCTAGAGCCCTCTAAATTGATCAATTGCAACTCTTACTCTTATGCTAATTTTGCGCCATCTTAGCTAGAAATTGTATACTTTGGAGTAGCAGATAAATTTCAAGGAATTGCCTACTTTAATGGTAGGCCTGCTTTTCTGTTGGTGTTATAAATATAAGACCTCTGCAACAATCACCAAAAACATTTTACGAGCGGTATTTTTCAGTTGTTGTAAGTTCGTTTTCCAACCAAGATAATGATTGTGTTCTTGATGCAACTCTGTAGGCAATAGTCTCATTAAGAGATATCATGAGGTAAAGAAATTACTTACATAGTATTCTAAGCCGAACCGTGTACATAAATATTTTCTTTATCTAGTAGTATCCATCCGGTCTTTAAATAAACCAGCGCCATCTCTGACATTTTCTTGTAACTACGTTTACAAGTGGTGTAAGTTACAACGTTTGCAGATGGCGACTATACATATTGTGAGCTTACGTTAAGTTCCATTGGTTTAAACTAGGTGTCGCTCTACACAGTTATGCTAAAAGTGAAGTGAACATTTAATTATTCCATGGTGCTATCATGGCTGTCGGATGATAGGATTTATATCTATGAGTTATTTTCAAGAAAAAGTCATCATAAAAATTTCAAAGCACAAACAGTCGAAACTGATGAAAATTACCATAAGTCACAAATAAAATTCACAAAATAGTTTACACATATTTTTACTCATTGTTTTATCACCCTGTCAATGCTTTATCTCATCTACTAACATGTGTTCCGTTTAATCATCATCATTATTATCACAACTCGCTAGTAACCACTCACATTTCTCATTATTTTTCCAGATCCCTTCGATCCTGCTTCCTTCGTCCCGCCTTCCCATTCATCATGGCAGAAGACATTTATTTATTTATTTAGTTGTGCACAAACTTTGTTTATGTTTTGTTGTTTTATTAAATTGTTTTACTTGTCATGATTTTGTTCTAGCTTGTTTTTATTTATTACAAAATGGCGGCGTAGTGGCCATCTTGTATTGCCTTTTGTGTTCATGTTAATGTGTGCGCGTAACTCAAAATAATTTTAACATAAGGATTTTGTTATTGTTTTATTTTTGTACCAATCATAATCATTTTTTTAGCACAATAATTCCTGTCTTCACGAGTTATTTATTTATTTATTTCAAAGAATGTTACTTACGTTATTATAAGCCACATTGAAAGATAAGTTAAGATTGAATAATTCTTATTCAGGTCATTCTTGATGTCTTTCATTATCATTATCAATCACCTGCATGTTTTATCATAAATCTGCTAAACATATTTTAACAGATAACAAATTTGGCATGTTTTGTGCATTTTGGTGCTCTAGATGCGCCTCTCTATGCATTAACTTTCAGACACTGAAAACATCAAACAACAATATTTATCTTGCGGTATTGCAGTGTGTTCAGCCCAGCTATAGCGACAGCATAGGGTAGATGACTTAAAATATATAAATAAAGCATGCCAATTATTATATTTATTCACAGTTATCCAAAACAATACCAACATCCCAAAGCGCCTTCAAGCATACATTTATTATCTGATATCGATGCCAGAATCTGAATAAAGTGTGGGCTGTTTGCAACGTTTCATCCCAAAGTTTTATTAAACATAACACCCTCTGAATAAAGAATGGGCAGCTTGGTTTATGTTTTTGGCAAGACGAGAGCCTTTTCTTATAAGCAGTTTAATATCGTGTTTTATAACTACACTCGGTTCCAAAAATAACAAGTCTGAAATAAAAAACAAGACTTTTTAGTTGCGCTTCTAATAGCATTTTAAACTGGAGGAAAAGAGGTTGGCGGAAGAATGGGAAGGTATTCCACACACACACACACACAGCCATCTACCTTCTAGTCGTCTTCATGTCCCATCTTAGACCACATCGTCACTTTACATCAGGTGAGGTTGTGGTAAAATGAAGGATAATCTAGCATGGGCACGTCTCCTTGGCACTCGGCTAATTAAATTATCAATTGAACAGTCTTCGCTCCATAAGGATGGCATACGCAGTTCGATATTCGAGTTTGTGACTGACCCGTTAATTTTGAAACCGAGTATACATTTATTAATACTTACATAAACATTAAACTTGCACTCTTCTTTGGTATTGCATTTTGAAAACGGGTATTACCTACCTACTAACGGAAATTGTGTCGATAGCATTAAGACCAGGTGAGGCTTTAGCGCTTCGTTGATGATCTTAAATTTTTCAAAATTCATTTTTAATATGTTATATGTACATACCTAGTATGTTAGGCGGATAAAGGCACGTTACGAAAAACGTTTCTTTTTGGTAGTGCCAAATGAAAGGTACCAACATATCGCGTATAATTTTCTAGTAAGAACATAAGATACCAATTCAATCCACCGGTGGTGATACAACGGAATTCAGTACAATCCCCCACTATTTATATAACAAAGCTATCTACGTTCCCACCTGTAATATTTCATTTCCCTTCATTCCTTTCTTGTTCAAACAAAATTCAATATCCATGTTGTGGGTTGTTTATGACTCGGGCCCACATTTGGATTCGCAACTCGGTCGGGGTTTATTTACCCTGAGTGTAATATAATTTGGTTAGATTTACTTATATAGGGATACTGTCAGCGTAACGCAAAAAATATAGGTTTATACCTATCACATGTGTGGCAAAAATGATCGAGCGTCTTTTATCCAAGCACTTTATAATATAGCGCTCTCCCTGATAATACCTACGTAGCCTGCGTATTTTCATAAATCATAATTTCTAACAATAAATGTATGTGTGATCGATAATGATAAATTAATAAGAGCTATGTTTTAAAACTTAAGTGGATTATGCATATTAGTTTAATTAATAATTTATTCTTCATGTTATTATACAGGGATTCCCAGATATGGTTGAAAATCCTGCTCGAGCACTTGTGGTTAAGGGGATGGGAATAAGTAATTATAGGTCAGTTATTTTACTATCAAAGTACATAGTATGCTACTTCGTAAAAAAATTACGTATGTGATGAACTCGTACAACTCCTAGAGTTCCGTGTTCAGTTTATAAACATTAAAAAAACCAATACCAAATTAAAAAACTTGTTAATAAATCATTTATTAAACGTGCATAAAGATGCAGTACTAGCGGTCACCCATCCAAGTATTGGCCATGCGCCACGTTGCTAAACCTTGTAATAAAATCTGGTTTGGAGCCCCCTTTTTATTAATTATGAGTTTTTATTTGCTGATATAACAGAAATACGGTCACGGTTCTTGAGATAGTAGTATATGAAGTATTACAGCCTTAAATGAAAAATCATTTAAAAATATTATTAAAAAAATACTTCAATAGAAAGCTTATTACGCTATCAGGGATTACTTCTCAGCTATAGATGCCTGGGCAATTGCCTATTCTAAGTGCACCTTTATTTTCCCTAGGGAATCAATGATTTTGAATCTATTTCTATTATATGTGTATTTCTAGTGATGTGCCGAATAGCGATTTTGCCGAATAACGAATATGATTAATAAAAAACTTGACAGGTGTCAAGGGACACCCGGATGGAACGAATCTTGAATCCCTTTAACTATTCCAGAAAACTGTATGGACATCCGTTCATTTCTTTTTTAGTTTATCCCGAATATGAAGACAGACGCGGTTAAGTAATTCTTTTCAGAGAGTAAACCGTTTCGTGACTGGACACGCACACATATTTTTATCGCTTTTGAAATTGTCCCATTTATAATTATAATATTTATAATATGTATTTACGCGTCAATATTATATTAGCGTATTATGTGAAAATTTTACTTGACTTATTGTAGTTAACACAAACATGACCTCCCAGCTAAAGCTTTCTAAATGCACAAATACACCCACAATGAGTTGTTTTGCTTTGTGACATGCCTGCACCAGTTGTTCCGTCATCACAATAACGACAATGGATGGACCAGTTGTAAACACGCCAGGGAATAATGATTCCATTCAGAGCAGCCCTTACTACTGGTTTCCGGTTTTCGACAATATATCTAGACTTATGAGGAATCGAATATTGAGTACTTATTCCGCACAACAACGCAGTTCTCAAATAAAAAATGCATTTCCGAAACCTTAGTTCCCTTAAAAAGTAAAAATCATATTAATTTGGGAGAGTGGGGAAGGAAAACATAAAATCTGCAAATATACTCGAGTGGGGTATTACCACATATTAGATACTATGTATCTAATCTGTGGTATTACATTATAGCGCCTCGCGTGCACATTACAAAATATAATAGATTTTTATTTTTAAGGATTAAAGCATGGAATCGGGGGTTTTTCTAAGTTTATAGAAAATCACAAAAATAAATTCCCCACTGAGAGTAGTTTGGGTAGTATGGGAGGTAAGGGTTAAGGTAAGGCGTAATTACCCACAAGATAACATACTGTTGATTGCACATTAAGAGATAAATCCCGGTTAGTTATAGCTTTAATTAATGCTTTGTTTGAACTACCTTTGTTATATAAGGCGCGTGGGATTGAATGGGTAACGGATACGAGAGATAATGGTAATTACAAGTTTAAAAACTGCTTTGGCTTTTCGGTGCATTTGAAACTTAGCTCTAAAACTACTTTAGGGAATAGGAACTTTATCTGGTTTGCCGGTAAGCGGAGATAGGAGAAAGTCTATACGTATATTTTAAATCGATTAAAAAAATTGATTTTCAGTCTGGTGCGTGATTTTTTTATATTTGTTACCTACCTAAGAACTGTTTTCTAAGTGAACTGTTTTGATGATTCTTTTTTAAAATGAAAGCTGTAGCAAGGTGATCCTACTAACATTTAATAATAATTTGTACTCATACACGTTTCTTTCTACTAAGTACACTGATAATTATTTATTTATCAGATATAAATTTTATTTCAACCCAAGTAAATCCAGGGCCAGAACGCTATTATCCATTTCTGTTGTTCATAAGAATATCATAAACATTTATGTGAACTCAAACAGTGAATCCGAGTAGGTAATATGTACAAAAACACTGAAACTTACTTTGCATCTTCAGATGTAAAACTTTTACGCGAAACGGGAGCAAATTCGCAAGTACAGTCAGCTGACACACACTCTTTTTTTAACTTTTTTTTTAACCCACGATCAAAAAAGAGGGTGATATAAGTTTGACGTGTCTGTCTGTCTATCTGGTACATCATAGCTCCCAAACGGATGGACCGTTTTTTTTTTTTTTTTTGTTTAAAAGGGTGACATAAAAATCTGTTGAGCCGTTTAAAAGTTAAGGGGGTGAGAGTGGGGAAGGAAAACCGAAAATCTGCAAATAAACTCGATTGGGATATCAAATCAAAGAGCATCGCGTGCACATTACTAAATATGATGGTGTTTTACTTTTTGAAATTAAGGCATTGGAATCGGGGGTTTTTCTTAAATTTTATATTTGGATAAGTATTACAATTTTACTTTGCAAATACTCAGGCCGGAATTCATTGTCACAATATAATCTTTGATTACTTTCAATCGATGATTGCATCTGTAATTGCCTATAGTCGATTGTTGGCGACCTAAGTGTATTGAGTAAAAAATATATACAATGTACCCCATGTATTTTTGAATACTGTACAATAACAAACTAAACAAATACGCGGTAAGTACAATTTCGGTCGGTTTATATATGACTCCTTGTTTTTATTTTAGTACTAACATTTCGTGTATTTGTAGCTTTTACCATCTTTTTCAATATTTTGCCGTGTAAAATTAAAACTTCATAAAGCTCTAGTTGTATACAGATAAGGAATTATGATGCTGATAGTACTTTGTATCCGCAGCTCGCAACTGCTGACAAGACATCTGAGAATTTTTGCCTCTGGCGTTTAAGTTCTCGGAGAATGCACGGAGGTACTGTCAATTTAGTGTTCGTCGTCACGGATTTGGTTTAGGAACTTAAGTTTGGTACTAAAACCTACCAGTAAAGTTAGAATTCACACGAGCGCGAGTCCAAAGTTCAGTTATTTACGTCCGTATTTCGGCATTCACATAATGACATGCTTAATAGGTTCAGTAGTTACAAAACAATTGTTTGCGGCAGACGATTTGACAAATTCCTAATTGAATTTAAAGTTTATCATTATCATATTTTTGGATTTCGTGCACTAATAACTGCACGAAATCCAAACATATTTATTTGTATTGAGACAAGAGTCGCAAAAGATACCTACCAGGTTCCATTCCCGCCTAGGGGCCAAGAGTTTGTATGTTCTCGCAGCTCTATCTCCTTGGTCTGGGTGCTAAAGCTGTATACTAAAAATACCTTTAACATTTATGTCTTTTATATTAAGTATATCAGATGTCTAGTACCCGTAACACAAGCTTAGAGCCTACAACTTGTTGTTGCTTGGATTGTCCATTATTTATTTATAAAACATCCCCGAACTCGTTGTACAGTTCCAAAGTCCAGTAAATTTTCAGGTACAACGCACCTGTTAGAGGTTAAATTCATTGCAGTCAGTCGATTTCACGCTCAATATAGATGCAATTGAATGATGCTATAAAACAGTGCACGACTAGACCAATGAAATTGTATATTTCTTACTGTGATATATCGAGAACGTTTTTATGCTAAGCATATCCATGATTTTGACATAAAACGAGTTCTTTTTACGATATTTTTTGTTTTATTTTATAATCGCCCAGAGGGTTTAATGCGCCTAAAGCATAGTAGTCGATTTTTCATTTTCGGTCAGTATTTAATTTCACAGCCATAGACATTTCAAGCTTACAACACCCCTCAGTTTGAGTCTTGGGTTAAAAAAACTTGCAACGAGCATGGCAACTTTGTCGGTGTAACCTACTCCGGACTCATCTTCAACTTCGCTTCGACTGCTAAATGTAAGACCTTAGGTCGGAATACTAAAAACCATATTCCGCCTGTAATTGACTATAATCAATTATTGATAGCAATGACAGGTGTAATTGATTGAGAGTTAATCAGAGAATATTTGCGTCTATGAATTCCGGCCTTAGAGCTGTAGAACAGAATATAATATATTATTGTAGACGACTGTACCGTGTTACCATATTATGGTAACACGGTACAGTCGTCTACGTGAACTTACTCTTTCTAAAAACGACCAATAAACATTGGTACCTAGATTAAAATTTCTACTCAGAATCAAGTTCCAGAACTTTGCGACAGAACGAACTTTACAACTGGCTGATCAAATAATCAAGCACTTCATGCACTCGGGAAAAATTTAATTAAGATAGATGGCTGGAAGGGGTCGCTCTTAAGCGAGAAGGTTGCCCTTTTTTACTACTTCCTCTTATATGAATTATGTAACTATTTGTTTTGGTGTACAACATAGTATTTTGATATTATGTATGTAACCATGTTTTAACGAGATAGTGGTAAGGTTAACCTATTTTGACAAGCACCGAATAAGAAGGTACCTTTGTACTCGTATTTAAAAAGCATTTAAGAATGTTTAAGGTTGGTCACTCACAGATTTAAGATAAAATATTAGAATAAATTAAAGTCTCTAGTCGCATCTGTCTGTTATGTTCGCGATAATCTCAAAAGCTAAAAGGATTTACATGCAGATTAAATTGAGGAAGTTCTAAGAATATCTAGTCTGGGTTATCTAGTAAGGATATCTAGTTTATATAGAACAAAGTCGTGCGTTACAGCACTTATAACTGGAGAATGGCTGATTTAAATAGTTAATGATTTATTGTATTTATCTCCGGCCGTAATAGCAGAATTTGTATTAATATAAATGGATCACCGGAAAGTAACGCGCAACTACTGCATCAAATTAACGATTCTTACTTTATTGTGTTCGTTATGTTTAGAACAAGGTTTGTATTAAATCAAATTTATATACAAGGTGCAACTAACCGGAGTATGAAACCGAAAGCCCTATAAAATTGGGTGTGCGAAATGGGAAAACAACGTTTAACGGGTCAGCTAGTATTGTTTGGAAACCGTAGTTAAAATAACATTGAATCGAATCATATTTTACACTACTCATCGGTTGCCTATAAAATACAATCTCCGCTCTGTTCCAATGTACAGGCACCATTATTATTCGTTTTTTCTCGGAAAATCTCGTACCTACTTCTTTTATTTCAATCCAATCTCATGTTTGCGTTTCTCATACGGCGAAATTTTAGAATTCATAATATTTACTTGAGTTAGACAGCTCATTGCGTTGTATTGTTCTTGAGCAAGCTCCATGCTGACGAAGCGATTGTTCACAAATGGAAAGCGCACGACAAATTCAATTTGCTTTGGGACCAAATACCCGGACGGTTACAATTTTCGTCATACATGATAACATTTTTCATGATATCATTCCATGAATGGAATTCTTGGCAGTCGGTCCCGTTAATAGTAAAAGAATTGGAACGAAATGCAATTGGGTTATTTGGGGTTTATTTACTTTTATATGGCCACCGCCATAAAGGGGCGCTGTGGTAAAATGCGTACGTTGGACGCGAATTACGCAAATTTTCCATGTTTATAATTCGGAATGTTTATTCACTTCACCACTTAATAAATAAAATATTCGGTACGCTGATATCGTACTCGTAATTGAGTTTTTGTCGAAATAACGACAGCATTTCAAGTGTTTCTGTTTATGTTTAATGAACTTTAGCTGAATAATCTTAACGATTTTCGAAGAAACATCAATTGTTTATGTTATTAAGTTCAACTTTATGGTGTGTATCCAAAAACTCAAAACCTTTGTTTTCGTAGTTATCATTCCATAATTTTTATAAATTACGTAAGATACATTAAAAAAAGTTACGGTTTAAAAATTTTCAAAAACTGACTGATCAAAATAATAAAAAAGCACACTGAATAAAGTAAAATATTATAAAGATTTCGCCCGATTTTTTATTTTGATAGCATAGTAAGAGTGCATTTTATTATTTTACACTTAAGTATCAAATGTTTTGACGCGTAAAATACAAAAAACAAGCTTTAAGTTGCAAGCAGGGAACATCATAAAAATATTAGGTCCTTACATATGAAATTGGCGTTTTTCGTACTGGCCACTTTAATCACAAATTTCTCCTCTTTGGTAAGGAATTCCAAATTCAAATTTGTACAGCTATAGACTCATGTATTTGTGCTTCGATGATCGTCATTCATTTGTTTTTTTTCTTCTGTTTTTTTCTGTTTGCGTCACTCATTTTACAAAATGGAAAACTTAAAATATCGCATTATTTACGAGTACGAGTTCCGCCGTGGCACTAGTGCTGCGGAAACAACTCGAAGGGTGAATGATGTGTATGGCGGTCGTGTTGCAAAAGAAAACACAGTTCGTTTTTGGTTCCAACGTTTTCGTTCTGGAAATTTCGACTTGCAGAACAAGCCCCGTGGACGGCCTGAGACTCAAGTTGATAATGAAGAGTTGAAGGCTATTGTGGAAGCGGATCCATCGCAAACCACGTCCGAGTTAGCTGCAGGCTGCGGTGTTAGTGATAAAACTGTTTTAATTCACTTGAAGCAAATTGGGAAGATTAAAAAGCTTGAAAGGTGGGTACCTCACGAATTGACTGAAGCAAACCGGCAAACGCGCGTCGACTGCTGCGTTACATTACTAAACCGGCACAATAATGAAGGTATTTTAAACCGAATCATTACCTGTGATGAAAAATGGGTTCTTTACGATAATCGGAAGCGCTCAGCGCAATGGTTGGATCCTGGCCAGCCAGCCAAATCCTGCCCCAAGCGAAAATTAACCCCAAAAAAGTTACTTGTAAGCGTTTGGTGGACTAGTGCCGGTATTGTTCATTACAGTTTTCTCAAATCTGGCCAGACTATTACGGCTGATGTCTATTGTCAGCAATTGCAAACCATGATGGAAAAGCTAGCGGCTAAACAACCTAGGCTGGTCAATCGCTCCACGCCACTGCTGCTTCACGACAACGCTAGACCACACACTGCGCAACAGACGGCTACTAAATTAGAAGAGCTTCAATTGGAAAGTCTAAGACATCCTCCGTACTCCCCGGACCTTGCTCCAACAGATTACCATTTTTTTCGAAATTTGGATAACTTCTTGCAAGGGAAAAAATTCAACTCCGATGGGGCAGTCCAAATCGCCTTCAAAGATTTTATTGATTCCCGTCCGACTGGTTTTTTTAGTAAAGGGATCAATGAACTACCTATAAGATGGCAAAAGTGCATAGAAAATAATGGTTCATACTTTGATTAATTAAATATATTATATTAAAAAATATTCGACTTTTTGTTCCTCCCATACAAAACGCCAATTTCATATGTAAGGACCTAATAATAAAAGTTTCAAACTACGGCTCTGACAGGAATTATTCTGTGAAATTAATGTCAACTATTTATTATGCCGGTCGCATTCACAAACTCTGAGAACTCTGAAAGCTCAGTCGGGAAGTTCGTGGAAAAATGACGAATTTTAGATGCACTCCAGTGGATACTAATATTATGTAAATCAAAGGTATTATGTCTATAATCTATGGAAATATAATTCTGTTTAATAATTCTAACTACCAAAATTCTAATAAACGCGAAGTTTGTATGTGATGTATGTTTACGTCTCTTCATGCTCAAAATGTTGTACAGATTTAACAGCATAGCTATTTACGTTACACAGCAGGAAAGGTTGGAACAGGGACGTCTCTCTTGACGAGAGATAAGACCTAAATTCCTAACTATACTAATGACCTAACTTCTCAATGCAGGCCGAAGGTTGGAGAAGGCATGGTGGTCATCATGATTATCATATTATCGGAAGTGTAGGTGTTGTATGAATGAGTATGTAAGAGGCAGTTTGAAAGTAGCACCAGTTACGGATAAGTTGAGAGGGAATAGATTAGCGTGGTATGGACATGTCATGAGAAGAGATGAAAGCCATGTAACGAGAAGAGCGTTAGATATGAATGTAGATGGATATGTGAGAAGAGGTAGGCCGAAGAAAAGATGGATGGACTGTGTGAAAGATGATATGGGTACGAAAGAGGTGAGTGTTGAGATGACGGGTGATAGAGGGAAATGGAAGGAGAAAACATGTTGTGCCGACCCCACGTAATGTGGGATAAGGTCAGGAAGATGATGAGGTGTTGTATGAAAGAAACTCAGGGTTTGTACCTAAAAGTGATAGCAAGCTGGAATACAAACGTTCGCACGAGTCGTTCAAGACAACTGAAAATACCCCCCGCTCCTCAGTGCAGCCCGCAAGCGTGGCGGTAGATACCATGACGAAGCCACTTTATTTTGCCACCACCAAAGCATAACTTTATTTACATTTAAATTACGAGAGTTCTAATATTAAGTACTTCAAACAAAAAAATATTGTATTGCTGTACCACTGGGCAAAGGCCTCCCTTTTCTCTTCTTTTAACTCTCTCCATCCGTCTTTAACCATTTAGGGCGAAGATTTTAGATAAGCATCAAGTTCGTCCCGCCATCTCATCCTGGGCCTTCCTCGCCTTAAGCGTTGGGTGGGCTCCACTCTCTATTAAATAAACATAAGAAATATTAACTCCAGAATTTAAATTTAAAACTAGGTTGTTAAACCTAGTTTTAAATTTCAAACGCATTTTATGCAAAAGCATTTTATAAGGTTTTTTCGAAAATTTCACCAATTTAGGTACGTATTTTAAAAGCTGGTTAAAATTAGCGCAAAGCTGCGGTCATTAATCACTTTAACGAGGGTAGGGTCGCCGAATCAACTGCACTTGATCAGGAAGGCTGCATTTGCATTTTATTTTCGCCAATGCGAACTTTCATGTTGATAACATTCCACTAATTATGTTTTTAAAATGCTTAGTGAAGGAAGGTGATAAATGTGAAGAGTTCCGTATAAGTATTGTATTTCTGGACGACGTAGTAAATTTGATAAGTATGAGATGAACTCATACATCAATGGTTCCGCGTATTTCAACAGTTTATAACTTTTAATAACACCTAACGAAGTACCAACCACGTTTCGTGAAATTATAAATTTAAGGTAAATATTAACGATTTATGACGTATAAAACAAAAGCAAATTATTAGATCTCGTTCAAACTATTTTCGGTGGAAGTTTGAAGAGAGTGCCGTGAGTGTTAATTAAATCTCTTCTTAACAAAGTTTAAAGCTATTTTTTGTCATAATATTGCTCGTAAAGTTGGAATGTATTTACCTCTTCTTTTAATCAACGAATGTTTCTATAGAAATATATATTCGGTTAATTTAGATAATTATAAAACAAGTTTAGAAAAGTCTTGCTAACCTATAATGTATTCAATACTTTTCTTTTAAAGTTTAAAATGTATTTATCCCCGTATCCATAAAAAATATGTCACTTTTATATAAGAATTAGGAGGTTAATAGAACGTTTGATAAAAAAACGTTATTCATAAACCTTAATTAGTGCTTATATTTAATAACAGTTCAGTTTTCATGATATTCATGAGTATGTGATATTCCGTATAATATCATAAACCCTTCATATTATTTTCTTAAAACTTTAGTTAAAGTGACCATTTCAGTCAAAATAAGACGAGTAGAGATGAAATTGGAAAAGTTTCTATGACATTTCTATCACTGGCGATGATTGATTGTCCTTTTGAAGATTTCGAAAGGTTTCTTAAGGAAAGTTAAAATTAAATACTTATTTTAGAAAAACATAAATATTGTTATAAAAACTGATATTCGTCTCGTAACTTTTGTTTTTTATTTAATGAAGCATGAGGTATTTAAACAACGAAATATATGTCTAAGTTTTTTTTTTTGCTAAAAATGACATACATACTTATGTCAAAGAATAGGCATGATGACTAGGTACTTAAAAATAGGTATTCTGTGTAGTCCGTCTGTAAGCCCATCCAAAAATACTGAAAACCAATATTTTGCTTTAGATATCAATTTAATAAGAAAGTACCAAGATAAAGAGCATCAAAGTTCCGGAGTGGGGCGCGAAACTACAATGCACTATAACGTCTTGATTTTTAGTTTGCAAGAAAATTAAAATATAGAAACAAATTTTCAAAGCCATCTTAATGACGGAATAATTACTATTTTTAGTCATCTCTATATAACATATTTGAAAAAAAAACATGTTTTAGTAAATCTCATTTTATAGTTGGATTGGCGGGTGCATTATGGAAAATTATGAGATTGTCTATTCTTTAAATGACTATTGATCATTTATAATAAAATTATTATTTGTTTAAAAATTTTGTAGATTACATATGACATTACAATCATTACGTAAATAATACGCGGTTCATTGACAGAAAAAACATCACGGACAAGGCATGCTAGGCCTTTTTCTACCAAATAAAATTAAAATAAAATCCTTTTATAGTCTGCTGCTTCGCACGCTTTGTAATAAAATCTTTTATTTTTTCCTCGGTTAAAGTGTAAAATTTCAGATCTCATCTCTGTAATCCAAATTAACATACAAAGCGTCACCTCCAAACTAGCTATTCGCTAAGTATTTCAAAGACACGGTCTTGCATTTTACTTGCATTACTCAGCGATTTTACTTGCAGTTACTTTGATGAAATCTCCCGTTGGCAACCAAAACCTGATAAATTTAAGACTCGCAATCAAGATCTTAATACATCAAGCTCGTTTGGCAGACTTCTGAAATTAACATATAGCTGATATGAATATGTAACAAAGTAGTTTCTCTTATACTCTGTACTATGGACATAAATTTTGGCTTACCAGAGTTTAAATAAGCTTTTGCTATTTGATAGCTTATGTCTTCGCATATATTCCTATAGAGCTCCATATATTTGAAATAAATAAATAAATATTATCATATTACAGATTTTGGTTGCTGTAAAAAGTATACAGCTGTCAATGTTTAAATCGCAAACTCAGCCCGTATATAAGATTAGTACGAATTCGGACGCTACACAGATAAAGTAATAATGTATTTAATAGTGGTATAGACAATCAATAAAAATTAACAGTAGCACACAGACTCAAATAACTATTTACAATTACTAGCACCTATAAATTATTATACATATTCGTTTACCCTTTAATAAGCTCGTAGTGCATCCTTCTAGCACATCACACGTAAATAATGATGGCGTTGTTCTCGGAGAGACTGTAACTAGATTCCGCATGATAAATGCGCGGGAGACAGCACAGAGACTAAACGAATCAAAGTAGATGAGTTGTGCCCCGGACGTAATCAGGGCTGGTTCTGGGGCAACTATAATAAGTTTTTTCGTTAATCTTCGTACTGCTTAGCGAACTTGCTCCATGATCTAGCTCGTCTCTGCACCGGCTATACAATACAATACAATACAATACAATACTCTTTATTGAAACACAATAATATAATACAACAGAACAATGCTTAAGAACTAAAATACATTAAATAATAGTGTAACAATGGGCGGCCTTATCACTAAAAGTGATCTCTTCCAGACAACCTTTGGATGGACTGGAGAAAACTAAAAACGACGGATGTTGCAAATTTCTAAAATAATTAAAAGATGATTGTTGAATAATAAATAAGCTTTAGATATTAAATACTATATAAATATAAAAATAATACATAATAATTAAAATAAATAAATACATATAGGTCTATAAATATATATATATATATATATATATATACGTAGATAATAGATGTACACAAAAAGGTATATACGAATGAAAAACTATCATTATGATTTAAGGAAATGCTTATGCACGAGGTTTTTAAATGTGGTAACAGATTTGGCTGACCTTATATCAAGTGGCAGATCATTCCATAAATGTATGGCGCGGACAGTAAAGGATGAGTTGAAGGAATGAAAGGAGTTATTAGGGGTTTTCAACCGCAAGGTCGCAGTAGAACGTAATGATCTTGAGTGGGATTGATACAGGTACTCAAACCGATCTTTGAGGTAACTCGGAGAATTTGGAAGGAAAAGGATTTTGTAGAGGAGTGTAAGGAAATGCGCATCCCGGCGAAGTCGGATAGGTAACCAGTTCAACTTGATACGGTACTCAGTTATATGATCATATTTCCTAAGACCGAAGATGAAGCGGATGCAGAAATTTTGAAGGCGATCAAGCTTATCAAGTTGTACTTGGGTGAGGTCTGGATAACTGGCGTCAGCGTAGTCAAGAATAGGAAGAAGAAGGGACTGAGCTAGTGCAACTTTAGTAGAGGTAGGCAGAAAGTTACGTAAGCGCCTGAGAGAGGCAGCTGATGCAAAAATTTTACGACTGACTTCAGCCAGCTGAGTTTCCCACGATAATTTTGAATCTATTAATATACCCAAATTTTTTACGCTATTCGATAATTTTATCACAGTTTTGTCAAAAACGACTTGAGGCAATTTCGAATTATCAATTTTTGCTATCATTCGCGGACTTCCAATTAAGATCACTTGGGTTTTACAGGGATTCACTTCTAGCCCATGCGATTTACTCCACTCCAAAATAGTGGCCAAGTCTGAGTTGATACGAAGAATCGCATCATCCAAACATTCAACAGGAGCCTGATAGTAGATTTGTAAGTCGTCTGCATAAAGGTGGTAAGAAGAAGATAAATTAAAGGAAATAGAATTTATAAAGACAGAGAAAAGAAGTGGAGATAGAACGCCGCCCTGTGGGACACCAGCACTTAAATTACACCACAAGGAACAGCGATCATCAATGATTATTCGTTGCCGGCGCCCAAACAGGTATGAATGAAACCAGTAAATAGCCTCAGAAGATAGGTTAAGAGAGCGAAGAATACCAAGTAAAATGTCAAAATCAACATTATTGAACGCACTACTGAAATCCAATAGCGAAAGAACAGTCATCTGGCCGTTTTGGATTCCATCCCTTATGTCGTCGGTGATTTTAATCAGGGCAGTAGTGGTGCTGTGGCCCGGACGAAAACCGGACTGGTAGGGGTTTAGTAGCCTATTGGAATTAAGAAAATGACATAGCTGTTGGTGAACAAGACGTTCAAGGACTTTAGAGAGGAAAGGGAGAATGGAAATCGGACGAAAATCGGAAAAAGAAGACGGTTTGGATTTTTTAGGCAAAGGAGTGACCTGCGCATCTTTCCAGGTACTAGGGAAAGTGCAGCTGCTAATAGAATAGTTTAAGAGATAGGTGATTACTGGAAGAATTATGTCAAGGATGGGTATGATCATTTTTTTACTGATATTATCCGAGCCAACAGCATTGGAAGTGATAGAAGAAACGCTCCTCTTAACATCTTCTTCGGTAAAATCGTTAAAGGAAAAAGAAGAAGAAACAGGTTTAGGTAACAGAGAAAGATAGTTTAATGTGCGTTGTTTAATGGGGCTATCGAAATTATTTGAAGATGAGAAATGACAATTTAAAGAGTTAATATCTAAGTCCTTTGTAAGATTTTGTGGTGTCTTTCCGATTCCTAACGATCGCAGAAACTGCCACACTTTACTAGGGTCATTACTTTCAATGGACTTGTGGATGTGTCGGCGTTGAGCATCCCTACACACCTTATTGCAGACGTTACGGGCACTTATGTATAGATCCTTATTTTCATCGGTCGGAGACCGCTTGTATCTAGCCTTTGCTACCAGTTTTCTTTGCATTACTTTGCGAATGTCATCAGTTAGCCAGGGTGCAGGAAGATGTTTAATTTTAATTGCTCTGACCGGAGCATGAACATCAAAAAGACCTATCAAAATTTTGTTAAAATGTTCAAGTTTAGTATCAACATCAGCGGCTTCCAAAACCTCGGACCAGTCAATGTTACAAGCATCACTACGCAGTGATTCCACGTTCATGCTACTAAAGTTGCGTTGAAAGATAATTTTGTGTTTAAATTTAGGTGGTTGAATTTTATAAGAAAGGAAAATGAGGTCGTGATAAGAAAAGGCATCAGCTGTGCACTGACCGTGTTTGGCCACGTGCGAAAGTGAGGAAACCAACATAAGATCAAGAAGAGAAGGATTACAGTTAGGCAAATTATGTGTAGGATTTAAAGGAAGTATAGATAGGTTATGAGATTGAACAAGATTATAAAACATACGCGACCTGGCGTCTTGTTTGAGTAAGCAAGTATTAAAGTCACCCATCACTATTGTATGGTCATGAATAGGAGAAAGCTTTTCAAGGATAGAATCTAAAGAAGAGAAGAAATTGACCCGGAGAGAAGGAGAATAATAGACTCCCAAGAGCAGCTTGCGATGAGACAGTAAAACTTGAATGAAAAGATGTTCACCGGCACTGGACGGTGGAGGCTGTGAAGACATATCCAGAATAGTGTATGGGATATGAGACCGTAAGTAAATAGCAACACCACCACCAACCGCACCAGTGCGGTCATTGCGTATAAGATTAAAGCCAGGGAGAGAATATAAGTTAGAAGATAAACAGGGTTTGAACCATGACTCGGAGACCAAAATAGCATGGATTGCAGACAGGGTAAATGACGCCAGCATATCCGAAAAATGAGCCGGAATGCTTTGTGCATTAATATGTACTACGTTAAAGTTTTTATGGAGCGCCTCAAAAGTTGAATTTAAGTTGTCATTAAGCGTTGGAAGACTTTTAAAACTATCGTTACCATCTAAAGATGAACACGACAAAAAGTCATCATCATCACTAGAACAGTCCATAAATTTCCTCGTTACGTATATTTATAAAATGATAAATAATATAATAAAATAATAATAAAAATATTAAAAAAGAAGTCTATATATTAAAATTAAAATATCTGTGTCCACCTGCCAGTTTCGGTATTAGATTTTAGTTTAAATGAATACGATAATGTTTATGAAATAGCTACAAACAACAAATGCATACTAACGAGAATCTAACCGTTCAAAAGGCACATAATTTTTTTTTTGTACTTTATGAAAAAGATAAATAAAATGGTTACTCATGAACACGTTAAAAAAAAAAAGATAATATTACCTTACAGTAACAGAATGTGAACGGATCTCATTTTTGTTGACATTGTCAGTCTATCTGTCAAAGTCAACCTAAACTGTCAGTGTCATCAATCAATTTATCAGAACAAGTAGTTAACAAAACACAAATAAAAGAACTGAACTGAAGTAACAAACAAAACAAGTTTAGGGTAAAAATAAAAATAAAAATGAAAGTACCGTTTAGTTAAAATTAACAATGGTATCTACCTACTAAGTTTGAGAACAGTAGAAAATTCTCTAATTAATAATTAATAACCAGCTACTCGGTGACTGGACTTCGTGATAATCACTTTTTGGTGGCAGCACGGCGGGTTTTGTAGGTTCCTACAGGAACTTTATTTACGGACGAAGCAGACGCAACTTTCGCCGGTTCAGAGAGTGCAGACAACTCGCCAACATTGGACACCCGATGTCGTGCTCCGTCGGCGCCAACCACAAATACATAGCCTTGCTGGGTCCAGCACTTGGAGACACCGAAACGTTTACGTGCCTCCATAAATGTATCATGACGAGGTTTTGTCAGGAACTCCGATAACGTAACGCCAGAATCCTTCAAGACTGACTTTGACGCCCATATCTTATCTCGGAGGGATACATCACGCAACTTACAAAGAATGGGTCTAGGGCGATCAGAAGTAGAGCGTCCCATCCTGTGGCAACGACTGATATCTGCTTTGGAGATATTTGGCAATTTCATTTTGTCAACAAATGACCGAGCAGCAAGTTCTGCGACATTCTCCTTGTCAGCTTCAGGAACACCATGTATAAGGACAATCTTTCTGCGGCCTCGCATCTCCAGCCTATCCACATCATTCGCTAGAGCTAACAGTTGATCCTGTAGTAAGCGCAATGACATAGCCACGAAGGACTTGAATTGCGAGAACTCATTTGCCAGAGCTGCAGTATCACTCACCGGAGACTTTGACCTCTTCAATTTATCCTCAAATTCTGCCATGGTATCCTTGAACATGGCACTCAACTGTGTCAAGGACTTCTGGATTGCACTGGTGCTCATGGTGAAAGTGAGGTTATGTGTTGTAGTGCTGTGTAGTGTAACTTTGTAGGCAGCTTATGGATAGCTGTGATAATAAAGGATGGCAGGTAGGGTTCACAGATAATTATTCTAATTCATATATAACATGTAAATATTAACTATTATAATTTAAAATAAATAATTTAAAATGTTCACTCAAAAAGCTGTGTTGATTATTTTGCGCCTACCGCCCAAAAAAAAGGCTATACTGAGCCTATTAAATGTAACAACAAAATATGTTTACAACAGGACATTGATTGAAAACAAATGTTTCCAGCTCACGCACCCACACCTACAAAAGGTTGTTACATAGGCCTGCGTCATAGGTGTTAGGTTGAATCTGAGACTTTAACAGTTGTTTTAGTAACCCCCTTGTTGGCAAACGTCCTATGCCTGTGCTCAACAGTAAGTGGTCTCCATTCGAAAACTTTTTGGCTACGACGTTCTCTTGTTTTATGTATTACTAGCGGCCCGCCCCGGCTTCGCACAGAAATAATTACCCGTTATTTTCCCGGCAACTATTCGAATTTTTCTCGCCGTAAAAACCATCCTTGAACTCCAACGAACTTTTAAAAAAAATATTGGCTAAATTGGTTCAGGCTTTGTTGAGTTATACGCTAAGCAACACATTTTGCGATTCATTGTTATATATAAGATATAGATATGCCCTGCTGAGAACCCAATTCTCTGAATTCTGATTAAATTCTTCAGAAATATCGTAAGCAGGCTTAAACACATTTAATCTTTATTCTATACCTACTTTTCGAATAGGTTAATTATATAAGTGAGACTATCTAGTAGTTCCATTATCCTTGCACATCACTTAAATAATGATAGCGTTGTTCTCGACGAGACTCTAACTAGATCCGCATGATAAATGCGCGAGAGACAGCACAGAGAATAACGAATTAAAGTGGATTACGAGTAGTTGTGCCCCGGCCGTAATCAGGGCGTACTTTGGGGCAAAACTATAACTTGATCATGATCATTAGGGTTGAAGCATTAAATTCACTCACAGACCGAAAATCTAAGAGAAGGCTTTGAGCCTTTGAAAAAGTCATCGGTCTATCACGTTTGTATTTGTTAGAAAACATATCGTCATCCTTTCTATCTACTCGTGCGTATTATAGTTACGCCTCACCTACCCAATTCACCCAAGTCTAAAACAACGATAAAATTATATAATAGTTGTTAAATTTATAACAGTATTTACTCACGTATATAAGGAGACTTTACTCCTTCTTTCAACGTTTCGGACAACAAAAAGTAAACGTTTTAACCCGTTTTTAAAATGAATTGTGTAACTCGCTATAACTTTGAAAGTGAAACATATGGTGGTTTAAAAACACAATAGAACTTATGATATCTGATAATTATAACTTAACCGTACTCAAAAAATACGTATGATTGAATTGGTAAGTTCAACTCCAATGATATGACATCTCAAATAAAAAATTAATTACCTACTTTATTTATGGTTTAGACAGAACAAGTTAATGCGAAATGAAGAGGCATTTACTTACATTATCATGATTCCCTATTAATGTTTTGTACCGATTATTAATTTGCCCCTATCCTTAATACAACCCCTTCCAAACATTGTGAATTGGGTCGCGGCAAATTCAATTTTTAAACCTAACCACCTGTGTTGTTTGGTTTATAGAGTTAGCGCCTGGTTAAGCGTGTATAACTAAATCCTACAGTCATTGTTTAACTCAGTTTAGTATTTTGTGGCGTAAGCCTAATCTAGTTTAGATTTTTTATGGATAACGGATTGGTAAACAGCATTTATGCATTATATATGAGTTGATTCCGTGATCCCGATCATCTATCCCGCCATAGCATTTAAAATTAATTTAATAAAAAATATATTATATTATTTTAAATTAGACGCCGTGTTACCTAAGTGAGAGCACACTCAACTTTCAATCCGATGGTCGTAGGTTCAATCCCCGCCGCGCACCTCTACATTTTTCATGAAACATGCATGTGTGTTTTAAACACGTGCTTTAACGATGAAGGCAAACATCCCGTAGAAACCGGCATGTTGAAACCAGCGTGGTTAATTGTGGCTTAATCTCTCTCGTCAAGAGAGAAGTCCCTGTGTTACAGCAGTGGGGACGAAATAGGGGTGCTTATGATGATATCAAATTTAAATTTGAAAATAAAATGCTACCTACCAAATTCAAACCAGTAAGGTTGCGTTTCAGCATTTTATTACGAACTCTTTCAATAACTACCAATATGCTGAAAAAAAAGTCCATGGTTTAAAATCTTCCTTTTTTGGAGTTCCCTATCTCTAAAAAAAACAAGTTCTACAAAATTTCAACTCGTTTACAAATCTCTTCCATTCCAAATTCCTATCCGACCAGCTTCGTTTGAAATGAACAGTTTCGGAGATAGATTGCGGCAAATTTTGTACAATTCTTGTGCGAGCAGATTAACTTTTTTGTAAATGTCAGTAGCGACGGAAAATTATCTTGGTTCATTTATCCTTTAAACCCCTATAGGGTTAAATCCTAATGCTTTTTACCGAACGCCCTAACAAATAGGGTGCGAATAAAGGCTTGAAGCTCACGATTGGTTTTCTTTAACATGACCAAAGCCTGTCCATTTTTATTTTTAATACTTGCTGTCGGAACAGGCAACTTTAACTGTTTCCTTTGTGGCTAGGCTATGGTACATTATTGCTAAAATTGGTTACATAAGCCACATAAGACCTTTAAACTTGTCCAAAAAAGGTCACTCGTGCTGAAATCGGAATAATAAGGAAGCTGATATTAACCAATCAAAACATACCTTCGAAGGAAAAGTGACTGTTGGATGTTGCATCCACAGACCAGGAAGTACTTTCCACACGAAATGAAAATTATTAGATACATCAGAGTGAAGATTAAACTGCGCAAACCGAACTGACTCTCTTTATCTTTAAAACTGCGTTTCATATTCTACTCCAGGTAACATGTCTGTGCTCATCACATTGCTTTGAGCCACAGTATAAATCATAGTTATTAAAATCATTGTTTCAGTCTTTTACCAATACCCAACAAAAAAAAAGACACCCGAAGAAACAAAAATACATCTAACTAAAATACCCGCTTATCATTCTCCACGTCCACCAGAAACAACATCAAATAATATTTTCATCATCATCATCACCCTACTAACGTTCCCACCGCTGGGACACAGGGACTTCTCTCTTGACGAGAGAGATTAGGCCTTAATTCACCACGCTGGCCAAGTGCGGGTTGGTGAATGTCACATGCCCTTCAAACTCTTTTTAAGTTCTCAGAACATGCCGGTTTCCTCACGATGTTTGCCTTCACCGTTAAAGCACGTGTTTAAAGCGCACATAAATTCCTCAAGAAGAAAAATCCAGAGGTGCGTGGCGGGGTTTGAACCCACGACCTTCGGAATGAAAGTCGAGTGTCCTCCCACTTTAGCCAACACGGCTTTTGAATATTTTCATAATGCTTTTATATTACAAGGTAGGGAAAATAGTTGTACAGTCAGAGTCACAGTACAATACCACTCTACCAGGCCACTTCAGCCACATACCAGTTTAAAATCTACGTAAGCACCCTTTAGTCTGGCGCGGACTGTGCCAACAAATCATAGAATTTAACATTCAAATCCACCGAAATACCTATATCCGAAACCAGATTGATTTTCGCAGATTAACAGCTAATTCAATCGGACCGGAAAGCTTTCATCTGTATTCAATTAGCATTGGAGCCGTCAAAAAATATAAACGTGATCGGTGCTATCGAAATTTTCGCCGGGATTTTTAATTTTATGCTTATTTACCGATTTCCCTTTGAGAAACATGCCCTTTCTATGTATATTTATTTTACATAAGGCTTCGGCCAGACCTACGCGTCAGCAACGTGTGAAGCGTCTACAGCCGCGGGATTATCTGAAACGCGGAAACTTTTTTTGCCGGAAAAAGTCACGCTTTGTGGTCGCGTAAATGTTTAAAGGGTTATACGGCATGCTTTGCCGCGCGGCAGACTCTCCCGTTTCACCGACGCTTTGGTCGCTCAAGTCATGGGCCTTAATCATATACATACGAATTGCATATTATATGTGCGCAAATAACAGGCTCGCACAGCTCATATTTTATTAATCGTTTTTGAGTGTATGTGTTTATTCTGTTTTTCCATCACCTAGTAAAGTTCCAATTAGCTGATCATTAGTTACACATAGAGCTGTCTGACTCAGACAATTATGTTTCTGAGCGAGTATGTTTTTTTTTTTAAAAAAGTAGTTACATGGAAGATTGTTTGAATTTTTGTAAGTCACTGTATTATTTTTCTCGTCCGCTTCTAAATCAATAGAAGTATTTAAGAGCGAGAAGTATAAACACTCAACTGAATTCACCGTAAGCTAACAAAGCAAGAATAAAACCTTTCTCTCGTCGCTAACGAGGTTTACTTGTTATGCTCTCATATTTAGAGTTCCGTATCACCAACAGAATATTATACTAAAACGTAAATGTATGAAAGTACTGTGTTACACAAACATTGTATTATAGTAAACAATAAAACGATTTCTTCTTTGAGTGGCTTAACTTAGAGAATCAATTGAGTGTCAAATTAACCTATCAATAGGCGTTTTTTTTAGGAAAATAAGAAAAGTATTCTTTTTGTGAATCAACAACACTGGCATACATAAAAAAATGATACAAAATGTTTATTACGAGTATGGTAACGAAATTTTACAGAACATTATCCGTTATTGAACACATAATACATTTTGTTACGGTAGCGTTACACAAAATAACACATTGGTAACACACGTTTCAATAAAATAAAATAAATGTTAGCAAAAACAAGTTAATGAGTTTCTTGTATGAGATTACTCTAAGGAAACTTTCTGAGTTTCTTTAATTTTGTTTTTAACTATTTTGATTATTATTGTACCTATCAATCAAGTAAATGCTTTAAAATTAACAATCGGAAACCAAAAAATCTTTAAAAAATGCCACAGAACCCTCAGTGCAAACGTGATTTCACTTTCCCACTTTTTCCTGAATTTTCACAGCGGATTAAAGTGCCCTTATTAACTGTCATACGAGACTTTTATGCGAGGATACACGGCTTTCGCGTTTTGTTTGTCATTTTATTCACGATCTGCCTACCATTGCTAATGATGTTACTTGTCATTATTTCCTACTTAAAACAAAACTTAAAAGCAAGGTTTTTTCTTGCGAGTTTATTTTGTGTCTATTGTCTCATCATTTCACCACCACATCGCCATTTTGTTGACTTTGTCTCATATCACGTGGGGTAGAAGCAAGATGTATTTTTTTCTTGTATTATCCTTTGTACTGTCTTCTCAACACTCACCGCTTTTTTAGGCTTCGCGCTGACCCAAGATAAAATTGTGACTGACCGCCTTACAGAATAAATGAAGCCGCTCACACTGTCAACGACAAGTCTGTGTGAAGACAAAATGCTTTAAAACAGACTTGACTTCAATGAGCGCGAACCCTAACACATGCCATCCTTCACACAGTCTATCAACCTTTTTATTTGCCAACCCACATTTGTATCAGCTCTCACTCAATCAAAACTGCGTATCTCATGCGATCAGAAAAAAATAGGGCGAAGATCAATAGGTACTCAGAATTTTGTAAAATAGTCTGTTATAAGCATATTCGCGATTTTACAGCTATTAATAAATCCTGAACTTAATTTCAACGGCTGTAAAAAGTTAACATCACAAAAGTATTTAACCAAAATCTATCTATATAAATAAAAATGAATTGTTGTTCGTTAGTCTGATTAAAACTCAAGAACGGCTGAACGGATTTATCTTATCATAGTCTTGAAATGTTCGTGGAGGTCTAGGGAAGGTTTAAAAGGCGAGAAAAAATCGAATAATTGCCTGGAAAAAAATTAATAAAAACCCGTGCGAAGCCGGGGCGGGCCACTAGTTTTAAATATTTAGTAATCGTAGTTTGTGTAGCATTATGCGCAAAGCTTTCCATGAAACTAAAAACTGGTCCAAAATATGCATAACACAAAAGCTGATTATCATAAATAAATATTGAAATGAGAAATTTCTAATTTATTGGCTAAATTTTAGCGTCTGGCTTTAGGAGATGAGTTGAGATGAGATTATACGAAATAAGATAAGTTTTTGGACCTCACGTAAATTTGCTTTTATCGGAGTTTCGCTTGCTTTACTCACTTAGCAAATAGTTTTCGGCTACACTTTCTTTAACCCACAAGATTTGCAGCAATTGCTGCAAAATTTAACTGCAAAACTTAACCCAGACACTAAAAATGTCGCACTGTTATAAACAATCTAATGAGTGCTGCGCATATGAAATATTCTTGAGAGAAAGAGATAACGTTGCGATTTCCATGCATTATCATCATCACTACTCTCTAAAATACTTTAGTTTTTGGGATGATTAATAAACGCGCATACTAATGTTTTTTACATTCTTTTATAAGCTTAAAAGTCAGTATTTTCAGTCCATAAAGCGTTAACTTTCTTTAACGCTTGCTTAAGCATAAGAAATCAGATGTCATGTTACACTGCACTGGGTTTTAAACTTACGTAAAACACTTTTTATGAATAGTCTCTCCACAAAAACCAAGGTAAAAATAAACACAAATAATTTATTTGATGTTAAATAACATCAGGTCAAAGATATTATTATCGGAGATTACCTAATTGATTTGATTGAAATAACAAGGAATTAGTTAAATAGGTTCCGATATAACCCGTGAGCGGGAGCTTACTTAGTTATTTCGAACCCGATAGGATTATAGAGAAAATGAGAATTGACGTTTTTATTTCTGTAAGAATATTTAAGACTGTAGTATTTTTCCAGTTCAATTTGAGCTCAATTGAGTATTTACTTGGAGAAGGCAGTGGCGACTAACAAGTTCAATTTGGCTTGAGTTTGTAGTTAAGAACTGTCGTTTATGTAGAATTTTGTTATCCATATTATATTATCAATGCAAAATTAACTCTGCCTGCCTGTCTGTTTCTCATTCACGCATAAACGTTTTTTTAGATTAAATTTAAAACACATATTATTTAGAGCCAGAGAAAGAAAATAATTGCTACTTTTTAGCTCGGGAAAATCCATTATAACGCAGGTAACACCGCGGGGCACTTCCAGTAGTAACTACATTTTCGTCACGTGGCAGTAGTTATTAGACGACACAACTTTTGCTGAACTCTGGTCTCTATTTAGACCATCAGTGCTTCAAATTAGACTTATCTTTTGCCATTTTATAAATGTACAAATAATGACTGGCTTACGAAAAGGTGTAAAACAGAAGCATTCGATCGGTTATTCTATAGAACCGAGTATCGGATCCTCGGTTCTATAAGGAACCGAGGATACAATAGACGTATCCGGTCTTGGGCTTCCGCCAATTCCTTATTGTATATTATATAATATTCCTCAAGAAAATATACATATTGACGAAGTAGGTAAAAAAAAAAAAAAATTTTTTTTATAATTCTTGAGCTTATAGCACGTTTTTCTACAAAGCTTAGTTAAGATATTCCCTGTTACTCTCGGTTGCCTACTAAAATCTAATTAAAATTTCCACACAAGAAATTCCGTTCCGGAAAGACGAAGTCAAAGGCTTACTCTGGTTTCGAAATATTGGATATTATGATAAAACATGCTTGGCTTGCAGAGATGGACTGAGGATACCTAGTGGATAGTTTTAAAACTCAACATTATTATTTGTAACTTTGTAACTACTTGACTGCCTCAGTGGCGCGGTGGGCGAGAGTCCGCTTGCGGCGCAAGAGGTAGCGGGTTCGATTCCCGCCGAGGGGTCAAGTGTTTGTATGTTCTGAAGCACTTTCTCCTTGGTCTGGGTGTTTAATATGTATAATAAAAAATATGTATGCATGTATATTATAATAAGTATATCAGATGTCTTGTACCCGTAACACAAGCTAAAAAAAAAAGCTTACCACGGGGCTAGATGTTGTTGTGTGGATTGTCCGGATATATTTATTTATAACTACTATAAGCAATTTAAAGAAATACATTATTTGTTATTTAGAGCAAGCGTTAAAGAAAGTTAGCGCTTTATGAATTGAAAATACTGACTTTAAAGCTTATAAAAGAATGTTAAAAATATTATAATAAGCTTATATTAATCATCTCAAAAATTTAAGTATTTTAGAGAGTAGTGATTTGACCCTTAACCATTTTTAACCCCCGTCCAAAAAAGAGGGGTATTACAATTTTGACGTGTCTGTCTGTGTGTCTGTCTGTCTGTCTGGGACATAATAGCTCCCGAACGGATGTAACGATTTAAATTTAGTTTTTTGTATGAAAGGTGAGTTTGGCGCGAGTGTTCTTAGACATGTTTCATGAAAATCGTTTGTGCCGTTTA
This sequence comes from Gymnoscelis rufifasciata, assembly GCA_929108375.1. Classification (NCBI taxonomy): domain Eukaryota; kingdom Metazoa; phylum Arthropoda; class Insecta; order Lepidoptera; family Geometridae; genus Gymnoscelis; species Gymnoscelis rufifasciata. Next base: position 11,431,466 of record OV815312.1, on the reverse strand, counting down.
AAAGTTATGGAGGTGAGAGTGGGGAAGGAAAACTGAAAATCTGCAAATATACTTGAATGGGGTATCATATGAAAGCGCATCGCGAATCGGGGGTTATCTTAAATTTAGATTTATTAATACTTTTACAGTAGTACATACCTTATCATTGACATGTCATAATTATTGCTAAAATATTTTTTAAAACAAAATACCGGATTGTTACTTTTCTAAGCTAACACCGCTAAGTTAGAATAAGCTGGTCGCTCTTACTCCCCCCCCTGTCCCTTTCTGCCAATAAACCGTTATTAGACACACGGACTTTCCTTTGACATAGGATTATAGGGTTTACCGAATATGAGATGATATTGAATCTACGTGTTTTATACCGGGACAAAAACCAGGATCCGGGTGAAATTGGGGATTTTATAGTGGGGAGCAAATATCTTGATAAGATTTAGAACTATATCAATGAACACTGTATACTACTTTGGCCTATTGCAAAGATACGTGATGGCATAATTGGCTTTGTTATATATTCTTGTGTATAAGTGTATTTTGCTGATAAAATACGTTGAAATACCAACCCATTTGGCCAAAAGGATTGTATTCGTTAATGAAAATGTGTTGTGTTTTCTTACAATTTACGATAAATTCATTTTACTTTGGGCCCTATCCTAGTATATTATTTTTATTCTCTATCATCGTTAAAGCTATTTCTGTTCGAAAACTTTCGTTTTCATTTTCACGAGAAGGCGAAAATTTGATCTACTTCGTCATACACAATAAGTACCATAAATTTTAAATAACCACAATATAGCTTTTCGAAAGAAAGGTTAAGATAGATAAAGGTAAAATAAAACCTCTCTGAAAGCTTTTACAAAATTGTCTCGATTTGTTCGCATTGCGAGAAAGTCGTCAGATTTTTTTCCGAATCGACATAGAAATCGCTTTTGTACAGTAATTGGAGTACTGTGGCAGATTATGTAGCAGTTGGTATAGCCAGTGAGGTATAAGGAAACATTTGAAGTCGAAGGTACTCATGGCTTGGTAAGGTAATAGTCATAATTTTGTAGTAAGACCCTTCAGTCGGCTCTAATTCCAAATCTGGTACTCGATGTTGGTTTTGTTTTCAATTTCATCAAGAGATGCGGAGACTAAAAGTAAAACAACGGTTAGAAAAAAATTAATATTTTTGTCAAACATATATTATTGTATTCTGCAAATAAACACCTGATATGATTTTATTACAGACTTATCATTAAAAAAAATATATAAAGGCTATACTAGAGGGGTCTGCTTGTGCTCGCTACACAACATTATCTATAATTGTGACTTTAAAGCAGGAAAAACATTAAACAAGTGAAAATGAATTTACGTATTATACAAAATATAAGTTAGAAAAGGTTTGTAAAAAAGTAAAAGTACTTAAAATGTAAATTAACTTGCTACTTGTTCTAAACATTTTAGGTTATAATATTATTATATATAACCAAGCAAAGTATACATACATACTATTTGTAATAGTGGCCTGAAATAGAGGTAGGTATAACCTATATATAATACATTCTTAGTCTCTGAGACTTAATCAAATCTAATTCTTATTGTTTCTTTCAGGTAAGTCTACTCATGTGTCGACCGCTGATCCTGAACAGGGGTAAGTTCAAGATCAATATTATTTAAAATTCAATACGGAGACTTTGATTAAATATAACAGTCACGCTCTACTTTTTAAAATGCACACGTTACTTGGCCGCCGATACCGGATATCTGATTCAAGAGTGTGTTCTTAAAGTCTTATGAAAATAGAGAGAACTTTAGAATAATTCAACAGATAGTACATAAGTTTCTGCAAAAATCTCCAGCTCTTGGAGGCTGCGACAAATATTCACGAGAGCACAAAGCTACCAGTGATTATTACATTCTTTGAGCGTCATTGAAAACTCAAAGAGCTATCCCTCCAGCTAAAACGTTTTATTTTTAATGCTTTTCGTTTTGATCTTTTATTACGATGAGAAAATTCTTGTGAAGTTGTGCGAATACTATTTTGGGTGATATTATGTTTATGTTATTGTTCGGTAAACTACGCCACGTGTTTTCGCCGAAAATACCGCAGTGCCCCAAGTCACTCAAGTCAAGTCGAAACTCTTTAATCAATGTTTGTTGGCGAAAAATATCCGAAACGCCTTAATAGCCGCCGAAAATAGCCTTACTATAATATTGGTCCTATGAATAGGCTCAGGGTCGCTCAAGGAGCTATGGAGGAGGCTATGCTCGCTGTTTCTCTACGGGATTGAATGAGAAATGAGCACATACGTAGAAGCAAGTGGGTCGACGACATAGCCCAACCGATCTTTAAAGTGGCAAGAATTGTTTAAGGGGTAAAGTATTTTTGCGTTAGTATTACTTGACTTTCCTTTAGGGGCTTATGTCTTTTTTTAACCTAACATTTTCCATATTATAGCAGCTCTCATCTTCTCACGTCATCTAGATTACCAAATTACGATGGATTTGAAATATAAATACCTTATACTAGTTATGATGACGTCTTTCTTTATATTAATAAAAACAGACGATGAAAATGTATCTCTATTGCGTAGGAATCCTACATATTGCAACATATTATTATACAATATTCGACGAATACAATTCGACAAATCCTGTATTTGAGAGACAACAGTTAAATTAAACATTGTTTATGGCAGCTGAATAATGAATATTTATAACGCCACTCAAAATAATGGCTTCCTTTAAGTTTATAGCTTCTGAGTGTTTGGGGCAAATAGGTAGGAAAATCTAATTTCATGGTAATTTGCACAGCTTTTTGAGGCGGCTGGTGCAATTACACTAAATAATATCTAAAATCACTGTGGCGCTATTTGAACAACGTATTGACGAATATTTGTGAGCATTTAATTATATTTTGCTTGTGGACTGATAATGTATTAAATACCTTTTGGTTTTGTTTATTTATCAATACCTATAATATTTTGTAATTGGTTCCCGTCAAACAATCATCTTTTTCCACAATGGAATCTCGTTTTTAGTCAAATATTCAATATAAACTTTTTCAATTAAAATAATCAGATAACTCATATTATTTTAGAATTTATAATATGCCGTTTTCAGTGGTATTTCCTTCTAATCTTTATTGTTTCCAAAACATACTCATAAAAATATTTTTAAATGTGTCATAATTTCATGGTAAAACATAATCATTAAAAAGTGACTATTTTTATATTTCCTCGCAAATTTCCAAATCGCATCGCTTGGCTTTAAAATACTTGTACGTCACATTTAAAGTCTATTGGTTTCCATGGTAATAAAATGATTTTATGTTTGTGAACCAACCACTTCGTTACTGACGTCTCATGTTACGCTCGTCGAAATGGTCGCGTTTAAGTCGCTTTTAAGCGAATTAAACGCGACCATTTCGACCAAAAAGGATAGTGATTTTAATATAATTTTTAAGCTTATTGGTTTATATTTTGGGTGTTTTATATACTTTATATGTTTTATATACTCGATAATGTAAGAACCTAAGCCGTGTTGGCTAAGTGGGAGCACACTAGACTTTCATTCCGAAGGTCGTGGGTTCAAACCCAGCCACGCACCTCTGGATTTTTCTTCTTCAGAAATTTATGTGCGATTTAAAAACGTGATTTAACGGTGAATGCAAAACATCGTGAGGAAACTGGCATATTCTGAGTACTTTAAATGAGTTTAAAGGACATGTGACATTCACCAACCCGCACTAGCCAGCGTGGTGAATTAAGCCCTAATCTCATTCGCCAAGAGAGAAGTCCCTGAGTCCCAGCAGTGGGAACGTTAATAGGGTGATGATGATGAATGTCGATCTTATTAAGAACATACCAGCCCCAGCAAGCAACCGATCTACGTGCTAAATGGAGTGCAATCTGCTTCCAACAACTTACTAACTCACCCAGCCATTATCACATTAACTTTTTAATTAAATGAAACTTTCACCCTGTAAGTAATGTAAAGTACATTACCGTGTATGTAGAATTTAATTGTAGGTTCGTTTGTGCCCTTTCATACCCGGATTAATTATCCTCTCTAATTATATTTACTTGTTAGAATACTTGAATTCACCTGTTCTGGCCGAGTTTATGAACGATTTTGTCTTTGATATTAGAACTAAGTTCCATACTAATATTATACTCGGGGCTTCACTCGATAATACAAAGCGCAGAGAAATTTCGACCCATCACTTAATAACGCGTTGATGTAATTGGTAGCGCGTCGGGGCGCTATCCCGGAGGTGCAGGTTCGAATCCTGTGCGCGAAGGTTACGGATGTGTCTTAATTTTTTCTGCATAAAATTTATAAATATTATTATATATGCGATAGTAAATCTGTCTGTCTGACTGTCTGTGCCTCTTGCATGCAACTTCTACTGATCCGATTTAAATGAAATTTGGAATACACAGGTTCTCTTGAGCCCTAGGAAAGGACATTTGCTACTTTTTACCGTGTGAAAATATCATTCCACTGGAAAATCCATTATAATGTAAGTAAGGGCAAAGCACTGTATTGAATAATAACATATCATCAGCATTTAGTAGTCGATGCTGGTCATATGCCATTCCCGTTATATGAATGGCATATGCCCAGCATATCAAACCACATTTATCCTTTCGATATTTTATAAGGTGAATGCTCACAAGAACCTGATCCTAACACTTTCATTCCACATAAATCACCCCTATTTATGTCCCGACTGCTGGGACTCAGATACTTCTGTCTTGACGAGAGAGATTAGGCCTTAATTCACCACATCTAGCTATGTGTGAGTTGGTGAATTCCATACCAGGACAAAAAGACGCCCCATTTCTATTTAGTGAATGTTAATAAACGGTTGAGAACCGTTTATTAACCACCTCTTTACTTCTTGATAAATAAAAGAAGATATCGATATCTTGTATTAGTAAACAGGTCTATTAGATATTTGCCATCTACCCTACAACTTCACTTATTTTCACTTAAATTACCACTCATACTTCATTAAATACAAGTCTTCAACTTGCCGCATTTAAGGACTATTTCTGTAGCGATTTTGCAAGCAACTTGGCACTTGGATAATAAAAAAAATCATAAACACACCGCCGCACCGCTAAAGGAAGGAATTCTCTCCCGAAATCTATTTTTCCGAATATGTATTAGTGAATTGTTTTTTTGGTTAAACTTTTTCCATCGTTAACCTCGTCACTGCCTTCTTTCTAGACTGTAGTCAAAGGTAAGCATAATAAAAAAAAACAAATTTAATCTGTGATCATGGCGCATGACATTCTGCCGAAATATCGGGAAACTCGAAAGACAATTAGTTGTGTAAATATCCCGTTATAAATCTAAATAGTGAAACTATCATGATGAAAATGAAATGAAAATGAATGACATTTCATTTTAAGTTTTTCACTGTCATGATTGTTTCAAAAATTAACAAGTCTATAGACAAAAAAAAAGTGTGTGTGCGATTCACACACGGTAGAAGTGAAACTTCAGTAAATCGACAAAAGAATGAGATGAATATAAAAAATACTGTGCAAAAAGATTTTGATCGGGCGGTCACCCATCCAAGTACTGGCGTTCCGGAAAGTTGCTTAACCTTGTTAGCGTTTAAGATTGGTCTGAAATCACAACGATTCTATAGAAGTTTCACTTCAATATTACAGTTTTGTCAATCTTTTAGTACTCCTTATAGTGCGCACGGACTATTCTGTATGTAAGTTATATCGTACGGTATCGATATCCTGCGGCAAGGATCTCGAAATGACTCTTTTGTCTCAAGGAACTATTGTTCTAGATGTTTCCAGCGAACGTTGCTTGGCTGAGTTGCTGTGCTTATTTGTAAACGACGGGCGATTCGAAAAATAATAGAGTATTTTTAACCCCCGATCAAAAAAGAGGGGTGTTTATAAGTTTGACGTGTCTGTCTGTCTATCTGGGACATCATAGCTTCCGAACGGATGGAGCGATTTTAATTTAGTTTTTTTTTGTCTTTTTTGTGAAAGGTGAGTTTGGCGCTGGTGTTCTTAGACATGTTTCATGAAATTTGTTTGAGCTGTTTAAAAGTTATGGGGATGAGAGTGGGGAAGGAAAACCGAAAATCTGCAAATATACTCGAGTGGGTATCAAACGAAAGCGCATCAGTGCACATTACAAAATATTATGGTGTTTTACTTTTAAGGAAATTAAGGCATTGGAAACGGGGGTTTGTCTTTAATATTAAATTTAGATTTATTTATGTGTAATTTGTAAGTTGTTGGTGATGTTGTATTAGAGCACGTCATAACAGCTTGATATTATAAAGTGGAGGTATACTTAATTCACTTGGGTATTTTCACCCAGGTGCATTAAGTACACTTTAAGTAGATTTTATTCAACCAAGTGTTTCCAAACGCATACTGTTTAGTCTCTATGTCTTACTAGCTTATGAATTTAAAAAGTTAAGTAAACCTGGATACCATTAAAACTTTTTCCTATTTCATAATGTTAAAGCAATTGCAAAACATACAACGTTATCTTTAATTTGCATCCATCGCAAGGTGGCAAATATCACAGTTAGCAATAAGGCTGTTCATTTATGCAATGATATTATAGTGCATAATTATCTTTTCTGTGTATTTTGTATTGTAAAGTGTTAAAATTAAACTTCTGTTAGAACTGATTATGCCCTCTTCATTTTAATAAATGAAATGTTATTTTAGTATGCGTTAAGACCAATACTTTGAACATAAATCATGGCAAAAAAGCCTGCAACATTTATAAATAGCACGGGGTCTTGTTTAAATAATCGTAAGGCTCTATTTTTATGGTGATACAGGAAGGGTTCGGAGGTACTCAGCTGATAGCCATACGAACTACTTTACAGTCGACCTTTGCGATGGTAATGGTTTAATACAATATCAGGTGCCACCTCATTTCACGTTCAAAAGTGTGAAGTTTAAGTGATAACATAAACTTAAGTTTAAGGACCTTAGGACGAGAATAAGTGTACCTAGATTGTTTCGTTTTAGTTTGCAGCCTCGCGACATTGCTACTATTGAAGTGGAATGTTCTTAGTCGTTTTGTTGGAACTCATGCTACATATTTATGAAATTTCATGCCAATCGATATAACGAAATGTCGCATTGGTGTAAATGGTAACACGTCGATGCGTATAATTGAAGATCGGTTGACAAAGCTTTCTTATTATATTCAAGTGACTTCAGAAAACGAAGGAAATGTTCCCTTCGGCGCATATCTTTTATTTATTTATTTTATTATTTTTGTAAAACTAACATCTAGGTAACTAAATACTAAACACAGTGTTCACAGTGTTATAAATTAATTATGTATCTCAGACCTTTTTGATAATTCTATATTTTATGAAAGGTATTGCTTGCAATTTGATATAATAACACTAACCATACCTTGCGTAATAAGCGTTTTTTTTTGCTTTTATCTATTTCTTGCAGACAACCTTGGAATTGAGAGATTATAAATCAGGAAGGTTGTGGTTGTGTTGGTTCGTAATTAGTATTGGTAGATTCAGTAGTATCTAGCTATAATCAAAAATTGATATTTTTCATCCCGAAAGTAGGATTTTGCTTATATTTTACATGCTTTCTACTATTACATAGTTAAAAATCTTTACCGTAACATGCATGCACAAATTCAATTTCTCTTAACAATGTTGCAAGCGAACGCTTGCTTGCACTAAAACGATAATAATAAATCTACAGAAGGTGTCGTCTTATGAAGATCTTGAAGATGATAAGCAATCCTTTTAATCAAGTTAAACGATGTTGTTGGTAACATTGACAAAGTATGGGAGCTTACAGCTTGGCTTCTCGCCAAACACAACAGTATTACGAACATGAAAATAATACTATGGTTATGAGTTCTAATTTAGAGTGAGCTCAAATATCATCATTATAGAAATTCCATTTATTTCGATAAGTCTTGCAACCACCGTGAACTACCAGCTTTCACCAAGGCTTATTTTTTAACTCCAGCGATTTTTTCGTGTTTCGTAATGTGGCCCGGAGAAGTCATCTAGAGGTACCTTCTAGATCTTCATGTCCCATCTTAGACCACATCGTCACTTTACATCAGGTGAGATTGTGGTCAAATGAAGGCTTATCCAACATAAAAAAATAAATAAAAAAAAGGCCCGAAAAAGAGGGGTTATATATGTTTGACGTGTCTATACATAAGTATGTGGCAAAGTAGCTCCCGAACGGATAACAAGATTTCAATTTAGTTTTTTTTTGTATGAAAGGAAATAATTTTGCGCGTGTGATCTAAGAAGTATTTATTGATGATGTGACTACTTTCACATCATCAATAAATACTTTTTAATAGAACCGAATATCTCCAAAAATACTTGAGCGAGTATCAAATTAAAGCGCTAAGATATTTAACTTTTAAGGAAACTAAAGTTATGGTTATTTAGCCGTGTTGGCTAAGTGAGATCACACTCGACTTTAATTCCGAAGGTCGTGGGTTCACCAACCCGCACTTGGCCAGCGTGGTGAATTAAGGCTTAATCTCTCTCGTCAAGAGAGAAGTCCCTGTGTCCCAGCAGTGGGAACATTAATAGGGTGATGTTGATGATATATAAACCTTTTAGAAAAACGCGGGCCGTTCAGCGGTACTTGCATTATGACACATACTGTCATAATGCAAGTACCGCCCTATCCATACAAATTGCTACGCGCTGAGCTCTGAGCGCCGATGGTCAGCTTGGCACACTAAGATCAGCCTAAATCTGTACAGCCTCACCTGCTTGTACGGCTTCGGCCGTACAAGCCGAAATTTCTTCTAAGGTGTTTTTATAAAATAACATTTTTTTTATAAACAAATATAATAAGCCCTTGTTCAACCATTCTCACGAAACAGATAGTTTAAACTGCATACAATTTCTACTGTAATGACCACATAATTTTTATTGCAACCTCAGAAATCTAAAACCTACTATCTAAATTATATTGCGTGGAAGTTTTCAATTCGCGCATAACTTTTTACAAACAAATTTGATTATTATTTTTATTGAAAAGGAACCTTGAAGTTCGTCCCATAAACATATGGAAATAATATTCCAATCCAACTAGCGGGGATTGTTCATTCACTAGTTTAAAATATATGATTTTTTTTGGCACATGAATGAATGCAGATATCGAATTAGTAAATAACAGCTACTCAAAAGACAAAATAATACTCAAAATAAAAAAAAAACCGCCGAGAAACAAACCTGAAAAGAAGGAAGTTGTTATAAACCATATTAACCTAGTTCTTACACTATTGAAGGTAAACATGGCCGCGAAACGATAACAAGTTTATTTAAATATCTTTTGCATAAAGTCAGCATTTTCTTAACCGCGATTTAATCTAAATCCCGATCAAGTTCTCGCATGTAAATAGCACACTTTATTCAATTTTGAACTCAAATAAAACCTTCATCGTTATAAACCTTATGGAACAGCAAGTCATTCGCAAGATTGCTTCGTCAGCATGTTATTGCCACGTAAAGCTGTTGTAGGTAGGTACTTAAACCGTGTCAATTGTTACAAATTGAGTTTCAGTTCTGTTAGTCACGTCGTGTGTACCAGCCGCCTACAAACTTAAGTTAACCTCACCGTTTGGCTTAGCTAGTTAACCAATTGAAGTTACCAATTTAACTGCACTTCAAATAAGCTGATTGTTAAAACAATGTTTCTTGTAAATGTAACAAAATAGGTATCTCGCTTTCTTTTTTCCCGCATTTTTGTTATGTTGGTAATTCCTTGCTTATACGAGTGTGGTATATCTCGTAGTGTGGTCAGCACAGACTACAACCTTTCATTTTTTAACCTCTGAAGATAAGAGTGGTGTTATAAGATAAACGGCTGTTTGTAAGTATGTGCCATTTTATTTTTGGTTACGGGGATGTTTGGGGAGTTAAGATTTGTGTCCCGATACAGACTTAGGTGGACCATTCAAATTGCTAGGCGTCCATCCGCAAAATATTGAATCTTCGGAATAGATACCACCGTTGTAAACTCTGAGGTATCCTCTCTATCGGGGCGGTATATTTAATTCTCTATCACTTATAGACACACATGATGGTCTTGTTTACATTATAAAGTCTTTGAAGTGACGTAGGAGTAACGATCCAAGTGAATATTCTTTCGAAAATCCCCGCCAAACATCGTTATTGCCGCGTTGCAACGATCTATCCGGGCACACTCATCGTGTAAACATAACAGTATACATAATGCACCTGGGTGAATTAACTCAGGTGAATTAAGTATACCGCCCCTTCTTAACGGCCTTTAATGGCAAGAAATGGGCGGGGTTGTGGCTACTTTAAAACTTCTTCGATATTATTTACCTACGGTAATAAATCATAAGGAACGAGATTAATTAATAACCATACTGCGACTTTATTAATTGACGATGGATTGGAGCGATTTCAATTTAGTTTTTTTTTTGTATGAAAGGTGAGTTTGGCGCGATTGTTCTTAGACATGTTTCATGAAAATCGGTTGTGCCGTTTAAAAGTTATGGGGATGATTAGATTTATTTATATTGAATATACCCAGAAATAACTTTCACCGTAAATACGAATCTAACGACACCTCTATCCTCCTCTTACAAATGTAACCTCAAAAACATAACCATCTTGTGGCGTAGTCGGATAAAATACGGTAACATGTTACCAAAAGACATATAAGACTTATCTGCTAACAGCAAAATTCTTGCGATTAATTAAAATAGAATAGGGAATTATGGAATGGTTTATGATGGTTCATTTTCACCATATAGCCAGCATAACCTACATTCCGCCGGCCGCAATGCTGATGCATTCCCGAACGCCATTCGATATAATGCACGGAATAATAAACACATCACACTGTTCCGGAACCATAACTAGCGGGTACTTAAGAGCCGGTACGCAACACGCTCGCACTACGCCCTCAACACGCACGCATCGCGTCGTCCTCAACACACTCGGACCTCGCCCTCAATACGCCCGCAACGCCTCCACCACATCGTCACACTTTCTATTTATTTTATACAATCTGACGATGTCAGTTGAATCAAAATTTTGCCCCATCCAAAAGCTGCTCACGTCGCTCAACAAGTTTTCAATTCATATAATCTTCAAATGAATTGAGATATACCAAGGAACACCGTAACGGCTTATGTTAGTTCATTTTAACAATATAGCCAGCATAACCTAGATTCCGCTGTCCGCAATGCTGATGCATTCCCGAACGCCATTCGATATAATACATCACTCTCTTCCGGAACCATTAAGTTCAGTACTTAAGAGCCGGTACGCAAGAAGTTTTGAAGGGTATTTGTAACGCGCGTTAAAATAAGTGTGCTTGCTTATAGCCTATATATATGTCATGGACTTGAAAGTATAACGAGGACGTAAGTTTCAACAAAATTACATATACTGATATAACCTAGATTGCGCCGGCCGCAATGCTGATGCGTTACCGAATGCCGTTAGATATTATGCACGGAATAATAAACCCATCACACTGTTCCGAAACTTAAAAGCCGGCACACAGGACGTTTTGAAGGGTTCTTTGGTAACGCGTGTTTGTCAGAATTTGTTGCAGTAAAAAATGCGTGGGCTTATTGCTGATTGTGCTGCACACTTTGTTTATTTATGTATTTTATCTGTTTGCCCAAAATTCTCTCATAGATTTATTATTGCCATATTGCCTTCACTGAAGTATTTAGGTGTCTTAAATAGATCTAGTTGCTTCAGATGAAATTGGCCTTCCTTTTTTGCTAGAAATCTCTGGATTTTTGGCTTTAAATGAGTCACCATCTACCATATGCATCCGTTTATTGCAATGCAGTGTGCATTGCCGATGATAATACGTACCTATTGGTTATTTTTAGTTAAGTATTCAATGGCTTTTGGCCATTTCGCGCGGGTTACCGACATAGCCAAACGAATAAGCTATTTAAAGTCGCAGCGGATAGACCACATAGCACGTAGGTGGTCGTTGAGAACGAAAAGTTCTCAAATGAAGGCCGGGGATCGATAAGCCAAAAATTGGACGATAACCAACAAGATGACAAATGACTTGGTGAAAGTTGCTGGCTCACGGTGGATGCATGTGACCGATCGGAATGATTGGTCGTCTTTGAGGGAGACTTTTGTCCAGCATAGACGTCCACTAAAAACGATGATGATGATTCGATGGCCAGTCCGAAAAGATAAAGGAACCACTAAACTAGAGCAAGATATATAGTCCGTAGACATAAACAAAGCTAGCTCAACACTAGGCCGTGACTTTCAAAGAGCTGCGTGAAATATAGCCCCGGGCTAAGCGAGCCACGCTTGTTCCTGTGGATTTATTATAGAACTGTGCTTTAACTTTTAAAATGTTTGTATGGAAGAAGTTTTCTATTGAAACTCAAGTTATGATATGATTTCATACATTTCAGACGGAGTTTGAATGCCTTTTAAGTTTGAGGAGTTTCTCGAGAGTGAGCGTTGTATACTTGATTTGTTTCCAAAATATAAGTTTTCCGACATACCGGAAGTACAGTTAAAGTCATTATAATATTTGAGTAAACTATAAAAGTTTTTTTTAAGATATCTACTCGTAACAAATGCAAACCAGTTCAAAAGAATCGCAACTAGATTTATTGCGTAATACAATTCTTTATTTGCTCCTCTCCTCTAATTTGTTTTCTTTGCGATGGTAATGGGTTTAATTGTCTGACTGACTTATTTTCCATAGGTCAGCCAATTACACTAAGCTAGGAATAAATATGGAATAAAATTTGGAATAAAATTTCTTAAAAGTGAAACGTGTTCAATTAGGTAAATTCATACATAATTTTGCTGTTTTCAAGTTTGATTAAAAGTTAGTTTAGATGCATATTATGAAGAATCCATGGTAAAATCCATACCCTCTTCCGCGGAAAAATACCAAGGTACGCGTCAGCAGCAATGTAACAAAACAACATAATTAACAAAAGCAAAACCTTTCCATATTAAATGTAATAAAAAGTATTAATACGCGCCTATTTGTAACTTCTGTTCATTAAATTCTAAATAAAGGTCCTCAGTATAATACAGCGAGAAAATCTTATTGCCTCTTGATCGTGTATATTCTCGCAAATTTCTCAAAGCCTCTTCACGATATTTGGCCAAATTAACTACCTCTGACTTCATAAGTACACTGTAATAACCGTAGTAGCAAAGGAAATAAGGTTGCAAATGTCTTGGCTATGTTCGATTGCGAGTCTTAATATTTTCTCGGAGCTTTGAAAATAATTGCCAATAGCTAACTGGGTGTAATGGACGGCATTGCCGTTTGAAATCTTGGCTCATTGATTTTTAGGTTTTCCTTCATTGAAAATGTACCTAATATTCGTCATTATCATTATGGGGCATCATCATTTTTAACCCCCGACAAAAAAAGAGGGGTGTTATAAGTATCACGCGTCTATCTGTCTGTCTTTGGCATCATAGCTCCCGAACGAATGTAGAGATTTCAATTTAGTTTTTCTTATGGAAAGTGATTTTTGCGCGGGTGTTCTTAGACATGCTTGATATCGGTTGATAAAATCGGTTGATTCGTTTATAAGTTATTAGGGGTGAAAGTGGGGAATAAATTACAAATATTTGCAAATATACTGAGTGGAGTCTCAAATGAAAACGCATCATGTGCACATTACAAAATAAATAAATAAAATATATAATCAATATTGCTGGACAATACACGCAAGAACATCTAGCCCCGTGGTAAGCTCTAAGCTCGTGTTACGGTTAAAAAATATTTTACTTTTGTTTACAATTGTATATATACAATTGTTATGTAAATTTGACTTGCCTTGTACTCGTATAACGGTCCCGTGTAATAATTGTTGAATAAATTAATATAAATTTGAGCTATTTTGGTAGATACACGCGCAGCAAAGCAAAGAAATCTGGTAGACTGATGAAAATAGTATAAACCTTTTGATAAACTGAAGTGAAAAATTTGGAAATATTTCGACTGTATGTCTAACAAAATTATATGCGGTTGTTAAATTAAATGACACTTACATGTCTCTAACAATGCTATAAATACCGATGCAAGATAGGATCGCTCGGCCACACATTTTAGAAGTGAATGTGATAACTAATCTTATAATCTGAAGGTGGGCGCGTCCTATCATCAATCATGGCGATTCAATTTTATATCCCCTACCAGTTGTTCCTCGTTCTATGTAAAATCAAGTTTATCAGCGTTCCGAAACTTCATTCACAAATTCATCCGCTCCCGAGTTTGTTAAGATTTTGTTTTAATAGAAAAAGCTCTTGTTTCTAACCTCGACAGAACTTTAGGCCCGAAATCCGACCTACATTTCCCCATTTTAACTCTCAACAGAGAACACACAGCCTTTGAACGTCGTTCAAAAGCTGTATTTCTCTCATTATTTCCAGCGAAATGCGAAATAAAGTGAATGCATTAGGGGCGGTAAATTTTACTAGAAATTGCCACAACTTTTTTCATTCAGGAAGTATTATTGCAGTAGGTGTTTTTGAGTAGTGCTCGGTGTTGTGATGTTACGTAAATTCATAGAAGTTGAGAAGTTAAAGAAAGCTCAAGGAACTAAGAATTTTATTTATTGTAGTTTACTGGCAGTTTATGTACTAACTTTTATTTTATACATACATTTTTGGCACATTCGAAAATAGGTCGGTAATGCATTGTTATTTCAGTTAGCTTAACGGCTCTGAGATTTGCCGTCATTTAATGCTGTTTTCTCAAGGAATAAGATATTTATTTTATTGAATTTTATTTCAAAATGAGGTTTGAAGGCATCTTATAGTGCATTTATTAATAATCATTTTTCATTTATTTCGGGCTTCTAAGGCCCATATAAACATATACCTTATAGACTAACATACATAATAATATATATCTTCTAAACTAAAGTGTCAGCATCGTGGATAATCTGTTACGGCGGTGTCGCATTGCACTGTAGGCGACCGATGAACCGTCGAAACTTGACCCCTTGCGGCCAAAACTGCACTGTATTAATAGCTCTTTAGTAGACCGGGCCCGCTAAAATCCGGGCCTGCTGGTTGAATGCATTTAATTTATTACTTTTCTTATGTTCACAAAACGTACTCAAGATAAATAAAAAATGTCACAAAATACGAGTATGGTACGTATGTTTAATGGGTTCCCTTAAAAATAACTTTTTGACAAACTGAACTGGTTTCATATTAATAATCCCTAATTGCCCCGCCAATGAGAATCTAAAATAGCACAGGTAAAAAAATGGAAGGCCTATATTACAAATTTCTGACATTTGATAATTATTATTATTATTTGACATATACACGTACATTACATTCTATTAACACTTTGTCAACCACCCTGAATTATTTGTTTAAAAAATCCATCCAAATGTAGCCTTGATGAAATCGCTTTTAGCGATAAGGCCGCCGATTTGTGTGAATTAAAATAGTGTGCAATGCATTATTCATAATCATTTATTCATACATTTTGGGTTTTTACATAGGTCTAACAAATAAAGTTTCTATCTATCTAAGTTGTAGTTAATCATCTTACAACAAAAACACTCAAGGTTCCGATTCTGAGAACAAATCGATTTCTCGTTTCGTGGTTCATTTCACATTTCAGCTCCGGCAGTAATACCTCAATAGGTAGGCTTCCTTTGAATGATTTATCAATCGATTTGTTATCATATCGGATTGATTTACTTTCTGTAAGTTACGAGTCTAGTTGTTGGAGTTAGGTTACAGTCAACACTTTTATGGTATTTGTTTTTTTTATCAGATATGTTTTGGCTCCTATAATCTTTAAGACTAATCGTTACTAAACTAGTTTTATAATAGTTTGGCCGAAGGATAATTCGCAATCCTACTACTATTATAAAGGCGAAAGTTTGTAAGTATGGATGTATGGATGTTTGTTACTCTTTCACGTAAAAACTACTGAACCGATTTAAATGAAATTTGGTACACAGAATCTCTAGAGCCTGAAAAATAACATAGGCTACTTTTTACCGCGGGAAAACGTCATTCCGTGGGAAAATCCATTATAACGCGGGTAACACCGCGGGGCACAGCTAGTATACTATAAAAGCAAGATTACAGTAGCCTTTAAAACGAAAGAAAGAAAGAAAAGAAAAATATTTAGTTGTGTACAAAAATATAACAGAGAACATTATTAAATCAAACTTAGATTATAATACACAAATGGCTCGACTGTGCTCTCAGCGCAGTGTCTTTATTCGTGCTGTGTCTGCACGAATGTAGACACTGCAGACACAGCACGAATGTAGACACTGCGCTTGTTTTAAAGCCGCAGTTTTCATTCATACAATGCTTCAAAAATTTAATTCAATTTTTTTTTTAAGAAGTAGCGGGTTCGATTCCCGCCGACGGGTTAAGTGTTTGTATGCAAGCACTTTCTTCGTGGTCTGCGTATTTATATGAATACTTAATGAAAATATGTATATATATGTATGTATGTCTATTATATTAAGTATATCAGTTGTCTAGTACCCGTAACACAAGTTTTAGAGTTTTCTTCGGTGCTCGACGTTGTTGTGTGGATTGTCCGGAAATTTATTTATTTAATTAAACAAAATACTGTAAAAATACTATCTATATATATTATAAACTCTAAATGCTAATAACCTTATTGTATTCCCAGTATATTTCTAGAAAGAATATAATAAAAAGTTAGTATTGAGTTGGAAATACCTAAGTATTTAAAAAATATAAAAAAAATTGGTTGCCTGTAAAGTCGGTATACGGGCGAAAGTTTTACGTGACAACGACTTTGAGTGGTAAAATAATTTTAATGTGAATATTCATTCGTATAGTAGGAAGAAGGATGAACATGAACCGGTGTGTATGCCTATCTCTCTCACTCTCTCTCTCTCTCGCTCTGTCTCTCTCGCTCTTAGGCGGGCTAACCATGCCCGAGTGGAAGGGACGCGTGCCTCTCACTCGTAACGCAGTTTCTTGAAGTGTCAACCGGCAAACCAATTTATAAGACGTTGTCACGTCAAAAACATAAATCATGAATCGAGATGCCCGTTTGTAATATTGTGTATAATAAGAAAAAGTTGCAATCTTCTAAGTGTTCTAGTTATTGTGAGCGCCAAAAACCTTCTTCATATTGAAATTTTTATGTTTAGTGGCGCTTATAAAGGAGCTGAATAACGGCCCGTTCACACATGTCTCCGTTTCACTGTTCCGTTTTTTTTTTCGTATGTGGTTGTATGAGCGACTTCACACATGGCACAGTATTCTGTATACAGGAAAAAATATCGTTCCGTAAAAAAATGACATTCCGTTTTGTCATCGAATACTGGACGACGGAATAGTAAAAATATACGGATATGTAAAATTTTTAGGGATAGATACTGTGTGCGTGGCGGGCGGTGTGTTTACTTTTATTTATTTATATTTATTTATTTGAGAGATGCGACAGGTTTTATCTCGCATTTTCTATTGACCATTCATAGAGAATCATAGAGAAAATTTTCGATTCATCAACACGTATCTGACTCATAAGTAAACTGTAAGCACCCTCTCTAGCTCTTTGGGCCATAAGTGGATGCTGCCAATAACGTCGAATCTTCCTTCTCCGACGATAGCACCAATAGAACACGACAGCGTCCATCCTTGTAGAATAGCGGCGGTATACTGCGAGTTTTCACAATTTTTTTATTTACTTTAATAATCGAGATCTTATGTGACAGCATCCTTACCAAAAAAGTTAAAAATACCTGTATGCAAAAAATATATTCTATTCTTTTTAGAAAATTCAGATTTCAGTTTAAATTTTTTGCTTATTATTTATTTCTACAAACGCAGATTTAATACAGATTTAGAAAACTTTTTTGTATAAGTCCTCCGAAAAATAGTGTTTTTTATTGTTGTATTTGGTTGTTTATTTGTTGTTGTTGTTTCTCACTCACATTCTTACAATAAAGTTCAAGAAAGAGTAGCAAAAATACCTAGTTACCTTAAGTATTTTTTATTATAAACAGGAAAAGTGATGCAGAATACACGGTATTAAAATATGTGTCGACGGCGCCCCACTGGTTGGGCACCATTGGTGGGGTAAAGTGGACTAATTCGGATTTACTAGGAGCTACTTTCTACACATACACATTACTATTATAGTATTATTATTCTACACATACAGTTGTTATATGTTGGGAATGCAAGCTAAGGGAAAGTCTTAGATTTATTTTGTCCAACTCTTGTAAAGTGATGTTGATTTTCAGTATGCAATAGAATTTGGCTAGATTATCCGCCTTATGGCCTGGCAAAACCGCGATAGAGGAATGGTACAAATTGTGTAAGTTTCATAGAAAAAGTTTTTAACTATTTTAAACTAGTACTTTAAACGAGGTATCATCTGCTGTAACGTTACTTCGTAGATAAACTTCCTAGGTAAACTTTTTAATCCAGTTACAAAAAGACATATTATCCTAGGACTCACCTGAAACGTTTCTAGTCCAAATTCAATTTAAACTCGAAGAGATAAAGTCCACAATACACTGACAGGTGGTCCGATTAAAACCGAGACACTCCGATATCCAGAGATTCATAGCCACTTTTGGACTATACCCAGATTTAGTTGAGTTACTACTGCTTTTGGGATTAAATGCAACCGCATTTCATTCTGGATCTGGTCCGGATAAAATGGCTGCGGTGATTGTTTCCGGTGAATTTGTGAGATTTATAATGATGTGATTATAAGTAGTTTAAATACTAACGGCGTGTTTGACAGTTTTGTGATCTCCAATTAACAATGTCGTCATAAACATTAGCTATTGACGGCGAGTCACGGTTGCCATTAAATAAAAAAAGTTTTATTTTGATCTTGAATATAAATTCTAATTCTTTATTCACAAAAGAAATGGTATGAACAGGTACAAAATATTAAAAAAAAAAAAATCTTTGCCATGGCTTGTGAATTAAAAGTCATTTTAATAATACATATTTAAGAAAACATGAATGTCAAAACTTAACTTATTGTGTATAAGTAATTATTATAAAACAAATAAAAAGATCAATCTAAAAAAGTTAATACACAATATGAAAAAAAGAAAATTCATAATAAATGTCATTAAATATTATCTAACAGTTTTCAACTTTCAAAAGATGTTAATCAGCGTGTTTGAAATACACATAAACGCTGAATTTCGGCGTTGAGTTCTAATAAGAGTGATGGGCTCAGTATTCAGAAATCACATCCAATAAGTGAAATGGTATTCGATTACTGCGAGTGCTCGTTCACCATCCGTCTAACGATTTGGGGCCACATACTGGTGCTTCGCTGGTTAATACATTTTGAAAGGGTTCATAAATTTATCACTTGGATTAGAGCGCCTTTCGAAATATTTCTTTGTAACCACATGAATCAACGAATTAATGAATATGAATATGATTGGGTTTATCCATGCGGAAGGCTTGGGTGATGTTCAGTTCAGTTCAGTTTCTTTTAATTGGACTTTGCGCTTGAAGCGACAATTTGCCATTGTCGAGTTAAATAAAATTATAAATTGTAAAATATGTTTCTCAGTTGAACGCCATTTTGACAAGCCGGGTGATGTTCAAGTAGGTAATTGATATTTGTCAACATTTTTGACTTTGGCGTAGGTTTAAAAATGCTTCAAAGACTAGCGTTTATTGAAGACTAAAAAAAAATCCGGCAACTATTCGATTTTTTCTCGCCTTTTCAACCTTCCCTATTCCTCCACGAACATTTCAAGACTAAGATAAGATAAATCCATTCAGCCGTTCTCGAGTTTTAGTGAGACTAACGAACAGCAATTCATTTTTATACATATACTTAGATAATCTCAAAACCAGCTGAATCAATTACCAACTTACACAACCTACCCAATTTGATAATTTTTTTTATTAAAACTCGTAACAAATATTTGCGTCACGTATTATATTTCATCTCAAATTTTCTTAACAAATTTAGAATATTAGTTTTTAACTGAAGTGGTTATTAACACTTTGCAAAAACATAAACATTATTTAGAGTTTATAATCCAGAAAAAAAAACAAAAGAAGAGCTACTCATCGTCTATTCTGTAATAACCATAACAGCGGTCCTGTACTGTAGCGCCAGGTGCTTGCGTGCTCGGCTTACTTTATAACTCTATGAAAATAAAATACACAGATTTTTTTGTCTATAGTGTTTTCCCTGAGCTTTGAATTAATAGCACAAACGGGTTGATCTCTTTAATCCATTAAGATGTAGAACTTAATAGAGTTCCTTCCACAAAAAAAAACGGGTAGTACTCCAGCAGTGCAAGGAGGAGAGTGGACTGCTTTATTTATCGGGTGATAGAGGAAAATGGGTTTGAGACCCTGGGTTCCTAAATTAGAGTGTGTGAAAGGATCAAAAAAATATGGTTGCTTATACAACCAATGTATAAGAATGTCGATACATCCTTGTAACTTCTTTTTATTTAAATATAAAAGTTTAAATTTATTTTTACAATATAATATAAAGAAGAACTATATGCTATTTACTGTAAAAAAATATATAAATCGGAGAATCACCGCCCTCGAAGCTAGGCTCAAGTGACCGGTGACTAGGACTATAGAAAGAGGAACTCCCTGACGATACGCGCCGAGACCAGGAGTACTGCCTTCTTTTTAGTATGGCATATTGGCACGATATTGTAGTAAAATCTAAATTTTAAATTCAAGCAAACCCCCGATTCCATTGCATTAATTTCCTTTTAACAGTAAAACACAATAATATTGAGTATTGTGCACGCGATGCTCTTTTATTTGATACCCCACTCGAGTAAATTTGCAGATTTTCGGTTTTCCTTCCCCACTCTCACCCCCATAACTTTTAAACGGCTCAACCGATTTTCATGAAACATGTCTAAGAACACCCAAGCCAAACCACCATTCATAAAAAAAAAAATTAATTGAAATCGCTCCATCCGTTCGGGAGCTATGACGTCCCAGACAGACAGACACGTCAAACTTATAACACCCTTCTTTTTCGGTCGGGGGCTTAAAATAATGAACATTTATTCAAACATAGATAAGTATAAACTGTTTTTAAAAGCGCTGTCTGAGTGGTTGGGTTGACAGCGCTCATGTCAGTGGTGCTTTGGTAGAAGTTATTTCGTGAATTACAGAAAAGTAAATCATTATTGTATCTTATTGGCGATGCAAAGATTCTAACTAGCGCCTCTAGTGTCAAAATTGTGAAGCTGTCTAAGAACGACACTTTGTCAGTTTTCGTTACAATTAACGTCAGGGAAAAACATAAATAATAAACACAAATCAGTTAAAAATTCAACAAATAAACAAAGTGTCGTTCTTAGACAGTTTCTAAATTTCGCCGCTAGAGGCGTGCGGATAATCTTTGCATCGCCAATATTGCTTACTTACTGCCCTCCGGTGTATGAGTGGCTGTCATGAGTGAGGCACTCAATCAATCAGGTTCAACTCACCTACAATATTTTGGTGAATATATGATTCGCCAAGTATTTTCAGTGGTAAGTTTACTGTAGTGTTGTGTTTAGTGTCCGTACTCTAAGTATTACGTACCATTTTTTTAGAATACAATATAAAATATTTATTAATTTATTAAGTACACATAAACACAGACACAAGATTTACAATAAACACTAAAACACACTAGAACAGAAAAACAACACAACACACAAATTATCAACATTTCGAATAACAGCTACATAATGTTGTATTCCCATACTTTTTGATATTGTTTGGGAAAAAATATTATTGTATTCTGATACTGATTAAAGAATTTGGAGCGTATCATATTCTTCCAGCTGTTTATAGCGCAACATCTTAGACGGTGGCGCGGTTGTAGCGGGTTCGATTCCTGCTGAGGGGTTAAGTGTTTGTATGTTCTCTTTGGGGTGGTTAATATGTATCATAAAAAATATCTATATATTATGTTTGTCTATTATATGAAGTATATTAGATATCTAGTACACATAAAATACACACACAGTACAGTAGTAGTCATTCCACGGGGCTAGATTTGTTGTGTGGATTGTCCGGAAATATTAAATTTTATCTGTCTTGACTTTTGTTAATTTGACTGAGTAAATCTGGCCAGGGAGAACATCATTAAATATACAAGTCTCTTTCTTACACAGTAAATTTTATTTATATCACAGCGCATTCTTATTCTTTCTTATCGTATTTATTTCTTCACTTTCGCACGTAAATTGTCAGTTTTATTACGGATGAAAAGGTGTAAGGCCCGGTTATGGCCTGGCGTTTATTTAACGAAATTGCTCTTTAATCGCGCGCAATACGGGCTTTATTCCCTCGCAGGCAATTGCCCTTGAATTTCCCAGGCTATAACTATCGATTTACGGAAATCTCTTGTATTTCTTGGGATTTCTGATTGTATGTCATAAAAAATTATGATGTTGTGAATTTTTACGGGTGCAAATATATGTAAACTTTCTAACCTAAATCATATAAAAACCCTTTAATCTTAAATAAATAATTATTATGTCCAATCCACACAACATTTAGGCCCGTGGTAAGGTCTAAGCATGTGTTACTGTTACTAGACATCTGATATACTTCATATAATAGACATACATATATAGATATTTTTATATACAAATTTTAACACCTAGAAAAGGACCAAGGAGAAAGTGCTTGCAGAACATACAAACACTTCACCACTCGTCGGGAATCAAACCCGCTACCTGTTGCGCCGCAAGCGTACCCACGCTACCGCGCCACTAAGGCTGGCAAGGTCTTATTATTGTTTTGATTGAAATTAATTTACATATTTCTATAACTCCTCATCTACTTTCGAATAAAATTCAATCAGATCATTTAGATACTTTTGTAATTAAAAAGAAACGATTTTCGATCATCTATCAACTATGAGTGCTATAATAATAAGCTGAACTGTTTTTTTGAACGAGATAGATAGATACACCATTAAATTAAGCAGATAGTACCTGCCCACTTACAAAGTGACAAAATAAAACACACGAGCACAGAGCTGTCCTACCAAAAGAACACATAGCCTGCTTTATACCGCGGTCATATTCCAGTTTCCGCGATAAAATCAATTATTGCGAGTAAAGCCCGTAACATCGTGAGGAAACCGGCACGTTCTGAGAACTTTAAAGAGTTTGAAGCATATGTGATATTCACCAACCCGCACTTGGCCAGCGTGGTGAATTAAGGCCTAATCTCTTTCGTCAAGAAAGAAGTCCCTGTGTCCCAACAGTGGGAACGTTAATAGGGTGATGATGATGATAAAAGCCAGAAAAATAAAAATCAGCACGAAATCAAATTTGGCACGAACATAGCTAACCCAGTAAATAGTTAACTGACAATAGCTACTTTTACCGCGGTAAATAGCAGCTAGTGTGTTTAATAGAATAGAATATACTTTATTACACACCAAATGAACAATACAATATGAAATTAAAACTAAACCTAGAATGCGTAATGGGCGGTCTTATTACATACATCTTATTACATACATTATTACAGACAACCGTGGATGGAGAGAAAAAAGTTTACATATTTTATGGACGGTGGCTTAAACAATATAAATACCTAATATCTAATGCTAAACCTAAAACTAGCCTATACTAAATTAAATTTATCCTTATGCTAACATAGACAAATGACCAAAATTTTTATGATCATTGTTTATCATTGTTGTCTCACTTTAATTTAGTCAGATGACCGCACGAGTACGTTATGTATCCTTGTTGTGACCTTGCGGTCATAGTGAAGGGTAGCACTAAAGTTTGGGTTTGAATAAATTACGTATGTAGTTTGAATACTGCTCTGCAAGTATATTGCTTTATTAATGGGAATCAGAACGTACATTACATAATTATCTTCAACTTTGGACCGTCGACATGGTAACAGGTTGTGATGTTGCGGTGGGATAAATCAATGTATGGTAGAAACTTGGTGCTTGTAGACTTCCGGTATTCGTAAGTTTATTGTTGATGTATTAGTGGAGGAGGTTTGGAGGTTTTGTCTGTCCACGTCCGTAAGTGGTAACCCTCTGAATCCTTACACGTGACCTCCGGGTGGTGGTAAGAACAGTCTCTGGTGGGAGGCTTCGGCCGCGGCTTGTCACCACCCTCCGGGCTGGGCCAGTGCGTGAAGCGATTTTTTCGTGTTTCGTAATGTGGCCCGGAGAAGCCATCTTCATGCTTCATCTTAGACCACATCGTCACTTTACATCAGGTGAGATTGTGGTCAAATGAAGGCTTATCAATAATAATAAAAAAAAAAAAAAAAATTAGAAAAGCCGTTGTGGCTGTTTTGGCACACTCGACTTTAAATCCGAACGTCGTGGGATCAAACACGGCCAGGCGCCTCTGGATCTTGCTTCTTTGTGATGGAAAACATCGTATGGAACCCGAAATGTTCTGAGAACTTGGAATAGTTTGAAGGATCATGTGATATCGCCAACTTGCTGTGGTGAAACGCAACAGCCAACGTGGTGAATTAAGGTCTAATCTCTCGGCAAGAGAGAAGTTCCTGTGTCGCAGCAGTGGTGACATAAATAGGAATGCTTTTAAAGGCATGATTGATGTAAGATCATTAAGGTTGTACAAAATCCCGATACCAACTAAATTAGTTTATTTAAAAATTGAATGTTTTTTAATAGTAGGAGATTACATATCTGAGGTTTCGTCGAATACTAAGTCTGAGCGCATATGTTGGGATAGCTAAAATCTGTATGGATATTCTAGAAGAATTGTTTAAGGCGTTATGGACGATTAATCTTTACATTATTTATTTTATTAATCTGAAACTTTAACAGGTTTTTTTATCGAAACTATCCAAAAGCATTAGGCACTCCAATATTAGTTGTCGTATGGATTAAGCCCGTTATAATGCAAGTCAAGCCGGTCGGTTGCGATCCTCCGGAGATTCTGAAGCCAATTAGCTTGCATGGATCTTCATGTATGACCACGACGATTGACGACCCTACATAATCACACTGCCTCATGCAGTATGATTTCTGTAAAACAGATTTCCTCCTCGATAAAAAAAGCAAGTTTGACAGACTTAGAATCTCGAACAGTGCCTGCAGAATTTCCGGTATTGAGGTATGAGTTGGAATTACCGTGGCAGTTGGCTTTGATATTTAATATTATTGTAATTCTATCTCATAACTGTAACCTCTCGCTTTGAGCATCTTAATAATTTTGAACGTAAATTATATTTAACCTTTTTGAGGTTGGCAGGTAGAAAATGGCTTGGCATTAAGCCCACCTTTTCACAGTTCCTTATTTTCTTATGCAATTAAGTATTCTTATTAATAATAATTATCTTAAATAAATGCCTCAACCATGTATATTGCTCTCGAAAGACAATTAGATTTGTAAGGTAAATTTTAGAGAAAAAGTAATGTTAGTAACTGCTAACGGTCTTTTTCTTTAAATAAAATAATTCCATGCTTGAAATCGTCCCATATATTATTTTACTTAGAAATGTTTCATTACTAAATAGCCGGTTTCGATATACAAAACAAACGATGATTACTCACATGAAACAAGAACCTATTAAAATCGATGAAAACTAAATTTAGCTAACATGTACCGTTGATAAAAACCGCTCATTTAACCGGTAATCAGTTACGTTCTGACGTCACATCCGTGACAGGACGCTGACGTGGGTACCGGAGACGCGACGGCCGGATCCTGTCCGAATGTTTGCACGGAAAAGGTTTACATTGGGAGAAATAGTTTTACACAGCTCTTGTGATTTATATTCGTGCGTTTCAAAGATGTCTTTTGTGAAGGAATTTGAGAAGAAAATGCAAATAAACATAATTTGGAGTGCGAAGAATTTTCATTACCGCATTCAACAGCATTTTCGAAGATCAAACATAGGAAATAGCTTAATTCCGTCTTCCGATTAGCATAAACTGAGTGGTCGCCATTTTTGTAACTTTGTAGAATGGATTTTGCTTTGTTTTATAATGTTAAGTACGGACTACATTTACTAAAACTATGTTGATGATTTAAATGTTTTTTTATAATTTTAATTTTATTACAAAACGATTCAGTTATTGTATTTCATGAACATTCTTAAAGTATGCGCATTTGTGCTAGTAGATTTTTCGACAAGAAATTCCAGTGGTTTTGTCTGTGAACATTCCGGTGGTTTCCATTTTGTGGCTTGGATTTCAACCCACAGCATGACATTATGTATTGCAGGTATGCTGTTTGCACATTACGTCATAATTTCATCAATATGATGACTCCCTTGGGCTATGCCGAAAATGGGAGTTTTTATAGATCTGATTGCTACAAGTAAAAAAAATGGACCACTGATATCCAGGTTATAACCAAAAATACTCATTTCGAAAAATGTTCTATCATGTTATTATTTTCTATACTTGTATACTTATCTTTTGTGGCTACCGCTGGTCAGTATATTCAAATCTTTTGGACAGCTATTTCAAGCAGCTTATCTTTGTGGCTTATAAATTAGTTTATTGGTTTAGTTAGGGAATATCATCATCATCATCACCCTATTAACGTTCCCACTGCTGAGACACAGGGACTTCTCTCATAACGAGAGAGATTAGGCCTTAATTCACCACGCTGGCCAAGTGCGGGTTGATGAATGTCACATTTCCTTCAAACTCTTTTAAAGTTATCAGAACATGCCGGTTTCCTCACGATGTTTGCCTTCACCGTTAAACCACGTGTTTAAAGCGCACATAAATTTCTCAAGAAGAAAAATCCAGAGGTGCGTGGCGGGGTTTGAACCCACGACCTTCGGAATTAAAGTCGAGTGTCCTCCCACTTAGCCAACACGGCTTTCGTTAGTTAGGGAATATACTCTCTGTATATTTACAAATTTACTTATAAGTAAGTGATTTGTGTTTTTTTTTGTTTTTTAGTTACGCTATGTGGAAACATGTAAATGGTTCGTAGTTATGTTTGTATTGTGATTTAGTCAATAAGTAAAACTGTTTGTTTTCCAATTAAAATAAAATAAAAATAAAATACCATTATTTGATTAAGATACATTTAACACACTGAATAATACCAGACAAAGGGCTATTGTTATGAACAATATAACTCAATAAAAAAATCAGTTTTTCCAGCAAACAAAATGGTGCACTAAGAATAGTCATTAAATACATATAACCATAAATATAAATCAAATAAATACAAAATAATATAACCATCTTATTATTCTTATTATAAATTACAGTATATGTTACACCTAAGTAACATTCATACTTATAACAGTAAGACTTTTCAAAAATTTTTACTCATAAGTATACTAATAAATATAAGTTTTTCTTCGATTTGCTACCTGTTTCAACCACTGTACACTCCTATCCATCTTTTGTCATCAAAACTAGTGCTGCATGGTAACTGGTCTGTGACGTAACTGTAAGTTGTGACAAGTTATAACAAATGGTATTGTTGTTGGACCTCTCTAGCGGTTAGAGAGGTTAACATTTTATCTAGTAGTTTACACGTGTTCCCATAGGGATGGGCTGGTGACCGCTATAACCGCAATTCCCGCACCTTTCCCTGACTTTTACGAACCAATGACTTTCACGGAACTACTAAGAAATTTACGCAAGTGTTCCGACCTTTTTACCAGCCCAGCAATTGTGCGGAAGAATTGTCGAATCCGAAGCTACGCATAGCATCCGTTTTGTTCTCTGAACTTATTTTGTTCTGCCCTAGAAACAAATTAAATATAACTAGGTCCACAAAACAACATGAGGCCAAACAAAAATAAGGCCTGTGGTAAATTTTAAACTTGTCCATGATTGAAATACAAACCCTACCTCTTGAAATAAGATCTTTGCATAGGGTCCGCTGAGTGAGTAGTTCATAAATTGATTGTGATGCAAGAGAAAAACGAATCTCTTCCAAAATGCAGTTGTCCCACTGCTGGATCGCCATAAAGTACTGCCCTAAGCTCTTTATTAAGGTAGCTTCAACTATATAATATGTAGTTGAAGCTACCAGAATAAACTCATATACAATACAATAAAATAAACATATACAATAAAATAAATCACTTCAATAGCAATATATTGTTTATCTACATAATATGCCATGTGTTGGCAAACAGATTGTTGGTTAACCTTATTAACAAACTAGTTTGTTTGAGGTGTGTGTGCGACCCAAATTTCCAGTCTAAACTAAAAACGATTTCTCTAGACATTTGTTTGGACTTTTAAGTCATGATATAAATTTTTAGATTGCTCTGGGAAAGTTCCATATTTCATGGTATTTCAGGCGACGTCTCCGTTTTTCGTCCGAGCTAGTTTCTATTTTCTGACAGCTGCAGTTTATAACTGACATTTTCTTGTGACATTTATAAATTCCGGACCTTGTTTTGTATTATTTCCTAAGAGGGCTACTGCTAGAAAGAAGAAGGATAATTATGTCATAATATTTATGCTAAGCCACCGTTATATAAAATATTTAAATTAAAAAACCCATAATTCAAAAAAAAAACAGCGTCCGTTATAGCATCAAATTTATACATTTTACTTTTGAGATAAACATGGAATAAATATAACCAGAAAACCTGCAGTTTTATTGAAAAACTCATTATTTAATATTAAACAAATTTATTTATTGAAAAAAATTAAATTAAAATAAAAAAAAATTATATATAAATACACAATTGAATTTACAGACGAATACAAGAGCGATGTAATTTCTGACCAACCTTTTTACGTTGAAACCTTTTGACGTTTAAATAAAAGAAATTTTCTGATACGAGCTAGCTAAAGACAGTCTCAATAATAATTATTGAAAACAACAAACCAATCAAAAGTTTTCCTTGTCAGTACAACCTCAGCCAACACCAACTTTGACCGTAAAAATAACCACAAGGTTGTAACTTTTGCTTGAAAACTTAGTGTAAGCCGACAGAAGTGCTGGCCCATCTATATGTAAATATGAGGGCATTCTCAGAACCTATTCTTGAGACCTCTGTAGGGCGAGTGCGCGATAAACTCCAAGTTTCGTCCTCAAACTTTCAACATCAACTTCGGAGTTTAGTGTAGTTAACTAATTGATTTGCCTGAAGTGTTTATCCCTTTAACTAAACATTTGTCTTTAGATTATCTACTTACCCCCGTCACTATAAAAATATTTCACTTTTTATATCAGGCTTATAGGAGATTAATAGAGCGTCTGGTAAAAAACGTAATTCATAAACATAAATAAGTGCTAAATCTGATAAGTAATAATAACAGTTCAATAAAGGCGTTCTTGTTTATTTCTAAAATAGTCGCAAAATAAGGCTTAGATAGGCTTTTTGTGTTTTAGCTAATTCAGTTATATTAGCTAGAAATAGGTTTTTTATGAATACGAGGGTTACAAAATACATCATTCGTATTTTTCTAGATAGATAACTTTTCATATTAAGAGCAGTAGCCATATTGTTCCAAACTTTTCTCTGTTTTGTTTGGAAATGTGGAATACATTTTTACGCGAAGACACCAAAACAATTGGGCATTGAACTGTGCACCATTACCTCCCGGGTGAAACTTTTTACGAAAATCAAGGTAGAAATATTAACTTTTACATAGCCTCATGTTAAAAGGAATTTATTAACTTCTTTGGATATCTCCGTTAATTTCTACTGTTCTAATGGTGACTTCCGGGACTTTATACAGCCTAAAAACCCAACTAACTATTTTTAGTTTCAGTTGAAAATACGAGTAAATTGCTGAACACTAGCTGACCCGGCAAACACCGTTACATACATACGTTATGTCATGAACATGACATGTTTTCATACGCAATAGTTTCATATGCCATTTCTGAAGCGCTAGAGAAGCTGTGTGCCAAATTATAGTAACCCTTATTTCTCGTTTACTTATTTCATTGACCCCCGACCGAAAAAGAGGGGTGTTATAAGTTTGACGTGTCTGTCTGTCTGTCTGGGACATCATAGTTCCCGGACGGATGGAGCGATTTTAATTATTATTTTTTTGTATGAAAGGTGAGTCTTGCGCGAGTGTTCTTAGATATGTTTCATGAAAATCGGTTAGGGCAGAAAAAACCGGATATCTTCAAATCTACTCAAATGGAAGCGCATCGCGTGCACAGTACAAAATATTATGGTGTTTTACCTTTAAGGAAATTAAGGCATTGGAAACGGGGTTTTTCTTAAATTTTAAATTCAGATTTATCGCTTATCATATTTTAGCGTGTCTTGCGGTGTTAACCCCTGTTTTCCCGCGAAATTACATATTTACCAGCCGTTAAAAGTAGACGGTTTAGATGGTAGAATGAAAAACACACTATTAATAATCCGTAATCTGCAATTGGTGCGTTCAGGACATTTTTCCCTTCGAGCCGAGCGAGAATAAAATTAGAATCCAATTTTATTTTCCCGTCATCGAGCGGAAGTTAAGATTAATTGCCGAGTTTTGCATTGTTCGTTTTCTTTGCAGGAATGAAATAGAAATCACGAAACCTTGGGCTGATATTAAAGCGAAATTGGTTTTGTTTCCAGCTCATTTTAATATCAGTTCTATTATTATGATTAGGAGATTTTTAAATCGGGATTGAGTGTCACCATTCGAAGTGTTTTAAGTCCATGAGTGAGATTGGTAGACAAGACAAGCTTCTAAATTACAGACCGCTTCCAACAGAAACAAATTTAAACTTTAAACGAGGACGGTTTGTCACCATTTTATGCTCGAGTTCGTGTTTTATTGAACCTGTTCAACCTTTGAAAAATTACAATTAATGTCAACTCAAAGTTTTTTAAAGTCAACGAAAGATCTGCGTTGGCTTGAGACACAGTTTATGTGCCTTTACTAATATTCCTTATATACGTGTGTCGTTTGTTGTAAAATAAATTGTGTCTAAAATAAATGTATTTTCATTTCATTTCAATTTGATCTCAGTTAGGCGGTAAAACTAACGTTTATAACCAATGGGGAAATTGGGGCTGAGTTTTGAAATTATAGTGAATACCTTTGCTGTTCAGATAGCATTAGGGTATATCTATAGGTATATAATTGTTGGAACTTATGTTACATTTTAAGACCAAATGTAAATGCACACAATTTTACAATAAAAATATTCTTATTCTTATTCTTTAGTTAGTTATTTTTTTTTAATTAAAACCAACACTTTATCCAATAGCGCCCCTACCCTTTTTTGCGTATTGATAAAACACTTAAATTTATTAAAAGCATTATTTGGTTTAAAAAACACTTACGTAGCAGTCCTTACTAAAAGATTATGGAATAATTTACAGTCCTAGTTCCGTTTTATCGTGCAAGGGTTAATCCACTTCCCGGGAGATTTTATTCTACCAGTTTTCGGGTTACAAACTTCTGCACGAAAATGCCTTTCAACTTTTATCATTATTAAGTTTTTTACCCATCTCTCAGGTGGAGCTGTATTTTCACCCTTTAAGTTACAAACGCAAACTATGCGTGCCTTAGTATATTCACTTCAAGCTTTAAGCGCAAATTCAGGCGTATTAGAAACTTTCGAGCAAGCCTTGGAGTTAATATTAGCTCAGAAGTTTTAAGTTGGATATTAGAAGCTTAGTTCGAAAATGAAGATTACTTAATTAGAGGTTTTGGTTAATGTGTCTTGGTTTTGCTAGGGAATTGGAATACATATATTTTGATATTTCAGCAGAAATAATCATCATCATCATTTAGGTCGTAAGACATTCACCGCTGGACATATGCCTCTCTTAAAGATTACCAGTAAGTTCGGTTGGCAGCGGCCTGCATCCACCGTGAGCAAGCGGATTTCACCAGGTCGATTTCACTCGTCAACAACTTCGAGAACCGAATTCTCAACCATAACAAATTGCTGGTTAGGAATAGCTAAGTTTGCAATGACGCGGAGGGATAATTGGCGGGGACGCGGTGGCAGCACTGTGGCGGCACGACTGCGGCGCGGTGACGGCGGTATGCAGGAAGCTTTAGATTATTTTTCTGTACTCGGACCGACATACCGGCGTTTCAGTACAAACACGTCAACATTATATTGATAGTCAATGCGACATCGCTGGAGAGACTGAAGCACCGCCCATGTTTTCACAATAGAAGATAACCAAAGTGGCGCCATTTTGACAGTGACGGTGACACATTGACATTACATAAAATAATATTATCAAACTGTTTCTATGTAGTATATCAGTCACCTAACACTCATAGTACAAGCTCTGCTTAGTTTGGGGTTAGCTGATGCTGTGTGATTAGTCTGGTAATATATATTTAAACTTTTGCTTGTAAATCACGCGGTATGGTTCATCAACACTATCTACTCATGTAGTTGTATATTAATAATACATTTATCGTTTATTATAATATTATACTTATTTATTTTCTCCTGTTTTTTCTTATATAATGTATGTATTTTATTTTTATTTCTTTTTCATATTATTTATGTATATGCTATGATCTTTGTGCACCGTCTTTCGTGTTCCTAACAGATCCTATCCATCCAAAGGTTGCCTGGAAGAGATCGCTTTAAGCGATAAGGCCGCCGATTGTAAAACAAATGTGGCTATTGAATGTTATTTTTAAGTTACTCTGTAAGCATATTTGTGCAAACAAACCAACAAAAGGAAACTTGGGCACCTAAAATTGCCCCAGCTCTTCAACACAGAACTTCAACTAACTAACGAAGTCAAATACTTAGGGGTCATAATAGATAGCAAGCTTCTATGGAATAAGCATCTTGACTTCAAACTGAACAAGGCATGTACTACATTTTACCAATGCAGGAGAATGCTAGGGAAAACATGGGGACTCTCCCCCAAGGTAACCAGATGGCTTTACACTGCCGTCGTAAGACCCACACTAACCTATGGAGCCATAGTATGGTGGATCAGAACAGAACTGAGCACAGCCAGAACGAAGCTGCAGCGCTTTCAAAGAATGATAGGCGCAGCAGTCACGGGCTGCATGAGAACAACACCGGCTGCTGCACTCGAAATTGCTCTCGAATTAGCGCCACTCGACCTACATATACAATTAGAGGCGACCATGTCAGCCCTTAGACTAAACAATCTTGGAATATGGGGAACCACCACAAGTCCACACGCACGTATACTTGAAAGGGCGCTGGAATACCAACCACTTATAGCAGCCCCGTGCGACCTCATGCTCAAGAAACCAATCCAAGACAAACTTTACCACATACAACTATCTGAAGGTCCTAAAGACGAATCAGGCATTGAGGAAGTGAGAATATACACCGACGGCTCTAAAACAAAGACCGGAACAGGTGCAGGTGCCCACTCACTAGACCTCAACATTAACATATCCATGACACTAGGCGAACACAGCTCTATATTCCAATGTGAATGTGCAGCAATAACAGAGGCGGCCAGGGCAATCATGAGAAGGAAGATAAACGGGTACCATATTAGAATTCTCTCAGACAGTGCCGCCACACTCACTGCCCTAATGGGCAGAGAGAGCAACTCTAAGCTAACATATGAATGCCACCTAGTGCTACAGGAGGCTTCCAAAAATAACACGATCACCCTTCAGTGGATCAAAGGTCACAGTGGATCATTCGGGAATGATGCAGCAGATGAACTAGCACGGCAAGGATCAGGAAGGAAAGCAGAAGGTCCGTCTCCGTTCCTGCCGCTGCCTTTCTCGCAACTGCGCACCTGGATGAGAACTAGAACAAAGGACCTACACAACGATCGCTGGCATAATCTAACAGACTGCCGACAGGCAAGAACAGCAATGCCAGACCTTAACTCAAGGCAATCCAAACGCCTATTAAACCTTAAAAGAACGGACCTTCGAGTCCTGATAGGAACTATCACAGGACACATCACCCTCAACAAACACCTCTATAACATGGGATCCACGGACAGTTCACTCTGCAGAGGATGCCTCAACAAAGACGAAACAGCAGCCCACGTCATCCTGGAATGCGAGGGAGTAACAGCACAGCGACGTGAAATCCTTAAGAACCCAAGGTCACTCCGAGAAGCCTGCGAAGACCCCAGGAAACTTCTGCGCTTTTGGTCGGAGTTGGGCTGGTTACACTAGCGCCCCACTCCACGCACAATGGACCACCTTTGAGTCTAAGTGCGGAAAAACAGGGCCCCCCTTACTAACTAACTAACTAGCATATTTGTGCAATAAAGATATGATCTATCTATCTATCACAGTTGGAAGAATTAAATTAAAATCTACATGTCACCAGTCGCATTCCTATTCAGTATGATCCAGCCTCCAAATAGGGTTTAGATACGATTGTACACTGACGATATCAAAGTTTGACCATACTACCAAGAGAAGTCTGAGAGCTTTCAACGATAACGGCTAGTTGTCACTCGTTATTCTTGTTGACATTTTAGGAAAGATTTCAACTGTCTGCAGTGTTGAGTGGAGTGTCGCTAGCCCGGATGTCACAGGACATAAGCTTGGAGTACTCCCTGCTATCTGCTAGTTATTATACAGAGTGGACAAATATTTTTACTACATAAAAGTTAGTGCGTTTAAGTATATTATTTAATTTTAACATTTTGAGTATTATTATAGTAAAGTATGCAATTCACTCTGAAACTTACGCAATATACACTATTCATTTTGGAAACGGGTTATATAATTAACGGGACAATCAAATCGTAACATTTAAAAGGGAGTAGAACCCTTTTTCAAAATTAATATGCTTTACCCGTTACGCGTCTTGCTCGAAACACCAGATATTATTATTAATAAATTATTATCTACAGATATTTAATAACCTGTTTTTTTTTTCAAAAACTTTCATATCCAAGCCGTGTTCATTTCATGATTTTATGCAAAATAGGAAGAAGACTCATAAATAATCTTAAGCGATAAGGCCGCCCTTTGTACTTCTTCCACAAACAAATAATTTTCTTTGGTGTAAAATAAAGTGTTTTTGTATTTTATTGTAAATACTTGTAGTAATAGACAAAATAATACTAAACCGCAAACTAAACCGTAAGTTCGATCTTGAAGTTGCGATTGATTTATTAATTGTGTGCCTACGTAATATTATTTCAAGAATAAATTAACAAAATTTATATCGTAAGTTATCAAGAAGTACTCTATGCAGCGTTGTTTGATCGTACAAACTTCAGTTTTCCTATAGTTGGCACATCCTGTGACCATGTTCGAACTTTTACGTTCCTTGTTACATCAGCCGCGCCGTGTACCTACCAAACATTCGATCTAGGATATTTCCTCATCGTTGCACATCCACAACAAGACATAAACTTCCCTTTGGTATAGATTTCCAGTTGTTTTAGTTGGAGTGGCTTGCATAATACCTTTTAAATATATTTTCTAATCGGTTCTCGAAAGAGGTCATGTGTAAGAAAAGAGTAAGTGTCGAGATGATGGGTGATAGAAAAAAATTGTATATAAATGTAATTGATGTTGATATCTTTCGTCAGCCAAGGTTTCGTTCAAATAATGTTAAAAGTTTCAGTTACGTGTTCTACAGTAAACTCTCTAACTAAAACCGCCGTCTATCATAACGAACGCCCTATGCTTCATCTGACCATCCGAGATCTCCATTCGAGAACCAACTAAGCCATTCAACGCAGTTCAAATTGTAAAAGTTGTGGGTGAAATCAGCTACATATCTTCATCATGTCACTTCTTTGTGAAGTTTAAATTATTTTTTTCTAAAACCAATACAAGTAAGTAAAAAGTTTGTTGTTGAAAAAGAACTCTTAAATTGATTATAACTTTTGTGACACGGGAATACGCATTCTGGTATGTAGCTAGCAGATTAGCATAAAAACTTCTTGAACGTAACACCTCCTTACAAGAGTTTACGCTAACTGGCAAGTGTGTATAAATGTGGGTATAAATAGGTTTGCTGTAGTTAATTGTATGCAAACACTTGCAAGGAAGTAAACTGCATGCATGTTTAGTTCGTGTGTCTTCACATTGTGCCAGTTACTAGTACGTGCCAAGGAACATGCAGTCTATTCTCCTAAATTTTAGTTACGGAATTACATTTTGTTTGTAATTTGGGGTAATATTTTGAAATATTGGTATGAGTTATTTAAAAATACAACAAAATAATGGCTGGACAGTCAACAAAAACGGAGTGATAAACCCCGTGATAATATAAATAAATAAATATTGCCGGATAATCCACAAAACAACATCAAGCCCCGGGGTATGCTCTAAATTTGTGTTACGGGTACTAGACATCTGATATACTTAATGTTATAGTTTTTTTTTACTTAGCATATTAAAAAAAGAGAAAGTGCTTGCAGAACATACAAATACTTGACCCCTCGGCAACAATCGAACCCGCTACCTCTTGCGCCGCAAGCGGACTTTGCCATCGCGCCACTGAAGCTCGAATCGCTTCGAATACTTGACATCTTATAGGTTGTACAATAAAAATGAAATTATTTTAATTAATAGATTTGTATATTAGCTTAATTTGACAATGCCCCTATAGAGCAGCTTCATTTATTAATTATTATTACATATTTTTTTCTGTATCACTCTCTTTGTTAAGTTTTGTCAATGCCAATTTAAAGCGACAGTTGATGTTGATATTTCTTCTACATGTTTTATTGTATTTCATACTATGACAATAATTAACTTACGTCTTGTCTGTGACTTGCAGAGTGCTTATTTTCAATACTTTTTCAAATTATAATTATATAATACTTAGGTATATATATTGAAACTAAGTCAAGTGTACGTATCCCACGACGAATAAATTACCAATATACCGATATAATTTTGAATAAACTTAGTTATAGTTTCTATTATAAAAGTATCTAATTTGCTAATAACCCAAAGGTTGTCTGGTAGAGATCACTTTTAGTGATAAGGCCGCCCATTGTGACACTATCATATGAATATTTAATTTTGTTGTTTAGTAAATTGGTGTTCAATAAAGTATTGTATTGTATTGTTGTCGAAATACTGTCTGATTCCTAAAAAAACTGGTTCTTTAATGTCTGTGGTAACGTATTTAGTGAATGTTTCAAATTGCACTTTAAATTATCTTACTTATTATCTATACTTTTCAGCTGAATCGGACTTTCTTATGGCCGCACTATTCCTTGTAAAAGCTTTTCCCGTTAAATCCGTAACGATTCGAAGCAGTGAGTGATTGGTGTAAATTGACCCTTAAAAATACATCGCGTACCATTCAGGCTTTATTCTCTATAAAATATTCATTTTTGCGAGCAGATGCGATTTATCTACTTGAAAACTTGCTGTGTTCGAAAATACAGCGCATTAGCGAAAACTTTTATCATTTGTTTGAGCTACGTCGTTTAATGGCCTTATTTTTATTTATATTGGCGTTAGGAGAATGAAAAGCCCTGAAATAAATAAGTGAAATGTGTATATTTCTAGTAGAATTGTAGCTTCTTCACATCAAGCCAAACACAATGGCTAAATGACAACCGAAACTATTCAAAAGAATATGTAGTAAAATACATTCGTATAGAGGGTGAGAATTGATACTGATATCAACAAATGAAAATCAACTTCCAATTGACACTCGTTTAACAAATTATTTTAAAGACAGAATCCTACTTAATATTTATAAACGCGACAGTTTGTCAGGATGTAAGAAAAGTGTGTTTAATGCTCTTTCATGCAAAAACTACCGTATAGTATTTTATGAAACTTCACAATCATATAACTTACATTTATCAGAATAGTGTACGACGGTAAATGCTATTTTTTACCACGAGATAATACAATTAAAAATTCAAATTTGACATGGGCGTACCCGTTTTCCCAGAAAAGGAAAATAGCTTCTTTTTTACCGCATTAAAATGTATTATGACGCGTTCAAAGTCGCGGTCAGGCAGCTAGTACTGTATAAATTCGTCATGCAACATAATATTAATTTTACAAGTAGTATTGTCAATCAAGGATTTTAAACTGAAGACGAAGGCCAGCCTTCTATCCATCGCAGCGGGAGAAACCTTGACCCACTTACAGTTCTACTGACCTGTGACTACGCTCGTGTATCTGGCTTTCGCAAGGAGTTTAACCGTAAAGGAACATTCGTATTACCCGTACTAGAAATTTAATGTTGTCGGTTTTGGCTTGCAGTTCGGATGAAAATGGATAGTTAATTTTGATATCATAATTTTGAGTATCTAGTTCGTCTTTATTAAGTTTGTTATAGAAAAATCTTATGTCGTAACCTACGTTGACATTTGTATTTTTAAACCGACCTCAAATAAGGTGAATTGCCTTTACGGTGTTGTATGTTGTATGTTTGTTACGCGATATCTCCGTAAGTTGTAAACTGATTTTTAAATTTCTTATTTATTTTGAAATGGTATGCTTGCTGAGTGTTCCGATGCTGATAGGACCCTATTTTAATCGAGAGCAACCCTGGAATTCTATCGTCACGTCCTGTTTAAGACGCCATTTGCCACATAGTATTAAGTGTTTATGATTTGTGTTTTTAATTGTATGTGCAATAAAGCATATTTATCTTATCTTATCTTAAACCCCTAAAAGTTCCAAAATTTTGGCATATTTACTCATTTTGAAATAGCGTGATTTGTGGCCTGTAATGAAACGCCTGTCAATCGACAGGGAAAATGCTTACAAACAAAATGTGTTATGAGACTAAATCTCGTTTCAGATATATTTGGGTCTAATAACGTCCCGTGATGTAACTCATGTCGAGCGACATAGTAAATTCTTACAACAATAAAATCTGATCTCTAAGACATATGGTTTAAATCGTAAAATGTTGACTCAAGTATCTTAGAAACCGTATAAGTAAGATATTTGGTTCCCTAACACTTTTTGTTTGGAAGTATTTACAACTGACATGCGTTGCATCCACTGACCGCTAAACCACATTTTTTTTTTATTCAGGATAAGCCATAATTTGACCACAATCGCACCTGATGTAAAGTGACGATGTGGCCTAAGATGGAGCATGAAGACCTAGAAGGTCTGAAGATGGCTTCTCCGGCCTCATTACGAAACACATTATTCAAAATGGCGGACTAGTTACCTAGCCAGGCAACATACAAAAATACCACTTTGTAAAAAACTTACCAACTGAATATAAAAAGAGGAGTACTGCGTATGTGTTTCAATAGAACATCTTCAGCGCTCTAGCGTCTAAATAGCAACTGAAACTATTCGTGGTTTCAGCACATACATCCTCTTTCACAGACCCACATCAACCTTGTTTTATCTGAAGGGTATTTACACTTATCCTACAGTGCTTGGCTCCGTTCATTACACTACAAACTTCTGAACTGTAGCTAAGTTACTCGCCTAGTATAATTATGTGCTTATAGTATGAGATACGGTTGCATGATTAATGCGCTCATAGTGTAAATGTACAAACCACATATTTGCGCATACTTATATGATTAGGAGAATATACATCTACTAGGTCAGTCAAAATGAGGCGACAAGTATTTACAATTAAATAATAAATATAAATAAATAAATAAATATTTCCGGACTACTCACACAGCATCACCTAACCCCAAACTAAGCAGAGCTTGTACTATGGGTGTTAGGTGACTGATATACTACATAGATACATTTTTTTGTAAATATGTACATACATATGATACATAGAAAACACAAAGTATAATGGATAGTTAATTTTAATATCATCATTTTGAGTATTTAGTTCGTCTTTGTTAATATGCTCGTTATCTTTACTAAGCAGGGAAAAAGTTTAAGCACGTTTTAACTAGAAATGTTTTTAGTTGTGTTGGTCAAGAAATGATTATCTGCTGGCTGAATATCTGCGTGACTTTATCTTGATCGCATCTCTCTTTTTTATTAAATTGTCAGCTTGATTAGATAAAATGACATCTGTTATAACTTAATGCTAGCTGTTAACTTAACTGT
This sequence comes from Gymnoscelis rufifasciata, assembly GCA_929108375.1. Classification (NCBI taxonomy): domain Eukaryota; kingdom Metazoa; phylum Arthropoda; class Insecta; order Lepidoptera; family Geometridae; genus Gymnoscelis; species Gymnoscelis rufifasciata. The sequence continues at coordinate 11,391,600 of OV815312.1, read as the reverse complement.
TACTTACAGTACTTTAGTCATTTAGACATAGAAATAGACATAATTTTATTTACTACAGAAACACACACAAAAATAATACAGACCCAGAAAGAACATACATTTTTAAATTACGAAACATTTATATGTATATATAAAAACACAGAGTGAGCAGGTACGTGTGTGCTACAGCAGTAAAAGAGCAATTTCAGTCAATAGGCATGATAACAACTTAAAAAATAGGATTTCGGTTTACTCCTTATGTTAGTCCATCCAAAAACACTCGACGCCTATTTTGAGTTTATCAATAATATAATAAGAAAATACCAAGATATGGACTGCAAATTTAATACAAAAGTTTTACGTCACGCGAAAATCTAATGCACTGCTTTTCGTTTGCAAGAAGCAAACGAAAAGCAGTGCATAAAAGTGTGTTATATAAAAATAATAAAAAAATTGGTGTTCAATGACAGACTAATTTTTTTTTTGTTATTTTACCTTTTGTATTATATTTTATTTGTACATATTGTATGTGAATGTATTGTATAAAAATCAATGACCAACAGTTTAATTGAAAATACTAACGGCCATATTCTGACTGACATATATGTACATTATCATTATCATCACCCTATTAACGTTCCCACTGCTGGGACTCAGGGACTTCTCTCTAGGCGAGAGAGATTAGGCCTTAATTCACCACGCGCTGCCCAAGTGCGGTTTGGCGAATGTCACATGTCCTTCAAACTCTTTAAAGTTCTCAGAACATGCCGACAAGCATGCCATGAACATGTTTCCTCACGATGTTTGCCTTCACCGTTAAAGCACGTGTTTAAAGCGCATATAAATGTCTCAAGAAGAAAAATACAGAGGTGCGTTGCGGGGTTTGAACCCACGACCTTCGGAATGAAAGTCGAGTGCCCTCCCTCTTAGCCAACACGGCCCACATATACATATACTATAGCGGCTAAACGCGGCTTCATTTTGGAGGAACGGTAACGAACTCAGTGTTATGTTGCCCATCACTAGTCGTGACTAACTGATAGGTGTCAAACGCATTCTCTAATCGGCCGAACTATAATGTATATTCTCCTAATCATATTTGTATTCGTAAAAATGTATTTGTAACCTATACGATATAAGCGCTGATCCTGCAGCCGTATCCTAGTCTATATATTTGCTTACAGTCTTGGTGACAAACCGACCGGTATAACTTTACCTAATTATGTGGAGACAAGCACTAAGTTCTTGGTTTCAGCTTCAGTGAAATTGATAAAGTTTTTGTTGGTGCGGTTTGTCAGAGAATGAGAATAAATGAACGTTTTTAGAGTCATCGAATAAGGCTGCATTCATATCTTCTATTGGAATTTGAGGTTGTTTATTCTTGCTGATATGTTTACGAGGAAGTGTATTAACAGCCCAATCCTGGGCATAAGTCGCCTAGGGCTTATTATTTACCTACCATCATCATCATTCTCTTGACCTGATCCCACATTAAGTGGGGTTTTTTACCTACAACCGGTCCCGTATTTCTTTCTAATTAAAAATAAAAGATAATAATAATTTAGAAAAATATCAAATGTATAAAAATATAAAATCATATCATAGGCGACACCGCCGTAACAGATGATCCACGATGCTGACACTTTAGTTTATAAGATTTATATTTTTATGTATGTTAGTCTATTAGGTTTATATGGGCCTTAGATGCCTGTAATAAATGATTACTATTATTACTATTATATCATGTCTTACAGCACATAATAAAATAAATTTGAAAATTAAGAAATGGTCTCATACTAACACCTAGGGTTCCGTGTACAGCTTCTACACTTTTAGCAACAAAAAAGAAAAAAATATATCTTTTGTATAAGTGCAAAACGCCTAAAAACCTCTCGCACCGTTGCTTAACTTGGTAAAAATAACGTTGGTTGCTAGGTAGTATTTGTTTTTATATTGGCAACAGAATTGCATCAAAATATATACAGAAGAATTGTGACAAACAGACAGACGACGAAGTCTATTATACGGGACCCTATCTATTATACTTAATAATTTTATATGTATATATATATTTAAATAAGTTTTATATTGCCTTAAGTTGACTTGTCTATGTAGGCGATGTGCTTCTAAGGAAATAAACGTTTTGACTTTGACTTTGACTTTATTGATAGTGCCTAATTTATTTTCTTGCACGCCCAGGATGACTGGTAGAGAATGCTTCTAGTATTAAGTCCTCCACTGTACATTGTTTTTTGTGCACAGTGTAAATAAATAAATACAGAGACTTTTTACCCTTTGGACCCCTAAAAAATGAAAAGGAAATAAAGTAGAAAAGTCTTCTCACTGACTTAAAGATCTGAGGCCAATAAAATAGAATTTGCAGGAATCAGCAGACACAATGTTGTTTACGTGGTCTACAACAGTTCGAATCTGATGCATTATTCCTGTGGGCTGCATCTCCAATTCTAAAAATAACATGCAAACATCGACTCTATCTCTCAGGCAATAAGGCTTCTGTAACTTTCAGTTTGTGGTTCTGCTTCTCCAACGAGTTTCCAACTATAAACCTTATAGCTCTGTTAATAAGAGTTGTGAAGGTTAGCGAAGTTCATTTATAACAACAACCAAAAGGAGATTGGTTTTGTTCGCTCGGGACGTTTTTACAGATTTTTGTTCTACTGCCTAGTTATATTTAATGTGAGTATATGGATTTTGATTTATTAATGCTTAACTCTAACATGTAAAGTCAGGAATTTTTATAAGTTACTAGCTGAGCCCAGCAAACGTTATTTTGCAAAATGAAAAATAGATAGTTGCCGATTCTCAGACCTACTGAATAAAACATAAAAGCCGTTTTGGAGGAGTACGGTAACTAACATTGTGACATGGAAATTTTATAAATTTGATCTATGCACAACATATACAGGTTGATTTATTTTATATAGTCCAAAAAAGTGTGGGTAGTAATATAAATAAAATACAGCAATACCTCTTTGCGCGATACTTCGTAGTCTCAACTACGAAGTATCGCGCAAAGAAATTTAAATAAAGCATTGTATTTGTGTCTCTTACCATTACCGTTTCATCTTTTTGCATCCGGTTTGAAATCACTACGATTCTATAGAAGTTTCACTTACAAAAAGTATTCATACATTTTTTATAGATCATTTTATGATCTATAATTTTGTCTCAGGTACTTTTCTGATAAATTACGTTTTGCTGAAAATCGCGATAAACTTATTATTGTAACCTTTGACCTTGAATAAAAAAAAATCCTTATATGGGAATAATGGGGAACTTCTAGACATTGTTTATAATTATGTTTTAAACAATTTCACTGAAATTCAGCTTGTTGGGACTTTATGTAACTTCACTCTCATTTTTTGGTCTAAATTGACCGGACTAATAATTAGTATGCGTTTGTTAGAAAGTCCATAAGCGCAGCTAATATTGAATTATACGCAAATTTGGTGAAGTTAAGTCGTTCATCCGCACATAGTGCAGCTTCATACAGTGGCATAGGGATAGTGTAATGTAAAAATCAATTTTATATGTATGCGAATGGACTCATACATAAGGGATCCGTGTATATATGATACATAATAGTTTATACATGTATTATAAAATATAACTTATAAAGACAGCGTAGTATGGAGAATACCAAAATTAACTGTTTGTTACATTTTTGTGTAAAAATATTTAGTTGTTTAGTTAGCTAGTTAGGGGGACCCTGATTTTCCGCACTTAGACTCAAAGGTGGTCCATTGTGCGTGGAGTGGGGCGCTAGTGTAACCAGCCCAACTCCGACCAAAACCGCAGAAGTTTCCGGGGGTCTTCGCAAGCTTCTCGGAGTGACCTTGGGTTCTTAAGGTTTTCACATCGCTGTGCTGTTACTCCCTCGCATTCCAGGATAACGTTTTAAAATACAATTTAGTTGTTTATAAAATACATCTAATTATCAAATACCAATAGTAGTTCAAATAGTTTTGGAAAAAAGTGGCTGTGACATACGGTCGACAGACACGACGAATCCATAAGGGTTCTGTTTTTTGCTGTTTGGCTACGGAACCCTTAACAGTCGATGAGAAGTAATAAAGAATTAATTAAAGTAGTAAGCTTTCATATAACTTTTGATCCGAAGTATTAAGCACATATTGCTTCCAATGTTTTTCATGGAAGTATTAATCCATGAAAAGTTGAAAAAAGACCAAACTCTTTATCTACAATTTTTGTTGCGAGTGTAAACGTTATTATCATAAGTCGGTCATCGCCTCGTCTGAAAAGTTAAGCTTTAGATGTTGAAGTTCTAATGAATATCTCAACTGCCAAGTAACAACTCAGGCTGAGAAAATACCGCTCTCTGTAACGCACCGCATCCCAAGTTAACCGCTTGGCGTGCTAAGTAATCGCACTAGCGCAATATTACGTCATTTGTCATATTCCATCTGAAAATAAGCTCACAGCCTTATTTCTACATCGAAAACGAAAAATGGCGTTTACATCGAGTTACATCTGTTTTACTTTAGAACTTTATTTAACTCGACACTGGCAAATTGTCGCTTCAAGCGCAGATACCAATTACAACAAATTGAATTGAATTTATTTCTACATCGTGACGGCTGCCACATATAATTACAACCAGCCATAAAATCATAAGAAGACTGCCCTAGTAGCGTAGTATTCTAAGAGTCATTTACGGTGCAAGAGTACGAATTACTTTTCCAACGGATTCGATTCCCGCTGAAGGATATTCTCCGGGCTGGGCCAGTGCGTGAAGCGATTTTTTCGTGTTTCGTAATGAGGCCCGGAGAAGCCATCTTAGACCATATCGTCACTTTACATCAGGTGAAATTGTGGTCAAATGAAAGCTTATACAGCATAAAAAAAAATTAAGGTATTGTAATCGGGGGTTTTTCTTAAATTTTAAATTTATATTTATTCGTTAAACAAACAGTTTTACTTACTTACTTGTACATAACATTAAACCATAAACATGTTTCCACTAATACGCACTCAAGATCAAGTTTAAGAGTTGAGCTTTGAGTATTAATACGGGTTCTGTGGTCTAGTACCCGAAACACAAGCAAAACAGCAAACCACACCGCTAGATAGATGTGCCTTGTTGGCGATTTGTGACGCAAAATTAGGGTTTGAAACTCATTTGAAGTCATTATATTGTTAAAAACCTCGATAAATTCAATACGGTAGACCTATATTTATACAGAAGTGTGAAATGAACACAATTCCCATAATTTATGAGTATCCGAACCTTTTCGCACCTATCAATCTTCAAAACCGCCGAACTTGCTCATTCCAGACCCCATAAAACCGCTTCAATTCCCATTCATCGCTTTGATTTATTTAGACGTACACAAAACTGTCTCGTCTCAGTTTTCGTACATTATTTTCCCCTTGTTTTGGGGTTATAGTCCGCTCAGCTGTCCGGCCGTTTTGTTCTTTGTTTTGCGCCAGATGTTGTCTGTCATGTTTGCGGTTGGTTTTATGTTTCTATTTTTGTGAAATCAGCGTTATTTTATCGTGGAATGTTTTATGATGATGCGGTTTTGAGATAAGGAGGGTAAAATTGTGTTTGGTGTAATGGCTTAAATGGCTCATATAAGAGGATTAAGAAAAGTGAATAGTCAGTCACCGTAGTTAATTTTCAAAATTTTCAACCAACGGCAATACTCCAGCGGTATTTTATGTCAATATTTTGATTATTACTTTGGCTGACTTTCCTCAGCGTGATTAAGTCTCGTCTATCATAAAAGGAAAAGGCAGAGATCTCTTTTACTTGAGGCACATATTAGGTACGCTTACAAATATTCAGTTACTTCACATAACAGTTCCCTAAAAAAATCTAAATTTTAAATTTAAGAAAAACTCCCTATTCCAATGCCTTAATTTCCTTAAAAGTAAAACACTATAATATTTTGTAATGTGGAGGCGATGCGCTTTCATTTGATACCCCACACAAGTATATTTGCAGATTTTCGGTTTTCCTTCCCTGCTCTCACCCCCATAACTTTTAAACGGCACAACCGATTTTCATGAAACATGTATAAGAACACTCGCGCCAAACATACCTTTCATACTAAAAAAAAAACTAAATTGAAATCGCTAAAAAATATAATGAATCACAGAATTACAGCATCTTCAGATATTTACCAACTTTACGAGCAGTTGAAGCTCCTTAATGAGCCTTAACTGTTGCTGAGCCACCTACCGTGTTTGGCAATCACTCAGTCTGTTTGATTAAGGCTGACAAAATTATTTACTGCTATTTCAAATAACACTATGCCGATATTAATTGCCCAATGCAGAGAGCGAGCGGTCCGCCACGGAGCGACTGATCGCCCGTGACAGAACGACCGATCTTTCCCCGCTTTTAGTCCGCATGTAATGACGTTCCATCGGGAAAGTCTGCTACGGAATATCTGTCAAGCGTGCCGCCGACCTAGGCCGAAACGATAATAAATTCATTCATTTCATTCATTCCTTTTTTTTGCAGTTTCTCTTTTTGGCCTTCTTTTTGCAGTGCCCCGCGGTAAATAATTTAAACTGTACATTAATTTACTTATGATGATTATTTCCGACGTTTATATCCAAATCAAGAGAAACCATTATCATTATCAGGGAAGGACGAAAGGCGTAATGGTCAAACGCGACAGACCCGATTATAAACTAATTATCGTGACACATCCGTAATCCTCGCGCACAGGATTCGAACCTGCATCTCCAGGAATGCGCCCTGACGTGCTAGAACCAATTACACCAACGCGTCATCACGTGATAGGTCGAAATTTTTCTGCACTTTGTATTATCGAGTAAGGCCCCTAGTAGCGACATCTAGTAGAAAACCCCAAAGAATGTGTCTTAATTTTTTCTGCATAAAATTTAAAAATAGTTTAACCTGCAAAGTGAGGTTTATCACTTATTTAAAACATTAAAAAAATTAATTATCGTGAGTTTCGTTATGTGTAAAAGAGAAAATTATATTTAAATATTTATTATAATCAAACATACTATATTGTTATCAAATATAAAAAACAATATTTTAGGCTATTTTCGCCGACAACTAGGCAAAGGTATCCCACAATTCCCCTCAAACAGTCTCTAAAGCCTTCCCAGAAGTCCTGGAGATCAACTCGCCAACGCCTTTGTGGCCGACCTCGTTTACGACGCCAGCCACGAGCAACTAATTAGCCACAATAAATGGCAAGCAGCATTCAACAAACTTAATATATTTGATGAACTGTTAGCCACCACCACAACGATGCTCTGCCAAACCATCATTCACCGTATCGGTAAACAAACCATGATTAGTCTGATATTTGCTCACATTAGTGCCCCACGCAAACAGTCAGGCGCGATAAACGGATATTGTTAGCGTGGATACAAGAGGGAAGATAACGTTATATTTATTCCCAATAATATTTTTAACTACTAACATTTTCAAATGGATTCGTTCGGTAAATTTTTTTTTGTATTGCCGTTCCTTCTGTGACCACAATCTCACCGAATGTGATGGTACGAGTAAGTGTCGATGTGGACAAAGATGCATCACAAAGATCAAGTAGGATTCACTCTCGAGTTGAAGATTCTCAGATTGTAGGTATGACGAAATACAGCAGAAAGCTACTATTTAGCACGTAAAACAGATAGTTTTTGAGGTCGAAAAGCTTTTGAATGGATATTGCAACTCTCACTTTTCACCGCAAACAGACGGTCAAGGATTATTTAAGGAAATGTAAAATCCTTTTAAAAACAAACGCGCCACTAAATAATATTATTAACAACATCTACGAAACCCAAGCCGTAATCTGCCTTAGGATGTCTATAAGACAGGCTCAACAGTAGTGGGCATTTTTACGGGCCCGAAGCCAGAGAATCTGTGAAGAGAGAGATTCTCTACGAAACCGTAGAGTATCTACGAATTTCGTAGAACCTCTACGATTATTTTCTGGCTGTTGCCATGCCCTTAAAACTAATTACGAAATCTTATTAACTACCGAAATTGAAAAGTCCTTGTTATGTGCACTCAGTGTTTTAAATTCATTTAAGTACTGGCCCGATGCTTCAGGAGAGGAAATTGGTTCAAGTCGCGACCCCTACAAGGGTATTTTGCTTCGCTTCAGCAGGTATTATGGACTAGTAAATAAAATTATAGAGACCTTGAAAGATGAAAGAGATGACAAAAAACTTATATTCTTATGCTCGTATTCATAAAAACTACTATTTCTGGCTACTCATGCCTATTTTTGTAATTTATCAAACGCTCTATTAACCTCCTCCAAGTCTGACATAAAAAGTGAAATATTTTTATGAATATGCTGGTTACGGATAGGCTTATTTCTTGTTATAAAATGATTATGTTTCTTTAATTAGCCGTAGGGATGAATCGAGTAAACAGATTGCTCGGTGTCCTAATTCCTCTAAATATAATCAAATACAGATTTCCTATAAACTTGCACTTTTACGCTTTACATAATTCCTTAAAAAGGGGCACTAACGTACCTATACTTTATACGTCCAGTTAAATAGAAAAAATATATCTGTGGACATAGAACTTTACATTCACACGCACTAAATCTTTCTTGTCCATAAATCACCAGCGGTTCCTTTAACCAGTGCATTTGCACAAAACAAATGCCTGATCTTGCTGAGCGGATTACATTAATTTGTAAGTTTTTGCCTATAGAGAGATAAGGGGAATTGGAAGAGAAATAAATTATAGCCTGACGACACATAATGGAAAGTTAAGCTAATACTCACAGTTTTTGGTATAATGGTTACCAATGGTAGATCTTTTAAGTGTTTTTCTGAATACCAAAATGACCATTTATTGAAAATATACTTTTAAAAGACATTGTCAAAACTCGAGGATCTCGACAAGACGCGAGCAATGCCGCAGGGTGAAAATCTATATAATAAGACCAACGCTTCCCCGGTTTAAAAAATACACCAAAATTCCGATAAAGCCTATTGTTACCAAACAAAAGGAGTTGCCCGCAAACAAATCCATCCTACCATTAAGGATTTGCGAACAGAATCCTTTACTTGGATCTATAATGCTGACACGTTGGTCCCTTCTGACACAATTACGATAAATTGACTACTCTATGGCCGGGAGGCTTGGTAACAGATGAGAGATTCCCACTCCTCGAAGTAGAAAAAGTAACACGTGACTTGTGACAGTTATATGAGATAGTTTGTTTGTCTTATTTAGACATATACAAACATTAATTTGCTGCTCACACAATACAACAACATTTTATAGTAGTAATATTAATAATTTGCACACAGTCTGTCTTGACAGGCAGAATGTAATGGAACTAACATTGACATAAAATAAGATCTATTGCACCTACATTTGAGCAAATAAATTATTTCTATTCTATTTCTATTAGGTATAAATGATTCACTAAAATGGTATTCATTAAGGTAAAAAGAAAACATAAATTCTAAGTAAATATAAACAAAAAATAAAAAGATAAAAAAAAAATTAACAAAGTCAAAGTCAATACATTTATTTCCTTAGAAGCACAGCCTACATGGACCGGTCAGCTTAAAATTAATAAAACTAAATTTGGTATATAAAAATTATCGAGATAATAACATTGTCCTGACAGTTCGCTTCGATGTTTCATACTGAGTTGAGATGCGAATAGAACAACACAGCTTTACCAGTTTTTACAATTTTGTAGTTCTTATTTATAGGTCACTATTAAAGGTAACATTATTTATTCATTTGACAACATACAATTAAAATACGAGGATTTAATATTACTGTTTGGACAAAAATCTACCTACTACATTCGATGCCTGCGGTTGCGCTCGTCCCGTCTCACTCAGAAAACCGAATAGTGCCGAACGATCGGTGCCGAAGGACGAAGCTGGATACTCGGACACTACTTGCCACTGGACTTCGATAATCATAATCATTTATTCATAGAAATTCATGTTTGTACAAAGTTCTTAATAAAATATTTTAGTTACACTGAAATCTGCCTTTTCGGCGTATGAATATTGCGAAACACAAAAAAAATATATTAATTAACTATTTCATTATAAGATTAAACACACACAATATAAAAAAACACACAAAAATATTAATCCTTAAATGTCAAACACGTATTAGTCAATTATTTGTAATGTCTGATACTTGATACAATATTATAGTCTTAGTAAAACAGAAAACAGTCTATCTCATACACTCCATTATTTTATTCAAAGATCAAATCCTCAAAAATTACGAATATCAAGATAAGTCGAAGGCTTTATTTTAAACTAGCTATTCTGACCACAGTGTTGCTCGTCTTATTTGTATTAATCCCGAAAATTTGCATACATATATTTGTATTTTCCCTTGTAAAAGTAGAAGCAATAATTTCCCCAAAAAAAAAACGCAGTACCCTGTTTTTAATTAGTTAAGGTTTTTGTAAAGTTTATTATTAATTTGTGTGGTGTACAATAAAGTGTTTTCTATTCTATTCTAAAAAATGTTTGTATCTAATTAATTAAAAAAGCAGTCTTATATGCTTCTTATATGTTCATGTGCTTTACTAAATATTCATTTAACACGCTCCGTAGTCTCAAGAACTTATATATTAGATCTTTTGAAAAATTAACAGGTTTAATTTAAATTTTAAGCAAAGAAAGTAGTTTTTTCTATATTTCAGCTTGAAAATCCAAACACGGGCAACGCCGCGGGCCTTGATCTAGCAAAATATAAAGAACACTGTGGTTGGATTTCACTTCGGAAGCTAACATAATTTATATTTTTTGTTGGCATATTTGGAAGTTCCATAACCTGATTAGTTTTCTATCAAAGAGAAAAGGTATTTGCAATTGGAGCTGTGTGGAATGATTGAACGGAAGCCAAAACACAAAGACAATTCTCGTGAAGTCGCCTTTTACGTAAAAGAGATGAACTGATTACTGGAATTGCATTTTTTTTTAAATCTCGATAAGCCTTCATTTGACCACAATCTCACCTGATGTAAAGTGACGATGTGGTCCAAGATGGGACATGAAGACCTAGAAGGTAGATGGCTTCACCGGGCCACATTACGAAACACGAAAAAATCGCTTCACGCACTGGCCCAGCCCGGTGAATTATTTATTTATTTTGCTTACAAATACATTTATACAGCATAGGTCAGAATACTAGCTTAGGTCAACATGTGCATGCACCCCGTCGGGTACTGCAAAAGAGTTTGAATAATTATCTAATAAAGGTATGCAATTTCAAATTACAATTACAAATAGGAAATATTGAAAATATTGAATTAATAATTTTCAATTAAAATAAAATTAGAGGTGATGTCGAACTTATATCTAGGAACAAAGAGTTCCTCCTCATTGATATATCTGTATTAGATAATCCTTAATCTTTACCTTTGCAGATTTTTGATATTCAAAACAGTTACTCGTATTATATCTAATTATGTACAATTATAAAATCAGCACTAATAATGCCTAATAGTGCGTCAATGCGGCTAGTTGCTACCAATTTATAATAAATTTGGTCATTACTAAGCATAGTATATCAATAAATGGTAGTATTTTATAAGTTATTATAAATCAAAGTCTCCCGCCGCGTATATTACATTATGTTCGAGATAAAAATATTATTAACAATAAAAAAAAATATAGTAGTTTTGGCATCCGAGTAAAGCCGAAACGTGCCAGCTAGTATTCTATATCAGACACTTTTTCAAATCACTTGCGATAATAACTTAGTAAGCAAAAGCACGGCTAAAATAAACCTTACTGCATCAGTAACAAGGCTCACAGCTATTCCCTGTAGACCCAGTGACACAGCCAACATCTCTGGAATGAATGAAGGAGAGGCTTTGCGCAGAAGCTGTAGTCTCCCCGTCAGTCGTGATCCGGCGAAGCGAGAACGCCGACGTTCCATCCCCTCACATAACCTAAAAGTGCAAATAAACCCACAAAAAACATCATTCAGTTAATAAAAGTGCTGTGAAATAACAAAATAATTACTAATATCAAAGCTCCCCTAAAGGTTTGTGGTATTACGATGGATCAGAGATAACCTATGTTGTCTAGAGGTCGTTTTAGCTCCGATTCGGTTCAAATGAGTGCGTCTGTCTTTAATTTGTACTTTGAGGTTAACCTTCGATGATATTATTAATGGTCGGTGATAGGTTGAGATTACCTCTGGCATTTTGCAAAAATAGTGAAAACGGCAGTGCTACTTGTAGCTTCAGGTCGCTTATTATTTTCTAAGCGCCTGGGTTTTATTGTTCTTGGTGTATACATATATTAGGTTAGAAAACGTTAGAATCTGAAGCTAGAACACAATGGTAAAAGATTTCAGGCTCAAAGAATACTAATAGAAACTAGAAAGTTGGTTTGTTCAGCAACCCTGTTTATTTCTGCGATAAATCTTCCGTACTTGGTTAGGGCACTAAACTGTTGATATTGGAAGACTATACCAATACGCTTCAGTGCTTGTATCTATCGTTTATAATTTCTGGTCACAATTAAATGTGGCACTTGCACTTATCACATTAAGTGCTGAATTTCTGTGCTGATTGACCACAAAGCTAAAACTCGAACCACGTTATATTTCAATCATCCCATGAGACTCGCAATCTTTTGGTCGAAAGCTCTGTAGTGAATCGGGTAGAGGTCAAATATGTGTAACACAGTCGGACGGGCTCATCCACGCAAAGATTGACTGCGTATCGAAGCTACTAATGCGCTTTCCAGTTCAACTGTTAAACCTATTGATACGAAATGTAACGCAGATTTCTGTCATGTTATAGTTCTAGTTAACAGTAATGGTTTGTGAATCAGTTAGAATTGGTGCATGCAGTCAGTTACTAAGACTAGAGATTGAACAATTGATTCTGCTACCAGAGCATACAAGCATTAATTACAGTAAATAAAATTGATGCATGACACAATTAATGAAATTATATATGATTATCATCATCACCCTTTTTACGTTCTGTTGGGGCACAAGAAGTGCCCTCACTTCTCTCTTGGCGAGAGATAATATGATTATAAAATCAATCAAATACAAATAATGTCCCAAAATCTCATTTTGTAAGTATACTAATCGAAAAGCTCTTAATTTAAATAAATCCTTAAAGATATTGTAAGAGGAATGTAATCTTTAGTACTAGAGCACGTGCAGCGATGCAACGAAGAAGCTCGAAGCGCACAGGCGCTGGCGGGGCGGCCTCGCGCTGGTCGTTAGTAAAATGTTCGTTCAGTGGAATAATAGGATTTTATTAATAATTTTATTTGACAGTAACGAACAGTTATAGTAATCTTGTAGTAAATTTTTGTCACCATAAAAATAAAATTTTCCTAAATTTAAGCGTATTATTGACGTCCTAAATATAACACAATATAATCAATATCAATGGTGGATTGCTTTTTTGCTATTTTGCTTATAGTTCTGTGATGAAATAACAATAAAGGCAATGCGGGAAGGGCTTAAGAGTTACAACATTAACAAAACATAATACGGAGAAATGCTTTTGCCAAGATTGATTTTAAACCTGGTTTTACTGTTCACTCTCCGTTGCACTCTCAGTTCTTTTTGGGTAGGAAGTTAATTGTAAAAATAGGGCATAAACTCCAAAGTGAGACATAATATTCAAATCTAACAGTCTCAGTATCTTCTATAACAGTCGGTTTTTTTTTTCTAAAGTCATTATATACGCGTATTTACGTTGTTTCGTATTGTTTACAATTTTGAGTTGCTTCTAGCCATTTGTTTCCTTGAAATCCTTGAATCACTTAGATAGCATTCACTTGAAGCATCTGCTTTATTGTTGTTGTTTGCTTTAGATCTATATTATATTTCATCATCATCATCATATAACCTGTAGGACGTCCACTGCTGGACATAAGCCTCCACCATAGACTTCTAGTTATTTCGATTAGAAGCGGCCTGCATCATCTTTGTACCTGAAGCTTTACTAAATTATCCGTACATCTAGTTGGTATAGTATATAAATATAATATTAACCTATAAAATATAAAATTTATTTCCAAATGAATATATAGTAACCCTGCTTACTCAGCCACCTGAAAAATCGGAAAAAACGATGCAAATGGAATCCTACATCATTAATATTTCAAAGCTACTCAATTCTGTTGGAAATTTGTATCAACAAATATTAAAATTTATCAAGCGTGGAAACAAACTGTCCGTGGGATCTGTGTCAATTTTACCTTATAAACATTCATTAGGGTTGATAGCTGAAACGGAACAAAAATAACGATATTATTATATAATTGTGGTATCAGTTATCTTCGATTAGGGTTTATAAGATTACGAACTTAAAATGTAGTTTTATAACATAAAAAATAAATTATATTCCAAGATCTTGCTTTTTATTAAACCCCGACCAAAAAAGAGGGGTGTTATAAGTTTGACGTGTCTGTCTGTCTGTCTGTCAGTCTGTCTGTCTGTCTGTCTGTGTGTCTGTCTGTGTGTCTGTCTGTCTGTGGCATCATAGCTCCAGAACGGATAGAGCGATTTCAATTTTTTTGTATGAAAGGTGAGTTTGGCCCGAGTGTTCTTAGACATGTTTCATGAAAATCAGTTCAGCCGTTTAAAAGTTATGGGGGTGAGAGTGGAGAAGGAAAACAGAAAATCTGATAATATACTAGTGTGGGGTATCAAATGAAAGCGCATCTCGTCCAAATTACATATATTGTTTTACATTTAAGGAAATGAAGGCATTGGAATCGGAGGTTTTTCTTAAATTTTAAATTTAGATTTATAACTATCACAATGATAAACCCGTATTTCGTGAGTTTGTGATATTTCAAATTATTTATAAATCTTTGTGCAACAGTACACAAATTCTGAATCAGACTTTTAATTTGCAAATACTTGCAGATATAAAAAAATAATTATAAAAAATAACCTCACTGTGAGATTCATTAGTGACAGGTAGATTTTACAAGATACTATTGATTTTTGCGGGTTGAAATTAAACACACATTTTATATATATATAAACTTCTTAAATACATACATGACGATGTAGGCTAATACAGTTACAAAGAAAAAAAAACAAAAAAAAAATTACAATTTGCCTATTTTTTTATGTATGCGCTAACGATGTGTCTGTCAGTTTTATAAGAAAAATATTTTAGATTTGAAAATAATTTTGACCCTAAATTGTTTTTTTTAATATCAGTTATTTAGTTATTAGAATTCAAAACATTCAACTTTTTTGAAGTTGGTTTTAAAAACCCCACACTGAATGACTACCGAATAAAAATTATTTCACATTGTAATTTTCGTTTATATTGTGCACCCAACTGAGTATAATAATTGTAACATAACTTAGGCTCCGACGACGAATACCCACCTTTAATTACTTTGATTAAAACTTAGATCTGGAATTAAAATTCCACAGGCCTCATTCACTTTTCAGACGATCTTACCCGTCCCCCGTTGATGGAGGCTCGACGTAAGCCGCGTTGGCTAAGTGGGAGCACACTCAACTTTCATTCCGGAGGTCGTGGGTTCAAACCCCGCCACGCACCTCTGGATTTTTCTTCTTGAAAAATGTATGTGCGCTTTGAAACACGAGCTTTAACGGTGAAGGCAAACATCGTGAGGAAACCGGCATGTTCTCAGAACTTTAAAGAGTTTGAAGGCCATGTGACACTCACCAATCCGCACTTGGCCAGCGTGGTGTGGCCAATTTATTTTTTTTATTTGTTGCATCATGTGGTTACAATAAAGGTGTTAACATACTAAATTCCCTAGTAATAATAATAATAATAGTAATAATAATTTAGGCCTAATATACCTCGCCAAGAGAGAAGTCCCTGCGTCCCGACAGGAACGTTGATGAATTGTTGATGATGATGATGACGTAGGCTAATATTATTGTGACCTATTGTTGTGAATCTATTATTATAGAATTTACATTAGATTGAATATTTACAAAATATTTCAAGTATAACTTGAAATCTCGACAAATTAAACTATAATTAAATGTGAAATACTTTGCGAATTTGGCTTGATTCGAGAGAAACCCCGATCTTCTACGTTTTATACTTATAAATTAAAAAATTAACATGTAAAACAATATAAAAATCGATGCATCAAAATTACTTTCAGTGACAGATCTAACTTACAGATTACATAAATAAAATTGTATAAATTGTTTTAAAATATTATCTGAAACATTTGATACTGACTTTACCTATACCCTTTGTATCCGAGGGATACTAGAGGCTCATGCTAAATCCTTTCTGGGTAATAAAATTATTCAAACGTCACTGTGTGGCGAAAATTTTGAGGTGGGTCCGTACCTTCGGTAGGGCTTCCGTGACCGCTTCAAAATGGCCAATGATGATGTAAGTCCCCTTCTGAGGGTCATTTTCGAGACATACTTGTTAAAACACGCGATTTTCTACATTTATACAGGAAAAAAGTGGTGCTTAAATTAATCTCCGAGTATCTAGTTAAACACTACTTTTCCCCCGTAAAATGTAAGAAAGTCGCGTGTGTTAATATAAAATTTCACTACAAATTGTATATACCGCTAGGTTTATTGACACTTCTTTCTTCTTTTCGTATCGCTTATGCCCATTGATTGGCGAAGGCTTCCTCCAAATCCCGCAATATTAGAACTTCAAAGGACTTCCAAGAGTCGCTCATTATTTATAAGAAATTCTCTCAACGTTTCATTCGTTCATGACATTGAATCTTCACGTTTCACCCTAAGGCCGGACCTTACACGTAATGTACACTATTATGTACAGTAATAGCCCAAATAGGAGTTTGGAACTTTCGAGTATGGCAAAGATAATGTACTGAAAGGCACAATGTCATTTGGCGTATGTTTCCGAGCTAAAACCCAAAGCTGTGCCAATAACCAAGCAACCTTGATATCCAAACGACGGTGTACCAACGAGTGCCTACTCGTACCAACTAGAAACTTCCAAACTCCTGATTGGGCTATTGTCGTCCACAATAGTGCACATTACCCGGACCCTGGGGATGAAACGTGACCAACAGTTTAGTGAGGCTGCAATAGCTTTGAAGTTATATTTTTTCCTTTAGTTTTGGCCGGGGCAATATTCGCCAGTGGCCCAAAGTCGGAATCAGTAACCGAGACAATTAATTTCAGTAAGCATTTTCAGTTCGAAAGCACTTGAATATGATTTTAGATACAGAAACTAGGTTTTTATATTTTCATAATGTGAATTTGACGGAAAGGATGAACTAGTTTTCATATAAGAATTATTCAAAGTTATAATATTTGAGTCCTGAAACTACTAATTCCTTATTTTATCTATCTCCCTGAAGATTTCTTAGTGCAGTTTACTAGATAAGTGTGAATAAAAATTGCCGTTTTAATATGTAGATTTGATTTGACATATTTATGTCCAGACACATGGGGTTACCAACTTCTACTGTATATTAGTTATTTTCGTGTGAGTGTTCTTCTTAACTGTATTTTGTTTCCATAGAAGTTTTCTTTATTAACTCTATTTACAGATTTTGTTTCATTAAAATAATTTCCATTCTATTTATTGCATGACTTGAGCTTAGACATTCACAAACAATAGTAACAAATATTCATGCATAAATTGTTGGCTACATTAGATATGAATACACACAGATAAAATCGACGCAGTTAATCGGTAGTTACGGATTAGTTTAAACTTGCTGTTTAGCCATCAGTACCGACTCGACCTCGTCATAGAATAACACAAAGTGTCCACAGCCTAAAGGCTTGGCGATAAGCATTCGCGGAATTGGAAAGGCTTCCCTTTGCGTGAGTGAGCCTGTTTGTAGGATTAAATTGGCTTAGTTTGCTATTAAAGAGTGTTGGAATAAGGAAATAATTTTTAATTTTCTCAAACCAATTACGCTCAGATTAAAAAAGTCTTAATCTGAATTAAGCTCCATTTTCTTTGTTTGCCTTAAATACTACATTATCCTCTGATGTTATCGGGTGTATTATGTAAATTTAATTGTTTTTCGAATTACTCGCAACGAATTTTGTTCCAGTATAAAAATGTCTACACCTACTGAAAACTCTCCAGTTATATTTCGCCTTAACACAGAAATATAAACACGGCTTAGACACGCGTTCAAATGATGTTTAGCAAAAGTGATATTTTTTTAAAAGAACCGTTAAACAAGTGATTAACGGTTCTTTTAGTTCTCAGTCTTATTCAAGTTTTTTGTGTTAAGACGTATAAGACCCTATAAAACATCAGAAAAAAAAAAGTGTCAAGTTTGTGTTTTCTAAAACTTAATTCTATTAAGGTATCCAACATCTTAACAAAGGTGAACTTAGTAACTTGAAGATTTATCTTATTAATAAAAATGAATCTCAAAATGTGTTGCTAAGCGTATAACTCAACAACGCCTAGACCAATTTGGCCATTTTTTTTAAATGTTCGTTGGAGATCAAGGATGGTTTTTACGGCGAGAAAAATTCGAATAATTACCAGGTAATTTTTTTTTAATAAGTACCCGTGCGAAGCCAGGGCGGGCCGTATTAAATACAAGATAGATGGTACCTTCAGTTTGTCGATGTTCCCTACACTAGGTCTATCAAGCCTGTACAGTAGGTTTACTTTCTCCTTGGTCTGAGTGTTTAATATGTGTAGTAAAAAATATATATAATATGTATGTCTATTATATTATGTATATCAGATGTCTAGTACCCGTTACACTAGCTAAGCGCTTGCCCAAGGGGCTTAACAAACAAATATATATTTATTTTATAATTTACTTACTATCACTTCAACATTTTTTCAAAACACTTATGCAATAAGTAACAGCTTCTTTAACCGCCAGAACTAACATAAATAAAGTTCTACTCATTAACCTAGTTGTAGAGCCTTTTTGACCCTGAAAAACCGTTTATTATCCCCTACACAATCTCTGAAGCGCTTAAGAGAGGGCAAATAATACATTATCTTTGTATCTCAGGTTAAACGTTAACCTTTATGAGCTCACCGCTTATTCCAACCGCAAAATACCTGTAGCTTACGTAAACCAGCACATATAGGGGAGAAAATCGTCGTCTCTCTTTCCTTTTCAAATATATTTTAATCTTAGTTGAGGCAAACGTATTTATGAGAAATTTGCTTTCTGAGCAATTATTTCAACTTGTGAGAACTGTGAAGGAACTCAGAAAACGTAGACATAACCACATAATCAAAAGGAACTGTGTAAATAAAGAAATATAAATTAGTCAATATTGCTCACTTATTTTCAAATAACAGTGAAACCAACCAATGAAAATTTACGGTTTTCTTTGACCAATCGATCTTGAATTTTAAACAAAAGAATAGAATATTAAATCTATGCATTTAGACCAACCCTAGCTTTACTCTGCATTTCGTAAGAATTGTTTCCATGTAGTAAAACATTTGTTTACAAAAAATCATGCATTTCGAAACAGACTTGTGATTATAGGCATATGAGCATCGGTTAACCGGTACCACACAACTGTATACAAGTTATTGGTATTTTGTGCAAACCGTTTTCCGTTTACCACTCAGGTAAACCGCGTACCGCGGAGGCCATGACCTAATTCGCATGTCGCCCGGTTTCAATATATCGTGTAGATATTCGAGTATTTATTGTCGAGGAAATAGCTAAGCTGTAGTGGATCCCGACCAAGTCTGAAAATCAGGTATAAAAAAAAAATTCCATACAATTCACACAACAACAGCTAGCCCCGTGGTAAGCTCCGAGCTTGTGTTACGGGTACTAGATATCTGATATACTTAATATAATAGGCATACATATATAGATATTTTTTATTTTACATATTAAACACCCAGACCAAGGAGAAAGAACATATCCCGAACATTAAATCATGATATATTCATTTTTCAGCTATTATTAGCTACATATACAAAACGTTAATGAATTAAACAATGTAGGTTCATCTATATTTAATTTATCGTCTTAATTTAAAGTTACTTAGGTTAAGCTTTGGCCTGCATCAAAACTGTATCGTGACTGACTACCGCCTCACAGTATAGATGAAACCGTGCACAGCTAAGACTAATCATCGATCAAGACACTTAAAAATAATGACATGTGGACTAACAAAAATCTATCTTCATAAAAAGCTAATTTGACTGACAGAATAAGGTTAGCGCTCACCTCATCTTTAATGAATTGTTAAATATTTTTTTACTGTGTACTTGTACTATATACGAATAACTTAAACTTAATTTATTTAAAATTCGATTTGCTAGTTTCTGATCATTCTTGTATTAAATAATTTATTTTTTCAATTTAGTTGAAGAAAAAATACACAATATGAAAGTTTATTTATGACGGTGCAATTAATTTGCGCTTGGCTTGAGCAGTATACTTGTGCAGTGATGTTCGAGACACCCTTTCGTAATTAATTGCTTGTTATTGTTGCCTGATAGCAATTAAATAAATAGGCCAATCATAAAATAATTATATTAAAATACCTCTCTCTTATTATCTAATATTATAATCATATTTATAAAATTTATAATATTATAAATGGGAAAGTGTATGTGTGATTCTGTTTGTTTGTCCGTCTTTTACGGGTGAACCAATAAGTTAAAGTAACTATTGTCCTAATCCAATGTACTCGTATACATTGGATTAGGATAATAGTTACTTTTTAACACAGGAAAATATGTCGTTCCGTGCGAAGCATCGCCGCAGGACACTGTTAGTATCAAATAAATCAAATATAAGGACAATTTCGAAATTAAAAAAAAAACTTGTTCAGCTTTAGCTCAACGTCACTACCTACTCGTACTAGAACTTTGCACGCTATTAACAAAAAAAAAGCCCGAGTATTAACACACTGTATTTCTGAGTGCGTCAGCAAATTAACCTAAACTAAAACTTTAATACAGTTTTATTTAGGTTCCAGTTAAATATAGACTTCGGCGTCATCAAAAATGCTTTGCCAAAAGCCTAACTGGTGGTCTTTGATCACGACTTGATCCACTAAGTCCATCTTTTTTTAACCTCACATAGTTCTTAACTTCTATACTTTTTTATTTTGGTGACAGCATAATGGTTCACTGACGAAGCGCAGTGCTTTAGCCAATAATAGTCACATTGCTTGGATCTCCTCCAAAAGACTCAATATTGTTGTTGGCCCATGTCAAAGCCACTAATTGAGCCCTAATCTTAGCGTTCCCGGGAACGTATGTTGTGTTCATGGCTAGAAATCCTTTATGTAGTTGATAGTGATGAGTATTACGTCATAACACAACAAAAACCTGGTCCAAAGGCCTCAAAGTTCCCTGCGATGAAGTATGAAAATTAAAACTCGGGATTAATATTTATTCCAGCCTTTATGGGGACTAAAGTGTATATTATTCGTATATTACTAATATACAGTGGCGTAGCGAGGTAGGTGGGATAGTGCCCTGGGGCCCCCAAGCGTAGGGGTACCCCAAAGTCTTCTATACTTTAAATAAAGTCAAAAAATTGCATGTTCTGAGAACTTTTAAGAGTTTGAAAGACATGTGGCATTCACCAAATATTGCGACATAATATATCAAGTACGTCTAAAATTTTTTTTATACATATTAAATATGTATAAAAAATTCGTTTTCTAATCCCAGATATATAGGACTTTTTGGTTACGCGCGACTGCTCCCGTTACAAAAGGCCGGGCGACCGCTTGAAGATAAAAACATCTAGAAATTGGTATACAACAATAATTCGTCAACTTTTTATACTGATTTAAGATTTCGTGTTCAAAATGGCTTGAACCTTGTCTAAATTAATTTTGGAAACCCATTCAAGCCTAAAACCAGCAAAGACAAACATTTCTCATACTTTTTGTTTCATGACAGTGCTGAGTCTAAGTTCCACAAACGTTTTCGAATGACTTTACTATCTCGTTAATCGAGCTAACGAAATTCGAATCGAAAAGCAATGGCATGCAAGTTGGAGTTCCTATCGACAAAAACTATACGAAAGCGTTCACTCACCGTGAGCATAGTTAAATATTTTTGTTAGGGTGGTAGCATGACGTCATCAAATCATTAACCGGCCAAATTCAGAATGATATTTTTACTAGTATTTTGTCAAGAAGCAGCTGTCTATCAAAAATGTTATGATTATTCTGTGTTTTGTTTACGTTTGAAATGAAAACTTTCGTTCGAGTAGGAAGAAGTGGCCGGCCGATAAATTAATAATAAATTGAAACTATGAGTTAAACAGTCTAAAAATGAAGACAAGTTCATTGAGCAGTGAGTGTTTGATAATTTATTTGATGTTTAGATCTATTTATGTGAAGTTGTTTCATCGACGAAGAAAAAACTAAGTTTATTTTGTTTCTAGGCATGGAGACCTCAGACAAGTCAGACATTGGGATGAACCTGTGCCATCAAAATCATATGTTGCCCCAGTCCTAAGCCCCAGTCAAAGAATTACTGTAACAACCCCAGTTCACAATATTGTCACAATATTGGATTTGTTTTTGAGATTTATTTCACAACATTGGAAGCACTGGAAGGTAAGACTTAACTTTTTTAAGGATAACATAATTATAATGTTAATAAGATTATAATAACATTAATGTATTTTTACAGATGCCCATGCACTCTCCTATAGGGCTCTGTGAGAGCAATCTGATTCGGCCTGAGCCTGCTTGCTTTGGGCAAACACCACCTTGCCATGCAAGAATTCCTTGAAGAATTTTGAGGCTAGCACAAAATTTTCTACAAGCTGAAGAGTTTTGGAGAAAGTTTATAATAGATTAACATAAGCTTGAGGAGAGAGCAAAATATGATTAGGGAGATGGAAGCGCAGAGCCAGAGATTGGCAAGCAATAGGAATAAGAGTTTAAGATAAGTTAGTTAATAGACTCTGTAATGATTAGTTTATATTTTTGTAAATATAAGTATATAAGTTTATAAATTTAACTTGTCAATTCTGACTGTCTAATTAGGTAAAAAAATAAAGTTCATCTTATATAATTTTGTTTATTTATTCATTGTCACAATACAATATCCTTAACCTTATAATCCTAAGCACACTTCTATAAATAGCAATAGTACATTAACACAATATATAACTGAGAACTACATACATATATATATCACACACTATTTATCAGTCTTCTTACTAAAATTGGTCCGCTGGTAGCTCCAGCTCCTTCCACATAGTCATTGTAACCCGGTTCACTATTTAAGTTTCCTGGAACTAGATATGATTAATTGTAACATAAATAGGTATTTTGTTATAATATCATATGAAATATTTTACCTTAACTAGGCCCACCTAAATCTTACTCGGACACCGAGTAAGATTTAGATCAATGCCAAGATTGATAACTATGTTATGCAATACTGAGTATGCTATAATAATAGAAGCATATTTGAGTGGCTTGAAGTGGATGGAGTGAACTCCATCCTTGTCTAAGCACTACCATCTGTTTTTCAGCATTTGAAAATATATTTTCTATTATTACTCTAGCCCTCATTTGCTTGTTATTATAATTGGCCTCTGGTGTACCAGTATTTGCATCTAAAATTGGAGTCATTAGCCTGGGCGCTGAGGGTATCCAGAGTCTCCCAAAAATAAATAATTATGTAAAAGATAGAATAGTGAAAGGGATCAAAACATAATGCATTTTAATAAATCAAGTACCTAAAGATACTTTACCTATATAGAAGCCAGACCATTTCTCTATTTTGGTGCAGAGATTGAATTTATGTATTCAAGTCACTGTTTTCCCATACAAAGAATCATGCTTTGCACCTCCAAACTTAGGGTTAACATTTAAAATGTAGTATTGATCATCACTTAGGTATGTAACTGAAAAAAATATCATTGCATTGTTTTGCTACTCAAATTGGCTTTTGTATGAACCAGAAGCAAAAAAGAAGAGAGCCGTGAACACCTGCGAAGAACAAATTAATTAGGTGTCGAAACTATAGCTAGGTACTTTTTAATATTTTAATTAATAAATAACAAAAAGTACATAATATAAGTTCCAACAAAACGAGTTGAGAGGACCTTAAATTCGTCAATTGTTTTAATTCTCTGCACAAAAACTTAAAAGCTGTCTTTGTAAGACGATATCCAAGCGAAAAAGAAACGTCCGGCCATAATTTATTTGTAAATATTAATGATTTTACTGAATAACTTTGCACTCTCACCTCTACTCACTGAGAAATTCTAAGTGAATGCTAGACGAATACTTTTTCGAGCGCGTTTACTATTCGAATGTCAAAAATGGTAACACGAACTCGGGAAAATTTTCAAACAACCAATCAAATGCGTTAACGTTCTCACTTTCGAACGTGAGCGTAAACGAGTCGACGATCGACGGTCGATAGTGAATCTCAAACTAGCAAATTATGTTTCTCAAGTTTGCCACAAGAGGCGCTGTTTCGATCCCATACAAATTATAGTTAACGTTCTCACGATCGAGAAAGTTAACTACAATTTGTAAACTCAGACTCAGCACCCAGAAAGGTTTGCCTCAGTATTATGTTTCCATTAGCTATTATTGTTGACCTAACTTCTAAAAACGGAAATAAACTGCTGCATTGAAACGATTCATTTAATTTGAGAATAAAAAGAGTATTACAATTATTGTTTTAAAAAGAATTTTAAAAATTGTTGAACTTTTTTTTGTAGCTTATAATTAAAAACTAATATTTGATTGAAAGGTTAAACTTAATCAAATCTCATAAATGTCTTCAAGAGGTTGGAAACTGATACTTATACGCGTCGCGGTGTATATTTTACCGGCTTTTATGGAAAAAAGAGGTTCTAAATTGGACACGTATGTTTTTTATTTGTTAACGAACTAAGTCTCTGTTTTATATTGCTGAAATATCCGAGTTGCCTACATCAAAGTCAAAGTCAAAACGTTCATTTCCTTAGACGCACAGGGCATACATGGACAGTTCAATTTAAAGCTAATTTAAATAAAAACTCAGCATAATCAAGGAAATAACATTGTCTTGACAGTTAGCTTCACTTTTTTACACTGAATTGAGAAGCGAATAGAACAACCCAGCTTCCATCTCTTATGTTGTTATTTTAACAATAATGGTGTACAACATAGTTAACATAGTTTTCACATTTAAATGGAATATTGGGTAATGTCATAGTTATTTTTAAGCATTTATATTCTTGAACAACTTTGAATTATTTTATGGTAAGAAACTCAATCAAAATCTTTCAATCATGATAAATATCACGTTTTTATTCGAAATAATGTTGCTAAATATAATGTATTAATAAACACTGATATGAATTATAAATTGACCTGCTCAGTCAAAACAATTTTAGAATTACAGTTACAGGTTTTGACTGCAACTTATTTATACTTATTAATTACACAGATTCAAGTCATATATTATCTAATCATCAGACAAAATCGTCAAATATTATAGTAGTATAGAACAGTGCTTGTCCGTTAGAAGCAAGTTAAATAGATTCCGGTTGAATTAAACATCCGTTTATTTGGCAACTGGACATTGGCCCTGGAATTTGGATGCAAAATCCAGTTCCGCAGTGATACCTCACATGACAATGTGATGACCCACTGACCCACATCTGGGCTGCAGCGGACTCTGGCCCGCTATTTGTTTCCAGTTCTGGCAGTGATTCCTGGCCGGGCCATCCATATTCATACGCGGTTCTTACCGACGGCAGACGGTTGCGGCCTTACGTAACATGTTGTGATTGTTTTGAATACCACAGAGCTTAAGGTAACAAGGTTACCCTGGAATCAATACTACCTCTCGAATACAATAAATCTGTGACACGTACCTGTTTCTTTCACAAACATCAGTAATATCGTTGAACGTTGAAACTGAAACCATGATATTGTATTGTTTATAGCGCAGAAACATAGGCCCTGCCGCGAGAGCCCTAAAATAAATAAGGTTGATGTTTTTGCCTTCGCAGAATTTGTTTCAGACGATCTCGTAAAAAGGAGTATGAGCATACTAAAAATGCTGTTTTCGTCCTCCATTCCGGCGAAGGATCCATTTAATTGTCATTCCAGCAATAAGCGTAAACGATTCAGCTGAATTTAATGAGCCACATTTATTTGGGTCAAGGCCTCCCAGCAGCGACACTTGAATATGCAACAATTTAAGCAAAACAATATTGTGCTAACCTCATCATTTCCCGCAGTGCTTGCCAGTGGTTTTTCCTTCACAACTTTTTGTGCGGTTCTATGTGGGTCGAGTGCTTGTTTAATTAATAGTTCGATCCGTTCCACGAAGACTGAAATTGCCTTTTGACTTTTCAATGGCTCATTTCCTTCTACCGCAGACTTGTATTTAAATCAATAACTCTGCCTACTCAACTACGTAGGTTCTCGCTATGTAGTATTATTTTTTCAATTAAAACATCTAGAGGCAAATTCTTTCGTTAGTTCGCGACTTGAATATTTTACGCTTGCAGCCTCGTGGGAAATTAATGTTGGGTGCAGTATACCATTGTGCTTAAGATTTTTCTTCACAACCCGCAGTTCGTTAATATTTCAAAGATACGATTGTGCGCTTAGCACCCTATTAGTGGGAGCTCTTTATGCAGCTTTATTTTAACAGAACACGCTCGTTACAACGGCCACAAAGGGGTCTTTTGTTCTCTCAATCGAGAATACTTGGAGTTTTTCCGATTGTGGCGCGTGAATCGAATGAGTAGGACAATTGACGGGGGGATATTAGATTCGTATTTGCAAAGGCAACCTTCGAGACTTCAATTGGAATGGGAATTGGATCCAAGAGGTAGCTCTTACGTCTAAACTGCGGCTTCCCACAGCCTAAGCGTCGGGGGACTCCTGTTACCCGTACCCTATTATTCCACTATCTCGCTTTACCGTACGTGAGAACCTTATTTATTGACCGAACCTGATGTAACTACACACTCCGTGCGTGAACAACGTGCTGAGCAATCTTTTTCTCACAGCGATGAATTTTTAAGGGCGACGTGGGCTCATTGCATATTTAGAGGTGTAAAGGTGTGTCGTAAAATACACGTTTTGTAGTTGGATGAGATTTTGGAGGTAACTTTATGGAAGGTATAAGCTTTATATGGGTTATAAGAAATTACTTTCCTGGTGTTTATATCCGCTTTAGGCGAACAGTGGTTTAATAAAACTTTATTGCATTAATTTTATTTTATGTCAAGTGGTTTTGTCTTGTGGTGCAATCAAATTTAAGCAAAAATATATTCAGTTTCTACAGAAATTATATGAAAATTCACGAAAAGAGTTCGTTCCATGGCCCAGTTTCTCAGAGTCGTGACTTGTGTTTATATCATCTACCATTCGTAAATCCGCACATGTTTTACAAATCTAAAACATACGAGTTTTCTTTTTACTCTTTATTCCTAGCATTTTGAACACAGACGGCTAAGTAACTTTATTCATACGTAATTAATGTAATGTATTCTCAACCTTCTCTAATCATTTAACATTGTAGTCTCTACACCTTGGCATCCAATTCCAACATAAAGTTTCTGCAGCTATTCGGTTACCGTCTTGGCCTCTTTGTCCAGTTTCAAGTTTCTTGTTGAACTTGCATTCTAATATCGAGTCTCTGGTAGTAACTTTAAACTAATCTGCGCCCTTTTGTGGTCGCGCTCAGCAACTTGCTACTTGCACTATTTGCCAAACCGGAGCTTTATAGACAAACTTGGACCATTGTAAGAAACTCAATACCTTGCAAATATAGTTCTTACTGGTAAAATACCAAGAGTGTGAAATAGTGATCTATTGTTGAAAAAGTGTCGTGCAAGTGATGGAGTCTTTGGAAAGATACTCAAGGACCTAGGAAGCAGTGGTAACGAGGATGCGTGAGCGTGAAAGCGAGCGCTGACGACAAAGTGTCGCGCGAGCGTGATTCGTGGTGCGGGCACTCGGGGCATGCGTTGACGTGCGCGCGGCGCTGCGCTTGTTGCGGCGCGGCGCGATGCGGCGGTGAGATGGAGGAGGGGGGCTATTGGCGGCCTTCGTGCTCGACGCTGTCCCTGCACCACGAGCATGCGCACAGCACGCCGCACCTGTGCGCGCGGCACCGCCCGCAGCCTCGGCACGTGCCGCTGCACACGCACGCGCATCATTCGCACCACCTGCCGCATCAGCATGCCACCTCCTGTCCCGTGCATAGCCCCTTCCGGCAACCCACGCCGGAGTATTGTGCAGCGCATTCACAGGTTGGTTTATATTCTATATTAAACAACGTAAGGTACCTCAACGTAGCACGTCGGGGTGCTTTCCCGGATTGCAGGATCGAATCCTACTTGCGAAGGTTAAGGATGCGTCTTAATCTTTTCCTGCATAAAATTATAAATATTAAACAAGTCTAAATTCATATATCGGGACGTCAAACTCTCTTACCTACTTATGTGTTATGAAATATGGGCATATATCTACTTTTGAAATTGCGGCGTGTAAATAGTTCGGAACAGACCGGAGCGACCCACGTGTTTATACAAGAGACCACACATACAACTCACTCACGTTTATGTAAAAGTACAGGTAATGTCCACAAATGCTTAATCTGCTGAGCGGCGTTTTTGAAATTTATGTTTAAAACTTACAACATCGCTCTCAATATTATATGAGTTCTGTCGGATGAAACCTTTGAACACTGCTCCATTACTCGGCATTCTTAAAAAGATAGCCAATATTATTCTTCCATATTGTTTTGATTAGCCATCCACATATTACAAGTCAAGGCAAGTCATCGTTTCATTAGAATTATTTATGAGTCAATAATAATATGGTAATCTATCGTCTTTAATGTAAATAATGAATAAGTGCCTAAGATGATATTGGATATTTATATTGGTACCCTTTTTAACGTTTACGAAAAGAGTTTTAACGTTTACGTCAGTACTGAAAATGTATTTTAGGCCAAAATCTCTTTAATATTATTAACATTACACTAAATTCACGCATTGTAGAACAATTTCTTTCATATATTTAATTTTATAAATTGTTATATATTTCCCCAACGTTACAAACTGCAGCTTATCTCTAAAAACTATCCCGGAGTTGTAGGATTTAAGAAAATTCTAGGTGTGGACTTGACACGAACATACTAGACATGATTCATGAAACATCGCGTTAATGTTCAGTGTGCTAGTGAGTATTACACATTCCTTAGTCAGAGACGCATGTGTATAAGTAGGTAAGTATTATAATTTTCATAAACGTAACTTCTTTCAGTAGATTTATCTATGGATCATTGGATAAGGAATCGCAAATTGTGAATATATAATGTTAAAAAATGTAATATATCAGAATATGAGACTTTCTTCCTCAATCCATTATTATAATATATTTTAAACGTATTTTATCGGTCTGGGTAACAATTACCATATCATAAGCACCGCTATTTACGTTCACACTGCTGACAAAAGGACTACTCCCTTGACGAGAGAGATTAGTCCTTAATTCACCACGCTGGCCAAGTGCGGCTTATTGAACATCACTGTCCTTCAAACTCTGCATATTTCTCAGAATATGCCGGTCTCCTCACAATCTGGGTTCGCTATCATAAAATTACCTACTCTTGTGTGCACAATAATTCACATTCTGAATTAGAGGCTTTTCGTTATAGAATGCATAGCCTTGAGAAGATGGCCCATCAATTTATAATATTTAATAAAGCAGTTTATCTCAGGGCCAAACATCACCCACAAGGAAAACACTTAAGATTTATCACTTCCTTTTACTTTTTCATTGTTTCACTTACAACGTCTGATTCAGCACCCTCTGCCCTGTCGTATTCTAAAAAGCAATTTCGGGTATCACGCTTCAGATCTTACGCAAAAATTCAAAATGAAAAGGGTATTTTCATAGGGTATTTGCTTAGATAATAACTTTCGGGAGCACACCTAATTGTAATATGCCTTTGTGCGGGCGCGATTTGAATTACAATTATTTTAATATGAAAGTCTGAGACTTGTGGATGATAAGTATAATATTGAGTTCAGTATTTGGAGATAGAAAATCTGTATAATACTAAATTTAAATTTATTTTTATAAAAGCCGTGTTGGCTAAATGGAAGAGCTATTCGAATCCGCAACAACGCACCTCTAAGGTTTTCTTCTTGAAATTGATTGATGCTAAAAATGCGCTTCAAACATCTGCTTTAACGGTGAAAGCAAAACATGTGAAGAAACCATTGATTTTCGCTTTTGTAGATTGTATTTTATGTAGATTTTGGCTTGCAATTGTGTACAACATAAAGATACAATTAAAAAATAAGTAATCAGCGACATAACGACACACATCTTTTTGTGTGGTTATAATTAGTAATCCATCCTATGCACACTGAACGGCTCAAATCAATCTTGCTGTGTATGGCAGAGTCTGTGGTAATATGGAGCCCATCAATCAGCCACATCTGGTGTCAGACGCGGAGTCTGCCGCTGCCAACAAAAACTCACATGAACCGCGTTTGCATGCCTGTGTTCGATATACTCAAAAACTACTCAACGGACTCTTATGCAGTTTTTAACAGTAGTTAGAGTAATATAAGAGTTAGATTCAAATGAATAATTTGTGTTTGGTTTTGTGTAAATTTGTTGAAATATGACGATAATTGTTGGAGAAGTTTCATCAATCTTGCTGTGTTTGGTATAGTCTGTGGTAATATGGAGTGGAGGCCATCAATCTGCGCCATCTGGTGTCGGACGCGGAGTATGCCGCGGCCAATAAAAAGTCTGCTAGCTTTGTCAGCGCGGCTAATTTTATGTACGAAGTTTCTCTGGATTGTGAAGTGTTTTTAAGGGTTTCATGTGGTTTAAAAAAATAATTCGCAAATAGGCCGTTCTGTGAAATATCTGTTTTCCTTTGTACTCGTTAGAGGGCGCTTAAATATAATATAGGTTGTAAATTAGAATAGGTTATAATTAGTTGCCGAACTTTCAAAATTATAAATTAAATAAAAGTGCTTGAAACTTGATTTTGAGAATAAATCCATGTCATTGTCAAGACTAGACAAGTGACTATTATTCACTTACTTCTTTTAAAACAAAGCCGGTACTTTCTGTCCGAAAATATCTTTTTATATGAATATAGTTTACTAATTTACTGAATACAATAAGGTGAAAAATATTTTCTTATGATCCATACTAGGTTTAGTGGGTTAGGTGGGTAATTTTCAAACTGTGTTTACACACAGACATACTAAGTAAATCACTATGCATATATTGCTAGAACACCTCCAATCAAGGCATGTCCCTATCACGTTCCATTCCAGAACCTACAGGCTCATCTGACATTCTAATTTCAAAACTGAATCACAACCACGGTTCGTTTGTTAAACAAAATAAATATTCTAATCACAAAATAATGTTGTATCAACTTTTTGCAATAGCATTGCCATAATACCTCTCGCTCTATGCGATATTTTTTTTTACTATGGCATCAATGGCAAATTTATTCGTAAAGTCTATTTTGTTTGTCGTGCAGTAAATTTCAAATTGCGAATCGAGCGCTTTTCCTTCGAATTGTTTCATTGACATTGACAGCATACTCGCACAATGCATGTTTTCAAATTGTTCTCTACAAAAAGTTCGTATTTAAACAAATAAGACAAGTATTCGAAATTTAAAAAGTGATATAAGCATACATGGAATACCTGTGGTCTGTACTCCAGGACTTTTAGTTGATTTATGGTCCACTAATAATAAAATGCCATTCCGTCAGTCCGTAAACGTAGGTGGTATGCCGTTGTAACCGCTGGGGAAATTAAAATCCACTGCCTCGACCCGATCTCACGTGCCCTACGTTATTTTAATATGTTTAATCGTTTTTATGACTAAGCTGAAT
This sequence comes from Gymnoscelis rufifasciata, assembly GCA_929108375.1. Taxonomy (NCBI): domain Eukaryota; kingdom Metazoa; phylum Arthropoda; class Insecta; order Lepidoptera; family Geometridae; genus Gymnoscelis; species Gymnoscelis rufifasciata. Next base: position 11,359,804 of record OV815312.1, on the reverse strand, counting down.
AGAGGTAAAAATTCAAAATTTGCAGCTAGATGGAACGTTAAACATTAGGAGCTGCGAGGTTTAACAATATAAACTCGGGAATTTAATTGAGCAACGTTTTTAATAATTTATGATTTAAAAATTAAATTATGTTTTTTATGTTTAAATTTGAATACAATATCAATATTTAAAAAGTTAATGTACCTACTAGTGGAAATTTAACAAACAGAACGGAATATATAGAAACTTTTAAATAAGTTGGTACGCGACGACTAGAAAACTCTTTCCATTTTGTAGTGAATTAAAACGTTCGTGATTCGACGCGTTTCTAGCGATTTTTAGATTTTTCAATGTACGATTGAGTAAAGTAGATTTTATGCTAAGTTTAACCTCAAATCTGCCTCACCAAATAGCTTTAAAATATTTACAAAGTAGTCGCATAATAAAACGAACACTTCAGGTGCTAAAACTATTCGAGTGTAATTTTCATCATTTGTACCGGTGGCAGAAGTGACCCCAATAGCAATTTCGCCGGACCGCAATTACAGGGGCCCTAAACTTAATTTTAAGATCACAAACAGCCCGAGAATTTAATATTAAGCTGTAGCAGACGAGATACAAGTTATTGTCTTCACCACTTTTCGGTCGTCTGTAGTGGCAACTGCTTTGTTGGCAAATGCCTTCTCTAATACATAGCGTAGCATTTGAGGTTTGGAGGTTTTTTTCTGTTTACGTCCGTAAGTGTTAATCCTTTGAATACTTACACGTGACCTCCGGGTACTAAGAACAGTCTCTGATGGTAGGGTTCAGCTGCGGCTTGTCACCACCCTCCGGGCTGGGCCAGTGCGTAAAACGAATTTTTCGTGTTTTGTAATGTGGTCCGAAAAAGCCATCTAGGTCTTCATGCCTCATCTTAGACCACATCGTCACTTTACATCAGGTGAGATTGTGGTCAAATGAAGGCTTATGTAGCATAAAAAAAAAGCACCAGATATCTTCCAGACACATCTATTGATGTTTCCACAGGCGTTTAGTCCTAATATAAAGTGAAGTCAAAATATTTATATCCATACATACACAGAGTAAGCTTAGCTAAACAGTTGCATAAATAGTATAAATACTCCTATTTACATGCCCAGCCCTGGGACTCAGGGACTTATCTCTTGACCACACTGGGCACGTGCGGATTGTTGGTAATTAAGTAGTTTAGTTAGTTATGTCAAAAACGGGAACTATACCATGATATAAAGATTTAAAGTTTATTTCGCCGCAGTTCATTTGCCATGCTCAATTCCTAGATTAAAACACAATAAGCAGAATTAAAATTAATATATATGTCAGTAATCTAATTAATCAAACGTATAGAATTTGCTGCCTGGATAAATCTCGGTTGTCAGATAATGTCCAATAACAGTTACCTTCACTTGCGCCGGTTTATTTGGACCACGTTGATGTGATTGTTGGGGTTTTTTTAAATAATTATGAATAGCTTTCTTGTTTTTACTACTTTTGATAAGTTGATAAATCCCGTGGGTTTGAATGATTAGTTTCCATTTGAAGAGACAGAATCGTGTATATTTAAAAAAAACTGTCTCGCTTGTAGTACTATACATTCCCATAACATTTGAGGTTTGGTGGGACGTTACTTTACCCAAACAAATTATCTTTTCACTCAGATGACTGTTTTAATCTCCAAAATCATTTGCTATGTGTATGTGCACCTTTATTATTGTGAGTTGTGAATGTTTAACGTCAATGTTTACGAATAACTAAAAATGACTGTTTCGGGATATCATATTTTGTGTTTGAAACGATAAAAAAATTCGGCCCTGTAGCCTACCGGATGGAGTATGTAAGCTCGCCACATACATTATTCTGCACGAGCGCGGATTCCTTTAAGCGGTGGCTTAGCCAAGATTTTTTCACTTATCAATTTTTCTGTCACACAATTATTGTCTATAATAGGTGTATGTGTGTGCATTAATTAATTGTTATGTTTACTTTTTTATAAATGTTTTGTGTTAAAACTGCAAAGTCGTGGGTGTTGCTGTTCTCAAATTTGATTAATTTTGCTGTCACTAATCGTGAAATCTTGTAATTAACTTAATGTACCTATATATTTTTTGTATTATTGTTGACGGCTGTAAGTTTTCCTAAAATAAAAAAATACATAATGTAAAAAACGTATATTCACAAGTGTTCACTAATCTTCTGAATGGAAAGATGGGCAATCTCAACATTCACATTCTATAACACAATACAATACAAAAATTCTTTATTCCAACGCCACAATATAGGAGCATACCTAGAAGATACATATGAGCGGTCAATTCACTAATAGCGATCTCTTCCAGGCAACCTTAGGATGGATCTGAAATATATTAACAAGAGAGAGGTAGTGGCGTTTTAATACAAAATGTTTCCATGAATAACCACGAGTTTATCCAAGTTGCCCGTTCGCATTTGGCTATAAGATGCCGCAAAATCCTTTTAATCCTTTAAATTTCAGAAGTGACAAGGGATTCCTGATTAACTTTTACGCGGTTTGTTTACTTTTGGTCGACAGGAATTTGTGTGGCGTTATATCGAACGATTAAATTACAAAGGATGATTATTTAGGTTTCAAAATACATTATTTTTGTCTATATTGTTAATATGATCTATTTATCGGCATTATCAAGGTGCAAAATTCTGTTTATATAATCAATATAATCGCAATCGGACGACGACTTTAATGCATACGATTTACAACACGGCTAAAAATAATGTAATACAGCGAGATATTAGCCGCCTCTTTGTAATAATTTTAGTTTTGATTCTTGTCACTCGTGGCGCTGCGTAGATCTTGACTATGTTAATTCTACATTTACTATTACAAAACCAGGATTCGGTGCCCTTTGCCGCGCAAGCTTGTTACGCTCGCTTGCATCTAGTAAAGTAAAGTAAAGTAATTATTTATTGCATCGCGCGTGGTTTTCTATAAAAACATAACCTAACTTACAATATTATCAGTACAGTGTCGCTAAACGTAAACCGCTATATTGAAGAATGAATCGCAATGACAGTCCGGCTAATCGTTGAACCGCCGGCGCTGAATCAAAACAGCGCTGATTTTTAAATAGTTAGCCGTCATATAACGAATTATACAATATTATTTTAAATTTATGGGTAACGGTACAGGTTAGAACAATAGAAACCACATTTGACGTATTTGTAAAGATCTGGGACGAGAAGCTTGGGGAATGAGATGATGGATATAACCCATAATTAGGATGGTTTTTATTTTCTTGACGTTTGAATTATCCCTGGGGCACTTTCTCAGTTCCTACCTCTAAATATGCTAAAAGTTTCTCTATTTCTCTTTTTTTATAATATTTTGAAGTCGTTACCAGCTGTAAAAAAATCTTTCTTGTTTGAGGTGCTCCTAGAAAATTATTTTTGTTGAGTCAAATCTGGTTTACATCGAGCCATGATAGCAAGAGCCTTGTATTTTCATTGTGTTTGAATTGTTTTTTCATGATTCAGATTAAATATTTGTTTCAAGGGTTTCAAGCCTCATGGATGGACAGCACCAGCATCAGCACCATATAATTATTGAAAGCCTTTAAAACCTCAAACAAAATCATAGCTACTGTTGCACAGAAAAATATTAATATTTATACTCATAAGTATTACACAAAAAAAAAGGTTTTTTTTTTATATTTAATATGTCCTGGCTGTAAGAAATGGTGCTCTAAACTTTAGTTAAAAACCTCTTAATTTGATTGATAAATTTTTCTTACGACAAGGACTACCCAGTATTATGTACGAGTACGCTTAATTAAAAACAAATGACGTCATGAATTTCGAACGAAGATATAATAAACAATAATAATGGTACATGTTCATTCAGAGGATGGTAACCAGACACGGCCGAACCCTGCTATTTTGCTATAGGTACCCATTTATGTATAAGGTTAATGTGTATAAAATATGTTATTACAAAATAGTTTATTTTTCAATAAAAAAATATATTTAAATACATTTCATTAATTCTAATTAATATTAAATTTTCGCATTAGGAACAATTGGTTAATGACTCTCTTCGTTGACACTAAACATAATAATTTAAAAATTATGTTTTGTTCTAATTTTAACAAATTTATCAAAGGGCAAAAAAAGGTACCTACTGACGCTTTTGTCTGTAGTACTGTTATGTTTTAAATATAAAAAAAACCTGCCAGTGTTTTATGACATCAATAGGAGCTCAAAAATCTGCAAATGAGAAAAACAACGAAACATAATACACGTGTGTCTTTAAATAAAAAAAAAGTAATAAATAAATATAGTATAGTTTTGTAAAATAAGTAATAAATAATACAGTCCAAACAGCGAACAGCAAGCCAAGATATTTCCACTCTGAACCCACGATTGATTCCGTATAAAATATTCAACAGTTCAAAAGAACTTTGAAATACCGTATTGGATTCAGAATCGCAAAAAAGGAAAATTAATTTGAGATGTGAACGCGAGACTACTGATTGTTCTTTGAGTTGCGCTCCAAATATTCGGTTTCAGTTGCGAGGGAATTCGCATTCGATCGATTCTCCTTTTGAGCTTTTTCAATTTCAGAGAAAGCTATTCATAAGCAGTTTATTGTCCATATAAAATACAGGGCTAGTAACATTCCTTTTACAGATACAAAATCATTTATTTCCATTGTTTGGTTTTACAAAACTTAGACACGTCAAAATAAAATACAAAAAAAAAACTATGAAACATATATTTTTATCGCAGCTCAGCCCGTAAAAATATATGTTTCATAGTTATTATTACAAAATAAGTAGTTTAGTTAGTGGCTCCATTTCTTCTTCGCAATACAGAGAGACAGACAGTTCTTCCAAATTTCTTTTATTTTAGCCTGTTTTGTCCACTGCTGGGCCAAGGCCTCCCTTTTCTCCCTCCACTCGTTTCGACCTGCCCTCATATCAGGCTAAGATTTTAAAGGAGCGTCAAGTTCGACACGCCATCATCCTGGGCTAATTTAATCTCTATTGGATTATAAAAATAATTCTAACTTACATCAAGTAAGACTTATTTCCAGTTGGCTAAATAATTAATAAATAAATAAATATTTCCGGACAATCCACACAACAACATCTATTCCCGTGGTAAGCTCTTAAAAAATCTCTTAAATGATATTAATTTCTCTCGAAGGCAAGCCATTTCATGCATGCAAATTGCAAATGCATGCAAAAAATGCAAAATTATTTTACTTAATTATATAATAATTAAACTATGAGTTTGACCAGGTCGTAAAATATACACAAACAAAAAGATTATACATTTGCTCACAGTGAGGAGCTTTAGTGGGGAATCCTGGATTGCGCTTAGATGATAAGTAACAAAATTGTTATATAATACCTTTTCATATGTGGGGAGACTAAATTTGACCGTTTATTGTCGTACGTAAGAAGGGATGTTCTTAAACAAGCTCTTATGAAATACCAACGATTTGGATGTGACCCGCGGTTGTATGTTGAATGAGTTAAAAATTGCCACTATGTTATACTCAAGCGCGTCAGATTAAGATAATATGGTTCATCTATGTGCCTGGACTTGCTGCCTCATGATAAAATAAAAAGAAAAACATAACCTAACAAATCACACAATATCACCTTCTAACCCCAGACTAAGCATAGCTTGTTCTATTGGTGTTGGGCTGTTACTATGGCTGATATACAACGTAGATTTTTTTTTTGTAAATACATACATATTATTCAAAGAACACAACCAGACCCAAAACCAGGAAACTAATCTGACGATTATATAATAAATGAATGGATATATATATTTTTTTTTTTATCCTAGAAGCGTGGACATTTATAGGATACTAGTATTTGGTTCAGGTGCTTAATAGGTAATACCTCTGTATTGTTAATCGCGTAAACCCCGAAATACCCTCTTCAGCTCCCCTACGATCAGTCATTGCAGATAATCTCAATGTACAAATATTTATATAGCAACCATTCGTAACTTGTGTCTGGTTATAAAAATTCAAACTGTGTAAACCTATGTTGCATCTAGTCATGTATAGTTTTATTTTGCTGAATGTCACTTGCTTTCTATATCAAATCCGATGACTCTTTACGTCACAAACTGGCAAACTGTGCAAAATATTGCCTCGCTCATAACTTAAAAGTCATTCTCACCAGTTTTGCGAAGACTTCCAAAAATAAAACTAAACTATCCCGAATTGTGTGCCAAGATCGAGTTTGAGTTATGACGTCATAAAAGCGAAACGGCTCTACATCGAAGGCTTATAAATATTAGGTACTTACCGGTTCCAACTCCTGATTTTTGGATCTTTAATAACCATAATTAGAAATGCTTGAGTGAATTGTAACTTAAATTATTTTAAGAGATATTTAGCTTGGAAGAAGATCGGAAGAAGAAGATCTTATCGGATACGTTGGTATCCGTTAAGATATTTACTATAAACCAGAAAAAATCGCTTAAAAAGAAATTGTTAAACTTTTCGTTTAAGTTCCACCTATACAATATTTCTTTTGATATTTAAAGAACACAAACCAACACGGCGATTTCCAACAATAATGATGATGTTTCCCCGATGACAAAATAGCATGTTATTATTACAGGTTATAGAAACTTTTTATGACTACTCATTGGTGTCACAGATTCGTTCAAAAAATATGTTTACTGAAATATTTTACATTATTTCATGTTAACTCCAGCTACGTTGCATTTTTCTAATGTAAAGGAACACAATGTCTTTATATAATTAGTAATGAGAGCGGGTTGATAACCTAAAGAAAAGTGAATAAAAACCGCAGACAAGCTAATTTCGAACGTTTAAAACTTTCATTATAAATTCAAGCCTGCAGCTGCATTATTTGCATAGAAAGTTGTTTTTTTCTAACATGACTAAAATACTTTTAATAAGAAAAATTCATTTATCTCTATATAACAGATTTGTTCCATTTTTAGAATCAAAATAATTTATTTTATACAGTCTTTTCCAGAATTAAAAAGAGCGTGTTTCTATTATTACCTCGACGGGTTTTGTGTGATATGTTTTAAGATAAGATATAAGATAAATATTCTTTATTGCACACATAATTAAAAACACAAAACTGAAAATAAGCACTTAAGACTATGCGACAAATGATTTTATTGATTTGTCTTCAGATGAAAATGGGATGGGGTGGCTTATATACGTACGCGGGCATTCAAAAAAAGTAATATTTCAATAAATATAATTATTAGTACTGTACTCGTCGTTATCAGCAGGTACTTAAATATCAGCAGGTATAAATACAATTTATCTACTAGTATTTGTATAAATAAATCCGAGGTACTCGTGTAGCATGAATCTTTTTATTACGTAACTGCAAGCCACAGCATTGCCGGTGTTTTTAAATGTTACCTAGAGAACAACGTTATTTAAATAACTTTTAACCTTTCTTTATAAATGGACTAACTAACACTGAAATATATTTTCAATTCAAACCAGTATTTCCTGAGATTAGCGTATAAACAAACTCTTTCGCTTTAGTATAGATATCAATCGTCTTTACCTACTACATAGATGTTGCTAAAATTTTCATTACTTGGGACGGATTTGGCATACGCATTGCCTCGGTACATTTAGCTGTACATCCATAAGTTTATTTATTGGAGCGATGATAATTGCTACTTAAGTTGCCCGTTTGCAGTTGGCAATGTCTAGAATTTGCTTACAACCAGACATAAAATATTTCTGTGATGCATCCGGCGTTTGGATCTTATAGCCCGATTGTTGGGAGACCATATTACATAAATGTCTTAGATTGAGTTTGGAATAACATTTTGAGAGATGGGATGAAATGGCATGGGTAGAATATGGCATAACCCGTAGTATCTCCTGCTGAACATCGAGCAAGGTTCTGGTAACCCACTAAACCGCTCTATAACCTCCTTATATTTGAGTATGTCAGTGGATATCCAACAGCGGCTCGCCCTATACTGAAATGATGAATGATGATGTATGGCATAAATTATGCTAATTAAGGGCGTGATGACCAATAAATTTAAAGATGTGATGAGAAACGGCGTTAGTAGATAAGCGGCCCGCGCGTAAATATAATCTAAAATGTGTGTGTGTAAAAATATCAATATATGTAGGTCTATTTTATTAAGGATATCAGATGTCTAGTACCCGTAATACAAGCTTAGAGCTTACCACGGGGCTAGATGTTGTTGTGTAGATTGATCGGAAATGTTTATTTATGTATTTTATTTATCTAATCGCACTTACAGCTTATTATAGTATAGTTTGACGACTATTCACCATAATATTATGGTGAATAGTCGTCAAACTATACTAATAAGCTGTAAAAATGAAATAAACACCTGAAAAAAAAATATGTTCGGACTTATAACACAGCATCACCTAAGCCCAAACTAAGTAGAGCTTGTACTATAAGCGTAAGGTGACTGATATATATACCTCAACTACAAAGATATTTTTTTTTGTAAATACAAAAAAATACATATAGTACATAGAAAACACCCAGACCTGAAACCAGAACTTAGATCGTACAAAATCTGGTCCCGCGGCGGGAATCGAACCCGAAACCTCCTGCGCCTTGCGGACTTTCGCCTACCGAGCTACAGAATTCTCGTCGCCGTCAAAAAGTTGCATATTCGCTCTTGACTATCTGTGGTTAGAATAACGCCAGTTAGCAGCCTTTTACCCTGAAAATAAAAGACTTTACTGTTCTGAATACGCGGTTCGGAAACACCTTAACTTAATTTCCTCGATAGTTTCGTTGCATTAAACATTTGCCAGTTTAAACTAGAACTGACGCTCTGGTGTCTAATTAACTATAATTAGCTTTCTCCTTGACTTTGTTCTTTAATACTATTTAGATTTTATTTTGGCCGTTCGGACCGAAAGGTTCTCGAATGGAGGCCGCGGATTGGTAAGCGCAGCGTCGGACGACCACCAACAAGATGGACGGATGACTTAGTCAAACTTGCTGGCTCTCGGTGGATGCAAGTGGCGACCGATCGGAATGATTGTTCGTCTTTGAGGGAGGCTTATATGTCCAGCAGTGGACGTCTAATTGCTGAAATGATGATGATGATGAGATTTATAACGGGATATTTACCATGACTGATTGTCTTTGGAGTTTCCCGATATTTCGGCACAGTTACATGCGCCATGATCACGGTTGAACTGAAGCTGCAGCGATTGGAGTAAATCTAAATAGTATTGATAACCATGATAGTTTCAAAAGTAATATTTGTTCTTTAATGCTGGTTTTGCTTAACCTTTTTATTCTGTGGTTAAAAAAAACAATATTTCGATTAACAAATTAAATAACAACAATGACACACTCACTTACAAACTGGAACTGACACTTTGGTATCTAATTAACTGTAATTAGCTTTCGCCTTGGATTTGGTTTTTAAACAATAATAACATATCAAAGATTTCTAGATAACAGGTATAATTAAATAGTAGACATACTACATAATAAGATAATGTCCAAAATTGTCCGTATTCAATCAGAAACAGTACTTAGATCTTGTATATTCCTTATAATACTAGTTTTGTCAGCGTCCAAACTAGTATTATAAATGAGATATATCACATGGTCCTAATCTTCGTCTTTTAACGAAAATGAACGTTTTTGTAACGGACATAGTACGTTTTCAGGTTGATACTAACGCCTATGCCCGACTCCATGCTTCGAACTAATTAAATATAAAAAAAAATTGCAAAGATTTAAGAACATTGAGAAGATGGAGCGAGAAGAGGTAGGTAACCACACGGGTAGGTGTTTGATGTAATTGTGACGTATCATTGTATTATCAATAAATTACTATTAATTACTTATAACCATTAAATAAATAAATGAACTTACTTTCGCATTATAAAACTAGTAAATATAATGTCCTTGACTAGAACATTCATGTTACTTTCCCGGATTCATAATTGCCTCTCGCCAGATCAATACTCTTATTATACCTTCGTCACAAATGTCAACCGTGTTTATTGTCCTTACATATCTGTTTTCCATTTGAATTGGCTTATTGTATTCGTCCCTTCTGTTTGAACCAAGTAAATCAAGTCAACATTACTATTTTGATTTATAATATTAGAATGTATACAGAGTGTAATAGACAGATGTCTATTACCCGCTACACAAGCTTTGAGCTTTCAGGACAAGATTTTGATTTAGGTTAAGCTACTCAATGTTAACTAAGTATGACAATAAAATGTATTTTTTATTTTAAATACAACACTGACACCCCCGCTTTAAAAATAGCCTTACCCACCTCTTTGACATAAGATAAAGTTTAGATAAATTGGTAACGAAAGATCGCACCCGACGGTATAATTAAATTCGTATCACACAGGGACCATATTTAGTGGCTTAGCCCTTATCCTCATAACAATGGTATTAAAATTAATGTGCCGTGAACTATCGGGCGACAACCTCCCTCAATCTTGTAAGGGTAGTGATAAGGGCGCTTTCACACATATTAATGACCTTACATATAAGATTACACTTAGATGACCTTTACATACACGCGTAGGTGTACGCTTTTATATATGTCCATATTAAAAACAAGCTGTGCGCCGCAGATCGGGTAAAAAATATGTAGGTATATATAGTATGCTTAGAAATATAAAAAAAACTACAAGGTAATTTAAATTTATCCTCTTAGTGAAATAACAAATATACTAAACTAAAAATCAAATCATGGAAATAACATTGTCTTGACAGTTCGCTTAAATTTTTTAAACACTGATGATCAAATCAACCAATATACTTGTTTCACATAAACCTTATTAATCCAATAACCTGTTAATATAGAGAAATACCAATTACCCAACCAAACACTTCAATAATTACTACGATACAAACTCCATACGGCAAGTTTAAGTGTGTAAGTGTAAGCCACAAACTTCGAAGAGTAATGAACATTAGTTCTGATAAAATCCGGATACATGGTGTGCTGGCGCAAACAAATTTACGATTGAATTAATCCGAGTATTCCCTGCAATTCAACTGATTTTAAACCGTGTGGGATAAAAGTTAATTACTTATTAGCTGTTCTAATACTGTAGATAACGATTCCGGACCACCCCGACCAACCGATATTTGCCGGAAATGATATACGAGATTGATTTCCGTTACGAGACATTGTTTGTTTGCATAATATTATCGTTTTTACCCAGTTCTGGTGGTTTTGGTTATGCTAGTGTATGATATATGTAATTTTAATTTTTTAGTTTGCAGGTGTTTGTAAGTTGCTACCTTTTTTTAAATTTTCCAACTCTAAGATTATGCAATCAAACAATTTCTCGTAACGGGAATCATTTTTTTAATCGTTGGTTGCTACAACTTGCATTTAACGGGCGACGGCTATTTTGTCCATTTTATGCAATTTGTAGAAACGTACTTCCAACCGTGTATAAGTTCTAAAAAAGAAACTTCTAAGGACTTTTAATTACTTTGGCGTGGTGTTTTCCAATTTCAAACAAACTCCGTACATAAAGTAAGGACTAGCCAAGGATATCTTATGGAGATAATATTTTAAGTAGCGAGGAAGCTTTGCGAAAGTTAGTTAATTTGTCTTGCTTACTCAGAGGGATAATGGCGGGCGTCAGAAGGAGACATAGATCTTATAATATTGAGGCTTGGAATAAATATTCTTGTCTATATCTCATCAACATGATATTAAGCTTTTTAACCGAGACATTGCATAGAAATTATGGTCTCATGCAATAACCGAATTCCACTTGTTCTACTGACGACATCAAGCCGGAACCCCTTTGGGATTTGGGATGTCGTATTGAACTCCCTAATTACTATTTTAATGACTTTGGAGAAAGATCATCACATCACACATCCGTTATTTTCGCACGGCATCTTAATCTTTTTATACACTAATTGTACATATTTGTTCAACCTAAGTGAAGTTTATCACTTTGTAAAAATTATAAATTCCCTTATTACTAGTTTTCAACTAAGAATTGAACTTCTAACATATAAGTTAATCGAAATTTAACGAAATTACTTAAATATGTCTAAATAAAAAAATTCTAATATAATTCTTCTTCAATTTGACTTCATTATTTAAACATCCATTCCTTACTTTTGATCAATTTTGATCTAGATCTAGTTATAAGAGACCAAATAACTTGTCCCTAAAAAGAAAATGTATTCAATCAAATTAAACATGCCTAAATTTATTATTTTATTTTAATTTTCATTTTTAGATTAAGACTTAGAATTAAGAATAATTTTCAACACGATTTGTAAAATAATTGTTAAGAAATAAATGAATATGAATATGAAACAACAATTCCCTTTGGGCCGAGTATGTAACCGACATTTGACACCTAAGTTACAAACTAAGAAAATGTTCTCTTGTCTCGAAACCAGTTATAACCTAAAATATTCTCGGCCCCGCTACGGTAAATCCTTCGTGTGTTCTGTTAGTCGACTGCTAAAATATTATTTAAGTCTGTAATGTTCTATAAAACATTGGAACTGAACTAAAAATTTTACTGATGGCGATGTAGGCATGAAATAAATTTGTAAGATACATTTATTTTTAGCCGCTGTCACAGAAACGAGGCACGCTCCGCTTTCATATTGATTAATTACTTGGAGCCTACCCTTAACAGCTGAGATGGCCTTTTTCATACAAACAAATCTACCGGAAACGATTAAAACTGTAGGAGCTTTATATTGCTACTTATTTTATAAGCGATGCTTTATGCGTAAGGTTTAAAGTAAACCTTACCTCTGGGCATCAAATAAAATTAGGCTGGATTAAGTGGTTCTTTTGTGATCATTTTTGCGACTTATAAGAATAAAATAAATAGACAAACATTGCTAAGCTCTAAGCTTCGGCTGTAAGCTTGTTACGGGAACTAGATAGCGGACATTACACATATTAAACACCCAGACCAAGTAAGAAATGCTTGCAGAGCATAATATCTTATGCAGAAATATCTTAAACAGAAATTTTATGCTATCGTCATATCACTTCATATATTTTCCCAATACTCTTTTGCTGACCAATGGCCACTAAGCACAATCACTATCATTTCAACAACAATAAAATCGAACGGCAAAAAAATTACATTTGTGTGCTTTCCCATATTTTTCATTCTGCTTAGATAGAAAATTCATTACAAACACCTTTTAAACATTATTAATTACATCATAACATGCTTAAAACCAATAAATTTGCCATGTTGTTGTATGCAAACAGCCTGAATCAAAACAACTTAATTAATTACTCTTTGGTTTTATCTTGTTGTGGATTATTCTCACCCTCCCGATAATGCGACCCGTACATGACCCGTATAAGAGTTGGAGCTAATCTTTATTGGCACTTGCCAAAATACGAAGTGGTTTTTGTTTTGGCGATATGACTTGGCACAGTATTCGCGTCAATATACGTAACAAGCATATTGTGCTAAAACTGATAGATGAAATACGAAAAAATTAGAGAATATCAGAGAACGCGAGGAAGAGATAAATTACGTGAATCTTGAGCCAATACTCAGTGTGAAATCTTTACGAGTCAAAGAGAATTGAGTTTATCTCGTATCAAAGAAGAGTGAGACGGCAAGATGTGGGTAAATATGTATGCCTAAAATCCAGGGAATTCATGTTCAAGCACATGAATAAAACACATAAATAAATTTAAAAACTATGTTAACAATAGATATTACGAGTATAACTGGTTTATTTGAAAAAAAAAAGTGTGTGTTTGTGTCAGCTACGACGCACGATTGGAGTTTACTACTTACGAACGATATTATGATATATGTACATCGAATAGAAAAAAAGGGTACATGAACGCATCTGCTAAAATGATAAGAGAAACAAACATATATCTGTAATTATTCGGATTGTTTATATTACTTCAATAAAGCGTATTACATAAAGTATGTTACAAAATAAAATTAATTGTGTTCAATTTATACAAATCCAATTTTAGGATGATTGATTTCTTAAATACTGCAAAGAACAAATTAATTAGGTGTCGAAACTATAGCTTCTTTTTAATATTTTAATTAATAAATAACAGGAGGTACATACTTATTATATGTTCCAACGAAACGCGTTGAGAGGACCATAAATTCGTCAATTGTTTTAGTTCCATGCACAAAAACGTAAAAGCTATCTTTGTAAGACGATATCCAAGTGAAAAAGAAACAAATATTGATGATTTTACTGAATAACTTTGCACTCTCACCTCTACTCACTGAGAAATTCTAAGTGAATGCTAGACGAATCCTTTTTCGAACGCGTATTCGAATGTCAAAAATGGTAACTCCAGAGCATTCCAGAGACACAACAAACAACCAATCAAAATGCGTTAAATTTCTTATTTCGAACGTGACGTTTCGACGGTATTCCATCTCATTCTTTTACACGTTGAATCCTACAGATATATATGTTTGTCTCTTTCTACGTAACGCCTCAACTTTTGTTAACACTTGATTTTACTCCCCATAAAATTTCCATACCGGGCCTTATAACTCAAATCGTTTCTCAAGGAGTAAACTCCAAAAATATTATAGTGATGACACCATTATCAGCATGTTACATCTATCAGGGTCTTAAAGATCTTTCGAGAAAGTGGCCTTCACAAAGTAAAACAAACCTCATTTCCATCTAACATTTTCCTTGCTCAACCACTGAAGTATTTATGCTTTATCCAATTATACCACATACAAACAAAATAATCTTGTTACGAGAGAAACGCAGTATCTACTCGTAAAAGGGCAATCTAAAAGGAACTAAAATTAATTCATGGAGAGGCAATAAAAGATACGTCATCGATATAACGTGAGTGTATGTGATTGGTTTGATAGTGTTGGGTTTGTTTTTCTTATTTATCGATAAATTTCAGAAAACTGCGTTATATTTTCTCTCTTGTTTTTCGTCAATAACAATGAATAAATCTATTTAGTGATTGAATAAATGCAAGAAGTTTTATTTTAGTGAAAGAGTGAAAATTTAATTCACAATATTTCAATATATCTAATATGGAAGTTTGTTTAAATAAAATAAGAAATATATAATGCAACTTGAATAATCTACTATTACTAAATTTAGAGACAATGAAACAACCAAAAACAAATATCCTAGCTATTTGTTGATTTTTCATTATGTAACCAGTAAAATAATCAGATTATTTTAGCAAGTATTGGGTATATGATCAAAATATTAGTGTCAATATAAGTTCCATTAAATACCCTTTAAAAAAAAAACTATCAGTAAAAGTCCCTCTAAGTTATCGACAAAATTCAAAACAGATCATCGAAAGAAGCACATCTCGACTATAATAATTATGACTGCGCGAGCTGCAGTTGACATTTGAAGAGTCAGATGTGATGATGCTCTCTGGACTTCCTCTGTTCCTTCTGGTCTCTTGTGGTCTGGCCAGGTCGATGCACGTTCCTGCTAGATATTTTTATGATTATGTGAAGGATGGACGTAAGTATAAATAGAAATAAAAACATATTCTGATTTTTGTTATATCTTTAATATTACGCTGTGACTCTAAAACAAAATGTTTTTTCATTTGCTCCATTCTTAAAATTGATTAGGAAAAATCTCTTCAGATTCAAAATCTTATGGATTAATTAATTTATTATTTTATTGGTGTAAATAGTTTTTTTTATAATAGATAGGTATTTAAATAATAACTCGTTTGTATGACATAATGTGCCCTGTATAATATAACCAGTAGTAGTATTTTTCACCAATAAATTGATTATTTATTATTATTGATGATTAAAAAGCATTTGCCAAAATGAATCTGGAAAACAATGCTAATTGTCCGTCAATATTCTAGGTGCCGTTGACGGTCCGTTTCCGTCGAACATGAAGAACGTCCCTTACTACTGTTACCAGCAGCCAGACAAAGGTCCCTGCGACAGACAGTACTTGGTCTACTACTACGATGTGGTGCGAAGACGGTGCATGGCTATGTTCTACTCGGGCTGCGGGGGGAATGAGAACCGATTCGAAAATATCATCTCTTGTAGGACACAGTGTGAGAGTAAACGGAGAATATAATATTGGTGGTTTTTCTTTATTTATCTCTTTTAGTATTCCATACATGCCAAAAACATGACGAAGTATTTTAACTGTGTTTTTGCATACAATATACCTGGCTCTTTTATTCAAGCAGTTTATGTTATCATTTAACCTTATAATAAGTTTCTTTTAGTTCCTTGTACATTTGTATATATGCATATATATACATAATTTACATACATACATACATACTCGTAATTTGTAGCGACCAGCAGTACCTACATGGATAGTGGAAGATAGTGTTCTATTTCTTTCCTGTCTAACCCTAGGTTGACTGGATATCTATAAGCTATAGATAGCGCTATTTGTACTCCGATGTATTTCTTCTATTACTGTTTTCTGTTTGTATTATGACTGCCTCAGTGGCGAATGTCCGCTAGCGGCGCAAGAGGCGAGTTAGATTGCCACCGAGGGGTCAATTATTTGTATGTTCTGCAGTCATTCCTTGCTCTGGGTGTTTAATATGTATAATAAAAAAAGGTATCCATCTATAATATGTAATTTTTTTCACTCCATCCACGGTTGTCTGGAAGAAATTGCTTTTAGCAATAAGACCGCCCATTACGGTTTAGTTTTAATTTCATATTGTATTGTTCATCTGGTGTGTAAAAAAGTATATTCTATTCTATAAATTCTATTAAATAAAGTCTATTATAGATGTGGTAAGCTTAGCGCTTACCACGGGGCTAGATGTTGTTGTGTGGATTGTCCGGAAATATTTACTAAATAAATACCTAAATATTATTTAGGTATTTATTATTATTTATTATCTTTGTGGTGTACAATAAGTCAAACACAAGAGTTATCTATCTACATATATACTGGGAAGTTCACATCAGAATAACATTGACAATGTTGATAGATATGAAATTGAAATTTGATACTGAACGTTGCGGAACTTGTAAATGTGAACCTACATTCTCATAAAGTAAACAGAGAAATTTCAAATCTGAGATTGTAATAACAGGTTTACCGAACCTCGACCTAACATGAGCTGTAACCACATGATCAAACGTTTCAAAGTCCTTTGATCAAAGTTTTCGCTTGGTATTGCTTCATGGGTAGTCAAGATACTCATGAAATTTAAGACATTGCAGACATTTTGTGGTGGCCTATAGTTTGTTTACGTTTTAAGAACATTATAAAAAGCCTAAGGTGAATATTGGTGTCAACGCGATGTGTGTGGCCGGGTACATGTATTCGGGCGAAAACTATTTTTGCAAGGGCGTATCTACAATTATGTCACTTCAGAGTCTTGTAATTCAAAACGGGTCACAAAACAGCGTCCGCTAATGTAGAAAAGAATATCGCGTATACCCGTTTACAATGAGTTTAGCGCGCCAACGCGTAACGAATCTTCGCCCGCTAATGTAGCCACATTACTCTATTTACAGCACAAGCCAAACTATTAGTTGATAGATGAGCAATTTTGTGTGCAAGTTTATCATTTCGCCATCTGAATTCTGAATCTTTATTCGGTAATTTCTCAAGAAGAAAAATCCAGAGGTGCCTGGCGGGGTTTGAACCCACGACCTTCGGAATGAAAGTCGAGTGTCCTCCCACTTAGCCAACACGGATTTTTCTTCTTGAGAAATTTATGTGCGCTTTAAACACGTGCTTTAACGGTGAAGGCTAACATCGTGAGGAAACCGGCATGTTCAGAGAACTTTAAAAGAGTTTGAAGGACATGTGACATTCACCAACCCGCACTTGGCCAGCGTGGTGAATTAAGGCCTAATCTCTCTCGTCAAGAGAGAAGTCCCTGTGTCCCAGCAGTGGGAACGTTAATAGGGTGCTGATGATGATGTTTCGGTAATGTTTTTCTTCGTCCTGACTATCAGAAAATATGATTTATCCTAGAAACGTAACATTTTATCCCTAGAAAAGTCTTCTGATGAAACATTGCATCATACATCATATCCACCGTCATCTATCTAGCAGTTAACTAAACGAAATAACAGAGAACAGACGGAAATAAAGTGGTCTACTGTAATTTATCTGAGATAGTCGGACACTGTGTTCCTTTTTCAAGATGTTGCCTACATATTTATAAGGATTTTGAGGTTACTAAGTTTTTCTCAGCTTTTTATTTATGACTATGAGTATAGACCTTCGCTCGTATTCCGGAAACAGCAGTTCTGTTTCCGGCTATTTTAACTGAATTGGTGAAAAAACACACAATTACCCCTTATTTGCCTTGCCTTATTTTGTGACTAATATAGATAAACAAGGCGAGATAAACAAGGCTAAAATCCTTTTATTGGTTATTTGTTTAATAACAGTTCAATAAAAGCATTTTATATTCAGCACTTATTAAGGTTTATGAATTATTTTTAAGCTATTGCGTAGCTTCTATCGCGGGCCTTGAGCGTGGAAACCGATATCATCAACTTTGTGATGCAATAAATACAGCTTATATAAATCATTATAATTTGATAATAATTAATGCATAAGTTGATAAAAATGCTGCTTTACCGCGGCAGTATCTGACTGCGACACGTCTTTTTTATTTTTTTATCAAATGTTCTATTAAACTTCTATAGGTCTGAAATAAAAACCGAAATATTTTTATCAATACGAGGGTTTGTCTGCGTTTTATGACTATATATAGGTAGACGGTGATTTCTGAAGTAAAATGTAAATACAATATTATACAATATTATAACCTGTGGAAACTGTGCATAATGCAGCTATTAGTAACAGAACTGTAAAAGTGGCTTAAAGAAATTAAGGATTACTTTTCCCGCTCGAACGGCTGAACAAAATTAGATGAAATTATGTTAAGAGTTTGAGTCATGAGGACACTTTTCCTTTAAATCGTTTGTCATTTTACCCTTTAGCAGCCGCTTTTGTTTAAATTAAATGGGCGACGTTCTGACTCGGTTATATACGTATTAAGTTTTTTTTTTTTTTGAAGAACATCTTGATTGATTGCCTTTTCATCTCTTGTCTATGTCCGCTTCAAACACTGGGGTTTCTTGGGAATGTTATAATACCGCTACTTAATATTTATTTTAAATGAATATTTTTTATGCACGTAACCTGTTCGTTTATCAACTATGATATTTTATATGGAAAAAAGATTAGTAGCAGGTACACTTATGTATAAATAAAGAAAAGATTTATTTATTTATACATAAGTGTACCTGCTACTTGCCTATGAGGTCGCGATATGAGCATAAGGACATAATTGGTCCTTGTGGTCCTACCAGATTGTTCTTTGAATAATATTCAAATGCATATTTTCAAACCGGGAAAACATACTACATATTTATGTGTAAACGCGAGCAAACCCGTGATACAAAAGTCTGGTACAGAATATTCCTTGTATATTTTACGGAGTGGTAACCCACTTTTAAAGAAAATCTCTGCGAAAACAATACTAATGCATTGCAAATCCATCTCTAATGCAGCGGGATCTCCATAATACTGGAAATGCATCACGAATATTCCTTGCTGGGGATATTCATGGTCCAGATACTTTATTTTTTTATGATTCAACTGCTTTTATTGGTCTGAAAGATTTAGGAAAGCTGTGACCCATATAATTTTCGTCGGTGGCGAAGCAGGCAAATACTACTCAGAAGTGCGCATGATTACCGCTTATAGACCGCTTTATTATATTGCTGCAAACTTTTACTTTTGGTCTGGCCATCTCTGAGTTAAGCTGTATCAGTATGCACATGATATTTAGTTTATCTGCCAATTAAACTGTCTGGTTTACGAACTCATAAGTTTTAGCTTGACACCTCTAAGTATAAATTGTTGTTGCATATTTGTTACACACAAAAGGAACTCTCTATACTCTCCTCAACCGCTAAATGTTATCTACTGGGTTGAGAACAAAGATTTTATAATTTATAAAATATATAAGAAAATTTATTACTATCTTATCATACTAAGTTCCTTTAAGAATTCAGAAGACATTAAGAAACTATACAACAATCGTTTGAAAAATAAAACGCGGCAACACAGATAAGTTGCTAACACCTCCTTTACTTACTATTTTTCAATAATGTCTACGTATTTTACCTGTAGCTTCTACGCTTTCACAAAAATATTTTCATCTAAAATAGAGCCAAGACCCACATGGATTGCACTGTCAAAATCTTATCAGAAGTCATGTAGAGATAAACTTAATATAGCTCTACTCGCCCACAACTTCACAAGCATCTTATTGTAATGTAAAAACTTCATATAAAACTAAACTAGAAAAGCTATGCAATTGAAGCTTTAGAAACTTCTAATGGACATCATGTCCTGTCAATTTGGTACATCTTTCAAATTAAGTTCTGAGGATTTAAAAAGACCGACGAAATGCTTCGAGAAAAGGTAGGCCGTAATAGGTGCCCTTATGCTTCGCTTGCTCGTCTTGGCACTACGGTTCCCCAAGATAAGTAATCACAAAGAGGATAACGAACTAAACTAGTTTATATTCTTTAGATGAATATAATCAGCCAGCATTATTTAGAATAGATAATACCCATGTCTGATGAATATGTTGGACGATAATTATGCTAAAGAAAAGATGGATAGATGTCCTTCCATACAAAAATCGTCTTAGTGGGCAATTAAAAGTTGCATAAAGTATAAATTATTACTGTTGTGTCCATATTTCAGATTTCTAACACCAGCAGTTAAATAACGTTGACTTGATTGACCATCTTAAGTTACAAAAACTCTTTAAAGATGGCATTTCCCCAGTTAGCTAATGAAACCCCAATTCTCAAGGTCGTTCCTACAAACAAAACCTACAGAAAACCAATAAATTAACCCTATTTGACGAATGCCGAGACTTTACGTCCTTTTTACCGCATCTATTTTACGACGATGTTCGAGGATGGGGCAGTTTTATTGTCCGCAGATCCTAAATCATATTGACGGAGTTGAATTACTTATCTAGAGATTCTATTTCGTTCTGTTTTGAGGTAACCATTCTTATTGATAACCGTATTGTCTACCAAGAAAGTATACATTTTAACAGTTTCCTAATCAATATTATTATGATAACAATAGATAGTCCCTATATTTTAACAGTTATGAGGGTTATTTCATTTTCATATAATGGCTAATGGTACATTTTGACAAGTTAACCTAATTCTGAACACGCCTGTGTTCAGAATTAGGTTAACTTGTCAAGGCAGGCACTAACCTAAGGCAGGGCGCCAACGGACCACCGACCACAGAGACCGATGGCAGCCGCTAGCAGTTCACACATCACGTTTTTGTGTAACTGTTTTTTAGTAATACACCCATTAAAAATACTTTAACTAAACTTAATTAACTTAGTTTTATTCACCCAGGTGCATTAAGTTAATTTTTTGTATACTTTGTTCACCCATCTATTTCATGAGCTAACCAAAATATAACAAATCGCAGATTGTAAATTGTTTTTTTTTTCAATCTGCCTAAATAGAAATTAAATCTATGTGAATGTCGTTATGATGACATAAAATAATAAAAAAAATTCGTCGCCTGCAGTAAACATTACTCTTTATTAGAACACGGACAGATAAATTAGGCTCTACAACTATGTGACATTAGTCATCGGCTTTGTAACAATATTAAAATAGTGCAAAATATTCACTGTAGATTAAAATTTTAGTTTTTGTTACATTTTCCGCAGCAGTGTCACCACAGTTTATTACTCCAGCAACCGACGGTTTTAGCGTTCTCATAATCTGGATAATAAAAACTTTATTGAATGTGACGGTTAATGCTGTAATAAATCGATTGATCGATATCAGCTACCTTTCGATGACAAAAGGACACTTTTTGGTTGTGAATATTATGTTTTAAAGCCGTGTTGGCTAAGTCTCTGGTGGGAGGCTTCGGCCGCGGCTTGTCACCACCCTCCGGGCTGGGCCAGTGCGTGAAGCGATTTTTTCGTGTTTCGTAATGTGGCCCGGAGAAGCCACCTTCTAGGTCTTCATGTCCCATCTTAGACCACATCGTCACTTTACATCAGGTGAGATTGTGGTCAAATGAAGGCTTATCGATCATAAAAAAAAAAAAAAAAAAAAAAAAAAAAGTGGGAGGACACTCGACTTTCATTCCGAAGGTCGTGGGTTCAAACCCCGCCACGCACCTCTGGATTTTTCTTCTTGAGAAATTTATGTGCGCTTTAAACACGTGCTTTAACGGTGAAGGCAAACATCGTGAGGAAACCGGCATGTTCTGATAACTTTAAAAGAGCTTGAAGGACATGTGACATTCACCAACCCGCACTTGGCCAGCGTGGTGAATTAAGGCCTAATCTCTCTCGTCAAGAGAGAAGTCCCTGTGTCCCAGCAGTGGGAACGTTAATAGGGTGATGATGATTATGTTTTAAGATAATAATCTAACTGTCACTGGAGGTTAAGCCCTAATGACTGCGTTAATTATGTAATACTTTCGTTGGTTTTAAATAAATTATTGATAGAATATCATGTAATTGTATATAGTCAACTATTTGGTTTCTTTTTATAAATTTAATTTTTAACATTATAACGCCATATAAATTTGATTTGTTGTCTAGTGGCTATTAGAAAAGTTTTATTCCATAGTCCTGTAAAAAAGCGGTTTAATCGTTATTTTGTAAAAAATAAAATAACTGACCTTATAATGACAACATTATTAAATTTACAAACCATGATTTAAAAACCTGATCAACCGCTTAAAGGTTATTCTAATATATATATATATTTATAAATCTTATCTTTTAAATATCGATATATTGTTATGAAGTTAGTTAAAAGATTGATTTTTAAAGAAATAACATTATTTTAAATGTGTTATTTTAAATTCGAAGCAGAACGTCATGAACACATATGATGTATTGGCAAAATATGAAATGAATATTCTTTTTGTTTGTTGCAGGTAATGGCGCTTGTAGCGGTGATTTATGTGCGTATAGCTTTAATTTCCTGTACTAAATAATGTGCGGAGTTTTTTCGGTAAGCTTTTTAGGGTTAACCAACACAGAAACAAGAAAATATCATAAATTATGACATAAACAAATTGAATAAGTATAATAGATTTTGTTCAAACAATACGATTAATTTAGAGAAATTTCAATCACAGTTTTGGCAAAATTGTTTATATATAAGAACAAAAAATATACAGGACATAAATTTACAAGATCACGCATAGTAATGGGACTACGTGAAACGGTTACTCCTCGTGGTCCCATTAGTGAGAGAAAATAATGAGACAACAAGAAATCTGTCAGTAAAAAGATTTTTTTTTTTTAGTTTTTGGTAAGCCTTCATTTGGCCACGTGTGGCATGAAGACCTAGAAGATGGCTTCTCCGGGCCACATTACAAAACACTAAAAAATTACGAAATTCAGCCAAAACCTACGCGTCAGCAACGATTTTGTCAGAAATCGTCCCTCTTAATGATCACATAGATTGTGGCCATATTAAAGCATGGGAAGACGCTCCCGTTTCGCCGAAGCTTTAAATTACTCCGTAATTGAAAACGAAGAATTTAAGCGCCATACTGCCGTAACTCTAAATAAATCTGAAGTTTGCGAATACTTCGTAGCCGTTTAAATCTACAAACAAATAAGGAATTCCTTCATAAAGTTGATTAATTAGACAATATTTATCTAAACTCTGGAATGAACTCGCGTCGGACGGTCGGAATCAATATCCCGCCATGAAGCCAGATGAAATATTTGAAGTACACTCGCCAACTTATTTATTATGAATAGTTATTATCATTTCTGTATATTTTTCTGGAGATTTCCAAAATTATATCAAGATGGCTGTGGTTGCCTTTCACTAAAATTGGGGTTAAGATGATACGTTGTATTCATTGTGTATCATTTATTATCATTTATTATCTGTATTCATTGTGTATCATTTATTATCTTTACTATCCAATATGTCTAACATTATCCTAATCTCGCTCGTCATGAGAAAAGTCGCTGTGTCCCAGCAGTGGGAACGTGAATATATTTTTTATGTTTTTGCTTAACAACAATTTCCTACGTATATAGCTAGGACATAATATGTCCTGGGTGTACTCTGGGAAAGATTGAATAAAAATTAATTTCAGAATATACCTATGGAAATGGAAAAAAAATATTCCTTCTACATTTTCTTATAATAAATAGAAACCAACCAAAGTGAAACGTACATATTATTATGATATATTTTACATTAATCGAGTCGTTGCAAAAAGCGAGCGCGACGCCACCTATTATGAACTTGACTGTACCCCATTTATTAGGTTCTTCGAATAAGTCGAATAAAGCTCAGTACATCCTATCCTTTGACTCAAAAATAATTCGATAAAAATATAAGAAATACGGAGGATTTTTGAACGCGGCCGACAATTGACTCATCTTAAAATGTTCTTTAGGAATGAATTCGCTTGTAAGGTTCCCCACCAATAAAACGTTACCCTATTACTGAGACTTCGTCTGTCGGTCTGTCCGTTTTTACCAGGCATCTGTAGAACCGTGATAGAAAGAGGGACGAAATTAGTAAGAAAGAAAGAAACATATTTATTCAGACTACAGAGGTTGTAGAGGTAGAGGCATAGTTTTGACCATGACTTTCCTTTATTATTTACATATATTTTTTTATACATTTAATTTTCAGAGACATTTCATTTTGAAAATAGATGCACCGCAAAACCATTTTCAAGCCGTTGTTCTTTAAAGTGCTACATCAAAATATGTTCATGTTTCTTTTTTCAATAATAAAAACTTTTTTAAGAATAGCCTTGCTCTAGACAGAAAGACACGTAAATTATAGTCAAAGATAAAGAACCAGGGTATATAAATGTGTCGATTCGGACCGCGTAGTTTTTCACGGTTATCAGATATCGATAAATTGAAGCCGACTGGGGACAACCCTAATCTTGAATAATACGCAACAGCGTTCGCACATGATTCTCAACCAATGATATTTTATATGATAAAAATGTACCTACCTTACATGACTGTGGTCTCAAACCATCATAAAGCACCATTTTATGTAGCTCTGTAGTTAATAATACATGAAAGAACTAAAACACTTCCTCGCTAGTTACCCCACAACTTTTTCACCTTAAAGCTTATTTCAATAATTTATTTTCGTCCACAACTATTTCTTTTCCTAAGGAATGTTTTGTCAATTAATTTTAAATAAATTTACCTCAAAGTTACCTGATCACCTAGTCGCGTTTTAAACGTATTTTTGTCCACAACTATTCATATTCTTTAAGGATGGTGCTGTGTTTGTCAATTAATAAAATAACAATATTTTTTCCATAAAATCTAACTACATATATTCGCTATTTTTATTATAAAAATGTTCTAACGGCTTGATGTACAAAATATAATATCAGATAGATCAAGTCAACTGACATATTGGCCGTAAGTATTAAATTACTAAAATTAATATTAATTCCGCACTCACTTTTCTCGGGTAAGATTCTACAGTTCTCCAGTTGCATGATAATTTTGTAGATTATTAGGGTTATATGGTTTCGCATAAATATCTACTAAACTTAATATTAAAATTTGCCCACATGTTATTTCGTAGCTAGTTTCTCAGTGAGTCTAAAGCAGGTATGGCCACAAGTTTGGCAGAACTAGCGAGGTGTTAAATGGCGACACTACTCGGAATATTTACTTAACTAAACTCAGGGGCTTAAATTAATTTGTACTGCAAATTGCGACCAGGATAATATACCAACTTAGTTCCCAGTGCAAGTTTGTGCTTAATTATTTTATATGAGTGTCCCGCATATACTCCTGTTAAATAATAAATGGTATCACTAACTCTCTCTTCAACTGTAAAATATCGACTACTAGAGTTAAGCTTTGACATACTTGGCAGCACCCTTGGCAGACTGGATTAGCTATATATAGTTATAGTAGACCGGACCCTCTCGAACTGGTCCCTTGGGCCCGGTTGACGTAATGTAAGCTTTGAATCGTTCAACTGGCCCCGCTTAATGAATTCGTTATGAGAATAGGCAATGAGAAAAGTGTTTCAACTACTTAGCCGACGGAACAAAGGAGGAGGTTTCCAATCGATGCGTATGTTATTTTTAATGTTTATGAAAAATATGATCTCAAAGACCGATTTCGAATTATTGTTAATTGAATGCTGTTGCTCGCAAATAAGTCCTATTTAAATTATTTAACAATCGCTATTGTCGTTCTTGAGTAATATTGAAATATGTTACTATGTACTAAAGTAAGTATGTAAAGACAACGAAAAAAATGAAAACGACTTACTTCTGAAATCATGATTAATATGAAATTTCTAGTATATTGAAACAATTAATAAACTCTCAAAGAGTCGTTAGTTTCATCGACAGTGTCACATCCCTAGCCGACCCGCCACCACACGAGAACGCGCGGTATTTGAAACACGCCTCACGTAATACCAGGCAATACCGTCTTCACACCTCTACCGAGATCTTCAGCTAGTCTGTTTCACTCTGCCATACCTATTTGAACTAAAGAACATACAAACGAGAAGGTTCATAAAAAAACACAACACAGACTCCACATAATAAAATGTAAAATAATCCTTGCAAAAAAAAACATTTTTTTTTTCATTTTTCCTATTCAATTGGATAGAATTGAATAATTTAATTGCTTGATATCGTAAACTATGTTTTGATACCTTATATTTTTTTAAATATATAGAAAAATGTTTAAATAATTAATAAAGTATATACCTATGTATATTCTTAAAAAGAAATAAGTTATTAATTTATGTGTTTTACAAAATATATTTTTTTCTAACAGATAATGATAATGTCAAAAATGACAGTTTCACGCTCGCTTAACCTTTTGAACGGCTACAAAATAACGAATCCGTATCCGTCAAACTATGTACCCTGAAAATAGTTCACTAAATTTATACGGACCTAATACCCTCAAGTATCACAGTGAGAGATAGGATCGGATACTACGTTTCTTACCGGTCCCATTACGTAGAACGTGATCCCCTATTATAGGCAGGCATCGCATCATTTAGGTTTTAGGGACGTCATTGTGTAGGGAACTTAATTAGAATGGTATTATGTTCCCAAATCTTCATCTTACGCCTTTGGCTCGCTAGTAATCTTGATATACAACTATTGGTGGTACGTTTGTTGTACATTGGTAAAGGTTAATGTATTTATTGTAATAAATTGAATGAATAAAATAGAATAGAATTTTTATTTGCTATTAAACCTGTG
Source organism: Gymnoscelis rufifasciata (assembly GCA_929108375.1). Lineage (NCBI taxonomy): Eukaryota > Metazoa > Arthropoda > Insecta > Lepidoptera > Geometridae > Gymnoscelis > Gymnoscelis rufifasciata. Next base: position 11,332,523 of record OV815312.1, on the reverse strand, counting down.
TACATATTGTTCGTTACAAGGTCTAGGTAGTTCTAACTTGTTTCACCATTTGGTATGCAAATTTTATCGTTATAATAGTCTTAAAAATAAAATAATAACACTGAATACAATCAGAACAAATATTTAAAAAATAACATACATATTTACATTTTGTCATCAGATAAATAAATAGTAAATACAAAGGTACTTATTGATTCGTATCAATATGATAAAACAAAGATTGCAGTTGGAATTTATATCCATCTATTTACATTCTCGGTCTTCATGCTCCATCTTAGACCACATCGTCTCTTTACATCAGGTGAGATTGTGTCAAATAAAGGCATAACTAGCATAAATAAAAAAATATATATACATATATCTAGGCTTGGTATACTTAGCTAGTAATAAGCAATACCTATTATTTATTACTAGCTTTTCACTTCACATGTTTTATGGATTTCCCGCGGGAACTAGCTTTTCTCGATAAATAGGCTAGTGAAATAATTATTAAATTATAATAAACCGTACCAGATATTCTGAGATTAGCGTGTTCAAACAGTCAAACAAACTCGTTAAGCCTTCATTTGACCACAATCTCACCACTTGTAAAGTGAAGATGGGGCATGAAGACCTAGAAGGTTTCTCCGGACTACATTTTACAAAACACGAAAAAATCGTTTCACACACTGTATAATGTTTGTATAGATAATTTAAAATTAAAGACAGCCTTATTTTTTGTTATCGAAACATAAAACTTGTTATTTAATATTCCATTAAGCTATATACTAACTCAAACCAAAGCTCGCGTAGCTACTCCTGAATACAGATAGGAATACGAAATCCCTGAGAGCATCTAGAGCATCTGTAATTTGTATTACATAAACTTTACGCGGAGCCTTAAACGACTCTGAAAAACTCTTCAAGTCCTAACAAGGCTTCAATTGAACTTAGGTTTCTATTGCAGAGTTGAATAATGAACGCTTACAGCATTCAAGCCTTCAGCTAAATTTAATTTAAACCAGCGATATCTCAAATAGTTAGACTTATTGTTCTCTCGTAAATTTCACTCGACAAAGTAAAGACAGGGGTGTCTTATAACGGAAAATTTGGAACTTTAGATGTCTCGGGAATTCCCAATTCTATAGCTTGTTAAAAGTTACTGGGAGTTATGGAAACGGAATTATTAAGTCCTGTTATTTATGGCTTTTCTTTGGCTTTTTTTTCGTTACTTTTTGTTAACGGTATTATCACGTTTCGAACTCTGAATAACGTTGTTGAAATTTCTAAATCTACTTAAAAAGACCATCGTGCAGTTTTTACGAGATTAGTTGCGAAATTTTCAATATTGTCATAGCGAGCTTAATGTGATCATAAATTCGCTTTGACGATGGTTGGTAATGAAAACCATGATATTCCTTGAAGATAATACTCCTGGATCAGAGTGCAGTCGGGTCAATATAATCCTCTCATCGTTAATTATTTGGGTATTTAGTTACGATCGAAGCTAATACTTATAAGCTAATAATTTATGGCATAAGTTACCTAGGTAAGTACAAAATGTAAACATTCTGTGCAACTGAGTTTGCTCAAATAGAGCGTGTGTAAGTAGGTAAAAATATTTTAGTAACTACGAGGACATGTTGAACTATTTTGTAACCATTATGATAGAAACAAAATCGCTGACTGTTTTATTCTGGAGTCCCTTAATGAAGTGTTTTATAGAAAAACGTACTTTGGCTAAAATAAAAACACATAAATTCAACAGTTTCTCCCTACATCTTTGTATTTGACGCATCTCAAAGTCACGTCTTTGTTAGGTGTCAATCTTAACAGAACTTCTCGCTTCCAAATGGAAAATACGACGCAGTTCATTCATCACGATATAGTCCATAGAAACTTTACGTGACGTGTAAGATATGAGACTGGAAAGTAGTTTCCTTGATGCTTATTGTGTTGCCGTGTCAGAAATTGTGTGTTGTATTTTAAATATGTTTTTAAGTATGAGAAAGACTCATACTATACCTAGGATTCCGTGTACAGTTTATATACTTATTGCAAAATAAAAAAAATAAAATAAGTAAGATGAAATCTGAAAAAGTGCAAAAAGATGTGAAACGCATCCAGGTACTAACCTCTCGCCACGTCGCTTTATTTTTATGATTTTTATGATAGAAAATTACGTTTGTTGTATAAGAGCCCCCAAATAGAAGTCTCATAGGGTCTCGTTATTGTTACCCTTTGGGTACGGTTACCTAAAACGTGTGGGACTCTGAACGCCTGACAGAGATTGTAACTTCATATCGAGGGTGCATTAGTAAAACCCGATAAGTGCCAATGACTCAAAAATATTTTTTTTTGCCTACTAAAATGTTTTTCTGTTCTTTCTATTTCGATTTCAAAGTTTGTTATGAATATATAATAACAAACTACTCAGTAAGTTCATAATTTTTTTTATACCTATTAAAAAATACTATAGACGGTAATAATGGCTTAAACTTTTTTTTTGGATATAGGCTCATCATTTTTTATTTATTGGTATTTATAGCTAAAGGATAATAACATTATTCACACTGACACAAAAAATTAAAGTTGATTGATGATTGATGATGATTTTGTTTAGCTGAATTTATCATGAAAATTAATTAATAACAGAATGTAAAATTAGAATCGAAGGAATTATTGGATTTTATTAGCTCCAGAATAATTTTCGCGTGAACATGTGTTAAGAAGATATGAAATCCTATTTAATATACCTATTTAATAAACATTCCCGTATATTTACTTACTGGATATTTGCAACAGTCGACAGTCAATATTTTATTCCAACCTTTAAGGTCATAATTGAAACTACAAATTATATTAATAAATGTAAATATTGTTTAAGTTAGCAACACTGATTAAATAATATTTTTTCAATTTTAACTCGTTAAATGGTTTTTTTAAATATATTTTCTATATCTAATCGTATATTTTTATTTAAAACATAAAAATCACCAACTGGTTTTATTTATTATTATGATTACGTATTTGTCGATGTGTGTACCTAAATCTGAAACGGACATCGATTCGTAATATTAATAAAAAATATCGTTATAAGTACCGGTACTTACAATTTTGGGGCCAAACCCATTTAATTTTATACTCATGTTTATTTTTATATTTATTATTTTTTAAAGGTGTATTTATTTTATTATATTATAGACTAAAAACATGAAACATAATTATTATCATAAATCTATAATATTACTAAGTTATTAAGTAATTTTTACCAAATCTCACCTAATGTTTATTGTCAGCAAACTTGAATATTATCTCGTAAACTACTTTTTCGCACTTAACGGGTTTAACAGTGCACCCACGATATACTACTAGCGCTTAGGGTATGAGTGAAATAGGAGGCCTTCCGCCGTCTGCCGTGTGCGTGAGAGAAAGGGATGCCAGACAGACTGGTGCCGTCACGCGATACGTTATAAACTGGTTCAACCCTCCCGTAAGTTGTTATCACCTAAAATATCAAAACGGTTTTTTTTTGTAAATAAACTATAAATAATAACATATCAGATACATCCAAGCTTCTTCTTACTTTAAACACATTGCAATATTTTTCGTTGCATATTATTAACAACACAACATAGTTCACAAAATCGGGTTCGTTAATCCTACCATGTTAAAATATATTACCTATTTAAGCTTTTTCAAAAACCGAACACAGTGCTATAAAACAAAGTAAAGTAGCCAACGAGTGATCAGGAGCCGCGTCAGTTTTATCTCAACAATATTTCCTTGATAAAATTGCAATATTAAATTGATCGAAGCTCGTTATCGTCTGCTATTGGCAGGCGGCGGGCTGTGAATTCAACATCACGGAAGGTAATAAGATATTGAAAAACTACCAAGATATCGAAAAATGTGGTCCAAAATACCTTGAATATACTTTTCAAAGACGTTTTTCTCACCCAAAGAACTAAAAGTTGATAAACTTACTACGTTTCGGACCTCAGGAGGAGTGAGCGTCGGGGCGAATTCTGTCTCCTTCAAGTTCACGCGCGTGTTTCTCACTCAATGAATTCAAAGTGACATGATAACTATGAAAGTGAAAAAGTACATACATATATTGAAACCGATTATAGCAGTCAAAAATATATAGCAAGTTGTTTATGGTAAAAGGGGACCCAAGTCATCCTTAAGTGAAGGAGGGTCTAAACACCCACTTACCCACATTAAATGTTTTTATCTATAGACGAAATCAGATAAAATACTCTCAATCAAGGCAAATACTTTAATAAAGTAATCTTCAATTAAACATTAAGAGAGACATGTAAACAAAAGTTGCTAATTTATTTTATTAGCAATTTAATTCCTTTGATCATTACGCTAATTACAAATGGGCAGCAGTTTGTTTAAATTTACGGAATCACGCCGGGAACAACACGAACTAAGAATGAAATTAAGGTCACGGGAAAATGCATGAAAAAGGCACTGTGGCATTTATTTAAAAGAATTGCATTGTAAAAAAGATAATGGCTGCTTCGCGTTTACGTACCGCTGCAATATATTTCTACCAGTCATGAAGAGCCTCAAACACTACGTCATAGTGTTTGAGGCTTTAAATTAAAGGGATTGAATTCATGAATCGGGAATAATGGTACTTATAAAATAATTGTTATACAAATTATAATAAACAGAGATTAGCTGGTTCGGTTCCCACCGAAGGGTAAAAAGTGTTTGTATGTTCTGCACGAACTTCTTGGTCCAGGTGTTTAATTTACTATATATACTATACTAGATAATGCCGCAAATATTTTTAAAATGTTTCTAAAATAATGAAGAACTTTTAAATGTATTTCTTTATTAGCAGTAACATTAATTTTAATTATTATTTGAGAATCAATAATTAATCATCGTATAATTTTATTTAGATTAAATATGTCCTCTTCCATTGAATGATTCCAATTCATTTATTTCAAATTAGACATTAAATTTTCTGTCGTCTGTTTTGCCAGTTCATTGTGTGTCATATAAAGACTTTAAAATAAATTTAAATTAACTTAAGCGGCGGTATAGCGACGATAAAAGGAAATCCATTTCATTTTCTTATACAATAAATGTTGTGTAAAATAATTGTCGCAAACCGTTAATCCACTGCAGTCCGCGGTGCCAAGAAACGCCGTAATAAATTATTCTTACCAACATTAATTAATTTTCATTTTAAAACGTTCAAAAACCGCCAGTAATACCACTTTACATAAGCAATTTCATAATGACAATTTAATTTTTGTGGTGTGGTGTGATTGAGAAATGGTTAATAATTATTCAATTCAATTGATATAAAAATAATTTTTGACTTTGAAAATTCAATAATTTATTCGTCTTTTGGCACTTACATTTACTTAGATATGCCTCAGTATTTACATAAATAACTTACAAATCTATCTAAAAATGAATAACTTCACAGTAGGTTTTTACATTTTTAGTTAAAAATTTAAAACAGCTCCGTAGTAAAAATTATGCGCTTCTGCTCACGATTACGCTTCCGCGCCGCCATGCGCCACCGCACTGCTCCACTGTAGGTACACACGCGCCGCCACGCCACCGCGCCGTCAAAACCTAGTTTTACCGGTCTACTATACGGCTGTTAGAAATATATTGCTAATTACGAAGAACATTACTGGGTGCATTGCTAGTTATGAATAGTAAGCAGCGACGCTGAGGGAAAAGCGGCGAGGGCGAGTTGGCGGCACGGCACAGTGGCGGCTTTGGTATATTCTCTCTCTATGGGTAAAAGCCGTGTTGGCTAAGTGGGAGGACACTCGACTTTCATTCCGAGGTCGTGTGTTCAAACCCCGACACGCACCTCTCAATTTTCTTTTTGAGAAATTTATGTGCGCTTCAAACACGTGCTTTAACTGTGAAGTCAAACATCGTGAGGAAACCGGCATGTTCTGAGAACTTTATAAGAGTTTGAAGGACATGTGACATTCACCAATCCGCACTTGGCCATCGTGGTGAATTAAGGCGTAATCTCTCTCGTCAAGAGAGAAGTCCCTGTGTCCCAGCAGCGGGAACGTTAATAGGGTGATGATGATGGGTAATAGACCCTTAAATAACTTTTGTTTGTATGATAACTTTTTAAATCCGTAGCGTACAAAGCATATAACTCCTTGCATATAATCACAAAAAATATTGAATTGTACTATAGATTACTGATATAAGCCTCTTCAGAGTTCATTAAAGTACGAGTCAATAGAGTTCACTTCCTCAATTTTAGTTGAATTCTATTTTCGAAATGAAATGCTTTGTTAAAACTTATCTTATGTATATTAGTAGCATTATAGTATTATGCAATTGAAATGCCTACAACCTATTCTAGATGCCAAGATGTCGAGGCAAGAAATGCCGTTGTCGAAATTTACATATTGCATTCCGTGAAACTTCGCCTCGTTTGTGGAATTCCGTTCCAAATTTGCGGTTGCATTCAATTCACAGATTCACTACATTTGTTTGGTTTGTAATATGTATGATAACTTCCGTATTTTTGAGTCGGTTATAGCTATGCGGAGGATTTTTATAACAGGAGGTTTTGTTTACTCTTCGTCTAAGAGATATAATTTGTTAAATAATTCATTATTTTATTTGTTTAAAAAGGGCCCTATACCCTCGATAACGGTTATGACTATGAAATAATTTACTAGTGATAATGCGAAGTATATCATAATGGTTGCGGAAATAAACAACCATTTTGATATATGCACGCTTCTTGAATGTTTCTCGAATTCACCAATTAGAAAATAGTTAATGTAGACCGTTATGACAGAGCCTACGAAGTCCGTAGACTTTGGCTGTCGTAGAGCCGCTACGAATACTCGTAGCGGTTCTCTCGTAGCACCTATCATCATTATTATGATGATGAATAATTACTGTATAATATTATACTGGTATTTAATAAAACATTTCTAACTCATTTTCATAAATAAATTAAAACAATAATCATACGTCTATTTATAAATAACATTGATACTCCAGTTCCCTTTCCTCTTTGTCATATACCTACAAACATTTAAAAAAAAGTCACATACGACTCTCGCAAATCTTTCAACCCCGTAGCTCGCTCGTGCAATAACTATTAACGTAAATTCAACCCTTATAAAGTGCCCTTGCGATACCCCTAACCTTTGCCGGTCCGCCATTTCACCGTTTTATCATCTTATCTTTGTTGTCTATTGATTCCTCGTATAATGAAATGCTTTAAGTGAAAATGTCGAGTGCTTACCCGTTCGACCCAAGATTTTTCTACCCAATAGGTATTTTGCTCCGTTCAACCCAAAACAATAGATTCAAGTTACCCGTTCTACCCACACCTACTTATTCCTAATTTCTATTGTTTGAATTCAAATAAATGTCATAGTGAAATACTAAAGAAGCAGGGTCATTCCATTACATTAGACAAAAAATCGCCACGGCGTTGCCCGTGTTTTTGGATTATCTCGTGGGATCATATATCCAAAATCAACAACTACTAATAAATTGAAAATTAATTAAAAAAACATTGTCCAGCGGACAAAATTGTGAATCTAAACCATTCCCAGATCCCCTTGAACACACACAAAAAATTTCATCAAAATCGGTCCAGTAGTTTGAGAGAAGTTCAGCGACATACACACTCACAGAAGAATTATATATATAAAGATATACAAATGACGGTGTCTGTACTATTTAGAATACACTGTGACTCAGATTTTTGCTTTGGGTAGAACGGGGCATATGTTTTGGGTTGAAGGGGTAAAAATATTATTGGGTAGAAAAATCATGGGTTGAACGGGTAAGCACTCAAAATGTCATGTTAATATTCTTATTGTTTTTGTTATTTAAGATTTAAGATTGTTGGGCCATAGTCTGTCAATCTATTTTGAGCTTTAGTGTCTACTACTGGACTTGATGCCAGGATCTTTTTTCTATGTTATGATTTCGTGATTGAATTCTAATTTAGGGCGTTTCAAAGGCTAATTTTAATTTTGGAATGTTTAGGCCAGCTGATATATTTTTTATTGCTGATATAAAACTTCAATTGACATCTAGAAATGTTATGCAGAGTCACATCTACATAAACCAGTCGTATAGTTGTTGTGAATTGCAATCTCCTCTCGGAAATGGACTCACTCCGTTCTGTAGTATGGTTACCAGGAATAACTGAAAAACTATAAAGAGTTTAAATGCTTCACTTCAGAGCTGCCAATTATGTCACAAAAGAGAGAGTTTGAACACATTCGTCTAATTAATACTGCATGTTTTTTTGCTTCGTTTGATTTAAATAATCTATGGTATAACAATACTTATATGAATAAATTTATCATTCTGTGATCATATTGCTGGAACACTATGTTATTTACACAATATATAATGTTATTAAAACACTATTTGGTGATTCTGCTTATTTTAATATATATCAAAGTGTAAAAGCTTAGTTATAATAAATAAATAATAAATATTTCCATATAACTCACACAACAACATCTATCCCCGTGGTAAGCTCTGAGCTTGTGTTACGGGTACTAGATATCTAATTATACTTAACACAATAGGCTTACATATATCGATATTTTTATTATACATTTGTAAGAGAAAGTGCTTGCAGAACATATAAACACTTTTACCCTCGGCGGGAATCGAACCTCTTGCGTCTCAAGCGGACCCTCGTCCACCGCGCCACTGAAGCAGTCAGTTATGGCCGGTTTCACCATCTCTGAATAAAATTGTTAAAATAAAAGAGCTATTTTGCTCAATCGCATGTGACAACGCGAGAAAGCTCTTGACATAATTAACCATTGCTTATGTGACTCAGATTTAATGAAATAAGACGTTAGAATATTTTACCTTTAATTAACAATAATATCTGTATATATGAGTCGATGTTTTCAAAGAAACCTAACAATGAACAGTTTCTTACTTCTGATCTTGTCGCTTGACCACAATCGAATAAAATGTGTCTCTTCACGGACAAAAAGGTCAAGCTTTTTCAGATCAATACACACACAAATCAAATTAAACCCATTTTATAGAGCTATAGTGTCAAAGACTGATAGACTCACTTGGATTTATTATATCTGTCTTGTATATCGATATTCATATAGTCAAGCATAAAACAACCCTTTTACACCGGTCCTTTAAAACGTATAAAATTTTGAAATAAGTGCTTTTACGCAATAAAGCAGTTGAATCGGTAGGTATTCACAAATTAAACAATTCTCTGACGACCAAAAATCCGCCTGGTATTTATTCTTATCGCTTGTTAATTTTGCTGCTATTTGTCACGTAATTTCAGTTTAACACTGTTTGGGAAAATATTTAAAGTAACGGACGCGATTTATCTGCACCAGTAACGCTCTGCATCAATTTCCCCATAACGTGTTGGAGTACGTTCGGTGCGCTGTATTATAAACAGAATCTGCTGTTATTAATACTTGAAACGTACAACATACTATAATATGACGGTAAAAGTGTTCTCCGATATGTGTACATCACCCCCGGCGTCATACAACGCCCCCGGAGCCGCCCATGTGTAAACCTCAGACACAGTCCGGTTTTCACCATGCCGAACCCCTCTAAATCAGCCTATCGCCATGGGACTTAGGGTCAAACTCAGATTCCGAAGAAACGAAAGCTGTTATTTGCGCAGGAACATTTTTAGTGCATAAGTGTTCGCGCAAACACAGATGCCCTCTCTCGTCCTTACCTTCTGTGATCCAGTGGAACAAAAATCGCTACAACCGCGGCAAATGGTTTGGATGCAACTTAATATAAGGGTTTAATTTCGAGTTTTCCTTCTCTGGCTATATAAGCCACATGCGGGTGCATCAAAGAATATAAGCTGTCGCCATGACCGAAATCGGTCGGACACGCACACACACATATGTGTTCTCCGATATGCTTAGAAGTCAGCAATTGCATAGCATTTGTAAGAGTCTGTTTCTAACCCCTGGATAAAACTACGTAACCTGAAAGTAATCTTAGCGGACCGGCACTATCTAACCGACTGCGCAACGCAAAGGGGTGGCAATACAATACAATACAATACTCTTTATTGAACACAAAATAATAACACACACAAAAAGATAAAAATGTACAGAAATTGTGTATCAATGGGCGGCCTTATCGCTGATAGCGATCTCTTCCAGGCAACCTTGGTATGGACACAAATCAAAAAGCACGAATAAGACGGGAGTAGCAAAATAAAATGGAGATTCGAGTATTAATAAATTAAATACAATATTACATGATTTTATGCAATGTGTTTAACTGTTTACGTATGAATGTATGTTACTTTGTCCCACTATACAGACAAAATGCCTGGGCCGATTTCTATGATTCACACGTCAATCGATTCCTCTGAGTACCGCAAGTGTCACTAAGGACGACGTTGGTGAAAAATCTACATGGCGACTACTGGACGCCATTTTGCTAAAATAAAAAAATCTAAGATAACCAACTATGTCATGTGGGGTATCGTTGAATAGGTATTCAAAAATCTTTGATAATTTGATAGTTAACTCATAACCTTTCCTTGCGATGCACAGTCGAGTAAAACTAGACACGGGTACAGATATTGTTGTTATCATGTGACAGCTCTTGTAAGTTTGAAGGACATGTGACATTCACCAACCCGCACTTGGCCAGCGTGGTGAATTAAGGCCTAATCTCTCTCGTCAAGAGAGAAGTCCCTGTGTCCCAGCAGTGGGAACGTTTATAGGGTGATGATGATGATGATGATGTGACAGCTCTTGTAAGGCGCCGTTAAACGGACCTAAATACAAGTAACTCGAAAACCCCTAGGCCGAAATGATGATGATAATTAAAATTCAATATGGAAACAAGCCAATAAACTGTGACAAACCCTATCAGCTCGTTGTTCAGGTGAGACGTGTCGTATTCTTGCTGATAAAACGTGATCGCTTTAATAAATAGACACCTGCCAACTGTCAACCTATGTTACGTAGATTTTGCTCGTATTTTTTTCAGAATTACGTTCAAAATACAGAAGTTTGAAGAACGTGGGTCTTATTAGTATTATAAGGATTTACAACATTTTCAACAGAAATCTTAACAAGAATTTGAAATAACACGGATTGTTGTAGTTGACAATTTATAAAGGTATTTAGAGATCGCTCAAAGCGATAAGGCCGCCCATTGTACTGCAACATTATGTTTATTAAGTCATTAAGTCTATGTTTATTTTTTGTGTACTAATATAATGGTTATCTTTATAATGTTGTAGTTGACATTTATAAAGGGCCCTGGCAATGGTTGTTTTGCCATATTATGCACCACGCATAAATAAACAAAACGAAGTAAAGGATTGATTTTTCCCGAATCCCTTAAATTATGATTATATAATATCTATTAATTCTGACACATCCTTAACAAAATATGCACCAAAACCTATCTAATTACTTATGTTTTTTTTATGTTCGTGCAAATAAAGAAATTTGAATTTGAAGTGACAAAGGTTTTTTACCGCCGGAAAATATGTCATTCCGATGGAAAAATCCATTTAAACGGGGGTAACGCTGCTGGACGCAGCTAGTTAATAATTTCTAAAGATAGTGTATAATGATGATATAATGATATATGAAAACCTATGGAATGAGGATATATGTAAATCATAGGATGTATGTATGTAAATCACATCATCATACTAGAATTTAAATTGAAATTCGACTATTATTATTAGTTTATGTACCGTTGATCTGAGTGGCATACCGTACACACTATAATGCGGTACTACAACCTGAAATCCCAGCCAGCCTCAGTTCAGTTCAGTTTCTTGTAATTGGACTTTGCGCTTGAAGCGACAATTTGCCAGTGTCGAGTTAAATAAAATTATAAAAGTGAAAAAGATGTAAACATTAGTTGGACGCCATTTTGACCTCAACATTATCAGCCAGCCTCAAAGTGTCTGAGCAATATGTGAAAATGAAAATGAAAAATGAAAATGTTTTTTATTCAGTAATAATAGGTACATAGTGTTTTTAATCCTAGTGATGAACAACCATTTAATGGTTAAAGAACACTTGTGCTAGGCGTATGTCCTTACACTCAACAACTTTTAACTTCACCCGCATCTACTCGCGTCTTTAGTTTTGTTTCCACCCTTGAGCAACCCATTTACAGTTCCTTTTCGGCTCGTTTAACTCAAATCTGAAGTACGCAGCCTCCCCAGAATCGTCAGTATAATGAACCCCGCAATATGCCTTACAAGAGCATTTTCATTATCATCTGTTTTGACAACAAGCATTTGCTTTTTGGGCGGAATTATCATAATCAGGAAACATCTAAATGGGTCTAATTTGTTAAAGTAATTAATTTGTTAGGGTGGTAATGATATAATGTTATAAAATCGAATGTATAGTATTTTCATAAAAAAATGTAGTTTTTTAAAATAGGCCGCTATGGTGCATGTGTTTGGTCTTTGACACCGCTCCTAAATTTATGTACTAATTGAAATTATATATTTTATGAATAAACTAAAATTTACTTTAAAAATACGTACTCATATGGAAGTGCGCCCAGAATGCTGGCGGGAAAGCCATTATTTTTTATATTTTATTGTTATGCCTCATAAAAATGTTTATTTCAGAAGATTTGCGCTAGCTGTACAAATTCACCTATGCTCAGGATCTTTTCCGTGAAATTTGAGCCTCGGAAAAGCGTTATATTTGCGAAGGCTTAACTTATTTGCACAGAGTCCTACCTGAATTATTCTCACTGGCCTACTTTTCTGTGCAAATAATTTAGTAGACCTTACCTTCAAATCGAAGTGATTCTATTAACGTTTTATGTGTATTTTATTAGTGTAGTTTAGTGTCTTCTGGGTTACGAATAGGTTCGTGTGTGGATGTGGGGTTGGTCCTCGTACGTTTTATTGTAGTTGTAAAACGACTGAAAGTACTGGACAATCGTTTTGTTACAGCGTTGAGAACTCCAATTTAGTTAAAGTGATAGATATTAAGGTTGGTACAAAATATTTAACAGTGACTTACTCAGTATGTTATCACGAATAAAAGCTTTATCTTGATTACTAATTGAATTGAATTTTAGTATAGAGCCTAACACAACAACTAATCTGCCATTTAAAAAAAAATCGAGTTTTGGCGGCCAGTGCTGAAATGCTTTCCAATCGACAGAGTAAATTTATTTGGTATTGTGTTCCAAGGAAGTGCTGCTTGTAAAATAGCCGAGCGCTACGGCGCGGCGCCTACGAGATGTTATTGAGGGCAACATTTTACGCCAGAGCTTGAGACATATCAGAATAAATGACATTGTGCAAATTTTATTATAATTTACATTTTCCATAATACCACATCGCGCAGCTAGTAATTAACAACAAAATGGTTTGCATTTCACGGAACTTGTAGTATTGCAACTTTAACGTTGCAATACTACAATTGCTAGCTTGCAGACACATTACACAAATTGTTACAGTTGGACCAACTATGTAACAGACGAAAGACGCGCAAGTTTTCGAATCACTCCTGGATATTTTCACTGTACATACTATTTTAGTGGTTCTCAAATATTAAAAAAAATTTAAGGTTAGTAAGACCTATGTAAAAGATTCTGAATGTTTCTGATACTGGTACCTCGTGATATCAATTGTTTGATAAATATTATGAACCTATTTTATTTTGCATACATAAATTATAATTTGAATAGAGGATTTGTTTGGTCAATCAAAGTATAAGACTCAGTTTATTTTATGTTATGAAAACGTAGGGCTCCCAAGTGGTTCGCAAAAGTTTAGGCGCCACTGATGCAAAGCAAAGGTGCCAGAAATTTTCCAGTCCAGATGGACCCATAAAACGGAAATACCTACATATGCATAAATCGTACATTATATAACGGCACCGCGGTAGATTCATTACTTATTTCCATTGTATTTTGTGAAAAAGTATACCAAACAATTACGTAAGAGCCGAACGGTCCCCAAATGCTAAATTTTACAGCAAGTATCCGAAAGTTGCGTCAAAGAGAGCAATAGCTTTGGAAGTACACTCCAAGGAGCGACTATCTAGCTTTCGGTGCGTTTTAACTGCTTTTGGAAGACGATTGGGAAATTCTGGGTCTTTTAGGCCGATTTCATGCTTCGAGCGATAGTATTGTGGTCTCAATGTGATATTCAGGCCTTAACTGAGGATCTAGGGTCTTTTTAGGCAATGAAATTATATTGACTTTTTAGTATGTAGTGGATGTGGTGAAATATATATTATTTATGCATGCATGAAAGTTGTCTTTCAAAGCAGCTTTTGTCAATTCGCCATCAATGTATCGACCTCAATCACCATGCCCAGCTATAATAGGTCTAAATTGCCTTTAGGTCATTCATAGTAATATATTTGTGTTACGGGTTAATATGCCATCACGGGCAACATACACTTATTTAATAGGGTAACAACGCCTTGTAACATTAAGATTTCTGGTCATTGCAAAAACGATTCGGAAATTCCCAAACGGTGTTTTCAATTCTGATCGATACGCCGGCGCCGTTGATAAATTGTTTTATCAGTTCTGTTTAAGTCTGTGTATCTTCGGTAGGTCAAAACAACTCCAGCAGTACCAATAAAACTGTTTTCTTGTCCAAAACCTCGAACATTCATCAAGGTCATCTTGGGCATTCTGTATAAGCTATGAGATTACTCATCTAATATGATATTGACAGCTTATCTATTTAACTCGTTTTCTTCAGCGAAAAAGTTAAGTAAATGTTTCTATTTTATAAGCACAAATAATGTTGAATGGGGACTTTAATCTGCTGTAATAAGATGCATTTTCGCTTAACTCGTTACGAAGCTTAGCATTTCGCTGCCCCATCAGTGGGGAGGGGCCATCTTTGTAAGGCGTCTCTAATTAGTGTTATCAAGAAAAGGGAAGGCTTCAAAGGAAGCAATTAATTTTGACTCAATTTCACCGGCCTGGTTTATTTGTGAGGTAATTAGGTAGATGGGTTTTTGGTTGGTAATTATTTTGATGCTGGAATGTACTAGGATTTGGAATTTGTAGCGTCAAATATAAATATATATACTGTGATTCGGCGTCTTTATCATTTTAGTACTTTCTAATGTACATTTGTTTCATTTATTAACTGAATCTCGAAAACGGCTACAAATATTCTCATGAAATTTAAATGCTAATGTAAGCGCTTTCAGGGCTGACTAATTGATCTAGTTCTAGATATTTCATAAAAAAGTTAAAAAAACAAAGCTCGGTTATATATTTTAGACCAGTTTTCCATGTATTTTTTGATTATTTTTTATGTACCCATTTTTTTGTAGTTTAAAATAGAAGTAAAGCTTATACCTTTAAACTCCACGGATATTTATCTTCATTGTTCTCATATTAACTCTGAGCTTGGTCTTATTGTGAAGTACCACTCATTCTCATTACTCATATCCGTGAGTAATTATTGGAAGCACACACAATTAGGGTTTTTTTCACAATATCCTAGTAAACTAAGCAATGGTTCGTTTGTTAATCATACGTGTAAATCGTTAGTTATGTCAAGAGTTATCTTGCTTTGTCATATGGTTACTGAGCGAAATAGCTCTATATAATATTTAAGCCAATGTCGTATTTAATCTGAGATTGTGAAACAGGCCCTTATTGTGTGAAGCACCATAATGAATATAATAAAAATACAGATAACCTAAATCTACCTTACAATGACAATAAATACTTTAAACATAAATTTCACAAGAAGCTGTAAAATTTTGCTCCATCAACCGAAAGATCAAAAGGCTCGTTATTCTACCCTTTAATTCATGGGGAATTTTAGTCTG
The DNA here is from genome assembly GCA_929108375.1 of Gymnoscelis rufifasciata. Lineage (NCBI taxonomy): Eukaryota > Metazoa > Arthropoda > Insecta > Lepidoptera > Geometridae > Gymnoscelis > Gymnoscelis rufifasciata. The sequence goes on along the minus strand of OV815312.1, from coordinate 11,316,714 downwards.
GAGAGTTGAATTACCGTATTTTCTAAATCGGTAAGGCAATAAGGAAAAAATAAAATGTAAATGTAGACTCGTTCCAAAATCACTCTTCGAAGAGTATACAGCATCTGTGTTAATCTGGGGAAAAGGGGAATAAATTTTCATATTTCATTCGCTTAGAAAATGTTTTGGTAGCGTTCTTGAGATACTAAATATTTTTTTGTTGTTATTTTTTGGGATTTTTTTGTTTAAATTTTGAGGTGTAAAGTAGAGACTTAATCTATTAAAGAAATAATTTTTAACTGACTGAAATATCTCTGTATATAATGTTATTATTTCACGGGTAACTTGGTCGTTAATTATCAGTTTTAACTGATTATATTTTATTTGTTTTTGGTATTGTTTTTGTTCGCACGAAGTATAAAAAATAGTAATATAGGAGTATCAACATTTTGGTATCCGCCATTTTAAAATTTGATATTACGGCCTGTGATGAAACGCATGTCAACAAATAGGGTAACGCATGTCAACAATAGTCCTATCAGTTAGAGATTTGATTCCTTAGCGCTCTTTGTTATAAAATTACGGATTTTTTTCAAAAAGCGAACTAGTGTTTATGCCATGGTCCTTACGAAAATGTTGGTACCACCTTTAAACGTTTAAATATACTTTATCGGGCCCTGCCGCTTCAGTCTGTATGCATGTTCGCTACGATATCAAAACCTCCTGAACAGATTTTCATTCGGTTTTCAGTTGATTTATGAATTGAAGATGAAGGTTTGTATGTACCTATAATTTGTAATTTGAAATCGTAGTATGTTGCTAGCTAGCTAAAATAATTGACTAATTATGTGGACGCAATCAAAAAAACAATACGTTAAATTCCGCATCATAAGACATTCCGATGGCAGATTCACTCAGTTCTATAATTGGCAGATGGCCAGTGATACAGAGTGGCCAAGAACTGCAATGGCGCATTCCACTGCATTACAGACGATGGGTGCACCAAGGGGTCGTTAGAGCACTTTTTACATTATCCGATCCGATATCAGTGTTGGATGCCTACAGCCGTTGAACGCTAGACGACACCTTGTTTTCACATTATTCCGACTAAACCTTTCCGATGCGACCTTTTGCATGTTAGCGAAAAGCTCGGCTCTGCTGATAATTTTTGATACAAGGTCTTGTCTGTTCACGTTCGTAAGTGTTAAGCCTCTAAATCCTTACACGTGACCTCCAGGTGGTGCTAAGAACAGTTTCTGGTGGTAGGCTTCGGCCGCGGCTTGACACCAACCTCCGGGCTGGGCCAGTGCGTGAAGCGATTATTTCGTGTTTCGTAATGTGGCCCGGAGAAGCCATCTAGGCCTTCAACTCTAACATGCTCTAACTTAGACTACATCGTCACTTAACATCAGGTGATTGTGGTCAAATAAGCATAAAAAAATATAGCGTCCATCTTTACAGGCGTGTTATGACACGCTAACGCATCGGTGTTGCTTCAATTTCCAAGTCTGACTATGTAAAAGACAGGTATTACAGGTGTATACATTTTACCACGATATCGGTTTTATGTAACAGCAGTATCGGCTTCCGACACCGACATCGGATCGGTTAGTGTGAAAACGTTTGTAGTCAGTGTGACACGATTTTAGATTCCATTTCAGATGATCCCCAGTCATGTTCTACTTTATATTAAAATTCTTAAACAATGCAGGCTGGCTTGATTATTAGCGGCATACACTTGAACCGTGTGAAATTCAAATTAGGACTTTATATTCCACTAGTGTTCCGGCCGGTCTTGTTATAGCGCAAATAACATATTATGAAACTTCCTCTTGAATTTATCTATAGTTTTGATCTGCATTAAAATACGGTGAATACTTTAAAAGATCTATGAAAAGATTTGCATTTGCACAATTTGGCTCTGATGTAATACTAAAACAGCATTGCTGTAGGTTACAAAATCCTTTACACAAGCTTAGTGCTGTAGCCTTACCACGAGTTGACATTGTCCATCATCATTTATTTAGTTACGGTATTGATAAACAATATTGTAGATAACTAAACAGATCCGAGTCTAGTCAAATAAAATTCTATTTACAGCAGGGTTTGGGAAACCACGGCATTCTGACCGATATTTGTGGGTATAAAGCCAATAGTCACGGACAAGTAGTATTGTATTTAGGGATTCACCTAGGCTTCGATATCCTGGATTAGCTTCCGCGGCACGTAAGCTGTACACCCATTCTATTGGAGATGTATTTTATCGAAACTCCTCTTTAGTATTCCAAACCTGGCGGTCTCATACGCTTTGGGGAGCCAGGTACTCCTACATCACTGGCCAGTTAGTTTGTCTTTAAGTAATTGAGGTAGTTATGAGTTTAACCGCCGTTGTGGTCGAAAAGTTTTGGAATGGCGACCGCTAGTAGATAGACTAAGGACTCATAGCAAATGAAAATACGCTAGCATTGAAGACAGAAGAAAGTAAATATTGAATATAACACAAGCTTATAACCTATAACAATCATAAATAACTACTAACATTAATATAATAAAAATACTCTTATAATACTAGTAATACTTCCTTATAATAACAGTTTGTGTAATAATAGGTCCCTAGCTCAACAAAATGCATCTGAAACTTTTAAGACTTCTTCAAAATTCTTTGTGGATAATCGAGGCATGTACCTACAAGCCTTGATTACCCTATTCATAGAATTCAGGCATAATATAAACCGAAACATAAAATGTATTGCGAAGTTGTTAATAATTTAATTATTTCAGCAAAGAGATGATTATGATGGCCATAGTCATCTATACTAATATTATAAAGCTGAAGAGTTTGTTTGTTTGATTGTTTGTTTGTTTGTTTGTTTGTTTGTTTGAACGCGCTAATCTCCGAAACTACTGGTTCGAATTGAATAATTCTTTTTGTGTTGGATAGTCCAGTTATCGAGGAAGGCTATAGGCTATATAACATCACGCTACAACCAATAGGAGCAAAGATATAGCGGTAAATGTGTAAAAAACGGGAGAAATTGTTCATCTTTGAAGCCTTCCGTTGCGTGTGCCGTGAAAACGGTTCAAGATACACAAAAAATATGTATTAAAGAATAATAGCTTATAATAATAGTCTTTTAATAATATTATAAAGCTGAAGAGTTTGTTTGTTTGATTGTTTGTTTGTTTGTTTGTTTGTTTGTTTGAACGCGCTAATCTCCGAAACTACTGGTTCGAATTGAATAATTCTTTTTGTGTTGGATAGTCCAGTTATCGAGGAAGGCTATAGGCTATATAACATCACGCTACAACCAATAGGAGCAAAGATATAGCGGTAAATGTGTAAAAAACGGGAGAAATTGTTCATCTTTGAAGCCTTCCGTTGCGTGTGCCGTGAAAACGGTTCAAGATACACAAAAAATATGTATTAAAGAATAATAGCTTATAATAATAGTCTTTTAATGACCTAAAAACAGTCCGCGATAGTATATGTCTATCTTTTAAGATTAACTCACAAAAACCGTTTTTATGGTACCTAATGTGGTCGAAATAATTTGTTTAAGTTGTATCAACATAATAATATTAATCTTTATTCAAATAAATATGTTGTTGGTTAAGAGTACTTCATCCATTATAACGCGGGTAGCACCGCAGGGCACAGCTAGTGATATATAATTATATTTAGATTCACACCTCTATATTAAATTTGCTAATTTTCTTAGTAAACAACAAATTACTGGTCGATTTATAAAACACTGTAATCGAAATGCTAATTAATCGGAATGAATGGCAAATATTAACTGAGTCGGAATGCTATTATTCGTAATGTAGGCTGAATTCCGGGATTCCTAACGGTGACCACATTGATATAATATTAACACATTTGCAGCTAAATTAATAACGAAGCTTATTAGGGGTGGACTGTGTGAAAGATGACGTGAAATAATGGATAATGGAATAATGCAATAATGGAATAATGGATGAAAATGGAAGAAAGTATATGCCGCACAACCCCACGTGATGCAAAAAGCTCATGAAAATAATGATCATGAGATTGTGTTTAATAATCTAAATGTACGATTAAAAAAAACACCTTTAATAGAACCTTAGTTCCCTTAAGGTAAAAAGTTATCATCATCACCCTATTAACGTTCCCACTGCTGGGACATAGGACTTCTCTCTTGACGAGAGAGATTGTTAAAAAGCCATACTATTTAGTAATGTGTAATCACGTGATGCGCTTTTATTTGAGTTTATTTGAAGATTTTCGGTTTTCCTTCCCCACTTTTACCCTCATAACTTGCATCTATAAGCTTGCATATAGCATCTTTTCCCGGGATAATAAACAATAGAGAAAAAAAAATCCGTTATAACTTATTGATTATTTGTCTGATTACTTCTGTTTGTATTTCACTTTACAACGTAGTTAAGGGTATCTTTCTGCGATGATTGTACAAACACCTCATAATTTTCTTCTATTTCATTATACCTCTATATAGAGGTATACAATATACCACTCTATCTTTTTCTGTCCGAGTTGTCGAATTTTTTTAAACATATTGAAACTGACAACTCATAGCTAAAAATTCTCCGAATCGACGCTTTGCCAAAACTAAAGAGGAACTGAACTGCATAAAACTGAAAACTTTTTATTTGATACACATCGTATCAAATAAAAAAACTTTTTAACCGGTTTTTTGGTGATATATAAGCTATCTGTTTATTTTCAGATTCTGACTAGGCAGCTGCATTTTGCAATCTAGAGAATACATTATATGCTTCACGTTGGTATAATTTTTAGCTAAAATTCCAATCTACTTTAAACTTTACGTTATATTTTTTTATGTCTGATGAATCCCACTACAGATCAAAGTCAACAATGTTTACCACTATTAAGATTAAGAAAGGGATATTTCACGGTTGTCTGGAAGAAATTGCTTTGAGCAATTAGATCGCCCTATTACGCATTCTAGGTTTAGTTTTCATTTGCTTATTGAATTGTCTCTTTGTTTAGTGTGTGTAATAAAGATTTTTATATGTCTGTATTTACCATGAATTAATGGTTTTTTGTCTAAATAATGTTTATAGCGATGATAGTCTCAAAAGTTATAATTTACCACGCTACGGGGCTTACATAGAATAACAACCCTGTTTCTTTGGGTCGAAAATGTTAACGGAAGTTTATCATAATTTAACTAACTGCTTCAAAGTAAATAATATAGACGGAACAATATCGGACGAATACTAAGCAAGCTAGCGACAACGGTTGTGTACAGGGTGTTCCAAAACTATGTGAATTGAAGGGAAAGTGCTTTAAAGTAAATACGCTGTTTTGTTGAAAGATGTTTTTTTTATTCACAAGGTAAATACTGTTTTCAATGATTTTATAAATAATATAAAAAAATATTTCCAGATTATCAACATAACAATATCCAGCCCTGTTAATAACATTTAATAAAGAAATATAAAAAAGTACAGATTTCCTTGTCTTTACTGTTGAATAATAATATATATAAATCTCGTGTCACAATGTTTGTCCTCAATGGACTCCTAAACCACTTAACCGATTATAATAAAATTCGCACACCATGTGCAGTTCGATCCAACTTGAGAGATAGGATGGTTTTTACGGCGAGAAAAATTCGAATAATTTCCGGGAAAATTTTATACCCGTGCGACGCCGGGGCGGGCCGCTAGTATAATTATATTTCTATAATATCGATCATTAAAGTAATTTCATTCACGTCGCATAGTTTTGGGACAACCTGTATAGTTGTAGTCCCCCCAAAGGGGCTTATGTTTCGTAGACTGACCTATATTTAAAGCCCAGTTATGTTCCTGACAGAACAGTAATGAGCTTAGCAGCTGTACAGGGGACAATGTTTCTCATTAAAAGTACAAACTTAATACAATACTCTTTATTGAACACAACTTTAACACAAAAGAAGAGAAAATTTACAATATTTGTGTATAAAAAAGTGAACCTTATCGAAACACATTACCATTAGTAAGTCAAGTATATATTTATTTCTACAGCTCAACTTATTCAAGGAATTATCAAAATCCGTTCACAGGTTAAATCGAAGGTAAAAACATGCATAGAATGGAATACCCGTAAGGTTAAATAAGATATAAACCAGATAAGTCCACGTGTGAAAATCTAAATTTAAAATTTAAGAAAAACCCCCCATTTCATTGCCTAAATTTCCTTAAAGGAAAACACCACAATATTTAGTAATGTGCACGCGATGCTCTTTCATTTGATACCCCACTCCAGTATATTTGCAGATTTTCGGTTTTCCTTCCCCACTCTCACCCCCATTACTTTTAAACGGCTCAACCGATTTTCATGAAACATGTCTAAGAACACTCTTGCCAAACTAATCTTTCATTCAAAAATACTAAATTGAAATCGCTCCATCCGTTCGGGATAGCTCCCGAACCGATGACCCAGACAGACAGACAGACAGACACGTCAAACTTATAACACCCCTCTTTTTTGGTCTGGGGTTAATAATAGGCATGACAATATATAAATATATGATATAAAATTATATAATATATGTATATGAAAATACATAAAAATATTAGTATTCGGTTTAGCCCGTCTGTTAGCCCGTCCAAAAATACTGGGCACGTATTTTTTGCTTTATCAATTTAATAAGACATTGCCAAGATACGGAGCATCAACGTTCCGGATTGGGGGTTTGTGACTGCGAAATTTAACGTTACGTGACGCGAAAATTCAATGCATTGTATCAGTCTTGATCAAAAAACATAAAATACTGGTTATAATTTTTTAAAGAGAAATAACACACAGCATTTTTTTTTAGTCATCTCCCTTTGAATCCTTACACCTTCCTTACACGTGACCTCCGGGTGGTGCTAAGAACAGTCTATGGTGGTAAGCTTCGGCCGCGGCTTGTCACCACCCTCCGGGCTGGGCCAGTACGTGAAACGATTTTTTCGTGTTTCGTAATGTGGCCCGGTGAAGCATCCTTCTAGGTCTTCATGCCCCATCTTAGACCAAATTGTCACTTAAAATCAGGTGAGATTGTGGTCAAATGAAGGCTAATTAAGCATTAAAAAAGCTACTCTATTCACTTAGTTAGGCACGGGTATTCTCCTGTAGCAATAATATAAAACAGTGTTTTGTGTACATATTTGCCCAAATAATATAAAAAAATGTTATGTTTCACGCTAGATTCAGTCTCGCAATTTGTCAGTTGCATTTGCGCTCGTGTTTCAGTACAGTCATTGGTTGTTTCAAAGGAGACCGCTTCGTTACCGTCTGTGATTTTCCACTGCCACCATTATTTGCCGTCAGTTCAAAGCGCCGCCGCTGACCGTAATAATGGATAGATACAGTTCCTAGCTTCGGAAAAAGCAATACATTATATTATTTCCATTTAATAAATACTTTTCAGCATTTTTCAGCTGTCAGCAGTTTGTTTCTCACGTTGTAACTTAAATCGCAAACAATCTTTTTAAACACTTGCGCGCTGGCTTCAAATTAAGCATTATTTCTAATCTATATACCGTAATGCTATTTTCACGCAGTAAAACGGTCTATGGTATTTTTCAAAAGCAATACTTAATGTGTTTGTTGTTAAGCCGACCACATCTGAAATGCTTCCATAATTATGTAATAGTTGAAACTTTTTTTTGTTGTAAATCATTTTGACTTTAATAATATCGCTGGCCAGGATACAGTAACATCTTGTCTCGCGGTATGAAACAAAATCTATACTAATATTATAAAGCTGAAGAGTTTGTTTGTTTGTTTGTTTGTTTGTTTGAACGCGCTAATCTCAGAAACTACTGGTTCGAATTGAATAATTCTTTTTGTGTTGGATAGTCGAGTTATCGAGGAAGGCTACAGGCTATATAACATCACGCTACGACCAATAGGAGCAAAGATATAGTGGTAAATGTGTAAAAAACGGGAGAAATTGTTCATCTTTGAAGCCTTCCGTTGCGTGCGCCGTGAAAACGGTTCAAGATACACAAAAAATATGTATTAAAGAATAATAGCTCTTATAATGATCTAAAAAACAGTCCGCGATAGTATATGCCTATCTTTTAAGATTAACTCACAAAAACCGTTTTTATGGTTCCTAATTTGGTCGAAACAATTTGTTTAAGTTGTATCAACATAATGATATTAATCTTTATTCAAATAAATATGTTGTTGGTTAAGAGTACTTCATCCATTATAACGCGGGTAGCACCGCAGGGCACAGCTAGTACTTTATATACATACAAGGGTGGATTTTGAAAAGGGACCATAAAGCCCGCCATACACGAACCGCTCAAGCAGTTGTAAATGATCGTTCATGCGGTCAAGCAGTCGCCAGGCATACACTGACAGCACTAGCTGTCCACAGTTCTCGCACAGTTCCCTCCGCCCGCCCTCTTCATTTTCCCTCTCAAATTCGACCCGCCTACGGGCAGATACTTTAACCGTTTAAGTAACAAGGAAGCGATCTAAGGAGACTATTCATATTTTTTTAATATATACTGAACTATGTTTACAGATTCAATGTTTGTATTTGAAAAAGTTACAGTTAGCTAGAAAACTGCTAAATTCGCTTAAATATTTACTTAATCCCAATCGATCCGATATTTCATGTAGAGATCAAAAGACTCTCTTGGGCTATCAAAGATTAATATAACTCAAACCTTGACAGCAGAAATAACAATGAAATCACCAGAAACTCTTCCCACACATTTTTTACGGAAATCCTCGGTCCCTTTGTTATTCTCCTAAGGATAAATAAAATTAAGATTGATCAATTATTTAAACTCAAAAATAAGTGTTCTACGAAATTGATTTATGACCTGACAAATTAATCAAATTGACCGCCGTCTGCACGAATACAAAAGTTTACCTGTAATTTCATCATATTTATATTATCTTCAAAATAATATAAAATCTATTATGTATCATTGTATAATTATGTATGAATTGATTATTTTAAAGTGTTTGTTATACATATATACTGATGCTGTAGCCTATTTAAATAAATAAAATAGTAGAATGAATACTTTTAGTAATTTCTTAAAAAAGCCGTTTATTTATGAAACCACTTTTAATAATAGTGGATCGTTAATTAAGGAGATAAATTGCCCATTAGACAAGTTATTTCCGAGCGAAGTGAGATAAAATGAAACCGAGTTAAAATTTGTTTATAACAGCGAGTATAAAACTCGCAGTGAACGCTATTTTGCTCCTCACTGAAATAAGATAGGTAGCTAACATTAAAATCAAACGATATCAATCATGTCTTTTTCACTATCAAAACTAACGCGAGTTTCAATATTATAATTTTTGTTCATGTTTGAGTAAAACTCGTTTAAAAATGAAAAATGAAACGTGTGCTCGAGCCGAGCACACGTCTCTTATTTAACCCAATACGAGTTATAAAGATAATCAGCACCTTTTTAATTTTCATCTACTTCACGCCAATAACACCCAATATACTCAGTAGGGTTCTGAGCGAACAGACATAGAAATAGCAAATAACTTTCGAGATCACAATTTAACCAATTTCGGTTATTTTTAACCCCCGACCAAAAAAGAGGGGTTATAACACCCATCTTTTTTGGTCGGGGGTTTGACATGTCTGTCTGTCTATCTGTCTGGGTCATCATAGCTCCAGAACGGATGGAGCGATTTCAATTAAGTTTTTTTTTTGTATGAAAGGTGAGCTTAGCTTGGGTGTTCTTTGACATGTTTCATGAAAATCGGTTGAGCCGTTCAAAAGTTATGGGGGGTGGACTTGGGAAGGAAAACAGAAAATCTGCAAATATACTGGAGTGGGGTATCAAATGAAAGAGCATCGCGTGCATATTACTAAATATAATGTTGTTTTACTTTAAGGAAATTAAGGCATTGGAATCTGGGGTTTTACTTAATTTTAAATTTAGATTTTATTGTAGGAAAAACATAAAAACCAATTCTTTTTGCATACATCTTAGCGAAAATCGATTCTAGTACGTTTATGCATTCGTTCAGCCAATAATTAATTCAAACCTATTATAAAGATTCAAACGGCAAACCTTTATTACAGAATTGATAACTAGTTTGAACCCGCTGTTTCAGAGGGTGTGCGGTTTCCCGAATCTATTAATTTCATTCTATTCAGAGGTCTGTTTTATCAGTTAATTGCAAAATGGTTTACATTTTAACAATTCGGATTCCCTTGTCCTATTAAATGAGTTGAGGTAGAATTGTGTAATAATAGGTTTAAGGCGACTAAGTGAAGACTACTTTTTCTTGCACTAGAACTTTTTTTTGCTGATTTCTAAAAATATAATCACATTCTTAATCCGATACGTTTTTTTAATTCTGAGCTTTTTCCCGTGAATAGGTATCGATGTTGAATTTCCAGTGTTTTTTTTTTTGTTCAAAGACAAATATAAAAAATCTGCCCACTTATCATTATGTTTATTAGAAGCCCACGTTATTACCAAAGGATTCAGTTGTATTGTAACACTAGCTGTCCGTCCGTCCGTCCGGATTTGCAATAAAATTTTGAATAAAAGATTTTTGTCCTGTACTGGGAAAATAGCTATGTCCAATTCCATACCAATTTTTATCCAACTCAAGCTTTGCTCGCAATAATAGATTTTTCCGCGAAACGTTGTATTTCACCAAGGTAAAAAGTAACGTTTGTGTTAGTCTGATTTGTAAGCTATATCATTGTGAAGTTTCATAATACAAGAATGGCACCAAACAAAGCATAATTTATCCCGAAACTTACTAAGTAGTGTTAGATTTTTACTAAGTAGTGCTTTGATAGGTGATACGACAGATATACTAGGTAGAAATTACGAGAAATTGCTTTGGTCGCAGGGTTAAATTGCATTGCATTTGATTTTGTTGATTTGATTGCATTTAATAAACATACTATTCGTTTGTAATTCGACCACCAATATAATGGACGCACAGTCCTTTCTCTATAGGCGCTAGTATTTCGGTCACCTATTAAAACACTTCTTCTTCTCGGATTAAATGATGCTATGCAAAACAGTAATCCAGTATTTACGTATTCCTGCAAAACAAAACATCCGTAAACAAATTGTTTGCATTACACTCTACAATCCACTCGAGAGACTTCATAATTGCAGCGACAGCAAACTTTCCAAGCAAACAAAATCGTAAGTTTCAAGCGTTTCATCTCTAGCGAAACAATATAGCCGAGAAACAATTTGTTTTCTTTCTCACGCTGAATTCAAGAGCTTAACGCTTTGCTTGAGACGTGGTCCAGGGGAGCGCGAGAGATGGTCTACCTTGTTTGAGTTTACTCCGGTTTTAATCTTTTGTATTGAGCTGTGATGAGTATTGGAAAATTTTGTTGGAAAAGCTTTTGTGCACTGCCGATTGGTCAGCGGCAACTTTAGTTGGGATAAAATATATTTTTATGAACGAATGTTTGTGTCAATATGTAACCGTGAGGTCAATATAATAACGAATAGAAGGTGTTTTTTGGATTAGTAGGTATGGTCGGGTTTGTACATAATTTAGTTAGCGTGTTTTTTCTTACATATCGATTGTCACTTATACAATGCTTGTGAGTATTTTTACAGTTGCTGGCAAAAAAATTACATGTGTACCTATAGACATATGTAGCCCTGATGATGTATATATTAGAAGCTTAAGAGCGCTTTAAAATAATGCGGTTGTCGAATCTGTACAGTAGGCGTCGCTAACTGGTAACACTCTTGCATTAGTGGTTCGTATGCAATGGTTACTGTCCGTACGCGTGTAAGGTTAGAAGTCTAATTCATACACATAACTTTATTCAGTTAGTGACACTATTTTGGTAAAATTCTTTCATGAGCCCTAAATAAAAAGTCATAAAATAAATAAGATATAACAGACAATACTAATAACTTGCTCGTAGTTATATTATATTTTCTACAGGAAATACAACCTATACTTCTACAAGAAATACAATGCAATGTCTTGAACATACTGTGATTTCGTACGTGTCTTTTGTTTCTAAATTAATGTACCGTACTGATTACATCTACTGAGTAGAAGTTTTTGATTAATCAAACGCATTAATAGGGACGCGGTCCTTCCAGTCGCATCCACGATTGATAGATTAAACCCTCACTTTTTCATCCGGAAGGTTGTGTCAAAAAGAAAAGGTTAAAAGGGAAGCTTATCCTGCAAAATGGTGCCGAAACTTCGTCACATCTGTGCCAGGTTTCGTTTTATTTGTGAGAATTCCCAGCTTTGAGAAAAGCTTCGAAATTCGGAACTTGTGAGAGCGAGTTGGAAATATCCAGAATTTTCGGGTGTACTTGACCGAAATGCGTCTGTTGCGATGCAGTTTTGTCATATTTATAGATTTCCACAACATTTTAGCATCCCATAAATCAGAAAGTGATTGATGCTCTGAATTGAAGGACCTTGAAAGATCAAGGACCTTCAATATGATTATGATTCTCTACTTTTAGCATTTTATTATGTATCACATGTACTTACAAAAATCTATGTATTATATCAGTCACTCAATACCCATAGTATGTACAAGCTTTGCTTAGTTTGGGGTTAGGCTAATGATTTTGCCGTGTAATAAGTCCGGAAATATTTATTTATTATTGTATTATTATTTATTACACTATTATTCTCTCGCTATTACCACGAAATTAAAGGACTTGCCCTAAAACCATAAGAGAGACAAAACATCAGTCAATATACCTCTCCGTAGTTGATTGTACTATAGATACAGCCACCAAATACACTACCGGGTATGCCTTTGCATAATTTGGGTAACTTAGCTCAGTTTAGCATAATGCAGTGTAAACAACAACAGCAAAAATTAAAATGAGTCCGGCATTTTTAATTTTGCCAACAAACAAATTACACCATCTTGTTTCTGAATGACTGCAAATGAAATCTTCAAGTTCTTGTGGCTATGTTTATTTTTTTAATTGGTTAAAATGCTGCCAACTGTTTTAAACTTACCGGTATGAGTTGAGCTGATATTTTGTGTGTCAATCGAGTGACTTTGCAATATTATGATTACTTCGATCTGATACGAGTATGATGAAGAACGGGAAGGCAGAAATCCTTTCAAAGGTCAAAACCTCGAGGCGTATGGTATCCGAAATCACTTTCTACCGACAATATAAAAACTATTTATCAAATATTTTCTAGAAATTCGACTTAAATACCTTTATCATAAACACCTCTATTTCCGTTCCCACTGCTGGGACAACGGGACTTCTGCCTTGACTAAAGAGATTAGGTTTTATTTCACCACGGCCAATTGCGGGTCGTTGAACCTCACATATCCTTTAAACTCTTCTAAGTTCTCAGAACATGCAGCTTTTTCTCATGATGTTTACCTTCACCGTTAAAGCTCGTGTATAAAGCGCATATACAGTTTTCAAAAAGTGGTGACCGACACAGTTTTTTTTCTTTTTTTTTTTTGCTTGGCATTTTTTGGATTAAATATATTATTTTAGTAAAATCACAGGCACAACCGCAGTGTAAAGCTATTTGATAAAATCCACAGTTGTTCATTACACGGTGAGCTCGTATAACGTCAGAATAATTATTGCGTTTGTTTATTCATTATTTTAATTAAATGGAAATGTACTTTGTGAGAAGGTTTGTGGCACGGGTTCCTCCACCTGGGCTGGTGTTCAAAGTCAAAGTCAAAGTCAAAACGTTTATTTCCTTACACGCCTAGGCATACCTGGACAGTTCAATACTAGCTGTCGTCCCGCGTCCTTGTTTGTGATTATCATCATCATAGTCATAGACCGTAGCCGTGAAGCGCTGTTGGTGTGGAAATTAATAAATTATTATTAAATTTGGCGAAACTAAGATATCAATTTTAGAGTCTGTAAAATCTTAAATATTCATTTAGTTATGTAGGGGACATAACTTATCCCAGGTTTATATTGTTCTTTCACATTTCTATCTTTTATTTACCCTTAAAGTACCTTTTTAACCCCCGACCAAAAAAGAGGGGAGGAAGTTTGACGTGTCTGTCTGTCTGTCTGTCTGTGTGTCTGTCAGTCTGTCTGTGTCACCATAGCTACCGAACGGATGGATCGATTTCAATTTAGTTTTTTTTGTATGAAAGGTGAGTCTGGCGCGAGTGTTCTTAGACATGTTTCATGAAAATCGGTTGTGCCGTTTAAAAGTTATGGGGGTGAGAGTTGGTAAGGAAAACCGAAAATCTGCAAATATACTAGTGTGGGGTATCAAATAAAATCGCATCGTGTCCACATTACATAATATTATGTTGTTTTACGTTTAAGGATATTATGGCATTGGAATCGGGGGTTTTTCTTTAATTTTAAATTTAGATTTATTCGTATTTATACCCAGGTTTTAATGCCTTGCGGCTTTACCCCCGTAGTTATAGTTTTTTTTAAGTATTTGGTTCTTTACTGGGAAAACAGTTATATCCGTGCCAAGTTTAAAGAATTTTAAAATTGATTTTCAGTGAAATGTGGTATTTGGCCGTGGTAAAAAGTCAATGTCTTATTTTGATAATAAGCTTTGTTATTGTGAAGTTTCATCTAAATCCATTTAGTAGTTTGCGTGAAAGAGCTACGAACAGAAACTTACATGCTTACCAACTTTCGCGTTTATAATATAAGTAGGATAGGATGTTGCAAAAGGACAACAACAAGTTGATGTAACGTAACGTGAGATGACAACGGTAAAATTATATACCAGTAACGGTATATCCGCTAAACGGTAACGTCAAAACATGAATCTTCATTTTCTCTGTCATCCGTCATCTCACTCACTATCTCCTTTTTTACACTCATCCCTTGTCATACGTTCATGTTTAAAATGGCCTACCTCTTGCCACATATCCATCAACACGTATCCCTAACTCTATTCTAGTCACATAACTTTTATACCTTCTCATGAAATGTCCACGCTTGCCGTTAACTTCCAATTTATCCGTAGCTGGTGCTGCTTTCAAACTTCCTCTTATATACCTACTCAGCTATTTTACTACAATAGTTCAATAAAGTATACGTAGTAAAGTTATTAACAAACTTAACTTAATTTCTAACTCCGGTATTGCCAACTGGCAATTTAAATTCACTTAAGCTTAGCTTATTAAATGCACATGTATGATTAAGACCTCATCTTGCAAGTTGTGTTTAAACTGTAGTTACTGTTGCACCGTTCAACACGTGTGGACGTCTAATTAATAATTTGGTGAGCCCTATAATAGTAAACCCCTTTAGGGGTAGGATTAAGGCATTTGTTTCAAACTCATCATTATCATTACAGCTATTCATTAGGGGCACCAATTTTGGGTAGGATTATTGAGGCCAGCGAGAAACTCCTATCAATTAAGAAAAACTCGATTTTCTCAATTGGATGCGTTTTTTTGTTACCATAGAACTTTTTTATCCGTGAAAAATTTTTGTTTATTCTATTTTTAAATGAAACTTGTTGTTAGCTTGCCCATTGAAAGAATATGATAAGAATTGTGGAGCCATGCTATAGAATTCGTAATTATCAAGATATGTTCAAGAATTAATATTTGAAACTATTTAATATTTAATAATAAAACGAAAACTTTATTTAATAATAAAACGGTTTTTATAAGCTATTATGTTTTATATGCCTATTTATCTCTTAATTATTTTTTATTACGTCCAGTTAAAATTGCATCGTGCAAATGCTGAAAAAGCCCAATTTTAATTATAATTTACTTTATCACATATTCATAAGCCTTATATTAAATTAAATTCCACCACTTCTGATAAACTTACCCCCTTTTAGGCCGCAGTTTAATTTGGGTAGATGAATAAAAATATAATATGTCCGTCATTTAGAAAACTAAACTAAATTGTACACATATTTTTCCTGTTTTCTAGCAAACGAAAATCAAGACGATACAGTAAATAAATAAATAAATATATAAATAAATATTTAAATATTTCCGGACAATCCACACAACAACATCTAGCCCCAGTAACAGTGAATTGAAGTTTCTCGTGCCGTAATGCTTTCGAGCAAAATGTACTAAATGTATACGTCACAAACCCCACTCCGGAACTGTTATGTCCGGACTTTATACCTTGGTCTTTCTTATTGAATTGATAAAATAAAAATAGGTGCAGTTTTGGACGGCCTAACAGACGTACTAAACAGAATACCATTTTTTATAGTCATGCCTTTTTCATCGCGCAACGCGTCTGAATCATTGCTAGTTCAATAATCTATGTTTAGTCAATATCATCAGATATTACATTTGCGAATAAACCTCAAACCTAACTGCTCAATTTCACTAAAGCTCATATTCATAACCTTAAATTAATAACAAGTTCACCGCTTCCAATAAACTTTACCCCCTTTTAGGCCGCAGTTACAATTGCATCGTGGAACTGCCGACGTCCAACTCATTACTAATTCGGGCTGCCCCGGTTCCGTTCCACGTTGCCCCACTAAAGGCTGGCTTGTGTGGAGACGGACTATAGAGAGGGAAGGACGATCAAACACAGTGCATAAAGGTGCGACCTACAAAATTGCTTGAAAAGAACACGCTGTAGCTTTGAAAGAACGTCCGGTATATTGTTTGGTTTTCGCGGTCTTTAGTGGACGCTGACGTCTTTACAAAGGATGTGAAAACAGTTGAGAGTGTGGAGTTTGTCAACAATTCTGTCGGGTAAGGATTGTGTTCTCGTTTTACAATGTGACACTGTTATTTTTAACAAACACATAAATTGACAATTAAATTCTTATAATTGGACAAGTTAAATAAAATTATAAAGTGAAAAAAACCTTACTCAGCTGAACGCTCGAAAATCGAACCTAAAATTAATCCGGTATTCACAGAAATTGTCTTGAACCTAACAAATCTGAGAATATTATAATGACTTACCTGTCGTAAAACGTCAATCATAAATAATCCGTAAAACAACGGCTGATGCACAGGTGCTATTTTAGGCTCTTACTTATGTCAAAACTATTATATCCTTGGAAGCACAGGACATCCATGGACAGGTCTTGTTTAAATTAATTAAACATTTTAAACTAGAAAAAAAAACCTATAAATAACATTGTCTTGACATTTTGCTTAATTTTTTACACTGAGTTGAGAAGCTTATCGTCTAGTACACAGAAATTCTTAAATTTCACATACAAGGAAACCGTTTCCATAATAACCTCTCAGGTAATAGAATATTAATGTACTGGGACAGACTTTGATATCTTACGAGAAGTTTTGGTTCAACTAAGCTCATAATCCCCGTCGTTAGGTTTACGATGTAAAATCATCATGTCGTGACGCCTCCTGGGACTCCATGAAGATTAATTGTGGGATGTCAGACGCAAGATGTAGTACTGTTGGGAACTTTTCGTAGTTGGTCTTGTCGCATATCTATATAAATAAAAATGAATTGTTGTTCGTTAGTCTGATTAAAACTCGAGAACGGCTGGGCCGATTGAGCTGATTTTGGTTTTAAAATGTTTGTCGTAGTCCAGGGTAGGTCTAAACGATGAGCAAATAAGGAAAATATGCCGGGAACTTTTTTACCCTTGCGACGCCGGGGCGGGCCGCTAGTTTACAATAAATAGTTACTTATTTTATTATTTGCTCGACTACTAGTGATATTTCGGTATTAAAACTAATATATCTATGTAGTATATCAGTCACCTATCACACATAAGCTCTGCTTCGTCTGGGGTTAGGTGATGCTGTGTGATTATTTCGGAAATATATATTTTTTTTATTTTTTAATCAGAAACTGTTCATTGCGTAATATATTATATATACTGCAAATTAAAATATTGTAACTTAAACCGGGTAACGTACCATGATTTGTCGGTTTTTGATGTTTTCCGATATTTTGGCGATGTTGCTTATGTTGTATGTGGGTAACAAAATGTCGATTTCAAGTTTCAATATTGTTAAAAAAAGGTGTGTGTGCGATTCACACACGATAGAAGTGAAACTTCAGTAAATCGACGAAAGAATAAGAAGAATAAAAAAAAAGTGTGTGTGTGTCAGCTACGACGCACGATTGGAGTCTACTACTTACGAACTATAATTTTATGATATATATCGAATAGAAAAAAAGGGTAAATGAACACATCTGCTTAAATGATAAGAGAAACAAACATATATCTGTAATTATTCGGATTATTTATATTACTTCAATAAAGCGTATTACATAAAGTATGTTACAAAATAATATAAATAAAATACAGCAATACCTCTTTGCGCGATACTTCGTAGTCTCAACTACGAAGTATCGCGCAAAGAAATTTAAATAAAGCATTGTTACTCTTACCATTTCCGTTTCATCTTTTTGCATCCGGTTTGAAATCACTACGATTCTATAGAAGTTTCACTTCAAAAACCATGATTTTAAAAGCAAACTGAAAATATACCTCTTTAATGAAATATATATATAATTGTACCTAATTAAATGTTGTGTCACCGGTCAACTTTGTTATTGAAAACTTACCTAAGCGTTTCATGACAGACATAGTTTACTCTCGGCATACGAATGTGCATATAGCATCATCTGTCTGTGCTCGTTCTCTCGTGGTTCTGAGGAGTGTGGTCACCACAGGTTGTGGACAGGAGTGCTGTGGTGTACCTGGATTTAATGATTTGCCTCCAGCTGTGCCTATACATAGCGTCCCTGACAACCGAGCAGTATTTAGATGAGGAAGGGATCTTGATCTTGTTGATCAAGATCTTTGCTTGATCTTCACTTGATCGGAACAGCTGGTGCCTGCTTCATAAGATATCTGAATTAAATTGTGTCTGGGCTAGAACTAAGGAAATCATAACATTTCCGCTTTTAGTTATTATAATTTCCGTTTTCCACTAGAGTAGTGAAATATTTTAGATAGCTTTAGTCTTAATGCTTTAAAGCTTACAACATATAATATAATATATAAGTAAATTTACTTAGTGGAGCGGTGGTAGAAAGTACTCAAGCAGCGCAAGAGTTAGCGGGTTCGATTCCCGCTTAGGGGTCAAGTGTTTTGTATGTTATGCAAGCACTTTCTCCTTGGTCTGGGTGTTTATATGTATAATTAAATCTATTTTTACTACTACTTATTTTTGGTATTATACATCTGTCTAGTACCCAAAACCCAAGCGTAGAGCTTACAACGGGGCTAGATGTTGTTGAGTAGATTATCCGAAAAAGAGAAAAAAAAATACGCTCTATTTATTCAGTGATTTAATAGAAAAATTTTTTTTCTCCGTTATAAGCTCGAAAAGCCATTATAGTTTAAAAGCAATATCATAAAACCTCCACCTAAACTATTCTAAATGCTGGTTCCCTAATTACGCCACCTACGATCCTTTTATCTTAAATGCGGATCAGTCAATTATCTAGCCACAGCTGCTAATGCCCAAACTCTCTGGACCGAACCCGAAACTAGATAACTTTGAATGAATTATAAGGGACTATGTTTAGAAACAATTTTGTGGCACGAATTCGTAGCGCCTAGCTTAAATAGAAAAATAATTTAAGTTTCTGATTCCATTGGTTCTGTACAAATTGGAATGGAAAATTGAACGTTAAACAACAAACATATAGTTTTGACTTGAAAAACAAGCATCAGTTATGAAAAAAATTTAACCAACTGTGGTTAAACTGCGTCTCTTGTAACATTATATTCTATTATAATAGAAACATAATCACCGTTTAAGAATATATGTATACATTGTGACTTTTTTTTAAATCAAAATTTTTCGTAACCCTAGAAAGCAAAAGCAAAAATAATATTTTTTTCAGTCCATGTCGTCTGTTGGGCAAAAGCCTCCCTATTCCCCTTCCACAAATTGTGTTGCTGATTCTTTACACTAATCCACGCCAAAAATAATAAACACTAAAATAAAGTTTCGCTTCGCTCGTTTGGTCTTCATTATTATAGTCATTACAAAAAAAAGTACCAGTCTCGCTTTCACATCTTCAACTGAACATTACATTTTCAATTTTATTCACTTCAAAATCAATTTTCCAGCGCAAAAACTAGGCTAATGGTCCAGTAAGTTTCAAAATCGATGTTGCTATGAAAACTCTCGCTCTGAGATAAAATTTATTACGAGTCAACTTGTAAATGATGCAAAAACGTTCTTCAACTTTCTTCGTTAGTATTTAATAGTTCTCTTTAAAGTTATTTAATTAAGGGCTTGTGAAGATAAAAACATGTATTAAAAATAACTAAGCAAGCACTTTTCTCCTTGGTCTGTGTGTATAATATGTATAATTAAAAATATCTATATATGTATATTATATTAAGTATATCAGATATCAAGTACCCGTAACACAAGCTTAGAGCTTACCAGGGGGGCTAGATTTGTGTAGATTGTTCGGAAATATTTATTTATTTAACTAACCCATTGGACGTTCACTGGGTACATTACAAGTCGAACTAGCACTTTACCAGGTATCGTCTAGTAACAAAATGTTAATACGATGTTTTTTTAGTTTTTTTGTTTAAAAGCTACTAAACTATTGATTCGATTTTTATAGGATATTATAAAACTCATATTATTATGATATCCCAATAGCATTCTACTCCATTTTCGCCCTCTAAATATCTACGAAAACTGCAAAAAAATCCGTTTATTAACTTATGTGAGCATCGCGAACATAAGTAGCGAATAGTCAGTAAATTTATCGGTATGTATTTTATGTGTAATTTCGCGTCTTTAAAATGATAATTTAATCTACCCACAGTTTCGCAATGGAATGATCAAACGATCTTGCCATGTCCGTGAAGTTCGATCAGTATTATACGAACAGCGACTCCAAGTTAATAGAGGTATATTGTTTAAATTTTTCGTATATATTTGTATTTTTAACCCCTAAATTTAAAATAAAAGTCCGAATTAGCGCATGGTCTAAAAATGTGCATACTTGTAAATCTCACAAAGAGATATATCTTCACCTATTCCTACAATTAACTTAAAATTTCATCTCAGTTCCTGCTGATTTATTACGGTTAACTACTGGTAATATTTCCTAACGACTTGAACCTTTTTCCGCTTGCTGATTTCACTAATTAACGTTTCCTCTAAGATAATAGTACCTTCGCGCTGCGCACATTATGTTGATTGTCGACTTTGCTTCGGTAAAGTTGACTTATTGTTAAATACAAAAATACCTAGTGAAAGAATCAACTAGCTCATTTATAAAGTCATTGAAATTGTCATCATATTTTTTTTTATCTCGGTTAATTACGTGATTCGCTATCGTTTTAATATTTCATTTAAAACCATTGTGAAAAAGCGTAAAATCTTGGGTAAAACTATAGAAAACCGCATTTGATTTAGTCAACCTGTTTCTGCTCTACACAGTTCGACAGCCACATATAGAGGTACAGTCCCACTTTTAACACCATTCTTTCAAGTCATAGATTTAGAAAGTATGACGTAAAGTTTTCATTATTTTAAAACGTTAAATAATTCAAAAACACTACTATACAAAGTGCAGAAAAATTTCGACCTATCACGTGATGACGCGTTGGTGTAATTGGTCTATCACGTCGGGGCGCAATCCTGGAGATTCAGGTTCAAATCCTATGCGCGAAGGTTACGGATGTGTATTAATTTGTTCTGCATAAAAATATTTTAAAAATAGTTTAACCTGCAAGGTGAGGTTTATCACTTATTAAAAACATAAAAAATATATCATATTCAAATTCTACAAAAATATATTACTGGGTTGCTAAAAAAAAATTAGTAACTTCATACGATTAATATATTCAAATATAACCTTATAATTTTGCACTAAAATTTACACAGGTCCCTAAGGTACAATTTGGGTACCTGTGCAAGATTAAATATGAAAAGCAACTGCTATAAACGCTTTAAAATGTAATTAACACAGCCAAAAACTAAAAAAAACGTTCTAGAATTCCTTGTTCCTTTGTTAACAAAATATTTTCGCTCAGGTAATTCCAAGCAATTTCTGTTTATAGCTGTTAATTAAGTTTATGTCCTCAAAGAAGGACATAAAAGCCCCGGAACCATGTTGATTTATTAATGTCAGCTTTTGTTGAAAGAAACCTCGAGAATGTTCTGAAAAAACTTGCTGAGAATATCTTGAGAGTATATTTTCAAAGACATTTCAACTTTTAACTGTCATTAACAAGTTTTCACTACGATTTCAACATTTGCGTTTTAAATGCCATCATTTGAGACGAAAATCACACTTCACAATACCACCAAGTTCTCAGATAAGTCATTTTTTTAATTGCTGCACTGCATTAAAATCTGTTGAGTATTTTAAAAGATCTAAGCAAAAACAGCGACAGTGGAGCTCCTAGTAACTAGTAGTATTCATAGTTATTAGTTGACACATTTGAAACCATTGGGGGACTTTAATTTAAAATAAATACTCTGAAGATATTCTACGAAAAGCAATATTTTTAACAATATCACGAAGTAAAAACTTATTGTGAAAATGGCCTATCATCTGGAAATCACCCATACTCATACTCAATGCCTATGTTGTAACCAGTATTGATCGCGTCAATATACCCAATTTCATATTCCGACCCGCCTATAAAGGGTAAGAAAATTAATCATCTTTTATTCATGCAGCACAGATTTTGTTAGCCTTGGCCTCCAGATATTGTCATATTATATTTCAGTTTTAAACTGCTTTAGAGAAAGAAACAAGCGTTTTTTTTTAATGCGCAATATGGATTTTTTTGACCGCAATCTCACCTGATATTAAGTGACGATGTGGTCTAAGATGGAGCATGAAGAAGACTTTTTCGTACAGTATCCATTATTTCATTTTTTTTACTAAACAATAGATTTTTTTGTTTACAATCTCAGATGGTAGTGTTTGATGGAAGTGTTTATTCCGATAAATATACCGACAAATATTCCACTATCTGATAATAAGGCTGTTATCGGAAACCTCCGCTACGCAACCTCATTCCCCTTTAATCGAGTTTGGCACACAGTGAAACAGGCTCGGGTAAACACAGAATCAACGTGTTTCAATCATGGCCGCCTATAAGCCTATCAGGCTTCACGTTGATTGAGCATAGAGTAGAGGGGAAATTCGAAGAACTACATATAACCTGTACGCATACACATATTTTGCTGCCTAAATTACCACTGTTTATACAAATAAATAAATATTTTCGGACAATCCACACAACTCCTTCTAGCACCGTGGTAAGCTCTCAAGCTTGTGGTACTAGACATCTGATACACTTAATGTAATAGACATACATGTGTTAAATAGGTACCAGCCATTCTAACGAACATAGAGATCTTCTAGTTAAAAAGTTAATATTTCAAGCTAAGCTTCTTAAAACACCGTACCTTGAAAATCTAGTTAAAAGCTCAAGGTAATTCAGTAAGTTGTAGTTATTCTAGTCTATATTACTTTGAACTCCGTAACCTATGCTGTGAACCTGTGACTTTGTGGAAAAATATTAACTCGGCCAGAATACAAATGAATTTGCTGTTAATTAATTTATTTTTATGTGGAGTGGATTGTTCGGAAATATTTATTTATATTATTTATCTACTCTTGTATTCATAAATATCTCTGATTTCATTATTTTATAACGGAATTAGCTAAAACTCAGTATAATTTTACAAGTTTTTAGCAGATTCGTTAATAATTTAAGTTTTATAATAAGGTTTTTATCATACGTTCCTCCTATAAGTCTCATATAAAAAAAAGAGAAAAAAAAAGGAAAAGGAAAGAGTAAAAATTGATAACTTACTTTTTATCGTCATCACCGATCAAAGACACAGTCATATCTGGACAAATGCCTCTCTCAAAGATTTATTTCCATACTAGCGGACATAAAAGTGGTAGTCTTCTATACTTACATAAACAAGCTGTAATGTTTGTTGTGTTGTGTTTGTTTGATTCATTTTTTATGTAGTTATCATGCCCATTCACGTGAGTAAACCCCATTTTCAAAATAAATAATTAACATTATATTGATCCATTACATTTACTCGTATTCACCACGCTGGCCAAGTGCGGGTTGGAAAATGATACTGTTATAATACACTGTTATGTCACTGCCATTGTTATTATAGTTTTGGAATCATTAAAAAGAGAATCACGCAAATAGGATCATAAATCTCAGCGTAATCGGTGTAGTTCATGCATATTAAATTTGATTAGTATGAATTATACAGTTTATACACATTTCACAAAATAAAAAAACAAAATATTTGCAAAAAGTCATTCAGAACTCAACCAGCAGAATTGATAACCTCTGTTTTGAAGTCAGTGAAAGAGCCCTACAAAATCGGTAAAATCATAATTTTCTCCTTCAATTTACAGAATCTCTTCTATATCCTTGGGGCGTAACCACCCTTTACTGCGAAGCTAAAATATGTAACATTATTTCTTTAAATGGCATAACGATGCCACAATTGACTTGAAGGCTTTCAAGGAACAATCGTCTTCGGATTACCCTCACTGACTTCCCTTTCTTAACGTTAATGTCACTTATAGAGTCTTTGCAGAGCTTACGTGGATTTATCTTGTAGAAGTGGCAGGATTTTATCCTAAGACACAATATACAATGATTTTTTTAACATCGCGATTTATTTCGTTTGTCCGCTCATAAATAAATATTTCCCGACATTCCATACAACAACATCAAGCCCCGTGGTAAGCTCTAAGCTTGTGTATCGGGAACTAGACATCTGAAATACTTAACATACATAGATATTTTTACATAGATAGATCTATCTATATTAAAAAAATATCTATATTTTTAATATAAATATTAATCACCCAGACCAAGGATACTTATATATGTATTACCAAATACTTATAAAAGAACGTGATTTGATTGATGAATTGACGTTCTACTTAATATTAAGTATTTTGTTTGTATAAGTGTCTTCTATCCAAAATATCCTACTAATATTATAATCGCGAAAGTTTGTGAATTTATGACAGTGTGTTTGTGAAAATACACGCAAAAACGACAGAATAATATGAGAAAAACACATAGACTTCTTTTTACCGCGGTAAAATGCCGCTTTTAACGGAAAATGCAATAATTGTGAGCAAAGCCTTTTTAATATTACGCGGAAAAAAATACTGAAAATATGTGATAATATTGAATATTGAAAAAAATCTTTAATGGCAGCAGCCAGAAATATCCAATATTTGTATACAAAAATGTTTGATCCTGTTTCCGCCCATTCTCCTATGTTACATAGAAGCTATGCACGTAATCTGCAACCCTAAGCCTGACACCTTGCACTATCTATGTGTTCTGCCGGTACAACACGCCGGCCTCGCCGACTCAGCAGTGACGTCTTTCCCTGGAACGTGATCGCGGCCGGCCATTCTACACTCGGTACTTGCATCGACCGTTTGTAGTCTCTACGCTAGTTTTAACTTAGAATAATTTAGTCGTAATTTTCAATTGTGAAAACTTAATAAAGTCTTGGAAAGTTTTTGGTTTTTTTTAAAACCGTCGACTGCGGCTTACGTATTTGGCGCAGGCGGGTAGGAAACGTCAAATCAGTGCGGGAATTCGTCTTGGAAATCCAGAAACTCGGCACCGGACGGAGAGGACCCCTGGTTGACTTTCAAGTCTTCATTGACGTATCTTGAATCTACGGGCTCGCGGCGACGGCGCACTCAAAAATCAGTGTAAGAAAATACCAAATGTGAGTACTTTGAGACTTTCTTTGAAGTGTTGCCATTTCCTTCACCATTTTCCATCCTAGAAAATTAGGAGAGGAATCTTCCTCTTCTAGGGAGATTCGTAGGAATAGTGAAATCGATTCACATAGGGATTTAGAAAATAGTTTTTGTAGTTTAAATAATAGTATATTAGAAACCGACGAAATCGCGGTAAATATGAACATGGAAACGGATAGCATCTATAAGGCGCTCCGCATGGTCCCAGAATTTGACGGGAACCCAAACGTTCTTACCAGATTCATTAGAATCTGTGATCAGCTCGTGACGCAATACATCAGTCATGATCCAGCCAGAGAATTAGATAACTTATGCCTACTTAATGGAATATTAAATAAAATTACTGGGCCCGCATCCAGGACCATCAACTCTAACGGCATTCCAGACAGTTGGTTAGGGGTTAGGAATTCTTTAGTTAATAATTTTGCGGACCAGAGGGATGAGACAGCCCTCTATAATGACTTATCCTTAGCTACTCAGGGTAGCGAGTCCCCACAGGAATTTTACGACAAATGTCAAAACCTTTTTAGTACAATTATGACGTATGTGACACTGCATGACAGCGTGGCAACCACCGTGGAGGCCAAACGTGACTTATACCGTAAATTAACCATGCAGTCTTATGTACGGGGTCTTAAGGAACCCCTGGGGTCACGTATACGGTGTATGAGACCCCCTACTATAGAAAAGGCTTTGGAATTTGTCCAAGAGGAATTAAATGTAATGTACCTACAGCATAGGAATGACAGCGGTGACCGCCGCAACGTAGCGCAGCAGTCATCATCATCACCTAAGGTACCGTACGTAGCACCTAATTTTGCCATTAATAAAGCGTTTAATTTTGGTGTACAAAGGGTTATGCCCATGCAGCCGCAATCGCAGCAGCATCCACAGCCGTGGCGTCCAGCTTCTCAGTTCCAACACCAGCCGTATCAGCGTCCACCCTTACAACCATCTCGTACGCAGCAGATGTTCCGGGCACCCCCGCCTAACTACAACCACCAGAATAGCGGATTTAGGTTTCCCCCTAGGAACGTACCCCCTCAGAATCAAGGGCCAAAGCCCATGAGCGGTGTTAGTAATTTTGTATCTAGGCCACTTCCCCCTACTATCCAGGGACACGATTGGCGTAAATTTGGCAACCCTCCGCCATCAAATTATTTTAAAACTAAAGAGATGAATTTCAATGAGGTAGGTGATTATGTAAATTATTATTCTGATTATTATAATGATTATCCTGACTATAACTATTCAGAGACAGACTATGGTAACTACTATGGCTACCAAGGCGTTCCGGAATATTACTATGACCAACATGACGACTATGAGACACCCGACGATGTACAATCGACCTCAAATGCTATTGAGCAAATGCCATCATCATCATCATCGTCTAATAAGGAACAGGATTTTCAGGTAGGCCGATCCAAGCGCGATTTAAAATAGAACTCAATGTGCAATCTAATACAGAGTTAAGGTTCATTCAAACATCGAACCCACCTCTTAAATTACTTATTGATACAGGGGCGAATCAGTCATTCATAAGCCCAGAGGCCACTGATTATTATTTTAATAACGTTCCAAGGAATTACGATCCTTTTGAGGTCACTAATTCGCGTGTAACTAGTATGCATGACCATTCAATAACTATACCTCACTTTGCGGAATTTTGTGACAGATCTAATATAAAATTATTCGTCTACAAATTCCACAATTATTTTGATGGATTAATAGGATTAGATTTACTCAAGAACAGTAAGATCGATTTTAAAAATAACGTCTTAGTAACTGAGTTCGCTTCAATTCCACTATCGAACTATCAATGTAGGAGAGTAAATCGTCAAGAGATCATTCCCTCTAATTCATCTAGGTTAGTTAACATCCCGATTGAACATCCAGATGGTGACGTACACGTGACAGAACAAGTAATGTGCAATTGTCTTATACATGAGTGCATTACTACGGTGACTGACAAAACAGGAATAGTCGAACTAACTAACATGACTCACGAGGACATAGTTATTTCATTCGAAGACTCTATGACTTGTATAGACGTATGTAATGTAGAATGCACATATCCCGGGCCAGACCCTACTCGAGTTAGAAAGGTTTTAGATAATCTTAGGACAGATCATCTTAATGTCGAGGAGAGAGAGAATTTAAAAACCTTATGTGCACGTTTTGCCGACGTATTCTATATTGAAGGAGAGGCATTAACATTTACTAATAAAATAAAACATCATATAAGAACAACCGATGAATTACCTGTCTATACCAAGAGCTATAGATATCCTTATGTACATCGCGACGAAGTTAAGAGTCAGATTGCTAAAATGTTAGAACAAGGAATCATTCGTCCTTCAGACTCCGCGTGGAGCTCTCCTATTTGGGTTGTTCCAAAGAAAGCAGATGCTTCTGGTCGACAGAAATGGAGACTAGTCGTAGATTTCAGAAAGTTAAATGAAAAAACCATCGACGATAAATATCCTATACCAAATATAGCAGACGTTCTAGATAAACTCGGTAGATGTCAGTATTTTACCACGTTAGATCTTGCCTCCGGTTTTTACCAAGTTGAAATGAACCCTAATGATGTTGAAAAGACAGCGTTCAACGTCGAAAATGGCCATTTCGAGTTCCTTCGTATGCCTATGGGCCTGAAGAACTCACCATCCACGTTTCAGAGGGTTATGGACAATGTCCTGAGAGGCCTACAGAATGAGATATGTCTTGTGTACCTGGACGACATCATCGTCTTTAGCACATCCCTACAGGAACACATGGTAAATCTAGAAAGAGTACTGACTAGGCTACGAGAGTCCAACTTTAAGATCCAGATGGACAAATCTGAATTTTTACAACTAGAAACAGCTTACCTAGGTCACATTATTAGTAAAGACGGCATAAAACCGAACCCTAATAAAATTGCCGCCATACAGAAATATCCTTTGCCTAAGACCCCTAAGGAAATAAAGCAATTTTTAGGTCTATTAGGTTATTATAGAAAATTCATACCAGACTTTGCAAGGATAACTAAGCCTATGACTAGATGCCTTAAGAAAACTAATAAAATCACCTTAGACTCCGATTACGTTAATTGTTTCGAAATGTGTAAGAGACTTTTGACAAATGACCCTATATTACAGTACCCTGACTTTGACAAAGAATTTAACCTTACGACAGACGCGTCAAATGTAGCTATAGGAGCTATCCTTTCTCAAGGACCTATAGGTTCCGACAAACCCATTTGCTATGCGTCTAGGACTTTAAATGATAGTGAGCTTAATTATTCCACCATTGAAAAAGAACTTTTAGCCATCGTATGGGCCACTAAGTACTTCCGACCATACTTATATGGGCATAAATTCAAAGTTTTAAGTGACCATAAGCCACTCCAATGGGCTATGAGCTTAAAAGAACCTAATTCTAAAATAACTAGATGGAAGTTAAAGTTAAGCGAGTATGATTTTCAAGTAATATATAAACCGGGAAAGAAAAATACTAATGCAGATGCTTTATCCCGAGTAGAGATTAATAATGAGGAGCTCGAATCCTTCCTAGCGGAGATCGACTCATTAGTTGTCCAGCATTCTCAATCATCTCAGCGCGCTGGTTCTTCTACCGTGACTGCTCATACCAACGTAGAAAATCCCATACTTGATATACCGATTACTGACGATCCTCTTAATAAATTTCACAGACAGATTTGTTTTACTATTGTAGGAGACATAAAACGACGTACTACTGCGACAAAACCTTTTGACACTCACACTCGTACTCATATACAACTTTCAGAATCCACATTAGAGCAGGATGTAGTTAACGCCATCAAAGAATATGTTAATCCTAAGATTAAAACTGCCTTATTGATTAAACCACCTTTAGGTATGTATGCTGTGATTCCTATCATTCAAAAACATTTTAAAAGCTCTTCTATGAATTTAGTTTTAGCAAAAACTGAACTAGAAGATGTTAAAGAGTACCTTCGCCAGCAGGAAATAATTAAACACTATCACGATGGCAAGACAAACCATCGAGGCATCAATGAATGCTATCTAGCCTTGTCTCATCGCTATTATTGGCCAAAGATGAAGGAAGAAATAACAAAGTACATAAATGAATGTACTATCTGCGGTCAAAGTAAATATGATAGAAACCCCATCAGGCCACAGTTTAAATTAGTCCCTCCAGCAACAAGACCATTCGAGATAGTCCATATGGACTTATTTACAGCTCAATCTGAGAAATATCTCACATTCATGGACTCATTTTCTAAATATGGTCAAGCCTATCATTTGAGAGATGGTACAGCAGTCAGTATCCTACAAGGACTGTTAACATTCTGTACACATCACGGATTACCATTGACTCTAGTAACTGACAATGGCACTGAATTTAGTAATCAAATGTTCGCTGAATTTACTAGGCTTCATAAAATAAATCACCATAAGACTTTGCCAAACTCACCTAACGATAATGGTATTATAGAGCGATTTCATTCCACCCTATTAGAACACTTAAGAATTTTAAAATTGAAACATAAAAATGAACCCATAGTTAACCAGATGCCTTATGCTATATTAGGTTATAATAGTTCTATACATAGCTTCACTAAGTGTAGACCCCATGACATAGTGCGAGGACATTTTGACCCTAGAGACCCCTTAGATATGGACTTGACTGAACATCTAATGCAACAGTATATTCTAACGCATCGTGAACAGATGGAGACTGTCTATGACGTAATTAATCAGATGACGACAACCGACCGTACGAATTTGATGAATAATAGGAACAGGAATAGGGAACCTGAAGTACAATACGAACCGGGACAACAGGTATTCGTTAAAAATCCTTTTGCATCCAGGCAAAAGTTAGCACCACGATATACTCAGGATAAGGTCCTTGCTGACCTCCCGATACACATTTATACATCTAAAAAGAAAGGACCCGTTGCCAAAAATCGTCTTAAGCGTTTACCTAAGAAAACGAAATTGTTACAGGATTCGACTATTACTGATACTGCAACTGACGATGGCACTGGAGATAAGACTTGAGAGTTTGGACGATGGACCCGGACTCCTTCCTTTTAAACTCGGACAAGCTAAGCTTATCACTCACTATCATACCTTTCTCCAATATATAGAATTGACTGACTTAGAACACCAAGTAGACTCTATTAATGATCAGATTAATTATTTTAAAACTAAATTAGAAAATAACACTTTCGATATATATGACTTACAAATGAATCATCTTTCTAATAAATTAACTAAACTATATTCTCAGCTGAAAGGTTTAGAGCCCAATCGTGCTAAGAGAGGTCTAATTGATGGTCTAGGATCTTTAATTAAAAGCGTTACTGGTAATTTGGATCATTCAGATGCTGCGCGTTATAATAATGCTATTAAAATCCTTCAGACTAATGAACATAAGATGTCATCCGAGTTCAACGATCATATTAGTCTAAATAAAGAATGGATGTCCAAATGTACCCAGATAATTGCTGGTATTGCAGAAAATCAGAAGGAGATAAATAAAACTTTAGGATTAATTTTAGATAGTAATGCTCACGCAGAGACAATTCTCTCGAAATATGCGAGATTTGCTCAGCTTTTAGCCATCATCAGTGAAAACACAGATGAATTATCTTTAGAATTAAATAGGATAGAAAATATTTTAGCATTTGCACGTGCATCGAGCACTCATCATAGTATGCTTAGTATAGATAACTTAGAAAGTATGTTAAGTAGACTTATAACTTTGTACGGCAGAGACGAAATATTAGATAATGATTTTCGTGAATATTATAATATAATTAAATCAGGTTCTTATTTCGTAGGGAAAAGATTAGTTGTTGTATTTAGATTTCCAATAGTATCTCCCAGTAGTTTCGAATTTTATAAGCTCTCCATTGTTCCGAACAAATTAAACCTTACCATTATTCCTTCATATCCTTTCCTGGCAACCGACGGGAAAGTTTTCATGTACATGGAGGCAGAATGCCCGAAGTTCAAGCAACATCATCTTTGCGAAGAAACCATGAATCACCAGCCACGAGAGTATCCTGATTGTATCCAGAATCTCATCGCCCACCAGTCCTTTCACTCATCATGCAGACCAACTAGAATATCTCTTACAAAGGAAGCTATGGAGCAGTTAGATGACCAGCATTTCACCCTTATATTTCCTCAGCCAACACGCACTAAACTACAATGCGAACGCCAGGAATATATGACCCTACATGGCAGCTACCTCGCCACCATACCACAAAAATGTTCTATACAAACCAATGAATTCACCATTAGTAATACTAACAATCAAGTAAAGGGACAACCTCTGAAGATATCTGAAATGCCGAGAAACTTCAGCAGCCAACACAGCATCCCTCATCTCAAATTGACTTCGATGAATCTCAAAAGCCTACACCATATTGAAGACAAAATACTACTTCAACATCCTATGGAACTTAAAGAGATAGATGGTACGATATATCAT